>JAZBNJ010000013.1:5787500-7152500 GCA_037349165.1 Choristoneura rosaceana
TAGATTAATAATAAAAACAAATACCCACTTAGTTACAGACAGTACTCCAAAATGGGGGGGAAGTTATTTGATAGAAGACAATAGAGCGAATGTACTCGTAAGCTATAAATAAACACAAAGTATTATCTATAGTAGAGATGAAACGGATAGTGGTTTGGCCGGATACCAGATATTCGGCGCGCAACAACCGAATACCACGCGGGCGGAACGCGCAAAAGCTAGTTATTATAATCGTATGTAACACTGGACCATTGCAACCCCCAGAACGGTCCCCACGACAAGGCGTCGACGTCGACGCTGCGTCTGCTGTGCTCCATCATGGGCGGGCAGGCGCGCGCCGTGTGGGAGGACGTCACCGGCTCCACCCCGCTCACCGTCACCGACGACTGCGGCTCCTTCACCACCACCGTCTCCGCCAGGTGACCACATAAACACAGACCAATAACAAATATATGACTCGAGCTAAAAATACTGCGTATATTGCATATAAGCTTAGCGTAGGACGTCCACCAAAGAGATGAATGGACGAACTGTTTAAAGCCATGGGTTCTCGGAGAATGCGGGCCGCTTCCGACCAAAGTAACTGGAGGTCTATGGGGCATAGTGTCATGGTTTATGGAACCGCAGGCAGCGAGTGTTTGATATTTGTCTTAACTTTTTGAACTCAGCTTCTCGACTTAAGACTACAGTACCCTTGAGTGTTAGCCACACATTAATAGGGATGTTGACACCACCAATCAACTGACGTACTTTTTATGAGCTGTCAAAACACAATTCTCCCGTAGAGTTTCAATGGCAATAGCGAATTATGACGTCATAACGCGCTATTTGTTCGCCAACTCGATCAACTGACTATTTACTTGTTTTTTAAGCAACAAAAAATCTAATTTTACAGTAAATCGAAAATTAATCTGGTTTTCAGGTCTAAAATAAAACGTTTTTTTACTGGAGTCGTGCCTTCGAATTTTTTTTAATGGCGTCAACATTCCTATTATACGTATAACGAACTCAAAGTGAGAAAAATACGGTATTTTAAGTTAGATTGACATTACCTTAATCCCAGGGGACAATAATGTTAACTGTACAATATGTATTTCAGATTCTGGCTGATGAACTGTCAAAACGTCAGTGACGCTACCAAATTGGCGACTGAACTTTATAAGTAAGTAATAAATAAAAAAATCAACAGTCTTAAGCTTTAAGTTTGCCAAAAATGTATAGACAGATAGGTATAAAAAATAGGAATATAATTTGGAGTTCCACGCGGCGCTAATGCTTATTGCTAAGCTAAAACTGGCTGGATGGACATCCCTATCTCAGATACATAATCCTAGAATCGTTAGAATAATACACCTCTATATGTCTAATGTAGTGTTAACTATTTTTTGTTATTCTAAATCAAATTATGTTAAATGCATTTTTCATCACCACCATTTCTAGTTTGGGATATTTTCTGCAAAATATAATTAGTTTGTGTATCTATTTTTAGAAATGAAACTTACACTTTTTAATATAAGTGCATTCTCTAGTTTTTCGCGCCGAATCGAAACGTCAAATTGCCACCCCACGCTCTAGGGATGTCACTTTTAGTGATGTGCCGTTGTACGGTATAGTTGACGATTTCATAACACTGTCCTCAGGGAAATGTTGCTGGTTCCTTTCGAGGTCCGTATCGTGGTGTTGGGCAAGCGGCTCGACTCGCTGGAAGGAAGATTGCTTGTACTATACATTACGGACCGATATGCGTATGAAACGTTGCTACAACAGGTTTGTAACAAGTTTATTGCCACTACCCAGTAAAACCCACAAAACATGTTCACTACAGGTTTAGGCTACGCTTCCATCAGAGATTTGCAAGGTGTTGCGAAGAATATATTTGTCATAAATCAATAAAAACGCTTCATTTAAATGTCCTCGCGCAGCTCTGCGCAGCTCTGGTGGAAAGAGCTCGGCGGCGAAAAAGAAACGCACCCTTAAATGAAAATTAATAGTAAATAAATATTACGGTAGAATTGACACTGAGTCACCTAGTCCTATAAAGTAAGATAAGCTTGTGTTATGGGTACAAGGCAACGGATAAATACTCAAATAGATAAATCGTCACTACTTTGAAAAAATCTCGTATCTAAAATAATAAGTCAACAAATTAAACCTTGACATCCATACTATACTAACATTATAAATGCGAAAGTGTGTTTGTGTGTTTGTATGTTTGTCTCTCTTTCACGCCGTAACGGAGCGACGGATCGACGTGATTTTTGGCATAGAGATAGTTTATGATCCCGAGAGTGACATAGGCTACTTTTTATCCCGGAAAATTGCATAGTTCCCGAGGGAACAGCGCGCGATAACCGAATTCCACGCGGGCGGAGCCGCGGGCAAAAGCTAGTAGTAAATAAATATCACGGTAAAATTGACACTGATTCACCTAGTCCTATAAAGTAAGATAAGCTTGTGTTATGGGTACAAGGCAACGGATAAACATACTGAAATAGATAAATATTTAGATACATATTAAACACCGACATTAGAGAGCAAACGAATCATTGTTCTCAAGTCCCGAGTAGAGTCGAAATTTTTCAAGTGCTTAAAGAAAAGCGTATTGTACCTTCATTTAAAATAATGTTTTTTTATGTTCTACAATGAATGTCGCAATATTTTTCTGATGTTCTTAATCTTTAAAGTAATTAAACAGTCCTACAAAAAAATTAATTGATCTGAATTATTGATCCACATAAATTTATTTAAATGATTTCTTATTCGATTCGATAACAGTTCTTAACATTCATACGTTCGATACGGTGTTAATCTGCCGAATTTTATTATAAAAAAAACTGTTGTTATTTTCATTTTAAAACATATTGTAACATACAATCGAAATTGTTTTTACATTTTTTTAATTTCAACTATCGGAAATTAAAACTTTTTAGTAGTTAAGTTTGAAGTGTTTTTAAGTTGTAGGTTCTTTTATTGTAATACTTTTGGTGCAAAGTAATCACAGTGACTTTCCGGGTTCTGCTTTTTTGCAGAATTATTGTTTGACAAATGTTTCATTTGCCGACTCTTTCATTTCCCACCTTTAATTCCGAAACCAAAAAATTTTTTTCAGTGAAAGTTCCGAAAATAACATGGTTTCATAAAAAATCGTGAGTTGGGAAATGCAAAAATTTGGCAAATAAACAGTTGGGAAAAGGCAGAGAATCGTGACTTTCGTATAACGACTAGCCCTATATATACTCGTATCTACAGTCCACGTTCCTAACAAAGGTGATTAAATTATTGTTTATGTGTTAGGAGCACTACACAGAGGTGGCCCACTCAACGTCGGTGAAGTTCCTGGACGGACGGGAAGTGTATCTGGAGTTCAGCGGGAACCTGGTACCTGTCACCAAGTCGGGCTCGCAGCCCATGTTCAAATTTGAGGTAACTTTTTTAAAGAAATAATTAAATGATTTGCTCGAATACGATTAGTTACAGATTTTATAATGATGAAACTACCGTGAGACTTACTCGTGTTAAATGAAAGTTAATCCAGATAACTCACGTCTTAAATCGATTGTAGCTCGACATGTTTCGGGCTAATCCGTAGCTCTTCCTCTAAGAGCAACGCAACTCGGTGGCTGCTACAACTCGAACACTGCGCGTTACCGCTCTGTTCGCGCGACATATTAGTCCGAAACATGTAAAGTTAAACTCGATTTAAGGCGTGAGTTATCCGGATTAATTTTCATTTAATTTGAGGTAATTGTCATTGTAGCCTAAATCATGTTTGCAGCAAGTTGCTCAAACCAGTTTGTTTGGAATTTTGCTGAGCGGTCCGTCTGGCAGCAAAGGAGGTCGTTCGTTCACGGCTCGCCCTTTCTCCTGTAAGCTGTAAAAGCCGTCTGAGGCTAACAGCAACAGACCGTCCGAAAAAAAAACTTGGTAGCACAATTGTTCTCACCACTTTTTTCCGTCACACGGTATAAGGCGAGTGTAGAAAGAGACAGGGAAGG
Source organism: Choristoneura rosaceana (assembly GCA_037349165.1). Taxonomy (NCBI): domain Eukaryota; kingdom Metazoa; phylum Arthropoda; class Insecta; order Lepidoptera; family Tortricidae; genus Choristoneura; species Choristoneura rosaceana. The sequence goes on from JAZBNJ010000013.1 coordinate 5,791,496, forward strand.
CGATCGCGAATGTCAGCGCGGTAGACAATATGAGCCCACGGGTTCTTAATTCATTAAAAATACGGCAAAGAACTTTTCAAAACTTTGCATATTTTTTAAGTTTCTCGTACCTCAACGAATCAACGAGTATTTATACCTGCAACATATGTTTCACAGGCGTTCAAAGACAACCGCGTGGAATTCCCAGTTCGGGTCAAACATCACGAGGAGAGCCCTTCTGGCCGCGTCTACTTCATGAACGAGCCCAAGGTGAGACGTCCAGTTGTTATCCAGCCGTCCAGGCACCGATTTTAGATTTTGCGTGCTCGTTGTGACAACAGTATGTGAGATTTCATAGCTTTTGGGCCAATCAACTTTTTTACCGACACTAATCTGTTCGCGACATTTTTATATAATTTAATAGATGGTGTACATGAATACATGCCATCCTACGTAAGTTCAACCTATTGAACCGTGAAATATCTTGTTGGAAGTACGATTTTTTGGAAACGCCAGAGACAATTTTGGTAACGCCCAAAGTGTCGGTAAAATAGTTGATTGGCCCTTTTGTAAGTAAATCAATAGTAGTGGCAATGAGCGGGTCACAACGCTTGAAGAACAGATAACCGTCGGGGGAGAAAAATCCTCGAGTGGCGACCACGAACCAGAAGACGAAGCATTTGGCAGGTTTCCCACCAAATGGACTGACGACATCGAGAGAGTTGCAAGTGGCGAGTTGTCGTTCATTCTGGCGTTCTAAGGAGGTCTTTGTTCAGCAGTGGACGTCTTTCGGTTGATGATGATGATAAGTGGATCACTAACTCGGTCTTAAAAAGTGCTTCTGTCATAAAAAATTCAACTTCCGTCTGGTGATGATTATGGTGAAGGTCTACAGCAGTACATTCAGAATTATATTCTTTTTTTAATTTAATTTATGACGGTGGAAGCATTCTACACTTCCACTGAACGTAGATATAGTAAGCGTTTAGTTTTGGAACTAAGGGACCCCATGCATCCCAGTGTTTTTTTTTCGTAATTTTTTTTTATTTGTATGCTTGTAGTTTTGAAGCATTTTATTTGTAATTATTTTATTTTGAAAAAAATACTTTCTGCCAAGTTTCTCGCGGCGCACTCTTCTTGGCAATGATGGTCTTTCTGGAAGCGCTGGTAGTTTAAAAAATTGGGTCCATATCGGCTCGCATACTTATTGGAATTCCGAATGTAATGTTTGTCAGAACGATTGTTTGTCACAACTCTTTTTTTCTTTGAATTCAATAATTGTTCAGAATTGTTATAAAACAAACCTAACCCAACCTATGGTTTTCTATAGGATGGAAATTTAAAATTTTCAGAAAACTGTTAGATTTCAGTGGGTAAAAAGTTATGACAAACGAAGATTCGGACAAAAATTACGGTATGACTAGCGAAGAGTATGCGAACTTTGGCGCTCCCTAAAAAATGACGTGTAAAAGTGCCCACTGCGGCCTATTTACTGAATGAATGGTTTGAATGTGAGTGCCGTCCCAAACCCACAGGTGGGCAAGGGCGAGCAGTCCCCGACGCCGGCGTGCGTGCTGGACGTGGAGCTGCCCGAGCGCATCGCGCCGCGCGCCGCCAAGAGTCAGCTCGACTATCTCAACCTCGACCAGTCCGGTAAGCGCTCTACGACACACCTAATACTTTACTTCTAATGCATTCCCTTGGCGGTGGAAACGACGGGCTGCTGGGGAACGGATGCGAGGCGTTTGTGGGTGACTTGGGCCGTCGACTCAAAGACAGTCGACGAGACAAAAAGGGGTGGACCCTCGCTCTGAGTCATTTCTGGTGCAAAGGCTGTCCATAGCTATCCAACGTAGAAATGCCGCGAGCGTTATGATCACCTTTACATCTGAGCTCGTTCCCACTTGTCGTTAGTCGAATCCGTTTCGTGTCGGATGTCAGTCATTTGTATAGTCCGTGAACTCTTAGAAAAACTTTCGGGTTCCGGGGGAAATCGGAAGGATTCGTTAGTAGAAAATGACAATTGTCTTTTGGACTTAAAAGGAAGCCATCAGGTGAAGAATGCACTCGTTGTATTTTCATTGATTTATGTAGGGAGGCTGTTATGCAATAGTGTGTTAACCCTCATTAACTCTGTAATAAAATGTCAACTGTAAAAAATATTTTCTAAGGGTTGACATTGTATTACAGAATTACTGAGGGTTAACACACTATTGCATAACAGCGTCCAGAGCAGTTAAAACCACCACTTACATATTTATTTAGTTTGTTATTTGGACTTTTTCCATGGGGAGTCAACTTAAACGGGGTATTTCTCTATTTTTTGTCAAGCTAATCACGGGAATTGTTTATAATCTATATAAATATTTTGTAAAGAAGCTGAAAGTTTCAAGAAAAGTGTTGGTCATAATATTTTATAAGTTTCAAGGCAGCTTACAGAAGCAACGAGGATTTCGAAAAAAAGAGCTGACCATAAAATTCGTTTCACATACCCAAGAGAAGTAGATACAGTATAACAACAGCTCTATATACTTCCAAACAAAAGTAGTGTGTTAAGGTGGGGTGTTCTCTATTTAAATTAACGAACGAATAATTCGAAAATACTGATTTTGTTTTATTTGTATCATGACTAAAAGTTATATTGTGCTAAAATTAGAAAAAGATAAGCGTAATATTATTACAGTCAGGTTTATTTTGTACTGATAGTTATTCTTTACATAACTTTTTACGGTAACTTTCAAAAGTTTTGCAAGTTGATAACAGAACAGAACCGAATATCACGATCGAGTGTCATCCTCATTCTGAGAGGAGGCCTGTGCCCAGCAGTGGGACGTATACAGGCTGGGGATGATGAGTGTCATCGTCTATACCCGAAGCATGCTTCTAAAATCCGAAGGTTTTTTAAGAACTCACGGAGTGTAAATAGCTTTTTATAAAATGTTCTGCCAGTGCCACTGGAACATCTAATTAAAATCCGGGCCTGAAATAAAATCCAACAAGTGGGAATCAACTCTTATTCTTTCATAAGCGAAAAGCCGAAAAGCAACTTAAAATAATACAGAATTATATAAAAACATTACGGTTAGGCATTAGGCAAAATAGCTGCATTAATATCTTGCACGTCCTACCAGCCCTAAAAAATAGAGTCGTGTCAGATATTTATGCACGCTTTGTTGTGAAAGATAATTATTGGTGCTGGACATGCTGGTGACTGTACTCCTATGAATTTAATAAAACAGAAAACAATAGTAAAAAATCGAACCCAGTTCCTCGTCATTCCATAATACGTGCTCTATGCCTTATAGTACCGTACTCTTAGATCAAGACTATATCAACTCAGAAAAGTCACCCATTTTACTGTCGACCTCCCACAAATTGAATGAAGTCTAAATCAAAATGGGGTATTATTTTAAGTTAATTTACTCGTGATTTAAGAGTGAAATATACTACTAGCTTGAGCGATTAGTTTAAAAATGTGTAATGTTGGAACGTTATCTTAATGCAGGCTTCGACGCGCTGAAAGACGAGCTGAGTTTCCACTGGGGCGAGCACCATCACCTCGGGCCCATCGCGCCGCCGCCGCCGCCGCCGCTCAACGGACACGACGAGACTGATGTGAGACTGCTAAATATTTCATCCACGCCTAGCCCAAACTCGTACCTAGGAAGATTATATTTTCCGTTAGAACGCTTTCATGGTGTAGACAAGGGATAAGGGCAGATGGTACGAAATCCCCTTGAGCTTGTATATTTCTGTACGAGCCGAAGTCGGAGGTTTACACCTCCCTAGGTTATGCTAAAAGGAGCCCCAATTCAAGTCTTTAAAATTGTTTATATTGTTCCATAATAACTCTACTAATTACAAGTATATTTCTTTTTTTATACAGGACTTGATTATCACTAATGGTGATGTGAAGTATCCAGCCAGGGATTCCGAAGACGTAGTCACAAAGCCCCAACGTATGTACCTTTGTATAATTCACTATTCAGCACTACTAAAATTACCATAATTTTTGTAGTATTAAATAATTCGAGATAATAGCTCTAATAAATTATTTGTTTGCAGCCAACGGTGACACAACACACATAGACTCAAACAAAGTCAAAGCCACCTTCGATTCCGACGAAGACAAGACACCCATGAATACCCTCGAGAAAACCGACAAGGGCAAGAAAAAGGAAGGCTTCCTCGGAGGCCTCGCAGACAAGGTCAAACACGTCTTCAGCCACAGCCAGGATGAAGACGATAAAGATGCAAAAGACTCGCCCAAAGCGAAATCCAGAGAGTCCAAAGAAAAAAGCCCCTCGAAACAGTCTAAAGAAAAGAGCCCGAAGAAAGATTCTAAAGAAAAAACACCTCCCAAGCAAGACTCTAAAGAAAAAAGTCCGCCTAAACAAGATAAAGAAAAAACCCCGACAAAAGATTCAAAGGACAAGTCACCTCCCAAACCTGCTCCTAGGATTATTAGCGAAGACCTACTGGGCAAGGTCGATGATATGTTCAAAGATTTACGTTCAAAACCACACCAAAAGGACAAGGAGGATGATATAGAAAGTGAAGTTTATGCTACTAAATTAGTTGTCGATGAAGACAGACCGACAAGCCTACATGATATCACTGAAGAAGTATATGAACAATATGCCAATATGCAACCTGTAGAGACTCCTCTAAGGATTCCGAAGAAGGATCCCTTCCAATACCCGACCGTATGCTGCGAAGGCAAGAATGGACCTAAACATAGTCATGAAGAAACTTCTACATTACTAGACCAAGCTGAACAAATCAAATTCGCCGCACATGAAAAGATGGAAGACGTAAGCGATAAAGTACACAGTCACTTAGAAGATAACGTTGCAAAATTAGCTCAAGAAAAAGATAAGCTACAACGTCAAGCCAGTGAAGCAAAAGACGGCATTGTAAGTAAAGGCGATAAAATTAAAGATGACTTATCGGCCAAGGAACAAGAGTTAATAGCAGCTGCGAAAAATCAAGCCAATGACGCAAAACAAGCTGCAGCCGACGAACTGGATAAGTTGTCTGAATCCGCACAGAGGACGCAAGACAGTGTTAATGCTAAAATTGCTGACGTGCAATCTAATATCGCGAATGAGTTTGACAATGTGAAGTCTTCTGCAAATGATGCCTACGATAATTTCATTACAACCGTTGGCGAAACTAAAAATAACTGGTCAAATAAAGCACATGAGCTCGATTTTGCTGCGAGAGAACGGGAAGAGGAACTTAAGTATAGAGGGCTTAGTACTGTCGATGATCTGAAGCAGAAAGTGCACGAGGGTGAGCACGCTATCAGCGACACTTTCCACGCAGTACAAGATAATCTTAGTAATAAAGCTCATGACATTAAAGTAGGGGCTAAGGAAACGGCTGACAATATTACAAATAAAACGAACGAAAAACTTAACGAAGTAAATGATTCCCTTGATAACGCTAAAGATAAAGCTCAGGAAGCTGCCACAGATCTCAAATCAAAAGCTGGCAAAGAAAAAGAAAAGGCAAAAAAAGAGGCCAAAAAAGCTAAAAAAGAAGGTAAAGGCTTTATTACCGGATTAGTCCATAACATTTTCGGAGAAAAGGAAAAAATTGAGAATGACATTAAAGGTAAAGTTGCTGAGGGAAAGGATACGGCTAAAGATTTACTGGAGCAAGCTTCGGCTAAAAAAGACGAAATTAAAGACGGAGTTGAAAAGAAACATGAAGAACTCAAAGAAGGTGCTAATCACCTAGTCGAAGATCTCAACGACAAAGCCAAGGAAGCGGACAAAGCATTGCACGAGAAGAAAGACCAGTTGGAAAAGGCCGCACACGAGAAAACCGAAGAGGTTTCTAATGCTGTTCACGCAAAGAAGGAAGAAGTCGAACAAGCTGTCCAAGATAAGACGAAAGAAGTCGGTGACGCTATCCACAGTAAAACTCAGGAGGTTAGCCAAACCATACATGATAAAAAAGAACAAGTTATAAAATCTATTCAAGACAAAAAATCAGAAATCACAAATGCAGTGCACGACACAACCGAACAAATTGGAAATGCCATCCACGACAAGAAAGAAGAAGTTGGAAAAGCCTTTCATGATAAGACCGAAGAAGTAGGAAAAGTCATTCATGACAAAAAGGATGAAGTGGGGCAAGCCATTGAGACGAAAACACAGGAAGTTAGCCAAGCCATACATGATACGAAAGAAAAGTTAGAAAAAGTAGCTCATGATAAAAAGGAACAAATCGCACAAGCTGTTCATGATAAAAAGGAAGAAATCACAAATGCAGTTAATGACAAAAAACAAGAAATAGGCGATACTATTCACGATAAAACTCACGAAATTTCCAAAGCAGCTCACGATAAGGCACAAGAAGTCAGTACAGCTATTCACGATTCGAAAGAAGCAGTCTCACAATCTATTCAAAACAAAACAGAAGAGGCCAGACATGCACTAGAAAACAAAGCATCAGAATTGGGAAGCGCGTTCCACGACAAAAAAGATTCAATAGAAACAGCGATTCACGACAAGAAAGCTCAAGTACAAAACGTCGCAGAAACAGAAATGGACCGAATAAGACAAACAGCCGAACAAACAACGGACCAAATCAAAAAATCAGCTGAAGATACAATAAATGCCGCCGCTGACAAGAAGTCAGAACTACAATCAAACCTTTCCAACAAATTCAGCAATCTCCAACAACAAGGGCATGAAGAATTTGATCACATCCAAAATGCTGCAAGCGATAAAGTAGCTGGACTACAACAGGCGTCCAAAAACGCGTTCGACCACGTACAAGACTCGGCCTTGAGTACTTTCGATAAACTCGAAAGTTCTGCTAAGGACAAGATTGGCGACGCCAAGGACACGTGGGAAGACTTGCAGAGTTCAACAAGAGACACTTATGCTGATTATAAAGATGACGTTCATGGTCTAGAAAGCTCTGCACAAGATACTTTACGCAGCTTTCAAAGTTCCGCAGGAGACACTTTTGACAGTTTAGATGACTCTGCCAAAGAATACATCGGAGGGGTGCAAAGTACTACCCAAAGTTTCGAAAACAATTCCAAGGAACTATTCGGTGATATGAAAGATTCGTTCGAAGGTTTTCAAGTGTCAGCCGATAATAAGTTGGAAGATGTCAAAGGGGCGGCAAAAGAGAGGTTAGAAGAGGCAAGTGAGAGGCTTGAGGGACTGAAAGAAGGGGCAAAAGAGGCGGAGCAGGACGTGGCAGACGCGGTAGCGAAAGAAGCCGATAGTTTCACGAGCAATCTCAACGATTTGGGCAACTCTGTCTTCGGATCTTCAGGGAAAGGTGAGTATTTTGACAAATTAAGAGTAAAATAATATTCTGAATTGACTGAAATAAAATAAGCTTTTTTTTGCAAACTGTACTTACATGTGTAGCTTTGTCTGTTTTGTCATATTTATGTGAATGTAAATCAATTCAAACCGACCAGTAGTAGTGGGTGAAATTCATCTTGCAAGAATTGATCTAAACTGACAAACAAACAAAAACAACGCTAAAAAAATCGAAAGTGTAAGATTCAGAAAATCAAAGTGTAAGGTCAGTTCAGGGTATCCTACTAAACTGAAATTTGGCTAACCAAGGTGTGTAAGTTCGGTGAAAATACAATAGTATTGTATTGAAAATCTATTGGTCTACCCGGGATCGTTTTTGCACGATAGAGAACTCTTCAACGGCTAATAGCATCTTGGTAAACTTGGTTTAATGTATTATAGGAGGACAATGCAAGTACAGTCATAGAGAAATAGTCAGCAAAAAAAGGCTTTTTGAAACATGAAAATTTTAACATAAAAAAAATATATTATCCAATTATTTTTAGGTTTCATGAAGGATTCGAGCACGAAACTATTGGAATCCGAAAAGGCGCAATCCTCTCCCTCTCCACACAAAAAGAGCTCAGGGTAAGATTTGCTAATTTATTCTATTTATTCAAACAATAAAAGCTAGGCTAGAATAAATACGCTACGACTGTACAAATGTAAATAACAATGGCACAAAGCACATGACTAATTCCATGACGCCATTTTACATTGCCAGGAAACATCAACATAATTCACTATTATTTTTAAAAACTGTGAAACTAATTGCGGGTACCAGGATGTGTCCACCTATATCGCTAACGCCATCTAACTTTCTACTCCGAAATTAAATAGTAATGGCAGTTTTGCAGTTGTGGTGGGGTTAGCAAAATTAGTGACTCAATTAGGAAACATTCCATCTTAGCCAAAAATATAAAAACAATACCTCTCTTTGCAGTCGGGTAAAAAAAACAGGCCGAATGCGAGTTGCACTCGCACACTCATAGGTTCCGTACCATTATCTATACAACATTAGACATAAGCAAAAAAAAACAAGTTTGCTGTATGGGAGCCTACCTCACGTGCCCCCCCCCCCCCCCCTTAAGTACGCACGTACCTACACGTGCGTTCATAATTGACCGTAACGTCAAACGGACGTCTATCTAGCGACATATCGTATCGCCTGTCGAGAAACCTTCATTGAGGATCCTACACCCTAGGGAGTGCAACATAGGTAGGTTTGGCCCTAACCTAACCTACTTATGCTGCATGTTCGATATTTATCAGTTGGGCGGTGTTGGTTTTTCATCTTCGTTTTGACTTTCGCGTAACACCCTTTACCACTTCTACTGTTTTATAACTCGGCCCTTGGTTGACAAACTTATACCCCTAGTGTTAGGACTGTCCACTTCGTAAAAAAAATGTAGACCGCATTAGTTTCACAGTTTTTCTTGTACCTATACACTCGCCTAACCCTCGCACGCCTTACAGGATACCGAAGCTAAAGCAAAAGAAGAGGAAGTAAGCGCCGCCGAACGGACGATGTATGATATAGTTGTTTTAGTTTTACTATTTATTGTTGTTACGCTGATCGCTTACGTATTAGATTGCTGGATGGCTACTCATTTTGACTCCATTGCATTGATATTAATGTTCTTAAGCGTGCTTCGAAGTTAAACGACTGTTTTTGTCAAGGCTCATTAGCAATCTAGTGGTTTGAGATCGGTTATTCTGTCAACTGCAAAATAGTTACTACAGTGAACAACTTGAACAAAAGTGCAAAGTTGAACGCGAACGATATTAATGGTTCAAAATGTTCAAATTCCATTGAAGTAGCTGTTCGATCAGTTGCAGGTGCAAATTAATGTGACATTGTTTCGGTGACGTCACCGATTTAAGAGAGATTCAGTCAAACTCTGTATTTTAACTACTTATCGTGTCAAATTTTAATATATTAACTTTGATTAACGCACTTCGATTTCAGAGAAATGATTGTATTTGATGAGAATCGTAGTTAGTATTTCTTATATTTTAGACCGTGCTTATTGCATCATTTTTATTTCTACATTTATGTACAGATCAGTCTAAAATCTTGCCTACTTATTTTGTTTTGTATAATTTTAATTTATTTCGACAAATCAACGATTCTTATACATTTGACAACAGAGTTATACAATGACGTATTTTAATATATTTAAATGTTTACGTTGCAATTAATTGATTGATCTATTAATCAGATGTTTTTCATTTTATATAAATTTTTAATTATTTATGATAATTACGTAGGTCTCACTATCAATGTTTGTGTTGTATAATTTATTATTTTTGAACTGGATTTTTACGAAGTCTTGCTTTGTACAGTTTTTATCGAAGCATGTTAACGTACACCGCATAGATCTAGGTATCAAGTGATTTGCCTAAATATAGATCTGCTAGTTTATTTTATTTATTCAGTGTCATGGCTAATTTTAACATGTACATAATTAAGGAACGCAAATAATGTTACAAATGGTGTTAGAGCGCTTTTTTCGTCACAAAGCGTATTTATCCGCTGTTGCATACATTTGAGAGAATTATTAATTTATAAATAAGACAGCGCCCGCGTGATGTCTCTCTGTAAGTTGTTACATAATTTAAGATATTATATGAGACGATTCTCGAACAACCCCTGTATTTTTATTGCTAGCTTTAATTTTTATTTGCGCACGGCACAGCAAGTCGCACTCAATAACTGCAAACAATTAGAATACAATAAGGCTTAGGCGATGATTTCCTTTAAAAATGAAATCATATTTTATACCAGATCTAAAATGGGCTTGTCTTGTTTTGGCATACAATTGAAGTAAAAAAAAATACATATTTGTTAAGATTTCCAATTTGCCAAAGGTTCCAAAAAAAATTTAAAGATTTGATACTGGAGTACATTATTTTTGCAGTTATTTCAACGTATTTCAGTAACATATCGTCGCACTTTCATGCACTACCGCTACGTTTTCATAAGCACTTTCACGACGGTGAGTTACTTATTGATTGTTTTGCATTTTTTCATTTGATCTTATTTTTATTTTGACAACTAATTACTCAAAATCCTCACGTAATTTTTTTTGTTTCCAGTTTTTTCGCCAAGTTACGCCGCAGCCCGTGATGACGCCGCTTACCGTAATAAAAATAAATGTTATTTGTTCGGTTGGCAAGTTATTGGTAAGGTCTGAAACTCAACGTTAAAAATATAGATAGGGGAGTTCTGCTTTAGACGTGTTGTCCCTTGCTTCTATCGATGTAGATAGAGCTATATATAGAGTCTGTGGAATAATGACTCTTACTTGATAGGTTATAGGTAGCGGCGAATTAAATTTCAGCAGATCGCAGTGCAAAAATGCGAAATCGTATCTACATGAAAACTTGGCTGTATGATTTCACATCGTTGCCTTTTCCAAGCGAAAAGAATTTAAAAAACATCCTCTGCAACAAATAAATGGGTACCCAGCGCGCAATTTTATTGTTGTCTGCTGTTTTTAATTCGTCGCTAGTTGATAAGATTTTTCCAAATGGTTTCCAAGCAGCAGAGTAGACGTAACTTACCTAAAATGTTTGCAAATTATTTTGAATAGTTTATCGTTGCTGATGTGTTCAAAAGTGAAAACCTGCCATTGGTTTTGACATAAATTGGTTTTTAGAATGTTAAGAGTGTAGGGTAGAGTAACAAGATACCCACCTTTGCCTGAACTTAATACCCGTAGGGAAACAATGTTTGTCACGCATTTAGCTTTAAGAATATGTTCAGGCGATAATATATATTCTCAAATACTTATCATTGACTGAAGTCTACCTAACACGCATGCGAGTTATCGCGGTGTGTGACAGCTTTCAGCAAACCAGCAAATTAAAAAGATTCGGAAATAGATCCATTAGAGTCTGATATTTGACTTGTCTGTTTGATTAAATATTTGTAAAATGTACGCAAAGATTAGAAATAAGGTAGCTCATAACCTGCGAAAGTGATATCTATTTTGATTCCCCAGTCTATTGAGTAGTTTTACTCAAATAATTTCCCGCCTATGAAATATCATTTGAATTTGTAAAACTTTATTTCACATTTTTTACTGTAATTCACAAGTGTTTAGATTGTATTAATTGTATATTTACGGGTGTTTGTCACAAACGGTACGCGGTGCTTTGAAATGGTGAAAAATATCCTAAATATCAACATTTTTAGTTTATTACTTAGTCTTGGAAAACAATTTAATTAATCAATAATAATTTTAAAAATTAAAGGGCTCCAATAATTTTTAAGGAATATCAACTTTGAGCGTTCCCATAACATGAAATATTGTGATTCCTTATTCTTAGATTTTGACCTATCAGTGAAACAATTTAAGCCTGTGAGATTTTTGTTGAAAATAGGTTTGGAAATCTGCATTATGCATTGTAGATATATAGGTGCAAGTTTAAGATCACTGTGTGCCACTTAAATATTCGTTTTTGATGGTTCTTTTGCGCTGTAAACTTCCAGTGATACTATAGCTATTTAACTATACTATAGGATTAAATCTCACACTTGTCACCGCTCACCAACTTTACATATACTGCACCAATTATAAGCGTATTTAATATTTTACGGTTAAAGCCATTATTTTAGGTATCACCTACGCCGCTTGAATAGGCGCAGTGATAAACATATATTATTTGTATGATTGGAATGCATTTTTTCTATTGAGACATTTTGTTCTAGATTATCTTTGCCTACTAGGACGTAAGTTTTAAAACTGTATCGATTTCTGGATAGAAAATACCTTATTCAAAATTATACATAGCTAGCGTGGTGTTGTGTTTAAGGCTGTTGCGTGAATAACTGTCGCTCTCAGTGTTACTTAATGGGCCATTAAATCTTTTCCTTAGGAATAGGCAGAAAAGTAATCGTTTTCATCTGAATTAATTAAACACTGCTTTAACTCTGAGTGTGGCTTTAATTCAAGTACACACGGAAATAAATAAAAGCATAATACATACTAGCTACACTTTCAAACCATTCTGCACAAGTTTTACAATTTCCAGTTTCACATTTTTATAGGCCAGGAGCGTGATACTTGCGACACGAGAGAAGCGTATTGTCGTTTAAAATAAAGTTTTGGAAATACTGTGATGCCAAAATATAATGAAGATTATGTGTAAAGTTAAATAGAGTTTTGTTAATTTATGAATAGAGTTTATCTTCAGTCTATTTATTGCTTTAGTAATAAATAAAAATTATAAAATGAGCGTGTTTTTTTATTTTTGCGAGGTTCCTTATGTAAGCAGTCGAAATCGTTGAAAATTTTATCGTGATATTAACGATAGTGTACAATCATGGACTTTCATTCATGAGCCACCATAAAACCTTTTCAAAGGAAAAGTCATTAAGACTTTCTTTGTCAATTCATGCGATGGCACTATGACGTTTACTGTGAAATGGTTCCTGGTGGCTCATGAATAGAAGTCCTTGACTGTACTATAAAGTTGACTAGATAAGGGTTTTTTGAAAAATAAAACTCCAATATGATCATTTTGTTAAAGCTTCGTAATATTGATAATAAAATTTGTCTCGGCATACATTTCAAATAGGATATAATTATTTTGAAAAATTTCGTATCTAAAATCAATATGTCAACAAAATTGAACCTTGACTTGTTCACACAGAAAAATGATCGATTTTGAGGTACGAGTTTTTTCTAAATTAATGACGATATGTATGTATGCATAAATACTAAACACATAATTACAAGAATTCACTAGTTACGTTCGTCTACCTTGTGTAGTTTCATAAGAATAACATATTTTTAGTCTCTCGTCTGAGTTTCCTACTAAATGAAACCCTTAAATATAAAGCTAACAAGTGTACACTTGTTTCGCTATTGAATAGTGCGCTTTATTTTAGTTTTCAAAGAAAACACCGCTTCATAGATTAACACTTCACCGGATAATCATAAGATCGACACATAACTTCGACGAATGTTCGCTTAAACGAAAGACTTGCATGGAATGACCCAACTTCAAGAATCAACCCAAGAAGTGTAGCGGCACAAGTCTACTCCACCTAGCATCAAAAATATGACCATCTATAGATAAACCGCCTAACTGAGTCCTCGCCTGCGCGGTACAGGGGCGCGGGGGTAGGACGAGAAAGGGGAGTGAAAGAGGTGCGAGCGGCAGGCGCTTCTTAGCGCACAGCTCATACCGGTCGCGCCGCGGCTAGCGATCGCAAGTGCTAATGGCTACGGACGCTTTGTGAGAGGGACACACGAGATAAGATGAGTCGATATATCTTCGGACATAAAATTAATAGTCAGTGCAAACAAATGGTTTTTAACGTATACGAATACTTTAGAAAAAAAAAACTGGACGTAAATTCTGTTGAATATTTACAGGAATACCTTTAAACAAAACTGTAGCAGAACTTACTGGTATATCGGAAAAGACTGTATCTAGAATTTCTACTCGATTCGGTCAAGAAAATTAGTTTTAACTATAACTCAAAACCCTCCTTCTGTCGCAATCAGAAAAAAACCATTCGTTAACCAACATGACGTCACATATCTTTAGAACTGTCTAGTGCACGTTTCGCCACTTGTGTATCTCGTTATTCACGCTCGCCGCCCGCACCGCCTTCACTCCCCTTTGTCGTCCTACCCCCGCGCCCCTGTACCGCGCAGGCGAGGACTCAGTTAGGCGGTTTATCTATAGTCTGTAAAATTATACCCAAACATGTGTATTTAAAATATTGTGTAAGTATTCTAACCATTCTTATTTTCAGACGAAAAGTATCAAGCTCTAAATGTAGAAAACAGCTGCAAAAGTATCATGTCCTAGAATAAATAAAAAATAATCAGTAGCACACTCGTAATGCTCAAAAATAACTCCACACTTTACAAAACTAGTATGTAGAGAAATCATAAGTTTTGCTTAAAATTAATAACAAAATGTCACTACAAATAAAATTAAAACATTTTTGCATTAAGAAACCTTTAAAATAGACATTTGGTATGCACAGCACCAATTTTAATGGAATGGCCTCATCTCTTAACCTACCTATAGATATAGTCAAGAACAATGGAAACGGGTTATGTAGAGTCCACCTTCCCCACCGTTTGCATTGCTTTTGAGTGCAATTACTCAATAAGGCACCTATACTTTGTGTACGTCCGATATATGTTATCACATTGTGCTTATACTAAAATTAATTCAAATAAGTTTCAAATATGTCATAAGAGAATAAAATCGTAAATATTATAGAAGAAAAATACTGCAAAAAATGCATTGAAGTACGGAAAAAGCATAAAACGTAGCATAAGAGATATCACATCGAAAATTCGCGAGTTAATACAGAAGAAAGTACAAGTTAATATCTATTTCGAGTTAGTGCCAGTTTACACATACACTCAACACTTGTTAGAAAACACAATAAGTGTAAAATATCTGACTACCATTAAAGAATAATTTTTCTAAGTTGATTCAACAAATACCTCTAAGAGGAATATAAAAATGTAATAAATACAATTCATCTTATTTTGAGGTAATTTATCAAATCACATAGTTAAAATGGAAGATATCGTAAAGTAATATCGATTGGTACATTTTGCATCTTAAAATCTATCATTTATTTCATTTGTTGTATATGCGTCATAAGTCAATAAATAGTAAAAAATCGATATAAAACGTGAATTCAATCAGTTTATATAAAAACTCAATATTTGATGCATTATTCACTAGACAAACTAGAAAATTATATGTATTAAAAACGTCAAGAATCGTACTTGCTGGAGTTCCGCGAGCTAGTGGCCTCGCTTTCATATTTCATTTCGCTATCGTATTCCAAATAGTCCATATCGGTCAATTCCCTTTTAATCATGAGATGAGGAGTTTTCCTCGCTCTCTTTTCCTTCAAGCACTTTGGTACCATTTGCTTACTTTCCATTAAATACTGTACTATGACCCTTTCGAAGAACAAAGCTAAAACAAAATGGAACGCTGCTATTGCAATTATAATGTAAGTTAGCAAAACGTCCAACGGCATTTTGAGTTCAAGGAAATCTGCCAGCCATTCCGCCGGGGCTACGGCGACGTATAGAGAAATACCCGTCATTATCAAAATACTGATCATAAGCTGCTTATTAGTCACCACTGACCGCCTATACGGCGCGCCGTGGCTGAATACGATCGGCATAACAATATACTGAAACATGGATACTGCAAAAATGGCGTAGTTCTCCCAACATTTGTTCGCTTCTTCGCCTTCGTAGGTATGCCTCTCGTACCACGGAAAGAACGTCAAAGCGTAGTAGCTCAAATACTGCGCCACACCGATCAAAACAAGCTGCCCTACCAAAGAAGTCAGCGGCACGAGCCCCAACAGCGAAGTCAACGGCGGTATCTTGCACAGTTTCCCCGTATACGCTTCGGTCATGCCAAAAAAGAAGGCAAAGTTTACTATCAAAGCCACGTCTATGTATAAGAATTGGAAGTCTGTCAAGTTAGAGTCGAAGTAGTAGAGGAAAGCTACGGATAGGAATTCGGTGAGGGAGTAGGCGACCATGAATTTGAAGACGCCGAAGCTGGTGGTGAGGGCGGCGCGGCCTTCCCTGAGGACGCGCGCGACGCACACGATGTCAGGGTCTGAAGACGTGAAGGGCGCCGCCACGCTGGACTCGAGCTCCGACAGCGAGATGCCGGTGTGCGCGGCGCGCAGGGCGCCGCAGTCGTTGGCGCCGTCCCCGCACATGCCTGGACATAAACAAAGTCAAAGTCAAAGTCAAAATCTCTTTATTCAATTTAGGCTATGATAAGCACTTATGAATGTCAAAAAATCTACCACCGGTTCGGAAAAAAACCTCTGTTGAGAAGAATCCGGCAAGAAACTCAACGAGGTTTTTTTTTTAAAAACAGATTCACAATATTTATAAATGATATCTATGTACTATACATTACAAGTATTTAACACAATTTTATTTTTAACACAGTAGGTTCACTATTTGAAGGGATCGCTAGTGCGGATCGGAATTATTTCCAAATATCCCTGTCCATGATATAATCGTTAACTTTATAATAAGCCTTAGATATTAATGTCTTTTTGACAGTAGATTTAAATTTTGTATCAGTTTCTTCAGTAATATTTTTTGGAATTTTATTATAAAAACGTATGCAACTTCCCAAAAACGACTTTTTGGTTTTAGCCAGTCTGTAAGATGGAACTTTAAGCTTCCCTGTGTTTCTAGTAGCCTTTGGCTTATCGACGTTAGTGGGAAAATCACATATGTTCTTCCTAACGTACATGATTATTTCAAAAACATAAAGCGACGGCAGGGTTAGGATACCAGTTTCCTTAAAAAATTATCTTAAAGATTCACGCGTCTTCAAATTATAAATTGCTCTGACTGCTCTCTTTTGCAAGATAAAAATTGATTCGATGTCTGCAGCAGATTTAGGATATACTAGTGTTTACCAGCGGCTTCGTACGCGTAAACCATTGATACAGCAGTTGAATTTAAATGGCAAATATTTTTACAACTGTTATTAAAACATTGGGGATGTTATTATGATCAGTTAAAAAAAATAATGGGCATTTATTTTATTTTTTGGTGGTTGGTAAATTACCATAAAAAGATAATTTAACAGTTATTTCATCCTACAATTAAAATAGAAAATAGAAATAGAAATATATTTATTCATGCTTCGCTTCACACCTTAAAATAAAAACAATAAAAAAATACATAAAAACAATATGCGAAAGCACGAAACGGTCTCAGCTCAGCATAGTAAACAGCGTAGCAGCGTAGTAGTAGCAATTCAGGTTTAAAAATTATTTAAGCAGTTTAATAACTGATTGGCCAGTAAATGATGGAATGGGCAGTTAGATAAATAGTTGGGCAGTTCACGGTCAGCGCTAGCACCCGACCATGGCTTTGATTGAAAAGAGAAGTCATCTTCCGTTAAAGCGGACAGAACTTACAGCGCGGGTAAGTAGCATAATATTATTTAAATTCCGGGATTTTATTAAATTCTCATGGAAATTTCCAAAAAAACACATCGTGGTCAACACGTAGCATTAACCCTTAATAAGGTAGTGATGCAGGAAATGAAGCAAGTTGTTGTATGGAGACCCAAGCATTAGTTCCTCAGTCGATGAAATTTTGCTTGGTTATTGTGTAGCCGTAACTAAAACATAAAAAATCCAAAAAAAAAACACCTAAGTTAGGTATTTAGACCTAAAAATCGTCACTACTTTTAAAAAACTCGTATCTCGAAATGGATAATTTTTCCGAGTGCACTTTATGACCATTACGTCAAGGTTCAATTTTGTTCACGTATTGATTTGAGATACGAGATTTTTTCAAAGTAGTGACGAAATACAAAATTGTATATTAGTCCAAAATTATTTTACCAAATAAGTCATTCGTATCACTATGTGATACTAGAAAAAAATCTGAAATTTTCCGGTTAAAACACGCAAAAAAAATAATTTTTTTTTTAATATTGGCATTTCTGCTGGGATTTTTTTTTTGATATTTCGTATATTGTTCCAATACGTTACATGAGTATGTCTATGGTGAAGAAAGTTTGAACGGATATTTATACAATACTCTTTATTTATTGATACTTTATCATACTGTCAAGTTTTTTCGGGCTGAGGAATTACTGTTGGGTCCACTACCTTTATTTACTCCACTATAGAGGCAAATTAGCGACCACTTGCATTGACTAGGGGTTAAAAGTTGTCAGACTGACCGACGTAGTATCCGAGCTGCTGGTACTCTGTGACGAGCTGCTGTTTCTGGTCGGAGCTCATCCGCGCGAACACCGCGCCGCGAGCGATCACGCGCGCCACCTGCGACGGGTAGTGCTCGCGCAACACCTGCACACACGAACAATATACAGAGTGAAATCTAGGACATGATACAAAATTAGTGTTTCGTGCTCAGTTAGGCTGGTTTTACTGTCACGCGTACCGTCGGTGCGGATCGCTCCGCGCGGGCTGATCAGACAATGGCTAATGTTAGGACCGCGCGGACGGGAAACTCATTAGCCATTGGCTGATCAGCCCGCGCGGAGCGATCCGCACCACGGTACGCGTGACACTAAAACCAGCCTTAATGCTGGGTAATATAATGCATTAACTCTTTTGTTGAAATAAGTCCGTTGAAATTTGCAGTTGCCATATGTTCATGATTTCTTATTTCAATAATGTATAGAAACCACATTTTTTTTCAGACTTATTTTAACAAAAGAGTTAATACATTATATTACCCAGCATTAACTGAGCACGAAACACTAATTTTGTATCACGTCCTAGATTTCATCCTGTATAACATACTAATATTATAAATGTCAAAGTGTGTGTGTTTGTATGTTTGTCCGTCTTTCACGTCGAAACAGTCATTTTTGGCATAGAGATAGTTTATGGGTCAGAGAGTGACAGGCTATTTTTATCCCGGAAAAAAGCACTGTTCCCGAGGAAACAGCGCGCAATAAGCGATACAACACTGGAGGTTGAACGCCGAACATCCGTTTGAACCAAGAAATTTGATCTTTATCACGTCACGAACATATTCCATCTCTTTCTTTAGTTAGGTTAAGAAAGTTCGTGAAATATGAAAGAAAGAGATGGAATATATAAATAAGTAATAAAGATCCAAACTCCTTCGTTCGGCGTTCAACCTCCAGTTTTGTATATAAGCTTCTTGGTCGTGACCAACTCTTTTTTTTATAGTCGGCCGTGGTAAGTGGCCAGTCAAAAAAGTATCGTTGTAGGTTGGATATAAGTAAATTGAATTTATTATTATTCTCATTTTCTTTGTAGTATTTTACTTTCCTCACAGTAGAAATGAAAAGTAGTATCTAACTCGGGTGAAATTACCCATTTCAACTCGAACTATTGGCGCTCGAACAAACTCGGGTGAAATTGGTCACTTTCCACCCTTGCTTATTAATCTACTATTTACTACCGTACGCTCCGATTCCGATCCAGTTGAAATTCTTACCCCCTTATTCATAAAACTTAACAAGCCTATGTTAACTAACAAATGCTTTGTCCTTTTCTAACAAATACAAATGTCGAAGGGACAGATAAGGACAAACGAATTTTAGCGACATTTTAACTAAAATAGGTTTGATTGTCGTTTATGAATATGGAGGTTAGATTCTAAGTAAGTATAGTGTTACCTTCCAGGTGTCCCCGGTCATGACGACCTTATAGTTGGGTCCCGTGGGCGGCGCCTCCGCGTCTCCGTCGGAGCGCGCCGACGAGCCCCGCCCGCTGTCCAGCGAGCGCCACGACCGCTGCAGAGCCGTGCGCCGCCCCACCGCCACCTAGAGGGAGGGGGGGGGGGGCACATGTTAGACTATCATTAGACATCGGATTATATGCATTTGCATGTTTGCATATACAAATGCATATAGTTATATTTTTATAGCGTTATTGCATATTTCGGTACATTTTCGTTGACAGTGCATATTTCAGTTGTTTTACGTTTTAGGCGTATTGTATTATGCTGTCGAAACGTTCAAGCTATCTACGAAAATCTTATTTTTGTTGAAATAATGCCACCAGTGAAAAAATACCCTGACGTTAATGGAATTTTGGACAAAACAAAAATACCAAAATTCATCAAAAAAATATCAAATCGATCAACATGTTCCCATTTAGCTGCGGAAATAGAAAATATGTATATAAATATGCATATTTTGTTTCATATTTCGCCATTTTTTAGTGCATATTTGCATGCATATACTGGCATTTTGATAGTGCATATAATCCGATGTCTAACTATCATACATACAGGGTGACCCGTAAGGAGCCATAATAGCGTCACACCAGGTTCGCAGGTGGTAGGACCTTGTGCAAGTTCCGCCCACATTGCTACCACCATCTTGCTCGCTAATCCTGCCGTGAAGCAGCAGTGCTTGCACTGTTGTGTTTCGGCGCGGAGAGTAAGACAGCCGGTGAAATTACTGGCACTTAGGCAAACGAGCAAGTAGGTCTCCTGATGGTAAGAGATCACCACCTCCCATAGACACCTGCAACAACAGGGGGATTGCAGATGCGTTGCCAACCTAGAGGACTAAGATGGGATATCTCAAGCGCCAGTAATTTCACCGGCTGTCTTACTCTCCACGCCGAAACAAAATAGAGCGCTTCTGCTTCACGGCAAGATTAGCGAGCAAGATGGTGGTAGCAACCTTGCACTAGGTCCTACCACCTGCTGAGTGTGGTGTTGTGTACTGACCCCCTGGAAGGTGGTGTCTGCGCAGACGACGGGCACGAGCCCGCTGGTCTCGACGCAGAGCTGCACGACGCGCTCGCCTCCCGCCAGGATGCCGCACTCTTTGGCCACGCTCACCGCCGTATGGATGTTGTCACCTACACGACAAACATTATGAACTTGTGATGATTCGTAAACACCTGCATTTCCACCAAAAATGTGCAAGAATGTGTTGCGAGGAATGTGTATTTCATGAATCAATAGGGATGATGACTGCAATGGGTCAAAAATATATCATATTTAGTCCAACAGTTAGATTATGGAAAAATATGGGACACGTATTTTTTGGTTTATCTATTTATTAAAAATCGACAAAGGATCATCAAACTTCCGGAGTGGAGGCTTGTGACGTCACTATAAGGTAAAAATCCTACTACAAATGACGATAACATTGCCTTGCAGAATTATTACAGTCTCATACATTTTATGAACAATAAAATAATCTCGGCAACAAAACATCTATCGCGTAACATTAACATTCATATTCGCAACTGTTCACGTAAAGTTCAAGGCTACGTTAATATAGCATTATATTAAATACTAGCCCAACTCTGCGTTTGCGCATCTTTCGGTCATCTGCCATATCATGTTAGCCTTTCTACATCAGTAACTAACCTCTAAATTCGGTCATAACGGTACAAGCATCGGTGGTTCAGTGGTAGAATGCTCGCCTGCCACGCGGGCGGCCCGGGTTCGATTCCCGGCCGATGCATCCTTTTTGTATTTTCGTCGAACTTTTAATTTACGTAAACCATATCTAAAGGCATTTTTATTACATCTCTTATATCTTTAGCCCGTATAAAATGTAAAAATACGAACTTTCATTTTTTTATTAACACGCTTTTATTAGCTTGGGTTGTAACTAACTATGTATGTATGTAACGGAATCTTTGAACTTAATTTTCACCAGTTTCCAGAAGTCTGATTAATTTGAAACTTTGCATACGTATCAAGGACCGATGACAATGCAATAATTTCATAACAGTTTCCCATTCAAACTAAAAAGTATAAAATAAATTATAGTTTAAAAAACTAAAAAAACACGCTTTTAAAAGTAATTGAACTAAAAAGTCAAAAATAAAACTGTAATAATCAATTGAAAAATTCATATTATTGTACAAAAAGCGTGGGGGGCTTGATTTTGATTGTTGCAAATATTTTATATATAGTTTATTATATCCGTAGTTATTATGACAAGCACCCCACGCTTTTTGTACTATAATATGAATTTTGCAATTGATTATTACAGTTTTATTTTTGACTTTTTAGTTCAATTACTTTTAAAAGCGTGTTTTTTTAGTTTTTTAATTTAATCTTATTTTTAACTCTGAAATTAGTTGCTTATCGTTTAATTCCTTGCTGGACATATTAAAATTTAAAATATCAACGTTCTTATTTTATTATACACGATCGCAATCGTCAACATAATTTCGTTTTCTACAATTTTGTACCGTAGAACGGCAAAAGACACTGGCCAAATTTTATGAATTAAATTCGGATTTTGTTCCGCATACCTTGATTTTAACAAAACCCGAATTTAATTCACAAAATTAGTAATGGCTGCGATAGTCTAAAACAGAGGTTTTCAACCGGTGTGCCGCGTATATTTTCAGGTGTGTCGCGATCGCCGTGAAGTGTATGCAATTCGTACAAAAGGTGTCAACGAGACCCTATTAATAAGCCTCCCTTGTACGTCATGTTATACATATTATGGGTATACTGTACGGAACTCTTTAGGTACTCCACGCGTCAGTCCGACTCGCTTTTGGCCATTTTTTACTGGAGTGTCGTGAAACTTTGGTGAACTGAAAGTGTACCGTTAAAACCAAAAGGTTGAAAACGCCTGGCCTAAAATAATATACTGGCCAAATGAATGTAAAAAAATGGAAAACTTATATTTAAAACTTTTCACAGGATATTAGGTACAATAAAATCTAAAAAATATCCTAAAAATAACTTAACTAAACTTACCTACATAAAATAAAAATTTAACCTAAAACTAAAACAAATTGTCTAAAGAGTACCCCTTAGGCAAGGTGTCGAAGATGCTGGCAGCGTTTCCTATTTGAATAGCTAGGCTAATTTTTTGTCCGAGGAAGCTGCCAGCTCTTCGGTCACCTGTGACGTCTCCTAGTCTTTTAGAAATTTCCTTAAAAAGTGTAAGGCGCTGGACCCCACGGACCAAGGGTCTCAACACCGAATGGGACAAAGTCATATTGGCCAAATTATATTTCGATTTAATCCTCCGACGGACAAACCATACTTAAAAAAAATAATGAACGTACCCGTGATCATGACGACGTGTATGTTAGCCTCCTTCAGCTCGCTTATGATGTTGGTGGTGGCGCCCTTTAATCTATTTTCCATTATCACCAGTCCCAAGAACTCAAGCTCGCACTCCACCTACAAATACCACAGTTTAAGAGAATTAATTAGTATTTAAAGAGTTATACTAAACAAACAATTCTGTGGGATGTGTGATGACAGATATATTGTAACAATAGCATTGTGGTTGCTCTGAGGATGAACCCTGGTTAATTTCGAACCGCGAAAGTGTATTCTGGTAGTGGTTTGTGTAATTTGTGTGTGTTCTTACGGGGAAGCAATTGTTTTTCGTTCATATACTCGTAACATTTGGTACATTTGGCTACATTTGGTATAGTTCGATTTGTTCGAGATTCTACTATAAACTTTTTTATAAAATAAACCTAAGGCTTGTTCACGAAAAAAAGTATTCGCCTAAACTTGGGCCTTCATAAGTAAATAGAAACTTTTTAGTGCAGTAAAATATAAAGTTTCAACAAAGATTGTCTATTATAAGAGAAAGATAAAATAAATCTTATTGAATTGATAAAGCAAATATGCCGAGAATAAAAGAGAATACTCGTGTAAATCCCTTCCCTAATTGTAGTGTCTTATTGTACAGGAAAGGGAATTTTCATGCGACAACTCGCAAAAAGATATAAAATATCTATAGACGGCGTGCGTTAAGTTACCAAAAAATGTTGGGGATTTTAATACACTATAATACTATATGATCTGCCAGGAAAAGGTGGCAAATTGAGATAAGTTTTTTTTGCAAAATAATGACGAAATATTGTAATACTAGTTATGGTTTTTTCGAGGCATTATATTTTCTTTCGAGGCATGGAACAAAAACTAGTAATTGTATACCACGCGCCATATAAATCTGCCTAAAAGTTCATTACTTAATACTCAGTTTCGACGCATTTTTGAGATACATTTTTTATGCGGCATCCTTACGTTACTCCCGGATTGTGTTCGAATCGCTTAACGGTATAGTGCCTATTCAATTATTGGAATTATACCTTTACTAGCTTTTGCCCGCGACTCCGCCCTTCATCATTCGGTTATCGCGCGCTGTTCCCTCGGGAACTGTGCATTTTTCCGGGATAAAAAGTAGCCTATGTCACTTTCGGGCTCACAAACTATCCCTATGCCAAAAATCATGACGATCCGTCGCTCCGTTACGGCGTGAAAGAGGGACAAACATACAAACACACAAACACACTTTCGCATTTATAATATTAGTATGGATAGTATTTGTGGTACTAGTCGTGGCAATGAACTATTAGGCAAAGTTAAGCGGCGGAAGGTATAAGGTACATGAGCTCACCTCCTCCCGCGTCATCTTCTGCAGCTGCCGATGCGTCACTTCTAACAGGCGGGACGCCAGCGCGATCACGCGGTAACCTTTCTCCGCGTAGAAGTGTAACACTTCGTCCAGGTCCTCGGGAACTAAGAAAGAAACGTTATTTTCGATTATTATTTTATTGATTTTTAACTCCCGACGCAAAAAGAGGGGTGTTATAAGTTTGACCGCTATGTGTCTGTCTGTGGCACCGTAGATCTTAAACGGGTGAGCTGATGTGAATGCGGTTTTTTTTATTTGAAATAAGGATTTCTAGCGATGGTTCTTAGACATATTTGATCAAAATCGGTTCAGCCGTTTTCGAGATATTGAAATTCAAGTCATAAAGTCAGGGGTTTTCCAACTTTTTTTTGGTTAAGTTATTGACGCCCATGACGTGCTGTGTTTTGGCAGCCGCCTGCATAAGCTTGATGGGATCACATAGAGGTTCTGTGGTGGCAACACCAGCCTGGTCAGCCGCCCCCCTATCAGTTCCTGTTTTCTTGGTACCTCAGACATTATGAACTTATCCAGCAACTTGTGGAGTCCCATGACAGTCTTTTGGCAGCAGCCTACATAAGCTTGATGAGGTCACATAGAAGTTCTATGGTGGCGTCACCACGCTGCGTCGGCCGCACCCTTATCAGTTTCTGTTCTCTTGGTACCTCAAGCTTACTTATATCAACTTATCTGGCAACTTGTGGAGTCCGACACGCAGTGTCTTTGCAGCAACCTGCATAAGCTTGATGAGGTCACATAGAGGTTTTATAGTGGCATCACCACGCTGCGTCGGCCGCCCCCCTATCACTTCCTGTTCTCCTGGTACCTCAAGTATACTTATATGAACTTATCTAGCAGTTTGTGGAGTCCCTGGCACACAGTGTCTTGGCAGCAGCCTGCATAATCTTGATGAGGTCACATAGAGGTTCTATGGTAGCATTACCACGCTGAGTCGGGCGCCCCCCTATTAGTTCCTGTTCTCCTGGTACCTCAAGTATACTTATATGAACTTATCTAGCAGTTTGTGGAGTCCCTGGCACACAGTGTCTTGGCAGCAGCCTGCATAATCTTGATGAGGTCACATAGAGGTTCTATGGTAGCATTACCACGCTGAGTCGGGCGCCCCCCTATTAGTTCCTGTTCTCCTGGTACCTCAAGTATACTTATATGAACTTATCTAGCAGTTTGTGGAGTCCCTGGCACACAGTGTCTTGGCAGCAGCCTGCATAATCTTGATGAGGTCACATAGAGGTTCTATGGTAGCATTACCACGCTGAGTCGGGCGCCCCCCTATTAGTTCCTGTTCTCCTGGTACCTCAAGTATACTTATATGAACTTATCTAGCAACTTGTGGAGTCCGACACGCAGTGTCTTGGCAAGCAGCCTGCATTGGCTTGATGAGGTCTCATAGAGGTTTTATAGTGGCATCATCACGCTGCGTCGGCCGCCCCCCTATCAGTTCCTGTTCTCCTGGTACCTCAGACATACTTATGAACTCATCTAGCTACTTGTAGAGTCCCATGACAGCAAGCTATAGAGGTTCTGTGGTGGCATCACCAGCCTGGTCAGCCGCACTCCTATCAGTTCCTGTTCTCCTGGTACAGTCAGCTGCAGAGAAAGGGTACCCCCCTGTAATGGCGGTAGTATGGATACCGCCGTTACAGGGATACCTTTTCTCTGCAGCTGACTGTACCTCAGACATACTTATGAACTCATCTAGCTACTTGTAGAGTCCCATGACAGCAAGCTATTTGAATATACATTTTCTAAATAAAATAACTATGCTTTGTAAAACGAAATATAATCATCAACAACGGTTGCTATGAAACACTCTCATAGACAAAACACCCTCTCTCTTAACTTATACTGTGTACCGATTTTAATAATAACACAAACGTAGCATCACCAGCCTGGTCAGCCGCACCCCTATCAGTTCCTGTTCTCCTGGTACCTCAGACATACTTATGAACTCGTCCAGCTACTCGTAGAGTCCCATGACGGACAGTGTCTCTTGGCAGCAGCCTGATGGGATCACATAAAGGTCCTATGGTGTCGTCCCCAGCCTGGTCAGCCGCCCCCTCCCAGCTCATGTTCTCCTGGTACCTGTCTCCGGGCGGGCCAGCGAGCGTATCATCTCGGGCGCGCCCTTGCAGTACGCGCGCAGCACCTGCTCGCCCAGCAGCCGCACCACCACGGACGCGCGCTGCAGCGACGACACGAACTGGTGCTGCTGGACTATGCCCACCTCCAACGGAATCTGGGGGGGAGGAGGCATAATGAGAGATTCTACATAAGGGTAAATCGTCAGTTACTGGCAACGTTGCACTAACAATGAACGTAGCAAATATAGTTACCCCCTTATTCATAAAACTTAACAAGCCTATGTTAACTAACAAATGCTTTGTCCCATTCTAACAAATACAAATGTCGAAGTGACAGATAAGGACAAACGAATTTTAGCGGCATTTTAACTAAATTAAGTTTGATTGTCGTTTATGAATAAGGGGGTTAGTGTTTAGTTTTGTAACTAAGGGACCCCCATACATCCCTGTATTATTATTATTTTGTAATTTTTCTTTCTCTTTAATTGTATGCTGTAGTTTTTAAGTATTTAATTTATAATCATTTTATTATGAAAAAATGACTTTCTGCCAAGTTTCTTGCGGCGCATTCTTCTTGGCAATGATGGTCTTTCCGAAAGCGCTGGTAGTTTAAAAAAATTACGTGTAAAAGTGCCCACTGCGGCCTATTTACTGAATAAATGATTTTGATTTTAATGAATGGGGAATGGATGAAAATTTTAGAAACGCTTGAAACTTTTTTTAAACCTTTCTCATTAACAGAATAAAATATCAGACTTTTAAGTAGCATCAATTAATTAAAAAAAAAACGAAATAGTTCTCTTTACCGCCAAGTTACGACAGTCCGGTCGGTTACGGGTTGTTCCATAGTCCAGAATAAAAAACTTTAAAAAAGAATTTATGTGTCTTTGACTCGATCGTTTTGACAGGTGACACTCTTTACCGGCTCAGATAGTTCGACATGGAAATACCGACCCTGTTTTTCATCTACACACAGAAGCTCATGTCAGTTTCTATGGGCGTGTACATGAAAAACAGGGTCGGTATTTCTTTGTTACTATTATTTGGCCCGGTAAACCGGTTTCCAAATTTTGAAACCAACTGTTTCGCGATTTAGTATCCTTCGCTGTACATCCGAACGTTGAAAGTTAAATGAAATCTTGCAAGATGACTCACGTGCACATCGTCGACGTCGATGCTAGCGGAGCGGCGCGGGCGCACGATAGTGGGCGTCAACATCTCGTAGTTCGCTGGCTCGGGCACGGACGGCTCCTCCAGACTCCAGCCTGTCGACTCAAACATCTGGAACACAAAAGTCTATTAATTATCAAAGTACTGTCAATCAATTTGATTCCTAGGCCACCGCAGAGCCTTGTCATTGTGACGTTTAAGTCATCCAAT
Source organism: Choristoneura rosaceana (assembly GCA_037349165.1). NCBI lineage: Eukaryota > Metazoa > Arthropoda > Insecta > Lepidoptera > Tortricidae > Choristoneura > Choristoneura rosaceana. Next base: position 5,819,220 of record JAZBNJ010000013.1, read on the forward strand.
AAGCATGGACCAGTGTTTTTCAATCTGTGGTCGCAATAGCTTTAAAATACTCTCACCATTACTGTGTATGATTATTCAATATTTAATTTATTGAATCAGGCGTTACTTTTGAGTCTAACTAGTAGCATGGTGTACGGTTGTGTTACTCTGGAAAGGAGCTCTGGTTGGATTCACTGAAAATCAGCATCTTTGCATTTCATGTACCTATAGACAAATGCTGAGTGAAATCCTATTTTGGAATCACCTGAACAATAAATTCACTATACCTTTGTTTCTTAGACAAGCTTTGTAAATACTGTAATATTGTTGTGATGTTTTTCAATATAAATAATTCATTCATTTATTCATTCATTCATTCATTCGTTCGTTCGTTCGTTCGTTCGTTCGTTTGTTCGTTCGTTCGTTCGTTCATTCAATCATTCATTCATTCATTCATTCATTCATTCATTCATTCATTAATTCATTCATTCATTCATTCAGTTATTCATTCGTTCATTCATTCATTCAGTCATTCATTCATTCAGTCATTCATTCGTTCATTCCTTCATTCAGTCATTCATTCGTTCATTCATTCATTCATTCATTCATTCATTCAAAAAAACTAGTGCAGCTTCGGGATAGGGTAATAAAGTGACCTTTAAGTCGAGCGGGTCCCCGGCCAGCTCTCCGTTGAGCAGCGTGAGGCTGTGGCAACTGGCCATGCCCAGTTTGAGCTCGTGCAGGTCGTTGAGCTGGCGCGGGTCCCTCAGCGCGCGGGCGAGCCGCGCGGGCCGCGTCGCCGCCGCCGGGACCACGCCCCACATGTCCATGCCGTCTTCCGTCAGTGTACCGGTCTGGAAATAATAGTACATTAGTGCAGAGGCCGGGAAAGAAAGGCTGAGTATTAGTGAGTATGTATGTAAAGACTGATAGAGATAATACCAGGCTGGCAAGTTCTTTCACGCCGAGGTTTGTATAGTCATCATCATCATTATCCCAGCCTATATACTCTCAGAATGACAGGAGGCCTGTATAGTGCTTTCTGTATTGTGCCTGAGGTTTGTATAGTGCTTTTCTCAAATATGGACTGAAATAAATAAAAACTCTTAGAAATCAATGTTTTACTCGGAAGACAACTAAAATTGTACCAGATTTATTATTATAACGACCATGTGCACCTGTGCCAAAATATCGAGCGTCTTTAAAACCAAGGTACGTGGAAGAAAACTCGAATTTAAGAAATATTAATAATAATAAACTTATTTGTAAACACTTGGCTTATCTATTTACACTGGAATGTCCGTCAGACCCCGAACTAGGCTGAGCCTGTATCCCGGGGCCTAGCAGTGCGTTGTATACATTGATTTTATTATGGAGACACGTCGCAGGTTAACAAACAGATAGACTAAACAAAAAAAAAGCTAATACACAATATCGCTTAAATTTACTAAAATTTAAATTAATATCTAATATAAATGAATAATAATACTTTTTATCTACACCCATATAATAAATCCTCCATTATGCGTTCAAAAACCATAGATAATGACCAGCTTTACGATATTGGATTCTATAATGAACACGGGTGTATCGTAATGGGATTTCATGCATCATTACAGCACCGGAGGCTCCTGAACGCCACCGGCTACGCCTCGTTTCATGAAACCACACTCGTGTTATAAGGACCCCTATTACGATACAGTTGCATAAATAGCTATTTTATTATTCCAATACCTTGTCAAAGCAAATGCAGTCCAGCGAGCCGCTGACGTTGACCGCCCGCGTGTTGAGGCAGGCGACGCGCGCGCGCTTCAGCCGCGCCACCGCGTACAGCCGGCCGACCGTCATGGCGGCGGGCAGCGCCGGGGGCACCACTATAGTTATTATGTCCAGCGCTTTGATCGCTATGTCGCCTGGTGTCAGGTGCCGGTAGGCCTGTGGAAGAGTTACTATATAAACTAATCGCAGGTGGTAGGACCTTGTGCAAGATCCGCCCGGATTGCTACCAACATCTTGCTGGCTAATCCTGCCGTGAAGCAGCAGTGCTTGCACTGTTGTGTTTCGGCGTGGAGAGTATGACAGCCGATGAAATTACTGGCACTTGAGGTATCCCATCTTAGGCCTTGTGGTTGGCAACGCATCTGCAATACCCCTGGTGTTGCATATGTTTATGGGCGGTGGTGGTCACTTACTATCAGCAGACCATTGAATAAAAAAAAATTAAGGCAATAAGGCAAATTTTTGCACTATTTTAGGTACGGTCTGCTAGATTTCGGCTTCAGCTTTCGGCAGAATATCGAGGACAGAATCAATTATCAATTATTGTATTCATAGCGATATGCAGAGCCGGGACCTTTTTACAATGACAAATATGTATTATTTTAACCTGCGTATGTGTACTGCTTTTATGAATAAAACATTTTATTTTTCTCTTTTAAATTTTGCAGTAAAGACTACTCGTATCTGTTGAAGTCTGCATTATTTTGTAACACACAGAAATTTAGTTTTAGGTAGGCACGAGTATAACTTTGACTAAAAAATACAAAATAATATACACTTCCAATCAGGTTCGAAGGATCAATCCGGTTTGGAGGACTAATCCGGTTTGAAGGACCAATCCGGATCGAAGGACCAATTCACTGACAGGACTGACCTTGAGCGCCACAGTATAAGCCAGGCCAAGTACCGCGATGCAAGCCAGGATCACGATGAACTTGTACGAGTCGCGATCGAACTTGAAGTCTGCCGGCGTCGGGTACAGGATGCTCCGTACCAGTTGACCTTTGCTAGTGTTGTAGCCGGTTCGAAGGACCAGCGCTCTGGACATGAAAAAACGACTTTAAGAAAAGGGGATTAATTTTGTCTATGTTTTGTGTGTGTGATGATAGTTGTTAACTGCCCATTGGTCCTTTTGGGAAATTAGTTGAAAAAAGTGGTAATCATCATCATCATAATTATCAGCCGTGCTGGACACTTGAGTACAGAGATTCCACGTGGATCTTAGTAACACTAAAACCTTAGTAAAATAAAAAAAAACTCTTTATTGCCATAACATACAAAAGTTCATGTGTGTTTTTACAGTGTGGAGGTGGTGGAACTGCATGAACACGCATATTTTACATAAGCTTAGCTATCGTAAGGTCGCGGGTGAGCAAGGAAATTCTTTTAGTTCATACAAAAGTTGACAAAACTACACAGATCCTTGTGACAATGGATGCCAATGAGTGGTACCTCCGAGAACTCGAGATACCCAGGAAGGATACGGAAGCGGGAGGGGGGGTATGTACAATGTATGAATAAGAATCTTTGTAGTACCAACCTGACGGGTTCGTTGTTGTAATACCGAGTCTGTATGACTCGAGTGCCGCAGAAGAGTACGCTGGAAGCGTGTTCCTTCAAGTCGAACGCTTTGTCGGTGCGCAGGAGTGCCGTCTTCGATACAGGGACCGATTCGCCTGCGGACAAGGTCAGGCTAGAGCAGGGTTTCGTAAAGTGGGGTCCATGGACCGGACCCCTTAGGGCTTAGGTTTTGCCCGCGGCTCCCGGGTCCGGCTCCGGCTCTACCGGAATAAAAAGTATCCTATGTTGATCCTTTGGGCTTAAACTATCTCTATACTAAATTTCATCAAAATCGGTTCAGCGGTTTCGAAGTGAAAGTGAAAACAGACAAACGACGTGAAAACAGACAGACAGAAAGTTACTTTTGCATTTATAATATTAGTAGTGAAATTTCCAACGCTCTTCGGTCCTAAGGCATAACACCTGCCAGGAGAGAAATCTCTAGTGTGGCCTCTCCTTCACAGGTCTAAAAGTAGCAACGTCTAAGAATGGAAAAACCAAATTTTTTCCAAAATTTCCAAAAAAAAGAAAGGGTACACTTTTTTCTTTAAAACGGCCAGTTACCAGTGAGCATGCTCTCGTTGACAATAGCCGACCCAGCCAACAGCACGCAGTCGCACAGCATGACGCAGCCGTGGGGGGGGAGCGTGATGACGTCACCGGGCGCCACGCAGCGGGAGTCCACCTCGCGGGAGTCCCACAGCTGGACGGACGCGTGGGCTTCCACCGTCGCGCGGAGACTCTCTTGGTTCTGGGAGAGTCGGGAGTCAAAGTGGGGTTAATCAACTCAGACCACCATAATAATAGTAGATTGATAACCAAGGGTGGAAAGTGACCCATTTCACCCGAGATATTTCCGGCGCTCGAACGAAGTGAGAGCGCCAATAGTTCGAGGGTAAATGGGTTATTTCACCCGAGTTAGACACTACTTTTCATTTCGACTGTGAGGAAACTAAAATACTACAAAAAAACGAGAATAATAATAAATTCAATTTACTTATACCTATCCAACCTCCAACGGTACCTTTTCGACTGGCCACTTGCCACGGCTGACTATAAAAAAAAATCGAGTTGGTCACGACGTGCGTCTAGATGGCCATGCCGAAACGTGAAAAAAAAATGTCATTGACGTAACTCAATTATCTTCGATGTCGTGGCTAGCCGAAAAATTTAAAAAAAAATTACTTTCCACCCTAGAGGAGAAAACGCAATTTTCCACCCGGCTATCTACCCATGAAAATTAAACTTTCCGAACAGGAGAGATGAAAAAGTATGATTTTATGCGGTACTGATCTATTAAAAGTAAGGAATTGTGACAGTTTTAAGGCAATTCCTTCATGGATCCTAAGCATGCTAATAGTGTTGCAAACGTTTTTCTAACCAAGTGTATCAGTGACGTCTACTGAGTTACGGGACAAAATAACAATACTAAAAAATTTATTGACTCAGGGCTATTTTTCAGTCATGGCCGCATAGTGGCCACTGCCATATGAAGCATTTTGAAATAAAAAAATAGAAAAAGTTTATTAAAAAATTAAACTAGTGAATACGAAACACAGCAATACAGTACAGAAAACACAACTAGCGCATAGGTTCACCCGATCGTAACCCTAATCTTTCTTACTCGTTCGCTCGTCTCATTCACTCCACATCAGTCTTCAGTCATTCGGTCACTCGTTTACATTATATCATTCTAACATTAATCCACTCTCATTCCCACATTTATACATTGAATATTTACATTTGTGCGTTAATCTATACTCGGTTTGCATTTTATAGATTCATCACGTGATGCGCGACGCGCGTGAATCTTGTTGCGTCGTAGGTTCTTGCCCCAGTTGTCCTCTGCTAAGTTACAGTCCGTGTTTACAGCACGTGAACAGTGGAAAAGCCGACTTACGGTGAACCACTTTGATATAATTAAAGACGCAAGTAAGCATACATAGTCCTCACCGCGCATGCTGAGCCCTGGGCCTTTTACCACATAGCTGCGAATGTACTTACCTTTTTGCTTAAGTATATGTATGTTTTTTTTTATGGGCAATAATTTTTATTCTTCCTTTCTTTAAGTTTTTCACTTATGCATTAAACGTGAAATGTTATTTCTGAAGACATAACATAATTAACGCTCACGGGAACTTCCGCACAAATGACTAACCTTTTTAGTCTGTATAACAGATGTGGCAACACCAAACGTGGACATGAGCACGACGGCCCCGCAGTAGTAGTAATAGGGTTCCGCGAGCCACACGGCGATCGTGAACACTTGGAACACGTAGAAAGGGTTCACTACCTCCAGAAGCACTAGGGTCAGGGCGCTCTGGACGGGGACCTTTATCTCGTTTAGACCGTAGATGTTTAGCCTGATAGACAAACAATAGGGATGATGACACCGCACTACGGGCAAGGACTTTGATTCGTCAGCCACCGAGGAACCATTTCACAGTAAAGGTTATAGTGACATCGCGTTAAATAACAAGGAAAATCGTAGTAACTTTTCCTTTGAGAAGGTTCCATGGTGGTCATGAATTAAAGTCCTTTACCGTGTCATATCATTTATTAATGTTTTTTTACGCAGAAAACTATTCCTGTGTAAAAAGAAAATATTCTATTTAGTTTGCCAGTTAGATTAGAAGAAAATATTGGACTGGCATTTTTTCTTTTGGCAATCAAACAGAAATCGGTCAAACGCGAGTCGGACTCGTATATGAAAGGTTCTTTGCAATGTTTTAAAAACGAAACCAAAAAACATTGAAAAAAAAACACGTTTCTTGTATGACGACCCCTTTAATTTTTAACATTGTTTTATTTTTAGTATTTATTTATAGCAGCCACAGTAACTAATATATAATTTGTGAAAATTTCAAGCGTCTAGCTATTACGGGTTATGATATAGAACCCTGTGACAAACAGACAGACAGACATTGGAGCCTCATTAACAGAATCCGTTAGCACCCTTTGGGAACGGAACCTTAAAAGTTTACAAAGTAGTAACTTTTGTGCTACCTATACCACCAAACTGGCCGCTTGATAACAGGGTCAAGATCACGGTCAAGACGACCGGATGGCTAAGTGGTTAGAGAACCTGACTACGAAGCTCCAGGGCCCGGGTTCGAATCCCGGCCAGGGCAGATATTTGTATGAATAAGACGAATGTTTGTTCTCGGATCTTGGATGTTTAATATGTATTTAAGCATTTATTTATCTATATTTAAGTATGTTTATCCGTTGCCTAGTGTCCATAGTACAGTCAGCTGCAGAGAAAGGGTACCCCCCTGTAATGGCGGTAGTATGGATACCGCCGTTACAGGGGGGTACCTTTTCTCTGCAGCTGACTGTACAAGCTTTGCTTAGTTTGGGACTAGGCCAATTGGTGTCAAGTGTCCCATGATATTTATTTATTAAAAATAGGTACTCACATGCGCGCGCGCTTCTCCCCGCTGGGCGGCGTGGCGGCCATGCCGTGCAGTTGCGCGCAGGTGGCGCCACTCTCCACGCCGGCTAGCAGCGCCCACAGCGCGTGCGCGCCGTCCCACACCAGGAACTGTTTCTTGTGCTTGAAGTACCGGTACTGGTCCACATCTAGAACCAACAACGTTCGCAAAGTCTAAATATTTTTAAGATTGGTTTTTGGAATCTCTTTGTATTTTTTATTTTAACTGCAATTTTTTTTTGTTACTTTTACGGTCATCCCGTAAAACCCATATCGAAAATACAAACTAAAATCGCACCCTTCGTGGAAGAAACGCGTAAAACACGTACAAACCTAATAGGACTTACGCGTTTCTTGCACGAAGGGTGCGATTTTAGTTTGTAGATGCACAGAAAAACCAGAAAAATAAGACCAGCGCTACAAAAAAAAACACAAAAATATTCCACAAAAACAATCTTAATTTGATTGCTTAGTAACGATATATCTTGTCCAGGTGAGCGATTAGTTTCGATGGAGTGCTGAAAGTTTCTCGATGAGGGCTACAGCATAGATGTCGCTAGTGTCGCTGCTTAAGTGACTAAATAAGAAAGAAACAAGCTGAGATATGTGATGCATAAAAGAAATTCGTGTCTGTACCGTTGTCCAGCGGTCGTGTAGCGGTATAGCACGCGGCATGGAATGCCGAGAACCTGGGTTCGATTCCCAGCGCTGGTCTTATTTTTCTGGCTTTTCTGTGCATCTATATCTCAGTTTGTATTTTCAAAATATTTTTACCTAATTTAGGCTATAATAAGTAGTTTTAGACTACAAAATCCGTATATAAAAGGTCTTTATAGGATAACTCCATCGTCCGTCTGTTGGTCTGTTAAGGCCCTTTTTCTCTGGAATACGAGATTTGTAACCGACTTACTAAGTGTAGTTCCATCGTCAAGATGCAGTGGAGTGTGGAGGTCGCCGCCCTTTGCCAGGGTCACCTTCTCATCGCCCTCCGTGAAGCCCTCGTTGAAGAGACCGCTGCAAACAAATCCGTGGTCAAAAACTTATCGCAACAGTACAATTATCTGCAATAATATCTGACACAACCAACCAAGCGTGCATAAATATCTGATAGGACTATTTTTTGACCCATGTCAAATATTTTTGCACGCTCCGCTGTGGCAGATATTAATGCAGGCGACTGTACCTACGACAATTAAAATCTATTGCAATTTCTTATCTACAAATAGCATTATTTTATTTTACGCAAAACTGCATCTGTGAGAATATTTGGAATAGTTTTTAGAGCATTGAAATGACAAGTGAATACAATACAGTACAATACTAATATTCTGTATTGATCGATTATTCAGAAATTAATAAATATGAACAGACTAAAATATGTAATAATATATATGTTATGTAATGAATATGTTTGAATTGCTCACCTTGTATCCGCTATAGTTTTCTCTATAATTTTGTGTATGTAGAAAGTCTTGCATTTTTTCTGATATGTTTCCTGAAAAAAAAATTAAGAAAACTATTTATCAAATTTGTAAAAGCTGAAACCGCCAATAAATATGCCACTACTTCAATATTTCCTTTTAAATTGGCAGGTACATTTGAAGCCATAGATATCTATAGTCTCGTACACACATAAAATAAGATTGTTTTTTGGAATCTTTTTGTATCTTTTATTTCAATTCCAAATTTTTACTTTTACGGTCATCCCGTAAAACCTAAATTGAAAATACAAACTGAAATATAGATGCACAGAAAAATCTGAAAAATAATACCAGCACTGGGAATCGAACCCAGGTCCTCGGCATTCCGTTGCCTAGCAGTGGTGTAGCGGTATAGTGGCGTAAAGGTGTATAACAAGATATTTTCGTCGTCTTGTTAAGGTACCTGTATTTAGGACCTTAACTGCAGTCCCTAATGGAAAACTAGCTTAAATGTAATTTGTTATTTAATACATCATATAATGTATTAATTTGGATGACACCCACCACGACTAACACTTGGTCGGCGAGCTGGAAGCAGGCCCGCACGCAGGTAGCGTACAGGAACCACGTCGGAGACCAATGGAAGAGCAACAACGGTATCCCGCACAACACTACTGACACCAAGTACACCAGGTTGGTCCGCCATCGGCTCCTCCGGTAGCCATATACTACCTGGAAACAAGACATACACATTAATAGGAAACTACCATAGATCATCAAAAATGCATCTGTCCAAAGAGTAGTGTCTTGTCTAATCTATGATAAAACACTAGCTGTTACCCGCAACTCCTTCCGAGCAAAATTCGGTTATCGCTATCCCGTGAAAACGAAGAAAATTTTCGGGATAAAAACTATCCTATGCAGGTGACTCAAACTATCTTTATACCGAATTTGAAATTGGTTCAGCAGTTAAGACGTGACAAAGTAACAAACAAACAAACTGACAAACATTGGCATTTATAATATTAAATAATATTATTGGGATGGGATTTTACTCTAAGGGTGAGTTGTTGGTATTCAAGGATGCTGGAAATCACTTCCCATCAGAGAGAGGCAAACAAGCAAGAGGTTTTTTGCCTCCATCTGATAATTAAAAAAAATCTATTCTTAACTTAGGTTCACATTTATAATATTAGTAGGATAGGATTAGTCCTATCCTACTAATATTATAATTACCATTAACAAATTTATGAACTAATTAAACTATAATGCATTAATTCTACTTCTTCAACTTCTGCCCTTTAGGTTTCAATCGGTTGCTCAGGATTTTCTGTCTCTCTTCCTCTTCAGCGGCCTGCACTGCTGTATTATAATTATAAATGTGAAGGTTTGTGAGTAAGTGAGTGAGTGAGTTTGTTACGTCTTCACGCTGAAACGGCTGGACGGATTTGGATGAAACTTGCCAAAAAGTTAGTTTATAACCTGGATTAAAACATAGGATACTTTTTATCCCGATATTCTGATAAAATCTCGAAATAACCACCTCTGGGCTTAGAGTCATGAAATTTGGTATATATATAGGTAGCTGGACGTCTGTATCTGTAATAACAAAGGCTACTTTTATCCCGATATTCCCACTGGATAGGGATAAAGTCTTGAAATTTCAACCCCTGAGTTTAAGTCTTAAAATTTTGGACAGTTGTTCTTACAACCTCAATGATGACCACAATACAATACAATACAATACAATACAATAACTCTTTATTGCGCACCAAAATATAGCAAAAAAAATACCACACCACAAACCACACCCACACATAACAAACCACATTATAAATTTTGAGATTTCCCAGGGGAATTTTATAAAATCCCAGAATTTCAATTGTAACTACCAGATCGAATGCAAAGCCGCGGTTAAACTGTAGTATTAAGTACAAGTAGTAAACAAAATGGTTGTTACTCCGTTCTGTGAACTCACAAAACCGTTTAAGTATCATTTAGATAAGCTTAATAGGAAACCAGCAGTTCTGTGGTAGGCCAATCCTAACTCTAATGGTTTTATTTTGGACCTTACTCCTACGTGACAAAGTTGAGTATTGAATATATCTTTGTTTCCAGTTATTATTTTTTTAATAGGTATACTATTAATTGCGAAACTTCACTGTATGTGTAATATGAAGTCATCATTATGTTATTACCCGGAGATAAAGCAGGCAGTTGACAGGATATACATATAATTCAATTAGCAACAGAAATATCATTCAACTTCTAAACTAGCTTTTGTCTGCGGCTCCGCCCGCGTGGTATTCTATCGCGCGCTGTTTCCTCGGAAACTGCATTTGTCCGGGATAAAAAGTAGCCTATGTCACTCTCGGGCCCATAAAGTATCTCTATGCCAAAAATCACGTCGATCCGTCGCTCCGTTACGGCGTGAAAGACGGACAAACATACAAACACACTTTCACATTTATAATACTAGCTTTTGCCCGCGGCTCCGCCCGCGTGGTATTCGGTTATCGCGCGCGGATAAAAAGTAGCCTATGTCACTCTCGAGCCCATAAACTATATCTATGCCAAAATCACGACGAAGACGGACAAACATACAAACACACTTTCGCATTTATAATATTAGTATGGATTAGTATGGATGGATGTTTGGTTACCAGATAAACTAATGTCCACATTGATATACATGTGAAAGTATTCCTGTCTGTTGGTTACCGCTTCATGATTGTATTGCTGAACTAATTTGGATTAAATCTGGCATGGATAGAGGTAATTAATGACTGGAAAAGATGCAAAATAGTTCAGGCGCCAAAAAACCTGAGTGAAAAATAGGAACCAAAAATGTGGAATTTGGAATTCAATACAAAACTAAAAATAATGAATTGCACTATTGAGTTTGGAAAATTTAATCACTGAAAGAATGAGTTAGGGGGTGAAAGGGTAGTTGGGGGTATATTTGTGTTAGACATAGACAATTTTTTGGTTCATTTAATTAATGAGACGAAGAACCTCACCAAAATTTTCAATTCTCTGGGCTTTCTTGTAAGGAGTAAGTGTAATATTTTGGAAATGCATTTGACATTAAAAGTGATAAATAGTAATGAATTAATGTAATTAATTAATAATTGACTATTTCAGTGATAATATCCAGAAACTGCTTTATAATAATATTCATTTATTTCAAGTAACATGACTCATAGAAAATACAAAAAGAAAAGAAAAAAAAATACTTTAAACTTGAAGTAGACTAAAAAATAAAAATAAAAATAAATGAACATGTATCAAGATGATTTCATGAGTTAAGTAAGACCTTGCACTTGAGTAGGTACTTGTTAATCTGGTTTTTTAGCACTTAGTCACAGAGAACATAATATACAGAGACACCACCTAGTACAAGCAAACGGTATCACCCTAATACTGGCTATACAACTGGCTATTTTTCTTTTCTTTATTTTACAATAGAAGGCACCACTGAGAACACAAATAACACGATACCTATATGCCATCTAGCGAGACACTAATGATACGGGTGTCGCTTGTTAGCCCAATCTATAGCTTGACTAGGACATGACAGGGTTGGTAGATGGCGCTACGTTATATAACCTACTCACGGCCGCTGGTCAGTGCGTAAGCAATCGAGGTTTCGTAGATCCAAACCTATTCGTAATCTGCTGAAAACGCTGTCAGCCATATTAGTTTATAGATTATCTACAGCTTAGGGCTATACTACGAAACTCGAAGTTCGTATCGTACCGTCCCTCTCGCTCTCGTATTAAATAGTTTAAGTGTCAGAGGGACCGCACGACACGAACTTCAAGTTTCGTAGTAGAGTAGTGACGATATGTAGTTTTAATTTTTTTTTTATTCGACTGGAAGGCAAACGAGCAAGTGGGTCTCCTGGTGGTAAGAGATCACCGACGCCCGTAAACATCTGCAACATCAGGGGTATTGCAGATGCGTTGCCAACCTAGAGGCCTAAGTTGGAATACCTCAAGTGCCAGTAATTTCACCGGCTGTCTTACTCTCCGCGCCGAAACACAACAGTGCAAGCACTGCTGCTTCACGGCAGGATTAGCGAGCAAGATGGTGGTAGCAATCCGGGCGGACCTTGCACAAGGTCCTACCACCTGCTATTATGCGATTATGCAATTATAGTATATAAGTGTTGTGTAGTGTATATACTTGGTTTGGTGTTTTTCAAAATCCTCTAATATCTCAGAAACGGTGCGTCCTAGCTCAAAAATAGCCAAATTTTCAACCCCCTCCCAATCCACCCCCTACGGGACTACCCCGGACCCAACCCCAAAATTTCATCCCCCCCCCCCACTTTTAGCACATTGACCAGCCTAACCAGACCCCTGATCCAAGGGTAGCAAAAACTTCCAGGGCCTATAGCTCCGGAACGGGGCTACTCCGAAACACAACGTTCGAAGTTCGTGTCGTGCGATCCCTCTCGCTCACGTATTAAATATGTGTATGTGTTTCGGAGTAGCCCCGTTCCGGAGCTATAGGCCCTGGAAGTTTTTGCTACCCTTGGATCAGGGGTCTGGTTAGGCTGGTCAATGTGCTAAAAGGGGGGGGGGGGATGAAATTTTGGGGTTGGGTCCGGGGTAGTCCCGTAGGGGGTGGATTGGGAGGGGGTTGAAAATTTGGCTATTTTTGAGCTAGGACGCACCGTTTCTGAGATATTAGAGGATTTTGAAAAACACCAAACCAAGTATATCCATCTGACTGGGGTATCACTATCAATCACTAAGCACATTGAGCGCATTTGAGAAAGACTAGAATGTATTCGTTAATATATTTTTTCTTTTTTTTTTAATTGTTTTTGCGAAGAATGACGGTACCTTCACTTATCGTGAACGGATTTGCAATGGGCCGGGCTGTTTTCCCAGTGTTGCCATATGTGCTTCCGGAGCGAAAGTTACGTTAAGTAACGTTACGTTACGTTAAGTTAGTTAAGTTAGTTAGTTTACTTGCGAACTTCCTTCCGCTGGCGTTCGTGTCGTCATATTGTATTGTGTTGTATTTATTATGTTTTAGTTTTTATAAATGGGTCCCACTGAAAAACAGCGTTGCGGCTTGCCGTAACATCATGCTGAGTGGGGCCCACTTTATACTGTTCGATGTTATTTTTAATTCTTTCCATCTAATGTATTTTTTGTGTCTATCGAATATGTATAAATAAATGTTTCTCTCTCTCTCTCTCTCTCTCTCTCTCTTATATACACTACACAACACTTATATACTATAATTGCATAATCGCATAATAGCAGGTGGTAGGACCTTGTGCAAGGTCCGCCCGGATTGCTACCACCATCTTGCTCGCTAATCCTGCCGTGAAGCAGCAGTGCTTGCACTGTTGTGTTTCGGCGCGGAGAGTAAGACAGCCGGTGAAATTACTGGCACTTGAGGTATTCCAACTTAGGCCTCTAGGTTGGCAACGCATCTGCAATACCCCTGATGTTGCAGATGTTTACGGGCGTCGGTGATCTCTTACCACCAGGAGACCCACTTGCTCGTTTGCCTTCCAGTCGAATAAAAAAAAAATTAAAACTACATATCGTCACTACTCTACTACGAAACTTGAAGTTCGTGTCGTGCGGTCCCTCTGACACTTATACTATTTATTACGAGAGCGAAAGAGACCGCACGACACGAACTTCGTGTTTCGAATTACATAGTAGCCCGCTGCATGCGCATACCGGTTTTACGCCATCTAGCGTTACTTTTGCAAACTACTACGAAAACCTCATAGCTGAAACGTAGTCACATGTAGCCTATACTTTCGTATTCTCAATTTATTATTTATGATGTTTCTTATCTTCAAATTAAGGAGTTTAAATAAAGTTGATGTGAAGTTGTGTTTATAAAATATGCTATTCTTTATTTTAATATCAATATTTCTACTTAATTCGGCTTATTTACATTTTATACTTTACAGATGTTAATGGTAGTGCCATCTATTGCCGTTTTTTAGTACTAAATATATCTTGTATGAGTTGGTAGCCCATGACTTAGTGTAACCAACTTAGAAAAGTTGAAAGATTCTCAACATTGTCATTTCAAAGTTCAATATCTCAATAGGTTTAACCAATTTAAATGAAACTTAGATAAAGATCATCTCAATTAAACTAGTTTAATTGAAAATAATTGCATTTGCTCTTTTTCTCTTGCATCAGGGGTTAAAAATGGAAAAAAAATTCTTGCTGAAATTATTTTAACATTAACTTTACACCATAAATCTTAAGAAAGTGCTATGTTTCTTTCACATAATTAAAATAGTGAAGTCAGTTTAAAATTAAATAATATAGGTACCTGCTCATATTCAGGATCTGTGTAAATTTCCTGTGTATTTAATTCCAGATAAAGATCTCTTGAAATTTCAGGATACACTATCTCATCATCAATGAGTGGGTGAACATCGTCTTCAGAATCCATTGTTAAATATAAGTTTCAAATTGTTTTAAGTTACGGCATTTATTATTATAAATGCTCCAGAGATCAATTACTTTCATAAAGTGGACGGAGCATTTTAATTTATCTTTCCATATTCCTTCTTGTGCAAGCAGCTGCCAGAAATCATCCTCAATTTACAATCATCTACCCAAAACATTGCTAAGTACAAAACAATAGCCATTGTGTCACTATGTGCGTATTTTTATGACTAGAATCACCACACAATAAATGCAGCTACTCGAGGCTAGTCACAAATATTTTTCTGTTAAGTAATAAGATTTACGTAAACGGATTTTGTAAACAACAAAGAACTTGCGAGAAATGCGAGAAAACCTTGAAAACATTGATTATTATCAAGATACAGTCACACAAATAGAGCAAGAATGGTAAACACCATACTTCAAGGTTAACGTGTAATTTTTTAAACTGAATATTAAATGGTGATTAATTTATAAATCCATTTTCTAAATTATTTTATCTTTCCATAATGTTCATGAACATATGGAACGAGCACTACTAAACTGAAACTGTCACTGTCAGTATGACAACTACAAGTAGACAAACAGTTTTTTTTATTCGTCTCTCATGGGAAGAAAGGCTACTGAATGAAAGACTATACATATAGTCTCTTCGTTTGTACATATTTTTTTACTTTAATGATAATGTCACAGAAAGCTACACGATTGTTTATTTATTTTTTATTTTACTGGACTAATTGATTTGCTACGACATTTTTTTACACTACGATTATTTTAAAATGTCTACAGACAGATCTAAGGTCAACAGTTAAAAACATTACCATTTGCCTGTCATCTGTTGTGAGGTGTTGTTCCATGCTCAACGTCATTGTGTTTTTAAATTTATTACAGCGATTGCACCTGAAACAAAATTAAAAATATTAAAAGGATAACTGAAAAAAGGAATTTATAAATTTAATATTGACGAAGTCGTGTTTTCCTGTGACTGAAACAGCTCCAGTCTCAAACGTCACTTACACATGTCAATCACGCATGCGTCTGTCAAAGTCACACACAAAGTGTCAGTCAGTCAGTGTCTGTCATTGCGTGGTTGAACGCATTTGTTGTTTTGAATCACATCTTTATTTATGTCGATTTAAAATAGTTTTCAGTTGCTACTTTTACATTACTCTAGCCATATAATTATACAGGTTAGTATTCTAAACAATAATTAACTCATTACATCGCCGTTATATGATTAGTCAATGTTGTTGTGATAGCATAACCTATAAATTAAACTGTTGTTAAATTGTTTTCACAAGATTTCTCGTGAAATCGTTCTAACATACGCCTGTGGTAAGCATACGTAATAGTAACTATTAATATCCTTTTGTTTGCGTAACAACCAATATCCTAAAATGCTTACACATGTTTTAATTTTCATTATTGTTCCTAGCTTCGCACAACACGATGATTATCCCAGTCCGTTGTTTTACGTGCGGGAAGGTTATTGGCAACAAATGGGAAGCATATCTGGGACTTCTGCAGGCCGAATACACGGAGGGGTGAGTTGTATAAATAAAAGTTATTCTAAAGTATGCATGAAGATTGGTTTTGTTGTATCCTTCAATCGCTATGTATGTGAAATTAATTAATGTATTTATCTACCAATAAAACAAACATTAAAAAAAATTACAATTGTTACAACTACTTAGGGGTTTTCGAATATCTTTCCATCATGGACTTTGAGATTCTTCAACTCTTGAACTATCAAACTTGTTAAGGAAGATGTCCACAATAAATTATGTATTACAGCATTTTCAAAACACCTTAATTTCACTTAAACTTGTGCTTATAGTAATGTCATGTTAAATTATGTTCAAGCTATTTTTGTTTACTGTTTAAATTTTTATTTAACTTACAATATTACTCAATTCCTTTCAGTTTTGGTGATCAGATTAACTTATGGCTTCCATACCAAACTAAACTTCACCCCCCCCCAACATTAATATGTAGTGACTTGTGTGCCTATTGTTACTTACTGTTGGAAACCAAAAACAGAACAGTTATTGTTGTTATCATGCCATTCATAATATTTGAGTATGAAATATTAAACAAAATTTTTGTTTTTGCTACTGAACCACTGACTTTGTTATACATTAGCATTGTCCATGTTGATGTTTTTAGGTTACTGTGCCAATAAAAACATTGTTTGTACAGTCAAGGTTATAAATATATGTATGTTACCAAGAAGTCAAAAATGTGTATATGGGTGCTTCCACAAGCATCTCAACCGCTGTCAGTCCCTAGCTGTTTATATTAACAAGTAAATAATTCATATGCATTGATTTTTGTATTGAAATAGATCCTGGGCTGAGTACAGAAGCTATTTACGTCATAATTAAAAAACAATCTGCCTTCCAATTCTTAAAATCTCAGGCAAGGGACTGACAGCAGTTGAGACGCTCGTGGAAGCACCCATACACCTTAATGCCACTAACTATAAGGTTGATGCATGCACATATTGGAAGTTATAGCTGTATAGATATTTATGCCTATGACTGTTAATTTTAAAATCATGATTTGGGAGAAGTTTTATTGTAGTTAAATGTTCTTTTTCAAGGGTTTTGCAAAACAATTATGTACATACAACCTGCAAAGGAAGTTGCTGTAACATAAAATTTGGGGACCTCTAGACTATTCACCAAATTATGAAACCTAAACATATCATTGTGCAATCTTATATATAATTAAAAATGAATCATAAAATGTGTTGCTAAGCGAAAAACTCAGGAATGACTGGTCAACTTTCGCTAATTCTTTTTTTGTTGTGTTCATTACTATCAGGAGAAGGTTTTTATGGATGAAAATAGAAAAAAAAAACAATGGGGGCGAACCCGCGGGCAACAGCTAGTAATACATATGAATAAGTAAAAAAATATACAGTCACCATGAAATATTATTGATATTAGAAGCTGTTGCTATTATCAAATTATAACACATTCTCTTGAAAGTAATAAAGTCAAAACTATGTAAATATCTTTTAAAACAATCCCTTTAATTTCGGGCATTTGTTTCAGTGACGCTTTAGACGCCCTGGGCCTCAAGAGGTACTGTTGCCGTCGGATGCTGCTGGGGCATGTCGACTTGATTGAGAAACTCCTCAATTATGCACCATTAGAGAAATAAGATATAATTCCAATAGCTTTGTAGGTCCTTTGGAACACCACCAGCATGCCTAAGTTCTCAGTTACAATCTCTCACCTCATGCTACACACACAGTGGCATGAATTGAATAGGCAGATTACTTTAGCTGCTGCTGGGGGTCGCAAACTACCGGCCTACTCTGCCTGGAGTTGAACCAATGCATGCCAATGTCACGCACACACACACACACACACACACAGCCATGGCAGAGATAAATTTGACAGTTTTACTAAAATTGTGTAAAATTTTGGAGGTTGACGGTATTCCAAAGAAATAAGGATATTTTATTTTAAGTAACACTATTGTATTAATAAAGATGTAATAAAAATATTTAGAATAAGAGAATCAACTATGTTAAAGAATCAAGGACGATGGAAGTACCGTCAGAAGCAAAACCGGATGAGGGGTGGTGAACTCAAAAATTACCGAGAATTAAACTTCAAAAGTTTTTCCCATGTCAAAGTCTTTATATTGATACTAGATTGATTTTTACTTGCCCTGTGTAAAATTCCCTACATTCATACATTTGTATTTATGCGTTCGAGTTGAAAAACTTTGATAGCGCGATGCGGGATGTCGGAGTTTCTATTTTTACTCGCTAGATAGCGCCAGGAGTCGCTACATTAGCAATAGAGTAAGTGATGTGTAGAGCATTTTCAACTCTATAACTTCTCATCTACTTCTGCTGCTGACCACACACTTGTAAGTTATAAATATTCTCAAGTGCTGCTCTTTCCTAAAATAGAGAAATTGGCTTCACCTAGTAATAGTTTCATTTAATTTTATGGGAAAATTCTGCTCTATCTACCATTTCAACGGCTACTGCTATGTTAAGTGGGTCAATCAACTTTTTTACCTATATTAATCTGTCCGCGACATTTTTCAAACAATTGCAAATTTTTGTAAGTAAACATGTATTTTCTGCAATTTAATTGATGGTATACATGAATACATGCCATCCTAAGTAAGTTCAACCTAGAAAACCGTGAAATACCTTGTTGGACGTAGGATTTTTCGATAACGCCAGAGACAATATTGGTAATGCAAGAGACGCCCAAAGTGTCGGTAAAATAGTTGATTGGCCCAAGTATCAAGTAAATTAGCAAAGTAGGATAAACATCGGCAGTAATTAACACAGTTAAAGAGAGATGAGAGGAGCATGAATTTTAAAAGAATCTAAATTTAATTAAGAACTGGATTGTATTTTTGAGGTAAAAAAAAAACATTGTAAAGACATTGTGACTGCAGTGAGTTATAAGATAATAAAGATAAAGTTTATATGTGTTTATTTTATTTGTCTCTGCGTATTTCTTGAGCAAATTTTTAACTAGAGCTGGAGTGTTCGAACTTTTTCTAACATAGGGACTATAATATTCGTGGTGAATATATATGTAAAAAAATCATTGTAATACAAGCTTTTTTTGCTGACTGAGATGCATTGTCACCCTAACTACATTTGCATGCCAAATCTCAAGTCCATGCTATTAACCGTTGAAGAGTTCCGTCCTGTGCAGACGATCCTGGCTGGACTAATGCTGGACTACCAGGATATCGCTACTAGATTATTGTATTGTCCATGATTTACATAAGTATTCCAAATGACAAGTCAATCTGACTACTAGAAGTTGGTCCAATTTAACTTGCAAGATTTGATTACAGACAGACAGACAATGGGACAGGTGAAACTAAATAAAAGCTTGTAAAAACAGACAGATTATTCGTGATGTAGTTCCATTGCTGTTCTTTTCTTCTTTTTCACACTACCTAATAGTTTCTTCATCAGAGATGAAGGAAGAACTGCGTTTATTTTTTCGCCCTTGGTCCTTTGCAAGAACTGAAGATGCTACTGCAAAAGGAACAAAAGCTAAAAAATAAACACAGTTCTTCCTTCGTCTCTTGAGAAGGAACTAGTGCGAAAATAAAAACGCAATAGTTCCTTCGAAGGAACTACCGCGAAAAATGCCAACAGACTGCGTGCCTTACCTAAAAGTCGATACTACCTATTTACTCACCTCAAGAGTCACAAAAATAAATAAATGTAGGTACCATCACCCAAATATGTGGTATACCACCCTAAAGTTGACAATAGTTTGCATGTCGTAAAACAATAATGCCAATAGGTCTGTCAATTTGAAGGTTCGTCTTTAGCGACCTATTCCTTTGATAGGAACTTGTTTAAAAATTGATAGACCGCTTATTTGGCTGACGGTACATGACCCACAAAGAAATCCTTGCAAATATACAATGTTTTCAAATAATCCTTATCGGGCGTTTATGTAAATTTATAATCAACTGCAAGAATACTTACTTGTGAGCCTTGAGAAATGAGGATAAACGGAATTGAGGACAGTTGCCTAACCATCTGTAAAAGAAACTGATTCCCACGTAAAGCTAAATAAGTAATCAGATTCTGTATAATATTGGCATTAATATAGGTAACTCTCTCAGTCACTCCAATTAGTCTCTCACTTTGTCGCTCTTTAGTGTATGTACAACACTGACATTTCGTAGAAAAAAAAGGTTCAGGTACTACGTAGGTACCTGTAGGAGACTAAAGTCTAACTTAAACTTCCTTAAAGCATATTAAATAAAATGAAAACCCCCCGACTTTGTCAATTCAAAGTTCAATATCTTAAAAAAGGCTGAACCGATTTTGATGAAACATGTCTAAGAACCTTCGCTAGCCTGATTTAAAAAAAAAACGCATGCAAATCGGTTCACCTGTTTACGAGCTACGATGCCACACACATAGCGGTCATACTTCTAACACCCCTCTTTTTGCGTGGGGGGTTAAAAATCAGAACTACTTAGCCGTTAGTTTGCGATTTTAGCAATAGCTATCAAAGTAGTGTTATTAATTATTATGACCGCCTGTAGCTGTTTTGTCAGAAGGCCAGCCAGTTTGATCTGAGTATTTCGAAATTCATTTGCGAAATTACATTTGTTTACCATGAATTTTACCTGCGAAGCAATTAAATGATGAGTGTGAATTCCCAATCCGCACTGGGTCGCATGGGAACTACGGCCCAAGCCCTCTCATTCTGAGAGGAAGCCTGTGCTCAACAGTGGGACATATGGCTGGGATGATGATGATGCAGCCTGTTACATCTTGAAGGACGTTGTAGCAATCATGTAATTTTGTCACTGCTTCGTGCGTGTGTTGAACAGTGCGCATGTGAACTTTAAAGTGACTGTTATTACCTATTAAATAAAGTACCTACTTACTTAACGTTTTTTTGATAAGTTGTTTTTAATTGCCGGAAGTATCTACGGCAATTTACGTGAAACAGCCAGCTTGTACCCGCTGTTGTATTAGGGGTTTTCTTAATAAAAACTAGCTTTTTGCACATGAGACAAATCACCATCTTTATTTCGCCTCAACCACAGTCTCCCCACACAGATAAGCAAACATAATACAACACCCAAACGACTTCGTCGGCCAAGGATTTGTTTGTTGCTGTCCCGCAGAAATTATTATATTTTCCGGGATAAAACTACCCTACAGGTACTA
The DNA here is from genome assembly GCA_037349165.1 of Choristoneura rosaceana. Lineage (NCBI taxonomy): Eukaryota > Metazoa > Arthropoda > Insecta > Lepidoptera > Tortricidae > Choristoneura > Choristoneura rosaceana. Next base: position 5,840,532 of record JAZBNJ010000013.1, read on the forward strand.
CATCAGAGATGGGAGATCTCTCATTCAGAGAGGAGGCCTGTGCCCAGCAGTGGGACGTATACAGGCTGGGATGATGATGATGAGGACATATACGAACATCGCAATTATAAATGCTTGTAATAAGATGGTTTATTGTGATTCTGGGCCTGTCAATACGCCCGTTCCGGTCACGATCAGCTATAGCACTTCAACCTTCGCTATTATGCCTGCTAAGCGTGACCGAGCCTGAGTTTACGTTCCTGTAACAATATAACTAAATCGTTTGATGTAAAAGCAAGGAAATTGAGCATTTAAACGGTAAATAATTATGTGGTGACACGTACAGGTAAAGAAGAAATAAAAACACAATGGGTGATGATAATAATGGTAGGTACTGTGATGTGACTGATGTCCTCATCTAGTTTGTGTTGAGCAATATCTGTCAAATTACCTACTATGTAAGTGAATTTGTATATTCTTAAGAGAAAATAAATATCTTAAACCTAAAAAAAAAAAATTAAACTGAAAGTACTTATACCTAATCTAGAAAATTACAAAGAAATTTCTTTGTCACCCTAAGGTCCAACTTCAGTTGTATGTCTTAAAACATTAGTCTAATGATTACGCTATTTTCAGTACGAGTCCTTGTTTTACGATCATTAATGCTTTTATTTTGAAGTACCTACCCATTAAATAAGTGCTTTTATTAGGTACCTAAGTACTACAATTTTAGCTAAGTACATAGTTTAGTTTTTCATATAAAAAAGTGTGCAAATTTTTTCAATGGAAAAATTTGCACAATTTTTTATATGAAAAAACTAAACTACTTAGTTAGTTAACATTTGTATTATCTTCCATAATAAACACCGCTAGTAAAATTATAAAAGAAGTGAAAGCAAGTCAGGTTACCTATATTAATTTCTAACAATTTAGATTTTTTTAAAAGCACACATAATATTATTTCAAAGTTCAATATCTCAAAAATATCTGGAGCGATGCTAATAGCATATGAAGCGCAATGAAACTCGCTTTGACATAATTAAACACTGCATCGAAATCAGTCCATCCACGAGCTACGATGCTTGAGATACACAGTCAGACAAACAGACGATAAAATTAAACGCATAAGTTTTCGACATTGGGGTTATAGACGTGAAATTAGACGTGAAATATCCGGCACAGCCCCCTTTCCCCCCGAGATAAGGACAACGAACTGTACTCTTAGTGTAAGTTTTCGGTCACAAAATATGTCTCGATCGCGCCTCCAGCGGAACGTTTGCGGTGTTCCTGTTTCCATAAAAAATGAGATTTTAACGCGAACGCGATTGAGACGTATTTTGTAACGGAAAACTTACACTAAGGGTACTGACCCCAAACCGTTACCATTTAACATTTTATTTCCAGTTGCAATCCTTGTTTCACTAAAACATAGTACTCTTTAAAACGTTCATTAAGTACAATGTAAGGCTTCGTGCAGCAATTTACCTAAGTACAGCTAATAACCCGTGTTCTACTTGTATGACAATGACAAGTCAGTTAGTGGTGATGACGGGGCAGTCCTTACACAATGCACATGCGCAGGATTGCATATGGTAGCCTGTGGTCTGTCCCCACGCTTGTCTTCATTTAGGTAAGTTTGAAATTGCGTCAACTTAGGACGTGATAATTATAACAAATGAAGGTGTAGTTAGTAGTGTACCGGTACGGTCCCGTATTTGTCGACACAGAATGGGTCATGGGTCTGTCATTCTGCGGGTTGGTTTAACGAAAATGTTCAATCCATAGTACACCGGAATACTGGGTTTTTAACTTACTTGCCTTCTTTTCTAAAGATTTTTATTTGCTTGTTCCTCGCACATAACCAACTTCCATAACCAGCACTGGGAGAGGACAAATAATTCCTATCTAGTCCAAAACCGAGTTTTGGAGTAGGATTTCTATTCCTTGGACAAAACCAACGTTATGACCGGTAATGTATGAGGAAAAATAATTCATAGTACAATACCCGGTTTTGGAGTAGGATTCTTTAATGCCTTGTACAGAACAAGCTTCAGTACGATAGCATATTACTGAAGCAGAAGTATTTTCACAATCACGTTTTTTCCCAATATTAATCGACACAGAAACAATGTCGACGGAGCTCCGCTCACGCGGAGCTTCTACTTTTGTATAATTTTAACCCTTTGGGCCGATGCAAACTTAACATAAACTAAACCTACCTATGTTTCTGTGTTGATTAAACTTGGGAAAAAACGCGATTGTGAAAATAAGCTTCAGTAAAAAAGCATCTTACTCCAAAACCGGGTATTATATTATAAGTATATATGTACTAGGAATTATTTTTCCTCGTACATTACCGGCCCATGACGTTGGGTTTGTGTGAAGGAAAAAAAATCCGTTTACAAAACGGGTTTTGGAGTAGGAATTTCATTTGTCATCCTTTGTGCTGGTTAAAACGACTCACGGATTGCTTAAATTTGGTGCCTAGTATAGGTACTCGTATAGGTATAGGTTTTAAACCTGGATTAATACATAGGATACTTTTTATCCCGGAAAATTTCATGGTTTCCGCGGGATAGCGTTAAACGAATTCTTCGCAAACGAAATAAGGTAAATGTCCCAGTGCTCAACATGCTAATGCCCAATAGACAACACCCAGCTGTAATCTCTATTCCTAATGACATAATATTAAAGATGCCATCTGTTGGGACAGTGACGAGCACTCGTGTTTATCTTGACGCAACGACGTATAAATTTCGTATTTCATTAAATAGAGGCTCAGTGTACACAAGTGTGGTTTTTTATGATCCGGGAATGATAATACAGGTGGTATTTTGTCACAACATCATAATTCACGCGAACTAGCCTTTAGCCGCGAGTTCGCTTGGGTAGAAGCTGAATTGAACAACATCAGATTTACCAAAAGATAAGTCTCAAAATAGATTTCGTTACTTTTACATGCACGAATCTCGATCCCGTTGGATACCGTGGCGTTCTCGATACCGGACCGGAATAAAAGTTGGAAAACCCCGACTTTGTCACTTCAAAGTTCAATATCAATATCTCAAAAACGGCTAAACCGATTTTGATGAAACATGTCTAAGAACCATTGCTAGAAAACCTGATAAGAAAGAAAGAAATAAAATGCATTTATTCACAACACAAGACAACAATACTATTTGGTACAAATAAACAACACAAAGGTATGTGTCATTGCGATTGTGACTCGGACACTGCCTCAGCATAATGCCGAAGCGTCAAAAACACCCCAACGCTGATTTCAAATAAAGGAAGCCGCATTCAAATTGGTCCACCCGTTTAAGAAAAAAAAAACACAGAAACCCATACAGACATAGTGGTCAAACTTATAACACTCCTCTTTTTAAGTCGGGGGTTAAAAAACAAAGTATAGGTAACAGACACATCACTCATCCACACGCATATTAGTGTACCTACTAGCTTTTCCCCGCGGCTCCGCCCGCGTGGTGTTCGGTTATCGCGCGCTGTTCCCTCAGGAACTGGGCATTTTTCCGGGACAAAAAGTAGCCTATGTCACTCTCGGGGCCATAAACTATCTGTATGCTAAAAATCACGTCGATCCGTCGCTCCGTTACGGCGTGAAAGACGGACAAACACACAGACACACTTTCGCATTTATAATATTAGTATGGATAATGTTATAACTTTTATATTTGTTGTAATATTACTTACTAAGTAGGATTATTAAACAGACATTGTACGATACACAGAGAGTACGATATGTACAGTGATACGTTACACGTGTAGGTATACAAAATAGTCTAAAATACGTAGTTTTGTTTACATTTACATACTTATGACGAACATGATGAATGATAAATGCCAAATTATAATATATGAATATTACATACAACATAGTATTTGTTTATTTGTAATTAACGAAAACTTCACTAGGTCCTCTAGATTAGTACAGGCTTTTTATTTTGGGAAAATACAAAAAAAAAACAAGTCACCCAGACGAAGTTTCGAACAATATCCTTTTAATCTCACCTCCAGCCGTACGAGCTTACATGACACCATCCATTGGTAGGCACAAGGCATCCTCTCAAATTAAGAGGACTTTAAGCCTATAGGTAAGTAGTTCCTAAGCTGACTCTGTGCCAACTTCGCGCGCCTTTTCTTCACCAAGCTCTTACGAGACAAGCACGGCCGCACGGGTTCGAACTCACGGACCTCTGCCCAGGAAAGTTAATAAAATAAAGAATTATAAGTATAAACATGATAAAATTCTAAGTAAAAGCAAGCAGTCGTTGAGTGCACTCATTTGAAGTACTTACGTTGAATAGTTTTCGCTTTGTTTGCGGTAGATAGCGATAATCTACAAGTGGATTAACCTAGTGAAACAGTTATTTAACTATGTTTCCTTAATTTAAAAATTTTATAACAAAAAATAGAACCGACTACAAAAAACCATGAAAATAATTTTCTACCAGTCTGAAGTCGGTGCCTCAGCACGAGCCAGCAGGAGTGATTGAAGCCATTTAATCGTATAGTTGTAGGTGAGGTAGACGATTATAGGTCCACTCCTGCTGGCTCGTGCTGAGGCACCGACTTCAGACTGGTAGAAAATTATTTTCATGGTTTTTAACCCCTGACATAAAAAGAGGGGTGTTATAAGTTTGACCGCTATGTGTGTCTGTGTGTCTGTGTGTCTGTCTGTCTGTCTGTGTGTCTGTCTGTGGCACCGTAGCTCTTAAACGGGTGGACCGATTTGAATGCGTTTTTTTTATTTGATAGCAGGTTTTCTAGCGATGGTTCTTAGACATGCTCCATCAAAATCGGTTCAGCTGTTTTTGAGATAATAAACTTTAAAGAGACAAAGTCGGGGGTTTTCCAACTTTTTGTTGGTTAGGTTATTTGTAGTCGGTTCTATTTTTTGTTATAAAATTTTTTTTTTTCATGCTTTTTAGTGTAAATATCTAAGATACAATAGTTTAATGTCAACTGCTCATCACCTTTTACGAAAAATTGCTATTTCCGATGCAGAGATGTTCATTATTGAGGAGTCCTGGTGCTTCACCACCCATTCCATTTCACCATATGTGTTCCGAGGAGCATAAATTGCTTAGCAACTGTGTTAAAGCAATTGAAATTCAACCCATGAAATACTTGTTATTGAGTAGTAACTCCGATGGTCAACTGTGGTCTTCATCATCAGTTCCACTTTACCAAATGATGATTTTCAAGAACAAATGCACGAGTTACTACTAAATATATCAAAATTACCATAGGTGTCCCTACAACATTTGAAGAGTTCCCTCGATTTCCTTAGGATCCAATCATCAGATCCTGATTTGGTGCTTATGGGACCTAATTGAAAGCATTCCTAGACGAACGCAAAAAAAATTTTTCAAATCGGTTCATAAATGACGGAGTTCTGAGGTAACAAACATAAAAAAAAATAAAAAAAAAAAAAAAAAAAAAAAACACCTACAACCGAATTGATAACCTCCTCCTTTTTTTGAAGTCGGTTAAAAAGTAAAATGGCTTACATTACACTTTAAATCAGAGACAACATTGTCAGTGCTTCAGGGGAAGGTCTGCCAACGCTTCGTCTTGCGAGCGGTCGCACTCGAGGACTTTTACGAGGTGTTTGTTGTTACAGTACTTATTTGTGAAAATTTCAAGTGTCCAACTATCACGGTTCATGAGATACAGCCTGGTGACAGACGGACGGACAGCGAATAGGGTTTTCGTTTTTACCCTATGACCCATGAGATACCCAGACCCGGAGCCCTAAAAAGTACCTACTCTCAATACTGAAAACGGGAAAATTTACTCAAAGGAAACATTCGAAATCCCACCGATGGCTACGCCAGGTTATTACCCTTACGCGCTTCTTTCATTGTCGATATTGCCTCACAAAAATGCACCACCGGCAGAAACACGATATTCATGAGCTTATTGTCTTACTGGAACAGTAAAATGTCCATGACATCATGCTCAGGCAGATATTGTGTGGCTGAAAAGATTTTGCAGAACATACTTGGGTAGGCGTAAGCGTAAACATGTACTTAAAATGCTTTGTTAAATACCTGTCAAAAATGTGTGTGTCAATAAATTATGTTAATCTTCGTCATCACTCAGCCTACATACGTCTAGCTCTCACTGCTTGGTACAGGTCTCCTCTCAGAATGAGAAGCTTTGAGCCGCTCCCACGTGGGCCCAGTGACGATTGGGATGGGAACTTATTTTTTTTTAACGATAGGTAGTCTCTATCCATCAAATAACAATTAAATATGCATGTTACACGTCTATTGAAAAAGTTTTGCAACGAAATGTCTTTTTATATTTTAATCGCTGGAGTAAGTACCTATATAGTTCCAGCATTTAGTTGCTTGGTGAAACTTCCCGGGAACGCACAAGTTTGTAAGAATGAACACTCATCACAAGGCTCGCAATGTCACAATACTCTAACTTGTGATAAGAAAGCAAGCTATGTGTAAAAGGAATTTAGCTGGAAGTTTAATAATCTTAATAAAACTAGCTTTTGCCCGCGGCTCCACCCGCGTGGTATTCGGTTATCGCGCGCTATTCCCTCGGGAACTGTGCATTATTCCGGGGTAAAAAGTAGCCTATGTCACTCTCGGGCCCATAAACTATCTCTATGCCAAAAACCACGTCGATCCGTCGCTCCGTTACGGCGTGAAAGACGGACAAACATACAAACACACTTTCGCATTTATAATATTAGTATGGATATGGATGGATTTATTTGTTCAAATAACTAGGATCCATCATTTGTTAGTATTACTTGCTTATAAATATGTTAGATTGGCGTTAGTCAAATATTACTTACTGTTTAATATTTTGTACAGTCACATATTTATTATAAGCAAGAAAGTAACAGGTTCGCTCCCGAGTTGAGTGACCTGTCTCTCGAGTCAGGCCCTATAGTACGAAGTGCAAAATACGAACTTCGTATACTTATAGCCGTCCCGTGGCCTCTTATATTATTTAATACGGGAGTGAGAGGGCCGGTACGATACGATTACGAACTTCGATTTTCGAATTTCGTAGTAGCCCCCCGATCTTACTTTGAAGTTAGCATTTGCTACGTCGTATCGTGCCGTCACCCTCACGCTAATTGAGACTAATAAGAGAGTGAAAAGGACGTTATGATTGAACTTTGGATTTCAAACTTGGCAGTAAACCGTATTATATGGCACGATTTTGTAACCTGACTCCAAGAAAAATAAACTTTCTCCCCAATATAAACATACCATCCATTACTTACTACAATATCAGTGCGAGGACCGTCTGTGCATACTTGAATGTGTTCATGTGTGTGTTTGTCAGTATGCGAGCCCAAGCAGTCGCTTTCAAAAACAATTAAGTACGTACTTACATATTATAATTTTTTTGCATTTTATACTATACATTGTCATTTCCTTCGAGAAAAAATACTGAAGTCAAATAACACTTATTCAAACACTAATGCAAATTAATTTAGTTAAATAACAGTTTAGTAACATGTAATGAAAATTTTTCTAACTTTTGTAACGTAAACATTCTGATTTGAGAGACTCGTTTTTTTTATTGTCTTTACCTATGGAATTTCAAGTAGGAGGTCGCAGGGGCGGATCTACTTAAAGGCTTTTTGGGCTGCAGCCAAGGGTCCCGTGGATACAGAGGGCCCCCAACCTGAACTGAAAACAATAGACGATATTGTCAATAATAAAAATTATCTAGAATTGAAAAAAATCCGATCATGAGGTTTGAGTAATAAAGTAGGGCCCCTAAACAGTATTAGCCCAGGGCCCCACAAATTCAAGACCTGCACCTGGTAGGTCGTGGGTTAGAACCTGGGCTCGCGCCGCTGCACTGAATTTTTCGAAATCTATGTAGGTATGTGCGATATTACATTTGAAATTTAGCATGACTTTTACCGTGAAAGTAAATATCGTGGGTAAACCTGCCCAAACCTACGAAGAAATTCAATGGTGTGTGTGAAGTGCCTAACTCACACTGGGCCTAATGGGAACTACGGCCCATGTTGTCTCAATCTTAGAGGAGGCCTGCCTGTGTCCTGAGTGAGACGTATATACCTAGCCTGAAATGATTTATATAGTCTGACTCCACCAAAAACCTTAGAAATATTACATACATTTATATTCTATTTTAAGAAAGCGGCCAAAGAAAACGGGTATATTTCCACCGCGCGCCAGACAGGCCTAATGGGGGGACGTCCCGGTGGGGGACCTTGGGCCCCCCCCTTCTCTTTCGCATGATATATCGCGAATATATTGTCGCTACAGGTCGCTATGCAATTTATACCATCAGGTTAAGGTCATTTGAAAATGGCGATGCTCTTTTGTCTTTGTTGAATTCGCTTCAGAATATGTATCTACCTACCTTTTTTGTATTTTTTTTAATTTGGTAATACGTAGATTGCTTCCGCGTCTGTGGCAAATGGGCCAATCAACTTTTTTACCGACACTAATCTGTCCGCGACATTTTTCAAACAATTGCAGATATTTGTAAGTAAGTAAACATGTTTTTTCTGTTTAACAGATGGTGTACATGAATACATGCCATCCTACATAAGTTCAACCTATTAACTTTATCAACCATTAATCTTGTTGGAAGTACACGATTTTTTTGGTAACGCCAGAGACAATTTTGGTAACGCAGGAGACGCCCAAAGTGTCGGTAAAATAGTTGATTGGCCCAAACACGCAAAACGAGTGAGCTAGACAAAAACTGGCCAAATACCTACGAGTCAAACTCGCGCACGAATGGCTCCCATAGTAGGTACCATCAGCATTAATTAGACTTTAGCAAAAAAACGGATACCTACATTTGAATAATTATCCAAAGGATTCTATAACAAAGATTAATACATAAAATATCTTTATTCAAGTTATCGAAATAAATAAGACCAGAATAGAGTAGATTGAAGACGAGTTCGACTTAGGTCGACCGGTCGTCCCCTTGAACGACTTAGGTCATTCCGTCATCTTCGATTCAATCTTCTTTTACTATACTACCTACCAATGTAACTTGGCAAAATATTGAGGCAAAAAACATTTTTACTTTATACTGCATTTGGCAACTATTGGAAACAAAGAACTATTCGTATCCACAAACGTTTGTGGTCAATAGTGGTCATTGCCCCACGATAATTGTGATCTAATTGATTTAGTCATTTAGCAGATACTACACAATTTTAATACACAGATACGGGGAACTGTGTGGGTTAAACAATGAACTTAGGAAGTAGGGAGACGAGCAAGGAAAGTAGTCTCGAGCAATCGAGACGTATTTTGTAACCGAAAACTTACACTAAGGTTACGATGATTGCAAATACTTTACCGACCTACATGGCTTTTTTTCCAAAAAAAAAATCCGAGCCCGCATTCCTGTGGCTTTACTTGCCAGAGGTGTCACATCAACTAGACTACCGGGGATCCGTCCAACCCGTCGAAGGTCGTAAATCGCTTGCATACGTCAAATAGTTGCATGTGGTGCTCTATCAATCGCAACTTTCAGAAGTCATGTGTATACTCAGCGGCACAAAATTTGGCCGACTCTACATAAAAAATTACCTATTGCTGCATACAATTGAGGGAGTTATTTTTTATTTAATGGCATTTTATAAATAAAAGTTAGGCGTAAACTAAACTAAAATTAAATAAAAGTTAGACTACCAGTAGTCTCTTAGAACATTTCCCGCAGAAAAAAATTAGGGACTAATGTAGTCTCTGAGACGCGTGACGGGTTAAATAAATAAATATACAAGAATTGCTAATGAAGCTATGCAATGAATGAGTCACTACTTAATGTGAAAGTTAAGGCTATCGATCTTGTTTATTATAAAATAGACAAACACCATTGCGTAACCATTTGGAAACCGGTATTGGACCGGTCGTTTAGCAACAAAAATAATGCTTATGTAAATAAAATGCAGCTCAGTAAACTATCACATACAGGTTACCTACTTATCCTGGCCCCTATTTCACGACGTGACGAATGTCGGGTGATAATCTGGGTAAGTATTATTTGTATCTAAATTTAATGATAATTATTCAATACAAAAAATGTCTCAAGTTGACGGGGTAGCCGTCATTGTCGACAAAAGAAAAAGAAAATCTGAAGAGCTATCAAGTACTTAGCACGTTCTATGAAATCATCATCAACATCATTCCAGCCTATAAAATGTCCCACCCACTGTTGGGCACAGGCCTCTTCTCACAATGAGAGGGCTGTTCTATAAAAACTTATGATGAGAAAAAAATACTAATATTATAAATGCGACAATGTTTTTGTATGTTTGTGTGTTTGTCCGTCTTTCACGCCGTAACGGAGCGACGGATCGACGTGATTTTTGGCATAGATACCTAGTTTATGGGCCCGAGAGTGACATAGGCTACTTTTTATTCCGGATAAAATTAAATGCACAGTTCCCTAGGGAACAGCGCGCGATAACCGAATACCACGCGGGCGGAGCCGCGGGCAAAAGCTAGTAATCCCTACTAATATTATAAAAGCGAAAGTAACTCTGTCTGTCTGTCTGTCTGTCTGTTACGCTTTCACGTCGAAACCACTTGACCAATTTTGATGAAATTTGGTATAGGTATAGGTAGTTTGAACCCCAAGACAGTTAGTACTATTATATCTTAGATTATATACAACACCAGATGGACCGTCGGCGGCACGAAAACGTCCCCAAAAAATATAAGCCAACTGTTGGCTTATAAGTCATTTTCCCCTCCTCAGTCTGCATTGTGACACCGTAGGTGACGTATGCGGAGCGCGCAATACAAAAGTGCCGAAATATGACCAAATGTGCTATAAAAGTGTGCCGCAATTATAAAGGCAGGATTAAAAATCCTAATAACGTGACTTTCCATCGGTAAGTACTCCAGAATCCATAAAATTTCGTAAGAAAAGATTAAATTATTTAGGTTAGAATTGTGTGACATTTTTTATAGGTGATACCAGTTTCCAGTGCAAAATTCCCCACAATTCAGTCAAAATCGTACTGAAAAGTTTGTATTGGGCACAAAGTCGAAATATATCGATTTCACCTAAACAGTTTATAGTTTCGCCATGTCTGTCTGTTTTAATTTTATTAATTCATTTTTTATTTGATTACATTCGCCATTACTTTTACTAGCGTCTAATTTTCGTCGTGTCGTAATAATTTTCCCCCAAATTTTGGGGGATTTGACATTACGTGGTATCATTTAGCACGCACACAGTGACAACCGGATTGACGTAACTCGAGTGTAAAGACGAAGCTGTCACGTGGTCGCCACGCACACAAACAAGAAAAAGAGTGGACGTTTTCAATCGCATTGTTTCTTACTGAGGCTCGGTCTAGTGTTGTATATAGTCTAAGTATTATATATTCTGTGCCCAAGGATCAACATAGGATAGGTACTTTTTATTCCGGTAGAAGACGCCACCGCGCGATAACCTTGATCCGCGCTGACGAAGTCGCGGGCATACTTAAAGCTAGTAATACAATAAACGAAAAAAATTATGTTTTCAAAATTTAAGAAGAAAGTGTGAGCCATATTTTATAGTTCACAATAGTACCTATACGTGACTTTACCTCTAGTTTCATACATTCAAGGCCCCTCTTTGTTGTGTTGTTGCCCTATAGAGCGAAACGAGAGGCATTGGAAATGATACTATCAGATAAGCAAAATGATTACATCGGTTATTCTTATTTGAACAATGTTAGAAAACTGGTACGAATTTTTAACCGGCTGTAAGTAGGTAATGGATGCGATTCTACGCGCACGTCAGCTAAATTGTCTAAATCTAAATTTTCTAAATTTTAATTGACATTTAGACGGCTGATTTAACAAGTGCTATTTCAGGAAGTCACGCTGACTAAATTTAGCCTGATTTTATCCGTATTCTAAAATGTCTAAATTGAATTGAGTGTGTTGCTACTTGGAAAAAATAAGTGAGCTAATGAATGAATTAAATCTGTAAAAAGTATAGGATTTTCTCAAATAATTTACTAAAATTTAAGTTGGCAACATTTAAAACAAAGGCTTCTGTCTGCTTCTGTCCATGTCATTTGATTTGAATTTAAATGTCGCGAAAACGAATAAATAAAATCCAGCAGGGATTCGATTTGTGGCATTCGAAAATGGCGGATGTAGTCTAATATATAATTTTACTTTTTCTGTTTTTTTGGCTGGTTGAAGTATAATTTTGATAGTGTTTTATGCGGCGATTAAGCTTAACAGTGAACAGTGATCATAAAATTCTATATTGCTCTCGTGTCTGACATTTTTTAATGTGCAAGTTGTCTCCACGTGGTTTCTGGAATTTTACTATCAAGTTGCAAAAACTATGGCTACCGAACAACGTCCCTCTCAAAGAGAGTACCTTGACACTGGCGAAATTGTCCTAATAAGGACAGAAAGCCATTTTTTAAAAGAGAAGAAGAAGAAAATCCAGCAGGATTCGCTCGTGGAGCACCTGCACTCTAGTTTGGGTTTAGCGAAAGGTAAGCATGTTTATTTACTAAGGTGACAAAAGGTGAAAATCACAACGATTGGAGATGAAAATGACAGAGTCACATGGGACTCAATTTAGCGTGCATCGAGCTCGATCTAGCTGGCGCATCTTAGACTCCTAAACTGGAATAACTATTTACGTGACGCATCATTGCGTTGCTCTGACGACTGCACTATTACTTTTGTGGAGAATAGGCGCAAATTTCGTTTCGGCACCGTAACGGTAACGTCTCACCACATCTGCTCCACTGAAACTGAAACTGCCAAAATAATCAGATAAGGTTCATGAAAGTAGCTGCAGATTATGTTGTAAGAGCCTCGGAATATTACCCGTGTTGTAATAAACTACATACACTCCATACATATACACACAAAGCAGAGAACACATAACATCTTTTAAGGAGAACTGTCAAGCCAGTACTCCTTTAAGCGACTCCGTGGGCTGGCGACCGACTGCGACCACCTGATTTCACTTGGAAACCGATTTCACAAACCGACAGCACGCATGGAGAAGGACCTGGACTAGGATTTGGACTTGGTGTCTGGAAAAGCAAGTTAAAAGATTATCACCCGACCGCAACTGGTTCCCGGACCCAGCAGCCAAGTAACTAAATCTTTCAGAAAGATAGAAATGGGACTGTGGATTAAAAAAGACATTAAAAAGCAACGACAGGATGTGAACATTACGAGGATGACACATGTATATACTTATAAAATAACTGTGTACCTATCTTTACAGGAGATATGATTATAGCAAGCCCCCAAATGGCAGCTTTCTGGGCGGCCCTAACTATCACTCTAAATGGACATGGCTGTCGAAGGACCGTGGCGAAGTGGCAGAGCGTAAGTATTGTTGGAATGAAAAGGTTTATCAACTTAAGATTGATTTTAGTTTGCACGCATCTAGGAACAAGAACAAACATGGGAGCAATCTTTATGGGATTAATTGTGTCAGCTGTTAGTATGGTGGCCGAATAATAGACAGAAAATATGAGAAATATCTCTCTAATACCCTTGCAAATATATATTTTGATTTTGATTTTGAGTGCGAAGATATTAAATTAAACTATTTTCCTACCAACATCTAGAGCCCGTAACAGGTGACTCTGTGATAGAGGAACATACTTTATAGGAGGAGGGTAATACATATTTATGTAAATCCATACTCCATACTAAAATTATAAATGCGACAGTGTGTTCGTGTGTTTGTCCGTCTTTCGACGATCGACGTGATTTTTGGCATAGAGATAGTTTATGGGCCAGAGAGTGACATAGGCTACTTTTTATCCCGGAAAAATGCACAGTTCCCGAGGGAACAGCGCACGATAACAGAATACCACGCGGGCGGAGCCGCGGGCAAAAGCTAGTAAAATGTAAAGCGAAAGAAACTCTGTCTGTCTGTCTGTTACGCTTTCATGCCAAAACCACTAAACCGATTTGGATGAAATTTAGTACATAATAGATTAGACCCTGGGAATTATTTTTTTTAATTTAAGTACAGGAAAAAAAGGTTTGGAGGTGTTGAAAAAGGGGATGAAGGTTTTTATGGAAGTTCGTCAGTATCGAAGATGACACCGTGAAACTTTGTATTTAGGCACTTGATAAGAAATACCTACTAATAATTATTTTATTATTAGTATTATAAATGCGAAAGTAACTCTGTCTGTCTGTCTGTTACGCTTTCACGCCAAAATCCTGAACCGATTTGGATGAAATTTAGTACGTAGATAGACTAGAGCTTGCAACGGGAGTTGACCATAAATTTCATCTCTGCGCGGACGAAGTTGCCGGCAAAAGCTAGTCCCTACTAATATTATAAATGCAAAAGTAACTCTGTCTGTCTGTCTGTTATGCTTTCAGGTCGAAACCATTGAACCGATTTTGATGAAATTTGGTAAATAGGTAGTTTGAACCCCAAGGATCAACATAGGATACCTTTTATTGAGTGCGGTAGAGGGCGCCACCGCGCGATAACCTAGATCCGCGCAGACGTAGCCGCGGGCATAAGCTAGTAATATTATAAATGTGAAGGTAACTGTCTGTCTGTTACGCTTTCAAGCTTAAACCGCTGGACAGATTTAGATAAAATTTGGAATGGAGATAGTTTGAGACCCTGGGAAGTATATACATAGGATAGTTTTTATCCCTGAAAATAGCAGTTTCCGCGGGCGCGCGATAATAGAATTATTCGCGGATGAATCGGTGGGCAACTCTATTATTAGGGCTCCGCTGTCCCTCTGTCTATTACAGGACTGTATATCCTTACAGTCACATATCCTTATTTTGACAAAGTGTAAATAACTTTAGTTATGCTTGCTTGCTTGCTTGATTGCATGCTTGCTTGCAAAGATGCCGGAGATCATGAGCCTTCAGAAGATATTCTACATATTTCAAATTACATGATGTTTTAAAATTCCTTCATGATTGCAGATTTGGTCGCAGTGGGCACAAAAAGTGAAATCTAAATATAGAAAATGTTGAGAACACACCCAAGGCACTGGTGGAGGTCCTGCAGTAATCCGCCCACTGACAGACACCGAACTCAAGGTTTTGGAGGTTGTAAGAACAGCTTCAGTGGGTGGATTTGCCAATATGGAGATTCCAGATATATCTATCTATCTATCATGCTTGCTTGATGCGTGCTTGATTGCATGCTTGCTTGCTTCTTAGAAAATGCTTATGATTCACACGAGCGAAGCCGCGGGCAAAAGCTAGTCCTACTAATATTATAAATGTGAAAGTTTGTGAGTGAGTGAGTGAGTATGTTTGTTACTTGTTCACACCGAAACGGCTGAACGGATTTAGATGAAATTAGATGTTTATGGGCGGTGGTGATCTCTTAGGTACCACCAGGAGACCCATTTGCTCGTTCGCCTTCCAGTAAAATTCTTAAAAAAAAAATTGGTAAAAAGTTAGTTTATAACCTGGATTAAAACATAGGATACTTTTTATCCCGATATTCCCACGGGATAGGGATAAAATCTCGAAATAACAACCGCTGGGCTTAGAGCCATGAAATTTGGTATGTAGATAGCTGGAGGTCTGGAATAACACATAAACGACTTTTGAGGGATAAGATCTCAAAATAACAACCACTGGGCTTAGAGCCATGAAATTTGGTATGTAGATAGCTGGAGGTCTGGAATAACACATAAGCGACTTTTGAGGGATAAGATCTCAAAATAACAACCACTGGGCTTAGAGCCATGAAATTTGGTATGTAGATAGCTGGAGGTCTGGAATAACATATAAGCGACTTTTGAGGGATAAGATCTCAAAATAACAACCACTGGGCTTAGAGCCATGAAATTTGGTATGTAGATAGCTGGAGGTCTGGAATAACATATAAGCGACTTTTGAGGGATAAGATCTCAAAATAACAACCACTGGGCTTAGAGCCATGAAATTTGGTATGTAGATAGCTGGAGGTCTGGAATAACACATAAGCGACTTTTGAGGGATAAGATCTCAAAATAACAATCACTGGGCTTAAAGCCATGAAATTTGGTATGTAGATAGCTGGAGGTCTGGAATAACACATAAGCGACTTTTGAGGGATAAGATCTCAAAATAACAACCACTGCGCTTAGAGTCATGAAATTTGGTGTGTAGGTAGCTGGACCTTTGGAATAACACATAGGCTATTTTTTACCCCGATATTCCCACGGGATAGGGATAAAATCTTGAAATAATAACCGCTGGGATTAGACTCATGGAATTTGGTATGTAGGTAGCTGGATGTCTGGAATAATTCATAAGCGACTTTTTGACCCGATATTCCCACGGGATACCTAGGGATAAAGACCGAATAGTTTACGCGTGCGAAGCCGCGGGTAAAAGCTAGTGACTAATAAAACTAATGAACACCTATGTACGAGTACGTTTGTAATACCAAAGATATCACCAGGGAAAACCTCAACAGGCAACTCTGTCCACAGATTTATGGTCCTTGGAAGGAAACACCTTTGAAACCGGGCTGTACGAGACCATTGCGGCTCTAGACCTTTTTTTAGTTTTAGTAATGTCGAAAATAATTAACTGAACTACTTGTCGTTTTGTTTAAGTCTGCTCCCGTGGAAAATCTAACACCGACACCTGCTGTGGAAATACTTGGGCTGCCACCACCAGTTATAGAAGAGACATCAGTTGCTGCCTAGCCATCAGTCGCCGTTTGATTTATAATTCTATCTGTGGTGCAAAAGTAGGAGATACGATTCAAAACTTGTCAAAAATTGATGAAAACCTCGTGTAGCCCTTTAAGAAAAGTGTCACTGCCGGTCGCGCGGCCGCGTTAGGTATTCGTTTGGGATGTTGCTGTCTTTATCGCTCGTGACATAACCGCTCGCAGCCGTCCCCCCATGTCTTCCGCAAGGACGTCCGTAATTTATATCGAGATAGCTGTAGGCTTTTCAAGATTTGGGCGGTTGAATTTTGCGTTTCGTTGTCTTCATATTATATGAAAAGCATAGCACAGAAATCATTGATATTTTACAATCAATACATATATTCATCATGTTTTCTACTAGCTTTTGCCCGCGGCTCCGCCCGCGTGGTATTCGGTTATCACGCGCTGTTCCCTCGGGAACTGTGCATTTTTCCGGGATAAAAAGTAGCCTATGTCACTTTCGGGCCTATACACTATATATGTGCCAAAAATCACGTCGATCCGTCGCACCGTTACGGCGTGAAAGACGGACAAACATACAAACACACTTTCGCATTTATGATATTAGTATGGATGCCTGTGGTTTTTCGATTTTTGTAAAAATGCTTTATTAGTCTGTAATTCTTGTGCAAAGTTGACATGTTTTTTTTTTGTCAACTTTTGAGCTCCTGTAATTCTGATATTACACATTTATATGAAAATCTGAAAAACCACAGGCATAGATAATGACGTGTAGTCCATTCTTACAAATCTTCATCTATTTCTATTACCTAGTTTTCAAATGAGACCAGGACTACGTTTGTAGGTATGGAGAATTGAACGAAGAGACTTCTCTTAATGCGTTGAAGACATACTTAAGGGCGAACGTCACTTAATATTATGAATTCTGTTTTCTTATACTTCAGCTCGCGGAACAGAAATTAATGTTCTCGTATAATAACTATAATATGAAAGAATGTAACCTACCTAGCTGTAATAAAAGACTATAATGAAGTTCACTTTGTTTTAATCAGCTTTTTCTGGGCTGTAATGCAGAGTAGGTACGGTGGCGATGAAGGCATCTAAATTTATTTTTCAAACCCCTAAAGTACCTACATCTCTATGACCCCTCTCGCCTGTGCATGGCTCTTATTAAATCTTGCCTCCGGTGACTCGGCAACTGGGTCGGGATGAGGAGTCATCAGCTACGGGAGAAGTGGGTAGCCTTTGTCTCCAAGAAGCCACTCCATAGCTTGGTGCTGAACATATTGGCCTTCAAGGTGCTGGTGCATATTGCTGCTCCTCCAAACAGCAGCATCATGGGTTGAGCCAGGAAAATTTGGGTTAACGCTGGTGATCCGACCAATGGTGTCGCACACCACTTGACTATTAATGCTATAGAACCCTTTTCTGTTAAAGAAAATGTTACCTGGGGCTCGTGGGTGGTTATTTGGGGGTTTATGTATAGGGATGTGACTCGCATCTACTGCACCCAGTGTATATGGCATTCCAAAATGGGTCTGAAACTCCTGCATTGCCCTCTCTTTCTCCAGTCTAGTCACTGGGAACTTGATCCACAGTGGGGTCAATCTTTCGATTGTTATAGTACAAACAGCTGCCAGACTGCGGCTTATGGTTGGTTGGCTTTGAGCTAGAATACTAATTTCTCCCACAGCAGTTTGGTAGCTGCCATGGGCAAAAAAAAGCTCAGGGCACTCAAAACTTTTAAATATTTCTAATGGATGATACAGTACGATACAATACAAATATTTTTATTGCACACCACAAATCAGTACAGTGAATTAACAAAAATACTAAAAAGTATGGCAGACACAGGCAGTGTTATCGCTTAAAAGCGATGTCTTGCAGACAATCAATTATGAAATACGCATGGAATTGATCCAGCACAACTTGACTTTTCGAAACCTTATTTTAAATGGGACTATTTTAGTCGCCGCTAAAATTAGCCAATTTAGCTTGACTTTCGCTTAAAATGGACATGCAAAGAATAGCATTTAAGCAGCTAAACCTAAATTGAATAGACCGGCTAAAATAAGAAACGTCAGATTAAATTAGCGATGTCATTTGATTATGACAGGTGCTCATAGAATAGCAAAGTGATTTAGCGACGTCTAAATAAAATTAGGAATTTTAGCGGCCGCTGTAGAATCGGGTCCATTATCTACGTAAATAATACGTCTTAGTTTTACAGAACAATTGTGTTTTGTTTGTTTTCTTTTATACAATAAGTGGGAGGTCTAACAATTCTTCGTCTTCGTGGTTGCCAATCGAGGTTTTTTCTCCCCCAATTGAAAGAAAGAAAGAAAAGAAAGAAAGAAAGATTTATTTTGGCTCCATAAGTACCACCTAAGACTAAGACTAAAACTAGCACTAAAACTATATTAGGTACTTGGTGACACGACAGGATACCAAAAAGGGTCTCCACTCAGCATTAACATTTTTTGAATTAATTTGATGATTGAACGTTCTTCGAGCAATGTACAATGCTCAATGCTGCTATGAAAATGTTAGTGTTATCTTAAGAATCGTATGACGTTTCGGGAAATATCTGAGAGTAGATTACTTGCGGCAGGCTGAGTCGCAAGATACGAGTAACCTAGATAATAAGATATGAGAGCTGTGTTAGAACTATTATCTAAATTGAATGATCACTGACATTCGGGATTTCCCAATTACGATTTATATTAATAGATTTTTTTTTGCACTGCACTGCGAGGCTCAGTCTTTGGGTAAAGAAAAAGCCTGCTCTTTGGTAGCCAGAGACGCCGATTAGTTTGTCCGACACTTCTTTCATAAACTTTTTTTGTGTCGGACGACCAAGGCCCAAAGCATAGGTAGTAAAAGTGTATCCTAAAGGTTTCGACCGCAAGTGCCGCAAAAAAGTAGTTGTCCTTAAGAAAGACATATTTGCGGCACTTGAGCATCATCTGTAGCTGTCCCTGGCTTCCGCGCAGACCGTTGGACGTGGGACGGGACTAACGTATGCACGCATGTAACATCCCACGCCAACGGCAGCCCCAGACGCCACGGCACCAACGTACAGCCGTTGGAAACTTTGGCACTTTTACTTAAACATTTTATACTGAGTAACCTTAGCCTCTGGACAAAAATACGAATACTACTGGCATAGCAAGATATTTAAAACCAAACTGCAAATTATCATAACAATCAGTCCAATATTTACCGAAAAACTAACGGTTTTCAATGTATCACTTTGGAGCAGCCTGTGTACCTATTTGGATTAAGCAAATAACTATTTTAAGATATTGCTAAGTATCAGTCTTATCCATGATTTCATTATTTGTCCAGAGGCTAAGGTCACCTTGTATTATTAATTACGTAGGTATTTAAGATTCGATTGCCCCCTATTTTGTTTACTAATAAAATAAATTGTGTTGGATGCCGATTAAGAGCAATAAATGTAACTTCACTAATTCAGTTATAGCAACAACAACTTTTACAGAACTAATTGTGAAGTGGGATAGAGGTTATAATCACTGGTCAGTCAGGTTAAAATGGGTCTTTATTTGAGCGTTTATTTAATTTTATTTACTTACTTACTTGGTCATATTTTTGTTAATGTTAATATTTTGGTTAATATGGAAGAAGATTCTGTTACATTCGAGGTTAGGTAGATATATAGTAGAAGTATAGGGTGTCTAAAAATAGTCTCATCAAATTCTACAACACATTCATAAAAAATATGACCACTGAAATTAAGGCGGTTGTAACGGTTGAATAATGACCTAAATATTTAAAAAAAAGTTGATATTTGGGCTAATCAAATATTTTACCGACACTTTGGGCGTCTCCTGCTCCTGCGTTACCAAAATTGTCACTGGCGTTACCAAAAAATCTTACTTCCAAGAAGATATTTCACGGTTTGATAGCTTAAACTTACGTAGGATGGCATGATATTCATGTACACCATCTATTAAATTACAGAAAAAACATGTTTACTTACATGCTGCAAATCTGCAATTGTTTGAAAAATGTCGCGGAGATTAGTGTCGGTAAAAAAGTTGATTGGCCCATTTACTAACTTCGAGACACCTCCGCATTATGCAATGCGTATTACAAGCCAAAGATATAGTGCAAATGCACGTATTCGTTCGTCATCGTATCATTCACAATTTCTATCTTGTCTAATCTAGGTACGCACTGTAGAGTTATTGTGGGTAGCCCAAAATGTTTTGGTCCTCTTCAATAACATTCGCACACGTCAATTGAATTTTGTTTTTAATTTGCAAAAGCGCAACGCGCCGAAGGAATTCGTTATGCAGCCACATAGCACAATTGTTGACATAACATTGCCGAGATGTGTGACAATATTACATGCGATTTTTTTTATCATTGTGTTCATTCAGCTTCCACGTAGTATGTACGTACGTTTACGTAAGTAAACGGCTCATAATTCCAAATAAAATAGGTGCCAATTTAAAATTAAAGTTACCTATCGAATAATGTTCCTCTGTTGGTCGTTATTTCATTTGCTCTAAGTAAATTTGTGTTAAGAATTTCTGTGCAAAGTAGTACTTTTAACAAGTTTTTTTTTAAGCAACAAACCATTTTTATTCATTCATTTTGTGAAACACACGAGCAATTCATGCCACTCTAAATTTCGTAGTTGATATTTCGGAATTCTAATGCCTCTGGAAATATCGGTTTAAAATGGTTCTCTGCCGTTTGGGCAAAATATTTTTCGCAAATGTTTCATTTGATCACCAATCGTGACTGAAGCTGAAAGCGTTGGCCTCTCGAGGTAGTTGCGACAACTTATTTGTCGGACATTGTTCGCGCAAATCATCTAATACCTACATAGCGGGGACGCGAGAAAATTTACTGCAAACAATACATGTACGAATTTAGAATAATGACAAGTAGGTACGCTGATGGCCTTTTAAAGCGTTTTCCGAATTGTTATAAAAGGACAGATAAACATGTTTTATTTATTGCCTTCTGTTCTGAAGAAACACTTTTCATTCACAAAAGGATCGACAAATGTGTAATGGTAACTAGGTAGGTAATAGGTAAGTACTAATTAAAATAAAAATAAAATGCCGACCGAAAATGAAATTACAATTTCAAATTAGAATTAATCGAATCGAATATCGCACACATCCTTTATTCTTACATACTTATATCACAAACAGCATGAGCTACCAAGCGGTCGTCGCCTCGGGCTCACAGAAGCATTTGTATAAAATAAATACAATTTAAGTACTCTTTACTATACGACGCGAAAACAATACATTGAAACAAACAGATCGAGTAAATATTATATTATGATATGGAATACGGATATAATATTGTGTACCTACATTTTTTTTCACAACAAATGTCACTGGCATCTTGTACGTCTTGAATGAGTCACTCATTGCCTGCGGTACCTAATATTCTTGATCAACAACAGGTAAATAATAACTTTTTGGTAAAATTCAATTTTTAATATACAACTAAGTTTTTTTTTTTGCTAAGTACTTGAATTTTCATCCGACCTTAATGGTTTTATGTACCGAAATTAAAATCAATCCGACCACTAGGGATGCGACAAAATGAACTTACAATATACGATCCAAATAGGCAAGTTAAATAAAAGTGGATACGGTATAGTATAGATATTTATATATTAAGTATTTTTTCAATTTCAACGCAAGAAGTGTTTACTGACTATTTCTAAAAAAGTTGTCCAATTTCAGTTGTCCACTAAAAAAACTAGACTACGCTATTTCAACACAAAAAATGTGTAATATTGTGTTTAAATAATATACAAAACCTTGTGGTAAAGGTGATATAAAAACTCAGATAATCTTTCTTGTTGGATCCAATAGAAAGTTTCGATGTAAGTAGGTAGGAACCTCACCTAACTACCTACCTAGTAGTTAAAAATTACGATTTTTTCTTCACAAGATTTCGTGACGTTTTCCGGATTTTAAGAAATTATGGATGTTTTATGCAGGTTTATGCTTTATGATCTCGTCCTTAGTGTTAATAATTTCTTGACAAAACTGATTTCTTGTTAATTTCGTGACGGGACAACTTTTTCAGAAATAATCGACCATCAAAAAATCATCGACCGGAACTCACTAACTCAGTATAAGTATTTTTTAATATTAATTTAATTTGATTGCATTTTTATCGGTAGATACAAATGTAGGTAAACGTGTGATGAGATGGCTGATCTCATTTGTGTTAATAGAGGAGCTAATATTATTTTTGAATGCGACAATTCTAAAGAAGTTAAATATTGGAATCTGGCTCGATTTGGTTTGTTTATTTACTTTCTGCATTAGATACGTAATGATATGTTTTTCGCACTTCCTTTGGCACCGACTTCAGTATTAAGTTGTTTCAATAATATTTTTGAATCGCAGACTTTTCATGCATGCGTAAATAAGAATGTTACGTACCTAATAATGGGCATATTTTATCAGCATGGAATGGATAATTTAATTTTACGCTTCTTTGAGGAAAGTATAGGGAACTGGAATTTTAATTCGTTGTAGAAATTAGGTAAGTACCGGTAATGATAACGTAGTCACGTTTTAACAACAATAAGTAAACCCTATCAAAATTTGATAAAAAAAAAATTGAAAATACAAACTGAAATATAAATGCACAGAAAAACCAGAAAAATAAGACCAGCACTGGGAATCGAACCCAGGTCCTCGGCATTGCATGCCGCGTGCTATACCGCTACACCACTGCTGGATGACCGTAAAAGTAAAAATTTGGAATTGAAATAAAAATACAAAAAGATTCCAAAAAAATATTAAAAAATTAAAATAATTAAATTTAAGACGTGAGTTATCCGTTACAATATCATAAAAAAATAAACATAAATAAATTACAAGTATTTAATTAGGTCACAAGACTTACCGAAAAAAAAACTAACAGTTCTGTTCAACTTTTATTCACTTCACTTCACTAACATGGTATTCACTCGATGAAAGCACTTTTAACTTTTTTCGCGCCAAAAAAAAAACCTCGAAAAAAAATGGCGCGCGGAGTGACAGTAGGTATGGCGGACCGCGGGACACTGACGCGCGTCACATACAGCCAGCGAAAGAGCGAGGTGAGCCAAAGATAATAACGAACGAAACATGCACCTTTCGATAATTTACATGAATCCGTAAACGCAAGCATAGCAGATATATTAGCATAAAGTTAAACCCTACCAGTGTGACGCAAACAACTAGTTAAGTTTTAGCAGGAAAACTGTGAGCAAGTGATAACTAAAACTACAGGTAGGTAAGTAATTCGGAAACAATAAATAACCGATTATCACAAAACATTTATGTCAGGAGGCAGGAGATGGTAAATAAGTAAGCTAACTAACGCATGCTTTTCCTTTCACTAAAAAAAGTGCAACCGGCCGATGCAGGTGACACCAGACCACAACGAACAGGCAGGCCATGGAAAATGTAAAGTTATGTGCGTTTATCGCATTTATGTAAGTAGGTACTTACTTACCTACTTATTTACCTATCTACCTAACCTAACGACTCCAACCAATTTTAAATGAGAAAGTTTGTGAAGATGTTTGTTACTCAATCATGCAATAACTTAAATAAGTCCCGGGGAAGGATATATAGGGTAGTTTTTATCCTTGAAAATTATACCCATGCACAGTTCCCGCGGGCAAGTTTAGTAAAGGAATTTTTCGTAGGCGAAGTCACGGGCAAAACCAGGGGCGGATCTACTTAAAGGCTTTGTGGGCTGCAGCCCAGGGCCCCGTGGATACAGAGGGCCCCCAACCTGAACTGAAAACAATAGACGATATTTTCAATAATGAAAATTATCTAGAATTTAAAAATTCCGATCATGAAGTTTGAGTAATTAGGTAGGGCCCCTAAGCAGTATTAGCCCAGGGTCCCACAAATTCGAGATCCGCCCCTGGACAAAACAGTTGTTGACTTGAAATAAATACCTATAAGAATAGAAGTGTGCCATAAAATATAGCCCAAGATTAGCTAAAAGAACTTCCTGTCATTAGTGCTTGATGCTGTTTATGTATGTATGTAGGTATATTTATATAAGGTACGGGTATGTATCGAATAAAACCGATATAACAAATATGTTTACTTAAAATTTATTAACTGCCTTTTTGTTGTTTATTTGAATTTAGGTAGGTAAAGGGGTATGTGTTAAATAAGATAAGATAAGATAATGATTTATTTACCAAAATAGATTTCACAGTCATAGAGATATACAATGCAAAATTAATCGCCATACTACTTATGAACTAAAGTTTAACTGTGGTTCACACACCAGGTCGAGCCTGTATCGTGTGAGCCCAACAAATTACCAGAGGAATAGTAACTAACAATGTTCGATTTTACAAATGATATTGATTTTAATGATATTGTAAATGATAACTCACGTCTTAAATCCAGTTTAACTCGACATGTATCGAGCTAATTCGTAGCCCTTCTTCCTAGTTACTGGTGGGTAACAAAACACATGTTGTTAGTTATCGAAATTCTAAAATCAGCTTCTAAAACAAGAACAGATCAAACTAATTTAATGGCAATATTTATATAGAGTGATGGTACTGCAGTCTAGTTAACCTTCCCGATGACGATAGTTTTGATGGGCAGCAAAAATTTAAAATCTAAGAACCAGTTAATTTGTTTTAGTTTTAGGTTCTATTTTTATTTTATGTAAGTTTTTTATTTTGTGTAGGTAAGTTTAGTTAAGTTATTTTTAGGATATTTTTTATTGCATTTACACACATTATGTACCTAAATATGACATTAAATAAGAAAAGTTTTATTTAAAGAATTTTTTCGAACACTTTTCGAAGAATAGTTGTTGATTTTGCGAAAACTTAGGCTATCTATTAAAGTTTTGATTAATTATAGTCTATAAAATAATTCCAGGAATATAAACTTCGACAAAAAGAACCAGGAATGGCTATCGAAGATGCTTGATAGGCAGGTCCAAGTAATGCCACGTGACACGGGATAATAGTCACTGCCTTACATTATAAAAGTATCTATAACACCGCAAACGTAATTAACGTGTAAACTAATGAAACCGTAGGCACCTATTCATTACTACTCCCCACAATAATTTTACAAGATTTTTCCTCTATTGTAAAAACTAATCATATCAGATAGAACCAGCGTTTGTAAATATTATGCCTTAGAACCATAAAATCTTCACTCAATGTCAACAGCGCAATTGCCGTCTTATTTCGAAAGCAATAAGACCTCTTGACTTGATGACAAATGTATATTTTACACCCTTGTGCAACTAAGGTGAAGATAATTTAATCCGTGAATGACTTTTAAGATAAAATTTTCTCTTAAGTGGTTTATTCGTCACATTATTTCTTTGTTTAGCTGTTAATGTAGTGACGTAGTTTCTGTGCAATTCTTTTTTTATATTTTACACCAGTGTTGCACTGGTTCCCGACCTCATTTTTATCGAAGGCCACTTTTTAGTTTTATTATTATATATTATACAATCCATACTAATATTATAAATGCGAAAGTGTGTTTTTATGTTTGTCCGTCTTTCACGCCGTAACGAAGCGACGGATCGATGTGATTTTTGGCATAGAGATAGTTTTTGGGCCCAAGAGTGACATAGGCTACTTTTTATCCCAGAAAAATGCACAGTTCCCGAGGGAACAGCGCGCGATAACCAAATACCACGCGGGCAGAGCCGCGGGCAAAAGCTAGTTTTATATGTATACGAGAATACTCTTGTTGAAATTCTTGGTCCGTGACTAGTCCGTGGGGACCCGAAGCAAAAAAAGCAAAAAAGAAGCTTGCCTGTTCCACTGCCTCTTTCCTCGGTCAACGGAAGGTCAACGTACTTATTGACCAATGCGTTTCCTCGTTGTATGGCAATCCATACAACGAGGAACGCAGCCAGCCTTATAGCTATGCTTAAAGGCCGCCTGCCAATAGTAGCGACTTGGGTGATATTTTTAAATATAGATTTTCAGGATTAGAGTAAGTTAGTTTTAGTTCTATTTTTATTTATTTTTGTTATGGTATCATCATCATAAATTTAAGAGCTTAGCTCTTGTCGGTGGAGTAATCGCCACTCTTTTCGGTTCTCTGCCAGCGTTTTATGCGTTGTTATGGTATATAATAATATAAAAAATATATTATTTGCTTCGCTTTCGTAAGTACGTACTAGTGGAGTGGCATTATAACAACTTGATTCCCACCGGGTTGCCTAATTTTTTTACTTAGATAATCACAGATATACCTAATAGTGTGTATTGTGTAAGTGCTATAAAAAGCTCTGGTGTCCTAGTGGTTTGACCATGGCCTCTCAAACTCTATCGTGTATTCGAACCCGGGCTCGCGTCTTGAATTTTTCGAAAACGATGGACGACATTACGGTCGAAATTAACCACGACCACGAGCTTCACGGTGAGGGTAAAACATCGTGAGCAAAATTTACACACACCAAATCTAAACCAGGTCCGCGTGATATCAATGGCCCAAGCTCTCTCATTCTGAAAGGAGGCCTGTGACCAGCAGTGAGATAATAATAATAATGATTTATGAAATAATTAGCAGCAGAAGATAAAAAAATACAATGATGTATATAGACTGGGATAATTGAAGATTGTTGTCAGTGATGACAAGTATGGCAAAGCCTTATTAACTGACTAGGTACGAGGAGTTTCATCCGGAGACATACCTAACTCATGCTACTCTGACTCGAACATTTTTGGAGTGAAGACTCCACGCCACCGAAGTTAACTTATACTCGTAAACGTCACAATTTCTAAAAGGTGAATTCAGAAAGAACAAAGGGACGAAAGGCAAGGAAAATCCAAACAAGTTATTTATATAATTCATTTATTTAAATTGTATAGTATTCACATTGTTTGCAACACCGGCTTTACATACAAAATGAGAACACAATTCACAAAATAACTAGGTATAAAGAGAAATGCAGCGGTCGAACGAAAGCTATAATAACTAGCAACTATACAATCGTATAGTTTAGCGAACTGGACTTATTCAAATGTACTTGGCAGTAGCAGGCTGGAGGGTGAAACGGGTAATACTGGTCGCCAACTGGCGAGAGCATAGTCAATGAGAACCCAATAGTGACAATAAACATCTTTCTGTTCGGCTAGACTCTAAATCATGGGTTTGGTATCAAAATCTTGCTGCACCGCTTATTACGCGATCGCTTTATATCAATTCTTTCTTCAACGTTCTCAAACCACATGAGCAGCAAGATTTTGATTAACTACTGTAGTTCCTTGTTCCATGGAACTGTTACGTAGAGTTTGGCCTGAACGTCACAGCTCCATGGAACAATCAACGTTGCTTGAAGTGGAACTAAAGCAGTTTGAGCTTCTCTTTTGGCAGTTGGTCGTTAGAGTGGCAATCCACAAGTAACTTAAGTGTCTTTAGGCTACGTACGCACTATTCGGTTAGCCACGCGGTTTTAGAGCACCATCTCTTTCTCAAGCCATGCAATGAAGAGGGACGGCATGCTGAAACCGTGCAGCTGACCGCAGCGTTCTTGTACTTAAAGCCTTGCCTTTGGTGTTCGTGACAGACGTATAGCAAAAAAATATTTTCGTTCAAAAGCAGTAAGAGATGCTTCATGTCTGCGATACGCGGTTGTGATTGCATTAGGCAGCAGCAAAAGTGAAGATCATGTGCTAAATGAGATATCAATAACGTCAGAGGTTTCTAGAGAAAATTTAGATGTACAATCCTATTACGGTTGAGAAGTATCTTTTGTTGATTTTCAACGTTTCAGATTTTTCAGACATCTATGTTATCTTTAGTGGCATCTAACGTTATTTTGTATGTCGCTTGTCTCACTCTTACGTGACCCTTAACTTTCAGTCTGCAGCATAGACAAAGTTATCACATTTTAAACTCTAAAGGCTGAAGAATTGACTACGTCTCAGCCCTCACGTTGCCGTAAAATTAAAAAAAGCTATATAATTGACTAAATATCTTAAACCGCTATTCGGGGTAAAAATAAACCTAATGTCATCGCAGATTACGAGTTACCTAAACGAGAAATCCAGACTAAGTTAATATTAAACTATTGAGCATAATAATAAACAGAAGGCAGTCAACTTAATAATATTATTATAGAAAAAAAAATGCTCTTTGAGTATAGTGAGATACATTGTCAAATAATAAAATTGGGAAGACTGTGGAATGTGTTGGATATTCGACGAGAGAACACTAGTACAGTTGCCAACACTAACTGAGTATTCACATTGCTACATTTTGATAAGGAACACGAATTGTCAGTAAGAGTGCTGGCAATTGTACGTCTCCAAGATACGTTCAATTCATGACATGTCTATAGTAATTTACATTTTTCAAAAAAGGAGGCTAAATTGCTCTCAAAAACTAGCTGCTAATACTAACCGTTCTTCAGACAGAAAATTTTGTTTCCAAATAATGAGTACCAAATATTAAAAGGATTTTCGGATTTTGCACGATAGCTAAAAATCATATAAATAAGAATAATCAATTTTCATAGCGGCTACATGGAATTTTATACTGGCCCATGGAATGGGTAACTAGAACCGAGCATGCATTTGATTTTCTAGTATAATAAAAGAATAGAAAATATATAACTCGTCATCATATTCCAACACATTGCATAGACAATCGCTACAAAGAATACAAGCCACAATCAATTTGTTAATATCATTACAATGTGCATTTCATTTGATCTTTTGTACATACAGCTGTATGTCAAATTATATACATATAGAGAAAACTAACAAATAAACGAGAACTAAATTGGCATATTTAAATAAAATATACTCACATAGGCCTTTCGTAATGCTAAAAAATATCAGGAAGACAAAATAACGAAAGTACAATTACTTATATTTTTAGTGTTACTTGGGTTTACTTTGTTTCACATAATGTACCTTTAGTCTCAAACTCCCAGTTTTTGTACTTAACTCATAATTTACAGCTTTAAATAAACTACAAAAAATATGGGGCTAAGTAACGATTTTTAACTATTACTATATGTATGTAATTAAAAATATGTAGCTGAAATCACGTACAATATTTGTCATCAAATCTTTTACCGAACACTTTCGAGTCAAAAAAACACTTATCTACATTCTATAAAAGGTTATCTTTCACTTAACTGTCCGGAGAGTTATGAAAAGTATATTGTTAGTGATATTCAACTGTCACTATTTAAGCAGTAACGTAAAATGTCAAAGACTACATAGTTTATGTGAAACATAGTAACTATTTAGACTAAAGCTATGTGCTTCGACAACCTTCGTGTTTCCGAAATAGCACGAAAGGTGCCAAAAGGTGATAGCCCGGATAAAATTGTCACTCATTCGGAAATCGAATGTTGCCGAAGCACTAACTTTGGTAGTCGAAATAATGTCTTCTAGATGCCATTTCACGAAAGATCTATTTCGAGGTTGGATACTAATCCAAATTGTTTATTGTCACATTTTGACAGATCTTACAGAGGCGACATCTAGTGACAAGGAGGGAAACAACACTCATATTGCACAGACAGATACTTGAAGGTATTCGAATGCGATGCAAACATAAATTGCACAGAGTATATTGACAATGTTGATATTTATGCGCACTATCGACCAATAACGAAACTAGCAACTTCAAGGTACTCATAAAAGCATTTATCTCTCTCGCACTTGACTAATTTGACTAGTTAAAAAGAGACGGTAGCTGTATTCAAATATACAGATAATTTTAAGGTGAAACAAGGTATGAAAGAAACAGAGATTTCTAATCAAATGGATCGTTGACTGGTTCCAATAATGTTCGATAGTGACACGTTTAAACAATGACAATTATTAAAAGTAAACACATTTATTAGTCATATCAAAACTGTAGTCAAACCGACGATAGGCGAAGATTATGCAAGTCTGTATATTTTTACAATGAGATCATATTTCAAGTTTTTTTTTTACTAATTTGTCAGAATAATATACGAGACACCCTGGAGCATTTTCGCGTTTTACTAACATTCAAGCGACACGAGGCTGCTGTCTCTACACTGCTTTATTTTCCTTATCGTCCAGTGTGACTACAACTTAACAGCATTATACACGAAGTAAAGTCGAACAGTATAAGCTTTTAAAAAACCTCAATTAAAAGCCAAGCTAAAGTACTAGTAAAACATTTAAGTACTTCAATGTCTTTTATATTTTACATTTGACCTTTCTCAGTGCATGACGCCCCGATATTGATATTGTTATACATAGACTAATTCAATGATTAAAATTAAACACAGAAAAGGAACTTAAGTAAACAAAATGCTGTATATATAGTAAATACATTATGTAAATAACTGTAACTCTCCATAGTATATGGCCAGGGATACAATATTGATCTATACGGACGCGGGCGCCGCTGTACAAACGTGAACGCCGCGACTCTATGCTACGCGCGTAGCTTGCACCTTAACTAGCTTAAAAGGCCATGTAACTAACTACCCTTAAATCCTTTAATAATTCCGATTATAAGGTCACCATTTCGTTACGAATACAGCTTCACTATATCACTTGAGAAATTATACAACTACGAAAACTTATAACGAATCGACGAAACAATAGAAAAATGACATTTTGATTCTGTAGAAAATTGTTACGTTAATATAGTCACACACATTAATAGTTCGCTTATTCTATGGTTCCGAGGGGGGATTTGAAGATTTTAGCGGAGCAGCCGAGGACTAGAACGTCCTGTATGCTCGCTGGCGGGTTTGGCGACGCGCTTGTAAAGACAAGCGCCCCCCACCCGCCCTCACAGCAACTGTGCTCCCTCTCGGAACCTCAAGTCGTTTCGGTAAAATGATAAAAGTTCCCTTAAACAGTGGTCGAGGTTCCCTATCACTAAACCAGACTTAGTAGGCACTAACACCAACACATCCGACTTAACGTCTTTACGCAGGTATAATACATAGAAAACAGTGAAACACGTTAGTAGTCGCACAATTCCACTAGATGTCCGTTACTTAAACATTCGTAGTCTTTATTTATTTATTGAGATCAATTTTGCCGCTATGCACTAGATTGGACTCGCCGAGCGAAATAGTCTTTTGCCGCCACCGCCTCGCCTAAAACTAAACACTTAGTAGGAACATGGAGGTTCGCACGCTTCCGTCAAACAAGTCGGGTTACAAAAGGGCTCTTAACAGAGAGCCAAATTAACATACTTTGTTCTGTACCTCGACTAACGTGAAATAATTACGTATCGATCAGTCGAAGAATGTGAGGCGGTGGCCAGCTGCACTGTCCACGATACCGCGCCAGCGTCGCTAGCACCAGCTCGAGAGATACCCATAAGCTAGCTACCCTTTCAACTATGTCACCGTAAAAAGCAATACTATTACAATTCGGAATAGACACTATTTGTATTAAATTACAAAAATGATCACCTTGTTTTAACACTAAATCCTTTTCTAATCATTCCGGAATGAAAGAAACTCGACAATAAAATGATAAACAGCGTGGCATTGCTGTCTTGTCACTCACTATTTACCCTTCCTACTCGGTTCATTAGAAAGTTTGTAATGTTAAAGCATGGCAGACACTTGTACTTGCTATTCTAAGCTTTATCTGTATCAACTTAATTTAGGATACATTTTCATTTATCTCTGGTAATTGAAATCAGACATGTTTTCAGTGCTTGTATACGGTGACACAGTCGACTTTAGGATCGTGAGAGGCCACTGCAGCACTAAGTTTACATCTGTAATCTACGCACGAGAATGCACTCTTCCCCAAATACACCAAAACTAATAGCAGGAAACAATTGACTCTCTAAAGGTACAAACTTAGCATCACCCTCTCCCATTCCCTACTTTCGGCGGTGTATGGGAGCTAACTATGCAAACGATGAAGTCTTATCAGTATGTTTCGATCAGTTCCGTTCTTAAAACGGAACTAATGGAAATAGACCTTCAAACCATCCACGAGTTACATGGGGTTACTATCGCGCTAAATTTAAATCTGCTAAGACAGTGTATTCAAGTATTTCGAGTGCATACTCGATAGATGTAAACAGTAATCGGAATAGGTATTTAATGCCAATTTCCTTAAAATTCTAGAGAGGACGTAATGAAAAGTGGTAACAACTGCCAAAAATATAAAAATATTTTAGAATCAGTCAAATGGTCGTTATGTCGGATATTTTAGTTAAGTTTACGGCAAAAAAGGGCTTGAATTTTTTCTGAGATAAGATACAGTCGAAATAGATTAAAATAATCGGGATAAAATAGTGTTGGAATTTGTAATCATTCTTAATAACGTCCTTTCTAGAACTTCAGGTGATTTGCCACCCCCTATTCCGACGATTGGATATAAACCTAGCACTCTCGAGTCCTCACTTCGGCGGCTTATGGGAACTCACAGTACGAGCCACAAAGTCCGGTGCGGTGGATCAGACGAGGTGATCGCGGTCGTCGAGCGAGGCGTCGCTGTGGTCTGCGCGCAGCTCGCGCTCGAGGTCGAGCGAGCGTCGCTCCAGCTCCAGCCGCGCGCCCGCGCCCGCCGCCGCCGCACGCCGCGGCGCTTCCAGGGATGACACCTGGAAACAATATACATTTCACTTCTCATGCTCGTAAAGTTCGTATTTCTGCTGAATGAAGAAGAAGAAGAAGAAGAAAGACATTTAATCACATTCACAAAAACACACAAATACAACAAACACAAACAAAACAAAAAGGAAATATCAAAATAAAAATACACGATTTTGTGTGTCCCCCGTAAAAGTGAAACGGCCGCTGACTCAGCATAATGCTGTGGCGTTGGACGCTTGCAGCGCTGATATTCTGTCAGAACCGTCTGTGACTCACGGAATGATACATAAATATACTAAACTACACAGCAAAGTGGCATGCTCAATGCACGCCCTAGTCTAAGTCACTTCAATGTTATGGCAAATTTAATGGTATAGATAGTGCCAAGAGAGTTGAAAGGAATTACACACACAGGTACAAAAAGAACTGATTGCACATAAGGAGAATGAATGAAATTGTGCGTTGCAGTTGTGTGTGTAATCATTCACTGCATCTCTCGTGGCACAGCTCATTATGTTCAAATCCGTCCAGCCGTTAAGGCTGCAACTAGGACCAAAAAAATAGACACTTTTCCTGTGTTTTTCATGTATTTTTGTTTGTTTGAGCGTAATTGTTGAAATTTTGGTTTATTTGTGTGTCTTCTATAATAGTGAATCAATATTTTCTTTCTTTTTTCTTCGAGTAGACGGGTAAAAAGAGTATAGTGGCCATCTGCGACAGACAAAACGTTTCCAGGCCTCCCACTACCTACGGGCAACCAGTTAATGCAAGTGGCGAGTTGACAAACGAGCAGACGGTTCACCTGATGTTAAGTGATTTGATTACCGTCACCCATGTCTATCCGCAGCACCATCAGGAAATCAAATGCGTTGCCAGCCTTAAAATGGTGTTGATGATGATGTTGGTGATGATGTTGTTGGTGATAGTGATGATAATGATGATTATGATGATGATGTTGGTGATGATGATGAAGATGATGTTGTTGGTGATGGTGATGGTGATGATGATGATGATGATGATGGTGATGATGATGATGATGAAGATGTTGTTGGTGATGATGATGATGATGATGGTGATGATGATGATGAGCTGACCTTGGCGAGGCGGCGTGCGGTGGCGCCGGAGGCGGAGGGCGCGCGCTAGGAGGGCGCGGGCAGGTGCGGCAGCTTGCCGGCGCCCCAGTAGCGCGCGCCGCAGCCTGATGGTGATGGTGATAGTGATGAGCTGACCTTGGCGAGGCGGCGTGCGGTGGCGCCGGAGGCGGAGGGCGCGCGCTAGGAGGGCGCGGGCAGGTGCGGCAGCTTGCCGGCGCCCCAGTAGCGCGCGCCGCAGCCTGATGGTGATGATGATGATGATGATGAGCTGACCTTGGCGAGGCGGCGTGCGGTGGCGCCGGAGGCGGAGGGCGCGCGCTAGGAGGGCGCGGGCAGGTGCGGCAGCTTGCCGGCGCCCCAGTAGCGCGCGCCGCAGCCTGATGGTGATGATGATGATGATGATGAGCTGACCTTGGCGAGGCGGCGTGCGGTGGCGCCGGAGGCGGAGGGCGCGCGCTAGGAGGGCGCGGGCAGGTGCGGCAGCTTGCCGGCGCCCCAGTAGCGCGCGCCGCAGCCGCTCGCGCCCGCCGACGACCCGCTCTCCTCTGACAGCGCTGCTTGGAGTTTCGCTTCTGCGATAGGGATGATGACTGGGTTAAAAATATATCATTCTATTTAGTTATTTATTTAGTTATTTTTTTTAGTTATTTTTTAGTTTTTTGATAATTTGTTTTTTTTTTCTTTATTAATTTTTCTTTTACGTTTTAATTTAATTTGTAATTTTTTAATTGTAAATTTTTGTTTTTAATTGAATAAAGGTTTTTATAGTGATTTAAAATAATGAAAAATATATATTTGAGATGTTATTTATTATATGTTATAGTTTTTAAATGGGTCCCACTGAAAAACAGCGTTGCGGCTTGCTGTAACATTATGCTGAGTGGGGCCCACTGTATACTGTTCGATGTTATTTTTAATTCTTTCGATCTAATGTATTTTTATGTGTATTGTATAAATAAATGTTTCTCTCTCTCTCTCTCTCTCTCTCTTCTAGTCCGACAGTTAGATTATGGGACACGTATTTTTGGTTTATCTATTTATTAAAAATCGACCAAGATATAGCCTGAATGACTTCGAGAAAAGTATGGTACGGCCGTGCCTTTGTTTTGTTTTGCTCGACTTGGCGGGGGCATTCCCGTGCCCCCAGATAGGATCATCAAACTTCCGGAGTGGGCGGGCTTGTGACGTCACTACATATAAGGTAATAATCGTACCATATAGTGACGTCACTCGAAACTTCTAAGCACTGTATCCTGGTCATTTTTTGTTTGTCAAGAAAAGAAAAAATATGTGCTCAATATTTTTAAATTATCCACCTGATGGACTAAACAGTTTTTTTTAGTCGTCTAGCCTATTACAAATAATCCTTTTAAGGTGGCGACTGGCAACTTGTAAATGTAATATGTCGTTCACGATGATTGTGTTACATTAGAGCTACGTGGCTCATTTGTGCTTCATCTCCAGATTAATCGACGAACGCTCGCGGTGACTGCACATTTTGTGTCACGGTTGGTTCAATAAGTCAACGAGCCAATCGCAAGCAAAACGCTGACATCAAACGAACTTCATGATACTAACGCCATCTAGCAATAGGTAACTCAAACAACCCTCATTCAAGCCGAAATAACTGTTATCATCATCATCATCATGTCAGCCGAAAGACGTCCACTGTTGGACATAGGCCTCCTCCAAGGCTCTCTACTCAGACCGGTTCGCATCCACCGCGATCCCGTGATCTTAACCAGGTCGTCGCTCCATCTTGTTGGCCTACCGACAGCTCGTCTCCCGGTTCGCGGACGCCATTCGAGAACCTTCTGACCCCATCGACCATCAGTCCTGCGAGCAGGGGCGGTCTTTATGAATAAGCATAAAAGCAGTGCCTACCCTAGCATATTAACATAAATATTTATATTACTTATTAAATTAATTAAGTTACTTTTTATTTTAATTCATATTCATTAATGTTATTCGTTCGGTTCGTAATGTACTACCGTTCCGCTATACCAACCTTAAAAAAGTGCGCGCTGATCGTTTGAATTT
This sequence comes from Choristoneura rosaceana, assembly GCA_037349165.1. Lineage (NCBI taxonomy): Eukaryota > Metazoa > Arthropoda > Insecta > Lepidoptera > Tortricidae > Choristoneura > Choristoneura rosaceana. The sequence continues at coordinate 5,876,876 of JAZBNJ010000013.1, forward strand.
CCGCGCTTCACGTCACGAACGATGTAGGTACAATTTAATAAAACGCCTAATCCCGCTGGTAAAGCACAAATCGGGTTTGCTTTTATCCGCGCACACTAATATACGCTACGCTTGTGTAAAAAGCATCCGTGAACTAAGTACTGACAGACTTCAGACCACTACACTGACATTCACACAAACAAGCATAGCCAAAAAAATTTTTCTCATACATATCGGAGTCCGGCCGACGAACGCTGAAGTGATACCAGGGTCCGTCAAAGCAATTTCCGAGGTTGGGCGCTTAACTTGTAATTGTATTGTTTACGCTTTTCATTTAGAGTATTTCGGAGATATATATTTGTTTGAAAATTGTAAGTAGACATAATATTGAAAATAGTTGATAACCAATTTCCCGTCAAATGTTCGATAGTTTGTGTAAAATATTTTGTAGAGAATCAAAATAGTTGATATCCAGAAAATTTCTCCTCAATGGCCTCCCCGTGAATATGAGATTGAAGCGCCATCTCTCTCTCGTATTAAATATTGTTAGCGTGAACGAGATAGCCCGATAGCATGATGCTCCGAGGCGCGGCGCCCGGGGCTCGCGTCGCGCGGTCTCTCTCACACTTATACTATTTAATACGTGAGCGCGAGGGATCGCGCGACGCGAGCCTCGAGCGTTGTGCCTCGGAGTAGCCCCCATGGTTGCGCATGCGCGATAGACTGCTAGCTATCTTTTTCGCGCATAAAACCGGACAAATTATAAACGTCTTGATTTTGCATATTTACCTCAAACGCTCGCACTTTTCAATTTGTCAGGTCAGGTCAGGTCACGAGCGCACGAGCGCCATGTTTTTTGTTTATGTTGACCGGCTGGTTATTTTGTAGAATTATTGGTTTTATAGTGATTTTCTTTTGTTATTAACTTAGATTGTCGCGAAATTTCACCGGATAAGGATTTAAATAGTGCTTTTGGTGAAATTGAGCTTAAATTGATTAAATATGTGCTTTAGTTGTGAACAGTGTGTTGACCTCGTATGTTTGCGGAAGTTGATTAAAGGCGAATTTTGTAAGTTTTCGTTCGAAAACAAGCTTGCAGTAGTTAAAAAAGGTAGATGTGTTCCCGAGTTAAAACTAAATCAAAGTAAGGGAAAGATAACCCGTCAATTTCACGCGAAATATTATGAAACTTTTAGCTGGCTTACGGGCTGTGTACACACAGAGCGTTTGTATTGTTTTTCGTGCATTTTATTCGGAAATTCTCTAAATGTTTGGAATGACACGGGTTATGTCAATGACTCAGTTAGATAGTCGTGGTGGTCAAAACCATTCGTCGAAATAGTAAAAAATTCTACAGCTACACCACAGACTCGCTTGGCGGAATAACATTGGTAAGTGCTTAAACTACCGATATCATTTATTTTTTCAACTTCTCGACATGTTTCCAAATATGTATCTCTATAGGTTGGCAACACAATCGTTTGTTTTGCGGGTGTCCATGGGTAGTAGGGCTTACTTACTCTCTACTTGCTCGTTTGCCACCCTATTAAAAAAACTGCTGAACTTAGCTATGTTCTTCAGCCGGTCCTACGTTCAGGAGCACTGCACGCCACTGCCTGCGAGCAATATGCCCCGCCCACTGCCACTTCAATTTCGCGATTCTTTGGGCTATGTCAGTAACCTTAGTTCTACCGCGGATATCATCATTTTTACCCGACTGCGAAGAAGGGGCTAGAACTCTGTTTAGTAGCAAACTTAAAGTTCAACAGTCGGGACCCATTCAAATCTGGACCAGCTCAAAAATTCTTATTAATGGGTCCCGACTGTTGAACTTTAAGTTTGCTACTAAACAGAGTTCTAGCCCACTAGACTTGTTTTCTTCTTATTAGTATTTTTAAGGCAGTCGGTTTTTTTTATTTTTTAAATTTATTGATTCTACTACAACTAGTATACTCACTGGCTACTTGTGAAGCGTTGAATGTGACAGGCGTGCGCGCAAGGGGGGTACGCAGCGAGCCGCCGCGCGCGCCGCCGCTGCCCGCGCCCGCGCCCGCGCCCGCCGCGCTCACAGACTGCAACAAGACACGCAACGCTGTAACGTCTCGTGTAACACGCCAGCACATCCAAGGCCATAATCATAAGGCAGAGTAAGCAGTTGCATAGGAGCCCCGCGCGCGCGCAAAGAAATTGAAAATGGGCAAATCAACTATTTTACTGACACTTTGGGCGTCTCCTGCGTTACCAAAATTGTCTCTGGCGTTACCAAAAAATCGTACTTCCAACAAGATATTTCGCGGTTTAATAGGTTGAGCTTACGAAGGATAGCATGTAGTCATGTACACCATCTATTAAATTACAGAAAAAACCTGTTTACTTACAAAAATCTGCAAATATCTGAAAAATGTCGCGGACAGATTAGTGTCGGTAAAAAAGTTGATTGGCCCAAATATTTCATAGTGATAGAAAATTTGTATCCTCAATGAAAATAAGTATTGTAGCTTATTTTCGACGCATGCCAATCAAAGGCTTAAATCGGCTTGGAAAGAAGGGCCGAGTTGTCATGTTAATCCGGCCATGTCTGACGTCCGTACTACACATATATTAAAGTGTAATGGAATGTTGCGCTGATGTCAACAATCTACTATGTGGTGTTTTATTAGCAATAATATAATGAGGTAAATAATCTTGACCTATTTTTTTTATCGAAAAATACTTTTATAATAAAATAAGTAACCACAATAAACAATTAAATTATGATGTGACTTAGTTATCTTTTTACGATTTTTTATGTAATGCAATTACTTTTTAAAGGGTATCGTTCAAAAAATGACAGGTCAAGATTAAACCGAAGTATTGTGAAGAACTCAGATACTGTAGCATGCAATGTAACACTGTTACATATATTAGCTTATCTTGTGGTCTCTTCAGCGATGTAAATATTTGGAGCAATTTGTGCAATACTTAGCAGTATTTGTAAGTCAAGTAACAGCAACAAGTAAAAGTACACATTATATTAAATATAATAAGACGCAAGCTATAACTATAACAACCAACAAGCACCGCAACTTGGATATTGTAACATTGCGATCAATTATTTTAAAGTATCTTTGGGTTTGTGCAATCGCCAACCAGTCGCTTAATTAAACCTGGCGCGAACCCAAAAGTAAAAAGTATGGTCAGAAAAGTAAAGTTATAAATAACAAAACGCTACTTAGTACCCACACTCTTATGGTCTTGATCATAAAGTACCTTTAAAACCAAATATCTAACTATAATATAGGAAACAAGCAGAATAAAATTTAGCTATTTTTAGAGTAGAAGTAGCCCTGAAGTGAATACATTGTTGTTGAATTAAAACTGCCATGGGATACAGACATAATCATTAAAATAGATACACGGATCACACACTATTAATAGTCTAGGTATGCTCGACATGTTTCGACTGAATCAGTGGCTCCTTTTCAAGGTGTAATCGAACGGAAAGCCAACCGTAAACTGTTCGTATCTATTTTAATAATTAAGTATCTCGCTTTTAACTGCTGAATTATTGAATCCCAATTAGTTTCCAAGCCTAATAATTATCCATGAACCTTGAAAATATACAGTAGAATTATGAAATAAGATAAGCTCAAATACTACACATACATACCTGAATACCTTATCTCATATGGTACCCAGCTAGTGAAATTAAAACAAAGTTAATAAAAAATAATTATTAACTAAAATAAAAATTAAATTAACTTAAATAAAAAATTGCTTGTGGTAATTTTGAGCAAGGATATCTATGGTATTCACTCTTTGAGAAAAATAAAACTTTTTAATATATTTCAATGGTAATGTACTGGGGTTTTGTATGTAAAAAAAAGGATTAAAGAGTTAATTTGTTACATTAAATATAACGTAGGATTATTTATTAATACCCAACATTAACGAATATTTCGTTTTGACTAAATTTAAATATAATTAACTCACTAGTAATCCTACTAAAATACTTAACACGTTTTTCTCAAGGCTTGATTCTTGAAGTCGAGATTGTCGATTTAAAAATCTTTAACCAATTTTAATCTTGCTTTATTTTTCAAAGATAACACACACAAACATCACGCCTGTATTCTCAAATGGGGTAGGCAGAGCACACGAAACAGGTTGCTAGCCTGTCACCTACGGTATACCTTAACCTATATCCTCAGTCGCCTCTTACGACATCCACGGAAGAAATGGAGAGGTGTAATTCTAACCCGCCATCACAAGGGACAAAGAAAACAATGCTTCTTTACACATATTAAGAGTTTTGTTTTACCACAATCACGCCGTAGGCGACGTTCCAAAATTGAACAAATGCTTAGAAAACACACTTCACTCTGAGCACCCTACTGGTTTATTTAGTTTTTCGGCAGGGGCAAATAATAAAGAACGTTTAACACGTCTATAACGTGGGAATTCTTCGAAGGTGAATGCTTTGTTGTGACACTTAAATAATGATTAATCTCTCTCTCTTTAGATATATGTATTAAACAAAAACAACAAATACACAAAATAATGTAATACCTAGGTAATCTATTATTGCGAAGGGGTTATCAAAGTACTAAATGTTGATTGTGGTTGACAGCAAATATTGTCTTTTAGATGAAAATATTAATTTAAAATTATTAAATGGTGTCTCGATTCTCTACAGTATGGTATTATATGCGTTACCTGTATTTATTTATCGATATCGGGTCGAGTCCCGTTTGCGATCTATAACATTGTAAGCCATAATGTAATGTTTGTCGTAAAGATCATTTGCTGACTTTTTCTCTAACGCCATACAATTTTCAGGAACTTTGAATGCAATTATCAGCAACCATTGCAAGCAAGTCACGATACTACCGCCATCTCGCGATATTCATCTGTCAAATAGCCTTCATTACTTTTCCTGATTGGCCATATTCGGCTTTGTTCGATCGTATTCCCAAAGCCCGGAATTTACGCGGCATTTTTGATGTCATTGACTTCTCAATTATCGACTCTACCTAAATTATATGAATGAAATAATAATCGTAATATTTTTTGTGAAGACACTAATGGAACACTTATTATCACTACAACAGACTTTTACATTGAATTATTAGAAATTGTTAACTATTCATTGTTTTCTTTGCATAATGCATATTTACGAGTATGTATGTCTATTTCACATCTTCGACTGAGCAAAAGTTAATTGGAAGAGATCGTTCTTTAACGATAAAACCATCTATTGTTGGCCTCTACTTTTAATATTCTTGACATGTTGTGTATCGATATATCGAGGGTACTCTGGCAAAACAGAATAAGTGCAAAATAAAAAAAAACCGGCCAAGAGCGTGTCGGACACGCCCAAAATAGGGTTCCGTAGCCGTTACGAAAAAATTAAGTAATATTTTTCTAAGGATTTCGTATTTTATACGGAATCTTCCAAGTTTAGGTATATTTTATACCTTACGCTGCTATTTACTCATAAACTACTAATAATTCTCAAGCAAACATAGCCGTTATAGTTTTCCTTGAAAGTTTGATATACTGACTACCATCCTGATTTTTTTCAAATTTTTCCACCCACCGGTTTAGATTTTAGAGGGGGGGGGGGGACGCTCGATTTTAATGAAAATTTGCACTTTAAAGTTGAATATTTCGCAAACGCTTAACTGAATCGAAAAATCGTTTTAACAAACCCATAATGGTTTTGAAATACCTATCCAACGATACCCCACACTATAGGGTTGGATGAGAAAAAAAAAATCACCGCCACTTTACGTCTATGGGAGGTACCCTAAAAAAAATTGTTTTTGAATTTTTAATTGTACTATTTTGTCGGCATAATTTACCTTTATATCCGTGCAAAATTACAGCTTTCTAGCGTTGATAGCCCCTGAGCAAAGCCGCGGACGGACAGACAGACAGACAGACAGACAGACATGGCGAAACTATAAGGGTTCCGTTTTTGCCATTTTGGCTCCGGAACCCTAAAAATAGTTACATACATAGGCATACTAAATTTTTTCTGCTTTACGTATCTAGTAAAACCGTAAAAGTAATAAATAATACTTATCCGGTTCTGCCAGAATACCTTCGATATTTATATTGAATATCGGAAGTCGATAAGTGAAAGGCCACTATGAGAGTCCAAAAATACGGCGAAAAATCCGTTCTTTGCTTACATACAATTTATTAGTACTGGCTGTTAGAAATGGAGGTTAAATTAAAAATTACCACAAGCAGGGTGCGAAAACAAAACGAACCTATTTGTCTGTGCAGTGGGGCGGTGCGAGCCGCTTTGCGTGCGCGATACTAACGTGCGAGGGCGGCGGGTCGTCCTCGTGCGGGGCTCGCGGCAGGCGCCGGCGCAGCCACGCGTGCCGCAGCGCCTGCGCGGGCGTTAGCCGCTTCTCCGGGTCCCATTCTAGGCATCTGCAAATTAACAGACACGTCATTAATAGTAGATTGTACAACAAGAGACTATTACGAGCCATTTTACCCGAGACGTTCATGTAGCCATCCGAGCCGGCACGGCGAGGGTGGATGGACACGAGAGGAAAATGGGTTTAAATTTATTTATTTTTATTTCAATTCCAAATTTTTATTTTTACTGTCACCCCGTAAAACCTAAATTGAAAATACAAAGTGAAATATAGATGCACAGAAAAATAGGACCAGCACTGGGAATCGAACCCAGGTATGCCGAGGACCTGGGTTCGATTCCCAGTGCTGGTCTTATTCTTCTGTGCATCTATATTTCACTTTGTATTTTCAATTTTGGCACAATTACTGTCAATTGTCCCATAATATTTATTTATTTATTTAATATGGTCATAAAGATATCTTTGACTTGCTGGCCACTCATGTGCGGTGGTCATTTCACATCAGATAACCCGCATCCTCTCATATAAATAAATTTTGTTCACACAAAACAAGTAAGACCTAGAACAGAGCCCTAGACCTAGAGAACATTACATAGATTGTTTACTGGGTCACTCACCTCCTAATGAAATCAATAAAGAATTTGTCCTGGCAGCCCTTGAGTGCCGTGACAAACGTTTTGGAGCCCGGCAGTCCTCGGGGCTTGCCTCTTCTAGACATTCCTGAAAAAATAAAGAAACAACATGTAATCCTACTAATATTACAGGGTTTTTTTTTGCCATCGCTGTCACGAATGTGTTCTCTCTATTAAATGTGAAAGTTTGGAGTGTATGTATATGTATTGTATATTTTTGTTGTTACTCCTTCACGCTACAAAGGGTAGAAGAATTTAGATGGTACCTATGTAGATAACTGAACATTTGGAATAATACATAGGCTACTTTTTATCCCAATGTTCCCACGGGATCGGAATAAAATATCGTACCCTGGGATTGTCGTGCGCTTCATTTTGGTAGGGTTTTGCCCATAATCCCCAAGCATGAGCATGAGGGTTGAGGATCTGCCTTTTGAGGATCAACAATTTGAGATTGACATTTGACAATCGCTGAAGTAAACGAGTTCTTGAGTGGAGACCGCGTCATGGCAAACGTACGATCGATTCATCCTTCCGTGTCTTATCATGTAAACAAACGTGACGTCACAGGTGATGATAGACAGTGACTAGTGATTGGAAAAGTCGATAAAATATACATAAAACGTGACCGATTATTATGTTATTAACATAAATAAATCCATAAGTAAGCCAAGTCGTCAGAAATATCACAAAAAGGGTACACGTAACGTATGACATTGAGCGAAGTATTCAACTCTTTTTATTTTAAGTATATAATTTTCTTCTAGTCGAAAAGGCACAACACAAGTGAAAACAAGTGAAAAAAAAGTTGAACACCATTAACCATTTCGATAAGTTGTCGTTTCCCATCAATATTTTGCAATCCGTTCCAAAGACAATTTAGAGATTGCAATGTCAGACATTTTTGAAGTTATTCATTCGTTCCGTCAATTATTGAAGGCAATCTTATTAGAAATAATATTTTTCAGTGGTTACTCGGTTGATTTCAATACTTTGTGAGTTTCTTTAAGTATACAGGAACATTTTAAGTGATGGTTATTGTGTAATCCAAGAGAAAACTGTGACTGTGTCTTCGAGAAGTGTTTGTTTACATGATAAGACACGGAAGGATGAATCGACCGTAGTGTAGTACGCCCTCCGGTCAGGCGGAGTGACGATCTGAGAAAGGCTGCTGGTAGAAGCTGGATGCGTCTAGCCCAGGACAGGGCGCAATGGCGTTTGGGGGAGGCCTATGTCCAGCAGTGGACTGCTATAGGCTGATGATGATGATGACTAGAGTCATGAAGTTTGGCACGAGTGTTTGTGTTCTTTATACAAAATTAATGTAATCCTGGGGGAATTCCCGTGGGAATTTAATAATATCCCGTAATTTGAATGCAACTGTCCATTAATGGATTAAGCGTGCGTCAAAAAGGCAGGTTACACACACAAGTAACACCCTTTTTCATGTCAAGGTTAAAAATCGCACGTGTCAAACATTTCAAGGCACAACTGTTATATCAAGGTGTGAAAATAGTCTACGAGCATTATGTAATTCAATTCGAATACACATTCTTAACATTTTCATTATGTTCATTCATGTCAAGGTAGCGAACAAGTTTATAAAACGTGATGAAAAAAATATTTATTTTTTAAGAACAAACATTTTAATGCAAACGGTTTTATGTCCCATAAAACAGATTCGAGTAGAAATTTGACACTAAATTACTCCGCCAAGTAGGATGGCGCGCAATTTTTGGCGTTTTACCAAGAACATCAGACTTGCAGTCAGCAGTACCATAGGCGAGTATATTTAGAGCAGACAGTTAATCTATGACCCGTCTCCGATTAACCGTTTAGTCACCCCAGGGTTAGTTTTGGGTGATGCGTAACAGTTTTTCCGCACGGGGCAATGACAGCTCAAAAGATATTTAAAATGTGACTCATAATCATAATATTACAAATGACATGCTTCTCTTACTACTACTAATATTTTTTGTGTAGATATTAATATGACCAAACAGACAAATTTTTCATACATTCTAAAATATAAAGTACCTACTTGCTTCTTGGTGTATATTAAAGCCTTCACTGAATTAGGCAATAGTGTTTTCTCTATTTTTATGTACATACTTACCTACATATCAAGGGATTAGATGAGAGACTACAGAAAGCCATAGATAGAACTTTTTGATTTACGTATTTATCCAAAGGCAGCTAACGGGACCGTACTTATTCTAATATTGAGTCTCCACTGTACGTTATATTGTCAGTCTGTCACAGGCTGTATGTACGTACATTTCCTATGTTAACACACTTGAAGTTTACCTACATATTAGGCTATGAAAACGACCGCTTAAAAGTTGAATGGAATCCTCATGCAAGAAACGTGTTGTGTTCGGCGTTTTTTTCCTCCAAATAATGACTATGACTGTTTGTACGAAACCCTTCATGTGCAAGTCCGAATCGTATTTAACAGTAACACTGAGTTCTGCTTAAATTCAGAATGATCATAGATTAAAAATCGATCGGGTTACTACAATTACAGATAATGTTAAATCATTAGTGCCTCAGTCAACAGTCGAGCGTGAAACTCGAGTACCTACTCAACATTTAAGCATCTCAATTAGCAGCTGCTACATAATGACTTCAACAATCGTATCGTTCTTCAATTCCCCAAAAATGTTTACAAAAAATGCAAAATCCCCGCGTGGGTTTGGCATTCGTGACACGGAGCATGCGCTATCCCAATCATTTGGGAAAAGGGGAGGTATTATGTACGTGTTTATTACTACGAAAATTTCTTTACGTAGCAAGGTATTTTTAGTTGTTAGTAAGTGTTTTAGTTAGTCAACGCATCGTCACCGCTGTCTGCCGGCGGGGCATAAATCGGGATGAAGACACAACTTCTTAGTCATGAGGGTTAGATAGGTCGAGCGTTGGCAGTCATGCTGCCGGGTTTACAGTATGTGGGACGTAACCAATGTAACTGATCTGACGTTTGTTGGTAAACATTAGGTTGATCGTATGGATGTTTGTTGCATGGACAAAGACGTAGCTTCAGAATCGATTTACAAAAAACCAAAGGCTGTATTGCCTAAAGTGCGGGCGTTCGTGCGTATCCACCACCTCTTTCTAACCTTTCTTATACCTACTGTTAATTTACAGTTACCTACTGAGAGGCTCCTTAATAATTTCGGTAAATGGCTTATGTTTACCCCCCTCCTATCCTTATTATACTAACTAACATTACAAACGTGATAATAAGTTTCTTTGTTTGTTTCGCTTTCACGCCCTAACAACTGAACCGATTTCCACAAAATTCTACATACATCATATTAGAAGACCAAAATAAATAATAGGATACGTTTTATCCCAAAAAAACTTTGCTGACGAAGTCGCGGGCAACAGTTAGTGTTGCTAAACCAGGCGCAAATCCAGGATTCAATAGGGATAATAATTGTTTATTACCTGATAGAGTACACATATACAACACTAAATATAGGTAAGTGCACATACATGGTTATCTTAAACAGCCTTAATAGGTGCCGCTCACGGCCGCTCGGCTATAATTTATGATTTGATTTAGGTAGAAGAAATCTTGGCTCGTTTCTCCTACTTCATCTTCAACAAAGGTGATAAATAAAAATATATTCTGCTTATCGTACGTAAGAAATTAATGTCAGTCCCCTTTTATTTACTCACTAGCTTTTGCCCGCGGCTCCGCCCGCGTGGTATTCGGTTATCGCGCGCTGTTCCCTCGGGAACTGTGAATTTTCCGGGATAAAAAGTAGACTATGTCACTTTCGGGACCATAAACTATCTCTATACCAAAAATCACGCCGATCCGTCGCTCCGTTACGGCGTGAAAGACGGACAAACATACAAACACACTTTCGCATTCATAATATTAGATGTATTGATCCCCCCTCCCCCCATCTGCACCTGCCGTGTGTACTGTGTGTGTGTCGCTCCTTAACAAAAATGGCACCTCTCATCTAACTCATTGTTTCCCAACCTGTGGTCCGCGGACCCCTGGGGGTCCGCGAGCATATGTTTGGGGGTCCGCGGTCCCATACGCATCTATCTTACTTAGAGCAATAACAAAAATAATATCGTCCGAAAATTGCATCTTTTTTACTCAGGGGTCCTTGGCATTATACTTGACTAGCTTTTGCCTGCGGCTTCGCCCGCGTGGAATTCGGTTATCGCGCGCTTTTTTACCCCTTTAGAGGGAAATTTTATCCATTTCACCTACACAGATATTTTTTAATTGTAATCGAGAACTTGTACACCTATTTTCATACTTCTAAGTCCAGAAATTAGAAAATTTCCATACAAACTTTACCCCCCATTTTACCCCTTTAGGGGTTTTTTTATCCATTTCACCTAGACAGATCATTTGTCATTGTGATCAAGAACTTATATACCTATTTTCATACTTCTAAGTCCAAAAATGAGAAAGTTCCATATAAGCTTCACCCCCCCATTTCACCCCCTTAAGGGAAGAATTTCCAAAAATCCTTTCTTAGTGCTCACTTACATCATAAAAAGAACCTATGTACCAAATTTCAAGTTTCTAGGCCCAGCGGTTTGGGCTGTGCGTTGATATATAACCCAGTCAGGTTTGCCTTTTATATATATAGATTTCCTTGGGGGTCCGCGGCTGAAAAAGGTTAGGAACCGCTGATCTAACTCAATGATTTATTGGTGAAAATGCTTTAATGGCACAAGTTTGTTTTTGTACATAACCTATATTATATTGTTTGTTTCATGTTATTTACATGCGTGTTAAAATAATATTCGTTAGCAACGTCTTACCTCCAACAAGCACAGTGCTCCCATCCGACATCGTGTTGGCTGTACAGTACCGCGGCAGACCCTTGCTGCTGATGAAGTTCTTGGACCGTTTGCCTTGCTCGATCAGCTTCTGTGGCGGCATGCCGAGCATCTCGATGATGCAGGCCATTTGGTCGGCTTCATCTTCGCCGGGAAGGAGGGGGAACCCTGGAACGGTGGAAGGGAGAATTTAATAAAGCGTTTTTTTACTGGAGTTGTGCTACTAGTCGAATTAGTTTTTAATGGCGTCATCGTCCCTCTTGTCAAATCAGTAATATCAACAGAAACTGCATATTAGGGTTTTAACAAAGTTCAATATCTCAAAAATGGCTAAACCCATTTTGTTGAAACATGTCACGCCACTCAGAAAAAAATCATCTAAACATCTATCTGGAGTAGAGCTTCACGTTGAAGGCAAATATCGTGAGGAAACCGGCGCAAACCTGCGAAGCAATTCAATGGTGTGTGTGAAGTTCCCAATCCGCACTGGGCCCACGTGAGAACTACGGCCCAAGCCCTCTCAATATGAGAGGAGGCCTGTGCCCAAAATTGGAACGTATACTAGGCCGCCAAGGCTTACGGATTGTCGTATTTTATTTTATTTTTTTATGCGACTGGAAGGCAAACGAGCTAGTGGGTCTCCTGGTGGGAAGAGATCACCACCGCCCATAAACATCTGCGACACAAGGGGTATTGCAGATGCGTTACCAACATAGAGGCCTAAGTTGGAATACCTCAAGTGCCAGTAATTTCACCGGTTGTCTTACTCTCCGCGCCGAAACACAACAGTGCAAGCACTGCTGCTTCACGGCAGGATTAGCGAGCAAGATGGTGGTAGCAATCCGGGCGGACCTTGCACAAGGTCCTACCACCTGCAAATCTATGCCTATAATCTTACCTGTTAGCAGTTCCGCTAATATGCAGCCCAGCGACCACATATCGATGGGCATGCCGTACCGAGCGCCCATCATGACTTCTGGCGCGCGGTAGAACCGCGACTGGATGTACGTATACACGCGCTGGTGCTCGTAGCAGGAGCTCCCGAAGTCTATCACCTGGAAGGACCAGAGAAACGTGTTAGAGATGTGGTGGGAAACAACAATACAATACAATACAAATACTCTTTATTGTACACCAGAAATAATAAGCGATACAGAAAACAGGTACACAGAGAAAATTACAAGGAAACCTCTGTTAGCAAAGAAATAAACTAGAGAGCGGCGTCCAGTGAACAGTAGACAATAATATATATATTTTTAAACAGATTATAATGTTATTAATTCTATTATTAAATAACTTAAAACCTAGGTAGCATTATTTTATAAGGCAAACACGTCGTTAAGAGATGTCACTAGCATGGACCCTAGAACGCAGGCCGCATTACCTCTTTGTATAGCTATCCCTATTCTTTGCGCGAGGTAACCGGTAGCTCTAGAGTATACTTAGGTCTATACTATCATAGTAAACTCGGAGAGTGAGGGAGCGTGAATAAGTTAGAACTGCAAATGTAACATTCTAATAATAATATTGTTTTAGGTACTACTCTAATATTTTGTTCGTGATTTTCCATGTTTGGACGGTCCAAATATTTTCATGTATCATGTACACTATTTTCACGGGAGTAAGAAAAAAAAGCAAATTCTTAGTATCTGATATTTACTAATATTATAAATGCGATATTTGTCGGTCTGTCTGTTTCCGTTTTCCTTCACTCAACCGAACCGACTTGAATGATATTTGCTATGAAGTTAGTTTGAAACTCTATCAAGGACGGACATAGGATAAGCTTTTATCCGGGAAAATTGCATAGTTCCCTCGGAATAGCGCTAAATGAATTTTTCGCAGACAGACACGCGGACAAAAGCTAGTACAATCCCTACTAATATTATAAATGCGAAAGTAACTCTGTCTGTCTGTCTGTCTGTAACGCTTTCACGTCGAAACCGCTGGACCGATTTTGATGAAATTTGGTATAGAGATACTTTAAGCCCCAAGGATGAACATAGGGTACTTTTCATTCCGGTAGAGGGCGCCACCGCGCGATAACCTAGGTCCGCGCAGACGAAGTCGCGGGCATAAAGCTAGTAATATATAAAAGTTAAGAAACAGTAAAAATAACTTGTTCCAATCAAGCATTTAATAATAATAATAATAATAAATATCACGGGACAATTCACACCAATTTACCTAGCCCCAAAGTAAGCTTAGCAAAGCTTGTGTTTAAATATCCATTAACGTTAAATGATACAGCAGCAGTCATAAATACGTGTCTGTATACCTACATCTAAATATAGGTCAGTGTACTTTGTCCTTGCGAAGCATATTGAACTCTATACCAGTATTTCATATTTCCTGGTAGCTATGTTTTGACTTACGAGTGTTTATGTTCCGCGTCAGATGATAAATCATTGAAGTAAACGGGTATATGTCAAATTAAATTAAGTATAAAAAGAATGATGGGAACAATACATATAATCTTCATGATGTACACTCGTAATGCATATTTCTTAGAAATTGATAACTTTATAATATAAACCAATAAACCAAGTACATGCTGAATTAGTACCTACCTTGGCTATCGAGCTCTATTCAGTTTTTTTTTTGTTAAAACTTGGTTTTTTTTTTGAGAGTGTCCTAAATAATAACACCTAAAATGTATCTATAACTAAAAGTCGATAGTCCATTCGATAAATGGTACATCTCTAAAACTGTCAAACTCGAAACGTCACAGAACTCATCATATGTGAAAAATACAATAGTATTACGAGTATGACTAAATTTAGTTCTTGGTGGTAGCTGGCTGGATATACTCGTAAGCTAGTAAAAGAACTTGATAAATAAGAAGTTAGAACTATCTGTTGCCTGTGACTTCGCCTATAAATAATTCATATTATCTGTATTTGAAACTGCACTTTGTCGGAATGAAATAGTCTTGTGTGTATTCCAAATTTAATCCTAATTTATTCAGCAATTACGTATACGAGTGGGTAATAAACTTATATTCATCCATGCCTCGCGAACCTTCGCGTTTCGTACAGTAAGATAAGATTGACATACTAATTTTCTCAGTTATCACACAAAAACGAATGAAAATACACATAGCTTTTTCACTACAACATCCAAATTCAAAGCGATATAACTAAAACCCGTATGGCTCCCAAACTGTTTACTCAGAAAATATTTAAACTATTAAACATCCCATAGCATAATATCTTTATTTCATTCAATGGGTACTAAAAGCAGACAATTAATAACGTGCAAAAGAATCGATACAATATGAGCTCTGTTTTTCTAACTCCCATCGACAAGACAACCTCTAGACACATTACTTCAAACGCAGAGCAGAGGCGTTAGTAGGTAGCGATCAGGGCAATCGTTTAGGGCTTCGTGTAATAGCCCAAGCTGGCCCTCCAAAACTAGATTCAAAACTACCTCTTTTTGATTCCAAGAACTTGGACGTCGCAATAATCTACTGCGCGGAGCCTCGCCTTAAGAAGTTCAACATCAAACAAAAAAATTGGTGCGAAACATTTCGAGCTATTAATATGATGGTTGCCCGTGAATGTAATATGTTGTAATAATTATGCCTAAGGCTGCCGCTGGTCAAGCGAACGGTCTCTTTTACACATACGACTAATAGTACAGCTTCTTCTTGTCTTACTCACTCGGAATCACGGTCTTCTTTATGTCACACGGAATAGGATAAGGGAGAAAGTAACGGTCAATGCGATTACGAGCGTCCGCGCGTTAGACAATACGTTACGGATAATCTGCCAATGGATGTGGACTTGTTTGTTGAGAGGGGGTCATTCTAGTAGCCACCTCAGGTAGGACAGTGATGCTTAGAGCGTTTTCAGATTATCGGATCCGATATCCGATATTGGAGCAGACACATGTTGGCGGCATCATCGGACGCCCGTGGATTGTCGGAGGATGTTTGTATGTGTGCTATACGTGTATCTAAATTGTCTGTGTGCGCAGAGCCAGACGCGTGGCAAATGGCCGTATCGGAACGATTTTGTCGGAAATATGTGAAAATAGAACATGGTGTCGGCTATCAGAAGGCCTACTCCGAAACACGAAATTCGAAGTTCGTATCGTACCGTCCCTCTCACTCTTGTATTAAATAACATAAGCGTAGGCGGGACGGTACGATACGAACTTCGATTTTTGAATTTCGTGGTAGCCTTGCAGGTGTCGACCATCGTCGTCCGATACCGATATCGGATCGGATAATCTAAAAACGCTCTAAGCATCACTGTCCTACCTGAGGTAGCTAGTAGAATAATTCCCGCAACAAACAAGTCACATTCATCGTCTAGAGGCTGTCTTATCTATGGCAAGTCCTTTGATGTTTATTTAGTAAAGATTCTAATGTTTATCTTACGACTGTTTTGATTTAGTGTAAAAACACGTTCCCTGAATTCCATGAGGACTGGAGTCGTTTCAAAGTTACATAATTCTTTATAAAAATAATAATCTTTGTCTTTGATGAAACGTCTTGATTGAAGATGGCTTAAGCAGGATTTGCAAAAGTTTTTAATCTGTAACTCGCTTGCTAGTGCATTTTTATGACGTCAGAAACGGCACAGTTTATATTGAGGTCACTTTATATAAACTAAACTTCCGAGTAAAACAGATAGAAATAGATTGAACTTGCTATAAAAACGCAACCTCGTACCTGCGTGTACGCACGTAATAGAAGCAAGCGTTTCCGATCAAGCAGCCCATTGTAGTGTTACCATAATAACGATAGTTTTACAGTCGATATTTTTCACATAAAACGAGTCACACTATCACTAGACGTATCAATGGTATACGTATCTATATGTATGTATGTATGTAAACTCTTTATTGTACAAAAAAAAATCAAAACACAATTGACTGTGCTTTTCTGTTATGAAATAAAGTATAAATGTACTAAAAAAAAACGACAAATATACATAATTATAATGATATGTCTATAGGTTCCAGTGCCGCAGTGTAAACTAAATTCCTTTTTTTATGGGAAATGATCACCATATTCACCATCGCCCATGAGTATCAACAATTCAAGGAGATTCACTGGTCTGTTGCCGGTCTTTATAGAAAATATAAGCCAGTAGGTCTCTTACTGTTTATTTTTTTTTGTATCTATTGTGCGTTATGTCAAGGTTATTCGTCAATTGTATGAATTTAAGATTTGAACTTTAAAATTGTCTGTAGTTGTTATTTTTATTGGCCAAAAGTTAATTACCAGGTTTCTAACTTTGAACTGAACCGTCTGTCGAAGTTAACAAGAACAATATAGTGTAAAAGTGACGCCAAGTGTTATAATGGTGATTGGACAAGTAACCGGTAAACGGAGGCCGTGCCGTACATCATTTTTATGGCACTTACGAGAATTTTATAGGGGCTTGTTTTCGGGTTTATGTGACCGATCTTTTTTTTAGGTGATTTGTGGAGTTTCGGGGAAATTGAAAGATCAAACAGTCGCCGGCGAAGAAACAAACTTCATGCGATCACGACTTCTTTTTAACACACTTATAGCTTCATTCGTAACGGGGCATTTTCACAAAAACTGTACATTTTCTTTTTTTTTCAATTTTAGAAAAAATATGTTTTTTTCTATTCAGAATCAAGAGCACAATCGATCCCAATAATTAAAAAAATGTCCCAAATAATTTTGTGCCGTTTTTTTCATACAATCGGTATGGAAGTCACTAAACTGAATCATAAAATTAGTAAGAAAAAATTAAATACATTTTGAAAGAAAAGGTAGGTACACTTTTTTTGAAACGCGCCCACCTATCGAGGAAACTGATTCTCGTATCAGGACGGAACCATTGGGCTACTAATGTCATGTTGAGGTCCCATATATCTACCAAAGAAATCACAGTGAAATTGATTATGAAAAAATTGTGAAATGAATATTTGGAAAAGGAATAAAAAACAGACAAGTGTTACAAAGGGTTTATAAATAAAGGTGGGTTAAAAGTTGTCTGTTTTTATTCATTATTCCTCCTAAGACCCCATTAGTACTACCCACGCAATTATTTTTAGTGATTCTCAGTATCTAAACGATGGTGAAGAGGTAAACGGCAAAATCTCCATGACAACTTGACAACTGTAAACGGGTGAAGATGTGATTCCACGAAGCGCCGGCGTCATTGGCAGTGACCCAAAGGCACAATGACTACTCATGATGATTATAGTATTTAATGTGCTTGACGATGATGTGTGAAATAACAGTAACAGTTTAGTATTATATCATCAGTCATTTATGCTTACAGAATGACATTGTAAGGGTCAGTTCACACCGAGACGCGACGCAGCATATTTCAATGACATAAATACGTCAACGAGTGCTCCTTTATTTTGACGTATTCTGATGACATTTACAGCGTCGCATATCGGTGTGACTTAACCCTAAGTTAGGATTGCCATGAATATTAAAAAAAAACAGTTCCTGACTTATTTTAATCGTGAATCGAACCGTTTAATTTTGTATTTTTTCATAATACAGACCCGTCTACGATGCATTATCTATCTAACTAAAATTAGATTAAGTTTAGTAATCGTAACTATAACAGTAACTTTCAATCATTCAGCATAAAGCTGTCACAACGCAGTGAATAGTGCAATAAATATCTCGTGATATATTAGAAAGGCCATTTAGGACTGCAACGGCTGGCTTTATTTTCTGGTCTTTCGAAGCCAGTAAAGAAATGCAGACTTGTAATTATGGATATTTATACAGTGTTACAGGTGATACGAAATTAGTGTTCTAGCTCAGCTAGAATGACAGACAATATAATATATTAACTTTTTTTTAATTTGACCTTTTGAGGGTGTCCCTTTTTTATTTGAGATAAAATGTACTATTCTGCACAAAGAGTAGAATTCCGTGCCTGCGACTGTGTTTTCTGAACACTACAATTAGGCCGCTTTCAAGTCTAGGGTGAATGAGCATTTACTAGGCAAGCGTGCTCCATCACAGGCCTCATCCTCGCTTTCCGTCAGGCGTGATTGTGGCCAAAACGCAAGCCTATACTGTTTAAAAAAAAATTATACCGGGTATGGCCTGTAACTCGAGAAAATAATTAAAACAGGTCATACTCAAACTGAACAACATTAGTTCAGCGACTTTTAAATATAATTAGTTTTTAAATTTTTATTACAGTCTTAAGTTTATTGGAAAAAGCAAAACGCTTGATGTTTGTAGCGTGACAGGCGACATCAGTTGTGTTCTATTGTATTTTTCACCTAAGATGAGTTCTGTGACATTTGAAAATTTTCCGAATTACGCATACTATGTTCGCGAAATATATTTTAAAAATAATTTCTATTTTGAAACAAATTAATCAAAAAGATTTAAAACTGTTATTTTTAAAAATATATAGCAATATCAGTGTCTGTTAAATAGCCTCCATTGAATACGATACAAAAATATATATTTTTTTTATATAACGCAATGTGTGAAACGGAACAGAGTAGTGACGTGACACAACATTATCGGCAATTGCAGCGGTTCATTATTCGTTAACAGTGAACTTAGATATTTTACATTTTTAAACAAAACTTGCAAAATTTTATAAACGCGGCTATTTGCGACGCGGCCGCAACTATCTTGTGCCTCTTATGGCCAGTACTTGTCAGTATCATTGTCAGTAAGTACGAGTACGTCTGCCGTGTATACGAGTTGAGTTTCCGTTGCATTTTCTTTGCATTGTATTTGTTATTGTTCATTTCTATTATTATTGTTGTTGACTTTTGTTACTGTTTCTCGTTAAGTTTGTTGTTATTTTTTGGCAAAATGCTGAAACAGTCCAAAAAAGAGTGTTTTGAACTCCCAGAGTCGGGAGTGTGTAATTCGTTTGAGGGATTATTTCGAGCGAGAACGAGAGAGTGGCCCGGTGGGCGGAAAACTGTAAAATAAATATATATTTTTTAATATAATGCAACTTTATCAAAAATAAGTACTAATAACTCTTAGAAAAATCTATGGTTCACTCGATCAATGATACATCTCTAAAACTGTCAAACTCGAAACGTCACAGAACTCATCATAGGTGAAAAATAATATAGGATGACGTACATTGATAGCAGTATTTAATTTGTATGAAAAAGGGAAAATTCAAAGACTCCATTATTTTTAAAAGTCGCTGAACTAATGTTGTTCAGTTTGACGAGGACAAACTATGTTTTAATTTTTTGCTCCTATTACAGGCCACACCTGGTAGCTGGTACAAGCTAGAAACGAGGTTTTTATCACGTGAAATGAAGTCACCTCGTATTAGTCTAATCCCTCATTGCATTGGGCCAAAATGTATATTGATGATTTTCTTCAATAGAAGCCATGGTTGAACATCGACTAATGTAATGTGAATCTTGAGTAAAATTTAACGAGGAGTAATTTTGCATGAAAGGTATCTTGAAAAGAGAGCCAGCGACATGTGACGGGTCATCGTGTTGCCAGAAGTTGGCAGGAACAGTTTTAAGACTAATTACCCGTAAACATCCCATTGAGAGACAAGTTGTTGTCAAAGAATTGACAATTCTGAGTAGCCCGATGACGTATTATTAAGGTAGAGACGAAACGTTGACATTATTTATGAAATTTCATTTGAAAATAAAAATTAAGGCCGTCGATTTTAAAATATAGTATGTCGTCTAATGATAGTAATGATCGATACATACATATATACTTTTGAACGGGTCAACCGATTTGGAACAAAACAAAGTAATATAGGTCGCCTTTTTCTACTTTAAGCCAGAAATCCTATTTGCTTTTACAACTTCGATGCTAAGGAATTTTCCGTTTACCACCGAAACTGAACCGCACTTTAAATTAAAAGCTATACGGTTTATGAAAGTTGTATAAATGAAATTATTCGTAACTAGCCGTTACCCGCGATTCCGTCTGCGTAAAATTCATGCCATTTTCCGGGATAAAAACTATCCTATGTCCTTCTCCGGGACTGAAAATATCTGTATACCAAATTTCACATAAATCGGTTCAATGGTTTAGACGTGATGAAGTAACAAACAAGCAAATTTACAAACTTTCCCATTTATAATATTAGGGGCTGTTTCAGCACCCATTGATTAATATTAATAAATGTGTCATCAATGTGATGACACATTTATCCGTCAAATAAATTTAATCAATGGATGGTGAAACAGGGGGTTAGTGAGATATTTTAGCAGGCGGTTAGTTTAGTTTGACTAAACATCGCTTAGTTCACTTAGAATGCGATTCGCTTTTGACGCTGTATTCATTAAACATCGACTAACTTATCTGGAAAGGCAACATTTATTTTTATACAAGTTGTACTTCTGGACAAACAACTTTAAAAATCGTACCTATAGTAAATTTGTGGGGAATTCAATAAAAAAATTCCAACCCAATATTCAAGATGAATTTCAAAACATCTTGTATATTCTCGATCTCGTGATATGTTCTTTGGCATAACTGAAAAACGTTTTAAATCATCCTATTTCCTGACCCTTTCATAGCAATTCCTTAATAAGCCAATTATACTCGTTTCCTTTACGTCACCGCGATGCATTGCTGACATGCCACAACAAGGACTAAAGAGCAGCAATTTACAACTCAAAATGCCCGTTGCGACGTCAAGTCACCCTGTTCTAAGACGTCAGCACGAGAAAATTACTAATCCTAGTAACATTTTGACAGTTTGTTTATACGTTTCCTGAATTATTTCTAGTTATCAAAGATTGACTTACAACCTAGATACTTTCAAACACTAAATAAAACTCTACATGTGTATTTAAAGAGATGAATAGACGCGTAAGAAGACCAGAGCGTGGGTTACAAAGCAGTAAGTTAGTTTCTTCAGGTACGGATGTAAAGATGAGGTTTCAAGTTTAATTGCTAAAATTGCTAAAAGCTTGACGCCGGAACAACTCGATTCAAACCGGGTTGCCTATATTTTTTTACATGAAGACATGATGAGTACGGCGAAGGTATCGGTACACCAACTGGTGTGTGTTGAGAGATGGTTCTCTCACTCTTCGGATTGCTTAACGAAAATGTTCACTTCACGCTACTCATATTTACATAGCTAGACGGATTTAAAACGGGATATATTGGTAATGCAGGCCACTTTGAGATAATCCAGCGAATTGATTCTAAAAACCTAATACAAATACAAAAAGCCTTGACAGCAGCCAAGGTAAGGAGACTAGCTACTCACTTGCTTCATGGTATTTGGTAAATTTCATTTTCTAACTTTATTCTTATGGCGTCAAGATTGAAACTTGTCTTAACAGTGAAACATGGAAGTGAAAACAGGACTTGCGTATGATTCATTTTCTCAATGATGTTCGGAAGGTTACGGCGTGCGATGATTTTTCTAGAACACCTGTAGGTACGCGGAATACGCCCCGATGTTTACATGTACCTTTCAATCAAAACAATAATTCTTGTAAGACGGTATCGTGCGCAATTTTTCAGAAAATAGTTTTTCTTCCATCGGTTGGCCTTAAATGGTGTGTTTTATATATAACATGACGAAGTAAGTTACTTTTAGAATTTAATTAAATAGATAATGTACGTGCGTACGATGGCCGCTGGGGCCGAAAAATAAGAAAGAAAGAAAAGAAAGAGAGCGCAGCGTAGGACATCCACCAACGAGATGGACGGGTGCTCACAGTGTAAGAAAATGGTCACGGTGTAAAAAAATGTGTATAAGAAAATGTAGTTCTTAGGCTTTGACCTGGTTAATGCCGTGGGTACGCGGGTGGATGCAGGCCGCTTCCACAGAAGCAATTGGAGGTGTATGGGGGAGGCGTATGTCCAACACACGAACGTATGTTTCGTGACATGCATAACTATATTTTGTTTTTGTTTTTTTTTTTTTGGTATTTTTGTTTTTGTCAAGAATAAATGTTTTCTTTCTTTCTTTCTTTCTTTCTTTCAACAGTGGACATCCTACCGCTGACATGATGACGATGTGTATTTTTATATCTGAAAATACTTTTCGCTTTACAGTATTTGTTTAGATAACAAAATTGGGAAAGCCTGCTATTGACAGTATTACAAATACATTTTGCCGTGATGCCATACGTGCGCGTACACACGCTGCCAAAACCCTGGGCAAAGAATCAAAACTCATCAAAATATTTACAAACTCAACACTCGGTGAGCGTTTTAAATTGTAAATCGGAAACGTTTTAGCGTTTCTTAGAGATATTTGAGTGCTCTGTTACTTTAGTTGGTTTGAGTTTCGTTTGAGTTTAATAGTGTAAATATCTACACGATTCGTGGGAATGCGAAAGTCTGGTTTGCAATTATGAGAAATTATGAAGGAAAATTATGCAGTTGGGTTAGAAATTTAGCGGGCCATGTACAATACTAGCTTTTACTCGGGGTTTCGCTCGCGTTAAGCATTAGATCTGGCTTTGAAGTGAAATTTTGAAGTCTTGATTGACCTTGCATAAAACACTCGTGCCGAATTTCATGTCTCTAAACCTAGTGGTTGAGATTTTGGTATTTTATCCCGATGCCTTGGGAATATCCGGATAATAAATAGCCAAAGTTTTATTCTAAAGATCCAGTTATCTATAATCTATATACTACATTTCATCCAAATCCGTTCAGCTGTTTGAACGTGAAAAAAAAAACAATAACAGGCACGCTCACTCACACAAACTTTTGCATTTATAATATAATAGGACTAAACCGAAACTGATTATTTTATCCTAAATGAAGGCCAACTACAGAATTAAAATAGAGCTTTAAATAACTAAAAAAAAAACACTGAAGTAAACGCCTGAAGAAGAGAAGATTAAACAAAACAGTACGCAATAAAAAATTCAACTCGGTCTTGACCGTTTTTATTTTAAACCAACTCGCACACAAGCATTGTTTTTGCAGTTAAAAGCAGATTCGCAGAAACACATGTCGGTATGAACATTTCATTGATAATTTCAGTATACACAAACACACGCAAAAATACTTGCGTCCAGACACGTTTATTTCGCAAACAAATTACCATTACCGCTCCCTCCATTCACCTAAGTCCGGGTGCAATTACAGGTGAGATTTACTACTAATATCCTATATAAATAGTATGAATGCAAGCATTTAGAGAAACAGCTTTCTTTTGCCTACACGAAATTGCACTTTACTTTTCAAACTAAACTGTAAACAATATAACAGTTCGGCGAAACACCTCACGACTAGACGCAGATTAATGCCCCAAGAAAAAAAAGATGATCGCAAAAATTTGCAACAAATCTTCGCGGTTGTTAATTACGTAGCCAATTAATCTATTGCAACAGTTTATTTTCACAAAGAAACCAGGTCAAGAAAATCAAAACCGCAACACGAAAACGCATAACCTTCAGACTGCGGCGTGACTCTGAGTTCTGTGGGACGTTGTTTTTTTTTTCTATGGCATAGATAATTAGGACTATTATGCCACAAAATTAATTTACGCCAGTGAAAAGTAAATGTGGTGTCAGAGTTCGGACAGATGTCGGCTGCGTCCTCGATGTGAAGTAACGATACGGTGTAATTTAATTAAGACGTTCCCAGGACGCGATCCGTGCCACTAGAGTTGACTAGAGAAACATATTAAAAAGTTACGCCGAACTGTATCCGAATTGAAATAATTAATTTTGGCGCGAATATTTTCCGAGAATGCGGCGGAAAGGAGGGCGTGGCGAGTCACGTTACTTTTTAGAAAAATCACTTATGCCAAAAAGCTACATGGTTTGCAGAAAGTTTCGCAGAAACTGCTTTTGCGCGATTTGTCTTTATCTCTTCCGATTGACGATGCAATTAGTTGGTGTTTTTTGGGTCAGAGAGAGCTTCATTGTTGTGAGGTATCGAGTGGGAAAATCGGTTGGAAAATAGTACCACAGAATAGAACAAGATATCAAAATGTTCTTCTACGTAACGAGTCAACATGTGTAGTTAATATACAAGTGCGGTCTTACATTTGAAAGTGTAGCCTCACCTCACTTGTAGATATAGCGACGATTCGATCGCTAAAATGCTACTTGTAATTGCTTTAGTTTCGTTCTAACCGGTGTTTCCCGGTGGTCGTGACTTTCATGCTATCATCTGTGTTCTAAATCATCGAGTGCGAAAGAGATGCATGTAACGACCCGCGTGAATAGTAAACAGTAGCGGTCCAGTTGCCACAGATAATGCTAATTATTTGTAAATCGAACGCCGTGTTTACATTGGTCGATAAGCGCACGTGCGGCTCGGCTCGACTTTACGCAATCCTTGACAACCTGAGGTGATTCATAGTGCTGCAGTCGATTACAACACTGTTTATATTCGCACAGATTGTTTATCGCGTGTCAAACGGTTAAACACGTGTTTAATTGCGTTTTGTTCTTCATTTTTTTTTTTCATTTTTGCTGGCCAGTATCTTTCACCAAGTCAAATTCGCTGCTAACAAATCAAATTGCAAAAATGTTCTTCATAAATTCAAGTTCGAATTTCGAAGCGCAGTTTCCAATTAACCGAAGTTAAATTGTTAAAAGAACTCGTTTACGATCTACAAACAGTTTATTTCATAAAATAAACAGATAAAGTTTTAAAAAATACCACGAACACTTGGTTTGCAATTAGGGATTGCTCCCGGGAATTCCCGGTACTGAAATTCCCGGGAATTCCCGGGAAATTTCATCACCCTCAGTACCGGGAAACGAAACTCATTTCCCGGGAATTCCGGTACTACAAAAATATATACTAATTTTAATATTTTTAACTTTTATCAAGCTTGAAATGCTGCTTTAGTCGCCGGTGACTTGAAACATAACTTTTTATTTAAGGAAATAACACCCATGTGAACGTAAATTTACCAATGAACATGTATAATGTTTGTTACCGTAGCTCAGTTTCTTTAAACTTTTGATTTGTATTTATTAATATTTTAGTTTTTAAACTGACAATATTTTGATACAAATTTAGCTACATTAATAAAGCCAACCAACCAAAATTGCCAACTTAGTAATGTGACTAGGCCGATGCGAGAGCGATATGTTCGCCCACAGCCCACAGGCCTGACAAGAAAAGTCTGCGGATGTTGGTGCAGAACCGCCTTGATGTCGATTCTGTCTCTTGTCATGTCAGCAAGTACCTCAAGGTATACCTTCTCGCTTGCCTACCTCGCTTGATACCTTCATAAACTCCGCTAATACTTATTTCCCCACAAATTTGAATGGTGCGACCGAGATTAGAGCAGTACGTATTGGCAAAGTACCGCACACTTCACTGGAGGACTGCTTTGCTATTGCGAAGCGCTATTCCGGTGTCGGGATTGGGATGAATACGGTGTGTAAGGGCAGCTTCGCGCTTTGAGTCAAGCAAGGGTTTAAGATGCTCAATAATTTTATTGAATCACAGAGGGAAGGTAATTTCCAGTGTTTCATATTTTATTAGACTTCTATAAAACTACTTTCAACGTTTTATTTAACGCATAACAAGCATTTAACACATTTTTCCTCTAGTACCGAAAGTATCGAATTTCCCGGTATTTCCCGGTACTGGATCTACTCCAGTACCGGGAAATACAAAGTCGGTTTCAGTACCGGTTCTGCAATCCCTATTTGCAATTTATTTGCGGTCAACAGATGGCGTTTAACCCACATTTAAATCAATAAACCTTAAACTTTCCGTGAATCGTGCGAGATTATAAAATTGTTATGGTCATATTAACTTCAACATTCGGGTTTATCGGCTTTCCCGTTGAAAATTAACGCCCAGTTCGTTAATGTTTCCTAATTAATTTTATGGACTTACGGAGAATTGGGTCAGAGTGCGCTTTTACCCGAAAATTAGATGATATTGCGCAATTTGTTTGTGTTAAGATGCTCCTAGATATTCTAAAGGCAACCTAAAACAAGCCGCTATTGAAACGTGTGGATATAATATGCACAATAATACTAAGAAATAGCGTTATAAAGCATTAAAATAAAATATTATTGTTATTATTATAATGACTGAATTCTACATTCAATTAAACACTTTCAGCTTATTGCTTAATGTATGATTTTAATGTTTACATTTCTTTATTATTTCACTTCACGCGACGAAAGCCTCACAAATTCGGGTCGACACAGAACTGTCATTTTTGTCAAAAAGCCGCGAAAGATGTCAACATTCTGTGTCATAATTGTCGTTCCAATTTCCAAAAAAATGCAACAACATTGTGTACTTGACACACATTTTCGCTCCCTTAACCTGGTATTTAATAATTATCACATCAAATTGCAATGAAATTGTCTGCCAATTCATAGATCATAATTTACTTGAGCTCAGGTTTGTGCGAAACAAATGAATGTCGCCACAAGCAGAATTTATGTCCTATCAAGCCGAAACGTGGATTAAATCTGTAACAAAAAACCCATCCGAAAAACGAATAAAATTTTATCCAGCCAGTAAATTTTAATGTTCATTGTTGCCAACGGCAACGTAGCCTTCCAATTTCAAATTAGTTCTACTTTTTTATTGATTACGTGTAAATAATGGCCAGTTACATAAAATTGGTCACTAAAGCGTGGCACACTTATCGCCTAATAATGTGAGAAAAACTGTTCGTCGTTGTAACGCGTTGAGACGTAATGTGATTGAATGAGGGCAGCACGCTCCAGCGATCGCGTGGAACTCGCAAGCTGATCTCATGTGAATCATTATTTTCTTTTTCAGGGTTGCACGACAAGTCAGTCCAATCACAGAGGTATTTGGTTAAAAAAGGAGAAAGAATAACCCGAAAGAACGAGCCGGGAAAGTAATCCATGCGTACTACGACAATAAAAAGACCGCCAGCCCACTGTTTAAATTTGAATTCACAATTCTCCCTAACCCGTTTCATTCGCAATCCAACCTTATTTCTAGTCCGCAACTTATATACTTTGAAAATACGTTGAAACAGAGCAAACAGGCACGGTCCAGTGCGTTCACGGCATTCGTGTAGTTCGTATATTATTCCGGGTCGGGTCGGGAACATCTAATTAGTACGGGAACTCTGCCATGAACACATTAGATCCTCTACGGTGATGGGCGCCTGGTATTGAAATATTATTACAGACTAAGGACCATATCATTAAAGTTCTATTCTCGATGCGGAAATAAGTAATTTAACTAAAGCCTCAGCGATTATATGATATTGTACTGTCAGAAATAACCCTCTTCTCTGTCTATGTAGTAGGTACACAATATATCAAATTCCAACATGGAAGCGATAACCCTGTCCCCTCCTCACAATAAGCTAATACTGGATCTTGTTAAACTTTAAAACGCCAACGGTTCGCCAAAGAGAAAAGAAAATGGATTCCGCTTACTGCGCTGCATCGGAATCCGAGGGATTTAATTAATTCTTAAATGTATTAAAAATGGCACGCTTTGCTAATTTTTAAGAGTTTCGTCTGTACCAGCGTCGTGGTACCGTAAAAAATCAATTTCTACTGGATTGCTGAATTTTATTTATGTGAGGTCGGTGATGGCAAGTATGGAAAAGGTAATGTACACTAGCTGCGAGGTACTCAATCCAAAGACCACTATAACTTACTTGACACTATCCTCTCTACATTCTCCGCGTTGTCCAACGAAAATGTACACTCCGCGCAAAGCAGGGCTACTACGAAACTCTAAACGCGAAATTCGTGTCTGCGCTCCCTCTCACTCTCGTATAATTAACTGTCAGAGGGACCGCACGACACGAACTTCGAGTTTCGAGTTTCGTGGTAGCCCTACTGTTCAGTACGAATAATATGGAATAGTGTTCTATAATTTCCTACAAAGGAATTTGTCATAAATGCAGACTAGCCCTAATGCAGTGTCGGTGAATGTCGACGATTTACAATCCATTACTTCTTTTGTTTTGTCCATCTAGTTCGATCGTTCCAAGCGTTCAAAATTTGAAAATCACTCTGGCCACAGCCCCAAATAAAAAAAAAGTACAAATCGCTTTTCTTTTTCCTGCCAGCATTACGGGAAGCGCGGGGCATTGGCAGCACGCCGCGAGCCACGTTCCCAGAACGCTCGGGTCGCGGCCAACGATTCTTTGCATCAGTTCATCTAATAGATCGATGACGATATTAAAAAAAGCGTAATAATGTAAAATATGGGTGACACTTTTTCCCGGCCCGGATAACACCGACATGGAAATACCGGCCCTGTTTTTTGTGTACACGCCCATAGAAACTGACAGGAGCTTCTATGGGCGTGTACACGAAAAACAGAGTCGGTATTTCCATGTCGGTATTATCCGGGCCGGGAAAGAGTGTCACCCTAAAATATTATCAGCCAGTTTTTTTTATGTTTAGGTAAAGGGAAAACACCAGGAGATTATTGAATTAAATCTGACTTACACTTAATTAATCAAAGATATTTTCGATCAACTCATTGTGTTCCAAAAAGAACTTAGTGTAACCAAAGAAACAAAAGACCTAAGGATCTCAGTATACAAATTTTATTTAATTTAATTTACGTACAGTCCTAGACATAACAGTTCTGTATGTGAATCCACTTTCGTTGCTCGACGGAAGCCAAAAATGAAAGTCATAAGCGCTGCGTTACCATTGAACAGACTAATTGACATGGTGTGTGGAGAGAGCGTGAATGACTCGCTCGCGACTCGATCGTGCCGATAAGTGAAATGACATCGTGTCGATATTTCAAAAGGATTTTTAGAGCAGAAACAATTGCACTCAATTGGACGCGATGAAATGATATGCGAATACGTATTGCACAAACACCGGTGGATGCAAGTGGTGAGTTGTCATTCATTGTGGACGTATGATGATGATGATGATGGTGGTGACCTAAATAATCATATCATTAGGTATATTTATGTATACATCATACGTATCTAGAACCGTTATTGATTGGATCTGTATTATTCTAACTACTGGCATAAATCTGGGGACACGGTAGTGTCCCGGTCAAGTCGAGCACAAAGCGTGCCATCTTTCCTGGATTCACAAGAGTGAATTCGGCCTTTTTTTTACAATTCCATATGACTTGGCCGTTGTATGAATTTAAAGTCAAAAAATTAGTAAGTGCGTAATATTAACGACTCCTACAGTATTTTCAACGGCACAAATCTTATGGAATCCCACAAAATGCCAGGTTTTGGCCTAATTTACACTTTTTTACTCCTATCTCCTAGACTTGGCCGTTTGTACCTACCTTTTGTAAGCAAATTATCTCAAACGAGACTTGGCACCTTCAAACTCCACCTCCAAACTTCACCTGGCAAACTCCGTGCTTGATTATATGTAACTATGCAATCCGAATGTCCACACAAATTATACAAATAATAAACTTTTTAAGAAACAATCACTTAAATCCCGCCACACACTGCTTTTACGATGTTGTAAAACATTCTTACACATTTTTGCGGTAGTATAATTGTATTTCACACGAGGCTTGTGACACAGACATGTTGCCAAAAAAATACTTTTTTTTAGCGAATAATCAGCGGATGTTCTACGAAATGATTAAAATTAATGAACCTGCAAGCCGAAAGGTACGGGAATCGCAATCGGGTCGAGACGTGGCCCACTCTGCCACTTCTATATTAGGCTCGCCATGATTCTTCGTAAGTGAACTATAGGTTTAATGTCACTCCGGCCTTTATCTGTAAATAACAGACTTGGTCCTCAAAATGCTTTGGTTTCGGTTTTTTTACATAGGATCGTTTATTTCGAACTTTTTAGGCTTGTAAGTACCTATTTAGGTTAGGTATCTAACCTAATGGTAAGAAAGCACAATGCGTTGTCAACCTAGAGATTTAAGATACGATATAATACATATTCTATCTAGAATGCATGTGACAGTAAGACGGTATTTTGGTAATGTAAAAACAGGAAAAACAAGTTTGAAGCACTTATTGCCATTGTAAGTTGAGCAAAAAAAACTATAACAATACGTACAGTGGAACTATGAAACTAGTACTTACATAGTTAAAGAAGTCCACTAGACATTGTATTAACATTCAACCAGATAGCAAAGATGTTAAGAACTTTAGATCTGCCCTTGTAACCAAATTCAAAGGAATCCAAGCGATATG
Source organism: Choristoneura rosaceana (assembly GCA_037349165.1). NCBI lineage: Eukaryota > Metazoa > Arthropoda > Insecta > Lepidoptera > Tortricidae > Choristoneura > Choristoneura rosaceana. Next base: position 5,907,722 of record JAZBNJ010000013.1, read on the forward strand.
AATCAAAAATAACAAATGCAAAGCACTTAAAAATGCGGCCTTCGACAGCAATGTTTGTTTAAACTCATTTTCTGATTTTAAGATGATTATTGACACAGGTGTTAACAGAAGGAAAGCTAGGAACCGATATCCTGGCGCTAAAATGGAATTTCTATTAGTTTAATGTCTTATATCAACATTGAATTATGTTAGAAGTGGCCAGATAGGAAGCCAGGAAGTACAATCTGTGGAAAGAGTGCCACGATACGATCATAATAGAAAGACCAACAAAATTAAAAGTCTGCTGTGTTTTTATGCTATTAAACTGAATATAATTGATAAGTCACATGAATAGTAGTTCCAAATGACATAAAATAAGTGAAGACCCGTAAAGTGAATGAACTACAACCATACACTTTAGAACTCTCGCTGTAAGTTCCCTAGAAGAAATACTTCTAAAGCGATAAGGTTGCCTATTACTTAACTTGTAATTTAATATCTATGTACTCGCTTTCTGTCCGAGGGGTGTACAAACAATGTTTTGTATTTTACTCTGGAACCAAACAACTGTATGTAAAGTAGCATCGTCAAAAGTTACAAGTTCATTAATATGGAAGCCAGGAAAATAACGCCGTTAATTAATGAAGCACCCGATGAAGTTAACTGTGAGAGTTTAGCTGAAACATTAGATCATTTTCCAGTGACGTAAACTCAAACTTCAGCACAACACGTGTCTCGTATCGTAATTTCGGTAGTTCATCCATCAGTAAAGTAAACGTGATTGTTGACTCGTCTAAAACGCCGCCCGTCGACAAGTAGGCCGAATACATTATTAATAGCCCGCACGTCAGCGATGCACTGGGGTGATGGACGTTCACGGAGCAAATAAACTGGGGCCCTTTACAGGGAACGGGTTGAGCTTGTAGACGAAGATCCAACAAATGTGGATCAGGAATCAATCATGGTTTATTTTCATGATGTTCTCAGGTGTTTTTAGAGTACAGGCTAATCGGTAGCTGCTGTCAAAGCGCTATTGATTGAAATGGTATCAGTGCTTGACAGCTTTCATTATTTAGTGAGTTACCTCCTTACCTTACCATCAGCGTACGTATTGGATAGGTAATAAGGGCTCCGGTTTTCCTTTTCAAATTCAGTAGCCGACAAATTATTTGAAAGTGAAATTGAACAAAACATTATAAGTAATAAATAATGAAGACTTTACGACACTGAATGTTACAAAGCAGTCGGATGAGGTAAATCGCCGTCGGCTTGTAAATGCACGCAAAACAGCACGTAAACAATAATACACGATGTTAACGCTTGCTTAAATCCCGCTATTAATAATTATTACGTTAACCTGGACCTGGAGTATTGTGAAATTTCTTCGAAGTTATCTTAAGACTGGTATTTGCAAGAACATGGAGATTTTATGTGGGAAAATTTACTCGTAAAAAGAGCTGCGTAATTTTACTCTACAAACTTGAAGCATTAATGGTGTAATAAGAGACCCCCCGCATGGATGGGACATCGACGAATAAAATTTAGATTAAAGGAACTTTGCGAATGTAACATTACTGCCAATATAACAGAATATGTATTGACAAAAAACATTCAGTAGTCGCCTGCTGTAGAATGGCTCAAACTAACGGCGCAGTAAGTCTTTAAACCAGCAGGGCCTTTTGTAGTGACATTAGAAACTAAATTCTAACACGCAACTACTTGAATAAATAAAAGACAATGCCTTTTGTTGTGATTGTTGAAGTTCATGCTCGTTGCGCTTTTATTATTTAAAGGAAAACTTTACTGCTTAGTAATGGCTAAACGGAACAAAGCAAATTTTATGAGCAAATAATTATTGATTTTCCTTCTTTAAATAAAACCTGTGTTACACTTACGCCTTACAATGTCATTGTCCTTTAGGAAAAATTACAATTTACGACTGATCGTTGTAACGGTTGTAATAAAATTACACAACTCCTTATTGGAGTTCGGCCAAATATCAACAAAGAAAGGCTATTTGATAGAAAAACGTGATCTTTGTGCTAGTTGATACATTTTAGATATCTCTTTATATTACGTGTTTATAACCGACGTAACAGTAGATACAATATAAAACATAATTGTAAAATTTCGTCTTCAAAACATCAATGAAGAAATACAAAGGGAAATACGGAAGCTTATAACGGCATTAAAGGATTAAAATGACATTAAAAGTTAGCAGTGAAGTGGCACCAGACATCCCATTTTAATGCAATGAGGGTTCCAAGAAAAAGAGGACAAAAGACAAGACGTTGTTTTGTTTAAAACCAACGTAGCAACGAACAAAGTAGTCGAGAGAGAACCATAGTAACTGCCATGACTTGGAAAAGGACAAAAGCATACATATGTGCAACAAGTAAAGCTAAGTAGAAGTGAATCCCTGCAGTAAATTTATGAGCGAATACGTCGAAGCCAGAAAGGAGGGTAATGGTTTTGGCTCGATTTTCGACATCAAGGAGGCTTGTCCAGCTGTTCCATTTCTGGTTGAATCTCATATTTATAGCCGGCACGCCCTTTTCATCGCAATTGCGCACATTCATGATCTGTATGTAATAGATGGATCCATATATCAGCTTACTGTATCACGGGTGTTGCTATGAATTTATGAACGATATACCGATTTTATTGGACTGTTTAAATTGGTTTTGAAATTGCTAACTCCCTATTTGGTTAGAGTTTAATTTATTGTCCTTAATCTCAGTTGGGTTTCTCTTCGTTTGTTTGTTTAGCTAACTAGCTTCCTTTGTTAATGTTTATAGACATTTTCAAAGATAGGTAATCAAGACAAACCAATAAACCTTTCCGTTTTGAATTAGCTTTTACTTTCTTACTGCATTGCTTTACTAGTAACCCTAAGTTAGGTTACACAGTAACTCCTAAGTCTAAAATCTAAAATCCTAAGTTTACCGAATGTTTCTCAAATGAAAGCACCAAATTGAATGCACTCAAGCTCGATAGCTTCCATTTGTGTAATCAAACAGCAGAACCTGCGCCCGCGCCGCTGACGTCAATGCTCGGAGTGCATCCAAAGTTCCACCAACCGGAAAGGCTCGTAAAGGAGGCTGTAAACTTTAAGGCCAGTACGGGGTAAGTGAAAAGATCTTTAAGATGGGATAAATTCTGTTGCAGTGTATAAGCACTACATAGTAAATCGGTCACCCTTTTGTATAAACAATGAAGCGACACACTCATGGACAGAGAAAAATATAACCTTTTGCTTCTAACATTTCAAGCGAATGCTTCATAGTAATATCGTCGAATTCTAAAAAGTTTGACATTGTTACTAGAAATCATTTTCAAATAGATGTAAACTAAAGCAACCGATTGAAAGTTTATGATGGAAAGGTGTATTAGCTTATACCTAGTGCCATCAACGAGGACCCGTGATTTTGTCAAAATTAGCTATTAATGACGTAACAAGAACCACGGCACGCGTCATCGTGAATGACTCTACCTATATTATAGCGTTGCGAAAAGTTGACTTGAAAGTTGGTTGGTTTGTCCAAGAAAAAAAGGAAAACATATTCCAATTTGGTTAGTTTCATTTAAAACTTCAGGATACATTATCAGTAATTATAGATTTTTCGCAAAATAATAGAATATGATAAGTTAAAGCGATGAGTTCACGAATTGTTTTAGTGAGCGTTTAATGTGAAATTCGACCAAATTTACTGAGTCTGGGAAATGTCAGCATAGATATATGTGAAATGAGACTAAGTAGAGTGCAACGGCCCAACATAGACGCATTTAGACGGGCTTCCCCGAACTACATAGCGCGTACCCTAAAATACAGTGCCGTGAATAAGTAAGTAAGGGGAAGAGCTAACGCACCGTTTCCTGAAACCCTCCCTCCCAACTGCCGCACTATAAATATGAACCTGAATCGGGAACGCTTCAGTCGTTCAGGAAAGCCCGAGCAGAGCACTGTGCCAAATCACAACTCCTCCCGTTCGCAACGTGATTCGATAATTCGTATTACTCAACTTTTTCCTGGCTACCGTGTGGTGTAGTGCCTTAAGATGTTGGACAAGTCTATCCTGGGTGCTAGTTGGGAGAGCGTGGTAAGAACACTTAAGTTATATTTATTGTTTGAAAACAAAGTCAATTGGTGTCGTAGACCGGGGCGTGTGAAGTGTCAACATAATAAACAAGTCAATCCTACGTAGCATTACGGAATAGTTGCAGTCTGGCCGGCGGTTACGCAAGTGCATGGTCACTTTAATGGGCTTAAAAGGCAACTGACTTGTCTATGCCCGCTGTCATTGAACTGCAGCGCGCGTGCTCGTGTTTGAATATGGAATTACGATCTTTTAGAGCTCTTGACATTGCTTTCGGCCAGCTTCAAGTTGACCTTCCGTTAAGGTTTTATTATACAAAATTAATCCGTGTCTAGTTTCAATCTTCCGTGCCTAATTGAAACTTAAACAATAAAGATTACGTCCATCTTAAATGAACTCGATTTTATTCGGATCACTTAAAGGTTACCCGTCGAACTTTCGAACTTAAGCAACCTTGACTTAGTAGCGGATTGTTCCACAAATAAAGATTTTTGTAATCTACTGTTATAATTAATTAAAATTTTGCAGTTAATCGAGTTCATCAGGCCATTAGTTATTATATTTGATTAATGTTTGATTATTAAACGCTTTGTTTGTTCGGAGCGTAGCCAGAAGAGAAATTAATTATTCCGAATGCGAATGCTGGTCGGTTACTCCGCGCATTAAATCTGCAATAAAACGCTCCGGAAGAAAACAATTACTCTTTGTCTATGGACTCTTAAGAAAGTGAATTTGAAAAAAGAAACTGTTATTAAAAAGTCCGAATTGCGTACGCAAAATTGGTTTAATCTCGCGTTAGCATCGATGTTGCTTAATTATTAGTTATTGGAACATTGTTTGGAATTAGAAAGTGTAATCCAAACATGCTGTCATCCTGTCATGTCGATACTGGTTTTTGGTTATTTATGAATTCGCGAACCGGTCCGCAAATTCGGTACTTTCACCGCGTCTGTACTTGACATAGAGTTTTGACGCTGCTGTTGTAACATTCTCTAATAGCTGTCATTCGCTAGTTATTCCGGTTTATGGTTTCGAAAGTAGAGAGCGACGCGGGATCTGATAAAACGAATGACGATCTGAACAAGATTAAAAAACAAAATCATAGGACACGGATTCCACTTTAATTAACATACGCAATTAAATTAGCTTCTAAAATATTAACTGTTTTTTTTTATTGCTTTTTCCTGTATACTTTTAATTTAACTTTCCTCGTTATTCTAGGGAAGGTCGTTTAAATGAAAGCAATATTTATTACTAGAAAAACATACTAGTACCTATTACTGGCGCCAAATAAAATTTGCAGCGACATTAGTTGTGAAAACAAGGAAAACTATTTGTAAAACGTGTGTAAAACGATCGAAAACTTTATAAACGGCCAGTTACTGTTTTTTCTTTAATAAGTATAACTGTTATCTTCATGCATTCTGTGCTAGTGCTCTCAGACTTCATAAACCCGTTAAATATGTATAAGAAACAGTACAATGTCCTATGACTATGACGAAACGGTAGTGCGATACGTCGTCAAAAAAATTAGTCATCAAAAAATTTGGCGCGTGGGTAACTCACAGTTAGTCAGTTTTGTCGTCACAACTATTTTTAATTGTCATATCAATCGGTTATTAACCTTGTTAATCGCTCACAAGAATACTTGGCAATGACCAGAATAGAACCAAATCGATTACGTATTGAAGACGACCTTCCTTCCGCCAAATGGTAGTTGTTAAACTGCCTGCACTACGGCAAAAACATACAAACACGTAATCTATAAACTAAATACTTATTTCAAACAGTTACATCCAATTTTTTTTACTATGAAATTTCATACGTGTTGTTTCCGAGCATGTAAGTTAAAAACGATCTCGAACGTAATAAATGTACGCAGAGGTTTTATAAGTTAGCAAAATTATCGACTTGAGTAATTGGGCCGCGTCAAACAGTAAATTTTGCGCAACTGTATATTTCACTTTTTATTTCTTCCTAACGAAGCGTCATTATAATTTTAGACAGCAATTGCTAAATTAAGCACATCGTTAAAAGTGGAAATTCGTTAAAATAACCGAACGAAGCAAAAATATCTAACAGTAGACTTGACAGCGAAGTCGCTCAAGCTGTTCGAGATACACAAATATAGCTTAAACATTACTCAGCACAACTGTGCTCAGACATAGCTGTAAACTGGCGAAAAAACTCGCATCCAAGTCGCAGAGTAATGCTTTTTTTTGCACACCGTTCACACATATGCAAACTAACGGTACCGCGAAGTAGGCTGCACTAAACAAAGTAAATTCGACTCTAGCAGTAAAAATTAAGAGTATAGTATTATTACAAGAGTATAAGTTGCGAATCGATAAATACAGGTATCTCGTTAATGAAACCGCACCACAGGTAGGCCACGATACAAATAAATATTTACTACGTAGGACGCTGCAGCTAGTTAATAATAGACGTTGCATTGAACATTTCGAGAATGTTGAAAATAAACGTTGACAGATTTAACTTCAGGAGTTGTATCACCTTCAGTACTATAATAAAAGGTACAGGAATAGTAACATATGACAGCATATTATGAGTAGAGATTACAGCATGCATAATTGCGTTAAGACACAAGATGGACGTTTCGCGCTTCATCATACCGTGATATGTAGTTCAAACTTGGGATACCTTCGCAGTAAACAATTACCTGAAACCAAATAAAACTAGGTTAGACAAATTACACAATAGCTCTAGCCTAATTTAACATTTTAATTAGACCGTGTTAACTGACTGCGACTAGAAAAACTATTTTGAGTGACCCCATTTCCCCGACCCGAATTCGCGACAGTGCACCTTTTTTTCGACACCCATTAAAAATAATGTTACACAATACAGCCTGTCACAGCAGCGCCGCCGGACCGTCGTGCCGCGTCAAACGGACGCAAGATATATCGTTTCAAGGTGCAATAGCTTTTTTTTTTAAATTAGGGCGAAGTTCTAAAACTAAAAGCTGATATATACGTGTTGAGAACGCGTGACCTTTTGCACGTTCGTGTCCAGATTATTGTCGAAACAATCATCGGTTAGGTTAATAGCGCGTAAAACCGGCCAGGATTAGCGGATTATTGTATTATGCCATTTGGTTACGAAATCTAGTCTTCTGCGAAACAATTAGCCGGTAGATCTTATAATAACTCGTCTTAAATACGTTATGTTCTAATGAATTCTAATAATATCTCGTCTATTTCTACGTGACCTATTATTTGACCACTGGTCCGCTCAGCTACATCGTGGAATTTAAACAAATCCCATAAAAAACATTGCACAATGAAGACTTAAAATTAAACTCGTAAGAAACATCGGGAAAAATAAAATTTGGGAGCACTCAAGAGTTAGGCAACGGGTATCCGCCGGAGCCGTTAACACGAGAGCTTTTACTTCAAACGATTTGTAAACAAAAATATTTCAGGAGATTGATGACTCTTTCATTTGTCACCTTCAAGCCTTGGGTTAGATTGTTGTTCGGCGCCGTGACGGCTGCGGCTAAATGTGTTATTTGAACAAGAAAAGAGTTTGGATGTAGCCGATAAGAGACGTGACAAATAAACTTTTAATATAAACTTTAATATAAAATAAATTTTAATACAAACTTCCTAGACAGTTCATGGATAGATTCGGTGATGCGAGCAAGGGCTTAAGTGTCCGAACATATGTTGGGGCTGACAGGTGGCGGCAGACATGTGGGCACCGCGAAGGGCCACAATGACGTCAGCGAGACGGCTAATAAAAACTGCCAGCCGCAGAAAGGGATAGCTAAGCCCTACACACTCGCGCAGTCACGTACCAAATTTATGTTATTGATGTTTAAAATAATTCCCAAGATCTCTAGTTGTTTATGTGACAGCCCAAGAGAATAATGACTTCGGCTTTATGGTAGAGGGATTAAATTAACTAACTTTAGATTTTATGTATTTTCAGGTGTCGCGAGATGACTACGAGATTGACTACAGCCCGAGTCCGAGAGGATCTCCTTTGAAGGACACATCCAACATCCAGGAGGACCAGACATACTGCATCAGTCGTCACAATCCCAATCGTACCTTCCGTCGAGAGTCAGTTATAGCTTCATGGAAGAACTTAAAGAAAGAGAGGGAGCAAGCTTTAGGTAAAAGATTTGTGTACGTCGATGCTGAAAATTTCGAGGACTACTACGGACGGAATAAGGTGAAGAGATGCAAGAGCGAGAGAACCGCTAACATCCCACGGGTGCCGAAGAAAGTTAAAAGGACATATTCAGTCCTGTACAGATACGATCCTGCAGAAGAAAAGGTCGTGAAAGAATACAAATATCAGCTACCGAAGGAACCAGAGATGCCTGTGATTTCGTGTATGCAGAAGTCCGTGTCGGAGCCATTCTTATGTCCAGATAAAACCCCCAAGAAGAAGGTGAAACGCTCCTTTACCACCCTCCTCAACATCAAGACTAAGTTCTTAAACATATTCGCAACCAAAAGTTAAAACTTTTTTTTAATTTTAGTTGGAATAGTTGCTCAATTCAATGCATTTTTAAGTAAAATGTAAGTAGTTCGAGAAATTCTCAATGAAATCGTAATTGTGATCGTTTAATTTCTAGTCAAGAAGATGGTGACAAAGGACTTAAATTGTATTGTAATAAGATTATTGAAATATTTAATGAAGGTCCGAAGGCTTTGTCATTGGCGGAGTATTTAATCCTTTTTAATCTACCAAAGCAAACCCTCTTCTGAAGCGCTCTCGACACGTAATATCTTTCTCGTTTAAAATTTTAAAGGTATCTCTATTATTTTAGACCTTAGTAGTTTAAGTGTAGATTAAGTAATTAAAAGTAGTAATTAAGCTAGCAATAAGTATATTCTTGATACTGCTTTATTTTAACATTTATTCAGAAACCACAGTTTTTAATAATTCATGGTAATTTACACTAAATATGTTTGCTATGGGATTTAGGCCATGATTTCTTGTAATGCATGCAACTGCATCGAAATAACGGAAGCTCATTACGGGTAATCTCTGTCTGTATCCCGTAACAAATATAGTTAGTTCAGAAATAGTTTTCAACATAGTCAATTATGTTTTACTTCTATACATTCTGTCTAAGTTTAAACCAAGTTTTAATATTTTCTTGACTTTTACTGAAAACAAGATGTAAATTAGGATCAAATATGGTTTCGTAAAATTAATTTCTGTGCCTTTGTAGATATAAAAGCGTACCAATTGTATTTAATTTTACTAGATATAATGTGATATTTTGTGTGTTGTGATACATTTAAATAATATAATGATAATGAGGGGTTTAATCCCATTAGTGGGATGGGAATTGTAATTAATGTACCTAAATTTGTTTCCAAGTTGTATAATAATGTACAATCTTTTGAAACGAAAGCGGTTCCAATTATTCACACACTGAAATAACATCATAGCGTAATTCTTTATATTTTTCTGCAAAATATACAGTAATTGCAATTAAAATTCAGTTTTACTTCATTCCAATGGAAAAACATATTTATTGTTAAGATAATACAAGTATTACTTCATATTCTATCCCGTGAGAAGATAAGGAATCATAAAATTTGCATTTTACTGCACTGTACTACGAGTATAGTGCATTAATTAAAGTGTTTTGTTACTAATGCCATCTCTTGGGATAGAATCAGTGTAGAAATAGGTAGTGGACTGTATCGTGCTGTATATATGTAATAATACTCAATAATGTATGTTGACATATCATAGATTTTTAATTTTTAAAGTACGTATATATTTTTTATTTATACATTTAGTACATGATGCATATAAATATATTTTCAAAGTATTAAACAGAACTAGATTTTAGATCATGTCAATATTTAACAATATGTAACTTAACTTTATAACAGTCGCATTGTTGCAATATTTAAAAATTATTTTCAATGTATATGATTTCAGATTACAAATAATTAATTCAAACATTGTAATAGATTTTTTCACACATTAACTTCCAATAAAATTATGTACTTCACATATAAGTATTTTATTTTAAATGATACATGTCAACTTTATAAATCTAAAATGTTTGCGTTTTTCTAGATTACGTTTAATTTTAAGTCTTAGAGCCACCTTAGAGCGAATTACTTTCTAGTTATACCGAAAAGAAAATCCATTCGATTAAAAATATTATACAAGTACCGATAGGCTTTAAACTCATTTCGCTAGTACCTATATTGTCAGTATACCGAGGGAGGGGGAGGAGGTGTCCATAGAATTAGATTTCCACCGACTTGCTTATTTCAAAAACGCGGAGAAAAATTGTATACGTAACATCTTATGATTCTCAAATAAAGTTTAAGTCAAATTAGCTCTAAGTTGCCAAGCAGATTAGGTTTGATGCTCCATCATTAACTATCCAAAGGGATATCCATCAATTTTTTGTCATAAACTGTTACCTAATATAATAACAATTAGTTTACTGATAATATTAAATAGAGATTAATATTAGATATCTTTCTTTTTTTAAATAAACGTAACGACTTGGCATGGCAATCGAACACAACTCTTGTACTCAGATTATTATATATGTGTTAACTACTGTATTGCTCAAACTGCTTGTCATTAAGGATAGCGATACGTTGTTGTATTAGGATTACATATTTTAATTAATTTGTGTTGACGATTATTCTTTTTATGTAGCTGTGCAGTGCTGCGCAATGAATAGGAAAATAGTATCGCCAGTTGCCCTCAGCTGTGGCCAGGTCCTTAAACTGCTAAAATGAAATGTCTCTGGTATCTTAGACTGTCTCCGTCTAGAATGTTTACAACTTTTTTTACCTCAGAGATATTAAGATATCATGCAAACATGAATAGATCTCACCCGTATTGTTACTTAATTGTTCGTTAATTATAAGTTAATTCGATAAGCGGTATGCGGGCGATGCAACTGTTACATTAGTCAGCTTTATTAATTACATTTTGATGGTTAATTATCATCATCATCATCTCATCAGCCTACAGCAGTCGACTGCTAGACGTAGGGCTAGGCGTCCCCCAATGAGTGCCATTGTGCACTGTCCGCGGCTCGATGTACCCAGCTACTACTCGAGCAGCCTTTGATTCGTTGCTGGGCCAATCAACTTTTTTACCGACACTTTGGGCGTCTCCTGCGTTACCAAAATTGTCTCTGGCGTTACCAAAAAATCGTACTTCCAACAAGATATTTCACGGGTTAATAGGTTGAACTTACGTAGGATGGCATGTACACCATCTGTTAAATTACAGAAAAAACATGTTTACTTACAAAAATCTGCAACTGTTTGAAAAATTTCGCGGACAGATCAGTGTCGGTAAAAAAGTTGAATGGCCCTGCTTACAATTAAATGAATAAATATATCACTTGTCAACTAACTTTTACTGACTTTCAGTGACTTTACTGACTGATCAGTGATGCCGTCTCTGTTTGTTTTGTTCGAATAAACAAAGACGATACTGCTTTTATCTGACACTTAAAGTAAGTCGACAAGGTGGTGAAATAGGCCTTAAGAATATGAGCGATGACAGACAATGATTAGATTGACCACTGGGATGATAGCAGTAGTTGCCAGGAAGGTGTAGGTTTTAGGTTACCGTCTGTCAGTTTTGATTGGTTCTGGATTTTCAGGGGGACAGACCCCTGGTGGGAATGTGGATAGATTTTGGAGAACAGAGGAGTTTTCGGTTTTTCCATAAAATAGAGTAACTATGTATAGCTTTTTTAACTAATGAACTAAAATAATTTCTTTGCTCACCCGCGACCTTAAGATAGCTAAGTCTATGCAAATTATGCGTGTTCATGCAGTTCCTCCACCTCCACACTGTAAGAAAATAATTTGCATAATTTGCATAGACTTAGCTATCTTAAGGTCGCGGGTGAGCAAAGAAATTATTTTAGTTCATTGATATGGACGCAAAGTAACGCCTGATTCAATAAATTTTTTAACTAATGTAAACAAAAAAAAGGTAATTTTTTGTGGATTACGTGTGTGACAAAATCTCAAAACTTTTGTGTGAAAATCGCCTTCTTTTAAAAACCTTACAATTTGAGGGTGACAGGTGTCAGAGATGTCAGATTAATAAGAAGCATTGCTTATTCGGTGTGAGCTTTCAAGGAACCTTGAAATTTGCTATACAAATGTAAATAAGTTGACGATGCAGGTGCTCTCAAAAAAGAGCCTTGTATTATGATTTTTTTTTAAATACAAACATATATTTAAGACAACTGAATGAGAGTTTCTGTGACAGTTGGCACTATCGTGACGTGAGCTCCGTTTGACAACTTTGACATTTGCGTCACGATTGTGATGGTCAAATAAATGAGCCAATACCAAGACCGTAACGTCAAATGGACCTCTCGATGCTAACGCCATCTAGCGATATATATTTTTTACACAGAAATAGGCTTACACTTGACCACAATCACGCCTCACGGTAAGCGAAAATGTGGACTAAAATAGCGTACGCTTGCCTACAGGGTTCAAGGATATATAACATGATATATATCCGATTTATATCAAATGATTTTTTATAATATATATCACAACACAAAATTAGTTTAAAAATATGATCTTAAAGTCATTTTTGGCTAGTTTTTTGCCTTTGTTACTGCATGCATTTCTACTTCCCAAATGTAGATGGCGTTGGAGTAGTTAAAAGATACTCCCTAATAGTAAGTTCTAATCCATTAATGGCAACACTTCGGCCGAAATTAATGGCATCAGTTGTGTCAGAAAAAAATCCTTACGAAAGAGTAAGTTTTTGAGTTTATTCTATTATTTTTTACAAATAACGTAATTGATAAAGTACAGAAACAATTTTAATTAATTTATTTTACAAATAATAATACGCCATAAAGCTTTCATACTAAACGGGTATAAATATCCGATATTTTGATATTTATAATAAATATCGGATATTGTCGAACCCTGTAACAAATGCTCATTCACTGTCACGAAAATCTTCATTAAAGAGTTGCTTTTAACACCTACATTAGTAAATTCGAGAACGCAAGCCCGTTCGGTAACCGGACCGCAGGGGATTTGGGGCAATGATATGCGGAATAATCCCCAAACCAAACAGGCGATGGGATCAACTCAACACATCCGCACTAGTGGCCATTCCAGCTGCAATTCGATGTTATTGCCTTTAAAAAAAAACTGTGGTAGTAGTTTCACTTATAGCCTCTCAAGATCGTGTCAGTTTTTTTTGGAATTTATGTAAGTACTAGCTTACGCCCGGTCTTGTGCTTTTCGCATCCACCGCGATCCCGCGATCTTAGCCAGGTCGTCGCTCCATCTTGTTGGAGGCCTACCGACAGCTCGTTTCCCGGTCCGCGGACGCCATTCGAGAACCTTCTGACCCCATCGGCCATCAGTCCTGCGTGCAATGTGCCCCGCCCACTGCCACTTCAGTTTCGCGATCCTTCGGGCTATGTCAGTAACCTTGGTTCTACTGCGGATATCATCATTTCTGATTCTATCCCGCAGAGAAACCCCGAGCATTGCCCTCTCCATAGCCCTTTGAGTGACTTTCAGTGCAGTGGACGTCTTTCGGCTGATATGATGATGATGACTAGCTTACGCCCGCGACTTCGTCTGCACGGATCTAGGTTATCGCGCGGTGGCGCCCTCTACCGGAATAAAAAGTATTCTATATTGATCCTTGGGGCTTAAACCATCTCCATACCAAATTTCATCAAAATCGGTTCAGCGGTTTCGATGTGAAAGCGTAACAGACATACAGATAGACAGACAGACAGAGTTACTTTCGCATTTATAATATTAGTAGGGATGAAATTAGATCTGTAATTTTACCAAAGCTTTTTGGTGAATAAAAACATACTGCTAATTAATTCAATGGTGTGGGTTCAATGGGGTGGTTCCCAATCGCACTAGGTCCGCCGTCACTAAAATGGCTAATTAAAAAAGAGCTGCCTCATTTGTAGCAGATTTTTTTTGTTAAAGAATAATATGATTTGTTCATTCAATTGTTGTAACCGTCGTCACATAACCAACAGTCAATAATTAGATTACCACACAACCCTGCGTCACTGGCTGTACCAGGCACGACCAAACCCGTGGGAACGGTCGACCCGCAAAAATTTGAATATACCCCCAATTTCCCACTATAATAACCTCTCCAGGGTTTCCTGTAGGCGCCATCCGACGGAACCCTCAACTTTTATCTCACGGTGATATGGCTGTATATACTTGTCATTTATGATGCTCTTTCCGGACCCCCAGTGGTGCGTGGAAAATTGTAAACAGGAACAGCATTGGTTTTTACTGGGTATAATGGCATAAACGAGATTTTTTTACGTCGTAAACGGTTATACAGACTTTAATGTTAATAATGTCCAGTTGTTCATTTGAAACTTCGACAAGCTCAACAATACAATTTGAAGTTAGTAAATTGGGAAATCCTTGGTGTGCCTTCCTTTAAATTTATTGGTCATCCTCATTGACTTATATTCTACCGTATATCGATGGTCATCCTTAAAATAAAACTATTTACATATTAAATTGTATTTTACCCACCTTAGGGTATTTTTAGGGTAAAAGTTTTCGAATAAAATGTACAGTTTCAAGAAAAAAATTACTGCAGATGACATAGAAGCCAAGACTTTTATGAATGAATTCCAACAATGTTTCGAAACAGTGTAGTAATTTAGCTATTCGTTTATTAATAAATCGCATTTATTAGATTTGTTTTTATTAAAAAAAAAAAAATAGAGTAAAAAAGTAAGTGCCCAATTAGGGTAATTTCTCGTAGCGTTAGGGTGAAAAAAATATCTGAGGTGGCAACATTGTACTTCAGATACGAACGAATTTTATCGTTCCAACAGCATGAGACTGCGGTGCTCGATCGATGTCTTTGTAAGGGTCTCCTCAAACCTATCAACGCGGAATCGTATTTAGCCGATCAGAAAACTATGCAATAAGAGCGTAAAAGACGTCGATCGGCTCGGCCAACGCCAATCGACGTTCACCGAATGACTAATGTACTGAAACGATTTTAATGGATTAATGAGAACTTTTTTCTTGTCTTATCATCATCTCCTGACTACTAACGAATTCCAACAACGAACTTATTCCAAAGCAAAGAAATTAAAAGCACTCGAATGAAACTAACAAAAGGCGACAACACAACTCATGAATTAACTGGCGCAATGGCATCTGTCTTAATTCGAAATCGATGTAAAGATAAAGACAATTTTGCTACGAGCAATCGATGTCCTGTTCTCTCCCAAAATACCAGACAGAGCTTATGAAAAAATATATAATATGAACCGTTAATGGCTACGCAGAACTTGTCGAGCAAGAAATGCGTTATAGCATTCCATACAATGATGCCCAAGGTTCGCCAAGACAGTATCGTGTGTCAGATAAAATCTCGGACAATCAGTGTAATGTTACCAGCATATAATTATAATTAATGTAGGATATGACCTCTGGTATCGACCTCAATTTCAGACAGCCTTGCCTGATCCTATTCATCGCGAATTGTATAGAAATTAATTATTGTAATTTTGATACACTAGCTAAAGCCGAAGCAGATGTTAGTCGTGAGTGTAATAATGTTAATGTGTTAGAGACTAGGTAACGAAGCGGATATCGCTGACTGAGTCTTACCTACTGATTTTGCTAAACATGGTGGTGATGATGGTAGCTAATCTAGTGTCATGCCTGTATCAAAAATAAAATAAAAACCTCGTTGAGTTTCTTGCCGGATTCTTATCAACAGAGGTTTTTCCGAACCGGTGGTAGATTTTTTTGACATTCATAAGTGCTTGTTATACCCTAAATTGAATAAAGTATTTTGACTTTGACTTCAAAGTAATTACTCAAAACAAAACTAGTTAACATCATTACCATTCGTGTTCTTGTTGCTGCAAAAAGAGATAATGATTTGGCAAAGGTTTGTCAGGAAGCTCTTTTTGTGAAGCACAATGCACAATCTGCGTTCTTCCACGGAAAATTAAAAAAATTGTGAAGTACTCGTACGAATGTTGAGAGAAGTTTCATAAAAATACATTGAATCTGAACGAAACAAAAATTTTATCGAACTAGATATCCTTAATCCTACTTATGAACATAGTTATGTAAATGAGTCAGATAAAAGCGCTGTAACCGCAAGTGTTGTTATTTTAATACGCCATTAGGATCCCAACATAGAACTACGTTTACAATCGAATACAAACACAAAAGGCATTAAACTATTCCAAAACAAAACACTGCATTTATGATAGTAATAAAAAATAAACCGTACATTATTATGGCGCCACTGATTTGAATAAAGTTATAGTAAAATCTCTCTATTATAAATTTATACTGACAGTTTAAGCATCAATAAATACATTTGGTTAAACTTTCTTTTGGGAATCGTTGAAGTATTAAGTTAGCGGTTTTTGGATGTTTGAGAATTCAACATAAACATCATCACCTCGACCTATGTACATCCCACTGCAGGGCACAAGCCTCCTCCCAGAATGAGAGGGCTTGGGCGGTAGTCCCCACGCGGGCTCAGTGCGGGTTGGGAACTTCACATAAATCATTACTTACAATTACATCGCCGGTGTGTGC
The DNA here is from genome assembly GCA_037349165.1 of Choristoneura rosaceana. Lineage (NCBI taxonomy): Eukaryota > Metazoa > Arthropoda > Insecta > Lepidoptera > Tortricidae > Choristoneura > Choristoneura rosaceana. The sequence goes on from JAZBNJ010000013.1 coordinate 5,924,394, forward strand.
AAGTTTCCTCACGACGTTTCCCTTACCGTAAAGCTTTTAGTAAATTTCTAATGTAATTTCGCACATTAATTCCGAAAAACTCACGAGGTGCCCGGGCTGGAAAGTCGAACCCACGATCCTCTGCATTAGAGGCAATAGGTCAAACCACTATACTTCTATTAATTTAGAATTAGAAACCACAATAACATTATATTGCGTCTGGTCAACTATTTCTTACCTAGCAAATAGTCCAGTATAATACTCTGGGAGCCGCAAAATAAAATTGTTTTAATGCCACTTTATTTGCGTGTCGTTAATTGTTAGTCAGCTGCAGAGAAAGGGTACCCCCCTGTAATAGCGGTAAGTATGGATACCGCCGTTACAGGGGGGTACCGTTTCTCTGCAGCTGACTGTACAAATGTTAAAGAGATTACAGTTCACGAGCCGCAATATAATGTTGCTGTTGTTTGTAATTCTAAATTAAATGAAGTATAGGACACTACAACTTTTTGAAGATTGGAAGACGACATTTTTCCATTAGTTAAGAATGAAACACTTATTCGTGACATTAGTGATACTTAGCTCAAGTGTCATTGTAGTCTGGCGCTCCGAAATGAGCTCAAAAGGTATGAACAAAGGGCAAGGTCGAGATTTCTATTGAAAACAAGAACTCCTTTACAGATGAACGAGCAGAAAAACATTTTCGTTCCATGTATTATCTGGGGATTAAAGTGTGACTTAAAGAATACTCTTCAAAATTATTATTATTATCACAGAAAGTAGGGTATGGGTGCATTTTTAACTGAAATTTGATAAAATTATGTTCTTAAGCCGAGTTTAGTCTTGCAAGAAAACCACTACAAACTCGTTCGCTTTAAGTCCTCGCAATGTAACGCAACTTGCACAATTTTTCTTGCAAGTCTAAACTCTCCTTTAGAATTTGACATTGAACCGTTTTTGTTCTTATAAATAAGACAATTTCAAATTAGTCTGTCAGAACAGTTAAAATACCCCACAACAATACTACACGCCAATGGCAAAGCACCCATAGAACCCCATTCTCACCGACTTGCCCAATATTTATTTACAAAATAGGACAACAGGACGTACAGGATTTATGAAAGATGTCTTTGCTACTGCTTTACCACAGAACTACCTGACACCACGCTACTGCTACACACTAAATACTATACTTTACACTGCACCGACGAAGAAGTTGCCCATGTTTACCTGCAAGCAAACGAAACGAAATATTAAATTTACACCAAATAAACATGGTTCCATTGAGCACCTTATTAGGCTGTCAATCATTGCCTTTTAAATTTAAAGTTAAATATTTAATTTGAGGTCAGATGTCCATTATTATTTGCTTCACACGGTTTAGCACGACACCTACGCGAATTTATTTACGGTTTTGGTAATTTAAGTGATTTTCCGGGTTAAAGTGTCAATAAACTGGATACTTTCATAAGTTTATAACTCATTCAATTTAAAACTTTGTAACTTTAGGTATTTAGTATGGGGGTCAGATGACGCTTACTTACCTACTGCTTTACTCTGTAAGCACATAATGTTTCAAAACTATGTAAGCAGGGCAGGAAAACATTAAAATACCAGGGTCTCGGTTCAGCATATAATTTCGTTGCTGTTGGATTTGAGACCCTGGGTCCTTGGGGTCCCGGCGCACAAAATTTTATTAAAGAAGTGCAAAAGCGCCTGGTCGACACTACTGGAGACCAAAGGGCTGGCAGCTATCTCTCTCAACGAATCGCCATCGCCATTCAACGAGGGAATGCTGCCAGCCTCTTGGGCACCATGCCACGGGGGCCTTTTTTAGATTTAATTTAGTAGGTATTAAGTTTTTAAGTTAGGTAGTTAGTTTATAGATAAGTTTTATATGGTTATTTTTTCTAAAATTCTTGTATTTCAAGTTAAACAATAAATATATTTTGTTTTGTTGTAAGCAGTAATTTATGTAACATTATTTTCTCAATAAACATTTATTATTATTATAATTTAAACGTTTTTTTAACCAAATAATGGAAACGTAGCATGTAATAGTTTACTAATTCAGTATTTATTTCTCGCAATATATTTTTACAAAAAATATATAAATTGAAGCCCCTTGGTGGGGCGTAGAAGCCAGAGATAAATTAAAAAAAAAAAACTAGCGAATGGACGCAGTTTTAGTTACCTTGAACATTTTTAATAATATATTGATTCAGGCCAAGTTTTTTTTTTATATTATTATAAATTGTAGGTACTTCGATGTTTGTATTTTAAAATATCAACATAATTTTATTGAACTTTATGGTCTCAAGGTGCATAAATTCTGTTTTACGCGCCATATCTTTTTTAAAACAATAAAGGGAAGGAAAGTTTTATGGTACTACCGATATTAATGTACTCTTAAATAAAAGTAATTTACAGCTGTTTTGTTTACATGATCTTTCTTGTATGGAATTAATAATGGGCGTTTCTTTTAAAACAACCACGATGGGTGTTAACGAACGATGAAAATACTTTAAGTTAAGAGCTGTGGAGTGGAACTGGTAAGAACATTTCTTGATCCGACGTAAAAAGATATAGTCTATGTAAAATGGTTTTAAAACCACTTTAATTCATACAGTCAATCAATCTTTTAAAACTAAAAAGATAAAATAACAACAAGAAATATTTATTTCGCATAAGTAACAAGTACAAACATGCTCATGATAAGATGAAAAAAGAGAAAAAAACACACAGCAGGTCCCTGTTTCTCAAAGTTTAAGAGTCTAATAATATCAGTGTTTTGTCAGTGTTTATTTCAGGCTCATGGAACAAAATAGGTGAATAAAAAGAACTAATTATGTGCCTATGTCAGCACCTCGTATGGTAATACACAATATTCAGACAGTCATGGCCAACATATAATAGTACATAGAACACTACCAGTAACACAAGTACGTAACTATTCTTTGAACTAAAAACTACCGGGAGACGTACGCAATTTTATTATTAAAATAAAAGAAGGATCGCAGGTCATTCGCGTATTAGTTAAAGTATTCCCGACGTTTTTCCTGCCAACGTCATAATAATCTCACCTCAACAAGGAACCACATATGTCGAGCTAACATACGTTATATTACATTACTGGCCGTGGCCGCTGAGCTAACACACTACAAGTGATCAATCCGGCGCCGCAGTGTAAAACTCTCACGATGTTTTCGAACTGTGTTATAATATGGTTATAATGTTTCACTTAAATTTCTCGTACACGTAGAATACTGTATTAGACATGTGCCATGCGGGTACCCATGTCCTTGCCCTTGACAGGCCGCCGGCGTGTCTGATGCCAGCCCGTATAAAAGAACAGTCATGGCTTGATCTATTTTTAGCCATTATGTTTCGAGTAAAGGGATTATTAATGTAAAACCGTTACACAAGGTTTAACACCATGAATAAAGTCTTTTATGCAAAATTTTTGAGTTTTAACGCTAGGTTCCTATCGACCGCCCAAGTAAGGTCGAATTGTGGAAAACTTTCAATTAAACTAAGATAGTATCGTCTTAGTTTTTAATAAATTACCTATGAAGGTAGAAGAACTGACATTACATTACAACCAATAAACAACATTTTCATGTCCATGTTCGTGGCTTAAGTGGTACAAGTTAATACGTGTTCCCTACTTACGAACGCTGTGGGGGTTGTATCCCTAGTTGTTTCAAGCACTAAGGTTGAATTGAAGTGAATACACACACACGCCATTGGGACAATCAAAGTACTGTATGCTTGTTATTGTGACTTAACGCAAAAATAAATTTGTGAATCTTGTATGATAAAATGTATGCAGCAGTAAAGTGAGTTAAGAAAATAAGTATGCAGTTCAATGTAAATTGAAAATGTAGTTAAATGGCGGTAAGTGAGATCTTATTAAAGTTAAATTTGTTTTAACTAACGAACACCAAATAAAAGAAAATAAATATCTTAAAAATGTTATTGTGCAAAACATCGTGCCGGTAAATCAAACTTTAACAAAGTTTTAACTGCCAAAACTACCTGAGAAACCTCTGACTCAATATGAATCATTGTCACAAATAAAAGAAGAACTCAAGTTATGAATCCCCCGTCTAGACCGCTAAGTCTATCTGATACATCATACCCGCCCGGCTGGAGCCAAAGTACTACCGGAATCGATAATATTTGGATTTTTTTAGTTCCACTCATCAATTCCATGCTAGATATAAACACTATTAGAACTTGTACATGATATAACATTTGAAAACACAGTGCAACGTTCAGTATCTGATAAATTTGCAAATTTCGGCAACACCATAAGGATGTATTTTCCGCTATGAATGTTACTATCACATCATTTTCAAATTATTTCTGTCACACTGCAGGACATCGGTTCGTCTCAGAATTATTCAGCTATAGTTTCCTTATAGATTTTATTCATTGTTCCCGGGTGAAAGGGCAAGAAAAGCTAAAAATCAACAACTACAACGTACGAGTATTGATCAGATCAGACGCTGATGAGCCATTAGCATTACAAAGGCGTTGCGCAGTTGCTGTGTCGCTTGTAGTAGCAACGAGTTTAGAGATCAATTAATACTCAATGAGGCGGGACAAATTAATTCATCTATGGGAATAACATAGCAGGAATCGTTAAATTTGTTGGAAACTGTTGGGATTGAGAAGTTGTGATGTTACCTACCATGTCACAGTTTAGGTACCTAATTGATGAAATTGTAGGCGAATTTTCACATTGATTTGCATGCCAAAAATGTAGGTAATCCTTTGTCTAATGATGCCATGCATCCTATCTACTTCTATTTACTTTTGCCACGAATTTTTCAAGTTTAGCTAGTCGCACATTGATTGATATATTTTGGAATCATCGGAATTATAGTGTTGTATAGTAAAAGTGTAGTTTAAAAAAACAGTTTACGAGTAGATGAAATGCAAGACAATATTTGTCTACTTTAAACCTCAATTTCTCACGTCTAACCCTAAATTATATGACACATAAAATAAATTTGAAGTTATTGCCGTTCATTATGAGCGTTATTGCGTTATGTGACATGCGCTACTAGTCGTGGAGGAACAAGACAATATCACATTATACGACCGCATCGGCCCTAAGTATATTTTATAGACCATAAAGACAAACTCATAATACCTACCTACGTTTATACTCTTGTTCAACGTATAATAGTGGAAACAACTATTTTATTTATTTATAAATCTCAATAGGTGTTATTTCATTTTTGTTACTAATGTCATTGTCATGCCGTATACGAAGGGTTGTTCTAAGCCTAAGGCTGTCTATCACTCTCTTGAGATTCTAACTCAAGATAATTCATTTGAAGGTTTTTTTTATAGCAGACTAGCTTTTGCCAGCGGCTTCGCCCGCGTGGAATTCATTTATCGCGCGCTGTTCCTTCGGGAACTGTGCATTTTTCCGAGATAAAAGTAGCTTATGTCACTCTCTGGCCCATAAACTATCTCTATGCCAAAAATCACGTCTATTTGTCGCTCCATTTCGAAGTGAAATACGGACAAACATACACACCAACACACACTTTCGCATTTATAATATTATAGTATGGATTAAAGTGATTATTAATCATACCCATTTTTGGTCATCATAATGTCTTCAAATGTAAATTTCAATGGTATATTCATAGAAAATATTTTATAGTGTTCCATGGTTGGACTAAAGGGTAGAAAAACTCAGGTAGCTACTATACAAATCACAGAATAAACCACCTCATTTAAAGCCATACCATTTTAAAAGAAAACAAAGCTATAGATCTCACGAGACTACAAAGACACAAAGGGTCAGACCTTTGGACGGTTGCCAGACTGTCCAGAACAATGCAAAAGTTTTATGAGTCTTATGAGTTATTCGAATGGATAGCTGTGAATGTTTAAGGTATAACATTGGTCAGTGACTGAGCTAGAGTAGATTAAATTAATGAGTTTATAAACGCTGTAAACGGGATCCGCGGAGAGCCAAGTCGCAATTTTTTTTCCTAAAGATAAAAAAACAAGTATTGAGCGAGTGACAAAGTATATAAAACATATGAAATGAACAGGACAGTTAACGTATTAAAGACATTACATATAACCTAGAAAGAATAACGTGTCAGTATAACAAGGAATAAGACATGAAACTTAACGGTCAAAATAAATCATTTCACTCAATCACAGTTCCAATAGTTGACCATGAATGCATTTCAAGTTCAATTCAATTCCTTCGAATCATATAATAATGTAATAACAGTCTCAAGTAACTTCTAATACAGTTATTAAAGTACCAACAACAATGAAAACCAAACACTCCCCCATTTCACATACGGACAGAAATATGCGGTCCCCACCACGCTCCCCGTGGGAACTCGCTCCTGCACCCACTTACTAGTTATTGCTCATATTTCAGAAACTTTTTATCGAGACCCCTTTTCAATTACTACATGAGGGTACACGCACGCTAATCATGTTTATTGTTGGTTATTAAAAGCAACGTTAGATAAGTAAATAGATTAGGAAGATACATGTTGAACTTTTACGTTTGGAGAGTAGAAAATTATTTTATTAGTGTGAGTTGATGAAGTTATTTGTATACCGACACGGCTTAATTTAATCCCCAAAGTTTCCCCAAGTTTAGTTTTAGTTTATTTTGCTATGTATAAATGTGATATGCAATTAATGAATGAACAAATAATTTCAATATTAAATATTAAATCCCCAAATGGACATGTTGTGAGTGACGCCCTATAGAGTCTGAAAGACAATGAACGTTAATAAAGCAGAGAAAGTTTACTCGCAATAGTTCACTGATATTATTTAGGATTTCATAGCACATAAATAAATAAATAAATAAATAAATATAAACAAAACAAAAGTAACACATTGAGAATATAGGTATCTGTAAACACAACAAAGGAAATTATTTAATATAATCTAAGGAGCTACTAAACCGTACTGTGCTTAAAATGTTTAATTGATGTTGTTATGCAGTTTCTCTTATCTGAGAGCTGAGTTAAACAACACTGAATGAACAACTACTGAAAACAAGTGAAAGTTATTAAATTACTACTCTTAAACGAGACGTCGTCTATTAATATAGTAAAGCTTACGATTATATCCACAAGGACTCTGTCAATAAACCATTGACATTAATATATGCATAAGAACCCAACAACGGACGGTCTGCAGACAATACAAACTTAATAACACAGTTGGACAAATACACGACCAAACATACTCAGCATAGAATTTGGAAGTGTCGCTAACCATTAGCTACACGAGCAAGTGCATTGCTAAGTTGGTGCAACTGCAACCACACGTGATGTAGATGCATATGGAAACAAAAGCGATATTATAATATTATTATAAGAGTTCGCTTGCATCGCAATTGCATAATAAACAGTGGACTGTGAACTGCGAAGTGCTTTCAGGATGTCTATGTCAATTGAAATAAAACGGTACCTACTTGCAACAAACTTACGAAGACGACAGATATTATCCCACGGCATGCAAGAAGTTTTTTTTAACGAGCAAGTGGGTCTCCTGATCGCTTTAAAATAGAAGTATACTCAATAGAAAAGTAGGTGCTTGTTTGTAAGTATACACTCGCATTGTATAATGATAACACTTTATTATATTTGTAAAAAAAAAAAAAACATTGTATTTTTTTGTTTCATGTTTTGCACCTTAGTAAGTTATCAATTGACGTTTAACTACCTAGCAAATAGAGAGCATATATTGCAAGTGTGGAAGTTGATGACTATCTGAAAACATATTCTGACGACGGCCGGCAAAAGAACAACATAGGATTTTATATTGTTAAACATTTCTTAAAAGCAGTATGCGTTTTACATTGCATTGATAATATCGATAAAAGTCTAAATTTCTTCGAATGAATTAATGACGATAACGTCGATAACAATGGCAAAATCATTTCCCCTTAACTGCCTATTATACCAGGAAACAATTGAGCATGATGACCGGCTACGTCACTACATCAACATCACTAATATTACATTCAATAATGATTTAATCCAATGCTAATTCAGCGGATTTAGAATTTGTTGGAGTGGATTACGTCAATAAAGATAACTTAAATTAAATTGATAGTAATGAAGTAGTAAAACAAACATTCACTGAAATTAAACAATGCGTGGGTGAAAGGAGTTTCGGTTAAAACCAGAGTGGAATAAAATATAATTATAGCTCGGTAGCAAACCTTCACTTTTACGTCGACTCTAATTTTAGAGCTGTGGAAACGTAGGTTTCGTAGCTAACTATGGCTGACTCTTATTGACTCCACATATTTATTTATTAGTGCTAGAAACATTAAGATACTTCTCAGAACTCAAGTCTAGATTTTTTACATCAACAGTGTCTAAAAATATTTAGCCCTTGAAAAGTCAAACGCCTACCAAATTTCAAAGTAAGGAGCGCTTTACCTTTTCTGTCTTTTCTCCAAGTTACCACTTGAAATTAAGACGACATTTTACATTTTGTGTAAAAAATGAAGTTACATAATACCTCTGACCTTTAAGGCTTGGACTTCTTAAACAAATTCTTGAAAACAACATCGCTTTCTGTATCAAAAACACTTTCAGCAGGAAACTTCGACAAGATAAAAAAAAAACATTTTGTGTAATTTGTCATTAAACTCATAAAGTGAAAAATTCTTTGTTCAAGCGGCGTCATGTTTCCAAGCCGAAAATGGTTTGATTAATAGAACTTAATACTGCGCAGAACGTGTCAGTTCAATCAGAGAAAGACCCTTCTATCACATATATATTTTCTAAGAAATTGAGACGTTTCCAGTGCGAGCCATAGGGACCTCAATACAGGCTTCCTATAATTAGAGGAAAGCCTGATCCAATTCTGCGAAATATTTGGTGATATTAATCATCTTATTATGAAGACTATTGTATTGTGTAGAATCTACACTATAGATATAATACCTAAAGCTGAAGTAGTTAATCGAACCAGCAACCCAAGCGACAACATCATTGCAGTACTTATATCGTCGTAATTCCACGAAGGACAGCTCTGCATCTAAATATGGGCACCAATATCTGTCATATAATTTTTGCGAATATCAGTGCATTATGAGTCTTAATTTATTTGACACGTATCGTATCAGTGACAGGAGATGACCTCTCACGCACGAGAATTATTAACTTATGCGAAAAAAGATAATTTTATGCAATTGTTTAATCAAAATGATTGCACCAGTTTAAAAAATAATATTGCAGTTATAAGTCGTTTCTATAACGTGAAAATCATTGAGTCAATGTTTTTTAATCCTTATAATAGGTACTTATTGAAACATTCGCTCTTATAAGTTGCGTACATCCTGAAGTTTCCAGTCCACTTGTCCTCCTTTCTATTCGGCAGTAACTTTTCTAACTATCGAGCCATCGACGACTGCTGACCCGGTAGGCATTTTTTGTTTAAAACTCATTAATTGTTTTACGCTCCAACTCCGTGAACCTTCCTTGTAATTGCTCTAGAGAATTGTAACTGATATTTGTATTTGCACAAAGTTGTCTCAACTTTTTGTTTCGACAAACACTGCCTACCAATTGCGCGGATTCATTTATCAATCCATGAGCGAGGGTGCGTAATTTAAACAAATGCCTCCCCCTAGTGGTTGTTGATTTTACCTCGAGTGAAATAAGTAGTAGTCCAGCAGTGGAGGTCTTTCAGCTGATGATGATGAGTAAAAAAACTATGCCTTCCAGTACAGTAGACTTTTCTTTTGGTATACATGGCTAGACATAGTACAGTCGTGAGTAAACATATGGATTTATCGTAAGTTATTTTTTAACCCGCGACGCAAAAAGTGGGGTGTTATAAGTTTGACAGCTATGTGTGTCTGTGTGTGTCTGCCTGTGGCACCGTAGGTCTTAAACGGGTGAACCGAATTGAATGCGATTTTTTTATTTGAAATCAGGTTTTCTAGCGGTGGTTCTTAGATATGTTTCATCAAAATCGGTTAAGCCGTTTTTGAGATATTGAACTTTGAAGTGACAAAGTTTTTCAACTTTTTGTTAGTTAGGTTATGAGTGGTTCGAATAGATATATTTTTACAAGAGTAAGATGAAATTTGACATGAAGATTGGTTTTTGATTTAGATTTTTTTGGATAGCTTCGACGGGAGTGGAAAAAATGTTTCTCGTTGAGAACGTAGATCCATAGATGGCGTTAGTGTCGCTGCTAAAGTGACAAATGAAAAAGAATCCAAAGTTGAAATATGGGTGCATAGGAAAAATTCGTGTCTAGTCTCCTGTCCAGTGGTGGTGTAGGGGAATAGCACGCAGCACGGAATGCTGAGGACCTGGGTTCGATTCCCAGCGCTGGTCTATTTTTCTGGTTTTTCTGTGCATTCATGTTTCGGCTTGTGTTTTCGTGTGAAATATGAAGATTACCTCGGAAGGATAAGGAATATTTTTTTGTATGGAAAATTGCATAGCTCTCGCTACTCGCTCTCGCTGTCCCAGCGACAAACGTAATTTTCGCAGAGGAAATACTCTACACAAAGGACAAAAACAGTCAAAAGCATACGTTACTCTGTTATTTGCACCATCGAGCATGTTAATTAAACGTCGTTAGAGATCGCCTTTCATTATCGGTTCGCCTTCCCGAATATCAAATTACGGCATATATTATCATTATTTGGAACGCAAGGGGGACCACGAGGGGATTTGGAGTCGTATAATGTATCATTTTAGCACGCTATCGACACAATATAGATACATCTCATCACTGTTAATGATGGTAGAATCAACGCCAAAAGGCATACCAACATTTCGACCCAGAATACATTAATATTTATAGGCATTTATGAAGTCAAAGTCAAAGTCAAAATCTCTTTATTCAATTAAGAAATAAGAGAAGAGATTATGAAAGTCAAAAAAATCTACCACCGGTTGGGAAAAACCTCTATTGAGAAGAATCCGGCAAGAAACTCAACGACTTTATTTTTAACATAGGTTCGCTATTCGAAGGGATCGCTCATGCGGATCGGAATTATTTCCAAATATCCCTGTCCATGATATAATCATTGACTTTGTAATAAGCCTTAGATATTAACGTCTTCTTGACAGTCGATTTCAAGTTTTAAGAAACGTATAAGGGCTCCTAAAGGTAGCTTAATAACAGGTGGCGTTCCATTTTCGTTAAAATATAGCTAAAATAATTCAAGCCAAAATTTAATCTTTTTAAGTGCTGGTACCTCTACTCCCAAGGGATGGTGATCCAATCACTGAGATGTTCCAAAGTGATACAGCACTATGTCTGCTATGGGGACGCTGTCAAATCTAATAAATACATTTTGAGAAGCTCTTCCATCCAAATCCAAAATCTTCAATCAATCTTAGACCCGGATCGAAGTAACCCAAACAAAATCATGTTTACATTACTACCAATATCTCAAACAAGTTTATCTGTCAAAGGCACTGCTACAGCATTAATAAGGACGTCCCTTTTACCCTGCGCCCTTTGTGGAAAGCAACTCGATCCGGGGAAGATGGATCTCGAGATAACCGATCCAAGGGTCAGTGGTAACCTCCGCGAATCGCCAGGGTATTCATAATGGCTTCTTTGTTGTCTCGATCGCGAATTAGTAAGGTAAATTGCACTCCGATCTTACAAGTGTTTGGTATTGGTCGCTCGTTTCTCGCAAATGCAATGGTGCGTGAATTTTTAAGTGGTTTTAAGGTTAATGATACTTTTTTTCTTTGTTTTCAGGTAATTTTTGCACGTTGTTTTAGGATTTAACAGTTTTGTGAGCATTTGCGGTGACATGTAATTCCCTACGTACGCTTATAATTCCACTTTTTCGATGACTAACTAAAGAAATAGCCTGAGATTTTGGGATGAGAAAAGAAAACAGCATAATTAATTAAACCTTCGCGCAAACCGAACTCTTTCACACAAGAAGAGGAATTAAGACAATGCTTGCTCGTTTGCCTCCCTCTCATGATAATAACCTACCTAACCAACAAAAAGTCGGAAAACCCCCGACTTTGTCACTTAAAATCTCAAAATCGGCTGAACCGATTTTGATGAAACATGAGTCAGTACCATGGCCAGAAAACTTGGTTTCAAATCAAACAATCGCATCAAAATCGGTCCTCGCGTTTAAGAGCTACGGTACCACAGACCGACACGACACGCAGACAGACACACAAAGTGTGCATAAATCTGATAAAACTCTATTTCTAGGGCCGGTAGGACCTGTCAGATATTGTGCACTTCGCCGTGGCAGATATTAACGCTGACTGTACTATCGGTAAAGTTGTGGTTCTTGACAAATTATTACAATTTTGATGAGAAAGTATATGGATAATATATAAGTTAGTATACAATATGAGCCATTTTAAACATTCTACTTTCTGCTTCATCCCTAAAATACATTCTACGTTTGAAATTTGAGGCTGGCCATAAAGAATTCATGCAGGGGTCATACGTATAAATGGAAAGCCTACATTTAACCCGTTCGGTGTCGAAAACGTACCTACTTCAAATGGAACAGTGTTTCTACACCGAGGACCGCAAACCGCAGGGTGCACTGCCCTCTTGCTCAATTGGGCTCTTAACGAACCATATCGCTTAATATTTATACAAAACTGTACATTATACATTACTTCAACACTCAAAAGTATTACAACACAAATGACAAAGGAGGAAGGTGGAATATAGCTATATGTAATTAAATTGCATCTTTTGCCTCAAAGACATGAGTCAGCGTTATTTGTTCTTCCTACTGGTGACTTATTTTATACTAAGTAGCTTTTGCCCGCGGCTTCGCTCGCGTTTAATTTGGGGTAACATAGATTTAGTTTCTATCGTCCAATTTCGTGTTTTGATTGATTTTTTGAGACGTTGTTTTAGACAGATGGTGCAAATTTTGGAATATAATTCCTACCTAAATTATAATTCGTACAAACTTTGAACCCTGCCTCACATCTTCAGGGGTGGAATTTTAGAAAACCTACGTGTTCCTTTTGCCCGCGGCTTCATACGCGATATAGAATAATTCCCGCGGGATAAGAATAAGTTCAGCGGTTTATACGTGATGAAGTAACAAACAAATAAACAAACAGGCTTACAAACTTTCGCATTTATTGTATTAGTGGGAAGTGGGATTAGTAGGATTGCAGGGCTACAATATCTACTAACCGGACAATTATATCTTTTTCTCTAAAATGTCTGTAAAAGTTGACATTATTCTTTACATAATCAGAAGGTGAAGTCCATAGTTTATGGTCAGCGACAAATTAAAAAGTTGAAAAGATTACAGGCGCGCTAGCTCGACAAATAATAAATTAGCGCGTAGTAGTAGTCACATTTTTTTTAAAGTTAAAAAGGCCATAGAAATGTTGGCACAAGTCGTATACAGCCAAGTCTAATGGGCAGTATCAGATTTTTTTTTGGGCCTCCGGGCTGCACCGTCCCTGTTAAGAGCAGCTCAAAATTGAAAATACAAGCTGAAATATAGATGCACAGAAAAACCAGAAAAATAAGACCAGGGCTGTGAATCGAACCCAGGTCCTGAGCATTCCGCTATACTACCGCTGGACAACGGTACAGACACGAATTTCCCCTATGCGACACATATCTCAGCTTGTTTGTTAAAAATTGCGATTGAAATTAAAAATACAAAAGGATTCCAAAAAAAAACAATCTTAAGAGCAAGCTCCTCATTCAAGCATTAAAAAAAGTATTTGATGAATTAAGGACCGATTAATAATAGTTCGTAAAAACATTTCTTGAAATTGTAGTAGTTTGGTGGCTAACAGCAATAACACTGATAAATAGATAGCCATGATACGTACTGTTATTCAACCCAGACAAATTAATCTCCCCAGTCGATTTTTTAAGCGCAAAAATGAAAACAACGTCAACAAATTAATCTCCCCAGTCGATTTTTTAAGCGCAAAAATGAAAACAACGTCAATGAACCCAATAGGAAATAAACAGATAATGGATCAAAACAATTTTTATCTTAATCTAGAAACTTCATTGATTATTTTTCACAATATTATTATAATGATTAACTGTAACTACGTCAAAAGGAGCTATCTCTTAATTACGTCAGATATTGAGAGGGGCGGGGGGAGGGTTGTCTAACGATTTGTGACGTATTTAATTTTCAGTCCACTTTATCCGGTTCGAAGGGCCAAAATGAAGTGGACTCACGCAGGGCAAGGTTCCAAGGAAGACAGATTATGACTAATTTTATTAGATTAATTCCTTTTTAACCCCCGACGCAAAAAGGGGGGGTGTTATAAGTTTGACAGCTATGTGTGTCGGTATGTCTGTCTTTGGCATTGTAGCTCTTAAACGGGTGAACCAAATTGAATGTGTTTTTTTTTATTGAAAGCAGGTTTTCTAGCGATGGTTTTTAGACATGTTTTATCAAAATCGGTTCAGCCGTTTTTGAGATATTAAACTTTGAAGTGAGCTTTGAACCAAGTCGGGGGTTTTCTAACTTTTTGTTGGTTAGGTTAGTTATATTTAATCAACAATTTTACAATAGAGTGACGTTCACGGCTCGGACGCCATGAGAGAAAGAGAGAGTGCGATCGCGACGGGAATAGCTTCCATCCTTATTCAGAACATTACACAGGCTTATAAAATAATCAAATAGGCAAATAAAATAGTAAAGGCATTTCTCCTAGAGCGAATATCAAGATTAATTAGCATTAATACATATATATGACATTAGCGGAATGTCAATGGCTGGTCAATGACCTCAGTCAGCTGTTCGTTCCTCACAGAAGTCATTCACGAATAGATGTTTATTTGTACTTTAAATAAAGACTGCTTGTTTAAAAATGTGGGTGTCCTTTTTTATCTTGGAGTAAGTGATGTGGTCAGTGTATTAGTAGCATTATCGTCTTTTCAATTCCGCATAATATTTATTTATTTATCATGTAAGTGGGATCATTATAAGTACATTAGGTACTGATGATTTATCTTACTACAATTGAAAAGATAGAGAGCCTTATGACGGAGCCCTAATAATAGCAAAAGCAAATAGCATGGAGCAAGGAATAGTACGTAAAGGTCCGATAGTTCTAAAAGGCATAAAAAGGCTGTTTCGAAGTTCCCGTGCGAATTCATCATCATCATCATCATGTCAGCCGAAAGACGTCCACTGCTGGACATAGGCCTCCCCCAAGGCTCTCCACTCAGACCGGTCTTGTGCTTTTCGCATCCACCGCGATCCCGCGATCTTAACCAGATCTTGTTGGAGGCCTACCGACAGCTCGTCACCCGGTCCGCGGACGCCATTCGAGAACCTTTTGACCCCATTCGCCCGTGCGAATTGCTGCAACCATAATCGGATTCTACTAAGTCTAAACTAACAAATACATAGTCATGTTATCACCTCATCATGATGTAACAATCACTCCTATTCAACTTCACATCGGCCTCAATTTACTATTAATATCGTCTTAAACAAACGTACAAATGTCACTTTCTGTTTTCACAATCCCCGAAGTGCTACTACGAAACTCGAAGTTCGTGTCGTACGGTCCCTCTCGCTCTCGTGTTAAATAGTGTAAGTGTCAGAGGGACCGCACGACACGAACTTTGAGCCCAGATGGGCTACCACGAAACTCGAAAATCGAAGTTCGTATCGCACCGTCCCTTTCACTCGCGTATTAAATGACATAAGCGTCAGTTCGAGTTCGAGTATTCCACTTCATTGTATAGGGCCTGCTGTCACCAGTCCGCATTCCTCTGTCATTCCGTCAATCGATTCTATAGTCAATCAGCCTTTTTTATAGAACCCTGTCTGATGCTAGCAATTGTGATCAGACTCCATGCAGCAGGGAAGTATTATTGTTTTTGATTGCGAAAAGGTTCTTGGACGGGTTACATAAGTTACGTGATAGCCAGTCATTGTACAGTCGCGTGCCGATTGAACGTTACAGATGTCAATATTTTAATCACAATTAGATAGTACCGGGTATTTAATGATAGTCAAGACTGAGGCTTTTGTCAATAAGTAAATACTTGTTTTATGTATTCTTGATATTGCTCTAATCTACTGTAAATTGCATCACCTGCTAAAATGTATCTTACTTTTGTCGAAAATACAAACTGAAATATAGATGCACAGAAAAACCAGAAAAATAAGACTAGCGCTGGGAATCGAACCCAGGTCCTCGGCATTCCGTGCCGCGTGGTATACCGCTACACCACCGCTAGACAACGGTATAGACACGAATTTCTCCTATGCACCACATATCTCAGCTTGTCTGTTTCTTTATTTAGCCACTTAAGCAGCGACACTAGCGACATCTATGCCGTAGCCCTCGTCTTCATCGATCTTACTTTTGTTCATTGTATAAGTTGCCTGGAAGAGATCGCTCTGAAGCAATAAGGCCGCGTATTGCTTACCTTAGAAAATCTCTATGTATACAGCGTGTATTTTTAATACTACTTCAAACTTTAAGGGTAGTTAGTGAAGGACCTAATAATCACATTTTATTATGTTTTAGTAAAAAATTGAGACTTATTATTTTCCTTACAAAATTAATTAGCACGCGATACTACTTTGTTTTTATTCAAAACGTCGCACTTGTGACGTGACAGCTGTCACATAACGCTTCTCTCTTCTTTTACGCATTACATTGCTGCTCGAAAATATTTCAAAAATTGATTACGCTCTGTTAGTTAATTTTAAATTAACAATTTGTTTTGATATCGGTTCACATCACTTATCGT
This sequence comes from Choristoneura rosaceana, assembly GCA_037349165.1. Lineage (NCBI taxonomy): Eukaryota > Metazoa > Arthropoda > Insecta > Lepidoptera > Tortricidae > Choristoneura > Choristoneura rosaceana. The sequence goes on from JAZBNJ010000013.1 coordinate 5,941,125, forward strand.
CTGGTAAAGTCTGGTTACAGTTTGAGGTAATATTAAAAATACACGCTGTATACCTGTTTTCTCAACTGCTTACTGTGTTGGTGTGCGAAAAAGAGTTATTGTATTGTACTTGTTTGTTTATGTCACGAGAGAAATGAGAGTTAAGCGCTTGGCGAACTGAATTTAATATGCTGCTTGTATGCTTAGGTTGTTATTTGTCGGGATGATTCTAGTGGTAAGAGTTGAGTAGTTTCCTGTGTAAAATATGATAGGATATATATTAAACTAGCTTATGCCCGCGACTTCGTCTGCGCGGATCTAGGTTATCGCGCGGTGGCGCCCTCTACCGGAATAAGAAGTATCCTATGTTGATCCTTGGGGCTTAAACTATCTCTATACCAAATTTCATCAAAATCGGTTCAGCGGTTTCGACGTGAAAGCGTAACAGACAGACAGACAGACAGAGTTACTTTCGCATTTATAATATTAGTAGGGATTGTTTTATGATTAGAACCCTTTCCACGCGAGATCGATTCGCGTTTGTCCGGTTTTTGAAGTAAATAGAGACAGAACCACTAATCCAGCTACAAGCATTTTGACAGTGACTATTAGAATACAGTGGATATTTTTTATTATTTGTTATTGCAGCCGTAATAGAAATACACACATTATTTATGAATTTCAGAAGTCTATCTACTACGGCTCCTGAGATACAGGTCTGTGACAGACAGACATACGGACAGTACAGTGACATTGACATTGACACTGTTGGATATAGGCCTCCACCATAGTCCTCCAGTTCCCTCGGTTGGAAGCGACCCGCGATTTTTACCGAAGGATCGGGTACGGAACCCTAAAAACCGAAGTAATAAGACCAGTGAAGTATAATACCACAATTGGGCAACACATTAAATTAAATCTTAACGCAACGCCTTTATTTGCAGATGGTGAAACCTGTAGTTAAGGGAAATTACTTCGTGTCAACATCTAAGAACCGTGACACAATCCTAAGACGATGTTGCTTGCCTTTCTTTAAGTAAATGCACTAAATGCACACCACACACTACATCGTTGGGAAACAGGCATAGAACAGAATTACTGGGAAGAATCAAAGAATAAAAGTCTGGAAAGCTGTCTTTGAAGGTATAGTCGAATTTAGTGTAGGAATAACGCTGACTTTATGCGCCTTTTTATTGTACGTTTTAAATTATATTTTTATTGCGTATTCTATAGAACAATAGCTCACTAGCCGTTAATAAAAAAATAGACGTTAAGTTTTTTTTTTGTCTTTAATATGTAATACCTATATCATTTTCATTTCATTTATTCTGTAACAAACTGACGAAAAATACTGTGTGTCACACGGGCGGTACCGGAATTACAAACATCGATTCATTAGCCTTCAGTCTTCGACTTCGTGGTTCTAAGCTACTCCAGTAACACCATTTACTGCGACAAAGTACCAAGGGACCGTACAAATAAACGGAAGTTGCAGGTTACATTTTTATTTCACATACAACTTGCTTGTGAAAAGGAACTCAAAGTTCAGACAGACATAGCAACAACAGACCTGATTCACTTGATAAATAGTATCATACAATCACGATCGTTTATGCTGGCAGGGTGTAGGCATATACTAATTTGGTCCGGCGAACAATAGGCCGTACTGTGACGTTGACGACGGACTACTGCTGTCATACTGTGTAGGGCATTGCTGTTTCGACCGAGGTTATAGTGCTTTTCTCAAAAATCTCAATGACAAAAAAATGTGATTGACAATAAAGTTCACATTAACCAAGTATTCACGAGTCAAATCTCAAGCAAATAAAGATCTGTGCCCTATTTCACGAAAGTACAAATTACAATAAAATTTACAAGCGGTAGTCTTTGTTTAACAGTATGCTTTGAAAAAAAGACTACCGCTAGTAAAATGTAACTTGTAGCTCCGTGAAATAGGGCCCTGGTTTAATAATAATAGTACATAATATAACAGGTTACTTGTGTTAGTTACATTAATGATGTAACGCGTGTTACCGAACCGGAAGCAGAGCGACGCACGCGACGATGCGCACGAGTTCAGTTCTGAATATGGCTGGTCAGGGAGGTTACAAGTAATACAACGCAAGCTATTACAATAAGCAGTGGTTCTCAATATTTTTGGACCATGAATCCTACTAATATCATAAATGTTTCGTTTTAAACTTTCGTGATTCTCACTCATAGTCAAAATACCACAAACGGGACTTATCACGCTAACACACACGAGTAATATTTACCTCGACGTTTCGGCAACGTTGCAGTTGCCGTAGTCACGAGTAGACTAACACGAGTAGAATAGTTGCCGAAACGTCGAGGTAAATATTACTTGTGTGTGTGTTAGCGTGATAAGTCCCGTTTGTGGTATTTTGACTATCACAAATGTTTGTTTGTTACCTTTCATGTCTAAACTGCTAAATCGATTTAAATGAAATTCGGTATACTCACAGATAGTAATTTGCGTCACGGGACATAAGATAGTTTTTATCCCGGAAAATTGCAGTGTCCATGTGTGTGTAAATGAATTCTACGCGGACCTAGTCACGAGTAACAGCCAGCCGTGAATAACTAATTAAATCAGGGGTCACTTTGCAAAAATCTATCTAAATTTCATATTTATATCATTAGCAGGATAGTTTAAACTAGAAAAATATACCTAACTATTAATAGGATAACATTTCATAAAACTATTACAACGAGACGTCGATAAATAACACAAATACAATCAACTTGACATTTACAAAATTACATGTCAAAACAGTCAATTTTAAATTTTAACGACGATCGTTTAATTTTAATTACTTAACTGTCCTAAATTACTGCTTAGTTCTGTGTAAACTAATAAAATGTTAAGGTTTTTAGTATTGTCGAAAGAAACCCATAAAACCAGCGTCCCTAAAAAATGTCTATTTGTGTACCAATCTTTCATTAACGTAATATGTCGTAAAGTTTTCTAATCGACGACACAACGCGGGGACTGTTGTCGGCTGAATTATCCAAATGCAAGCCGTAAAAAGAAACATAAAAATATTAGCTTTGGAATGGAGCCTCGAAAACTCGCCGCCATTAAAATTAAGCCCTTGGATGCACACAGCGTGTAAAAACATCGTTTCGGTATGGGTTTAAATTAAAAAGTCCGTTCGCTAGCTAAGTAATTAAGCAACCTCCTTTGCAATAAAAAAAAATAATAATAACTCCGTCGGTATGGCCAAAGTTGTACAAAATGCATTATTTCCAAGGGATTTTGTGCTTATCCACATTAGAGTTACTTTAATATGTTAATACAGCAACCTCGGACGAAGTAAAACAATTAAGTTATGATCGCTGCATCCAGACCGCCATTAAAATTTCAGCTCGCATTTCCGTTTGGAGCAAAAATTAAGCGTTTCTCTACAGCTGAACGTCCATAACAAAAACCAACAGGAACTTCAAAAATCTGGCAACATCAAGACAGGTTTGAAAGTTGAAGAGAGATAGAGATAACTCTACCGCTGACGGGACCTCCATGAGTGAAAGCGAGACAGATCGATTAGCAGAGCTTGTTACGGTTTAAAATTTTACAGCAGAGATGGGGTTATATGACTCCCCTGGGTTGGAGAAGGACGGATGGCCAAGGACCGGGAGAGGTCGTTGCCGTGTAAACAAAAAAATGCGATCTTTTGTGAGATTAACCTAAAAGAAGGACACACAATGACTATAAAGTGCTTTCTTGCACGTGTCCCCGAGAAATGTGGGATCAGTAAGCCGAGAGATTTGAGGCTGGCCAAGTTTTATAGGCCACTTGTTGGAGTTGCACTGTGACTCGGCAAGTCGGCAGTCCGCTTTTGACCGGTTACGTTGATATTAACAAAGCTCTTATTGGTATTTAGGCTCTCAATCCTTAAATTGAAACCCTTGGTCATTAACTGCATGAAATTGAGTTACGTTACGTTCAGTTATTTAACTTCATCTTTTTATTAAGTGTTCATAGCCAGGAGTACCTTAAGTAAAGTTTCATCCACTTTGAGAGTAAGTAGTCAATGATCAAAAAATTTAAATTGGCCCGACTTTAGGTGTACAATCAGTAGTATATCCCATATACTCACTCGTACCAATACCTTACACAACAAAGGGTGCATATCTGATAAGACCAATTTCTAGGGCCATTAGGACGTATCAGTCATTTTTGCACGCTCCGCTGTGGCAAATACTTAATGCAGGTGATTGTACATTATACCTAGTATTTCAAAATAAATATTACCTTTCCAAAAAGGTATCTGACAGATCTTTCTTCACTTTAGAGCCACCAGATATTTCGCATACATTTTTTATTTGTTTTTTTTTTTTTCCCTCAACCTAAGCTCAAAACCGTGTTTGTAGCCGGCCAGTCAGTCACACCCTCGTTCCACCCTAATGGGGTTACTGTCGCCCTATGGCACATTTGCAAGGGTCCCATGATCGATAGGGTTTTTTTAATTCTCAATCCATACCTACTGGTGCATAATGCATGAGGGAGTGCAGGCAGAACCTAGCTCAAATGAGAAAAGCCTGTTGGTGTATAAATTCAATGGATCGTCACATTATCAAAATTAAAGCTTAGCTTTCAATTATAAATTCTATGTTTTAGGTAGGTATGTGGAAATTCGGATCAGAGTCCTCATAGCAAATAGTCCTCGTTGTCAAAAAGTCTGTAATGTTTTGGGAACAAAAGTAAGGTTTAGTAAAAGAAGTAAGTTTCTTTTGCATTAAATGTCTTACATCTGTGGTTTAAGATACAACTTATCTCAAACTTGGCATATTGGCACGTGGTCGATGGAGTGTTCGACAATGATTTCGCAGTATCGAGACCCGACCGATTTATCACGCCTACTTATTTCGCAATAGACTAGACGCCTTTCTTGGGGTCTTAATCTAATGCAACGTGTCTTGTGCACTTAGGCATATTATTAGGAATTAACTGATAATTGTATTAGCAAGATGATTATCAATTGAATTGAGAGTACAGTTTACAGTTCGTCGCCATTGAGTCGTCTATTATCCCTAGTCAAGGACAAAAGACCCAATAAACTAAAAAACAATCACCCGCGACTTAAGACAGCTACATTTAAGCAACAAATGTTTTGTACTGAGGAAGAACCCTGGTCGAGTTCGAAATGCGCAGTATGGCGTTGGTTATACTTGGGTTTGTGATATTATTGCGTGTGTTCTTACAGTGTGGGGGTAGACGAGCTGAATGAACACACGTAGCTATCGTAAGGTCACGGGTGAGCAAAGTAATTGTTTATATTTAGTTCATTGACGAACCTCTGCGAAGTAACGGCAGATTCAATAAATTCTGACAAAGGACTCTGCATATTTTGGCATTAGGTAGGACCTATAGCGCGCTGCGGCAAGTTTGTGATCAGGGATTGGATATCATTTTCAACAGGATATTTTTCATTTGGATGCCTTAATTAAGTAACTTATGTTTAAATAAGAAGAGAACCATAATCTTTACAAGTTACTACCGACCTAGAAACACACAAGCCGATGACATTCGAAAGCTTTAATTAGTCCAATCTTAAAATGTCAAGGCGGTACAACCTTGACTTTCAGGTAAATAATGTAATTGTTTAAATAATTGGTGTCTACAAGTATTAAGCCGATTAATGGAAAGCAATGACTTAAGTCCGATTTCGAAAGACGTTAATAATTGCATTTTGAGAGTAAAAAATTGCGATTATGCCCAATTAAATTAAACAGGTACAGGTACTGCTGCGTTTTTTCTTAAAACACTGAATTAGCGCTATTTTAGGGTTCAATCTCGTCATATGAGCCATAAGAGGTCCACTATTGGACATAACTTAAGCCTCCCCCATAGACCTCCAGTTGCTTCGGTTGGAAGCGGCCTGCATCCACCGGGAACCGGCCATCCGTCTATCCGGTGGTCCCTTTGTCGTGTTGGTGGCTTACTCTTCATTTAAGTTTAATCTTGATTTGGCAATGGCTGGCACGTGCAGACGGTGCAAAGTCTCGTGGAGCACTAGGCCAGTGTAACGCGCGTGAACTATTTATACGCTGTATCTGCGCGGACGCAGGCCGTGGGTGTCCGTAGTGATGCGCCATGCTCGATATGTTCTGAGATATTATTCGATGGTTTCGGCAAGTACACGGTGTTTCGTTGGAGCGCCCTCGTGTTTTGTTATCTGCCGAGATTCATTTTACCTTTTACGTAGTGGCATCTGTGTATAGTCAAAATTTCCATAGAGCAAGAAGATTATAGAAATTATATTTTTTTGGTCAAGATTCCTAGATAAGATTCATCATTCAGTCGATTGAATAAGATTGCCAAGACAACTTTTTTTAATCCAGTTCGGTAACTTCGGTAATTTATACCAACCGTACAAAAATCAACTAATTCACATACTAATTTACAGAAATCTCACGGGACGTAGTTAAAAAAATATTATAATAATAATTAATAAACCTTGCTTCATCTTTAAAGAAATTTTCATTTCCAACTTCCTTATTTTACTACTTATATTTCATTTTATTTCATAAATAAAAATTATCAGAGATTAATGAAAACACAAATATATAAACTATTACATTTATTTAATAATTATGTATTTAGTTTTACGGTAATGGTTGAAACTCTCGATAGTTTTAAAACTAAAGCACCAATTAAAACCTATCCATTCCACTTCCACTACCTACACAAGAACTGAAAATATACTTATTATATACCTTCTTGAGTTTCTTGCTAGATTCTTCTCAACAGATGTTTTTCCGGACCGGTGGTACCTTTTTTTGACATTCATAACTTAGTCCTCAAATTGAATGAAGAAAAGACATTTTGATTATAACTTAATTCTAAATGTTGAGTGTTCCACCGATATCTGAGTAACTATCGACTTTTACCCTCACTAAATCTAAATTTAATCTCAGTCAGCGGCTTACCGTGGCCGCGTTCGATCCCACGATTGGCTCCAATATTTTCGACTCCGTTTAAAGCAACATTTGCCATCTATTTGCTGAATATCTCATATCAAACTCATAAACAGAATTTATTGCCTCCATCCCACAGTGTTTCAGGTTTCAGATTGAAATAACTCATTGATGAGCACGAGTGATGAATTGCTAATGCATTGAACGTTGATACAATTCTGCATAGCTTTTTGATTAATCTATCATTCATGCATCAACGCGATATTGCTGTTGCGATCTGGTTATTTAGCGTACCTATATGGAGCCGTGAACCTAATTCGTTAATACTGAACAATTTCAATTAAAAAAAATATTGGTCCATTATAGAAAAACTACTTTCTGTCATGAGTTTTGCGGCGGCAAATTTAGGTCGTCCTTTGCTACTACAGTATCGCAGGATCTTTAATATCACTAAATAATAGAAATTATACTCAGAAACAATGAAAAATAAATATTTAGACCCAGTTTATAAACCCTGGTCCTAAAGTCCAGGAGACCCACTTGCTCGTTTGCCTTCCAGTAGAATAAAAAAAAAAAAAAAAAAAAAAAGTGTTACGACTTACGACCAACATCAAGTTTTATTCATCGACAACACCGATACGACATCTTTACCACACTAGTCCAATATAGCACCTATTTCGTGGACACAGAGTTAACAATCACAGGGATTTATTAGGTTTGAGTAACATGCATGGAATCAGTCACGCGAGCTTCCTTCTGGAGAAACCTTGAAAATACGATGGGTTTTGTAATAAAATATTTATTGATACAAGTTGGAAACGCTGCTAAAACATACTTGTAACGCTACTTGAAAGAACGTAAACAAAAGTTACAACAAATAGGATTTTTTCAACAAAGATACTGAACTCCTTTCAGGAGTTAGGGTGAGTGTAATTATTTTTTTAAGTTGTGGGCGTGAGTCATGTATTTTCAGTCGTATTTTCATACAAAAGTCTATTTGTTTACAAATTATTTTGAGTCGCCGTGTGGCACAAACTGGACTTTTATATAAAACCGAATACAGCAGAAATTACGCGACTCACAACAAAAACAAAAAAAAAGAAGAAAGAAAAGAAGCTGGAAGAGATCCCTTCTTAGGGATAAGCTCGCCTTTGTTCTCCTCTCTGTGTTTATGTATTTCTATTTTTATGTGCAATAAAGAGTTTACATACCTACATACATACATACAAATTACGCTCGTCTGGCTTCACTCTTACAGTACATCGGCATATCGGCCGGAAAGCAGCTTTCAAATTGACTTCCAAAAATTCAATTAAAGTGTCACGGATAACTGAAAGGGAGTTTAGTTTCAATTAGAAACAATAAGATAATAGTGTCTAGGTGAAGGTCTCTGAACTGAGTTTATAACGTTCCTCGTTTCTTTATTTTCGCGAGGCCAAGGACAGCACAGCGGCATTGACAGAGTCCAGTTATCACGGATGTTAAGTATGATTTCTTATTCGCACATTTGTATACTTGTGTAAAACAAAAAAACCGTTGTTATGTATGAGTCACGGTCTCCCTCATACTGTTGTCAAACCTAAGGTGTATCGACAGTTCAAAACTGGAGACCGATTTTCACAGCACTTAACTCGAAAACCGAATTATACCTTATAATTATACCTTAATTCGAATGTGATAAAAATCTGTGTTTTGTTTTTAGATGTGTCTTGAAGGCTCCTTGGTTTCTTAAGCATTTGGCTTTATTGATAACTCGCTTAATACTGGACTTTACAATGATATTATTGTTTTTCTGTCTTATGTAATACAAATTTTGTTATTTAATTGTTAGCGAAGTCTTTTGTAAAGTTCTGAACAGAAGTCTCGTTCAGAACACCTGGTCTGTAGCAGAATGTAATTGAAATTCAAAAACATATTTAATTTCGATTTTGTGTTAAAAACTGTGGATGGTGTGATTATTTTTGTAGAGCTTCTATTTTTTAGCACAAAAGCTATTAATGCCCACTGCATGCAGGTATGTAACGTTGATGTATGGAATTAGTTAGTTAGTAACAAATGACGTAGGTATTTTACTAGAACATTTTAAAATAGTTATTCTAGACTAGACAATTAGCCGTGACATAATTTATTTATAATTCGTGTTTATTGCGAACACTAATGAATAGTTTTCCTGTTATCAGCTAAATTGGCATTAAGGACACAGTTTAATAATGCAGGATGAAAAGGTACCTTGACTATAATTATAGTCAACCAAGTAGGTAAGTGCTTTACCATTTTTGTTACAGATTCTATTTTTTTATTTTGGTTTTATAAATAGATATATAGAAATAATGATGTACCAACAAAATCTTTTTTGCTTGGTTTTAAATTTAAACGGAACCCTCAGTCCGCGAGTCTGACTGGCACTTCGTCGGTTTTAGGTTATTGAAATAACGCTGAGGCCAAATGAGCGTATTTTTTTGAAGTTGTCAGTCGCGTAACAGTTTCATAGCAAAATCAAATTTTACGACAGCTCACTTTGAGTCATCATGTGAAACAAATATGACTTTTATATGAAACTCACAGCAGCGTAAACGTTAAACGTTAGTCTCATACAAAAGTCTATTTAATTACAACTTATTTTGAGTCGCCGTGTGGTACAAACTGGGCTTTTGTATAAAACCGAATGCAGCAGAAGTTACGCGACGCGACCGAAATTACGCTACTCACAACTCAAAAAATTACGCTCGGTTAGTCCCACTTTAGCAAACGATTTCGAATACAATTTCAGATTCAGCGTTCAGCGGCATGGCCTGGTTAGACGGTGAACAGAATCGGCATAACAATAGTGCGCGGGCGCCGTGAACGGCTTTCTATGCGTTACACAACACTCGCCAAATCATCAGCCAAATAATTCACTGGCTGGTTTAAATTTTCTGTCAAAAATAAACGTCAAAATTAGGGATGTCGAAAAAAAAATCGATATATCGATTAAATCTCAATAAACACTCACTAAAGTAAATTTCATTAGTAAAATAGTGCAATTAACGTCTTCAGTGTTTAATATACATGCAACAAAACATAATACTCAACAGTCATAGACAATATAGTTCTTTTTTTTCGTTCGTTCCTATCTTCTACAGTTTCAGATTTCAGCGACTTCAGTGCCATAAGAATTAAAAATATATCGTTTTCGATACAATTTTCGATACTGGATATTTTCTATCGATATATCGATATATCATTACGAAATATATCGCCCAAAAATATCGATATATTGAATTGAAAATATCGATATATCGATGTATCGATATTTATTCGACAAGCCTAGTCAAAATACCACCAACGGGACTTAACACGCTACCACACACGAGTAATATTTACCTCGACGTTTCGGCTACATTGCAGTGGCCGTGGTCACGAGTAGACTGAAGTGTGGGTCAAGTCTGCCTATATTACTCGTGTGTATTAGCGTGATAAGACCCTTTGGTGTTATTTTGACTATGAGTGAAAATCACGAAAGTTTAAAACGTTATAAAAATAAGCGTAATTTCTGTGAAAAAAAAAACTTTTACAATCCCTAGAACGGATAAGAACTGTCAGGATTATCATGAATAACAATTAATTTAGTATGACATACCGATTATACTACCTACAAATGTAAATAGAACTTATCCATTTTTGAAAATGCTTAAAAAAGAGCTCGAGGCATTAAAAAACCAAGAACATTTTAAAGATAAAGATAAAGATAAAGATAATTTATTTGTCAAACATGAGTTCCTATATACAATTATTAAATTGAATATATAGATGTACAATAATTTGATGTCCTGTTCTTCATGTCTTGCCTTTCAGCATACAAATGTTTACTTATGAATATATGAATTTAAATAACCCGGATTTATAATAATTTTACCGCTGTCATTTTGATTAACCATGACCATAGCAGTAACACTCTTCGATTCAATAAAATACTGAATAAACCGTTTTGTTATGACGTAATATAAATAACAAATATCTAATTCGTTAACAAGTTAGGGACAGTGAAGTAAGATTCAAAAGTACCTATTGATCCTTTCTGCCCAAATCTGTAGATGTGTTTTCATTTAAATGAAAACAAAGAACAACACAACACACAACTTTACGGGACGTCCCTAATGTTGTATGTTCCCATGTGTTACACATTTCTATTATTGTATTTAATAAGTAACTTCGGTAATACCCGAAAGGAAATTATTATAGAAGAAGAGTACTGACGTGAGTCTTTGTTTTGTACTTATTGTGTTTTTCCATAGGGAAAAATGATGAATTTACTTAACATGTATTTATTGTCTGAAATTCATATTGATTTCATTAGGTAATCGTAATGTTCATTTTATGCAAATTACAGAATAGTAAATACACAAAATACACACACGCACGCACGCACACACACACACATCCACATTATTATAGGCACCTAATAAAACGCAGTACTAATCCAAACTGTGACTTGTTTTCTTATGTTGTAAATTATTATTATTATTATTATTAAACATTAGCTTTTGCCGGCAGCTCCGCCCGCGTGGTTTTCGGTTATCGCGCGCAGTTCCCTCGGGAACTGTGCATTTTTCCGGGATAAAAGTACCCTATGTCACTCTCGGGACCATAAACTGTCTCTATGCCAAAAATCACGTCGATCCGTCGCTCCGTTACGGCGTGAAAGGCGGACAAACACACACTTTCGGATTTATAATATTAGGACGGATTAACACAACAAATAATTATGGGGGATGCTTATGTCCAACAGTGGACGTCCTACGGCTGATATGATGAAAAAATTACTGGACGAAAAAGTAGCAAAAAAATTAAATTAAATATTTAAATGCTACGCCCGTAATTAAAAAACAATCAATCAATATAATTTTTCAGGGACTACAGTAAAAGAGACTGACATTTATGTAAATTATAATGTAATGATGTTTTGAATGAACTCTTCGTGAGAAATTGCAAATAATTTTAGTCATCGGCCATCAGTCTAGATAACAAATTTGACAGCAAATAAAAATGATATCAAAACGATATTGGCGGTAAGTACATACCTATAAGTTATCGAAATTGTTTTGAACCAATATAAGTGACTTGCGTTAAATCATTTATCGTATCGCAGATCATACAATCTAATCGCAAGAATTAATTAAAAATTAATATACCTGCTTACCCTAAGGTTTGTACATAATTATTTAATTGAAAGCCTGAAAGTATCTACGTTGTTCGAGAGGAGGATCACCAGAAGAGGATTCCATCACTTCAAAAATGGCGAAGCGCAACGAAGTTAAAGTCAAGTAGAATTACTAATAAATTAATAATTATTATATACAAATATTATTGAAATAGTTAAGGTATTTTTAATTATTTATGTGCATTAAACTAACCTAAAATAAAAATAAACTGTCTGGGGTTTTCAGTATAATAATGAACACGTTGTATAACTCTTAATAGATTGGCAGCAAAGTTGTTCGTTTTACTCACAATGAAGTCCTATTACTCGACTGCGCACAAAAAATGAGGTCAATTACCTGCAACAAAAAACAAGATCACGGTCAGATACATTTTGATTATGAAGTGGATTAGTTATGTTATACATAGATCATGTAGCAAGAAATACAGACTCATAAATGTGATTTAGAAACCACGCTGGTATGCCATTATCCTAAATACTAATTCTAACTACACCTGATACTAAATGTGAAAAATAATTTGTTTTTGTCACTATTGGCGCCAAAACGCCTTAAAATAATTGACGACATCAGGCATGCACAATAGTGCACAGGTAGCAAACAAAGTGACGTCATTCTTCTTGTATTATAGGTTATTTGTTTTACGTTGTCTACGTACCAATCATAGGGTTGCAATTTTAGGGATCTATACGTGTCAAAAAAATAGTCATTGTGGTCATGCTAGTAAGTAAAATCTAGTTTCTTTAGTACATAATTTGTGAAGGAAGTAACAATAGGATCCTGTTTTGATGCCTACTCAATAATATCTTTAGTAGTGGATGCTCACTTTGGGTAACTTTCACTATAAGTAATTCCAGGGGTTACCGCATGAGTAGGATTGCAAACGTAACATGACGTAAAGTACTGTGGGGACTGTAGCTGGTAGAGCTAAGGTATAGGGGATCTACGCGCGTGATGCTAAACTCAGTTCAATAAAAGATGTTTCTTCAATACTTGTACTTGCTTCATATATTCATAGATATAGCTTAAAGATACACTTTACAATCATAGGTCAAGCCTCTCAGGCTGTCGGGAGCAATCTGTGCTCCGGCATGTATACCGCTGTCAATCCTATTTTTTTAAATCGAATTCCAGAATTATAAAATACAAAAATACTATAATTATACAAAATACATTCAGTCTAGCCTGCCAGGCGGTCATTTTTACCACCTGCAAGCGGTATACAGCCTAATCCCTACAGTACTTAACTTAGCTTTTTAATCAAGACTTATACTCGTGAGGTATTATTATACGTTTTCACCCATTATAACACAAGAACGTAAAGTCTATCGCATCACATGTTTCATCATTCGATCAACTGTGATTCGATACGGTAGTCAACATGATTTGTCACTTTCCAATCACAAGTTTATGGAAGCCGTGGTAGCCCAGTGTGTTGACTTATGGACTCTCAAGCAGAAGTCGTGGGTTATGGAAAGCACTTTGAAACTTGAATATTCACCATGTGGCAGACCTAGGAGGAGATAGCAGGATTATTTGGTTTTCGGTCAGACTGGCAAGATTTAGCTGGAAGTAGAAATGGAGTGGAAGAAAAAAGGGGAGGCTTTTGCCCAACAATGGGTCACAATACAAGCTGAGCTTCTCAGTTAAGGAAACGTTCGCATGCAAGTATTATGTTATGTGGTGTGTAGTTCGTACTGAGCCCGCGTGGAAACTAGGTATAGCCTAAGCTCTCTAAATTTCAAAGGTTTGCGCCCAGCAATGGCAAATATTCAGGCTTATGACGATGAACCAAAATCACCACACAAGGTATATGTTGACGACAGCAGGCGGTCAACCTTAACTGTTCCCCTGCGCCTCATCTTCGCCCTGGCGTGCAATTAAATGGAAATAATACATAAAGGGTTTCTCTATAGGATCGAGTCAGCATTAAGGTCATACATAGAAGAACGAAAGGGTCACCGAGATAGCCAAGCGAATTAGCTCGCTGAAATGGCAATGGGCAGGTCATGCATAGAGAACAGATGGCCGTTGGGGCTGAAAAGTTCTCGAATGGAGACTGCAAATAGGCAAAGGCATGGACGGATAACCAGGTTAAAGTCGCGGGACGTCCTTCGCCTGATAAGACGATGATGATCATGAATATATACATGTAGATTGCTAGATGATCGGCCATAGCCAATTCAAAGGATACCTATCTAAATACATAATGAAGTAGTTATTCGGAAGTTCATTGATCCAGGAAAACGTAGTAATGGCCGCCGACAAAAACTAGACAAAGGCGAGTTACTGGAACATTTAAGACTAGATAAATAAAGCAAAGCAGCGTTCATGATGATATTTATTTAATATGCAAAAGTGGTAAAAAATTTCGGCCGATAATTGGACTTCACGCCAACACAAAGATCATCGTTTTCAAGGGGAAATTTGCGAAGCGTCTATAATTTGGTTTGGCCAGGTCAATGCGGAAAATTTAATAATCATTTAAAATTATCCTTATATTCCAATTAATTTATTCAATACCATAATAATTGTAAATCAAACTAGATCAATGGCGATTACAGCATGTCGCTCTATGCCGAAAAATATTTATATGAAAACAAACATAAAATATAAGCTGCAAAATTCTATGTGGTCCTTCGAGCCAGATTTTTCTAGACAGCAGAGTACGAGCACCACAAAAAAACGTAATATATTGCTTCACAAAACATATTAGCTTATCTTAATAGGCAGTCCGTATGTCTTCCGTTTCTATGTACACACCATTATACTCATGACGTGCAGCTCCTGGGCGCTGAACTTACGGAAAACCACTGGATTGATTTTGTTTGCGGTTATAAATTGTAAAGTGGAGATGGTTTTACGGGGGCAAATAACACTTGTTTACGGTTGAAGTAACAATAAATAAATTCGCAGCGATCTTCCAGTGCATTGGTGGTGAGAGGATGTAATAAAATCATAACGGTCAAGTCTAAAGTATGTTATTCTTTAAAGATGGTCGCTACATTTATTCTACGGAAATAGGATGAAATAGAATTCAAAGGGGAAGAACGTTTGCCCAGCAGTGGCGATCTATACAGAGAGTCAAGCATACTCTTAACGCCACTTATTTTGCGCATTACATATTTTATCATCGGATTTATTGGTGTACCGCAATATACTGTAGTAGGGTCAAGGACTTCATGAGCAACTATTGAACCTTTTAAAAAAAAAGAAAAGCGTTTACGGTTTTCCTTGTTAATTAACGCGATTTTTATACTTTGTACTACATATCGACTTGTAAACTCCTCACAGTTTATGCAATAAATATTTCTATTATTTCTGATGACATTATGACGTTTATTGTGTTGTGTACTATACTGAATGTCTTCGTATTTGAAATATGTTTCGTTGTCTTGCTGCTAGCAGACACCTTAACGTAATAAATGGGATGTATGCGATCGTATATTTAAATAACTTTTAAAACATGTCCATCTCAAATAAGTACAAGTACACGTTTAATTACTTACCTGGTTTTACATACAACTAACACTGTGTCCACGTGTCCAGCCCAAAAGGCAGCACGTTCAAACTGGTACGTACCTACTTGGTAAAACCCAGGTACATACCATTTGTATGATTGTCGAGTCGACATCTCGTGCAAGTCTAGACTAGGCCATCGTATCGTGGACAATGACCCTAACTAAGCGTATGGCAGTAACGACGACTAGACGGACCATATGTGGGAAAAATTGAAATTTTACTTTTATTTTCAATACAGTTCAATTTCATAGTTTGAAAATATGTGATAAACAACTTTTCGTTTCTTTTGTTTGCCGTTTGTGGTTCGAGGAGTTTGAACGAAGCAGAATTAAGTAACAATGTATTAATGTATAGTAATTTTATCGAAAATGCAAACTGAAATATAGATGCACAGAAAAACCAGAAAAAGACCAGCGCTAGGAGTGACCAAATAAGAAACAAACAAGGTGAAGTACTTATGTGGTGCATAAGAGAAATTCGTGTCTGTACTACTGTCCAGTGGTGGTGCAGCGGTATAGCACGCAGCACGGAATAGCGCACTGATCTCTTTTTCTGGTGTTTCTGCGCTGCTATGTTTCAGTTTGTATTTTCGATATGGATTGTACGGGATGACCGTAAAAGTAAAAAAAAATTGTCTGGAAAAGCGATATTTCCAGACAACCATTTGTGTATACGATCTTATCATTATCTCAAAAGTAGGTAATGACATGCAATAAATGATACTACCAATAAAGTAGTACAAGTATAAGTAGCTGTGAACCTATCCTTTTCGGTCATAAAGAATTGCTATTCTAAAGTAACAGAAGTAACATAAATGAATGCAGGCAAATAGAGTGCCGATTCATTATAGAATCGTCTTAAACTTTAAAGACTTAAAGGCAAGTTTAGTTAGCAGTATTTTTTTGCCAATTCAACCAATTAAATACAAGTTAGTAATTAGCCAGTTTACATTAACTTATCTCGATAATTAGATCTTAACACGTCTAAAACATAAAACAGGCGGGTTGAACTTCCTAGAAAAATACCAATTGAAAATGCGAGCAGTTGTTTGTTGAACAAAAAATAAAGCACACACTTTAATAAAGAAACTAAATAATATACATATTAAACATACCTTACTTAAAATAAAATAATAAATTAACCTAAAACTAAAACAAATTGTCCAAAGAGTACCCCTTAGGCAAGGTCCCGAAATAAAGTAGGTAATAGGTATCTTGAAATATCGTCATAAATTGCAAAAAAATAGCTATATTCCTATTGGGATTGATGTCTATGGGATTTGCGTATACTTTGGCTATGGCATCTCGTCTCAGGGGCCAAGACCTCCCTGGAAATTAACGTTAGGTAGGCCAATGACACAAAGCAACATATGTGTGTGTCTCTTGGAAAACTAGCTTGGAGCTATATTCTCATCTCACTCGCTTAACTCATTGCAGTCCCACTTTGTTGCAATCGGCGCATTTCTCTACCAGAGCACGACAGAGAGAGTCCGATCTAAAAGATACAGTATAGAAAATACAAGACAAACAGAGTATGTCCTCTGATGATTTGCTAATAGATATCTTATGATGTCTTCTCACGCGATCTGAGTCATTAACAATTTATACTGAGCTACTTTGTATTAGCTTTTTCGCTGCAACAATGGGTAATTAACCCACTAGTCTTGTCTGTTTGTCTGGGCATTCTTGTGATTTCAGTGTTATTAAGTCCAATTGGCAATTAGAGAGTTTTATTGGACGACTTCGACTTCTTTTGAGAATCGCCGGCACTTATTATGTCTAGAAATGGTAATGGTGGTCCAGCTTCGAGCTTTCGAGCTTGGTAACAAACCCCTGTAGATCCCTGAGTACCTAAGGGGTAGTAGTAGACTCTAATGGCATCAAGTGTTTTTGATATCGTGGCTTTTTTGCAGCAGAAAACATGTGACTTAGCAGACCTAATTAAATTCTTTCACCAAATTTTATAGGTGACATCATGAAATTCTATTAACCTATTTAATTTTCCTATGACGCTGATATATTTTTTATAACACCTGATTGGCAGCAGTTCAACGCTCCACATACCAGGTCACGATGGTCAATACCACCATGATATTGATAGAATGGTCGTTAAAAATTACTGGACCGCCTAAAACGCCTGGTGCTAGGTATCAGGTCAGTAACCTGCACATTTAGGTCATTAGACGGGACATGCGTGCCTAGATTAAATAACGAGTAATAAGCCTTGTTTGGTTCCTACAAGCCATGTTACTCCTACATGGTCTTTCTACCTTCTTCATCTTTCAGATTTTTGTCTCGTTAATACGAGCCTCTCAGTTAAGATAATTGCCGCAGTTAGCCGGAAGATTTGTATGTAAGCGTTCCTTTTCATTACCATTTCCTTAGCTATTCATGACTACTTCCAATTCCGGTTATATTTAAACTAAAAAATAAGCCCGTGACCATGACAAGTTCTAACGTGACAGGACATGAATAAGACTAAAGTACAACGTTCTTTACACCATCTTAAATCAGGTTGCTTTTAAGGTCGTACTCATGGGTCGTTTACCTTATGAGCTATGATAAATTAGTAGTCCGAATAGCATTAGTAAATGTTGTGCAACTACACGCCTACACTTGCAAATTTCCGTTCAAAACCCATAGCTTTAATCATAAAGTACGGTTAAGTATATGATTAAGAGAATCGGATGATCTCAATATAAGGGGAAAACCAATTGTTTCCCCAGATAATGACTTCAAATTCATTGATTGGTTGGACCTGCGTCACGTCTTGTGAAATGTGATACTGGTATTTTTGATTTGTCACATAAATTGAAAAGCTTTTTACGGATGTTATGATGAATCAGATCCTTGACAAATCACGATCGTTTTTATCAGGGAAAACTTACAGAAATTGAAAATATTTTTAGCAAAGTTTCATTTATAATAGCGTCGTTCCATTGCGTTGTACCGTATATTGTTGACTCGACAGTTATATGGAATGGATCTATGTTGTTTGATTAATAAATGAATTATTATTATTATATCGCTCACAAATTTTCAGTATTCTTAGATTCGAATTGTATTTCGCGAAAAACAAACACTTTTTCATCATTGCTATTATCTATCGTCTTTTATGCTAAAACGGCAACGGCTAGACAAAGCAAATCACATTTTTATTTACCTACACCTCAGACTGCTAGAATAAACACTTCGAATCTTGCGCCTACGCATGTACAGTACAGGTAGGTCAGTACAGCACGAGCGTTGACCGCACTTCAAGGTTCATTTGCACTAAAAACGGGTGATTTACACCGCTCTGGGAAATTTTCAAGTGTTCATTTATACCAAGAGTTTCATTATTTCATGATGAGAAGTAGGAAATCAATTTGGGATTGTTCGGTATGCAAGTTTATTGAGGAAAATTTGGGAAATTCTAACACGAGGTTTTGACAGAATTACTTTAGCTTCTCATTATTGGATATTTTCTGTTGGATGCAATATTTAGTCAGACATTTACGAAACACTAATCTTACAGTCCCATTATCCACAGATCGAACTAAGAAAGAAAGAAGCTCGTCCGTTTCACCCATCAACGCTGTCTTCCGCATCTCTCTGATTCCTAAAATAGTCCACAGCATCCGCAAATTAACATCCTTTATCCAACGAATAGCTCGGCGTCCGTGACGTCCATCCTTGTCTACTCTTAATTGCGCGTCCGTCCATCAAACACCATCGAACTAACCTACGCTCCTACGCTAACGGATTATAGTTGTTTTTCTATCGGTGTTACTGACATGTCGAGCACCGAACTGGCTGAAATGATGCGAAACGTACAACGACCGCAGGATGTAGGTCATGACGTCACGCATGTACTAGACACTCCGTTACATACACAATGTATGGAAATCTTATTGTTTAGCGGGACGGACAATGAATGGCGGACGCCAGAATCGTTCCACATATGGATAAAGAGATGGTCTAATTTGTATAGGTTTCGGTGACAACTGTAACTGGTCACATGAGTCAGTGTTTTAGTATGTAACGCGTTTGTTGCGAATTTGTTTTAACAAGGTCGCTAGCTTGGAAGATGTCTCGGTCAATGCCAAAGTCAGCATTTGATACGAAAGTGTTTATGAAATTGTTTTAACGGTATATTCAATGTCTTAATAAAAACACTGAAAATCTCAGACACGCCAACAGGCTTTTTATATTTTAAGTTAAAAGTGATCGTGTTAGCCACTAATTCCACTTGATTTCGAACTCTACATTTATAATTTGTATAAGTTTTAGAAGAAAACCAAACTGACAGAAGAACGGCCAGTTTTAAATTATCTAAATAGCGTACAACCCTGAAAAAATATTTAATTAGCATACCCTGCATTCGTAAATTTTAGACTGAGCACTGAAAAAGGATTAAAAAAACACACGTAACCTGCTTTAATCGATTCTATGTCATCGGTACCTCACGATTCTAAAAAACTATTTTCAGGTTGTCAGTTATTTCATTAGCATCTTATATATGAAATAACTGAAAACCTTACAGGAATTACAGAATATGTATTTAAGTATTGATTTATCTATATAAGTATGTTTATCCCTTGCCTAAGTGTCCATAGTAAAAGCTTTGCTTAGTTTGGGACTAGGTCAAGTGGTGTCAAGTGTCCCATGATAGTTGGCGCTAGTATCGTCGTGAGTTCCGTTTGACAACTATGACGATAGTGTCACTTTTGTGATTGGCTGAATAACTAAATGGACCAATCGCAAGCAAGATGGCAACGTCAACAAATTTCACCTATTAAGAAATTAGAAATCCTTATTTGAATCTCTTTAGCGGGAAAAACACAATCCATGTCCGTGAAGACATTCCGAGACTGTATTAATAGTGCCATTCATTGGTCCTCAATGCCGATTTTATCAAGCGACGATTCTGCCAGTCCTGACACTGACTAAGAGTTACGACAAAATTAACCCGGAAACAAACTACAATAGAATTCTAAAGAATTATATCTTCAGGATAGTTCTCCGTTGTCATACATAAGTACCTTGTTACATGAAAGTTTAAATATACGTAGGTAAATATTGTATTTAGATATTGTTGTCATCAGACAATGAGTGCACAGCGTATCGCCAAAACGCCAAGTCAATTAGGCTTGACAGATAATTAATTATGTTTGGTTGACACAGTTTCTATCTCTAACGGTTGTACAAGTGTTTCATTGGAGGAGTAAAGGTTAAGCGTATTTGATTAACAAAAGGAGTTCTTAAAACCTGTCCGCGGTTTATTTTTTACTTCTGTCTTATTGGATTTAGAAATATTTATATTATCTCTAGTAATTAGGATCTTAATGAAAAATTTATGGCTTGTAAAAAAAGTTTTAGCTTAGTTTCAATTTAGTTTTGATTCGATTAACTTTTAATTTTCATTAAAACCTTTCTAAACTAAGTAGCACACTATTTTCTCATCTGAAAAACTAAATGCGTGGTCATACATTACAATCTGTGAGTGAACAATCAATCATCCCCTGTTTTCCAACCCTTATGCTTGGATTTTTTTTCCAAATTAATATGGGATCTTTCTTCGGGGTATGCCCTATCCAATTAAGAAGAAATGCGTGGTCATATATATAAATACTAGCTTTTGCCCGCGGCTCCGCCCGCGTGGTTTTCGGTTATCGCGCGCTGTTCCCTCGAGATCTGTGCATTTTTCCGGGATAAAAAGTAGCCTGTATCACTCTCGGGCCCATAAACTATCTATCTCCATGCCAAAAATCACGTCGATCCGTCGCTCCGTTACGGCGTGAAAGAAGGACAAACATACAAACACACTTTGACATTTATAATATTAGTATGGATATGGATAGTATATTAAATGCCTAAATGCCAAGTTTCATAGTTTTATCTTCGACAGCGACGAACTTCCACCATATAAACTTTCACCCCCTATTTTAACCCCTTAAAGCCTCTTTTTCGCGATTAAAGATAGCCTATGTCCTTTCCCAAGGTCTATTCTATCTCTGTACCAAATTTCATCCAAATCGGTTCAGCGGTTTTGGCGTGAAAGCGTAACAGACAGACAGACAGAGTTACTTTCGCATTTATAATATTAGTATGGAGTATGGATAGTATGGATTGTAATATACGCGTAGACTTGAAAACCTCCACCGTTATTTTTGGTCGTCGGTTAAAAACAAAAATTCAACAAGTCATAGTTAGGTTGCTTCAGAGTGCATAGACGATGCACCGAGGTCAACGCCCTGATGCGGAAATGACGTCACCTCGTCTGACGCGGGCGTGACATTGTGATGTGGTTTATAGGTAAATTGTTGGGTCTAGTCGGTTTTTGAATGTAGTGAGGACAACGTACATTGCAACACATACGAGTACAATATATTTCTGATTTTCAACAGCGTTTAACTATATACTTACACAAACATTATGATATTGCTAAAAAAAAGTATTGATTACTATTAAAAGTATTGATTAATTATTAAAAGTATTGATTCTACTAATATTACAGACGAAAAAATTTGTAAGGATGTTTCTTTGACCAAATATGCAACTACGTCTCATCTTATTTACTCAGATGAATTTGGTATGGGGTGGAGAAAGTCTCTGTGAAGAACATAATAGTTTTAACTTGAAAATTGCATAGTTTCCAGAGAGCAATAAACAATTAGACGAAGTCCCGGCCAACACCGTGTTATCATAAAATTACTTCAATGCATCGCATAGAGCCTGGCCAAGCTAACTCTGCAGAGAATGATATAGTAACACTGCGAATGTAACGCATATTATGTACGTGATTTGACGTTAAAATACAGTGTTGCCAAATTATTCCGTTGCAGACTTAGCTTGGCCAGGCTCTGTTGTGTTCAAAACTGCGTAATAGTATCAAACACCGAAGGCAACAATGAACAAGCAAGGAGACTCCAAAACACTTACAATCCTTACATATTGTAATGAGGGCCTGACTGCAGAAGAATATGCGCATTTGAAATTCAAAATATTTCATCTGAATATATCTAAGTACACAGTTTCCAGTAGGGGTAAAAGATTTTGTTGGAGTCTGCATTAATAACTCTTATTGTGTGAACGTACAGTTGCGATTCGAGTAGTAAAAGAAGGTCAGAGCGCAGCAATATCTGTATTCATGTAAACATAGCAGTAATGCTAACGTTTGATTGCATCTTTCGTCATATATAACGTTATTTCTTTTTGTTGAAATTGAATTCCTTTTAGCGAAACTTTTGTGGTGTTCTACCGTCTGAATTAGTTTTCAAACAAAATTCATTTCTGTATTTGATACAGTTTTATTAAACATGCTGATATTTTCTTTATCTGTAGCTTATGTATGAGGTGAGGTGTACGTGAGTATGACAGACAATACGGTATTGATATTTACAATCGAGTCACCTGCCATGCACTTGCAATTTCTACCGTTATCTAATGTGCATTGAAGATTGCCACTGCATGCTGTGAGTAATGCAAGGCGAATCATAATAAAAGTATCGATATTGAAAGGTTATTCGCTACTATATTTTGTTCTGGAGTGCAGGTTTTCCTCGACCTCGAGGTTTCCCAGCGGCGAGTTCTTGTGCTGATCTTCGACGCTCACGAGCCTAATAGCTAAAATCAGCACAGTTACTCCGAAATTCTAAAATCGAAGTTCGTGTAGTTTCATCACTCTGACACTGAAGTATTTTAATACGGGAGTGAGAGGGACGGTACGATACGAACTTTGATTTCCGTATTTCGGAGTAAGCCCTCACCTTAACTGAATAAAGGTCTTATAGAAAAATCATTTTAATGAGGGTTTCTGCAACAGGCACTAGTTGGCGCTAGTATCGTGAAGTCCGTTTGACAACTTTAACGTGTGTCACGTTATTATTGGTTAAATTAAGTAAGCAAAACTGTAACGGAACGGACCTCACAACCAACCCAATGTAGGTGTTTTTCGCCTGTCAAAGTCATTGTGGTGCGAGGTTTTAGCGGAGATGTAAGGTTATCAGTGTAGCTTAGTCAGTTATTGATGTGGACCTTCGCAAAGTAACGCCTAAATAATTACTACCTTATTATTATTAAAAAAAAAAATCATAGATTACTTTACTAATTTTCTTATCACCAAAGAAACAGTAAATCGCAGAACTTCTAGAGTTTAAATTCATAGAAAATGCATGGTAATTTTACACATGACTATGGCTTGTGAAAAGAACTCTTCAACATTCTAAAACCGATTTTTAATTATAGCATAGTAAAATTTCATAGAAAGTAAAGCAAATAAATACAAAAATACACACTTGTTTCCTAATTGCGCCAACCAAAACTAATAATCTCCTAGTAAATAACAGGCTGCGGCAATCAACAAGTTAAGTCTGCCGGAAGCGAGGAGATGATTGACTGACGATGACAGACAGACACTTTCTACTTTACTGTGGTCTAGTTAAATAAAAATAAACGACCGGTTATATATCTGACTGTTTTAGATGTGATGCCGCGTGTTTTTTAATTTCTAACTATACTAATATTTTTTAATTTCTACATATTAAACATAGAAAATGTTGAATTAACTAATTGAGAATTTGATTATCATTAGAATGAGATCTAAAAAAATCAGTTCTACATTTTTTACTCCACTGCCCGAAGGAAAGTTGTTTTTCGAGCGTTTCAATGTGTTTCTAGTTGTTTGTGTCCTTTCTAAACGGTTGGACGATTTTTGACATGATTATGAAGTATCATCAGATTCATAATAATATATATTCCCGGATAATTCACTTCTTAAATCAAGTTTAGCTAGACATGTTTCGGGCTAATCCGTAGCCCTTCTTTCTCGGAGCAACGCGACTCGGCGGCTGCTGCAACACGCACACTGATCATCAGATTCGTCAATCCCGATTTACATTGGTATATGGTACATAATATTTCAAATTAAATATCTACTTTGTCTTCTGCTGAAATACAGCTTTATTTTAAATATTAAGAGATATAAAAACGAACATTCACAGTATATAGCCTCCCCCCCCTCCCTTAAATGAGCATGTCACTCAGACAAGTCTCGACGAGGGATCGGTTATCTTTTCAAGTAATAACCATCACAGCTTCCGTGCGGTGCGTGTTCCGTACTCACGATTCGTACAATTGTTTGGAAATGTTTAGACTGAGGCGGACAGGCAAAAAGGCATTATTTAACGGGACTCTAGTACACATTGGTTTTGAAAAAAAAAAAAAACAGGAGTTTCCGTGAAATAAATTTATTCATGACATAAGTTACTTTTTATCCAATTGATATTGACACTAGTGTAGCCGATCAATAGTGTTTCGATAGTCTATCGATAGTTTGAGCCAAAGCGATAGTAATCGATAGTATCGATATCTCTTTTCGTGCAATACTCATACTGATACTCATTTATTGGTAATCATTATTACATGTCATGTTTGTTAAATTATTCTAATATATAAATTATCATTACAAGCTACCTATTTAATTTTTTTTTATTATCAATGGTATCGATATTCTTGATGTCTAATAATGTAAAACTGTCCGCCTTTTTCCGATTAAAACTATAAATTGCAAACTATGGATTTTTTGGCAACACTAATTGACACTGACACCCCGAACCGACGCCCGATGCGAATTTTATAATTTTCATTCCGCACTAGCTTTATCACAACAATCTTTAATGAAGTAATATAATTAAACTTTCCTTGTATGAAAATGATCAATTAACATTTATTTTCCAGTTAATTTATCGGCAATCTAAAGATAAATTTGCTTCCTGGCTCTCGTGTGTAGGAAGCAATAGTGTCGATTTAGTCTAATGTTACTGGTTTTAATCGATTGCTGGTAATTACGAGAATTAACTAGCTATGTATGCAATGTAACTAACAGTCGGTTAATTTGTTTGAACGGGAACTACACAATCTGATGCAGACCTGTATAAGAATTTATACTTTGTATGTTCAACATTTACTCGGGTTATTTCACTCTATCTCCAGAGGGGTTATTACAAAATTTTATCAAACTGTAAGTTTGGTTACTTGTATTATAAATTAATAAGCAAAAGTAAAGTATAATTTGTTAGATTTTCAGAAAGTTTTTAATCACCAATCATGCGTCGGATTACTGTCTCATAAGCAAACGTCAGAAATGACAAAAAAAATATGAGTCACTTTTCCGAAGGCATACAGAACATGACAAGCAACACTAACCACAGTCTTCCAAGTCGGCTAGATTCAATTTTAATGTTAGTTTAAATACAACATGACAATAACCGCGCCCAAAATCCAAATGAAAAATACTTTACACGTGGTTTTATGAAACGACATACTGTCGTCTTTAAACAGCTCAGAACGTTTTGAGTAATGAATGTCTTCAGCATCATACGCTAAAATGAATGAAAAACTTGTAGCAAATATTATTAAAGTGTTTTTTGTGACATACTCGTATAATAACTTGTCC
The DNA here is from genome assembly GCA_037349165.1 of Choristoneura rosaceana. Lineage (NCBI taxonomy): Eukaryota > Metazoa > Arthropoda > Insecta > Lepidoptera > Tortricidae > Choristoneura > Choristoneura rosaceana. Next base: position 5,967,203 of record JAZBNJ010000013.1, read on the forward strand.
GCACGCTGAATTTCCCTTTCATGTGTCACTTCGTAATCACAGGTCGCGTGTTTTAACAGATTGTTGACCTCCAGGAAATTCAGTAGTGTTTGCTTGTTTTTGTGTAACGTAAAAGCAACCCTAATGTTAAGACAGTACGGTCGTTGACTGAGTTTGTACATTCGACCGTGAAACGTAAACGTTTCGATATCTTTAATCGCTTCATGCTTTTAAGAAGATTGATTTTCGCGAGTTTGATTGCGGACAGCTTTGTTTCGTGTTCACTTTGAGTTCTTATTTTGTACGGTATGATTTTATTAAGGTAAAAAGTAACTAATGACGTCATTGGACTTGATTTCAGCCAGTGCAAAGAGAAAATCGTCCAAGTGCGAGTCAGTCTCGTGCCGCCAGGGCTACGGACGGAGCCCTTCTTCCAAGCCAAAATGTACTCAGCGTGAGTATGGTTACTGACACAGACAGGCATTGATTCAGACTGTACCGTAATTTTTTGATTAAGTACGCTGAATTAGAAGTTTGATTTTTTCACTGCATCAACTGACTACTACAGACTATAGAATCACAGTGTCCCTGCTCTACCAAGCATTAGTCTCCCATAGAATAAAATGGTGGCTTGAAAACATGTAGTTAAAAGAGCACCTTGTTTTGCGAATTAATTACATTACTAGCGCATTTAACAACCAGTGAAATAACTAAGACGTCAGGTAACTGTAATTTTCGTGCGAAGTATTATTTTTTAATTGTCGCGAACAATTCCAAGTACAGTTGCCCGCTAATTGGTCATAGCTTATGTCAATACGTATTCTCAGTAATTAACAGTTTTTTATTGTTGTTAATAGGTATTTTTCCGTATCAATTATTGATTACATGTTAATCAAACCATTGAATTAATTCAGCACGTAACGCAACATTGTGTACAAATATGGAGACTGATAAATATTCAAGATGAAGTATACTTACTTGGGATAGTTGATTTCGTTTCATGCAGCACGAGACGTAAACAAATCAGCTTCTGTCCTGAACTCGACGCTGATCATTCGTCAAAAACGCTCGGAAAACGTGTGCTTTATTACCATCTCGTTTTGTTACTGCTTAGACAGTCGAGATCAATATACGAGTATTGGCGTGATTGTGTAATATTTAGGGATACAAACATGTATGGGTGACAGTTCTATTTGCACCAATATTCTGAAATGTGTCAACTGGAGACTAAAGGGCCGGCAGATATCTCTCTCAAAGAATTAGCTATCAACAAAGAAACGCTGCCAGCCTTTTGAGTGCAATGCCACGGGGGCCTTTTCTAGATTTAGGGGTTGCTTCACCATTCATTGATTAGTTTTAAAACTGACGGTTAAATGTGATGCCGTCTCCGTCTTATTCGAACAAAACAAATAGAGACGGGATCACATTTAACACAAATAGCTGAACATTACCTTCTAATTAATATGCATTGTTTTAGGAGCAATAAATGTTTTTTTCTTACTTTCTTTCGTAAGTGATGAGATATGTACCTAACGTACCCACCTGTGATTTGCCTACCTCTTATAAAAGTTTACTAAACTTCTGCGCGTGACATCCACGTACTCTGACGCATAATGCATTGATTGATCGCGACAATAATTGTCTACATGTCTTTGAAGTCTCGGATCGCTGCCAGCGCAATGAAGAATTTTATTGTGATTTCGTTTTATTGGCCCGAACGATGACCCCAGAATTTTCGCATTGTTACGCAACTCTTGCGCATTTGAAACTGAAAATAGTGTATTTTTTAATACGCTCTGCATCTAGTCGTAATTCTAAAGAAGTATTATTAAATATTCAACTTTTCGCATACTACAATCGGTATAGGAATAGGACTGTAAAAAGGAACCCGCGAATAAACATACATGTCGTGTGTTATCTATTTAGTTTATGTAGTTGTTTAATATTGCAACTTCAGTTTTAAATATCCAGTACCCAGTAAATGTTAGATTTATTTGTGGATTTGAGGTTGAAATGGAAGTTTAGAAATAGGTATGTATGTGATTCATTGCTATTTTGTTTTGAATGGAAGAGCTATAAAACTTCTGGAATATAACTCCTATCTCCATTAAGCATCTATAATCTTAGGTCAGCCTACTGCAGTTAAATACTCCTATACTTACCTATAATATACATTCAAAATTTATTGATGTGTGTACAACATGAATTTCCAGCAGACACTAGGTTTGTCTGCCAACTGCTGAGTTCCAAACGCCAATATTTATTTACCTAATTACATGAAAACTTTCCATTAACAATATTGCGTATTATAGCGGTTCTGGAACTTTCCAGAAACTTTCCAAAGAACTTTCTTAGGAGAATTAAGACCTCCAACTCTAAGAGTTTCCAACACAAGTCGTAAATTGATTGTCCAATTGAGTAAATAAGTCCATGGACGTCCTGGAGCTTATTTTGCATGCATCAACCAATTGCGAGGCGTCAGACGCGCAATTTTTAACCGTTATAGCATGCAGTCGACTTGAAAACAGACTTGTTCTTTTTTCGAAACGTTCTTTCGCTGATTTCTCGATTCTGATTGGCCGCGGGGTTTAATGGCCGTCGTTGCGATATAGTTATTCTAGAATGTTTTAATTTAAGTTTTCTTGCTGATGTAAATTTCTGCATTGTAGCAATGTCATAAACAATTCTGTACACACAATGCGAGGGTACATTCAAATTGCTCATTGTCAGGTGTTAGGTTAAGTACAGGCCTACTTCTAGTTTGAGAATACCAACAAACAATACCGTTCCAGTAAGTATGTCTTGCTTCGACATACTAGCAAAAATCATATTTCTAAATCCGAACGCATCAAATAAATCTTACTTCAACAATGTCTTGCAAGATCGTATTTTTGCAAATTTTTGCAACATGAAATTATTTTGCTTTCTGATAGATAAACGTACGTGCATACCTATTAATGATCTACAAATTATAGTTATTTGAAGACTGCAGCAATGTGCAGAACCTATTGATACTAATGTAGTTTTTAAGACAGTATGTAATTGAAAACCACCATGAGGTAGCCGAAAGCAAGGCCACGGCGCGACCCCGAAATAGCGGCAATCAGAGCGGCGCGCTACCAAAGCCTGACCCCTGCAAACCGGGTTAGCCGATCAAGAAACCTGAGGACTTTGTTGCAAGAGCTAGTTAATACTGGCACAAATTTCTATTTAAAAGCTGTTTACACTTTGAGTATTCAAATCTGTTGACCATAAACAATGAGTGAGATCAAAATGTTTGGTTGGTGCTTTTATTTTAAGCGTTTGTTACAAGTAAAGGAAACTGTCGTTGGAAGATTTTACTTGGTGTAAACATGGTGTAAACAAACCTGAGGGAGTACCAATTTGAGAAATAACGGAGTAAACAATAACAAAATATTAATATACAATAATATATTCCCTCATTGTTAAATTACTGTCAGTCTTGTTCTTGTTTTCCCGAAGTCTTGTCACAAACAACCTCATTCAGCGTTGTAAACAAATATTCAATTTATTACTCACTTTCTACCCTTAAATCCAGCCATTACCGCAAAACATCCTGTTTACCGACGTTTATAACGGCCTAAGAAGTAATTAAATAAATTCGAAACTGTTTCCCGTCAAAAAAACTCGTTCACGAAGATTAAAAGCTATCAAGTACTTTCATGTCGATTTAAGGCTATTTAAACTAAAAGGTGCAGTAATTAAGTCGTCAACATAAACGGAAACGCCATCTGACATGTCCTTCCCAGGATTAATAGCTGAGATGAGATAGACTCTATTTTAATTTAGAGCCACGGGTAACAAAAGAAATGATTCAGACTGCGGTGAAATATTAAGAGCACATAACCTTTCTGCGCGTTGAGAGGCAAAGAGGTTTATATCAAATATGCGTGTACAAGGAGATTGCGAGTGCGAACACGCGTAAGAGCCGATCTCACCTGCTCCATTATTAAACGTTTTAGTAAAGAGCATGAAAAAACAGTTTCCACAAGCCTCCCGAGACCTCACTTTTAGTAAATTATGCAGACCCATTTCCAACGACTGACAAAATTTGTCCCGTCTGAGTTCAATCAACTCAACGCGAGAGTGAACCAGTTGACGTAGTTTGACACAAAGCTCGCGTGTCCGACACAGTTGACACATATTTTTTTCCCGACATTTTGACAATGTGCGCGCCGTTATGACTGCCATTGTCTTTTTCCGCCATATTTGGCGACGCGTGGGTGTCACTTTTTATTCGCACGCTATTGCGATTATAATGACGAATTGATTGGGCCGACAGTCTCGAAATGGGGACAGTAATTTATAACAAATGTGGGTGTGCGGGTTAATGATTCAGAGGACGGTCGAAATGAGGATGAAAAGGACCGTTGTTTTGTCCTGATTCTTGCAGACGTTTGAGAGGTAACCAAGTTTGATCAAAGAGATGATTGCATGCACTCATGCATCTCGAATGTGTCGGTTAAGAGGTCACCAGACGATTATGTTTCCGATTACATCCACAGGTTATCTTTTGTACTGTTTCTGAGAAGCTTTAAAGGTTATTGTTACGGTTTAAATCGGTGTCAAAGATTTGAAATGTGTACTTAACGCTTATCTGATACGGCAGAGATAGCGTCTAAGCGCATTATTGTATCGAATTCGTTGAATTGCTTGGTCGCTAAGTGGAAATATTATGAGCTAATTCAGTTAAAATCCGGAATCGCTATCCTGTTTAAACTCAACAATAACAACCTTTACAGAGAATGTGAGTGAGTACTGCCAATACCCATACAGAACAAAGCTTTGATTTACTTTACTTGTATGGCAACTTAAAAACCCGTCAGATGATTAACAAGTTTAAAAGCATTTTAGAAAAATAGAAAACTTTTCAACAATATCTCAAAACAGAGCATTAGCAGATGAATCTGATGTTCCTATTTAAACTGCGTTTTTTACCTGATTAGTATTCGACATGGGTATTGTTTAGCGCTCAAGTATTGAATCATGATATTTGCGAGTAACGTGGCACGTGATGTGCTACTGAACGGGGAAGCTCTGTTTATTTTTAGATGATTTCCTGATTAATATGTAAAGTGAACAGTCGATCAAGTGAGGCCTCCAGTTCTTTGTGTAACCAGAACATAATAAGCATTTAGTTTATTAACCTTTACAACATACGCAGTTTTTTTTAATATACAATATAATGGCTGATTAAAAAAAGATTTAATTGCAAAATTTCATTTAATTGTTTATTAGGTACGTCTTGAAAGCAGCCTTTAACACGGACTTCTAAAAAAAAAAAAAACATTATAATTAATATTAGGAGAACGCAATACATAAACTTTTCTTTTCATTTAGTAGAAAGCCAGGACCGACTGACTTTTCTGATGAGGATTCTTCGGTCAGTGAGAGTATATAAAATTTCTTCATTACACGTCGAATCATTAAAATCCATTTTTAATATACCATGAACATAAATAATCATAGCTAAGAGTTAAATATTTATATAAAACAGTAAGTGCATTTTCAGTGTATTTTTACTGCATATATGTGTCTTAGGCATTAAAACGATGATCTTTAAGTAGAAGAGTTGCTTTTCTGAATACTTCATCAACTCAACAGTTTCGGTACCCAACCGTTATAAGGCTAGAGACAGCAATTTTACGAGTAGTTTCTAATTGACTGCAATTAATAGTCTTAGCAAACTCAGCTTAATTACACTACGAGTATTTACTAAATCAATTATTTGACCTTAGGTCTTAGTAATTAGCATTCACTGGGGATAATATTCTTATATATTGACATTTTTAAATTTTACGACTCATTATCGTTAATTTTTAATTATAAGTCTATTTTAACATAGGTTTCATCAACATCCGTCCACATATTTTAGTGTGAAGGAGTAACAAAGTTACACACACATATTCACAAACTTTTGCATTTATAACTATTTACTTTTAGTTGATTTTGAGACAGGTGGACACAACTACAAAAATATGAAATAAGAGAATACACGTAGTATAAATAAGAAAATTTCGAAAGGCGTAAGAAAATTCCTATCTTATGAAATCATTCAACGTCATTCATTTGCGAGCAGTAAGTATAATCTTATTATTTCCTGTTGAAGTATGTGTCATTTGCAAATAAAGTATTTTTTACTTACTTTGATATGCACTTCCTAATTCTTAGCGATTATTTATGTTAACTGTGTATGCTCTGTTTTTGACGTATAAGACGCAGTATTGCATATTTGCTTATCTTATTTTTGTTTCATAGTAGTGACTTCATTTACATAAATAGTTAAGTATATGCGCGTAAAGACACTTGACCCTTTAATATTTTTTATATGTACAAAAGAATAAATTTCAACTCTATGATTTCCATTTGACTGCCAAAAGCCCGTAATTTAAATAAAATGCGATTTTTCCACCTGCTACGACGTTATAAGTTATAATAAATGTCTGAAGCAAAACAAACTGGCTTAGCGTAAATTTTTTGGGTTTATATTTCAGTGTTTTTTTTTTTTCAATGATTTTGCTGTAAATAATAATTAATATATTATCACAATATTTAACAGCACGTAATCGAGGTCACTACGTCTAGCTGATAAGAGACGATAAGATATGGCACAAGATAAACATAACTATCATTTTACTATTGTTAATGTCACACCCACGCACAAAAGGAACGTTCTAATTATTTTTGGCTAACGAACGAACTAGAACTTCTTACGCAAGTCTTAGGTTTAATTCAAGAACTGGCTAATTTAGGTCACTTAATTAATCTCAAAATTACCACAGAATTGAGCGTTTCGAGCTCAGCAATTTTCAAATATCAGAAAGTCTGGTATCTTCTTCTCCCCTCACTAAATGACTAGAGCGGACATAACAGTTCCAGAAATCAAGTTATGTAGGAATCTAGGTTAAAATTGCGACAAAGATGCATCAAGTCGTTCATTGGAGCTTTGCTAGTTGATGGTTGTTGTAATGTTCATTACGTTTAATTAAATCTGCGTAAGATCTAGTGTGTCGTTGATTTAGTAAGATACGGCGTTGTCAGGACCATTACACTTAACGTAACTCCAGGGCAAGATGAAGGAGCTTGAGCTGTAGTTACCAAGCGTGATGCGGATTGAGCTTCTAGTAATAGAACAATCACAGATGATTCCCAACGATTTCGGGATTTAATAACACCTTTATATTGTTTAAATTACTTAGAGGCCGAAGTCACGATTAGAGAACACGTGGTCACTAATACAGGGCGTCTGAGACTAAAAAATGTTAAAATCGGAGAGGCAATATTAATGAAGTACCTAGTGGTGTTTCTTAAAAGAGTTTTCCCTCAAAACCATCGTATTTAGATACCGTCAATATTATAGTTGGTTCATTGGAATTGTAACAAGTAAATTGGAAACAGTACATGTACCCTATTTATTTACTCTGCGGTCCCCTAGGCTTACTATAATAAACTGTTTTATTTATTTAAAACCGATGAAATGTAACAAAGGATTGTTTGTTGTTGTGGATATACAATCTGTATACACCTGTGCTTATTTTGAACTTGGAAAATAAACCTATAGTGACTGAATAAATGTGGTATCTTAAAATACATATTATTAATTCCAATATGAGATTGCGTGCTATGTATATTCTATATTGCAATCGTCCTTCTACTCAGTAGAGTAGAATCTAACGTTATAATCTCTCCAGGATTTAATTTTGTAACAACAAATTTTACCTTTAACGAAAGTATCGAAGAAAAACTGAAATTACTCTCAGTTAATTCTAATTGCGAAGAAAGAAATTTTCTGTACGTATACGCATTTGCTGAGTTCAATCAATCACTTTTAATTTTTATGAATATGGGAGCATGCTTTTAACTCTTCAGCTGCGCGATGTAAAAACCCCTTAGGTGGTGCTAGAAAAAGCGTCCGAGTTGTACCTAGTATACTGCCGTGGATGATGGATTACTGCTTAATTAATAAATGCACGAATCCTCACGATATTCCTCATACTATGAATCTTGTGCCAGTTGTACATGTTGTAGGCAGGCCATACACCATAGTGTATGATTTAACTCGACTTATGCGAAGTCAGGTTTTTATAAAACGGTGTCCGGGAGTGTTAACGGATCGACGATGATAGAGGCGCGATTTACATTTTTCCGTTGTACCCTCGGCCTCATTAAATATTCATGTTTCTTGTTTAAGTGATTTTGTTCCAGCGTTTGTCACAAGTTTAGTATTATTTCTCTGCGTCATTATCATTGTTCAACATTTAAAAATATATTCGTTGTTGGAATCTGACCAAATTAGTCACCAACACAGGAAACTACCGAGTAGTAGGTAGCGTAGATTTTGCATGTCGTAAACAAAGTGTAGCTCGTAAACATTTGTAAAAACACAGTCTCAACATAGAGACTCAGTAATGATAGGCAGTGCAGTAACTATGGCAGTGCCAGCTGGGATCAGACACAGGACACAGAGATGAACAGACAGGAGTCCACATTAGGGTTTGTTCCAGGTACAGAGTTTATATGGCGAGAACTGGGAACCGTATTTGTATGGAAATCCAGTACTGGGTGCAAACCCTAGTCCACATTGTTTGTTCCGGGATTTCGCGGGTGCATTTATAATCTCTATCTACCACCATCTTACTTCGTTTGACAGTAAAATGTCTAATTGATATTTTATGACGACTTTAGTGTTTAGCACCAAGGTTTTGGGAGCACGGCAATGCTTCCACCAAGTCGAGCATTATGTTATGGGGCATCGTGTGTTTAAAAGGCACAGCATCGATGACAGGCAGTCAAAAGAACCCTACGGACGAAATAAGGCTACTCGCATAGTATCGTGAGCGTAGCCATCGGTAGACGCAGTCGTGCGTGTCCGATCGTCCGGCTGATTGCCCAATTCGTTGCACACGATGTTACAAAGGCCGTAATTTCCTGGTAGATCCTGCTTTTAATTACGGCTACGGCTGTGGAAACTTGACTTGCGGGAGTCGGTCGGGATTAGAAGATAGTAACTTGATCACAAAAAAAGTTTGTTGAAACTTAAAAGCGACGTCTTTATGCTACCATGTGCTACCATTAGAAGTCTGTATGAGTGCGAGTAAGTACATCGGCGTATACCTATTCCTTCTACATGTTGTACTGAGTCTGGTTTTAGAATAGCATAGGATTAAATTATCTCTTTCCATGGGAGTCGTACAAGGTAACTGAAGGATCTGATGATTCTGATGTGCTCTCTATTGCTAATTACAGATTCTGGATTATAACGATTTAGAAGAATAATGAGTATCTACATGACGCATTTACATAGAGTAGGCAGAAATAGGTACACTTATAGTATAATATCTGTGAAATACTGAATAAAACGACTCATCGCTTTACGTGGTAGTTTCCCAAGATATCTGTGCAAGTCCTAATTCCGTTTACACGATTGTAAGAACTCAAAATCTTAGGTGCAATATTACAGCGACCCACCATGAAGTGCGCAAATCCTGGTTTCCCTATTTCAAGTTTAGAATCTCATCCCACGTACCCGAGGCTTCAGAGAGCAATGGCCTATTAAGTGCCGCGATTCCTGTGTTACTGACCTCAATGAATAGCCAGTATTATGCAAGCGTACATCAAATTATTTGTTTATTTTGTGTTAGCAAACTTGTGTTGGAGTGATGAACTGTGTTGTGCGGTCTGTGGTCTAAAATCCCAATCGTACGATGTGTTGGAAGGTTGGTTAGTGAGAATTATACATGCGAATGAGGTTGGTTAGTTTAGTGGGAATTATTTACATACATGTGAATGATGTTTCTTATGATAGGCTAGTAAGCGCTAGTCGTGGGGTCTGTTTGACAATTTTGACATTTGGATGACATTTGGGATTGCTAACATCAAATTGACCTCATGATACTAACGACGCCACCTAGCGATATTCTCTATTCCTTAGAAGTTATGACTTCGCTGCCTTATTTAGGTAATTCCATTGTTCTATAATCACAATACACTACAGTATTTTTTTTACTTTCCTTAAATATGGGCTTTTCTCCTATCACGCTAAAACAGCTGGGCCGATCCAAGACTCACACACATCTCGTTAGAGCGGTAAAAAACATGTTGACGTGCATTCGCGAGAGCAATAGCGCACTGCTTTCCCCTCTTGCGGATGAAATCATATTCTATATAGTGTGCAGTGTGAAAAGCAATCGACACCCAGTGCATTTTATGCTCTAGAAGCTACCCAAACAAGTCTAAGTAAAGTTGAGTTTGGAATAGCAATGTTGAGATGAAAAACGTATTTCTATCCACGTTGCAACGGAGGTATTTTATCTGAACGAATCTAGTGTATATAGCGTTGAAATTCACGCTCGGTAACTTAGTAAGGTTTAAATGCAGTGCCGTACTGTGCCCCTTCGTGGAACGACTTTCTGCTATTTATTTTGCGTTTTTGAAAAATAAACCTAGTTTTACAGCACGTATTTATGTTTGGTTCTATATTTTGAGCTATCAACGTGACTTGAGCCCTAGAATGGAAAGTAGGACATCTGCACTATACCCTAGCGTTTATTAGCATGACGTCATATGACAAGTAGCTGTAAACTGCGAATGTTTGAGACACGAAATAATTAATTCCTACGATAGCGCTAATAAACGTAATTGCAAGTAAAAATTCCCATTTTGTAAGATACATCCCTCGCGCGGCGACAGAAAATTGACACAAGCGTGCAGCCAAAAAAAATGAAAGGTACGCAAAACGCCCACTTTCTACCGTCCACAATGCACGCGCAGATGATCGCGACGCTTGCGCAAGCCGGATACACATGCAGCCTTTATGAAAGGTCGTATGTCTCGTGCAAAGTGACATGGATGTGCTCTTATAATCCGGGTCGTTAGTATTGTCCGGTCTGTGCGGATACGCGTTTTTTGTGAGTATTGTCAAAGCTGTCGATTAGCAAGGCAATTTTATTGCAATTTGAGCGCCTTTGGAATCAGGTTACGAAACCTTTTGTTGTTTTTTTAAAAACAAGCTACTTTGTCAGTCTATGTATAAACATCCCACCAGTTTTATAAATGCGAGTATTTGTGTATGTATTTCTTATTCTCACGTATTTAGGTGGAAATTCAAAATACAGTCAATTATAAATTGTTATTCAATTAAACACCGCTAGGACACGAAATCTCAATTACTTTTAAGACTTCGCAAATCACATTATTGCACTTTCAGACTATGACTTCCAATTCCAATTCATCGTATTTTATGGCTCTTATTCCTAGCTCATTTACTAGCTAACGTTAACGATGTAATTAACGGTGGTTTCAGGGTTCATTACTTGAAGCGGATTTAGAAGGACGTTGCCACAAATTTGGGCTTCAATCGCCACTGCGATACAAATAAAACTCTGATATATTTTGTGTATTTTAGGGCTCACGTCGCCCGAAGAGCTTGTACCTACTGCCGTAAATTTGCTCGACTCTGGCAACACTGTCGTTTCGGTCATAACGGCCAGTGTTAAGCGGTGATAGTCGATCCGATTCCACCAAATCGGATCACGCGAAGTTGTGTAAAGTGTTAGTCATTTTAAGATTTTAAGTAATGTGGGTTTTTGAGTACACAATACAGGGATCTTTATTATCGATGGAATATTGTTTCTCAAGCAAAAAATTTCAATAGTAAACAGAAAACAATTTACATACTACTAGGTAAGTACATATAATATTATAGGTGATGAAGTGGTAATGCACATGACTGTATACTGCACTGTACCGTTTTATTAATCAGACAGAACTTCGGTGACTCACTATCTTGTTTAAAAGTATCAACACTATAATTATATATATGCTAGCTAATAACACAAGTATTATTATATACGGCGTCTGTGTAGCCTTAATAAGGCAATTTATTTTCTGAACGCAAACCCGTTTGGCCACTGAACTCAACGGCCTAAAATTAAAAAAACCCACACATTTGTTCCTTAAATTACCTTCCGGTAAGAAGTTGCCACCTGCCTTGAATTAATTAAAATAAGCGAGAATAAACTTGCGAAACTGAGATACATAAATAAAGTTGATACGTACGAGTAATGTTTGAAGAGGTTAATTTTCTCACAAGAATAAAGGTCTTTGGACTCATTTCTTCCGATTCAGGACCGGTTCAAATTAACTTGTACTTCAATGTTGCCAGCAATTAAGACTTCCTGTGACGGTGCTAAGTGTGGCCATAGACGTCTAACGCAGCAGTTGACTCCGCTTCAACCATCATTAAATGCTTTCCAGATTAGTACGTAATAAACTTCGAAACACTAGCATTAGCTATGTATGATTGAAAATCGAAATAAAAGATGTTGCACGCAAAGAGACAATACTCCATCGCATTATTTTTCTCGTTTTTTTATAGTACTGGTTTATCAATTTTCTTGTTTTATATTTAGGTACGATCGTAAAACTTTCAGGATAAATCCATCTTGTTGTATAATACGGTTTTATTTATAAATATGTTGAGAAGGTGACGCTGACAGATATATGGATCGATTCCTGTCGATTGTTAATGCCATTGTTACGCAAAAGTTTAGAGCAGAACAATTGACAGTTAAGAATTAAAAGAGACAAGTGCCTCTATTCAAACGCGCACTATAGTTACTACCTACACTACTATCTGCCGCAAAATTGATTTAGTCAGTGATTTTTAAGGGTTCCGTGATCAAGCAAAGAGTAATCTTACGAGGTTCTATTATTAAAGGTTCAAAGTTGATTGATAACCATTCAAGGCGGTGATAAAACATTGCCTTTATTGTAGGGTCAAATCTTGCGAGTTCGTTTTGTACCCACTTCCAGTGATCGGTTTGATTTGAAATTTGACATGCATTACGTAAGTGTAATGACATAGCAAGTACAGCCAGCAAAAAAGTTTGTATTATGTATAAATATGTAAATTCAGGGAACTTAGCATACAATATATTTTTTTTAAATCTCCCTTTGCCGTCACATTTGTCTTTACTAAAACATTCAAACTACCCTTTGCGATACTTGACAAACCGCGATCTATACCTCAACAATTACACGCGACGTTGCCCGCAGCTGCGTATACGCATAATTATTTACGATCACATCCGGACAGGTGTGTGCCGAGATAAGTGTGCTTTGTTTATTTCATTAATGCGGGGATGTGATTGTTTGGTACGGAACCAAATAATCAATACATGGCTACCACTTAACGAGGTTTGCTTGGCAATTTGGTATGCTGACGGTTGGAAATGTTTAACCTAGGAGTATGGTCGCGTTATCGCGTTTTCGTAGGACTACAAGCTTGTACGTGTAAATAGTTTTTCAAACTTCAATGTTTTAATGCACAATTCTGATCTATACCTAGAGAGTATCATGATTAACTGACTGACCGACCCAGTGGAGTTAGAGACTTGAAATTTGACAGAGACACATATCGTGTTGATTTTTTAAATATTCTTTTCTAGACTCTCACGCGTAAAAGAGCTAGTCAATTTTTATTCTACCACGACCACGAAACGGGATTTAAGATACCGTTTGTATAAAACATACTACGGTCATTGCATTTTCAATTGTTTCCTCCTATTTACGAATGAATTGTTACCGAAAAGCATTATCCTGGTAAACAAATGATTATTTTTATTTGACACGACTGCGTTTACACTAATCGGTTTAATGTAGCTTTGTCTGTTAGTCACGCTTAAGCCATTGAATCCACGGCTAAGCCTACGCTTAATTGATTTAGTGAGAAAAATATGTCAGAAGGAAAGCACCAGATCCGTTCTCCAATAAATGTAAAAATGTGGGTCATTATTATTCCGCGCAATACCGCGGAAACTATGCAATTTTTCGGGACAAAACTATCCTATGTCCTTCCCTGGGACTCAAAACTATCTGTATACCGAATTTCACCTTAAATGCTTCAGTGGTTTAGAAGTGATGAGGTAACAAACAAAAATCAGACCTACAACTTTCTCATGCATTATATTAGTGGGATGTTTCGACATCAGTTTAACTTTATTCTTGGAACCATGCCACAGGGGCCTTTTTTAGACTTATATTAGTTTTTAATTATTATTATTAAGTTTTTACTGTTTCAATTATTTGTAAATGTATTATTTGTTCTTCAATAAAATTTAAAACTTTAAAGCTATAGGTATGGCAAACGTAAGCGCCGTTTGGAGAGCGAGACAGTCACCTGCACAGCAATTAACGATTAGCGCTACACTTACATATGTACCTACCACAGCCTGCATTATAAACAAAATTTAACTGTGCCACAGAAATAACGCTCCCCCAAGAGTTGGCAATGAGTAAATCAGTCCACATTAGCCACAAAACTGTATTTACTAATTTCATGCGGCCTAAGTAAATAAGGAAACATGATAAACAGTTAGGTACACACTGTCATCAGAATTACACCGAATTGTGTTTGCAAACGATTACAAAATCCTTGGATGCAGTATTGATGTTTTGTTTAGTCATGTTACCCGTCCCAAAAAAACTTCCGTCATATTCGTAATTGCTATTTGCTTAGCTTTGTATACGTGTAAGTTTAGTATACAGAATATTTTTGCAATATTTCAAACTATGGATCCTCAAATTGCTTCATATAAAGTATATAATTTTTAAAATGATAACTGTCAATAAAAGCAGAAAACAAAATAAATGAACAAGTAGATGATTATCGAAGTTAATCAGAAATAGAGTCTACCTGCCTATTGTAAGCGGAATATTTCTGAAGATCATTTTAGTACTTTCAGGGATTATTAACCTTACAAAGAAAGTCACAACACATACTTTACCTCTTCATTATGTTTCTATAAACATAGATGTAATCGTCAACTAGTTAGTTAAGTTAAATTAAAACGGTTCCACGAATTTAGCGCTACAGAAATATTAATTACCAATTACCCTTGTTAAGTCACATCAAATTATCACTAATGAAGCTGCCGGCAATCCATTCAAGCTGACGGAAAAACGGCCTTTTCACTCCGTACAAAATGAACGACGCTCGGCTCACACATTACTCTTAGTTTTTGTATTTTACCAGTTCCGTACTGTTATAAAAACAAGATTTAAATTATGAATTTCATTACGAATTAAACGGTAGCTTGTTTTAGTCCGTTAGTTCCACTCTAGACCCACTCAAGTGAAACACAAGTATGAAAAATTAATATATTTCAGTCTTGTTCAATCTCTTCAACTAACTCAAGAACAGGGTTGTAACAGATTTGAAAAAACTGATAAAAA
Source organism: Choristoneura rosaceana (assembly GCA_037349165.1). Taxonomy (NCBI): domain Eukaryota; kingdom Metazoa; phylum Arthropoda; class Insecta; order Lepidoptera; family Tortricidae; genus Choristoneura; species Choristoneura rosaceana. The sequence continues at coordinate 5,982,437 of JAZBNJ010000013.1, forward strand.
GGCGTCATCTTGAAAAAAGTACACGGATATGTACATTACAGGAATAAAGGTCGGTCAAACACTTCTGGCTGCGTGGCCATATTGTCTAGCAGGCAGCTTTTCATCGATACCAAAACATTAATCAAAATTTTTTTTAACCACATATCGTTTGTATAAAACAATGTTATCCACAATAACAGTGTTTGGGCGACCGTAGGGCTACTACGACACTTGAAACTCGAAGTTCGTATCGTGCGGTCCCTCTCGCTCTCGTATTAAATAGTATAAGTGTCAGAGGGACTGCACGACACGAACTTCGAGTTTCGTAGTAGACCTGCAGAGTGTACAAACACATCAATAACAAAGTGAATCTGTTTCTCTTCGGCTGTGTATTTAGCCCGACGCCGAAAACTTAATTAATTAGTCGCCATCGCCAAATTAAATAGAAATCAAATTTATTCGCGTGAACTCAAAGGAAAACTAGTTTATTGATGTAATAAATTATAAATGCGCGGGTTTACATCTATAAATTATGTCTGGGAAAAGAAAGTAATTTTTGAAACGGAGTTCGGCAAATATTTGCTAGTTGACAAGCACAAAATTCATAGTTTAAGGGGCTGTTTCATACCAATTGATTAATTTTATTTGTCGGACAAAAGTGATGCTCTCTCCGTCTACATCTTTGTAACTGTGCTAGAGCCTACCAAATAAACATGTCTGATTTCTAATCGAACAAAACAAACAAAGACGGCATCACATTTATCCGTCAAATAAATTTAATCAACGGATGGTGAAACAGCGGGGAAACCTAATATATGGATAATTTTTTTGCAGTGCATAATTTTTTTTGTCGCCAGTTTCTTGAGTATTGTTGTAGCGGATCTGCTCCCTTGTACTACATAAATGTTTTTTATATATTAAAAAACATTAGTAAACTCACAAAAGTGGGAAAATAAAAATTATTATAAATATTTTTTTCTACAAATAACTATTTAATTCTAATTACTAACAACACAAAAACGAATACACAATTGTACTAGATTCCTTTTATAAAAAAAAATAACAAACTAAAAATAAATATTTACAAACAAGCAGATAGCACGCAGCGCTTTCGTATTAGATAAAACCGGTCGGCTACACAATGAACTACGTCACACGGATAAATAATAACGGTGATGCGAGGCGATGTGTTTGCGACAGGAGCGGAGCAAATTACTTTGCCGTGCAGCAGCCACCAAATAACACCATTTAAAAAAATAACCTTTTAACGAATATTTATTTTCAAAATTATTATTTATTTCACATTTAAAATCAAGTGAAGTGTTTCCCCGAGTTGGGTGAGTGTTGCGAACATTTATTATCTTCATAAAACAAAACATATTAAACCTAGCCTACAATTGTTATTCGAACTGCATGTTTATTTGTGTGCTTTTAGATTTAGTAACTCATCTAGTGCAATCATTCCATCCTCATAATGACGCTGCTTGTACATAACGCTTTTTAGTACTCGCGATCCATCTAGTCTAGAATATCGAGCTACCCTCCTACAAATAATGATCATATTTGTTAATAAAATGATTATTTATTCTATTTTAAATATAATTGCCTAGATGTGAATTAGATTTAATGCTTGTTCTATTTAAAATATTTCTAATGATACCGGCTGGGTTTGTCAGTTTATTTAAAATATTTTTGATGAAAATCTTAAATTCAATTTTATTCAGCGTTACTATTTTTATCAATCTCAGCCGCCTAATTAAATATAGCCGCTTGATAAAACTCTAAACACTATGTACATCCGAACATTCTAGAAATTTGGTCTACCCTCAAATTGAAAATATTAATGCAGCTAAACTAAATAACCACAAATAGTTGATCTGTAAAATTTAATAAATTAATCCTTATTATCTTATAACTGCATCTAAATTGGATCACAATGCTTTTGGCCAATTAAGTGCTTCTTAATGTAATTAATATTTCACTTTAATTAATCTTTCTACCTGTGCTTTTAAACGAAGATATTATTTGTGACTGCCACATCAAGGATTGCTAATTAGTGCTTGGGGGTTCACTTAGCCCGTATCCGCAAATCAAATCGAAAAACATTTCATCAAAAAAAATCCCGATGTCGCAGTCACAAACTGGAAACCGGACTTTTTATGAACGGCCAAATTGTGGGATTTTTAGGGAGCAAGTCTGGGGGTCATCCCTGAGCCGAGCGCGTCAGCTGCCCCATTGAACTGCCGTTCCGGGACTTTCTCCGAGACCCCGGGATCATCACACTCATCTGAACGGGCCCCGTCGGCGGCGAGATCGACGTGCGCAGGGAAGTGAACCCATTCCGGGTTCTGTACCGATCTGTGTAAATTCAGTGCGCTCAACCCATTTACTTACCCGCGACCTAGCCGGAGCAATACTTAATTTTAATAAATTTTGTAAACTTTAATTTTGGTCTTGAACTCATTTAATACCCACTATAATCTACCTAAAATCTATAAAACGCCACATTGGCGCCTTACTAGCGGTTTTTTTTAGGAGTTGAGCGCACTAGGTACAGAACCTTAGTATTTTTTAGTTTTCATTGGTGTTGGTGGTTTCTGTTTCGGCAAACTTAGTTTTAAGGTTGATTTTTTGCAGTTACTAGTACGCGGTTATCCTAAGGTAATTTGAATCTGTACTTAATATTACTGGAAAGTTCCCAATAGTGTGTCTACCCACATTATTTTTCTTGAAGTGTACAAGCACTTTTATCTTAAGGGAATCTTTTTAATGCCCATTTTTTATATAATTTTTACAAGTATTTTTTACTGTGATCTAGCAAAAGTAAAATCTTATAACTATCTAGTCATTTTCTTAAATAATTATAGTAATGTGTCTACCCGCATTATTATTTTCTTTTGATGTAATATAATAAAAATATCAATGAATTGAATCTATTAATTGGAAACCGCGTGCTGGCTAATTTTATTTTTTTTTAACTGCTTTTTGATGAATTTTGTAATGATCGCTATAGTTGCCTAATAAATAAATATTTTATACACAATTAATTATCGATTTATATTTTTGGTTTATTGACCACATAATTATATACAATTTTTAACTTATACAACTGATTTATTTTACTTCTACAATTAATTTATATTTCTTATACAATTGATTAATTTTACAATTTTAAAACTATCGATTTATTATACAATTTTTTACAATTGGTTTATTCGGCAACTTATTCTATCGAGTTAGCTTTGTAGGATTCACAAATAATTGTTGCTGTTGTCTAGTACATGGGATTTTGTTTTCTTTTTCACTTAAATCTGCTAGTCATTACGCTAGTGATTTATTTTAATGTTATTTATTTTTGGTAATTATTCTTTATTCAATTCGCAAAATTTTAATAGCAATTAAATTATATTAGAAATCAACTAGTCTTTACTAGTAGTTTCGTATTATGGTGCGACTACCGCTATAGTCATTTTAATTTTATCATTAATATACCTCGAAATTTTAATTGAACCCGTTTGCTAGGCAACTTTATTAATAACTGCTTTTTAAAATTTGTGAATCAGTATTGCAGCTGCCTGGTTTATGCTATTTTCATTATTCTAGATTTTTTTTACGGTGTCTACCCACCATACTATTTTAAATTATTATAGGTTGGAATTTTAAACCTATTATTTCTTTTGAATATCAATAACTGTGCAGCGTTCTTGTAGCGGCTTTTCAATCAAATTGTTATCACGGCTGATTTTACTGCAGATGTTTAGTACGTGGAATTTTAACTCAAGAATAGCTGGTGCGTTCTAGATTATACGGATAGTGAGTCTACCCACATTATTTTGTATAATTTCTGTATTTTTAAATTTTTTAACGGATCGTTTATTACAGTACATTCCACATACTTAGCAACGAATTATAACGCTTTTAAATCAATTTCTGTGCAATCGCAACACTCACACCCTCTCAAACAAGCATCTCACTTGAACTAAATTTTGAAACTTATTTAATACATAATGGCATATCCCATTAAATACCTATCGCTCCAAAAAGCGGAGCTAGAATACGAAGTGATTCTCCGTGGTGGTTCAGCCGGCTCGGTACAAGAGTTGCGTAGTCAAATTGTTAAATTGTCCACACCCGCAGAGGACATTCTTGAATCGCATCTGGAACCTTCGGTTGACCTTGTTGCTGTGAAGGAGAGTCTACAAAAATCCCAGACTATGTTAGCTACATTGAAGGGTCGCTTTGACAGAAATGTGTTTTTACGCGCGGAAAACCTTCTTCATCAAATATACCATAGGGCTAATAGGATTTCAAATGTGGATGCCGGTTTAGCTGATCAGTACAAACTAAACGCTACTACGTTTAATAATCAGTACAGGGAACTTTTGTCTATGAAACCACGCACAACTTCCGAATCTCCTTCTGAACCTGATACTGCACCTGTTGTCACCTGCGATCGCAATTTTAATTCAGATCTAGCTAAATTAAAATATTCTGGTAAAACCTGCGTTCTTTCGTTCATTCAAAGAGTCGATGAATTTGTATATGCTAGAAACATCGGAAAGGATCGGTTATTAAAGTTCGCGTACGAAATTTTTACTGATGATGCTTTACACTGGTTTCGTTGTATTCATGAGAAAGTTAGAACTTGGGATGAGGTTGTTGGTTTGCTTAAGCAGGATTTCGGGCAAAGAGATTATGATTATCGGCTTTTAGCGGAGATTAGGTCACGTACTCAGGGTGAACTGGAGAATATTACCATATATTTGTCCATCATGCACGGTATGTTTTCTAGACTAACTAAAGCGTTGAGTGAACGGGATAAATTGGAAATTATTCTCCATAATATAAGACCGTGTTATGCTAGTACTCTCGCTGCGCACTCGGATATATCTGATCTCGACTCTCTAAAGAGAATCTGTTCTAACTTTGAAAGTATTCATTCACGTCAATCTCAATTTCACGAGCCTCCTAGAGTAACGTCTGAAACATTAGCACCTGAATTTGCCTACACTAAACAACACAAGATTAATAACTATAATAATAACAAGAACTATTTGCAGTCAAATAACTATTCTAAATTCAAAAACTATAATAATAACTACAATCAACATAATTATTCAAACAAATATAATCACAATTTCACTAAATCAGCGCAAGAGAGGCCTACCCCTATTAATGCTGTTCATGCTTCACCTGGTCATTCGAATCAAGTACCGCATACTCATACTAAGTACTGCCCTAGGTGTCGTACTAACTCTCATTCTCTTAGGGAGTGCAGACAACCCCATTTTCCGATCTGTTTCAAATGCGGTACGAAGGGCATTCGTTACCCGGACTGCACGAAATGTAACCCTAAACCTAGCACTTCAAAAAACTAAGTACTGTGGATTGCAGTGGATCGATGGCTAACGGTAAAACTAATAGTAATTTTAACAAAACGGAATGGAAATCATGGCTCGATTTTATATCTAAATTTTTCGCATGCTATTCGGTGACTTCAATCCACAATACACAAAATAAAAATAAAACTAATCTTCAAAATAGTAGACCATTTGTTTCTGTTAGCATTAATGGTAATCCTATGAATGGATTACTCGATACAGGTTCTAGCGTTACCATTATAGGTAATAATTATCATGAACGTTTCTTGGAGGCCGGTTTTACGCTTGAAGAAGGTGAACTATTAAATTTTGTTGCTGCTGGTGGTCAACAGTTGAAAAGTATTGGAACAATACAGTTACCAATATCCTTTCTAAATCAGATTCATATATTAAAGGTCTACATAGTTCCTCAAATAAATAATAATTTAATCTTAGGTATGGATTTTTGGAGAACATTTGGTCTATTCCCTAAAAATTTAGATTCAGTAACAATTTCTAAAGATATTAATACGTTAGATACCATTTCAACGGAACCTAACATGCACGTTTGCGATTATGACCATTTATCCGTGGAACAAAAGGCTACTGCCGACCTTGTTATATCACAATTTCGGGAAATTTCTTACGAACAACGGGGCCTAGGACGTACCACTTTGATAGCTCACAGTATTGACACTGGAGATGCTGTTCCTATTCGCCAGCGGTACTATAGGATGTCTCCTGAAAAGCAACGTGTCCTTGTCGAACAATTGGATGAAATGCTGCGGGAAGACGTTGTTGAACCGTGCGAAAGTCCTTGGTCCTCGCCTGTATTGCTAACGCCTAAGAAAAACGGAGAACTCAGATTCTGCTTGGATAGTCGCAAGCTCAATGCTGTCACCACTAAAGACGCGTATAGTATACCATACATTTCTGAGATTCTTGATAACTTGCGGGATGCAAAATATCTATCTAGTTTAGATCTATCAAAAAGCTTCTGGCAAATCCCCATTAAGGACGAAGATAAGTGCAAGACGGCTTTCTATATTCCATCTAGAGGCAGTTTTCAATTTAAATCTATGCCGTTTGGTTTAACTAACGCACCAGCGACGCAACAACGCTTGGTTGACATGCTTTTTTATGGTCCCGAATTTGAACACAAGGTTTTCGTCTACATCGATGATATAATTATTGTTTCCCCGACTTTTGAACAATACATATCTTTACTTGCCCGCGTTTTTGAAAAACTAAAATCGGCTAATCTAACTATTAGTTTCAAAAAGTGCAACTTCTTTAAGAAACAACTTAAGTACTTGGGCTACGTTGTAAATTCTAACGGCCTTCAGCCTGACCCAGATAAAGTTGAAGCGATCATTAACTATCCCACCCCTACCAACAGAAAGGAGGTTCGCCGCTTTATCGGTACAGCTTCATGGTACCGTAGATTTATTACAAATTTCAGCTCAATAGCAGCCCCACTCAATAAATTAACTTCTCAAGCTAAAACTTCCCCACCCTTCCATTGGTCACCTGAGGCAGACAAAGCCTTTCGTACACTTAAAGAATGTCTTATCTCTTCGCCAGTTCTATCTTGCCCAGACTACTCACAACCTTTTCAAGTACATACTGATGCCAGTGACTTTGGAACTGGCGCAGTGTTAACTCAGGTTATCAATGGTGAGGAAAAGGTTATTGCGTATATGAGTAAATCCCTCTCTAGTAAAGAACGAAATTATAGTGCTACCGAACGAGAAGCCCTAGCCGTTTTATTAGCTATTGAACACTGGAGGTGCTACTTAGAAAACGGTAAAACGACGGTCGTTTTTACCGATCACTCGTCCTTAAAATGGTTCCTAAACATCAACAATCCCACAGGTCGTTTAGCCCGTTGGGGTGTTCGAATGTCAGCATTTAATTTAGAAATCAAACATCGTCGAGGTTCTGAAAATGTTGTACCTGATAGCCTTTCGCGTTCAGTTCCTATAGCCACTATAAACGATACTCGTGTAAATTCTAATGTAGCATATACCACCAAAGACCCATGGTACTTAAACATTTACAACGGTTGTCAAAATTCTCCTTTGTCATTCTTAGATTACAAAGTCGCTGGAAATAAATTATATAGACATAAAAAGAGTCTGAATCCTCTAACAAGGGAATTTGAGTGGAAAGAGGTAATACCTTCAGAACACAGAACTGAGATCATAGCTAAAAATCATTCAGAACCTACTTCTGGTCACTTTGGAATCTTTAAAACATTTAAGCGGCTGTGCTTGCAATATTTTTGGCCTGACATGCACCGTGATGTCACAGATTTCATAACAAAGTGTGACGTCTGTAACGCACACAAACATTCTAATCATGCAACTTTGGGTATGATGGGCCGTCCTAAAGACTGTTCCCGTCCATTCCAAATGCTTAGCATGGATCTTGTAGGACCGCTACCTCCTTCAAGAAAACAAAATACCTTTCTGTTCGTCGTAACTTGTTGCTTTAGTAAATACTGCTTACTTTTTCCAATTCGACGCGCAACAAGTGAGATTATAGCTAGAGTTCTTGAGGAAAACGTTTTTCTTGTTCATGGTGTCCCTAGTACCGTTTTAATGGACAATGGAAAACAATTTACGAGTAATGTACTTAAACAATTGTTTTCAAAATACAAAATTCCAAACGTTAATTACACAGCTAAATATACACCACAAGTGAACAATGTAGAACGTTACAATAAAACTGCCATGACCGCCGTATCCACATTTATCGAAAATGATCATAGATCGTGGGATACTAACATCACCAAAATCCAGTTTGCCATAAACTCATCTGTCAATGAAGTTACAGGATTCACACCTTCATTCTTAGTTTACGGTAGAGAATTGGTAGCTTGTGGCTCTCATTACATCGACTCAGACTCTAACCACGACATGATTTTCACACCCAGAGACGAGTACGCTGAAAATTTAGGGTACTTAAGAAGTTATTTTGAAAAGGTCCAAACGTCTATGTTGAAATCTCACTCTCGTAATTGTAACCATTATAATCTGCGTCGTAAAGACATTCATTTCAATGTCAATGACATAGTCTGGAAGAGGACTTTCTTTCTAAGCAACAAGGACAATAAGTTCTCGAAAAAACTCGCTCCTAAATACATGAAATGTAAAATTGTCACAAAAAAATCGAATTTAGTCTACGAGCTCCAAGATATGAACGGCAATAACATAGGTGACTGGCATATTAAAGATTTTAAATTAATAAATTATAAAAACTAAAAACACGAATGTTCCAAAATTATATCATATCGGTATACTATCTCTACACTTTTTGTCTGTTGATCAATTATTATCATGAATTACTTTAAACTTATATGTACCACATCTACCAAATCTACTGTAAAATGTTTGCTGTCTCCTACCAGATAGCGGACGCTGTGTTCCACTACCTAAAAGGTGGATCTATATATTAAAATGTTTGCTGTCTCCTACCAGATAGCGGACGCTGAGTTCCACTACCTAAAAGGTGGATCTATATATTAAAATGTATTCTATCTCCTACCAGATAGCGGACGCTGGGTTCTTCTAACTAAAAGATGTGTCCTTAAATCAACAAAAACCATGATAATTGATCAATAGTTTTTTTTAACACCTTCCAATTGTTATGCGAGAGTATAATATTATTGTCTAAAATATATACTCTGTCAGTCAGGTCGCAATAACACGTTAGAAGTGTTACTGCTATTTTGAATGCGTGATTACGAGTGTTTTAGGGATTCTGTGAGTAGAAAGCCTGAAAGGATTAGTATAACTTTTGAGCAGAAATTGAGATAGTGGATTTTTATAAGCAAAAATCCAAACCTAAAAAGGGGGGTATGTAGCGGATCTGCTCCCTTGTACTACATAAATGTTTTTTATATATTAAAAAACATTAGTAAACTCACAAAAGTGGGAAAATAAAAATTATTATAAATATTTTTTTCTACAAATAACTATTTAATTCTAATTACTAACAACACAAAAACGAATACACAATTGTACTAGATTCCTTTTATAAAAAAAAATAACAAACTAAAAATAAATATTTACAAACAAGCAGATAGCACGCAGCGCTTTCGTATTAGATAAAACCGGTCGGCTACACAATGAACTACGTCACACGGATAAATAATAACGGTGATGCGAGGCGATGTGTTTGCGACAGGAGCGGAGCAAATTACTTTGCCGTGCAGCAGCCACCAAATAACACCATTTAAAAAAATAACCTTTTAACGAATATTTATTTTCAAAATTATTATTTATTTCACATTTAAAATCAAGTGAAGTGTTTCCCCGAGTTGGGTGAGTGTTGCGAACATTTATTATCTTCATAAAACAAAACATATTAAACCTAGCCTACAATTGTTATTCGAACTGCATGTTTATTTGTGTGCTTTTAGATTTAGTAACTCATCTAGTGCAATCATTCCATCCTCATAATGACGCTGCTTGTACATAACGCTTTTTAGTACTCGCGATCCATCTAGTCTAGAATATCGAGCTACCCTCCTACAAATAATGATCATATTTGTTAATAAAATGATTATTTATTCTATTTTAAATATAATTGCCTAGATGTGAATTAGATTTAATGCTTGTTCTATTTAAAATATTTCTAATGATACCGGCTGGGTTTGTCAGTTTATTTAAAATATTTTTGATGAAAATCTTAAATTCAATTTTATTCAGCGTTACTATTTTTATCAATCTCAGCCGCCTAATTAAATATAGCCGCTTGATAAAACTCTAAACACTATGTACATCCGAACATTCTAGAAATTTGGTCTACCCTCAAATTGAAAATATTAATGCAGCTAAACTAAATAACCACAAATAGTTGATCTGTAAAATTTAATAAATTAATCCTTATTATCTTATAACTGCATCTAAATTGGATCACAATGCTTTTGGCCAATTAAGTGCTTCTTAATGTAATTAATATTTCACTTTAATTAATCTTTCTACCTGTGCTTTTAAACGAAGATATTATTTGTGACTGCCACATCAAGGATTGCTAATTAGTGCTTGGGGGTTCACTTAGCCCGTATCCGCAAATCAAATCGAAAAACATTTCATCAAAAAAAATCCCGATGTCGCAGTCACAAACTGGAAACCGGACTTTTTATGAACGGCCAAATTGTGGGATTTTTAGGGAGCAAGTCTGGGGGTCATCCCTGAGCCGAGCGCGTCAGCTGCCCCATTGAACTGCCGTTCCGGGACTTTCTCCGAGACCCCGGGATCATCACACTCATCTGAACGGGCCCCGTCGGCGGCGAGATCGACGTGCGCAGGGAAGTGAACCCATTCCGGGTTCTGTACCGATCTGTGTAAATTCAGTGCGCTCAACCCATTTACTTACCCGCGACCTAGCCGGAGCAATACTTAATTTTAATAAATTTTGTAAACTTTAATTTTGGTCTTGAACTCATTTAATACCCACTATAATCTACCTAAAATCTATAAAACGCCACATTGTGGAGACTTACATACTTATATACCTCTTCATTCGTTGTCAAAGTGTCAATGAATTTGATACATTCTGACGCGACCAGGGATTGCTGATGCTGTCGGAATTCCTCAATATTTAGAACCATAAACAAATTATCAAGCTTCAGTACTTATTCTGTAACGTAAGGCCTTACATATACATAACAGTTGTCTATTATTTCTGAGTAAGTTGGTATATTTTTTGATTCTGTGCCTTATGTAACCAAATCATAATTTTAAAATATTGTTGCGCTTAGAGTGCCCAACAGTTTTGAATCATCAAACTTTTCGATTAATTTTGCGATATCATGCCATTCAGTGTCGTAATTTGCCAACTTTCTCAAAGTTAGAGGCATCGAAAGCCACAGGCTATTTATCCTATCTGTCTAATTTAGGCTCCAAAGATCTTAGCTCTCGAGTCGAGTAATGAGCCGAAAGTAATGTCCCGATAAACTGACTTTCATTTGTTTCAATCACAAAATATCTTTTTTATTTTTCTCGAGACTTCAATGATACCGATCAAAAGCAGTTTTTTTTTCAGATGTAATTACACGTTTTAACTTATTATCAAAACACTCAACTTTGTTTAAGAAATCCGTTTGTGGGGAATAATACTTTCGGTATACAACAAACGTGTTAAATGAGCAGGTGGTCATTGGAATATAAAACTCCGTCGATACAGCATACTAAACGACCCTTAAGGTCGCAAAAGCGAAATTTCACTTCCACTCAGTCAGTGTCACTTTCGCTTTAAACATCGCGTTTTTTTTGAAAGCGGTTTTTGTAATCGAAAATGCATTTACATTATATCGTACGGTATTGTACGAGGTGATGTCATTACAGCTATTGTCGCTTTTCGGGATTCGAAAATGTTGTGATTTCGTTTACAATGCTTTTGTGACTCAAGCTAGTTATTGTGTGGGTTCATATTCAATATTGTTTAATACCAAAATACAATCGACGTGAGGTACTTGGCAGCATAACATTTGTTAACTTTTGTAACTGGCGTGAAGGCTAATACAGCTCCGTCTAAGGACAGTATACCATTATTGGATTACTAATGTATGGCCAAAAAACTTTTCCCAAAGTATCACATCCCAAAAAATTTTACCCAAATTATTATTTGGCAAAAAATCATTTGGCAAAAAAACTTATCGCAAATTTACAGTTAGTAAATTTTTATTTGGCAAATTATTGTTTCGCAAAAAATTACTTAGTCATGTTTCATATTGCCAAGTAATATTTGGTAAAATGTATCGTTTGGCATAATGTACTCTTCCCAAAATATTGCATGACATAATAATAACCTATTTTTCTGGGAACAGTTTGTTTCTGTGGAGGGGCGCAGTTCTAACCTAACCTAACCTACTTTTTTGATAGTAGTTCGTTTTTGCGGGGGACGCAGTTTTAACCTATAATCTAACCTACTTTTCTGGTAGCAGTCCGTTTTCTGTGGGGGACGCGCTTTAACCTCATCTACTTTTCTGATAGCAGTTCGTTTCTGTGGAACACGCAGTTCTAACCTAAGCTACTTTTCTGGTAGCAGTTGGTTTTTGGGGTTGGTTTGTGCGAAATATCATTTTGAACAAACATTTTTTTGGAATACAAAATTTGCCAATATAAAACGTTTGCTTAATAAACGTTTGTCGTAATAAAATTTGACAAACTAAAATTATGCCAAATGATAATTTGACCAAATGAATAAAATGCGAAATGTAAATATGCCAAAGATTCGTTTGGGAAATGAAACTATTGCGATAAGTTTTTTGGGAAGTGAAATTTGGCGATAAATATTTTGGCGAAACGGCAGTACACCACCATTATCATGTGTTTCCTTAGTACGTTACCCATACTCGTACATATGCAAGGTGTTAATTAGTATACTGAAATCAACAGATAGATTTTTTAATTAAGAAAATCTTTGAATGTTTTCCTAAGTCAGTCAAATTTTACTTATGATCTTACTCTGCACTCCTAAAACTGAGTCGCTAACTTCAAACCTGGATCACTCCACTCCTCTTAGGAGAGTAGGTACATATCTACCTTATTTGCCTTTTTTGTTTTCGATACCAAAATCGTAAAAGTTTAGTAATTGGACTTATTTGATTTTGAACTTAAGTACTTACATCAATTGTACTTGTCAGTTATAGTCTTTTAGCAGAAAATGAAACTGCTAGAGAAATGGCCAGTATTAAATTATCTATACATTAAAAACATTTGATTGGCGTATGCGGCGTTCGTAAATTTTAGACTGGGCATAAAAAAAAATACACACCAACTGCTTTCAAGTAATCTATTCTCAACAAACCACTTTCAGGTTATCAGTAAACGCCTTGTATACGTTAATACTATTATATATTCTGTGGTATAAGTTCACCTTTTGAAGCTTAGTCAGAGCTGACTAATGAGATAAGTAATGAATGGATTTTTTTCAGTGCCCAGTAAGGTCCGACCGAGATCTCGGTCTCGGTCTCGGTCTCGGCAATTCTCGGCCAAAAATCGGGCCGAGATCTCGGTCTCGGTCTCGGCCCAAAACAGCCGAGATTCTCGGCCGCGGCCGAGACTCAACGGCGGCACTTAATTTGAATATTGTCGCGCGGTTTACCGCAGTGGCACGAGCTTTCTTTGGGATTTTGATTGGTCGCCCCGCCCGGGCTCGGTGCGTGTGGTACTTGCAACTCACTGACACCCGCTAACGAGAGTAACAAGTCACAACCTGTTAATTTCTTTTCGATAATGATGGTTAATAGGTAAAGTAGTTCGATTTACGTGAAAATTAATGTAAGGATTGTGAGAATACCTAATCGTACAAGTGATTAACTGATTTACACTGTGAAAAGCTGTAGTTTAAAGAGGAAGGTAAGCAAATTGTTAATGTTTGAATTTGATAGGTTGGTAAAATAAGTATGTGTATGTACTTTTTTCGTAATATTTATATTTTTTGGTGACAATGACAATAATGAATGCCTAACTATGTAGTAATTAATCTTATTTATTACGTTTTAAGCGATCGTAATAATGAAAACAGTTTGGAATTTGCAAGCACTTTCCGATTGTTTATAAATAAATAAATAAATAAATATCATGGGACACTTGACACCAATAAATTAAAAATAAATTATGTATCTACAATTTTACCATAATGGAATTGTACGTAGGTGCCTAGTTGGTTTATTTGTGTTTCTTTGAGCACGTTTGTAAAAAAAAAAATATCCCAGGCTCCCAAAGCAAGGGCAAAGTTTTCGCTTAGGTAAAAGTAAATTTCAATACACTGGGTGGAAAAAAATTAACATAGAGAGAAAAACCTAAAATAAAAAATAGGTACTTACGATAACTAATTTAGCCAATATTTCTGGAAGGATGGATTATTTTATTTGAATAATTAGAATAACTGCGTTTAACTTTTTACAAGCTTTTTTTTTTATTCTACTGGATGGCAAACGGGCAAGTGGGTCTCCTGATGGTAAGAGATCACCACCGCCCATAAACATCTCCAACACCAGGGGTATTGCAGATGAGCTTTTATTTAGTTTAACCTGTTTCGTTGTCCGTTTGTCTGAATGGACATTTCTTAGAGAACCAAGGCTACAGCGAAATGCTAATATTTTTGAATATTGGCATTCCCCGCCCTATAAAATATTACGCCCTGTAGCCAACAAATTTTTATCAGCACCATCAACAAGTGTTGCCAGTGAACAGCTGTTCAGTCGGGCTGGGCAGTTGTACGATGAAAGACGGCATAATTTGACAGGGTACAATGCCGAAAAATTACTGTTTTTATCGTACAATATTGCTCTTTTTGATTTTGATTATTAAGTTTGTTTGTAAAACACTGTGTAATTTTTAATTAAACATAATAAAACATTTTTTCATTCATAATGCGTCTTTTAGGTAAAAAAAAATTAAAATAACAGTAAAAAATAACTTTTTTTTGTGTCTCGGTCTCGGTCTCGGTCTCGGCCGAGAATGAATTTTATTCTCGGTCTCGGTCTCGGTCTCGGCCGAGATTAAAAAAGCAGTCTCGGTCGGACCTTAGTGCCCAGACATCCTACCTAATTAACATTATTGTTTCCAATTACTAAACAAAAAAGAGCTAGAAAACCTACTTATAAATAATTGTTTTTAATTTTTGTTTCCTCCTGAGCATTTTACATGGCAAGAAGTTATCGATGGTTTTTTTTCTATTGTTTCTAGTTAAAAGGCAAGCAAGTTGTGCTCGTCTACATGATATAGGTCGGTCGGTGTATAGTTAAAGAGCAGCCTGTTAAAATTTTATACCGTTTACTTATTTATTGTCAATTACAGTTTTTTTTTGCTGTTTTGAAAACAGTTTTACTCAAATAATACGGTGCTATATTACGTACGTGTACAGTGGATAAAGATTAAAAACGTGAGCTATCTTGCAAGAGTCTAATTACGAGGTGAACTACATGTCATAAGTCGAAAAACGCATAAAAAATTCTTCAGTTGAGTCACCTTACGTACTTACTTCGTATCTCATTATGTTAATGATAGATTTACTTATTATACTAACATAGAAATAAAGCCCTAAAAACGCCTATTCCTAGCCATCGATCAGACGTATACTGCCATTGAACTTTGTAAGGTCAAACGTGTAAGAAACGTTAGTGATCTTATCAACTATGGAGATATATTAAACAGCAGATGCGTGATTTTTTATTCACATACATTAAACCTGTAGAGTTTATTCCTTGTAAGTTCATAAGCAAAGAAGGAAAACGAATTGGTTTAGTTTGTAATAATAACAAGAAACTAACTAAGATTTTGAATTATTAATACATATTTACCGACCGTAGGAGATTAATTGAAAGGAAGATTGTTCTTAGGCTTATAGGTAGAGTCTAGAGCTGTCTTATTAATACGTTTTCTATCTCCGCAAAATATATTAAAACCAATTCGCAAGAAGTAAAAACAAGAATAATAAAACGCTTTGTTTTGTTTTACTATTTCAGTGTTCGTTGCCGTGCGTTAGAGGTCGGAACTGCCAGAACTACGAGGACGATGCGTCAGAATTATTTCGAGTACGTAGTAGATATTGTTTAAGTTTATTGGTTAGAGCGTTACCTAGTCTTAAAAAATAAAAACACCACTAACTTTACTACAAAAAAAAAACATAAAATAGCCTCTGATTACAACCGCATCTATAATTTACAATATATCTAAGCCTAACCTAATAAATCAAAGGTAACCATTACGCACTGTGTAAGCAGATACTTTGCTCTATTAAACAAAAAGCTCCTTTACATTTAACCATTAGATAGATGTACACGGCACGAATAACTTATGACTACTGGTATTGTTAGTAACTTTGCGGCTTGTGGCCTTGGAAACTGGAAACTTTCTTTAGATTTCTCTTAGAGAAGCGGTAAATTATACTATTAGACGTTGATTTACAAGTCTTACGACCTTTTCACTGATCTTTGATATTTTTTTTTATTTATTACTTGAAAAACCTTTACATAAGAAAAATAGTCAATGGTTTTGTTTTCATTGATTCATTTCATTACGGTGTGTGATACATATCGACAAATATTATTTTCTTTATTTACCTTACCTACCAGTTTCAAAATTAAAATACTCAGCATGGCAAATAAATAAAGTACATTGCACTCATTATAGCCATTTTTTTTTTAGTTAATGATATTAATATGTATTGACAAAGACGTGTTATCCATGGGAAGAACTATCATCCTCACGGAGAGCCCAGCGTTTAAATATTGTAGTTACGATGATTAATCGTTACAATACAACAATTCATTTATCTAGCTGGCCAGCCATAATAACTCCTGCCGCGCAGTATTTTGGGACATGTTGTTAAATTTTTAGACTCTCGCTTCACGAAAACTATTTTTTTACAATCGGCAATAAATGATTATTTTCCGAAGTTTCAACAGATCCTGTATGGATCAATCTACTCAACACTACAACGGTAGTTTCATGATCAAAACTACAAATAAGCAAGACAACAGAACCAAAGTAAACTTTATTATTGTAACTTATTTCTGTTTGGACACCTGTCTCATTATTTTTCATATTCTTGAGCAATGTGAAGTTCAGGCAGTCAGACGCGGCATTTTGATTGGCCCAAAGGTCGGGATCGTCTTCGGTAAATGTCAGCGGCGTGTGTGGATTGGCTATAAATAATGTACGATCAGATACACTTCATTAGGGATACGAAGTTGCCAAGACAATGTGATGATAGTTATGGGTAAAGCAAGAAATTAAGGAATGATACATAGTATGATAAAATTAGCAGTAAAGGAGACAAGAATGATGATTTCAACGTGAAGGTTAATGATACCTACAATTAAAATGCAGTTTTTATTTCTACAAAAGCCAATATGCTAGGAAAATGTAATATAGACGTGGTATGACAAGTAATACATTAGATAAATGTGTATTCAATGTAGGTATTATAGGATTTGTAGATACGATTTGTGTGGGAAGGAAGATAGCAAGATTCACAAGTAAGCAACAAGTCAGCGGAATCAAAATGCGTAATAGGCTGTGCAATGTGGTCAATTGAAAGCAGGTCGGTGAGACACTATTTCTGTTCGTCAAAATGTCAACTTGAAGCTTGCGTAAGAGCAATGTGACTTATGTCGAACATTTCACTCTGTCTGCTACAGCGTGTCTGTCTGTCTATGTCATGAAAAGAGAAAGCCTGGTTGCAGGGATTTAACATCTACATTATTTTGCATGGCTGCAGATGAAAAATTTAAAAATATTTGAAATTTAATCATTGTAAACGGTATATCAGCGCATATGTAAAGGAAATTCACAGCAAGACATTCCAATAGAGTGACCCAGTTGCGAACTGATAATAGGGATCTTTATGACAATAATACTACGTTGTTGTACCTATAGGGCGGGATGCGCTTCCACTGGAACAGATAAGCACGTGCAAAATCAACAAATCACGTTATTTGAAATCCACATATCACATCGCACCCCTTGAAATGTGATACTGGTAGCTTAAGTGGGAAGTTGTCTTATACTTATATTACATTACATATACTATGCTGCTATGCACGTCTACTCAGCTTCGACTCTAAAAGTCGAAGCATGAAAGCCTTCCAAGAATTGAATAACTTTATTCAACCGTAAGTCACGACGATGTCAAACTATCTGTGAAAATAGTGGGAATCGAATATATAAATGTCATGCGTGATGTAGTTATTTATTATACTTATGAACCTCAAAAGAAAACTGTCTGACTGACTACATAAGGAACGAATCTACGATTTATATCCAAACTTTTATCATATGTTAACCACAGAAACTAAGGTAAACATTGGATAAAGAAGGAGCCTTTTTAAATTAAAGATATATTTAAAATTGAATAGGCTATCTAGTTTGCACTTTGATCTTATCCAATACAATAATGACATCATGTGTAGTATTAATATGTTTATACTTATACAGTATGTCGATGAATATTCTACCTACAGTAACATAAAAATGTATGCCAAGCATTATAACTTACAATATTATGATCAGGACTAATGAAGACAACATACCTGTAACAATAAAAACATACATTTAAGTATAGCAATAAAAATATCAGCAATATTGAACTTGTCTAATTAGACCAACGACACGAAGACTATTGTATTCATTTCTACTTATACTCTACTGTAATTCCTTAATACAGCAGAGATAAAAACTGTCGCTTGTAAGGACCAGGGACTATATTTTTTCTGCTTACTGAATTATCTAAATCGATTCAGCAGCAGCATGAGGTAACAGACACAGTGACTTTCGTATTTATAATATTAGTAAGGATGGACCATGGACGGATTATTAGGATGGATCTCCCTTTCACATGAATGTAAGTAGTAAAAGATTCATCCACTAGCATTTCGCATATCTACTTTTATAAACAAGTACGGTGTTTATCTATCAACAACACTAACAACGTCAGGTCTTCTGGTTAGAGTACCCGGTGCTCGACGATTAACTAAGGTAATCGAAGTACGAGTATAATGACTGTTTTTCCAAGATTCGGTTGCGATTAGTTAACGATAACAATAAGGTATTCGGCTGACGTTTTTACCAATATGTTCCTGTGTAACGAATCACAGCTCGAAAACCTTCTTGAAAACGAAAATATAATAGAGAACGCAAGATAAAATTGTTCTAAATTATTTCATATTTTTGTTTTCGAAAGGTAAAACTGTGGTAACAAAATAATACATTGTCTTGCTTCAATGTAACTAATAACTCATTTTTAACCGGGTCAATTACAGCGTGTGCCTCGAAAACTCTAACTAGTTATTAATAGCCATAGTTTACCATTTATAATTAAGCTTCGGAACGTATTGGCTATTCAGGTAACGTTGCAGAATAATTTTATTGGCCATTTGAAACAATTTCGGGCTAGCACCGGAAATAGTCGTCGTGGCACTTTCGCTGCAGATCGGATTATGGGTTTGTCGGTGAACTTTGTTAAATACTTACTTAAATAAATTTAAATGAAATTAATTTCAGACTTTTCTTGCAGCTTATTATGATAAAAAAAGACAATGGTGCTAATTTCGAGCGAAGGTAGAAGTGGATATTCAGAAAAGAATGAATCACAACAAGAGACTGTGTATAAAATGGACGTTTGAATAATGTATGGACGACAGCAAGACAATAAATAGTTTTACGAATGGATAATCGAGTTAATAGTAGCAGTAAGAACGTCGATATTAATATTTATTTAATAGAATGAAATGAAAACAAAGACGTTTTAGCCGATCTATGAAATGCAATAAAAGCAAACATTATTGATAGTCCATTAAATGAGATTTGATTTTATGATTATGAAAGTTAACCGTTTGTGAAGCCATTAAAACGATACAATGTGATAAATCGTGATCGGATCGGAATAAGCAATACGTAATCGTGCAGAGATGCGATGATACTGGTTGTGTTTTGGTTGTGTTTAGAACTGTTTAGTTGAATTAAAATAATGATGCACGCAAAGACATTACCGTTGACATTTGAAATCAACCAAAACAATTGCTTACTACGTGCATTACATCGTCTTCGTCTTCGTAGATTACATTAAAACATCTGTCACTCAAATATGGTTATTTCAACTAAGTACAGTCAATTAGTATTGTATATAACAATGAGTCGTGAACTAAAATAAGATATTTAAGTAAAGACAAAATAGAGTTAAAGATATTTAAGCCCGAGCCAATATTAGCCTTTACCGATGAATTCCAAGTAAAATATTAAATTTAGATACCAAAACGTGAGAGAACGAAGAATAAACACCTCTCGGCACTAGGTTAGCATAAAAACATGTCAATTTGTCAGTTGATGAGGCATTAGCATAGCTTAACATTGTAATTTATTCGCGTCAGTCAAAGCAGCCAACCGCGCGTGTGATTACTCTAAGCGCCCATTGAACTTTCCTTTGAGTAAGTTTAGCGTTATATTGGACAGGGTTGGGAAGGACACGCTTTTCATATTCTGTATGATTTAGTACCAGAATTTGAAATAAAATAAAATAACCAATCAGCTTTTCAATCTCAAATTAGTCAGAATGTAGTTTTACAAAATAGGTAGAAAAAACTCGAGGCCGGATTTTTTTTCTCAGGTAACGTTTTATTGAGTTGTTGATTTGCTCAAAAATAGAACCGGCAAACGACCTGATCACGGTTGAACAAATAAGGCAATGAACTACCCGAAATTGTCTACGCTCAGGTCGATGGCGCGATAAGATCAGGCATACTAAGTTATACTTGTTCGTGCTTTAGTCGGGTAAGTTATTTTTTAGTATTTATCATACAATTTCATAACCCATTAGTTGAAATGAAATGCTTGGCGTCAGTTCCATTGTGTATCAAATTTATCGACAATACATATTTTCATCCGCACAACGGGACCTGATCTATCGATACTCTAGAGATGAAAATACGAGTAGATCCAGATTAGCAGGTCGAGCGGTTCGAGGCATTAGGCCGAAATGTGTGTAAAATCGAGCTCAAATATGCAATGGCATGTGATACGAGTCGGGTAGATTTAGGTCGAGAATCATGCACGCCATTGCACGCATAGATTACATAACAATTACTACGTCAAAGGGTATGCTTATATTTACCAACATGTGTTTTTCTTTGTCAATATTTGTGGCATTATACGAAAGTCTTAGTAGGGTAGAAGTATCATTTTTTGGCCAGTTCGCATTTGAAGTGATATATTACAAAAAAGATACAGTATTTTAGTTGAAAAATAATCTTTAATACTACAAAATATAAAATTGCAATTACGAATTAGTTAGGTTTCAATAAAAATAAACGAGACATTATCATAAAAATGTAAAATTAATACTTAGTATTAGAACCACATTAAAATGTTTAGTGAGTTTTCAGAAGTTTATACTGAAACTGGCTGAATTAACTAAAAATCGTAGTAGCACTTTAAACCATAATTTACTGATAGGTACAAAGCTCCATTTGCATTTAACTTAATATTTTTAAAGCGTTAAATTTAATATTTTAAAAATTTTGCTTTATTCCTCGCATTAAATATTGGAGAAAAGCACTATACATGACTCAGCGGAAATGGCAATTCGTGGGTTCGTATTTATTAACGGACTCAGCTACGCTTCGTCCTGCAAACTCTACTCATCAACGAATTGCTTATACTACATATATCTACAACTTAAAAAATTTCAGAAGAATATTTCAACTGCCAATTGCAAAAGGAAATCTGGTGTCAAATGTGAAGCTCATTATTCCGAAGTAAAATCTCAATCAACACGAGTAAAACCGCAGTAAGTATGTCGTAATCATAATCATGTGTAGTTTCGGGCAATGCTCTTGTTGACATCATAACACCACGTGGAGTCGCACACGATAACGACGAAGCATAAGTACCTAATGATACTTGTTTCTCTTGAGACCGAGATTCATCAGAAAGTTTGTAGTTCTTTGTAGCATGAAATGGGAGCCATATACATTAGATGGAACGTATTACACAATTACTTCAGAAATATTAATTTTCTCCACATATTCAACCTTAAAAGTTAATAATCTGTAAATTATGGAACAAAAATCATACAGCCCAGTTATAAATTTATTTTTACAAGAATGCTAGATCACAAAGGAAGAGATTAATACGGAATATGAATACGACCAGTGGAGGACAAGTGTCATAAATAATCGCAATTACACACATTTACATTTACATTCGAGATAACAAATACAAGATAATTTCAAGCGTATATTTATTGTTTATCTAACACGCTCACTTCCTAGTTCTTGTTTATATGTTAAACATCTGTATTTGGATATCTTCGTGACGGGAGATCACGTAGAGATGGCCCGATTGGTCTTAGCAAGTAAAGTAAGATTAATTTTATCGGCATCAAGTTTGTCGACAATTAAGGCGTCTTGCTGTGTGTCTGATAAACTGGGTTAGCTTTCAAAAACCAATCGGGCGTACTAGACCAAATTTAGAAAAGAGAAGTGCAGTTTTCTAAGTATATCTTCTGGCTATGCAAAAATGTAGTACCTAAACTTCCATAAAAGTAATCCTACTTACTAATTTAAAACCGCTTTGCGACAAAACTGTGCTATCTTCAAAGTTGTGATATTACCAGATGTCACAGTTCTGTCGCGAAGGTGCGTAAATGTGAAAGTTTAGATGTTTGGATGTTTGTTATTCCAATCAGTTCCATAACACAAAAACACCTGAACGGATTGGATGAAATAGGCACTTATGTAGACAAAACAGTTTATCCTGAAAAATTACACAGTCCCCGCGAGATAGCATTAAAGTTAAAGGTATTCTACGCAGACAAAGTCACGTACAGTAGCTAATTGTAAATCTTTCAATAATAAAAAGGGGACTTTACGGAATACGTTTTTATGCTGCTACTAAAGCGTAGTTAGCTAAACACAACTTTTTGCTCCCACCACTTAAACATTATGCCTTCAACCTTAACCAATGTGAATTCAATTTTAACTTGGACTCAGTCCGTCGTACACAACTTTGCATTGGCTCGCGATACACGATCGATCAATGTCCGTTGTACGTGTTTGGAAAAGTACGATGGTCATTTCCGGCCACATCAGACACATATGCTGCGCCGTGGCCTATCAAATTAACATTACAAACCTTACGACCTTGACAAAAAAACTGATTAAGATTATTACGAACTCTTTACAAGGCATGTATGGATGTGATATCTTGCAACACCATTAGCGTATCATCGAGTCGTATATGGTAAGAGAGATTAACAATTAAAAGCCAAGGCAAAGGTTTATTATTTACCTTTTGAGATAGAAGATGAGGAAGGAGATAAACAACTCCATAAAACGAGCAATTTGTGCTAACGGTCGGTTAATGCCTTTGTCATCACAAAACATGTCAATTTCTATGGTAATGTCAGATACAGTTAAGGAGTATACGAGTACTATACACATTTAGCTTTAAAAAGGTTTACAGGAAATCTAAAACGGATTCCCTACCTATTTCACTAGTGAATATTCGTAATTGTGCTAATTAACATGCAAGTTAACAGGGGCTGCGCAACAACAATTTTGCATACAAATTCAATTATTGAGCATCCCTTTTCCTTACGATCTTTACATGCCAAAAGTACACAAGGAATATCAAGTTCCCGAAGCACGCTAACTACCGGGCATAGTAATTATCTTATTATTCTAAACAGGATATGTTAGAGAACTATTACTCGTTCCAAATTTCGGTGAAGTCATCGCGTACAATTACCGGAAGATCAATTGTAGTTGTACTTTTTGCTACAGGATCAACTTGAGTTTAAACTAGCGTCCAATAGGTTAACGCACTTCCGTCGATAGAAGTCAATGTCTAATGATTAGCATTTAAAGCTTTCCAATAAATCTTTTACGGTACTCGACTTTTGATCGACGAGTTAGGCTATGTTACTTTGTACGGGTTGTAACCTTTATAAAAATTCAGAGTCGATTAGTAAATGGAATTCAATGAAGTTAAGAATTTGAATAGAAAAAATATTACGGATCTTGAAAAGAGAAATTTCTCGAGTGATTTCTGCGCCAAAACGGACTGTTCGTTATAAATAATAACAATCGCTAATAGAATTTCGAATGTATGATTGGCATTTCTAAAGCCGATTAAGACCACTTTTCGTAATCGATTGAAGATTGAACCGAAATGACTCCACCACAGGTCGTGACTCCTTATATTCCGGTCAAATATTTCATCACGAGGACAAGGATTGAATACTATTGCTGTCTACAAGGAATCCAGTCTTAACCATATAGCGTTAAGATCCAAAATGATCAAGGCTAAAGTATTAATAGTATTGTCAAATGTTCAATGATTTGAATTGACAGGCAGCAAGTACTGTCAATTGAGATGTGAATGAAACTATTGTGATATTTGTGATTGTACGAAGGCGAGTCTGATCGCTTGATGTATTGCATAGGTTATTTCTTAGTAAGGTGACAGAAGAAATTGGGACGCCAAATATATAGGTACTAAAAGAAGCCGGTTTTCTGTCAAAATCTGAGCTAAACGATCTTATTTGTCTTCCTTGTTATATCACATAAGGCCATCAAACTATCTCAAAAAAACTCCAACTAACAAAAGGCGTTGCGAAAGAAGAATACAAATTGAAATTGTTGTTTTTTTTTGCACGTCTGGTTCACGGTTCCTATTTGGAATTATCGAAGCCGTGTTATTATGATACACCATGAAATTACATTCCGAATCACTAGTTTTTGCCGGTACAACTACCTATTTCTAATTACACTTCTGGATAAGTAAAGGCCTTGAGAGTTTAATTCCTAGACGTTCGTGACTGAATGGATGAACTATTTGATAAATGGGTAGCATTGACTTGTATTGATGACGACAAAATTATTTGAAAATATACACAAGCCCCGACCGAAATACCCTCAGCTTTATTTCTTGGGCTTATCTCTAAAATGAACAGTGCAGACGCTCTTTATCAAAATGCGAATAAAGCCACTACTGAGTATTAACTAACCGCCTATTGCTTACCTTGTAATTTTCTCTCTGTGTACCGTTATAGTTTTCCTTGTAAGTTTGATATACTAACTACTATTGTGAATTTTTTAAATTTTTTCCACCCACCGGTTTAGATTTGAACGTGAAAATTTGCACTTAAAAGTTGAATATTTTCCAAACAAATCACTGAATAGAAAATGGTTTTAGCAACCCCCTAATGGTTTTAAAAGACCTATCCAACGATACCCCACACTACAAGATTGGATGAAAAAAAAAATCACGCCACGTTACGTCTATGGGGGCACTATAATATATTTTTTTTTTAAATTTTAATTGTACCAATTTTCGGGCATAATTAACATACGAGTATATATTCGTGTAAAATTACAGCTTTCTAGCATTGATAGTCCCTGAGAAAAGCCGCAGACGGACAGACAGACAGACATGGCAAAACTACAAGGGTGCGGTCCTTGCCCAGCAGTGGGACATCCAGTAAATTACTAAGGGCCGATTTTTCAATCCTCAGTTAAACGGTCGAATAGTTAACAGACCAATAAAGTTATTCCATAGTTTATCTGTCTGATAACTGGTTGTCGATTTTTCAATCCCCATTTATCTCAGGAATAACTATTCGACTGTTTATTCAACGCTAACTTCAGGGAGGTGAAACAAACATATGGCATAAGCAAACGTTAGAGCAGGATAGACTATTTCATTGTCTGTCAGGTACTTAAAAACGTTACGGTCAGCCAAAATGTAAGGTTTGAAGATTGTTAAATGACTGGTGTTTTTTGATACTTATGACTGTTAGTTACAAGCTTGTGGGATTTTTACGAAAAACTATTAGAACATTATAGTTATTAATTAACAATGGATTAAAAAATATGACGTGGAGCTAATTTTAATATTGCTGAAATTTGATTGCTCGTGAGTTTAGACGGCAAATGTAAACTAATAGCCGAAAACAAGAAGACGGATGCCATGACAAAATGAATCCCAAACACATGGTCAGTAATTATGCCTGAATCTGACAATTCTTCTTTTCCTCGATAGATTTATAAATTCAGCCTCTTTGTCAATAGCTAGATCATCAATGCTATCAATAATATCCATAATAATTACACTTTTACTTTATAATATACGAAATATGAACAAAGAACTGACCAAAATGCAAACGTACATCTGTTCATCATCTGTTTTCAAACGTAACTATCGGTCGAATAGCGGGTTATCTGGCCGTCGAAGGGACAGTTAAAATTATTCCTCAGGTAGTCGACTTATTCGTCGAATAAACCCTAACTGACGATTGAAAAATTGAATTTTTTGCTAACTGTCGAATAAATACTATCTGACTGTTTAACTGAGGATTGAAAAATCGGCCCTAAGAAAAGGATTAAAACAGCGATCTTTTAGTAACTTTCCGTCAATACTAAGAGGTCGGTCGAACGAAATTATAGAGAAAAGGTACTTAATAAATTACAGATGAAGTCATCTTTAATGATATAGCTTCAATACTCGTGGCATAAACGCTTGATTCAAACATCGAAAGCCACAAAATGACTGAAATAAATGAGGAACGAAGACTGGGCCAATTAACTGCTTTCTTTTAAAGGTTTTGTCTGTATAATTACGACTGAGTGTGTGTAATGCCATCGTAAAATTAAATTCAAAAGAGCTGTGATCTGCCCACGCGGACTCCACAATCTGGGATAACGGATTGAGCACATCGCAAGATTTCACCACTATTGAATATAATAAGTAATAAGATGGAACGGTATGTCACTCGGCACTATACCCGTGTTTAATTATCAGATCTTCGTTTGGAATTATTTTCGCATTCCTTATACTTACACTAGTGTTCTACTTATTAAAATAAAAAATTGCAGACTACATCAGCAGACAGATCTTTAGTGGGTGAAAGCCAGCTTCTCTTTACACTGAAAAGATTTTGAAATAATATCGTAGGGGAAAGTAACGAAGCATTAAATTACTGGTGTACATTAATACAAGAATGCGAACACATAATTGGCCTAAAATGTAAATGGAGCGCGACTAAGGTTAAGAGATTTGCAGACGGCGTTGTTGAGACTAGGTGAATACTTGATCGACGACATACTTCAGATAAAACACGTATTGATATTGATTTATTGATCGATCGTCGTCTATTAGACGCTTGTTATGTTGTGTAGTTCCAGGAGTTGAAAAATTGGAATGATAATCTAATAGCATAGTTTTTAGTTAGAGAGCACGTGAACGAGTAAAATAAAATAAGCCACTTTCTTCGTAATGGATCATTTTTGTCGTAAAAGGCTTGAGCATGACATTAATTAAGCAAGCGAAAATTTTGTTCGTCTTCCTTCGAGGTTTACTGTACATGGTACTAACGCCACTAATGTAAAATCTGAAGGGGTGGGTTTGTCAGCAGCATAAGGACAACCCAATGGAGTGGCCTTGGTTCGGTAAATCATATCGAGGAAGTGTGTCAAAGCCACCAGTGAATGCAAGCCCCTTGTTCCAAAGCTTGACATTGGCCACTTGATCTTCCGGTTACATCATGATGCTTGCTAATACAATAGACTGAGGATGAATAAATATATTCGGTGACAAGAAACGTACGGGAAGCTCTTGAACGATCAATGAAGGCTTCCGGTTTAACGTTGCTCAGGGACTTGGCCTAGTAACTCCACTAAATGGAAAATTAATTAACCCTGCGTGTCAACTTTTTTGACTAGTAAGCCGATAAAGGTTGAGGTATCAATCGATAGAGACTAATTTATAAATAAGTGGCAGACGATAGGTTTTACAATAACGAATGCTTTGACTAAAGAATCAATCCAAATGTACGTTTTAAAATTGAGTCTCAGCTAAGTTTACAAAGACAATGTATCTAGGTGTCAACCTGAAGTTAGGCAAGTAAAGCCTTACGTTAGTATTGTAACGAGCCGCGTGTCAGTCAACTGCGGGGCACAGGTCGCGTGGGCTTGGCATTAACCCACTTTCCGCAGCCCGTGGGAGGCCGTTCTAAAATTAAGAAGAAAAAACCGCCAACGGTTTGTTTGCATTACGCATACGCAACTGTTAGCGCAACAGCGCAGTTAAGATTAAATGCTAAGTGCGGCATTGAAAGTCTAGGCTGACTGAGCAATGAATCGATTTAGAAACAGTTTGACAATGGGATGTATGCATTCAAATTTATTTTTGTTGCATGGAATAAGAAAGTTAAAATCGCATAACAGGTTTGTTTTATGGAAATCAATCAACGTTTTGAAAGTAACTATATTTATTAGTCTCGAAAACACGTTTTGTAATAATTTGTGCGTAATATTTTTTTTCAACAGCATCTTAACTGCGAACAGAAATGTACGTCCGCGACTTCAACAACAATTTGCTGCAACAAAAGCTGTTCCATTGTTGAATTGGAAACAATAATTCTTTCATACGAGTCTCCATGCAGACTGAGAGCTTGGCTTGGCTGCATTCCAACTGCCTTCGGGGTTCGGTGTAGGAGAACAAGCGAACGCAATTAAATTTTTTGACGATTCTTCGAATTCAGGCATCGTGAAGATACGGTAATTGCTCGCTATAATTACAGTTTTTGTCTGGATTTTGACGACATACTTTTGGCTCTTTTGTTTTCGCCTGGAGAAAATGAACAAAGATGTTGATTAAGCCTAAAACTACTTTTTGACACTGTAAATTAAGCTTTCTTCGTAAAAAATATAAGGTATATTTAACATGTTTCGCCGAAAGCCGAAATCATTTGTTTTATTTTTATTTTATTCCACTCATTCGACCATATACCTGACTTGCTCATCAATCTTCGGCCCATTTTATTTCGTTCTATAAGTACCGCTTAGATTAGCTGCTTGCTACGTGTAAAGTTTTGAACACTGTGTTTAGCGCTGTTTATTTAGCTTCTTAGTTACGGTTTCGGTAATAATTGTAGTGCTTCATTAGTAAAGTTCTGCGAGAGCATGGAATCCCTTCACGGCTCATGACTGGTCTCAAATAATTTTTCCAGAAGGTTAATTGGAGTCAATAACTGAGAATAAAAGCAAACACGACGTAAGAAAGTGGTGGTAAGGCTTACATCTTAATATTTTGATATCGTTAGAAAAAACACATGAAGCTCAGGTCGCTTTTGCATTGAACCATGCAGAGAAGCTTTAGCGCGGACTGGGAAGAGAACACTTGTGCCTAAAGCCGAGTCTGCCTGGATAGTTGATACTTGGCCACTTACCTCGATTGCGGGGACTGCAAACAACCCGTGTTTGAACGTGTAAGATATTTCGGCCAGAGAGGATAAGATAATCAAAATGTTTGGAGATAGAATTACTCGATGGATAAGTGAAAGTTACTGCGTAGTAGCTTTTCCGCATTTCGGTGTAACGAATACTCAAATTATTGGAGTCTTGTTAGCATAAAATATAAATGTGGATACTAATTAACACAGGACTTACCAGTCTTATGATTTTCATTTTCTTAAAAAAAAACTTAGATTAACAAACAATATTAGAAATACAGAAGAGGTACATCATTCCGTACGCCTTTCCAACTCATTTCAGAACATAGGAATCCTGACTTTGTATAGTTGCGATAGATGACATCACACGCCACATTGGCGTATGCAATGCAAGCGATTACGTTTTTCGTCTTGGTCGGATTCCCGTTGATTTAGCTAGTTGGTATGACAATGACACCCACCGCTGCACGCTGACGCGTAAAGCCCCTAGAGGTGCAAGTCAAATTCAGTACGACGATACTTTTTTATTCTAAAGGACTTTAGCCTCAAGACGGCTTATACAGCTTACCGGATGGACCGTTCAGCAAGTGGGTTGTTTTGCTTAGCATGCCAAAGGGTGCTCCTATTGAGCCGACCTCGGACTTTGGATGCTAATGGAGACTTAGCAAAGAATCGGACTTTTTATGGTACATCGTTTCGGAAAGACTACGTTAGTCCCAACTGAGAAGAAACGGCAAGAAACTCAGTCGGCAGTCCGACGATACAAATAATATTTCTTTTTTAAATTGAAATCACGCCGATAACACATCGGAAGACGTTAGATCTGTCTTACTTGATGCTGACATCATACTAGGATTATCCAGTTTAGCAATACATCCATCTCTATTTATATTTTATACTAGCTTCTACTTGTGGCATATAAAAGAATAAAATCAAGGCATGGAATAATTCCGATGCTAAATTTCATTGGCTAATCGCGAAGAAATAAGTACTCCTCATTTACGTTGTGCGTCTAATACCCGTGCATTCATGTTTTTAGGCTTATCACGATCCCGTGGGAATATCTAAACATAAAGTATATTATGTTTTCGCCTAAATTTCATCCGAATTCGCTTTACAGCAGCCAAGCACTAAAGATACTTCAAAGAATAAATTGCACTTAGTTCTCTCTTTTAACTGAGAAGATTACTTTAAATTACTGTCATTGTGAGAACTGCAGAAACCTGACAAACAAGTCTACGTGATTAGTGCATATTTAAAAAGCGCTTGGCACTGTCGTAAACTACCTATAGAAACAGAAGTTACAGCCCCTGGTATCCATTTGCTTATTATTCGCCCTGTGAAAGAAAGAAAGTTTTTTTTTTGGTTCCATCAGTGCCACCATCTTACTACATTAATAAGACTAAAATTAACAATATACTTAGCTAAATTAAGTGGCGAAGTGAAAGGACTCCAAAAAGTGCCTCTACTCGGCATCACTGCAACACTTTTGACCGTTGGCATGTAGTAGGTATTTTAACTTCAAAAATTCAAATATGTTTATTGCCAGAACATAGTCAACACAAAATGTCTCAGTGCTACAAGATGTTCTTATGTTCTACCTTAATTGGGCGTGCAATATTAAAATAATTTTCTCTCAGCATTTACAATATAAAAAAAAACTAAACGATAACTCAATTTCTTAATGTTAGTCATAATTAATGCTACATAGTATGCTTAGTCACTTAGTCATCGTCATCCAGTTTTCGTTTTTACAATCGCTCTAATTTATCCTCTTAGAAAACCTACGATTTGTAATGACAGTCGAGATAAAACACAAGACATCTGAGCTATCCAGAGTACGTAGAGTGCAACAACCTTACTCTCGATATCTCGGTGCGTGGATATCGATCGTTCCCGACTGCTCCCGTCACTGGCGGGTGACCTACTTACGCATTGTACACAGTTGAAATATTCAGGAGCAGTTTGTCTTTTTATTAGCGGTTGGTTAGGTCAGATATTGGCGTGCGATAGGAACGGGGTGCGGTCTGCGATTGTAATCGAATTGATATTGAAATATTCAAACAATTAAATTGGGTTTGAAAACAGGTTTTTGAGTATTTTTAAACATGAATATTTGGATGTTTGCTAATTTTTCGTAACACTCGAAAAAAAAAACACATTTTACTAAGGATCGTGACTATCGACAATTAACTAGACCGTAGCGATGGCTATAGAAATAAAATTTAAAACTAACTTGAACGTTATTGTGTTTTGTGTTTAATGATTGAAACGTCACTTTGAAAAATCATATCGTCACTACTTTAAAAAAAACCTCAAAGTCGATAATTTTTCCGAGTGAACTTTATGATCATTATGTCAAGGTTCAATTTTGTTGACACAATTGATTTCAGATACGAGATTTTTTCAAAGTAGTGACGATATACATATCTGAGCCAGTTTTAATAAAACATTTGAAGTACGAATTCTAATTCCAACTAGCCCTATTTATATTTTTACATCGTGTCAATAAAGATAGCGAGCTGTTCCCAATCTTCTAACTGTGGCGTCTGCCGCCACAATGTATTACGCACTTAGAGACAAGCACTTGACTTGTAGATATTTGTGTGTACAGTGACCTAATAAGATTGTGCGCTTTCGCGACTTGAAAATATATAACAAAAGTTAAACGTGAGGGAACGAAACACTGGCTTCTTTTGCTGTTTTGATTACGAGTTTAAGGGGCTGTTACACCAATCATTGATTAGTGTTAACTGGCGGCTAAATGTGATGCCGTCTCTATTTGTTTTATTCGAATAGACGGAGACGACATCACATTTAATCGTCAGTTAACACTAATAGTGGCGAAGCAGCTCCTAAATATCCATGTTTTCAATTAGTTACAGTATTTTGGACATATTTTCAACGGGACCAAGACCATGCTTGATGAGTGACGTCATGACCCCTGAAGAAATTGTGCGTGGGTGTTAATGTTGTATAGAACGACTTCTGTCTACCCTCATTTTTGTGCGTCAACTGCATACTTATGTGAACGTGAAAAAGAAAACAGATCAGTTCAGAAGGACCGATGGAGGATTTTAATATTTCTATCAAAACATAAGTATCAAAGTTAATCGAATATTAGGAACGGAGACTTTGAATAAAATAATAAATTGCATAACTTTACCTTTTCCTTTGATACAAAAATGAACAGTCCCGCTCCCGTAACAGTGTACAGGAAATGAAACTTCTTTTCCAGTCAATATTCCTTCGTCTGGCTTGGAAGTTTTATATGCAAAAGGCTTAAAAGATGACTGAACAAGCGACTGGCAAGTACGCAATAGTCGGCCGGTTGCCAGGAGCCTCATTCCAAGCGAACTACAAAGAAACTTTGCAGTTGTAATTAAGTTAGTGCAAGTTTGTAACGTCGACACGAAATCGGCTTGTTAGTAGCAGCTTCATATTAAGTGGCAGGGTTTAATGAATACTCAGCGTTCGATGTTACTACAAGAATAGTTAATGCAAAAACCATTGTTTGTTAACCCAAATATTTGATGTTGCTGTGTAGAATTTCGACAGTTCAGCTCTTTCTTGAATAAGGCTGCATCTTAAACTAGAGAGCACCGCTTGAAGGCTTTAGAAGTTCTCGTTGGAAACTAGACGCAACTAATAGTGAAACTTGGGATTAAACTCACCTAAAAAGGAAGCTTTAGAAGTTTCGCGCTTGATGTTAGCTATACAACATAAACAACGTCTGTATGAGAGAATAAGGGC
This sequence comes from Choristoneura rosaceana, assembly GCA_037349165.1. Taxonomy (NCBI): domain Eukaryota; kingdom Metazoa; phylum Arthropoda; class Insecta; order Lepidoptera; family Tortricidae; genus Choristoneura; species Choristoneura rosaceana. The sequence goes on from JAZBNJ010000013.1 coordinate 6,015,280, forward strand.
TAATTGGAGGCTAAACTTAATGGACAATTAAAGGCAGACAGGCTGTTAATAAGTCTTTCTCACTTTCTTTGATCATGTCTATTCGATACGAAGATTAACACTATCAGCACAGAATAGATAATAGTACAAGTACTATCAGGCAGGTTATTACAGAAAGTCACCGTCGTTATCTCATACCAAATTAAATTACAGCCTGACCAGAAATATATGACTATTCGCCATGTTGCGGAATTTCATTGCAACTAATTTCTTACACTAGCAATAATTTTAATGATTGTCAGTGTCACTGTGGCGGTTTCTTTGAACAATAACAAAAAATGCCCAAAACGATTAGTAGTCAACTACGGAATACGGATCATTGTAAATAATGTTTATAATAAAGTACTGCAAAAAAACGCTTAGGGAATGAAACTATTTCAAAACCTTTTCAAATTAACATCAGAGCTAACAGGTTAACGTTATAGACAAGTCAAAATGTCATTGTTCCTACTATACTGAACTGAACTATTGCCATATAAATAAAAACAATAGCGCCATCTTGACAATAGTCGTATATTTTTGGTTTACCTTCAAGCTAAAACTATTTAGCGAACGGAATTCAATGTCCTCGGTCAGTTGCTTTCTGTAAGTAAATTTAACACCACCATTTTTCCAGTAACTTCTTCGTATTTGTGATCAGACTCATCTTTGTGTACCTATATCTGAATATATTTTATATATTTATCACATGTTCTGACCATTCAAATTATTTTTGCTTAAGAAAAATCTTGAAGATTTTGAATCGCGTGCATACTACAGTACCCATGTTTGACGCGCACTAGTATCTAATCTAAATGCGTCACATGAAGGGAATGGAGAGAATGGTTGTAATTGGGTCACAGGAGCACTTTGCTTCTGGCTGAAGGGCCAGGCTCTGGAGGGTTCACTTGGGAAGGATTATAGGTCCGAGGGCTTGTGTATTGAGAATCAGTAAAATAATTGCTTATGCTAAAGACGATTTACCAAACAATAAAAAAGTTTATTTTGCTCTCCAGTGTGAATTTAACGCTGATAATCAATTAAAACTAACAAATAATATTCAAATCATGAAATGGCGGCGTGTCGTGAAATGCCTAGGAATTTCACGATCTGCCTAAACGTCACTAGGCAAATCGTTAAACGGTGAGTTTTGAACGATACGCGGAAGACATCGCTTCAATATCTCAAAAACAATGCAATATTTATCAAAAAACAAGTACTAGACGTCTAATATTATAACATTAAGATAGCTATTTAGAACGCATAATCAGAGTAGAAAAAACACTAACATTTTCGTATTTCTTGTAGCAGCAATAACTATCACCGATATGGCTAAATCGATATCAGTCGTCTGGACCGTATGACCCAATTTTATATTATTATCTGCGCACTCAAGGGCTTGTCTTAGCTGCATGGCGATGACGGGGTTTTTCTTTGATGGTGAAAGGCTTTTAATATTTTGAGTCATTGTAGCAATAATGCTTATTTTTCGCTCTGTCTTATTCTTTTTCGCAATCTAATTTCATCTCAATACACCTTACTTAGTTGAATTAATGAAGACATTTGGTAGAAAGAAAGCATGGTTTTTTTGTTTGGCCGAACTTATAGGAAGAGAATTAATAATCATTATTCATTCCATAGGTTAGCTGATGCTGTTGGCAATTCCATGCCTCCATTTTTATGAATTTAACATCACATTATTTTTCAGACGGCTTTTCAGTGTAGTAAGGGTCTGAAAAAGAAGTCTCCAAGGAAGAAAAAAAGTTCGAGTTGGTTGGAATCTTGGAATAGATCCCTTCAGTAATGTACTAAAAACAGTTTGCAAGCTTTTTATTCTTCAGTACGTTTGGGTAGCTATTTCGTAACATTCCTTATTGATCGCTCGCTTAATAGATTGTTGCCTAAGTTTTTAGTCTACGTAATAGGTTAAGCGTAGCGCTTTGAAAATTCAATTCAATCAAGGAGCGCCTTAGGCTTGTGGGTATAATGCCTTCCCATCCAATTTAAATGTTATTCCTTGCCTAATTGTAGAGAATTATGCAAATACGACTCATGATAAATTCATGAAAATAATTCCTTTAAAATCATTAGACGCAATCATCGCTAAAATAAAATCGTAGCTCCCAAGGTAGTGTTGCGAATGAGTACGTTAATTGTGCAAATTGCTGATGTGTACTTACATCCTATCGGTAGTCAATCGGGCGTGTAAATTACATGGTATGCGCATACGCCGGTCATACGTAACTGTCAGGGCTACTCAGCTCTGACGCTGGGTTGGCTTCCGTAATGCAAGCCGTAGTTAGTGAAATCGATGGATGTCTTAAATGCCTGCCTAATGACTGTTTCCTACTAATTACTGACAGGAAGTCTTGTAGGCAACGATAATGTCGCAGGTGTTTGAGCACTAATGCTTGAGGAATCTTACGATGTGTTTGGTATTGTTTAAAAGAATCTTTGTTTTACGATTGAATCTTCATATTACGTAGACACAGCTTTTATAATACGATTTCTTCTTATTTACTGGAACACGTTACCTCACTAGACTCGAGATTTATTAAAGAACCGTACCCTTCTCAATGGAAGCACCGACAGTTATAACAGATCAATTCACAGTCTAGTGCGCTCTTACCCGTGATTTCACACATCATCTAACAGATAACCGAAGAGTGCAATAACTGCACGTTTTATAAAATATCAAGCTTCAAGCAGCCCCTCTCTTAAGCTCAGTTAGGTGCACGTTGTCGACATGTTCTATGATTCGGGTACTTTCCACATTATATTGTATCTCAATCATTGCGTGTGACCTCCAATCCAACGCTACCAATGTAAACCTCTTTATTACCCTACTGTTCGTAGCATTACAAAAGTGCATTACCATGTAGATTAGTTACTTCACGATAAATAATATTATCTTTAGGATAGCGTAACTGAATTGAGTAATGAGGCCGTTTACTGAGTAAACAAAATGCATTGTGTACACGGTTTAACACATGTGTACACTGAATTGTCCGCAATTTTAATCAGGTTTGTTACTTACATTGCTTCTGTTGTCTTGTAAAACAGGTATACGCATTATTATTAGTAATTTAAGCTTTGTGGAATCACATTCTGTGCGGTCAGATAAAACAAGTCTTTATTAATTAACAATTAGTCTATTTTTTGCGTTCCCTAACAATTAGTCTATTTTTTGCGTTCCCAATTGCTAGATTTGGCGTAACTCATTCAAGCGTGGCCTCAATCTTAACATTATTAATTGCTTTATAGTCTGCACGTTGGTATTAAAAAGTTGGCAGATTCTCTATGGTCTGTAGCAGTTTTTGCTGGGTCCCAGTTTGGTCGGAACCTGTACGAGTTTTATTTTACAAGCTACCTGGGCGGGTTGGGTCCAGTACAGGTGGTAGTTCGAGGCCGCTCTACATCCTGCGGCGGTTTATTTGTAAAACATTGTGTTTCTATGTTGGCTCGACTGTATTTATTACGAATTCTGCAGTTAGGTTCGGACTCGGAGTTGTTTTATATATCTAGTGGCCGGTTTTATAATGCCTCTCTCTAACCGTTATGCGCATATCAAGTACGGCAGATTCAGATTGTCGATAATTTAAAGAAAATGTGTAAAAAAGCACGATTGACAGTTTTATGGACGCAATAGCAGCCCTATCAGTCTTTAATATTTTAATTTTAAGTAAGTTTCCAATATCAGACCTTTCCCTGTCACTCTCAATTTAAACAACTTACTGTAATTTTCAACATTCAACTCCAATTAATTGCCTCATTTATCGTGTCGAGTTTAATTTCGCGACAAGAAACCTCGGGATTGCATTACCCGAGCTTGAATGATTAGTTTCAATGTTTAAGCCTCGCGTGACTGACAACCGCCGGTTCACGTACGTACAGCGACAAAATGCCGGCATGGCATGGCAGAAATATCTCATTCCCTGTCCCCTTCTTTCGAGCAGCCACGAAACTTTATACAGGCTAAACCGATGCGGTTGCTGTTTTACTTTTTGTTCAATAATAGACATAATAGTGCTTTGCCTGACAATTCAGAGTGCAGACAAATGCTTTCAGAGAGCTCAATAAATATTTAAATGAAATATTTTCCATGGAGGTGTAAAATAATTAGAACATACTTAAATTAGCAGTTTTAGTCGCTTTAAAGATATGTACAAACAATTTTAATAGCATACTGTATCGCTGCCAAGTATTTTCAATTTCTGCCTTGCTGTGCTCGATTTTTAAAACCTGAATGCTGTTGAGAAAAATAAAAAATCCCTGTAGCATTTATCTCACGGCTAAAGCTTCAAATGTAGAGTGCATTGCACCGGACGAGCTGCGCATATTTTATAACTTATTATCCTGGCTTTATACCGCCGTATGGCCAAATAGGCAATTCAGAACAGGTTCTTAAAAAATACCGTTACACTTATTGCGAAAAAGCTAAGTGGTGCTGTTAGTCACGCTGATAATCTTAATTATGATACAAAAGCGTACGTAAATCAGCCTGATTCAGTCAGTTTTTTTTTTTACCAAAGACAATCATGGTTTCCGAGTTTTTTTTTTCTGTACTTATAAGCATACAACAGAATAAGGTTCGACTTAACTGGCATAGAAGTGTTAGGCGAAGACAATGGAAGAGAAAATCTAGTCAGTATACCTAAGTGCCGTGTCTTGTACCGTTAGGCGCATGCGCTTAGCAACGATCAGTAACCAATGAAGCATTATCTTATCGACTAGCTAGGTATCTGTTGCATATCTGCTGGCGATCTAAGTTTCACTTGGACAAACATTCGGGCACATGGGTAAGTAAAATATCATAATTATATAAGCACATAAGTAGCATTTCACGAAAATAATAATATTGCATACGCAAATGTTTGTAAATAACCTATATTTACCTATACGTCATTTCTTTTCAAGATAGGTATGTTGGTAACGTCGAATAACGTCATTTAACTGTGTCATCTCAGTGAATAGGTATACCTAATTGGCGTGAAAATTAAAATTGACACAAATAGGTATCTACGTAATTTTTATACTGACGTAAGTAGGTATAAAAATTACGTGGACTACGCGTAATTAACGTCAAACATAGTATACTCCCTAAGACCTAGATTTGATGAGTTTATTAACCGTAGTAGTAAGAAGCAAAAACAAAAATACACGCGAATAGATAACCTCCTCCTTTTTTTGAAGTCTGTCAAAAATATAAATTAATAGTTTTAGGTCTCATCAACAGTAGAGAGGTCAAGATTTTTTGTTAGCAAAACTACAGTGAACGTTCCAAGGCTTTGAGTTTTTTTCTGTTCATTCTGTTGATTGCTGCAACTGACATTGGTTTGTGTTTCATTTGTTAAATTTTGTGTTTTTAATTTTCGAACGTCCACACGGATGCGTTGACGTAAATAGCCGTTCACATCACATGGCGGGACCGAGTTACCGAATGTATCGGGAGGTTTGAAAATAGAACGCGGCGTTTGGGTGAGCGACTCGACGAGCACAGATAACGTTTATCGGCACATCGCTGCAATAGGATACGTAATAAAGTGTTATCACAATGCGGACACGTTTCTACGAATGTAATTCTAATATCTAAGATGTAGGCACACTTGTTTTACGCGTTAAAGCAGGTAAGTCCTACGACGTATCAGATCTGGTTGTAAAAGGTTAACTGTACGGTCTTATAGGTTATGTGTGCGCCCAGGGCGGGTGCCAGCTGATCGCCCTCGCACGCACCCTAAATGCAGGTGTACAAATGACGCTTATTGATTTTACCCGTAGGCGGGCCCTCCGCTAAGGGACACTCGGATGGACACCCACTGACACATATACACATGCCTTTATTTATATCGCGAAAATATAACCTTAAATAGCTAAATAATGATATAGTAATGATAGCGATAATGTTTGTTTTGAAGCGCTAGTGTTTTGTTTGCTACTGACCTTGATCCCGGAGCGTCCCTGTTGCTTCAGAAGCACGTTCTCCGGTTTCATGTCGCAGTGTATGATCCTGTTCTTGTTCAGAGCGTGAAGACACTGCAGCAGCGAGTGCGAAAACTTGCGGACGAGCTGTAAAGAGAAACCTTGGAACTTATTTTTTCGTATAAGCTCGTACAGGTTGATCGAGAGCAGCTCGAATGTGATGCAAGTGTGGTTCCGGAAAGTGAACGAATCGAACATGTGGATGACGTTCATAGTATTATCTTTGTCTTGGTCGCGGAGGTGCTCCAGTATACGGATCTCCTCTTGCGCCTGTCGGTGGAACCGTTTCTCGTTGCGCACCATCTTGAGCGCGCAGTTCTCTCGCTTCTTGTGGTCGTAGGCCTTCATGACCTGACCGAAACTGCCCTTCCCGATCACCTTGAGCACTTCGTACCGGTACGCGATGTGGTCGTGCGGTATGTGGATGTAGGAGCCCTGTTCGTTGTCGTACTCGCAATTGTTGGGGAAGCCCACCAGGCCGGGACGCTTTTTCGCGTTCGCGCCTATGAAGTACACTTGGGGGTAGTCGTATATCTCGCGGTGTTCGTAAGGAGTCAATTTGTTCATGTAAAGTTTCATGACTTGTTCGGGGCTGGCCGCAGCCGCCGGCGGGCGCTTGTCGGGCGGCTGCGCGGCGGCGGGCGGCGCCGGCGGCCCGGGCTCCAGCGGCGGCAGCGCGCCGTCCCGCAGCAGCGCGCGCCCAAACGCGTGCGCGCTCCCCAGAGGCATGTCACCGGTCATGGCCGCGCGGCACCCGCCACCGCCTCCACTGCGCTCGCTCGCCGTGGCCGGGAGCTCGCTCGCACCACGCACTGCACTTCACTGCACTTGCACAGCTCGCACTCGACGACGACGCCACTCCGGCACACCGTACCACATCTCACATACACCGAGAGGAGCGAGACCCGCGCTTCCACTTATGAGGGCACATTCCGTCTCGGATACGATAGGATGGAGCCGCGGCCGCTGACTATACCGTGCGACGCGAACGTGAAACGCAAACAAAGACCCCTTGCGGCTTGCAGGCCGACCCGACGACAGAACCAGAGAGAAAATAGAAACTGGTCGCCAGAGTCATTGAACCGTTCGGCCGCACGGAGCTCACGAGAGCGAGTGAGACAGAATAATATTGGTTTCATCGTTTCGCAATAGATGGCGTCATGAAGACAATCAGCCGGATTCTTGTCATTATTCGAGACCTAATTTTATATTTTAAATTTATAATAGTGGATTGAGCTACAATTACCATGAAAAATTATTATATAATATTGGATTAATTAGTTCCGAGAATAACAAGTTTCGAAAATTGTACTGATAAAAATCACGAGATACATGTTAAAATCAAATATTTTAATGCAATTCAAAGTGTTACAAATTTCGGGGTCTATCCTAATTTATTATAAACGTGATTTTTTTTTAACAGAATAAACTGTTGTTAATGAAAAAGTTATAAATAATTGTTTCACAAAACACATTTTTTTCTCTCCTTTGAATGGAAGTTTTATATTGGGTCTTGCTTAATACTCTCGTTGTCTATGGCTTACTGTCACTCGCGCCATCTACCGATCGTCCAATTCAACACTGACAGTCGACCGACCGACAGCAGACAGCGGAAGAATTTCATCCGATCGCAAACGGCCCACACACGTCTTTTCTTTTCCATTCCATTGTTTTGTATCACGAAATACAATTGTAATTTCACGCAGTAGTGATTTTCATTAAATTCAACTGAAACATGTGTTAAAACTGTACAGTGTAATTAAGTGCTCACAAGATCGCAATCGCGGTGTTCAAAAACGTAAGTGAAGGTGTTTCTATATTTGAACATTCATTTATTTCGATTTCTTTTTTTATCTTGTGTTGCATTGATTATAAATTGATGTTGCTGGCCAGTATTTCGCCAAGTGCTTTTTATTCCAATTGGATATTTTTTTCATCAATCAAAGAGTTTGGAAGATTGACAATGACAGCCAGTACTTAAGTTCGATATTAGAACTATTTATTCCAATGCTCCTCTATCAGAACATTCCATTGTTTTCGCAAGTCTGTACCCAGTTATTAATTACTACGTGATATGATAACATCCATTATGCTAAGTAGGCACGTCATGCAAATGTTCGTGAACATCTCGAGGTAATGGTAAGGGCTAATTGCATGTTCATATCGTGCATACCTACTTCCTTGTTTCATACAAATACATTGTCTTGTGCATGATTTACGTGCTGTTTGGCCTGTGGCCAATGCATAGTCAATGGCTGTATAAAGCATTTATCGGTAGTTGGAGATAAATTGACTTATATCCTTTGTTTATTAGTTTACTGAGCTGAGTCACTGGGGGTCAGGAGGCAATGAAATCTCGGTATAAGAGTAGTGGCTATGAGTCATTCTAAAACAACTTAACTTTATGGACGTAGTATAAGCATTGTATGGTTTGTTAATGATGTGAGGAGAATGTTTACAAACATGCATTTGTCACCAAAGTAAGTTATGTAAGTGAATTTTATAGCAGAATCTTTTTGCAGTATACAGCCAATTTTTTGCTTGTCATTTTAAATTATAGTCTGAAGGTTTTTTAATTATATTGTTCATACTTATGTTTGTTTAACTATCTGTTGTCTTTAACATTGGCGGAATCCTGCAGGAACGTAACTTTTACAGGATGAAAAGTAACTGTATAAAAAGTTAATCTGGGATAGTGTAGTTTTCATAACTGAAAGAATATTTAGAAACGATTCCATAGTTCCACAAAAATTATTTATTATTAAATATCATGGAACCATTGACACCAATTGACCTAGTCCCAAATTAAGCAAAGCTTGTACCATGGGTACTAGACGAACGTCCAAGACTGAAAACAAACATTCATATTGTTCAAACAAAATATCTGCTGTGGCCCAGGATCAAACCCAGCACCTCAAGCTTCATAGTCAGGTTCTCTACCACTGGGCTATCTGATTGTCAAAACAATTCGCCTTATTACATTAGTATGCAGGTGTATAGAATTCTAATATCAATGGGATCAATACCATAAGTGCTCCAACTAACAAGTCAGTCTTTCGTTTTTTATTCAAAGTCACAGTTGGCATCAAGAACTGCTGCACTATACAAAACAATACTCATCTCAAGTGATCTAATGACAAGGTACCAGCTTGCGATGTCTCTCGTAACAGGTTATGATAATGGCAAATAATTGGATGCAATTATGGCAACTTGCTTTAAACGCTTAGCTCCTATGAAATTATAAATAACTGGTATATGACTGTCAAACTTTTTGCACTTTTTTCACGCCTACTAATGATATAGGTCTATTGTGTAATGCACATCATATTCAAAATATGGCCTGGAGTCTCGTCATCATCATCATATCAGTCGTAGGATGTCAACTAATGGATATAGACCTCCAGTTGCTTTGGTTGGACTTGGAAGGGGCCTGCGTCCACTGTGAACCCACAGCTTTAACCAGGTCTTCCATCCATCCATCCATCTCATTAGTGGATGCCCTATGCGCCACTTGCTGATTTGCGATCTGCATTTGAGAACTTTTCAACCCCAACAGCCATCATATGATTTTATGCTCCGGTATTCAGACTACTGGCAGCTTATTCATTCAAACTTCTGTTATAGGCCGCAGAATATATATTGAAATAAAAAAAATAAAAAAAAATGTAGGACCATCCATTTCTGACATAGACATAGACTTGTGTTGGTGTAAGAGCAAGTAAAATTATGGGCCAATGAGGTATTCTATCTCAACCCTCTGGTGACAAATGTCTATGGGGAAGGATAAAGTATAGTAGTTTTATATTTTGTTGTGTAAATGTTATCTTTGTAATGAAAGTGTTATTTTGTAGGTTCTTTAGTGCTTCTGCACTGAGTATTTCCTAGAACAATGTAATCATTGATGATATATTATCTCTGTCTACTCATGTTGCCAGCGGTGTGGTGTTGGAGCAAGAAATATTTTATTTATTTATCAATATGCTGGAAATCATATACATATAATCATATTCAACCATATTTATTAATGCTTGTGATGCAATTACCTAACACCTATATGGGATTACCTTACCAAGTTTATTTAAGTATTTTTTTATGAAGTTTAGTTGTTAAACAAAGGCAGCCATCTACTTAGTTGTAAAAAATAGCTAATAATAGCATAATTTTCTTTTTCACTTTTCATGCTCGTAAAGTTCGTGTTTGCTGGATCTAGGCGACATAAAATAACTTTTATGCTGCAATGCATGCAAAAAGTAAAATCTTCATCTAAGACCAAGGTGGCAACAGCCACAAACAAAAAAGTTTCTACATATTTTGTTTATCATTTTTAATTTATATAAAACTAAAAATTAATTATATCAATCACAATAAATCAATAAACCTTTAATAAAAATAATATCAACCAGTAAATGGTTTTGCAGGGGCTCCTACCATTTATTTACACTTATTTTTAGAAATATATGCTGTCATCAATATACCTTTAATAGGAAAAATATAAATTGATTTCATATTTCCTGAATTTATCCTGGACATCAGTACCTTTATACTGTAGAGTGTGGTTATGGTTCCTTTATAATTTAATTACCTGTTAGTTCATAGTTGAGAATATTTTTTTAAAGTTAATTTATTATATAAATAACCTCTAGGGTTCAGGAGGTTTGTACAGGGCTGAGGTTAGAGTTCTGGTTAGGCCTATCGGCATGGTATTTACTCAATCGTACCAAGGGCATTAAGCACATATATGTACTAACTGCAAAGATTTTTTTTACTGTTATAAAAACAAAATAAAGTTATTACTCTAAGGGGAATTCATGCAAGAAGTTTTACATGTTTTCTTTATAGAAAACAATGTAGGAAAATGTGTTGATGGACCCTTTGTCTTGTCTAAGTCCAACTTCAGCCAGTTTTTGAATACCTTTACATTACTAAGTAGGGTACTACCTACATAATCATAATATGTATTTACACCTTTCTTAAAGCCGTCTCTTTACGCTAATTACTCTGAGTAATGAATTGTTAATTATGCTAATAAATTTTACGTAATAACATTTAGTAGATTAAGCCTGAAAGTTTTAGAAAGTGTTGTTAGACGTAAAATTAACATTAACTTACATTAAGTATAACTACTATACATTATATATGGCGTAAGTAGATATAATATATTCAACAGTGGACGTCCTATAGCTGTTATGATGATTATGTATGACATTAGATTACTTTTTATCATAGTCAAAAAATCCAAGGTGGGTATGGAATTCATTGGCATAAGATAGCAGGTGATATGGATAAATATTTTTGGTTAACTAGTTAATTTCCTACCATTCGGACAGTTTAAACTAATAAATAATTATAAAGAGGAAATATTTAATCATCTGTTTGTTTGTAATTAATACCTATACTTATAATAGGTAGGTTCAAAACCTTGTTACGAAGTCTATTATAAAAGCGAATCAATAAATGGCATCAATATTAAAGTTATAAACGCGAAAGCAACTCTTATCTTATGTCGAATTAAATGAAATTTTGTATAGAGAGGACTGAAAACCGTGGGAATCACATGGGTTAGTTTTTATTCCGTAAAATGGTATACTTCTCACAGGCACGCAGTAAACAAATTCGGTGCAGACAAAGTCGCGGGGAGCAGCACGTAATAAAAAAAAAAACAATATTTTTTAGCGTAGGACGTCCACCAACGAGATGGACGGATGACCTGGTTAAAGTCGCGGGTTCACGGTGGATGTAAGCCGCTTCCAACCGAGACAACTGGCGGTCTATGGGGGAGGCCTATTTCCAACAATTGACGTCCTATGGCTGATATGATGATGATGAATATTTTTTTACACAAACTATGCATTAGGTATTAGAATACTTAATAGGTACAATTATATTATGTACTCATTGAATGAATCCATTCTAAAACCTACAGTATTAACATTAGTAAGTCAACCGGATTGTAGCGTCACTAATGCTATATCACAAAAGACCTGAATACCTAATCTGCAAATCAATACTAGACGATATTGATTCCAACTGTCAAGTTTCTGTATCATTTGCGTGGCTATCAAATACCTAGGTCACAGTAGGGTATACTATGCTATTCTTGGCGCTGCCCAGCCACCAATCATTGAACCTCTTCAATATATCAATCGAGGGAACAAGGTGACTAAACAAAATCTGAGTAAGTACTTATTAAAATCCGGTAATGGTTTAAGTTACTTGATATAGTGTAGACTAAAGTTGCGTTGACATTAAACTCAAACTCACAATATTTATTGACAACAAAAACACACTACATCACAGCAAAAACAGTAAAAACATAAATAGGAGAAGAGAGGACAATGAGAGACGTTGTGCTGTAGTGTGATGCCAAAAGGACTCAGTTCAGCAAATTATAAAGACTTAGAGTTAGTACCTTTGTTTATTGGTCTTTAAAATTACCTAATCATTAAAATGGTCGTATTTAAGCACTAAAAATAAACCGTTAATTTTTGTTCTCAGAGTGTCCTTTTCAAATAGATAGAGAAATACAATTACAACATTACGGCTAAGTCTCGCGATCCAGCGTGGCAATGCTGCAAGTATCCTGGGATCCTTGCCGCGGGTCAACTGTGACAGCTTGTATTTTTAAATTATAGTTTTATTCTCTTACCTTTTTGTTATTATTTGTAATTTAATGTGTTAAATTTTTAATTACAACATTACGCATACAACTAAAATTCAATATTATAATAAAAAATCCCAGAAAGAGCTTTTTTAGCTTCCTCGATCCAGTAAGCATTTCGCCCACACGATCTAAAAATATAGATCTAAACCAGATATAACTTTATTTCTAGATAAATATATTTTAGGAACTCCACTCCATTGGCGAGTTTGAGTTAGAAAATATTGAACGTACGTACCTACCTTAACTATTTCGGGTTCACGCTCTATAAATGCTGACAATAAATGAGTTATATAATTTCTTTAACTACTTAATCAACAAATAAACTCGTAAGTAGGTGTTTTATGTTCTACGTAGTATAATTGTTTATAATACAAACAATAAATAATTATGACATGTCTCTGAGTTTGATAGAAATCGGGCACTGGTAGTACTACTAAATACGCTTTAATTCATTATTAATCCAGGTTCATCTCCTTGACAGCCTTATATATCAGAGTCAATGAAAGTTAATTCAAAGGTTACGAGTACAAACAGGGTAGCCTACCCTACATTTACCCTATAATTCGGGTGCATCATCATCATCATCATGTCAGCCGAAAGACGTCCACTGCTGGACATAATTCGGGTGCATAGTTTGATGAAAAACGGAAAATGAAAATTACGACAGTGAAACAGCGCACAAAAGCTATTAACTATTAAAAAAAGTTAATAACTGCGCTTAAATTTCAAGCAGATTATTAACAATCATTAATTACACCCACCTACAAGTTCCCAACCTCGGAATTTTTGAACTAAAAGCGATTCTATAACTTCTGCTCAAAGTTGATTCCAACAGCACCCAAGTTAGCAGATAGTGTTTGAAGCAGCAGGGCTACTGCGAAACTCGAAGTTCGTGCGATCCCTCTGACACTTATACTGTTTAATACGAGAGCGAGAGAGACGTTACTATACGAACCACAAGTATCGAGGTTCGTAGTAGCCCTGCAGGCATCTCGTAACTGGTCTTTGCAACAGTATACCTAAGGGTTATTTCCTGGCCTGAATAACTAGTTCACTAAAGCAAGTTAATGCTTGAAAATGAGCGGACCTGGCTACCAAAGTACAGAATTCATACGAAAACTCGTTATATTAATATCATCATTTCTTTTTACGAGTAAATCCCTCAAATTAGGACGAACTGTTATCCACCTACGTTTGTTTGTTTAGAAATGTCTGGGTTTTACATTACAGGATCAAACATTTTGTGTGGCTAGTCAAAACTTTCGGTATCTGTGAATCCAAGTATAACGAAATGATATCACTAAACTCTGTTTCGTGTTCGAAAGAGATGAACTATAGTACTTTTCAGTAGAGCGACTGAAACTGCAATAACTGGAAGATTCGCAACCAACAGAAATTTCGTTGTGAAACAATTTACCTTAAATCTCGTTCTTATTTTTAGAACAGGTTACTGGTGTGAATAAAAACCGGATAAATGCAACACCACATCACAGAGTACCGTGCTCGTTTGACGGTGAAGTTTGCAAAACTTTTTAGGGTTCCGTACCCAAAGGGTGCCAACGGGACCCTATTACTGAGACTCCGCTGTCTGTCTGTCTGTCTGTCTGTCCGTCCGTCCGTCTGTCACAGGGCTCTATCTCTTAAGCCGTAAAAGTTAGACACTTGAAATTTTCACAGATTATGTATTACTGTGGCCGCTATAACAACAAATACTAAAAATAAAATAAAGTTACAAATTAAAGGCGGTCTTCATACAAGAAACGTGTTTTTTTGAGCGTTTTTTGGTTGCTAGACGTTATTAGCCGTTGCTAAGGCGATCGAGTCTATGTCGTTTGAATATTTTTACCTTTAGGTTTGCGATTTTAATGATGTTTTATAAAAGTTTCGATAATATAATTACTTAGTGATTGTCTGATTTATTAGTTTTTGTACAAAATAAATGAAGCAATTTATGAATCACAAACCTCAATGAAGCCAACTTTGATAAAGCGCTGGTCAAATCTACACTGTACTATCACTATGTTTACTAATTGTTTTTTACACTATTAAAAATCATACTAAGTATTTAACACTATTTACAAGCTTTATAATACAGTTAAAAATTTATTCACACTAAGTCGAGCTTCTTATTATTTAATTACACAACATACGAAGTCCGCAACTCCGCAGAATTTCCCGCGAACAAACCGCATGACAGTCAATTATTTTTTTTAAAGCCCTGGGTGGCAATAGCTTCAGATGCAAACAGCCAGAACCAAAGAGGATGAGAAATCAAATTATTTTTATTTGAAATACTTGTACAAAGGCTTAAGTACATTTTGGAAAAAAATTTAGGAGCTTTTCTTTAGCTTGCCCTGCTTGTTTATTTATTTTTTTATCGTTTGTTTGGGTCAAATCTTGGAAGCTAAATTTCATCCACTTCCAGTGGTCCGATTGACTTGAAATTTGGCATACTTATGTAAATTTGGTGACAATACAATAATCTGGTAGTGACATTTTGGTGGTCTTGCCAGGATCGCCTCTGCAGGGGGGAACTCCTCAATAGTGAATAGTACCGACTTGAAATTTGGTACAGATATGTAGTTTAGATAACAATGCAAGTACAGTCAACAAAAAATACACTCAGCAAGAAAAGCTTGTATTAAAAATGAAATTTTTAACAAAAACTTATTGTGATGAGGTATGTTTGCTCGGGTGGAATCTTTCAACTCAAATTTGAAGGGATATCTTCAACTGATTGAGCTGAAATTTTATACGCATGTATAAATCCGATGACAATGCAATATTATTGTGACATAGAGTTGATCTGATGATGAAGTTAGATGTTGGCCATAGGAACTCTGGAATAAAACGACTCGATTTTGGTCTCATTTGATTCGTCTTGACGACTACCTACTTTGGTAACCAGGGACAAAAAGTATCACCAGCAAATTAGCTTGTATTACATTTTTTTAGAAAAAAATATTACTGCACTATTTGTTTTTAAAACATTGTACGGAGGTGCGGAACCCTTCATGCGCGAGTCGCTCGCACTCACACTTGACCGATTTTTATTTTTATCTGATTTCAAATTTCAAGTAAAGGTTCTGTAGATTCCGAGCAGGTTACTCTGATAGACGTACAGACACAGGCACAAGAGTGATCGTATATGGGCTTCAATTTCTCACTTGAACGTACCATAGGTACCTAACCTACGTAATTTACCGAAGTCTAAGTTCTCCCGACTACTGGTTGATTGGTTTCAGGCGTTACCTCGTTTACAGGGTTCGCTACTAACTTATTTATTGCAGCATTAATATTCATTTTGCCCTTTTCAGTATGATAATATAATGTCAACAACAATTCCGGCTATCGCTGGATAGGTTCAGATCCTGCGTATAATGTAGGGGGCGGATCCCCTGTTAGCGAATTATCTTTGATTCAGAGTAGTGGCTTTGAAATCAATAATACACTTGATATGTACTTACTAGGTCATTTTCGGAGACTTAGCGTTCAATTCTAGGTTTACGTTAAGTAAGAACTTTTAGCTACCCGTTACCAAAAGTAGTATAATAAGTATTGCATGGTTATCCTTTCAAAATTCGATAAGTCTGGAAAAAGAGCTAGACATTCCGTAACGTCCGGATATTCTAAAATTACAGGGATAATAGCGTCGGCTTGGGGGCGAGTGCGTGATATTGTTGCCAAGTTATCGTTTTTTTACGTGAAGTAAAATGATATTTACTTAGTACGATCAAATCCGGACGTATGGTAACTCAGTAGAGGCCTAGGATAGTAAGTACATATATCGTTTCTGGTTTCGTACATGAGTGTTTTATCCCGTTATAACTTAACGTTTCCGATGAGGTTGCGTGTCATATTACGTTCACGTATTAAATTTATAAATTATCTCCATTATCTATCTCACAGCAGGCAGGCACAATCTTTGGAATAACCTATTTTTTGCAACTATTTCGGGCTGTGCTTCGTTTCAAGCTAAGCCTGAAAATTTATCATTATCACACGCTAGTACATTGTTTTCTCTGTCTCAATATTGAGTTAAACCCTTTATAACTAACTCTTGTAATAGTAAAGGTAGCTTAAGAAATGTTTTCAGATCTTAACACGCATTGACAAGCTTTGATTTCAAAAATAAATAGAAAATTATATATTACTGTATTGTCATTGCACCTTGGTTGAGTAAAATAATTTCTTGGTCGACTCTAACAAGTCTAACATCGTCTCTCTCTCTCTCTCTCTCTCTCTCTCTCTCTCTCTCTCTCTATCTCTCTCTCTCTCTCTCTCTCTCTCTCTCTCTCTCTCTCTCTCTCTCTCTCTCTCTCTCTCTCTCTCTCTCTCTCTCTCTCTCTCTCTCTCTCTCTCTCTCTCTCTCTCTCTCTTTCTTTCGCTCTCTCTCTCTCTCTCTCTCACACTAACTCCAGATTGCACATTGGCATGCATTTAACACATACTTAATCCAAACGCGTAGCACAGATTTGCTAATCTAATAGGTGATAGTAATCCTGTTAAATAGTGCTTATATGCGCGTATATCCTGTACAGATCGCGTCAGAGAAAAGGAACCCCCCTTTGGTAATGACATCAAAGCGTTCAATATTTTTGTCATGTTACGTAGGAAGCCAGTTGGTCTAGTGGATAGATAGTTGGCTTTGACCTGCCTCGTCATACTAAGGTTCTCAGTTCAAGCCCCTGCGGCTTGAGATCTTTTTGTTTTTGTTTTTTGTTTTTAATAATCACCTGCCGTTGATTAATATTAGAGGTCTTTGTTAAAGTAGGCATGAGGTATAAAAAAAAATAGGCATGTTGCAAACGCAATATTTGTTTATTTATCCATACATTTCGGGGTCAGTAGGTATAGGCATACAGTTTTCAATCTGTGTTAAAATATGATTATTTACTTAGGTTTTGAATTCAACTAAATTTACTAATAGAACACTTGCTTTCGCATACATCATATTAATTTATAAAAACAACACTTATTTTAGACTGTTAACATTAATTTGTCGCTGTGATTACTGAGAAAGAACCAACATGCTCAACTATTATAGTATCGCAATTTACATCTTTCTCTTTTATCACAGTTTCTGATAACCTTTTTGACACAACACATTAAAACAATACCTACGAGTATGTGAGGTCAGATGGTGCATCATTAACAAATGACTCGTCAACAAGGGTAATTTGACTGATCATAATAAAGGTCTGTTTATTATTGATCAACTACGAAATAACAATAATAGGAATTATAACACTTAATAGGAATTTTAACACTTGCTCTTTCGTTCTAATGCTGTTTTATTGGTTAGTAATTAATGTTCCTTTTAGTAACGGAGAGGATAGCTCTCACTGTCTTTTACTTCTTGAAGCCGTGTTTTCATGCTCGAAACCACTTTGAAACATGTATTACTATTACGCAACAGTTCCCATGTTTCATTTACCTCATTATCCAAATTCTTATTAGATCTTATCTCACTGGAGTCCCAATTCAATACCATCTGACCCCACAAGTTTTCTATTGGATTTAGGTCCGGACTTTTAGCCAGCCATTCAAACACCGTTATGTTTTTTTGGTAATTTAGCCAGTCTCTGACGATTTTGGACTTATGCACTGAAGAATTATCGTGAACCAGGTAAATTCGTCCTTCAGGATAAGCCACACGCACTGACGGCAGCATTACGTCCTTTAACACTTCAAGATATCGCTCACTGTTCATTCGGCTGCCTATTTCCACTAGCTCGCCTGGTCCCATTGAAGACATCCATCCCCAGTAGGTAACCTAAAACATTCAAACCTTTTAAAATATGTTGCAACATGGCGATCTAAGAAAACTTCAAAATAATATTAAATACACGCCTTGAACGTATCCCTACTTAATATAATATTATAAATGCGAAAGTAACTCTGTCTGTCTGTCTGTCGGTCTGGCTGTCTGTCTGTCTGTCTATCTGTCTGTCTGTTACGCTTTCACGTTAAAACCGCTGAACCAATTTTGATGAAATTTGGTATAGAGGTAGCTTAAGCCCCAAGGATCAACATAGGATACTTTTTGTTCCAGTAGAGGGCGCCACCGCGCGATAACCTAGGTCCGCGCAGGCGAAGTCGCGGGCATATGCTAGTAATATTAGAAATGCGAAAATAACTCTGTCTGTCGGTCTGTCTGCCTTTCTGTTACGCTTTCACGTCGAAACCGCTGAACTGAATTTGATGAAATTTGGTATAGCCCTAAGGATCAACATAAGAATACTTTTTATTCAGGTAGAGGACGCCACCGCGCAATAACCTAGGTCCGCGCAGACGACGTCGCGGGCATAAGCTAGTTTTAAATAAATGTGTTAATTACACAAAATTTTTAAAAAGATTTTATTATTATTTACCTAGTGTTAATCGCCTGCTTGTTCTGAGATCTAACACGTTGTTGGTGGTATACCTCTCCCCGCTCCCGACTTCATCTCCACAAAATTTTTCGGCCATCCATGTCTGACTTAAAGCACTTTTCGTCCGTAAATATAACTATTTCGTTTTCCCAGTCGAAATTTAAGTAACGAGTGGCAATGTTTACTCTGTTGGTGCGGTGATCGTCAGTAAGCTTAATTTTTCTGGCCGGATTATAATTATGGATATTCGCCGCGTGTAGCTAGTTATCGTCGAACTGTTCTGAGAGCACCCAAAAGTTTCAGATCACATTTCACATAACCCGTCGCTTGATACCTTTGCTTTGTATCGATCTGTTTTTCTCTGTATAAAAGAAAACAATAACATTAGAAATACATACATCAAAAGTGCAATTGGTCAGAAATATTTCAACAATAAATATTATTATTTCAAACTTACCGTTACGTTCATATCCCGTTCTATTTTCTTTATAAAATATGTTATTTTTGTTCCCAGAGAACAACAATTATAGCCTTCAAAAAAGTTGTTAATCGAAATAATAAAAGCTTTTCGTGAACTTAATTAATCGGACAATATTACAACGTGGAGATATTCACACAAGGAGATCGACACGAAACGTAACGATTTGTAAATTTCGTTAAAAATATACCCTCAGGTTAGTAAATGGGACTCATAAAGTGTATTATCCTACATTCAACCTTAAGTAGCAGTTTAATACAGCAGTCTTCGATAATTCTCTGAAGTTACAATAAGGTAGTGCAACAATCGGCAATAAACGTAATCTATCTGTTCATATCTATACGCATTAGCTAGAACAGGATGCAAAGATTAAGTAAATATCTGCCACCCTCAAAATCTCAATACGAAAAACAAAGTTAGAACTCAGTATATCTACAGTCACTGCTTCTTTGAAAGTCGCTATTTACTGTGCGATAAGGTTGTCTTTGCTTTGGCGCTTGGTGCATAATAATATCTACTGAATACTAATGACAATGGCACGCAACTACCAACTATTAATTTTGCAATCGTCGTCAGGTATTGAAATGGCCTAGCGGTAAATCGAAGTGTTCGACCTGTGCGCTGCTCGCAGTGAACCGAGTTCGATTCCGAGGATTTCGATGGGGGAAATTTGTTACATTTAAAAGAGATATTTTTGATAGTTGTCATTCACCGCTTGGTGAAAATGGACTGTGAATGTGAATGTAACTTGCAATGCGAGTATTGAATGTTATAAGAATTATGAGTTGATGTCCGCTCGTGGAATAACAATAAAACAATTGTTACCTACACAATTCGGATCGTATTCGAATATTATTACTAAGGTTCTCTTGTCTCACTCACACCACCGAAGATCGTATCAATTCAAATGTGGTTAAAAAAATATAAATGATCAATATCTTTTTTTTTCCTCTTATTTAAATGATCAGAAAAATACTTCAAAAAAATAAATAAACCAAAAACATAAATAAAACAAAAAGTGGATTTGAACCCGAGCCCTCCCTTTGATGCACTTGTCTCAGAGCTCGCGATAGTTAACCGCAGGGCCAGACTGATCTGTCACGTGTCACACAGAGGGGTTCCTTTTCTCTGACGCGATCTGTACTGGATAAATCTCCAGTGATAGATAGATATTCGAAACGATGCATAGTTATTCACTTAACGACAGATTTAAGAACGAGACAAAAGAGGTTAAATTTATTTACTTTACTTAGCATCCTCTCATTCTGAGAGGAGGTCTGTGCCTAACCGTGGGACGTATACAAATAGGCTGAGATGGTTATGACTAAACAGCACTTGCATACTGTAAATTATACATACTTGAAATTAACACGCAGCGCTGATATTCTTTGTTTCTTCTCCGCGCTGCCAGTTTTCTAATTTCATTACAGGTCAGTTGGACAGGAGCGTAGGTTAGCTTTTTCCATTAGGCACACATAGGCCGAAAGTGTCATTTTAAATTAAATGTCTTCCAGAATTCGGTTTAAGTTTTTTTTTGTTTTGATTTTGTGTTGATTAATTTCTACCTAGGTGTGTGTAACTACAAGCTACAAGCGTCGCCAACAGTCTCTAGAGCTTGAGCAGCTTTTTCTTTCTTTCCTTAATTCTCCAATGTCTTTTTGCGGTCTGCTGGTACACTCTTGGATCTTGTAAATAGTGAAATCTTTTGATACTCCATTTTACATCTTATCCTCTACAATAAAGTATAGGCATGGCATCTTTCTTTCCTTCTACCACAGCTATCTTGTCCAAACCAATAGTAGGTACTTGACTTGCCGCCTGTTATATGCCATTAGTTAGTCGCGTGGCAATTGTTTATTTACCTAGAAATGTTCAGGTTAGACTAACATTGGAGATTATCGATAAGATTGCTGCTCGTGTTATCATCAGTCACCGTTGATTAAGTACCTAGTATTTAGGCGGGCAAATCGATATGTGATTCGATAACATTGTTCCCTGTCTGAACATCATTGACACATGTTTTGGGCCATGTTTACCTGGCCATGCTAGAAGTAAGAAACATTTTAGAGTTTTGTCAAATGAACTAGGTATTTACTACAAGCAGACTATTTCAATTTCAATCACGTTATCCTAGTAATCTCTTGACCACTACCACAACCGGTAATATCATACTCTAGACGGCGACGCATGTACAATTTTTAAAGTTTACCACCAATAAAATAAGGAAGCAAGGCAGCGCCTTAAAGAAACAAAAGAATAACGTGTGTCCTGTTATAGCCCTCGTTTGCGCTGCGTGTGTTTTATTTTCATTAATTTACATTTCCAAAGATCAATTTGCAGTCTACAATACCATATTTTTAGGATAGGTAAGGGTCGGACCACCTAATGGTAAGATCCCAGCTACCCACGAGAACCAGCAAACCCAAAACTACCACAGCAACCAGTTTTTCTCTTAGAAGCCCCTAAGACTAGTTTGTACAAAAGTAAACCGCCAATTTTCGTGGTGGTGCCGATGCCGATGGAACTTTGAACTATAGCGTGAGGTCCGAAAGTGCGAGCGTGCGACTGATATTACTTTGAAATAGCTCCTCTACGACTATCTGAAATCGATACGTTATCTAAACTGAACTCTCAAACACACTGACAAAGTTCTCTTGGTAAGGTCATCGATTTTGAGATACGTAGCTTTTTAAAAAGGGGACACGTAATGAATTTCAATAAAAAATTTGCTGTCATCGTTGCAGGTTTTAGAGGCATCAATATTTGTTTATTTATCGGGTGACAGCTGTCACTTCTTATGGGCAGTTACAGTGGTTTCTGGACCTAAGTGTCGCTAGCCACATTGCCTGGCTAATTGGTCCGGCTGCGTCCATTCTAAATTGAATAAGCCGCAGCTGCGCAAGATTAATATTGATCCCGGAACTTCGTCCGGAAAGAGCAATTAAATGTTGGCTATTGGTTTAGGTTTAAAGTTTTATCTCTGCCGGAGGGGTGCGTTTATGTTAGGAACTTAATTTTTACCCCGATTTTGCGAGCGATCCTTTAGTCAATTATGAACGGAACAACTTTTATAAACACTAGTCGAATAGCAATCTCTTGAAGTCGCGACTCCGGTTCCTATACAAATTATCCTTTTAGTCCGTGTTCTTTTAGTCGCTTATGTATTGCTGATACTATGGGCTTAGTTCTTAAACAAAACTGGCTTCAAACAATGAGTAGTAGCTTTATAGTAGTACCTAGTGCATTGCACTGAGCATGTATCATAATAACTTGCATTCACTGCACCGCGATCGTACCTGCGATACGCAACGCAGCGCTTACGCAACATGACACCGCGCTCCGTTAGTCCATTGTACTGTGGTCCTACGTGTGATTTTATTATTGTTTTGGCGGGTATTATCCCAAAGGCCATCTGATGCCACTGTTGTTGTTGAGATATACCTAGCTTTAAACAATAGATTAATTTAATTAGAAAACGTTAGATAGCGTTTTTTTCTTTCACATGTCGTCATTTCGAAATACTTATCTGATTATTTTGTGCAAGGTTCCGACTGAGAATTTTACATTTATTTATTACATTATTTTGGTACAATTTCATATTGTAAACAGCAGCACTGATTTGTTTTTTTTTAATGATTTGTAATTATTCCGTTTCTTCTTAATATCAGTCTATTCGGGGGGTCATTTAGACCATTTTTAAATTTGCTAATTATAAGTCGAAAAGTTGATTGTAGTGAATTTTCGTTTGTTTGTTTTTTACTATTTATTCTACTAAAACAAATTACAAAAAGGTTACTTACACAAAAAACTGAAGAGTGTAAAGGCAAACATGTCCCTGAAGGGATCTCTGCCAGTAAGCCTATGAGTATTGTTCTGAAAACCTAAATCTACGTTACCTTTAGGTACCTTTCATTTGGATTATATTTAGCCATGGAAGCAAATTTCCTGTATGAATTTAATATGCTAGTAAGACATGTTGTAGGTACAGATAAGAATACTTTGTATTTTGACAGGTGAATAGTTACAATACTTACTTTAGGTACCTTTCAGTTAGAGAGTTAGACCATATATAGCCATGGCAGCTAATTTCCTATATGAATTTAATATGCTAGTAAGACATGTTGTGTAGATAAGAATACTTTGTATTTTGACAGGTGAATAGTTACAGTACTAGTTAAAATAATTATTTCAATTAAAAGTCGACCGGACGATGTCTCGGATAATCCCGTTTAAGACTTATGAGTGCGTCTGATACGGTTTAATTGGATTATACGTTCTTAATTCTTATGATAGGTTAGTTCGATTATATTTATTTCTATTACAGTATAATGTGAACTTGAATTAACCAGTGTCATCCTAGGGGTTCTTAGTAGTAGATTCTTCGCCAGTACCTTTAATAGAATTAAGGAAGATATCAGAATACTGTTCGATATTTTTGCTGTCAGAATTTTATGTTATTGGCAATAGACGTGACAACAGAATGTCATCTATTGGGCTTTAGCATGTCAAACACTCGTAGTGGGAAAGCAATACTTAGTTCAATTAAAGGTAACAAAGTAATTACTGCAAATGACTCAACCTCTTAACGCTTGACCCTACTCTCATCTGTAAATTTCAAACTGGAATCAAGCTAAACACAAATTCGAAACAAAAATATTGCAGAAATTCTAACACGAACTAGCCATTACGTATCCAGTAATAATAGTTTTTTGCCCCAATTAGGTCAATTACTGACTGAGCTATATGTCAATGTTACAGTGGCTCATTATACTAAGTGCAAACACCATTCGATGTACGGTGCACTCGAATTTAGACACGTCCAAATAAAAAAGTGATACTTTCGCAATCCAAATCCACCAAAGTAGTTGATTACTTTTACTGCTTTGTCATCTTTACTAATTTCACACATTCAAGCTAACTAGCAGCGCGGTTACTGAGAAAAGGTAGTAAAGTGTCCAGCAGTCGAAGCACTATGTACGTGATATTTTTGGCCAATTGACCTGAGTTAGTGGTCCTGATTTGTGCTCGACACGAGTGCTGAAATCGTTCCGGATGTTATTTGGCCGACATCGTAGCTGCGACTATTGAATACGTGTCATGTAAATTATGGGTAATAAAGGGACTGAATAAGTTTGTCCTTTCTTTGGGAGAAACAAAACAATACCACTTCACCATCTGTATAATAGTAAAACCGGCCAAGAGCGTGTAGAACACGCCAAGATAAGGGTTCGTAGCCGTTACGAAAAAATCAAGTTCTTAGTTACTTAATATTTTTTTAAGGATTTTGTATTTTCTGCGGAATCTTACAAGTTTAGGTAGGTATATTTTATATTTTAGGCAGCTATTTACTCTGGCCGGGGATCGTACCCGGGACCTCAAGCTTCAGGACTCAGGTTCTCTAACCACTTGGCCATCTGGTTGTCAAATATAGGTAGAGTCATTCACGATGACGCGTGTCGTGGTTCTTATTACAATAATGTAATTAATAGCAAATTTTGACTAAAATCACGCGTCTTCGTGGACGGCACTAGGTATATAGTTGCTACAATATCCGTTAAAATTAACAGCTTTCTAGCACTGATACATAGTTTCTGAGCAAAGCCGGGGCCGGATGGACATAGCGTGGCGAAACTATAATGGTTCTGTTTTTGCCATTTTGGATACGGAATCCTAAAAAGAACACAACAAGCAAGAAAAATGCAAAACTAACAGTTACAATATAGTATTCGTATACTATACTATATTCGAATGATCAGACCACGTTTAGCCTATTTATTTTGTAAATTAACTTCACGCTATCACCAGTTTATGACTCTTGTAAAATACTTGTAAAACACTGTCGCAATATAGATAGCTATTATCGACATGTCGACAAAAATAGGTCACTTAGAACAAATTAATCATAACCGAGAAGTATGTATAGAGGAAAGGGTATAGGTGAAAAGTCATTGACTCCTATTAATTGTTCTTTTATCTTAGTTTTGCGACGGGACTAGAAACATACTATAACAATGTTGTGGACTGATACGAGTTGATGAGTTATGTAGTAAAATAAATATGAGTATGAACGGTACGCTAACTAGTAAACATTGATCTATAGATATGATAAGTACAGACCAGTGGAAAATAAGTATATATTCGAACCACTCAAAAATATGTTACTATGGCCTTATTGCGTCGGAATAAGAGTCTGTGGTACATATTTTTGAATAAGTTCGTATCGTACCGTCCCTCTCGCTCCTGTATTAAACAGTATAAGTGTCAGAGGGACCGCACGACACGAACACGACTGCTGCAAGTAGACGCCCTTTGACATGTCACTGTACTTACGACTAGTGCATGAAATGGCGCCATTTCACGATATGCCTAGGAATTTCGTGATCTGGCGGATTTCTGACGGTACATTCACTGGATTAAACCTATATATATTTATTTTTATGAGCCTTAGTTAAAAGGAGTTTTAGTACTTATAAGGAGCGACAAAATAAAAATGTTAAGTGTTAATATATTCTTTAGGTAGATAGGTTGATAGAAACTTTAATCTTCATAACAAAATAACATGGCTCTATACACGTTTTTGATAAAAACAAAGGAATAAAGGTTAAGAAGAAAGAACATGTTAACAATCATACAGAGAACAAAAAGATACGAAACAGAATAGATATATAGAGAAACCACATTGTAATACAGGGAGCCATCTTTATTCTTTCTGTTCCCTAAATGGCCAATAGCCGCTAATGTAATTATGTAAACCGTATCATTTAGCCCTCGGGAGTGGCGATGCCTAGTATGAGGGTCAGCATAAATGTACCTGTTTTAATATTTTTGGAAATAAACTATTTGTATTTCTACGGGCATGGCTTCTTCAGTGTGGGATCAACCGCAAGCATCTTAATCAATTAGTAAACAAACAACTTGTTGACTTCGGTTAGTAAAGTGTCACCACGTGCTAAAATACAGAATCAATAGCACATAATGACTCATTCAAAGCCCGGTAACGGGTAGTTCCACGAGCGTTTCAACCGCTATAAGTATCCAGTGGCTTATATTGAAGAAATGAATCGGGTTGAATGAAAAAAAAAAAAAAAAATTATTGCATAAAAAACTTGTCTTACAAACAAGAGTCTACGGCTCTGGATCCTGTGCTAAGAGTCCCTGTGTTACTGGATCCAGGAGAATAAAAGATAAGAAGAATGGGAATAAAAGATTTAAAAAATGGGATTGGTAGTTTCGAGCACAATGAAAACATTATTTATTTGTTATTTGTGTCATTTATTAGTTTCAACATGGAATAATTTGACACTGTTAGATGATTATTCGAGTTATTCGCAGTTGTACCCAAATCTTACTAAAGTTTTCTCTTCCAAAGGATAAGCATCGCGTTAATTTCTTTATCGGAAATAGTCTCGTCGTAATTGCTTGAGCAAGTGTGCAAAAAACACCACGTTAGTAATTAACGCACTCCATGAGATGAACGAGTCCGTGACTCATATAAGACGAGCTCTACTCCGAGTAGAGTCGTGTGGGGTAAACGCACGCAATGGGTAAGTATTTATACGCAATTCCACACATTTCAGTCCGAAATGTATGTGATTGCGTACACTTACCCGCTGCGTACGTTTGTCCACGACTTGCGCACACTGCGGTCTGTGGTTTTTATGATCCTAGTTTATCGGTCAATTTAAATACCGTTTAATCCTCAGATTCTCTTCCCACACTTAAACTAGAGATTCGAGTAATGACCGCAGGCCTCAAGTTTGGAACGTGACCGTATTTGACACATCACCCTAACCCATTTGAAGTCGTCTGCTTTTTATTAGGTAGTTGTTGAAATCGCCTTAATTTTTCGTACAGTGCCGTGTAATGTAACCTAACAATTAAAGCTTCAATCGTCGCCTAAACTATTTATTTGCGTCACGTCACTATAACTAACCAATCCAATATCATAAATTAATATCTTAAAATTCTACAACCAAAAATGTACTTAATGTGAGTTGCACCGAGTAACTTGGTGAAAATCAATTTGAAGCAGTGGTTTGAGAGTTGGCAACTATATAAATATATACCTAATGTCAAACCAGATGTTACATCGAAGGGGTTGAACGGTTGGTTTGGCATTGTTCATCGTTAGAGCAACTTGGTGCAACTTACTCTTACCTTATATGTTATAGTACCTACAGTGTCACCTTCATTAATATTTCACACGAAAACACAAGCCGAAACATGAATGCACAGAAAAACCAGAAAAATAGACCAGCGCTGGGAATCGAACCCAGGTCCTCAGCATTCCGTGCTGCGTGCTATTCCCCTACACCACCACTGGACAGGAGACTAGACACGAATTTTTCCTATGCACCCATATTTCAACTTTTGGATTCTTTTTCATTTGTCACTTTAGCAGCGACACTAACGCCATCTATGGATCTACGTTCTCAACGAGAAACATTTTTTCCACTCCCGTCGAAGCTATCCGCTCACCAGGGACAAGAGATGTCGCTATTAAGCAATCAAATCAAGATTACGATTTGGAGTCTTTTTGTATTTTTTATTTCAACTCCAAATTTTTTTGTTTCTTTTACGGTTATCCCGTGAAAGTTTTTTAATATTTCACACGAAAACACAAGCCGAAACATGAATGCACAGAAAAACCAGAAAAATAGACCAGCGCTGGGAATCGAACCCAGGTCCTCAGCATTCCGTGCTGCGTGCT
Organism: Choristoneura rosaceana; assembly: GCA_037349165.1. NCBI lineage: Eukaryota > Metazoa > Arthropoda > Insecta > Lepidoptera > Tortricidae > Choristoneura > Choristoneura rosaceana. The sequence continues at coordinate 6,043,500 of JAZBNJ010000013.1, forward strand.
ATTCCCCTACACCACCACTGGACAGGAGACTAGACACGAATTTTTCCTATGCACCCATATTTCAACTTTTGGATTCTTTTTCATTTGTCACTTTAGCAGCGACACTAACGCCATCTATGGATCTACGTTCTCAACGAGAAACATTTTTTCCACTCCCGTCGAAGCTATCCGCTCACCAGGGACAAGAGATGTCGCTATTAAGCAATCAAATCAAGATTACGATTTGGAGTCTTTTTGTATTTTTTATTTCAACTCCAAATTTTTTGTTTCTTTTACGGTTATCCCGTGAAAGTTTTTTAATATTTCACACGAAAACACAAGCCGAAACATGAATGCACAGAAAAACCAGAAAAATAGACCAGCGCTGGGAATCGAACCCAGGTCCTCAGCATTCCGTGCTGCGTGCTATTCCCCTACACCACCACTGGACAGGAGACTAGACACGAATTTTTCCTATGCACCCATATTTCAACTTTTGGATTCTTTTTCATTTGTCACTTTAGCAGCGACACTAACGCCATCTATGGATCTACGTTCTCAACGAGAAACATTTTTTCCACTCCCGTCGAAGCTATCCGCTCACCAGGGACAAGAGATGTCGCTATTAAGCAATCAAATCAAGATTACGATTTGGAGTCTTTTTGTATTTTTTATTTCAACTCCAAATTTTTTTGTTTCTTTTACGGTTATCCCGTGAAAGTTTTTTAATATTTCACACGAAAACACAAGCCGAAACATGAATGCACAGAAAAACCAGAAAAATAGACCAGCGCTGGGAATCGAACCCAGGTCCTCAGCATTCCGTGCTGCGTGCTATTCCCCTACACCACCACTGGACAGGAGACTAGACACGAATTTTTCCTATGCACCCATATTTCAACTTTTGGATTCTTTTTCATTTGTCACTTTAGCAGCGACACTAACGCCATCTATGGATCTACGTTCTCAACGAGAAACATTTTTTCCACTCCCGTCGAAGCTATCCGCTCACCAGGGACAAGAGATGTCGCTATTAAGCAATCAAATCAAGATTACGATTCCCAGACCTGGGTTCGATTCCCAGCGCTGGTCTATTTTTCTGGTTTTTCTGTGCATTCATGTTTCGGCTTGTGTTTTCGTGTGAAATATTAAAAAACTTTCACGGGATAACCGTAAAAGAAACAAAAAAATTTGGAGTTGAAATAAAAAATACAAAAAGACTCCAAATCGTAATCTTGATTTGATTGCTTAATAGCGACATCTCTTGTCCCTGGTGAGCGGATAGCTTCGACGGGAGTGGAAAAAATGTTTCTCGTTGAGAACGTAGATCCATAGATGGCGTTAGTGTCGCTGCTAAAGTGACAAATGAAAAAGAATCCAAAAGTTGAAATATGGGTGCATAGGAAAAATTCGTGTCTAGTCTCCTGTCCAGTGGTGGTGTAGGGGAATAGCACGCAGCACGGAATGCTGAGGACCTGGGTTCGATTCCCAGCGCTGGTCTATTTTTCTGGTTTTTCTGTGCATTCATGTTTCGGCTTGTGTTTTCGTGTGAAATATTAAAAAACTTTCACGGGATAACCGTAAAAGAAACAAAAAAATTTGGAGTTGAAATAAAAAATACAAAAAGACTCCAAATCGTAATCTTGACCTTCATTAATATCTGCCACAGCAAAGAGTATAAAAATATCTGACACTTCCTACCGACCCCAGGAATAGAGTCGTGTCGATATATATGCACGCTTTGTTGTGTCATATATGTGGGAATGAGAGTGGATTACTGTTTGAATGATTTGATGTAAACGAGCGACCGAATGACTGAAGACTAATATGGAGTGAAATGAGACGAGCGAACGAGTAAGAAAGGTGGAGTTACGATCGGGTGAGCGTATGCGCTAGTTGTCTTTTCTGTTTTCATTTGTTTTTTTTACGTATTCACTAGTTTTAATCTATATATATAAAAGGCAAACCTGACTGGGTTATATATCAACGCACAGCCCAAACCGCTGGACCTAGAAACTTGAAATTTGGTACAGAGGTTCTTTTTATGATGTAAGTGAGCACTAAGAAAGGATTTTTAGAAATTCATCCCCTAAGGGGGTGAAATGGGGGGGTGAAGCTTATATGGAACTTTCTCATTTCTGGATTTAGCAGTATGAAAATAGGTGTACAAGTTCTCAATTACCATTAAAAATTATCTGTGTAGGCGAAATGGATAAAATTTTCCCCTAAAGGGGTAAAATGGGGGGTAAAGTTTGTATGGAAATTTTCTAATTTCTGAACTTAGAAGTATGAAAATAGGTGTATAAGTTCTCGATTACAATTAAAAATTATCTGTGTTGGTGAAATGGATAAAATTTCCCTCTAAAGGGATAAAAAAACGCGCAATAACCGAATTCCACGCGGGCGAAGCCGCAGGCAAAAGCTAGTTTTTAATAAACTTTTTCTTACTTTAAATTGAAAAGTTTTGTTTCCTTCGCACGATCCCACATATAAAGTGGTGATGACTGCAAAACGTGCTACTCAATACACCAACACGAGGTTGTCTTCTTACTTCAATTGTAGTTATAAACCACGTCTGCAAAAATTGCGTGATAGCCTTAAATCTGTAGGGCTACTACGAAACTAAGTTCGTGTCGTGCGGTCCCTCTGACACTTATACTATTTAATACGAGAGCGAGAGGGACGGTACGACGATTTTCGAACTTCGGAGTAGGCCTACACAAAACGTATCCCCCTTCAACACGTGACTCACTTTTCATACCGTGCTTTCTGACGCGGTGTTTCTCTAAAAGCATGTGCACACTACGTATTTTTTATACAGATGCCGCATGTTTGAAGTAATATTATTGTGTAGGCATGAAATATCTATCATATGTACCTGAAAATATGTGATATTCTAGAATATGACATAAGTACATTTGTAAGCCGAAATAAAGTAATTTAAAAAAAAACGTAACCCTTATAGGATCAATCGCGAGTCTGTCTGTTTGTCCGTTCGTCTGTCACAGCCAATTTATTCCAGACTTGCTGATTATATTTCAAATGTCATGTTTTGTATTAATTTAAAGAGCACCGTAAAATATTTATAAAAAAAACTAGAGGAAAACATTTGACTTTGGCATTGTATAAAACCCTCTCCACGCTAGTTCAACTCGCACTTGGCCGGTTTAGTTTTATATAAATGACAGGCCACAGACAGATCTACCGATTCTGTTCTGTTCTTGAACTAAACAGAATCCAGGTTCATCATCAATCACACACACGTCGGGCGGCCATAAAGTTCTGATCAGAAATGCTGTAGATTGCTTTTTGACCAGGCGTTCTTGCCGACTCGGGTCGGTAGGTATCAGAAGAGTGGTACAATTTGTGTTGTGTTCTAGCCTTTCGATTTCAATTCTTTTCTTTCCACTCTACATAGACAACACTACAGAATCGGTAGCTCTGCGATCGACCTTAAAGGCTTTAAAGTCTCCGCAAAGCTCGGCACGAATGGTTTCGGCACAAGCTCAGACCTTGCCTTATGGACGTGGACCTTTGTAAGTATGCGCCCACACGCTCACAGTTAACACCTACAAAGCCCTCAGAGCATAAACCGACTGAAACATTCGTCCTAATTCCTCATCAACATAAAGAGATTTGTGCAAAATTTAATATTTTTAGGTCCAAGGGTTTGGTCTGGACGTTGCTAATTCAGTTAGAACTAACTCGTAACTGCCTCGTTACGCTTAATTCTCTCTAGGGTCGTCGAATACGTATGTTCGTAGTGAGCACCCACGTCTATACAGCTATACTGTTTTTTAACCAAGATACTAAAATGACGTTTTATGTGTTACCTGTTTTTTACATCTCATAAATAGTGATGTGCCACACAAGACCGGTAATCACCGAAAAGTTTTGGTCAACACCTGTGTAATACGTATAAAATATTAAGATATGAACGGATCTGTGACGTACTAACATACGTAGGTAGGACACTTATGACATTTTAAAAAAGATAAAATAAGTCATATGAAAATGCCACCAGATATTTTGACTTTTAGAGATATTTTTTACTTTTTGTAGATGTTGATGTTTAAGTTTCAATTTGATTCTAAGCAAGACCAGACCTGCATCAATGCTAATGGAAAGTAGAATATTGAATGCTTTAATTTAATTTTTGTTTCCGTAAAATATTATGTTTTAAGTATAGTTTTTTTGCAATTACATATGTCGAAACCGAAATCAGAGAGCAGCACTTCGTACTATGCTGGTCACATTTTTTTTTAATTTGACATTTCATACTGTCAATTTAGTATCTTGGTTAAATAAACAGAGTGTAAAGGCTTGTATCCACGCGTACGTAGCCTGGCATGCTATTCGTTAGTCTGTACGCGGCTTAATGGATCACCGACTCAAGAGCACAAACAACGGTTCTCAGTAAGGTCAACCTATGTGGGTCAGAGGTGTGATCGAAGCGGATCACTTGGGAATCTTTGTCATTCCCATTGTCTGAGTTCAATAGCCTTATGGTTCGAATTTACAATATCGTTATTATAAGGCGTTACCTTAGATTTGGGGCATGTCCTGTTAGAAAGTCTAGACGATTTTGATTCGAAAGTGTGTCTATCTGTCTTTGAATTTTGCGCGTCGGAATTGTTAAACTGACACCGATTGAAAATATTCATAATCGTATATCGCAATTTTTATTGCGGGTACGCACGCGTATGTGTTGAAAGAGAGAGTTACACTCAAAACTTTTGGATAAATTAAATGAAGCTCATCTCGCCTCTTCGACATAAAACTATCGTAAAATCAGACTGTGCTAGAAAAATCGCGCTAGTTCTGTTACATTACAGGGAGTAACTTCCTGGTTCAGGTATACTGAATTATTTTTTCCTTAAAATGTCTAGTCTTTGACTGTTTTATACCTATTTCTCTAATAGAATATTTTTTCTGTAATAGAAATAAAGATCTATTTTGTTATTTATAACGCGGCAGCACGTCGTCTTGTAATATAGTAACTACCACCTTGTAAAGATTACACTATTTTATAGCATTACTTCCGTTGTAGTATGAGTGTAGTATAGTAATTTATCCTTAGATAACTATTTATCGTAGATCGTAAGGCATTGTAAACAATATATGATTCATCGAAACTACGCCCCACTTCGCTCAAGGAAGTAGACCTGACCGCATTGACTATTATTAAACTAGTAGTTTGTAAACTGTTAAGAGTTCTAATTCATGTTTCATAATTTGTGCACGTGGCACGTGCATTTTTGTATGAGAAAGTGGTTACGTGCGTAGAATAACAAGGTACAACTAAACTAGAGTTTACCCACGGCTTCGCACGCGTAAACTATTCGATCTGGTAGTTACAATTCAGGGATTTTACAAAATTCTCCTGGGAATTTCCAAAATTTATATCGTGGTCTTCATTGAGGTTGTGTTAGTTTAGACTGTCGCATTACCTATTCATATTGAAGTGAAGTATTTCAGAAATTTACCTACTTTCGAGCTTGTCCATCTATACCTAGTAGATAGTTATGTACCTTTTAAATTCAACTCGAGTAATTTTATCCACAAACCCCGTTCCCGTTACTTTTTCTAATTCAACACTTTGTTTTTACAAACTCTCACAGTCGCCTGGGGTCTGACGCTCCTTTATTGCCTTGTTTATTCCCTAAACTTACAGGTTCGCTTTTAGCAAGTTTCCAACTTGCCTCTATATTTCATTATCATGCGTAAACTTTGGTCACGAAATTTACTACCTACAATAGGGGTGAAGTGAAAGTATCTCACCAATCACTATTTTTAACCCCCGACGCAAAAATAGGGGTGTTATAAGTTTGACCGCTATGTCTGTCTGTCGGTGGCACCGTAGTTCGTAAACGGGTGGACCAGATTTGAATGCGGTTTTTATTTTTACGTTCAATTCTGAATATAAGTTTGAGTATTGAGTATCCTATAATGGTTCCATGACTAACCACTTTTTTTCTGACTCGACAGACATCTTGCGACTTTGGTTTGTCTTATGGCAGTTATAGCAAACCGACATTTCAATAGAATCTGACAATTTTTAGTTCTTACATCCTTTTTCTAATCTTTGCTGTCGTAATATTTATGTATTCCAACAAAGATTAGCTGCAGTAGGTTCACGATGAGTGTCCACGTACGACCCATTATGAACATACGCCGCAGTCCCGCAGTCCGAAGTCTACAGGATAGTTAAGATTGGTTTTTTGGAATCTTTTTGTATTTTTTACCTACTTCAATTCTAAATTTTTACTTTTACGGTCATCCCGTAAAACCTAAATTGAAAAACAGATGCACAGAAAAACCAGAATAATAAGACCAGCACTGGGAATCGAACCCAGGTCCTCGGCATTCCGTGCCTGTACAATTCGTGTGCAATTCGTGTCTGTACCGTTGTCCAGCAGTGGTGTAGCGGTATAGCACGCGGCACGGAATGCCGAGGACCTGGGTTCGATTCCCAGTGCTGGTCTTATTTTTCTAGTTTTTCTGTGCATATGTATTTCAGTTTTATTTTCCGTCTACAGGAAGAGTTCCTTCAACTATAAAACGTTATTAGTCTATAAATTAACGGTCTAAGCCGTCATAAAGATTTAGTTATGACAATTTGATCGCTTAATTGTAGTCACATGTGGGTTAACGGTACATTTTATTGTTATTAGTCTACTTAAATCACTAGTGGCCTTCATTACGTTTATATCATTTTTAATTGATATTTTTGCCAACTTTTAAATTTGCATGTAGCAATAAATTTCTCAATTGCATTTCGTTAGTCCTAACTAGTTCAAAGCAAATGACCTAATGTATCGTCATTTGATTTCTCTGAAGTTGTATTGTAATCTGCCTAAAAAGGTTAAAATATCCGAACTAAAGTATTAACTCTTAAATGATTTGCGAATGCATCTGGCTGTCACAACTGGAGACCAAAGGGCCGGCAGCTATCTCTCGCAAAGATTTAGCATAGCTATCCAATCAGGAAACGTTGCTAGCCTGGCACGGGGACAATTTCTAGATTTAATTTAGTTTTGAGGAACTAGTTTTCATTTTTGTTTTAATTTAGGTATGTCATTTCTTCTTTTTATAATGTTATATTTTTCTGTAATATATAAAATAAAAACTTTCCATAGTAATAAACTAATATCATCTATTGTATACCAAATAATTCTGGGTTCAACCATGTGAACCCCAACTATTCACTTGGGAGATGAAACCTAAGTAGACTTAGGCTCAATTTCAAATTCAAATATAATTTATTTCGTCAACATAGGTATTAAGGTAACAGTTATGGTATAAACAGTACAGCATGATGTTGCCTTAAAGGCGTACGAAATTTAGTACATTGTTGAAACTACTTAGCAAATATAATTTTCAATTAGCCGCAGGGGACGACAAGTTTCAGGGAGCTGACACCAGGCATATTAGTAGACCTGAACTGTTTAAGAATTCAGTTCTCTCGTTAGGCTTAGCCTTATCTCGTTTAGCTTCTTCCCAATATTGACTTTTCGTTCACTGGTCTATTGACCATCGATCATTCATCGTTTTTACGTTTTTTTTTGTCGTTACCGTCGTCTCAGCAAATATTGTTGAAAGACATTTTCATCATATTCATCAGTATGTGTTCACTAATGAGTTTGAGCTTTCAGCTTACTTACGAGTACAAGAGATTACTCAGAGTAAACTTTTAAGAAAGACACCACTGAATCTATATAGTTTGATCAAAGTTGTTGCGACTTATATTTTCGTTGCGGTTATAATCCAGATAAGGTAAAAGCGTTTGATATGAGCAAACATTCGAATCGAAGGATTAAGGTAATTGTATATTACCAATTACCTAGTCCATAATCTTAGTAAAGTTTGAATAAGAGATCTCTCCCGACACCCCTTAATAAAACATACTCAGTTTTTCCAATTCTATTACTAGTACAGCTTCTTCGGAACTCGTCCTAAAAACCGAGGTGAGAATCAAATGAAAGAGGTACTTAGTAGCGTCTTTAGAGCTTTTATTATTACGTTACCTTGGCAATGTGAAACATGAGTGCGGCTACGTTTTTAGGTCATAGAACCGCCCTAGACAACCAGGCTTCCATTTTGAACTGTCTTATTCTATCGCTCTGCCGTACCGTTTTTGTAAGGATTTCTGATAGTTGTGTTTCTTAGGGAGGTGAATTATGTCTTTGAATTTCTTAAGCCTTTGTGTTGTTGATAGGTTATGTGCGTAGATGTAATGCCTGTTGTCTTGAATACGTAAGACAGCGTCAGAATAGAGCACTTATGTTTTCAATGTTGATTAGCATAACAATAACCAGGTATTACGAATTGCGTCCAAATTTCAATGTAAACATGCTCGCGTCTGTTATCGGTTACTTAGTTACTTGTTTGTTTTTTCATTTGTTATGATGCAAGGTGACCTGTATTTGATGCGTTGAAGTCTATAACGAATTGGGCAGTAGTTGATATGTATAGGTATAGGTATAAACAACTAGTGTACTTCGGTGTATATTGATTGCTTTGCTTACATTGCTAAGCAACTTTTTCTTTCAGATATCTGATGTTGATTCATAGAAGAACACCCTCTAATAACCGAAATAGTCTTTACTTCTTGTTAATATCTCGAATAATGATATCGATTAAAGTAATTTAAGTAAGTTCTTAGCTTATTATATACACGCCAAGCTATACATTATTGCTGTTTTCAGAATATTTTATGAATACAAGTCCATTGTTTGGTATTGTGAAACTGGAGGTGTTCAAAATTTATCCAAGTATAACAATTATTAACCTGTACAAGTAGTGATTAATACGGGGACTTGACTTTTGAAGTTACCTTATTATTATTCATTTAAGTACGAAATATCCCGTAATAATGCGAACTAGTGCTATACTCAAGCAATCCATTCGTTTACATAACCTTGGCATTTTACCTCAAAACAGGAAACCTCTTAATTGTCTCTTACCTATTGTTAGTTAAAAAAACGTCAATTGTCATTTTCCTTCAACCATGTCAAAAGTCAGACGGAATAAGTGCCGCGAATTTTGCGCTGTAAATTTATTTAAAAATACTACTGGTGTTACTCAAACCTGCTGATTAATATTGAAAAGGGAAATAATATGGATTGGATTGATTAAACTAAGAAAAAACGTGGGTTATAAATGCTAAATAAAATATGTTTTTCTAAAATAAGTCATCTAAACTACACTTCCGTGCCAAATTTCAAGTCGGTGCTATTAACCATTGAGGTGTCCGCTACAGCGGAGAAGATCCTGGCAGAACAGCAGAATATTATTGTATTGTCACCAAATTTACATACGTATGCCAAATTTCAAATCATTCAGACCACTGGAAGCGGGTTAAATTTAGCTTTCAAAATTTGATTCAAACAAATAAATAAATAAACAAGCAGGGCAAGCTAAAGAAAAGCTTTTAATAATTGAGGCAACTCGGTGGAAATCGAGTTGTTATGACGCCATACCACTGGCGCTGACACCAACCCCGGCTACGCGTTCACAAGTTTTGCGAACTACTTACTTATACTTGGTCTTGTTTCTGAGCGAAGAAGACTTGTTCATTTTCTGGAAACTAATTGGGGACATGGGGATGTTACTGGCAATATGGTGCATGCGTTATTCTTGCTGAAATTTACCTACTTCATAATGAGTCCTAGAGTTATAGGTGTAACTATGGTAGCCTAGTGTTTTGACCTAAGGCCTGTCAAGCAGAGGATCGTGGCTTCAAACCCGGGCTTGCACAGATTTTTTCGGAATTTTAATGCCAAAACCGTATTTGAGATTTACCATGAGCTTTAAGGTCGAAGAAACCATAGTGAGTAGAATAATGGAATGCTGTATGTGAAGTTTCAAATCCGCTCTGTGCCCCCACTGGCCAAAGCCCTCCTATTCTGAGAGTGTGTTCAGCATTGAGGCATAAATATGATGATAAAATTCTAGAATGCTTTCATTTCAAGTTCCAGTTGTGATTAATAAGAACATTTTTCTTTACAGATACGTTCAGGAATGGAGCGATCGTCGACGAATGCAGACATTTTGCTATCGAGCTTATTATGAATTAAGAGTGCGGGAGGTCAACCTTTCGGTGCTGTTATGCCTTCGGTCGTGGTTTAGTTTGTGAGTGTAATAATTGTCATTTTGAACATGAAACTACCATGAGACTCACTTTAGATTAAATATATTGACCCGGATAATTCACGTCTTAAATCGAGTTCGCAAAGAGGAAGGGCTAAGGATTAGCCCGAAATATGTCGAGCTAAACTCTATTTAAGATGTGAGTTATCCGGGTCAATATAATTGTCATTTTATTAAAACTAAGAAATAATTCTTACCCAATCACTCTTAGGCGTAGACTAAGAGTTGTTGAAACGCCAAACTGATTCAAAAGGTCTGAATATTGTCACTGCTTTGAAAAAAGCTGGTACGAGTACCTATCTCAAAATCGACGATTTTTCCGAGTGAACTTAATGAACATTGTTTTAAGGGTCAAATCTGTTGACGTATTTATTCGAGACACGACTTTTTTTCAAAGTAGTATCGATATGAGTCTCTAGATTACGTAAGTCTTAAACAAGAAACACTAAATACAGGTCATGAAGAATGTCTACTTGACGTTATAGTTATGGTATGGGACTTACTCTTAAAAATCTTGAGAGATGTTTCGAGTAACTACAAAAAAGTATCTTCGGGAAAAAAAAAACCGTTGAGTATTGATGTCGCACCATGCTTGCACCTTGTAGCAAGCATGGTGCGACATCAATGATGGTTTAATATCTTAGACTTTCTCTTATTGTTAAAGGTAAATACTCTAACCATGGACACACTACACGTGGGCCACGGGCACAGCAAGGGCTCCAGTCGGAGCCAGTCCCCGTCAGCCGCAGACCTGGCCCGGGACCCGGCCGTGGTGACGGATGACGTCATCCGCTCCCGCGTGCAGTCCCCATCTAGCGTCCACCACGTCGTCAGCGTGAGTATTGTTCCACGTGACCTTACGCGAGCATTGGGTGAATTCCGACCACCCCCCACTGCTGTACCCTGCAGTAGGTCACCTGAAATTGACCCAACGCACGCCTATGACGTGACACACTTGGTACAGCGTTGCCTGGTTGGTTTGGCGGAATCAGTCCCCATAAACAGCAGACTTGGCGCCAACTGTCCTACTTTGTGTATACGTGGCAACGCTAGGAAGATGATGATGATTTGGCTAGCTAGCCCATTCACTTTCGTTTCCTTGCATCGAAGCGAAGGGGGGCGTGAGAATTTCATTTTTGGCAGCAGGGGGGCGTGCCTAAAAAAAGCTTGGGAACCCCTGTGCTAGACGATACACATGACCTAAAACAATCTTATCGGTTCTCCATAAAACTATTTTTGATGTTCTTATTGACGTTTCCGTCGCCGGCGATTTACTGATCCCGGGAAAAAATACCGTTGCAGATCACAACCCAATTGAACCAATGAGTAATGAGAAGAGGCATAGAAAGATTTTCCATTTAGTCAAAGAACTTGCTTGAAAATGACAAAGTTCCGTTCAAATTTGTCAAACGGCATCTTTTTGTTAGTCGAGACCACTTGCAGGCAATAGGCCACTTGGCTTCACGCCCTGCACCTTTTCTAGCTTACCGCAAACGGTCTTGTCTAAAAATAGAGCACTGGGAGTTATGCTCTGAAATGCTGTGTTGCCCTAGTAGGTCGTCGCCAACTTTAGTTTGGCATTTAATCGAGTTTAGAGCGAAGCCGTTGCTTATTCAGTAAGCCAACCTAAGTTCTCATGCTACATCATCTAACAAATTAGAAGTCAATCTTTTGGTGATCAGTTTAGTATAAAAATGTTAGAGGATTTAAAGGAGGACACTCATAAGTCCTATCCTAATTTTTTATTATAAGTAGAGTCATTCACGATGACGCGTGCCGTGGTTCTTATTGTAATGTCATTAATGGCTAATTTTGACAAAATCATGCGTTCTCGTGGATGGCACTAGGTATACAGACTAACTGTTGCTCGCAACTTCGTCTGGCTCCCTTGTTACTTTCCCGGGATAAAATATAGCCCTTGTATATAGAAATTTCCAAAATTGGTTTTTGACTTTTTCATTACATACAATTAAATATAGATACTTTCTATTTTAATATTAGTTTAGTTTAGGCCGAGAATGCCCAGTTTTGTGATTTTGGAAATTGTTTGTTACGACATATTTAAACTTCTCATTTCATTGGAAAATTTGTACGCCGCGTACTTTGAGTACTTTATATTGTAAGTATACTATACTTTGTACTGTAAAGTAAGTAACGACCTAAGATCGTAAGATACAAAAAAAAATCACTCATCAGGCTTTGCTCTATATACGTTTTACATAAGCAATGTATATTTAATTATTACTGATATTTCTATCACTGGCACCCACGTTTTGATACATCTGACGTCTTGATAGTGAGTGAACATGACATTTGGAATAATGCCAACTCTGTTTTCCTACCCCATGTTATTTTAGAAGTCTTAAAACTTTAGAACACTCACTTTTAATTGGCCTAAAGTTCTAAAACACTACAAATGAGTCTGGACGAATGCCCAGATAAACAAACAAAAAAAACATTAAGTACTCTTGTACTCGATCGCGTAAACAAACACTGGCTTTGGTGAAGTGTAGCTGTCCGAATTCAGGGACATTATATAGGTTTACTTACAACTAAGACCATTTTTTAGGTAGGTACATGCTGAAAAAATCGTACAAGTTCAATGCAACTGTATAATACCATAATGATAATACTATGAAACATTACGGACCATGGATATAAAGGCACAGATAACATAATAGATACTGTGCTAAATCACCGCTAACCACTAAATTTTCACAAATTTGTTGAAGTCATAACCTCCTAACTACAAAAACCTTTATAAAGGACTTATCAGTAATTTGACATTGAACTCTCTCACAAGTGACAAAAAGCTCCATGTTCATAAAACAAAGAATTTACTTGGGTTTTAGGATAAATATATTGGATGGTGTTTTTTCACTAACTTGTGTAATGGAATTATCGGACAAGGTCGACGGACCTCTGCTTCGCGGAGCTCCTATTCCGCGTAGTTGAGGCATTTCTCGGCTTAACCGAATCTAACTTTTTTTGGTAAACTCATATTTGAAATTTACCACGGGCTTTACGACGAAAGAAAACATCGTGAGGAAACCTAAACAAAATGTGTGTATCATTCCCAATCCGTACCTGTCCCCGTGCGAACTACGGACACAAACCGCCTCATCCTGAGAGAGCTTCTGGACGTATGATATACGCTGGGATAATCACATAAAAAATACATGAGTGAAATATCTAGATTTTTACATGAAGGTCGGTAAAATGATACTAGTAATAACAGCTTGTTATAAGGCTATCTGTCCGGCACATCTGACCGCTACATATCAGAAATAATTCCGGTCATTAGGCATCCGCAAGGTCGCTGCGGCACTATTTCCGTGGAACGAGAGTTTTTATTTTACGTAAAGAGCCAATAGTGTGGTGAAGTTTTTATTGATGTTACAGTCTCTATGTCGACAGCTGGATTCATGATGCAAAAAACATGCGAATTCACCGCAATACTGATATCATAGATTACATAAGTTAACATAACAGATGCGACACTTGAGACAGCCAGCTATTTCACCTATCAATAGGTTCACCTCCGGCATTGTCACTACTACTAAAAATGATTTAAATCATGTAATGCAACAATTATAAAAATTTAAGCGTGATGTCAAGTTAGAAGACAAGTATCAAACAGCATACAATGAAAAAGGGGTTAACTCAGCAGAAGTTGAACAGCTGATTTCGACTTAAAGCCCTTTACAGATAAAATAGAAAATAGATGTGCAATTTCTGCAGACTTAACCCCTTTTTACCCGACTGCAAGGAGAGGTATTGTTTTTCACTAGGGTCCCAGATTAACGTCTAAATGATAGCTGTGGTAATAAAAGTACTTTATTGTAAACTAGCTTTATGCCGTGGCTTTGTTCCTGTACAAGAATACAATTTTGGCTCTCTTAGGACTTTAGAAACCACTTGGATCTACATGATCCTTCAGGAATACTTTGTCTACTCCCGTATAGGATTTGTGTTGCGTCAGTCTGTCGGTCTAACTCTTGAACGTTCCGCTCTGCATGAGAACTCATGCCTGAAGTCGCATTCTGCGCTTCCGAAAATAATCCTTGACCGTAACTGCTTGCATCACCTTCGCCTACATTTCTATAATTGTTGCATTTCATGATTGAAATCATTTTCAATTGTTACTGAGTTTTAAACCTCTGGTTTTACTTCTACGTTAGTGTTGTATTAATAAGTGGATCTGTACCACTACCATGAGTTTACAGTGACCGTACTCGATAGCGACGGCGTAAATTATCGGTATGGAGAATTGTAAAGCGCCTCTACAAATAATTTACGCCGTCGCTGTCGAGTACGGTCACTGTAAACTCATATTATGGTAGTGGTACTGAAATCGCACTGTCTAACTAACGCACGGATGCTTCTGATCGCTTTACCATCTCTATCCATATATGACTAACCGACGATTAACTGTACTCCTGGTTGGACGGCTAGTTTTTTTTTCCAACAACCAGTCTACTCGTAATTAGCAATATAAATATTTAGAACCTTTAGCATTAGCTGACAGATTCTATCCTGAGGCCGTATTGCCTAACGTTTCTGACGCTCGCGATCGCAAATCGCAATCAAATGACAGTTTTTTTGTGAAAGCTGTCATTTGATTGCGATCGCGAGCGTCAGAAACGTTAGGCAATACGGCCTCTAATCTTATAGTGTTTGATATAAAGATGCGATGAATGCGAGTATGATTTTGAGTACACACTGAATCATGTACTAGGGCGGAACCTTTGTGATTCTAAATTCTTAATAAAAACATATCCACATACAGGCAAGATTCTCAGGCAAAACTTTAGCAGGACCGAAATATGTTAATCGATCTGATCCAAATAGCAGGGGAGTATTTGATTGTTCGGTTTATTTTGCCGATAAGTTAAACACTAATGGGACACTTATCTTATCAATTTCTGAGTAATACATTGTCATAGATCCTTATCAGGCTTTTCTGATAACTGCACATTGTCAATTTCCACATTTTTTCATGATTGCGATAGAGTTTTAGTGATTCAACTTGATTCATTATAAAAATACCTTTAAAGCAACTTTCTTAAACTTTTTGCAGTCATGGACCACTTTTACAATTTAAACAATTCCATGGACCCTGGATGTTTAAAGACTGACTTACTACTGCGGAATACACATACACATGCTACGGACCCCTGAAAAGGGGTCCGTGGACCCCACTTTAAGAAACCCTGCTTTGAAGTGATGTAATAAAAAATATTTGAAGTAAAAATCTTGATCATGAACGAACATGGATTTTATTTTTATATTGCTTAAAATTAACTGCCTTGTTTGTAAGTCTCAATGTACTACAAATAACTGAACATAAACTGCAAATGTTTAAAAACAATTAATGTTGTGTGTTTTGTTATGTTAAATGTTTTAATGTTTGTTCTCGGGTATTGGATGTTTAATATGTATTTAAGTATTTATTTATCTATATAAGTATGTTTATCCGTTGCCTAGTACCCATAGTACAAGCCTTGCTTAGTTTGGGACTAGGTCAATTGGTGTCAAGTGTCCCGTGATGTTTATTTATTTTATTTTATTTAAATAAAAAAATCACAACGATCGTGTACCTATATCAAATGCGTTTCTCCATTATATTCTAATCTATGATGAGATAATAATATACTATCATCAACTTGGTCATTAAATAATTAGTCTCAATAAAGCATTACTTTATATAGTTCGTGCAGTAAAGCAAAGTGACTTATAGTGATTTAAAATGTGTGAAGCAGAAAGTGCTACTTTACTGTGGTTCGACAATTTCCATGACATGTTACTAGACGCTGTTGCTACTGCTACAGCCTTGCTGGCGACAAGTATTTGTACATACATAGCAATTGAACACATTAGAAGTTTTCGTGTAGTATTTACAATTGATAGAGCTCAATGACATTTAAATAATCGTGTTAAAAATGATGACAATATTGATTATATTTTACCAAATGAAAAAGAAACGATTGGTGGAACTTGATTGGAGTGATAAAGTTGCAGTTTTTTGTCCCAGTATCCAGTTGGTTTACTCTACTCTTCTAAAATCAAAATCCCGCGGCTAAACACTTTCCTGGAGTTAAAAATGGTGTAAACTGTATGATCTTTACGGTAAATTAATGAAGTAAAACAACTTTAAGTACCTAATAATAATGTAAAATTAAAAACGCAGCGCAGACGAGGGCTATGAAAGGATTCTCGTTATTCTTTTGTTTCCTTTCCGCGCTGCTTGTTTTATAATTTTATTAGTGGCCAATTGCTAGACAGTATACATACTTTTTAGTAAACTTTGTACATGAGACGTCTACAAATGATACATGTATGTATTATGTGATTCTGAAATAGTGTAGGTTCGTATTAAAACTTGTTAAGTAGTTTCAGAGATTATCCACAACATACAACCTGAGGCCTTATTGTCTGACACACTTGGAATCACAAATAGTTTTCACCACTTCTTTCTAAGACACGGTATAAGACGAGGTTAGAAAGAGATAGTAAATGCTATCACGAACGTCAGTGAACCGCCTGTTTATTGTACTCATATTATAGCTGTTTTTTTTTCTTTTCGGTTCTTCACTAGTCTATAGTTCTACCACATTGACAGACGGGTCTTGTAGATGGGCCATTAGGGCGACAGCCCGTATTATCTGCCGCATGCGGGAAGGAACAATGACAAGACAATAGGCGTGTTAGGGGTCGAATGTACGCGATAGATGTCATGGCGTGAAATATCGCGCGGCTGGAGTGTGTGGGAACATGATAGTTTTGACATAAAAAAATATAGTTATTGTTGATGATTTTGATTAGAGACCGGATTATATTATGCAACATAAAAAGCTGCAAATGTGCATGTGAATATGCATGATAAATGCTAGAAATATGCATGAAAACTGTCAAAATATGCAACATTTACCTAATTAAAAAAGTTTTTAATTTTTCTTAATTTGAACAACCCTCCTTCGGGGGCGGTCGGAAAAAAATAAATATTGTTTTGTGTTGTAAATATCGGCAATAATTTAGTAGTTAGGTTAGGTTTGGAGTACACATTAACAAATAAATATTTCTATTTCTAACAATGAGATACTATTCCATGTTTGGTACTAAAATCGTGTCTTCAATCACCCAAAATATTTCTGAAAGCAAAAAATACCGTACCATATTCACTGGGGTAATTGGGCAGTATTTGAATTTGAGTGCTACGTCAGCATGCTTCTGGCCACCATAAATATTTGCTACCATCACGAAAAATTGCAAGATAATATTCTAGTAAAAAGTAATCATTTTAACTAACTAAAAAACTTTAATTAGCTGTAAATGACTCTGAAATAAACAGATCGTCAACTGAGATGGCTAAAAATAACAAGTGACGTTCCGTCTCAGTTCAGAGGCTTCATTGCCTCACGTTTCTGACGCTCGCGATCACAATCAAATGACAGTTTTTGTAGGCGAAAACTGTCATTTGATTGTGATCGCGAGCGTCAGAAACGTGAGGCAATACGGCATGAGTATTACCATACAAAATCAACCCTTTTTTAACTGCACATAAAAAACTCTCTCAGTTGAATAGTAACATCAAAATATCGTATTAATGAACTTATCAACGCGTTTTGACGTTCTGAATCCACCTATTTGACATGTTGACATGGAGGAGGCGTAGTAACAAGACAAATTGTCTGCTTCATTCACCTGTTAAAAAGGAAAATGTTATCGGAACAACTATAATTTACTTAAAATTAATTAATTTGTCTTCCGAGATTTACTGCGTGATAGATAGCGCCTTGGACGTTGATGAAGAGACCCAAATGACGCAAACACCGGTGTTCTATCGTATAGGTGTTATTTTTTATTTTCGTTAATTTTAAGGGAACATTCAACAACTCAAAATAAGTTAATTCCTCCAAGACACTAGTAGCCTAACTGTTTAAAAGACAATCAAAAATTAAGATAAGACATAAAGATAATAAGAAATGACAAAAACAAACCTGCACTTCGGAAGCAAATCAATAATTCGTGTCCAGTCCTCAATCCGCACTGGGCCCGCGCGGGAGCTACACCCAAGCCTGAAGACTGAATCTGAGCTGAGGCCTGTAACCAACAGTGACGTACATAGGCCGAGTTATTGTATAAATAATTAGCGAGTGTCTCATTCCGTGTTGTTATTCCAGGAGCCGTCATCGAGCTCGTCCTCGCGGCACGGCGAGCGCTCGCACCACGTCAAGTCGCACTCGCGCGACCTCGGCAGCAGCCCGCTGGCCCGCGACCTCGGTAGCAGCCCGCTCGCGGTCACCCCTGGCGTCCCCCGAGAGTAAGTCATACCACACTGTAACAACAAGTACAGGAGCCGTCATCGAGCTCGTCCTCGCAGCACGGCGAGCGCTCGCACCACGTCAAGTCGCACTCGCGCGACCTCGGCAGCAGCCCGCTGGCCCGCGACCTCGGTAGCAGCCCGCTCGCGGTCACCCCTGGCGTCCCCCGAGAGTAAGTCATACCACACTGTAACAACAAGTACACAAGTACAGGAGCCGTCGTCAAGCTCGTCCTCACGGCACGGCGAGCGCACGCACCACGTCAAGTCGCACTCACGCGGCCTCGGTACCAACCCGCTCGCGGCCACCCCTGACGTCCCGCCCGCGAGTAAGTCATACCACACTGTAACAACAAGTACACAAGTACAGGAGCCTTCGTCGAGCTCGTCCTCACGGCACGGCGAGCGCACGCACCAACCACGTCAAGTCGCACTCACGCGGCCTCGGTACCAACCCGCTCGCGGCCACCCCTGACGTCCCGCCCGCGAGTACGTCATACCACACTGTAACAACAAGTACACAAGTACAGGAGCCTTCGTCGAGCTCGTCCTCACGGCACGGCGAGCGCACGCACCAACCACGTCAAGTCGCACTCACGCGGCCTCGGTACCAACCCGCTCGCGGCCACCCCTGACGTCCCGCCCGCGAGTAAGTCATACCACACTGTAACAACAAGTACACAAGTACAGGAGCCTTCGTCGAGCTCGTCCTCACGGCACGGCGAGCGCACGCACCAACCACGTCAAGTCGCACTCACGCGGCCTCGGTACCAACCCGCTCGCGGCCACCCCTGACGTCCCGCCCGCGAGTAAGTCATACCACACTGTAACAACAAGTACACAAGTACAGGAGCCTTCGTCGAGCTCGTCCTCACGGCACGGCGAACGCACGCACCAACCACGTCAAGTCGCACTCACGCGGCCTCGGTACCAACCCGCTCGCGGCCACCCCTGACGTCCCGCCCGCGAGTAAGTCATACCACACTGTAACAACAAGTACACAAGTACAGGAGCCTTCGTCGAGCTCGTCCTCACGGCACGGCGAGCGCACGCACCAACCATGTCAAGTCGCACTCACGCGGCCTCGGTACCAACCCGCTCGCGGCCACCCCTGACGTCCCGCCCGCGAGTAAGTCATACCACACTGTAACAACAAGTACACAAGTACAGGAGCCTTCGTCGAGCTCGTCCTCACGGCACGGCGAGCGCACGCACCAACCACGTCAAGTCGCACTCACGCGGCCTCGGTACCAACCCGCTCGCGGCCACCCCTGACGTCCCGCCCGCGAGTAAGTCATACCACACTGTAACAACAAGTACACAAGTACAGGAGCCTTCGTCGAGCTCGTCCTCACGGCACGGCGAGCGCACGCACCAACCACGTCAAGTCGCACTCACGCGGCCTCGGTACCAACCCGCTCGCGGCCACCCCTGACGTCCCGCCCGCGAGTAAGTCATACCACACTGTAACAACAAGTACACAAGTACAGGAGCCTTCGTCGAGCTCGTCCTCACGGCACGGCGAGCGCACGCACCAACCACGTCAAGTCGCACTCACGCGGCCTCGGTACCAACCCGCTCGCGGCCACCCCTGACGTCCCGCCCGCGAGTACGTCATACCACACTGTAACAACAAGTACACAAGTACAGGAGCCTTCGTCGAGCTCGTCCTCACGGCACGGCGAGCGCACGCACCAACCACGTCAAGTCGCACTCACGCGGCCTCGGTACCAACCCGCTCGCGGCCACCCCTGACGTCCCGCCCGCGAGTAAGTCATACCACACTGTAACAACAAGTACACAAGTACAGGAGCCTTCGTCGAGCTCGTCCTCACGGCACGGCGAGCGCACGCACCAACCACGTCAAGTCGCACTCACGCGGCCTCGGTACCAACCCGCTCGCGGCCACCCCTGACGTCCCGCCCGCGAGTACGTCATACCACACTGTAACAACAAGTACACAAGTACAGGAGCCTTCGTCGAGCTCGTCCTCACGGCACGGCGAGCGCACGCACCAACCACGTCAAGTCGCACTCACGCGGCCTCGGTACCAACCCGCTCGCGGCCACCCCTGACGTCCCGCCCGCGAGTAAGTCATACCACACTGTAACAACAAGTACACAAGTACAGGAGCCTTCGTCGAGCTCGTCCTCACGGCACGGCGAACGCACGCACCAACCACGTCAAGTCGCACTCACGCGGCCTCGGTACCAACCCGCTCGCGGCCACCCCTGACGTCCCGCCCGCGAGTAAGTCATACCACACTGTAACAACAAGTACACAAGTACAGGAGCCTTCGTCGAGCTCGTCCTCACGGCACGGCGAGCGCACGCACCAACCATGTCAAGTCGCACTCACGCGGCCTCGGTACCAACCCGCTCGCGGCCACCCCTGACGTCCCGCCCGCGAGTAAGTCATACCACACTGTAACAACAAGTACACAAGTACAGGAGCCTTCGTCGAGCTCGTCCTCACGGCACGGCGAGCGCACGCACCAACCACGTCAAGTCGCACTCACGCGGCCTCGGTACCAACCCGCTCGCGGCCACCCCTGACGTCCCGCCCGCGAGTAAGTCATACCACACTGTAACAACAAGTACACAAGTACAGGAGCCTTCGTCGAGCTCGTCCTCACGGCACGGCGAGCGCACGCACCAACCACGTCAAGTCGCACTCACGCGGCCTCGGTACCAACCCGCTCGCGGCCACCCCTGACGTCCCGCCCGCGAGTAAGTCATACCACACTGTAACAACAAGTACACAAGTACAGGAGCCTTCGTCGAGCTCGTCCTCACGGCACGGCGAGCGCACGCACCAACCACGTCAAGTCGCACTCACGCGGCCTCGGTACCAACCCGCTCGCGGCAACCCCTGGCATCCTCCGCGAGTAAGTCATACCACACTATAACAACAACAAAAACAACCACGAGTAATTTAACCTGCACTAATAACTGCCACAGCACAGCGTGCAAAATTATCTCACAAGTCCTACCGTCCTCAGAAATAGTATCGTATCAGATATCAGATTTGTGCACGCTTTCTTGTATTAGATATTAGTGCTGATGTGGTGACTACAGAAGCTCCACGTCCAAAAAAACAACGTTTAGGCTTAAGAATCGTACCGACTTGATGCATCTCCTTACTAATTGACGTTTGCTATTTTTTCTGGACGTCACTGTTACCTCAAAAAGTTCAACGCCCACACGTGGGTATTATCTCCCCGGTTAAGAACCGAGAACCTATCCTAGCTAGCTAGGCTATCCGGCACTCAACCACGAAAAATCATCTTCCGAAAACACCGAAACTGCCGGACAGTTCCGTAATAACTGTTTAATTTTGTGGTTTTATACTCGTTCTCACTCTTTCCAGCTTAGAAGACTCGCCGCAGAAAAAGATCCTGTCCGGCCTTATAGCCCCCGGCGAGTATGCCAGCGCGGTGTACAGTCCCAACGTGTCTTACGCGATGTCCTCTGCGGACGAGTACGGCTCGCCCGCTTACAGAGGTCAGTTGTAACCATAGCTGTACAAGTAGCGACACGAGAGTCTAGCGCTAAGTGAACCGTGGAAGGGATAGCTGCGCATGGGTGCATGGGCGCGGGGGACGTAATGCGACTGGAAAGCCAATCGGCGCTACGCACGCCCGCCCTTCCCCGTGTGATACCTTACTTTTGACTTCTGCGCAATAACCGTCAGCGCTAAACTCTCGTGCCGCTACTTGTACCTTGACAAGTTCTTATGTGACACTCGTTAGAACCCCGTCGTAGGGAGCTTTTGCTGTTCTTACCAAGTTCTTTGTGTGACAGGGTTACGAGTGTCCACGCACAAGCTTTTCAATTTATAATAATCCCTCATCTCCCAACAATATACAAATCAGGTCACTTACGTAACCAGGGCTTGGCTAAAAAGACAAACTGCTGTAAACAGGATATTATTGTGATAAGACAGAGGCCATTGGGAGCTTTATCTAAAAGTATTTAGAAGTAAAGGAATCATTGCCGTCCTCATAAGCATTAGGTGTCAGCGGTAAAGGACAGGATAATAAGATTATAATAGGTAGTAGAAATGGCATTCATATGTGGACCGATGAGGTTTCTTCTTCTATACATTTATCGAAGTTCATTATATGTCCGCCAAATTTATAGTCTCTGGGTCCAGTTGTTTAGGCTATCTTGTCAGTTACTCTTTTAATAGGTATAGAGAATAATGCTTGACTGATGACGTAAATTTTACGATGACAGTTTTGTGCTACTTTGTGATAGTTAATAACTACATATAGACTACTACTATTACTAGATATCTTAACAAGGTATTACTTTACTTTTTTCTATCTTTAAAAACACTGATCCAACCGAACTTCCACTTCTAAAATCCGGAGCAAAACCACCGATTTAATATATTTACCACATCTGCAGAACATCTGATCACCGATTGCATTTTTTTTTTCGATTCAGCTGCCAGACCAGTTTTATACAGTACAATAAACAAGTGCTCGTCTCCGTTATTTATTGACAGACGTCACTGTGACGTTCTCTTGGCAAACTGCGGCGTTGCTTGTGCGCTTGGGCACTGTATAAAACCGTATGTTCTTCACATGGTTGCCAACTGTATACTTTTTTCTCCTACAGTCGCCATCAGATATTTCGGAGCGGCTAAAATGAAAGAAAGAGACATTTATTCACAAAGATATACAAATACAACAAAAAAAAAAGAAAACCATAGACAGCAAACACAAACAAAAAGGAAATACCAAAATAAAAATACACGATTTTGTGTGTCCCCGCAAAAGTGAAACGGCCGCTGACTCAGCATAATACTGAAAAATGCTGAAATGATCAAAAATATCGAAACATGAACTCTAATTCCTTAATAATAAAGTGCATCTGCCGATATTTTTGACCACCTTGCCGCTCCGAAATATCTGATGTACGTCTCGTACGGATGAGCAAAAATCTAATTATACTGTAATTCGCAATAAAAAAAAAATCCTTTATTAAAATCTGGTACACAAACTGTTTGAAGATGGTCGTGACGTGATACAGTCGCCATCAGCCAAATAAGTGATCTATTCAATGACATTTAAACCAGGACGCACATTGCCGAACAAAATCCCCTTCAAAGAATGTCAGAACTATTGATTTGTTTGCGTGACAAATAAAATCATCTCACACAAAATAATTAAAATAATACGAGACGAAATTTGAACCTAGTCTTTACCACAGAATAACCAATAGTACTACCGTACAGAAGGGACTCTCTCGAACAAAAGTCAAGTTTAGGTATAAATCGTTGTCTACTCTTACGACATGCACGCGAAATTGTAACTTATAATGTTACACGAGCGTTCATATTCCGTTGGGCACCGTTGACACGAAACAGGTTTGGCGCCAACAGCGCAGGGTTCCCACTCTCCGATGAATAAAGATAACAGTGGGTATTAATATGAATTAAATAAGCTATCTTTAATAAATAAGTAAATACACTTTAAAAGCTAAAGCTACAAAACAACAATATTTTATCAGCAACAGTAACCATTTATTTATTTATTTATTATTTATTTAACAGACTTCAAAAAAGGAGGAGGTTCTATGTTTCAATGTTTTTATTTATCGAAACATCCTTGCCGTCTCCACAGATACTCTACAAAATGCCCCATACACAAACATACTGTTACAACACAGTCTTTTTGGACCGTTTCAGCATTTTGCCAAAAAATAACAACAAACTTAACGAGAAACAGTAACAAAAGTCAACAACAATAATAATAGAAATGAACAATGACAAATACAATGCAAAGAAAATGCAACGGGAACTCGACTCGTATACACGGCAGACGCACTCGTACCTACTGACAATGATACTGACAAGTACTGGCCACAAGAGGCACAAGATGGTTGCGGCCGCTTCCCAAATAGCCGCATTTACAAAATCTTGCAAGTTTTGTTTAAAAATTTAAAATATCTTGGTTCATTGTTATCGAATAATGAACCGCTGCAATTGCCGATTTATCGATGGAGGCTATTTAACAGACACTGATATTGCTATATATTCTTAAAAAGAACAGTTTTAGATTTTTTTGATTATTTTGTTTCAAAACAGAAATTATTTTTAAAAAACATTTTGCGAACATAGTATGCGTAATTCGGAAAATTTTCAAATGTCACAGAACTCATCATAGGTGAAAAATACAATAAGCGGCAAACCTTCGCCGCGAACCCCACGGTGAGGTCGCCGGCCGAACGTACCTAAACTGCGGAGTGTCCAACCCCTGTCTTTACTCTATTACGGGCGAATTTCGCTAGCGGCAAAATTCCACAACGCTTGACACTTGACAACAACGTACTGAGAAAAAAGAAGGCCACTTTTACCAGTGGGCGAACTTTCAAGTTGACAGACACGTCTATTGGCATTATTGTTTTATGACATGCAAACGATAATCAACTTTAGGATGGTAGACCACATTGGGCTGATGGTACCACAATAAGAGAACAAATCTCGTTTTTGTACCAGGAGCATCATACTGTTGGCAACCCTGGATGTTCATTTGTGATTTAGTATCAACGCACCGAACTCGTACTCGCTTATACACTGACCGAGTGCAGGCACCAGATCAGATTGGCATTAAGTATTCAAAGAAGTGTTTGAATAAACAGTAATAAGTTGCGTTTTTTTATATCCGCGGATAAATTATTTCACGAATAAATCATTCTAAATTTGAAAGTGGTTGTTATATATTTTTTTCTTTATTTCAAGCTTTTTGGTTATTCCATACAAATAAACAACACGAATAATATTTTCTACACACAGCATCATAAATTATCATGTCATGGTTATTCTTATTCATCGAGCACGAACACGCGCAAACTTTAGGAAAGATAGACTGAGTAATTCAAAAGTTAAAATCCCACTGCAAGACATACCTCCTCTCAAAATAAGAGAGCTTGGTCCGTAGTTCTCACACGGGCCCTGTGCGGATTGGAAACTTAATTAACAGTTATTTTTCTAATTTCAGGACAGGACGGCGACTATCTAAATCATGGTAATTATGCTTTGTTTTTGCTTATAGTATAAAGGCGCTGCTTCGCTAGGTAAAATCTGCCAAATGGTCGCTAAGCCCGGTTAAGACCTGCAAGAAAAATAGTACAAGCTGCATTAAATAATTTATTTATAACTGACAATACTTCCTGTTTTCTCACGGGTCCATGTTTAAAAAAAAAGAGTTACATTTTCAATTAAAATTTTACTTTATGTTATTTTGCATGTGAAGCCTTCCGTGAAAAATTATGTAAGCGATGGTGAAAACAACATTAAAATCCGTTGCACTCTTCAAAATATATAAACGTTTATATATACAGAAAGACGGCGGGAAGTGACTTTATTTTATACTAGTTACTAGCTTATGCCCGCGACTTCGTCTGCGCGGATCTAGGTTATCGCGCGGTGGCGCCCTCTACCAGAATAAAAGGTAAAGGTATGTTCATCCTTGGGGTTCAAACTACCTATATACCGAATTTCATCAAAATCGGTACAGTGGTTTCGACGTGAAAGCGTAACAGACAGACAGAGTTACTTTCGCATTTATAATATTAATATTAGTAGGGATTGCCCGCGACTTTGTCCTCGTTCCAGTTTATTTATTTATTTAGTTTAATATAAACCTTTGTCCAACAATATCGAGCACAACAAAAAAAAAATGTTGTCCTCGTTCGCATGTCTGTACATATATTTCGGCGATTCATTTTTATTTATATAGATTATGTAAAGCAGGTGTCCATTTCCAGCGATTTACCGGACTATATGTTTAAATTAGCGTCCGTCGCTAAACAGTATTTATAAATGCCAACGAGATAAGTTCTGCTGAATAATAATAATTTACCTGATTCATTATATTTTTACGTCGCCCTCAGCACAACTCGTTAGTTAGTATTATTTAAACCGTGACCTTGACAACACGTACTTCAGGCGAGACTTAAATGCACTTTGGACTGACAAGTTAAAAATATAGTGGCAGTGTATACAGTTTGGTGAAACATTCAGAAGATTACATAAATAATAATAATAAATTACCTTGATGTAAAACGATGTCGGACCGATAATTTCACCGATAAACCCGATATTTTGAGAACTGTCTGGAATGACTTTACTTCAATGATTCCTGGATTACTCGGAAGAATTTACAGTAACTATGATAATATTAATAATATTATTTCTATATATTTTCTTAAAAAATGGTGATTCGCGGAATTACACGTAGCCTATGTTAATCTGGAATAGTGTAACATTCTCTCAGTAAATTTAATTAAAGAAAAAATTAAAATAGTACCAAAGATATCTTGTGAGTATAAAGACAAACAAAGTTTACTTCTTAATATTATTAAACTACTGTTTTGCCTGCTACTTCGTTTGTGAAAAATTCGTTTATCGCTATCTAAAAACTACAATTTTCGGGAATAAAAGGTTAATTCATCTCATCAGATTAACACGTCATCTAGATTATAAACTATCGGTGTGCCAAATTTCAAACGTTTTAATGCGTGATGAGGAAGGACAAATCCAAGCTTCATAATATTAAAAGGGTAATAGGATTAAATATAACACTATATATATGATTACACTTTTAATAAAGATTTCTATATCTGTCTGTAGATTTTTTGAACGTTAAGTAAAGTATTCGCGTACAATTTATTTAATGCTTTCAGTGTATTCGCCGAGAAACGCGGCATTTGACATTCACAGAACCAGTTTTGATCGAGCTGTATTATTTTTGCATAAAAAAATAAATTGGAAATATACGATCTGGTTTTATATAGTGAATGAACTATTATTATACAAACAGTACGTGAGAATTGTAACGCACATGTTTTAATTCAACTGTGTTTGTTTGTAAAAAATGCAGTGAACTTTGTTTATGTTATTTATTGTAGAATTGTTACACTATAGTTTGACTTGCTGGTAATGAAATCTTGTATGACTTTACTCCTGTGTATGGGAATTAGATTTTAATTTAATGCAAAAACAAACTACCTAAATGGTTGTCAGCAAAAAAAGTACGAATAAAATTAACCAAATTAGTAGTGTCTTTCTTCTTGCCCCAAAACTACATACATCATATCGTTCACTCGTAGAACGCAGGTTTCACATTAATTTGTCGACCCTCCACTAGATTAACCATTTTACAAAGTTTTTAAGATAACCCTTTTTAATTATTTTTTACTTACATCTGCGTATCGTCACTACTTTTAAAAATACTCGTATATCAAAATAGATAATTTTCTGAGTGAACTTTATGATCATTATGTCAAGGTTCAATTTTGTTGAATCTCACATACGAGATTTTTTCAAAGTAGTGACGGTATGTTGTATGAGCAAGCCCCAACAAAATGCCTGCTCATTTTGTCTGGCTCAATACCAACTTATTTGGAGCAACAACAAATACACGTTTCCTTTTCTTTCAGACGAAGATGGCGGTTGCAACACGACCTCATCGAAGGCCCTGGCGGCCATCGCGCATCTCAACAGCAAGGTCGAACGGACCAAGGAACTGATACGGCTAGAACAGACTATAAGAGACGGTGAGTCCTTCACGGTGTGCACACATGTACCAGACCATGAGTTTACAGTGACCGTACCTACTCGATAGCGACGGCGTAAATAATTTATAGAGGCGCTGTACAATAGGGATGACGACTGGGTTAAAAATATATCATTATATTTAGTCCGACAGGTAGATTATGGAAAAATATGGGACACGTATTTTTTGGTTTATCTATTTATTAAAAATTGACAAAGGTATAGATCATCAAACTTCCGGAGTGGGGGCTTGTGACGTCACTATAAGGTAAAAATTGTACCGTATAGTGACGTCACTCGAAACTTCTAAGCACTGTATCCTCGTCATTTTTTGTTTGTCAAACAAAAGAAAAAATACGTGCGCAATATTTTTAAATTATCTACCTGACGGACTAAACAGTTTTTTTTAGTCGTCTAGCCTATTCTCCATACAAATAATTTACGCCGTCGCTATCGAGTACGGTCACTGTAAACTCATGTAGTGGTACTGGAGTAGTATCTGTAGTCGCGTTATAGTCTCCTGCATTATTTAATATCTGCCACAGCGGGGCGTGCAAAAATATGTCAAATATCCTGCCGGTCCTGGACATAGAGCCGTCGCAGATATTTATGCACGGTTTGTTGTGTCAAATATTAGTGCTCATGACGTTCAAAAAACGTCTTAAAATGAGCTGGAATTATTTCAGCAGGTGCTTGGCTTAGTTAGGCTGGGATATCCCTGTAAATGTTTTTTTTATTATAGTTGAATAATGGTTCCAAACACACTGATTAAAGTGTACCGCGTCAAAGGCGGGACTAGGTTATGAATCGAAAAGCCTTCACAGGGGTGTTCAGTTCAATCAAAGTAATCAAATCATCATTATCAGCCAGAAAACGTCCAATTTTCGAGGTCTCGGTTGCATAAAAGTCACTTTTTTTTAACTGGATCTGGTACTAAACAGATTTTTTTTCTATGAAGTAAAAGTATTACTTTGCTCGCCCGCGACTGATAGCCACGTCTATGAAACTAATTTGTGTTAATGCGACTCATCTATCTCCACACTGTAAGTAAGAACATAGAAACCCACACTTCACTGACGCGTTTCGAACTCAACAAAAATTTATCCTCAGAGCAACACAACTGTTCACAACGTTACCTGATGTTAGACTGTTAACATCAGACTAACATTAAATTTGGAAATGGACCTCCGTAAAGTGACGGCTGATTTAATAAAATATTTTTTTCAACAGATAATGTAAATGAATACCTGAAGTTAGCCGCGAATGCGGACAAGCAGCAGCTTCAAAGAATCAAAGCAGTATTCGAGAAGAAGAACCAGAAGAGTGCATTGTGCATCGCACAACTGCAGAAGAAACTGGAAGGATACAACAAACGTATCAAGAACTGGGAGGTATGTGCAGTCAGTAGTTCAACCGTGAGCAATAGACATGTAGAAAATACACTTGCATTATTCTAATGTACATTTGAAGTAAAAACTATCCTTAAAATAACTTAACTATCATACAATTCACCTAAGTCTTGTCAAGCGAGAACAATTTTCCGGGATAAAAAGTACTATAACTGGTGATGCAGGTTATAAACTATCTGTGTGCCAAATTTCTTTCAAATATGTATAAAGATTTTAGCGTAAAATTAGTAGTTATACATATAGGCTCTTGCATTCTTGATTAGTCAAAATCGTAGCAGAATTTGCGCTCTTATTTAGTAATAATATTAAACCACTTAAAGAAATTCGCTTTCACAATAAACGCATCGAAACCTGTCCACTCGTTTGAAAGATGCCACAGTCATTAGCGTCAAACACTCCTCTTTTACATACCACATTTCTCACAATAAACTATTACGAAGGACTATTACGAAATTCGAAAATCGCACTTCGTATGGTACCGTCCTTCTCACCCTCGTAAATATAGAGCGACAGCGTTCAAATCGTTCGAAGTTCAAATTTTGCGTTTCGTAGTATAGAGCCTATTTTATACGTGTCTACTGTTCATGGTGCGACGGCGGCGGGTGCGCGGGCGCCGCCACGTTACCTGATCAGGTCATAATGTTGCAGCAGCACGGGACCAGCGGGCAGGCGCACCGGCAACCGAGAGCCGTGCTGCAGGGGCTCAAGTGAGTTTTTTTTTTAATTGATTGATTGGAAAAAGGTAAAGGAGTGTGAGCCATACAGCTGAAATTTAATAAAATTTGATTAAAATAAATATTGTGGCTTTTTTCTTGCGTGAAAAAAGCCGTGGTGGCCTAGTGGTTTGACCTATCGCCTCTCAAGCAGAGGGTCGTGGGTTCAAACTCCGGCTCGCACCTCTGAGTTTTTCGAAATTCATGTGCGGAATTACATTTCAAATTTACCACGAGCTTTGCGGTGAAGGAAAACATCGTGAGGAAACCTGCACAAACCTGCGAACCAATTCAATGGTGCGTGTGAAGTTCCCAATCCGCATTGGGCCCTCGTGGGAATTTTAGCCCAAGCCCTCTCATTCTGAGAGGAGGCCTGTGCCCAGCAATTGGACGTATATAGGCTGGGATGATGATGATGAAAATAAATATCGTGGGGCAGTTGACTCCAATAACTTAGTCCCTAAGTTTGCATTGCGGTTTAATAAAAGATTGTATTAAAAATAAAAATTTCATCAAAAACTTTATCTGTCTAGGAAATACTTAGTGAAGGTTACAAGATGGTCAGTTCATATTTCCTAGATTATACTCTTTATAACGTTTTAAACTTTCGTGATTCTCACTCATAGTCAAAATACCACCAACGGGACTTATCACGATAACACACAAGTAATATTTACCTCGGCGTTTCGGCAACATTGCAGTCGCCGTGGTCACGGCGACTATACTGTTTATTTCGTTATTCTCTGACAGGAACGTGGGCGGCAACATCCGCGACGGCATCCAGGGGCTCGGTGGTAGCGTGATGGCCGCGCCGCGCGAGTTCGCGCATCTCTTCTCTCGCTCCAACCGCTTCGGCTCCGCGGACAACATCGCGCAGCTCGCCGGTCTGTATCCAGAGTCTATTGGCTCCTTGGAGATACTACGAAATTCGAAAATCGAAGTTCGTATCGTGCCGTCCCTCTCACTCTTAGTAATTTAAGCGTCAGCGTGACGGCAAGATGCAAAGTTTGAATTTTGCTTTTTGTGGTATAGGGTATGATTATCGCGTATGTTTGCTTGACACGTGAAAGATATTGCGTCGTTGCTACTCAATACCGCGTAACTAGCTTTTTCCATAAGGTATAATTTTGACTATCAGAACAGTACTAACATTGTACTGTTCTGACAATGAAAATTGTACCTTATGGAAAAAGCTAGTTACGCGGTATTGCAGTAGCAACGACGATTGACAATTTGAATATCAGATTACACAAGAATTTATTATTTGTTTCGAATTTACGAGACTGGCCATAAAAGCCAATTGAAATCTTGTGAAAGTTGGCTAAAAGGTTGTTTGCACCCAACTATTCCCTCAGACAGGACCCTAAAGGTACGTGACTAGGGTTGCTGGCTCTATACGGCAATAATTCCTATTTTGATTTTCGAAATTTACCCCTGACAAAGAAATTAAACTGTATTGGTAGTGCCATCAGAGTTAATGTCCCGCACACAAGAACATGTCATATAAATTTTAGTTTTACCTCTTTGACATTCGTTTGACACGGGTCTTTACTTCCTGTAGAAGTCATCTGATTGTCTGCCAAATCAGGTCAGCTTGGCAGTAACTGATTTCCAACCATGCAACGGACCAGAGTGTTAGTTTAAGTTTGGCGTAGTATTTACATATTTCTATTCAAGTCAGTATCTGTATCAAGGAGAATATTTTAAGAAGCTCTAAGGAGAATCATTACGCATTTAAGAACTTCTTTTCACAATTTCACGTGTCAATAAAATGTATGCAATTTTTTTACGTATAAATTAAATTTTTCGGTGTTAAATCATGCCATTTTGCTTTTAAACGTCTGTACTTTACTCTACATAGAATCAAATTTACATATAAAATGTATTTATCAATGATAGGATACATTATATATTTTATTTATAACATATTGTATGTATTTCTGTCACAGAAAACACGGGTCCTTGTAAGTATCTCGTGTGGTGTAGAACACAATTGAATGCGTCCATGATCATCACATACTATACCTTTACTTACATATTCTTTATCTGTGTGATGGTGTTATGCAGTAAAGATACAAGATATTTTTATTCTTTGTTTCTTCTGTACAAAAATATCTTAGCAATAATTGAATTGCATGTAAATTGCGATTTTATTTCTTAAATATACAGGATATCTTTAAATTGTTTAGGAATATCTCAGCTGGTTATTGGTTTTTTTTTGACTGTGTAGGTTTTTCATTGGTATTTTTTTATTCTAAGTGCAGTCACGCCTTTGATGCTGTAGTCACCTGAATTGATATCTGCTGCAGCGGAGCTTAAAAATATCTGACACGTCAATTAAAAATATCTGACAATAGAGCCGTATCAGATATTTATGCACGTTTTGTTGTGTCGTATTGTCATATATCAGTGCTGGTGACAGTGGTGACTGTACACTTTGAACGTCTTTGTATGGAAACATTTGTAAACTACAATTTAAAAACTCCTTAAATCCATGTAAATTGTTTGTAATTGTTGTTTTTAAATTATTTTCAAGATTTTTTAAACGTAGTTTCCTGCCGTGAAGCAGCAGTGCTTGCACTGTTCTGTTTCGGCGTGGAGAGTAAGACAGCCGTTGAAATTACTGGCTCTTGAGGTATCCCATTTTAGTCCTCTAGGTTGGCAACGCATCTGCAATCCCCCTGGTATTGCAGGTGTCTATGGGCGGTGGTGCTCTCTCACCATCAGGAGACCCACTTGCTCGTTTTACATCCAGTCTAATAAAAAAAATTGTTTGTAGTTGTTGTTTTTTAATTATTTTCAAGATTTTTAAACGTAGTTTTCAGTCAAACTAAAATCAGACATCTGTTGAAATAATCCGCAACAGTTTAAAGAAACCTTGTATAACTAACACATTCATCTGTTGCATAACACCATCCATTAAAACCTTTAGAAGAGTGGAACTGTAATGAAAATTTACCTGTATCACCACTCGCATCCCTGATAATTTATGTGAAAGATATCTGAAGTTTTGTTCGAATAAACAGACGGCAGAACCGATATCTGCCACATAAAATACCAGTAACTTGTTAGAGAGTAGTGCAACAGTCCCTTATTCTTCCTGTAAAATACACCTCTCATTCATAACACTAACTACTCGTTCATCACATTACTAAAACTGATTTACTTATATTGTAATTTTGAAATAGAAAACAATTTTCATATTACTCGCACGTTATTTTGACTTTAGTATCGTTAGTTAATTATTATAAAAATAAAACATTGAGGCACATAGTAGTATTACAAAGTATTTTTCACTTCTCATGCTCGTAAAGTTGGTATTTATCTAGGCGACATAAAATTCATTTTTATGCTCTAGTGCTTAAAGTAAAATCTTCGTCTAAAACCAAGGTAATCGGGTTTCAACAGCCACCAACAAAACAGTTTCTACATATTTTTTTAATATTTTTTGTTTTATGTAAAACCGAAAATAAATTAAATCAATCAAAATAAATAAATTAAACTTAAATTTATAATTATACAGCAATGCATGAAAAATAAAAGGTACCTACCTAGTAATTGAACAATTGTTAACACTTGCTATTCAACTTCCTCTCAATCGAAGTGAAAAGCAGAGTGTAAAACCATTTTGCCCTGTGAACGTTTCGGGTAAAATGGCTCGTTTTACGCTCTCGTTGTACAATCTTCCATTTTGAATTATTATTTTCCTGATATATTACTCGTATAGGGGTACTGAATATGTAGGGGTCAAACATGGGTCCGCGGACCGGGAGACGAGCTGTCGGTAGGCCTCCAACAAGATGGAGCGACGACCTGGCTAGGATCGCGGGATCGCGGTGGATGCGAAAAGCACAAGACCGGTCTGAGTGGAGAGCCTTGGGGGAGGCCTATGTCCAGCAGTGGACGTCTTTCGGCTGACATGATGATGATGATGAAACATGGGTCCGTTTTATGTAAAAAAAAATGTCTTGACATTAGTAGGGCTTCTAGCAAAAGTTAGACTACTTTCTAAAAAGGACGAAGCAGAAATGAATACCACAAAACTCATTTTTTGAACGAAGGATTGGAGAATCTTTATATTATGCAATGAAAAACAAAGTTAGCACTTCGGTCGAAGTAGTTGCTTATCAAAATTAGTTTTAAAACAAATCTAAAAATATTAATTCTCAACTGTTTGTGGCCTAGTGGTTTGAGCCATTCTGAGAGACCTGTGCCCAGCAGTGGGACGTATATAGGCTATGATGATGGTCTAAAGCTGAGTTTAGACTTGCAAGACAAATCGTGCAAGTTGTATTACATTGCGGCTCTCGATTGACCATTACAAATTCGGTGGCTTTATGTCCTCACAATATGCATTATTTTTCTTGCAAGTCTAAACTCGACTTAAACACTGATATATAACAAGTTAAGAGTAACTGGTTATTGACGTCTCAATGAGTATATGTATTGTGTTAACAAATACAACTTTTGTTTTCTCAGCGGTGATTTATTTAAATATCCAGTTTTGTTTATCTTTTCTATTGACGGCGATTGTGTGTGTAGTATTACTTATCGCCGATATCAGTAAGACAGTTTTCAAGTACGAAACATTTATCTAGTGTCCATTTCAATATTTCTATGTCTTACTCCGATTTTTGAGGGTTTGTTTTTACATAAAACATTTTGATTTTTGTGGTGCAATTTTTTTTTCATTTATACTAATTTTATGTATGTAATAAAAGAAACGTATAAAATAGTGTACAGGCAACTCTCTGGAAATGTGGAAGTAACTCGTCTGTCTATCTTTCTGTCTGATCGTTGACACTTCACGCCTAAGCCACTGAAGCGATTTAGATGAAACTTGTGATACTTTTCTTTTTAAATTCGAATACTTTATCTAATATTTGCATTTTAACCCTTAATGTTTTGTAATAGGATCCCTAAATCGAAAAATTATCTGAGAAAACTTAAAATATTTTTGAAAGACCTATCCAACGATACCCCACACTATAGGTTTAGACGACAAGAAAATGAAAAATTATTCGAAATATCAAAATACAAAAAAAAAACTTTGTTACAAAGTAGAACTATGTTGTGTGCCCGAAATGGCCCCACCTCAGCATAAATGCAGACTCCTCGGATGGAGTCAGCGCTGGTTGGTGGGCTGGTGGATTCATCCCCACATCCATTACATAGCTGTCTGCGTGTTTAACAATATGTCCGTGCAAAATTACAGCTTCCTAGCACTACCAGCCTCTTAACTAAGCCGCGGACAGATGGACGGACAGAGCTAAAAAATTCAAAACGATGATACGATATTTTCGCATAGTAATCATTATTAGCCTATTCTGTCCCACAGCTGAGCATAAGGGTGTGTAATGAGCGATATAAAAACATTTGATATATAATAATTGCATGGGATAGGACCTTCACAGAACTTTTTTATAAAATAAACCTAACCTAACCTAAAGTACATCAAATCGAATTAATAACAAGAGAAATGTTTGGTTTTTAAAATAAATTGCATTATATCAAATGAAAATTATATCAATTGTTGCATTAAGCATATCAATTATTGTTATATCCTTCGTTACGCACCGCCAGCAAAGGCATCTCCCCGAAACTTCGACTGCTCTCTATCCACTGCATACAAGGGCCAGTCTTTCAAGAAACACAGTATGAAACTTTTTATTCACGCGCGTCTAACAACAGCAGATAGATAGGCATTATTATAGATAAACACACATTATCTCAGAGTCACGGTGATTGACGTCGTATTAACCTGTTCTCGTTGACTCACTAGCACAGTAACAACCGCTGCCTTGACGTGAGCGTACTCGTATTGCAAAATATTACTCTGCAGTGCGATGTTTACGAGACGATTTCGTGTAAATTAAAAGTTTAGGCGACATGCTGTTTAACAAATGCAGGAAGTGTAGGAAGAAACGTAAATATGTTTTGTTTTTATGTTTATGTTTTTTATATGGTTTTATGAATGTTGTGAGAGGAGATAAATATGCCAGTGATATGCATCGATGATTTCACTCTGTGACAGATAAATTGTTACGCTACTTGTATTTGTAATGCTGTTGATGATAAATGTTCAGTTTATAGTACGTATGTTGTTTAATGGTATTGTTTTAATTTAAAAATATTCTTGAGCGCACAGAAATTGGCCGGAATAAGAAAAAAACACTATTAAGTATTTGTGTACTTGCGTTATCTTGATTATCAAACTTTTTATCTGAAACTAACAAAACAAAATTCTATAAATACATGTCATAAATAAGCAATCTTTACTTAATTACTAGAACTAATATGTAAATGCAAAAGTTACTTTTGTCTGTCTTTATGTCTGTTACCTTTACACATATAAAGCTAGAAAAAAATACAGCTCCTTTCTGTACACTAAGCTTGCCCTGCTATTTATTCTACAATTGCCGCACTAAAAAGCCACACAGAACAATATCATTACTATCGCCTGCAAACCATTACTCTTATTAGAAACTTACTAATTAACGTACCATGTGACGTATATGACCATCCATTTTACTTCATGGCCAGCACTTGTAACCGTCCTTGTCCCACGTATAAGAAATCACTGTACGCGTGAGTGGGATGACCAGCGTTTTTCTCCGCACGCTTGGCTAATGATAGAGAAGCTGTCATAATTTGCTAGTGTTATGCGGAAATGAATCGCGTTATAATTTGAAAATACATCTATTGATTTTGTTTTAACTGAATTATTTTAGTAAACGTCTATTATTTTTCTGTCATATGCTTTTGTCTCGCTTGGTAAGTAACGGTCTTGGAAATAATTATGAACAATGTGTAAACGTTCTTTAACTTGTTAAAATCATTATTTTGACGACGTGACATATTTCTGCATTAACTGGTCCAGTTGTTTGGTTATTGCGTCTCGTGGTATGTTTTGTTTAAGTTTTGACTGTTCGGAAATGTGGATTTACAGATTTTACTCAAATTTGTTTGTTCTTAAATAAATGTTATTCGACACAGTAAACTATCACCAGCTAATATTTACTATGAATATACAGTCAGCAGCCGAAGTGGATGAGCGAATGTGGTGATCAAAATGATCTAAACGCTCTTCTTACTTTGGCAGTAAAGTCGTGTGTAGATCATTTTGACCACCGTAACCGCTTATTTTGTTGCTGATTGTACATTGCGTTAATTAAATAACTGAAAACCTGATAGTAGTTTGTTAAGAATCAAGCGTAAAATCCCCGGTCACTGATCAACTGATCATATACAATCCATATTCTGTGTGCAATACCTACACAGAATATGCGAGGTTTCAGTAAAGCCCGATAAAGGCGGTGTAAGAAATATACAAGTTGGCTATCGATAATTTGCTACTTAGTAATTCAAAGCCTTGCAGCCCCACATTTTAAAGAAACCTGAACCTGAATGAAATTTTAGAGAACCATCGACATTATCTCGCTTTAATTCACAATTCTGCCCTTGTAAGGGAATTGGCAGTATCTCATCTTTAGACATTTCGAGTAAAAACAGAAAATTTGTAAATTGATCTGGCGTTACCTTAAGGAGGTTTTCTTGTTCAAGATACGACCAATTTACTTAGTTCTTCTGATAGATAATGTTTCAAGCTCTATGGTTTCAAGCTACATAATGGTATAAATAACTCAAAAGTATTTTTTTTTCTTACTGTCAATTGCCTTATGAGGGCAGAATTTGTGTCATTCGCTTTGTGTTTATGCAATCATTTCAAGCGTACCGTTACTATTGCTTCATCGTGTTGTCTCTTTCTTGCACGCCAGCCCCACCACACGCGGAACTGAGAGGTAAATAAACGCAACGCTGCACTTTCAAAAGCTACGTTTGTAGTAAAACTGTAGAGATGTTTATTTTATGTGTGGAAAGTTTCTGTACAAGGACCTTATTGGTGGTACAGTCAGCTGCAGAGAAAGGGTACCCCCCTGTAATGGCGGTAGTATGGATACCGCCGTTATATGGGGGTACCTTTTCTCTGCAGCTGACTGTACCTATGGTACAAAAGCCAGAAGATACTGTATATAACTTGTAGTAATATCGACATAGGTGTTAATTTTGTCATTCATCCTTCATGATCATATTTTTGTATAAAAGAACAAAAAAAAACATAAAAATGTATAATTCTGTAGCACTTTTTTTTTAATTGATACTTTCGCTCTGCCACACTTACTGAAAATGCCATATGTACCTAATTTTTTTCAAATACTTACTCAGTTGCTTTCGTTTGCAATTTAAGCTTGGTGCTTTGCGTATTTTCCCAACTTAGCCTCGCAAAACTATTACTTCTTAAGGTATCAACGTTCATCCGTAATATAATGTTTTTTAATAAAACAATTGTTGTTATATACTGCACAATATATACAAAATTCATTAAAAATAAATAAACAAATTCAAGCTGAAACAATCAAAATATATCTACTCAGTGGCACAAAATTTGGCCCACTCTACGTGACTAATAAATTAAGGGCCAGATTTTTTGCCGCTCAATATTTCGTCACTACTTTAAAAAAAAACTCTTAACTCAAAATAGATAATAATCCTGAGAGAACTTTACGAACATTATGTCAAGGTTCAATTTTGTTGACATATTGATTTTAGATACGAGGTTTTTTCAAAGTAGTGACGATATGTATGTATTAACTTTTTCCTATCTGAAATAAGTTAGGTCAGAATTATTTCATTCTATCCTGAAAATTCATAATAAATATTGTATTAAAATATGAAATTGAACTTTACATTACATTAACCTTTCGTATACAGAAAAAGAAATATGTAGTATCTATCAAATAATACTAACTTTAAAGATAAAAAAATAACTATACACTCTTAAGTTTTGCACTGATTCATGGACAAATATTCGAGCGTTTTGACCGCGCGGTCAATCGTCATTATAAGGCAAACCGCGTAACTGAGTCCTCGCTTGCGCGGTACAGGGGCGCGGGGGTAGGACGACAAAGGGGACTGAAGGAGGTGCGGGCGGCGAGCGTGAATGACGTGCTAAGAAGCGCCTGCCGCCCGCACCTCCTTCAGTCCCCTTTGTCGTCCTACCCCCGCGCCCCTGTATCGCGCAGGCGAGGACTCAGTTACGCGGTTTGCCTATAGCGTCCCGGGTTTCGGATAGACAAGTCACAAGAATTTTAATCACGCCAAATTCAGTATCGGTGTTGTTTTAATTTTTAATAAAAACACTGGGCATCACCCCTTTTAATAACGCCTGCGAAGACACCAAAAAAAAAAAACACTGCAAAAACGCTGAATATTCGCCCTCATGCGAAAGCTCCGTGACGCTCTCTTCGCCCACATTGTGCGGCGATTCTGATGTCCCTGTGGTTCAGGGTCGGATCTACTTAAAGGCTTTTTGGGCTGCAGCCCAGGGCCCCGTAGATACAGAGGGCCCCAACCTGAACTAAAAACAATAGACAATATGGCCAATAATGAAAATTAGCTAGAATCAAAAAAAATCCGATCATGAGGTTTGAGTAATTAGGTAGGGCCCCTAAGCAGTATTAGCCCAGGGCCCCACAAATTCAAGATCCGGCCCTGCTGTGGTGTCTCGGTTTAGTAGTTTTTAGAGCAATCTTTCGCGATCGCGCCTTTACATGTGCATGTTACCAATGACCCCTGTGATCGTATAACCCCGGTATTGAGTGTATTTACAACGCGCAGCGAACGCGTCGTCTGAAGGCTCGCGCGCGTCTGAGGCGGGAGAGGCGGCGCCGCGCGGCTCCACGCTGCCGCGCGCAGCGACGTCGCCGGCTCCCAAGTTCTCTCCCGACGCGTCGCCTAGCTCCAGTGTCACCAGTGAAGGCG
Organism: Choristoneura rosaceana; assembly: GCA_037349165.1. Taxonomy (NCBI): domain Eukaryota; kingdom Metazoa; phylum Arthropoda; class Insecta; order Lepidoptera; family Tortricidae; genus Choristoneura; species Choristoneura rosaceana. The sequence goes on from JAZBNJ010000013.1 coordinate 6,083,465, forward strand.
CCGTGTAAGTACCAACTAAATATCCCTTGTTCCCCGTACATAACCAACTTACATTACCAGCACTGGGAGAGGACAAATAATTCCTACTCGAAAACCGGGTTTTGGAGTAGGATTTTTTTATTCCTTATACAAAATCAACGTCATGGCCGGTAATGTACGGGGAAAAATAATTCATAGTACAATACCCGGTTTTGGAGTAGGATTCATTAATGCCTTGTCTACCCCGAACTCGTCCGTGAATCCCTTACTTCATGGCCTCTGCAGTAATGTACTATTATTGGCAGGTACCCAACGCAGCCGGGCTCCAATAACATCTCGGAGGCAGCGTTTTCGATCAAGCCGATACTGAACGAGTTGCGCGAGCGGCGCGAGGATTACGAGAGGCTGGCGGAGAAAATAGACGCATTAAAGGTTACTGCTTAAATGTTTAGACACTTTTTGTCCTTTCTTTTTCTTCTCTTTTAAAATATGGCTTCTGTCCTAATTAATAGGACAATTTCGCCAGTGACAAAGTTTCGAGAGGCAACGTTGTACGGTGATTGTAGTTTTTGTAACTTGATAGTAAAATTCCAGAAACCACGTGGAGACAACTTGCGCATTAAAAAATGTCAGACACGAGAGCAATATAGAATTTTGTGATCACTGTTCACTGTTAAGGTTAATCGCCGCACAAAACACTATCAAAATTATACTTCAACCAGCCAAAGAAACAGAAATAGTAAAATTAGATATTGTCTACATCCGCCATGTTCGAATGCCACAAATCGAATCCCCCTTTTGTCCTTTAGGGGTTTAATCCCAAAAAAACCATCCTTAGTACTCGCTTACTTGGTGGAAGAAATCTCAGTGCAAAATTAAAATCTCCTAACCCTAGTAATTTGGGCTGTGCGTTGATATATCAGTCAGTCAGCTTCTTTCACACTTAAAAATAAGTTGATAATACAAAGTGAAATATAGATGCACAGAAAAACCAGAAAAATAAGACCAGCACTGGGAATTGAACCCAGGTCCCAAAATTTAGAAAAATTTGGAATTGAAATAAAAAAAAAATACAAAAAGATTCCAAAAAAACAATCATAAAAATAAGTGTTTGTGTTACAGAATTTATCACAAGAAGTGTCGTTTCTATCGGCCGCGCTACAAGAGGAGCGCTTCAAGACAGAACGTCTCGAGGAACAAGTCAACGACCTCACAGAGCTGCATCAGAACGAGGTGACGTCCATTATTTTACCCTGTTTTATGTTGTGTGTGTGCAGTGGCGGACTTACAGCGGGGCGAGCTAGCCCCAGGTTTCCAATCCCGGGCCTCCAAATGTCCTCAAGCTCTCTTGTTAAATTTCTGATTCCTGAGCATGGATAAAAGTTAGTTAAGTACATAAACTTCTAAAATACCGGTGAAATTACTAGCACTTGAGGTATCCCATCTTAGGCCTCTAGGTTGGCAACGCATCTGCAATCCCCCTGGTGTTGCAGGTGTCTATGGGTGGTGGTGATCTCTCACCATCAGGAGACCCATTTGCTCGTTTGCCATCTAGTCGAATAAAAAAAAAATTGGGAGGCTTCATTCAGCTTTGCTGCCCGGGGCAACGAACGAGGTTAGTTTGCCACTGTGAGAAGGATCTCAAGGTTATTTTACTTTCGTGCACTTTAATATTTTGCGCGCCACAGTTAAATTTGCCATTTACTGTGACATCGTTATTTGTACATAGTTCTAACTTAAACTCCGGCATCACTTTCTAAACTATAAACAGTGTGTACATGTCATTGTATAAATAATTAGTAGATTAACATGTTTTTTTTTTCTTCAGGTGGAAAATTTGAAGCAAGCTTTGACGGATGTGGAAGAAAAAGTGCAGTACCAGAGCGAGGAAAGGATACGGGATATCCACGAGGCGCTCGATCTCTGTCAGACGAAAGTGAGTTACAAATTGGATGAATAACTGAAGTTATCATCGGTTCACAATAGGGATGATGACGCCTTTAAAAAATGATTCGAAGACGCAACGCCAGTAAAAAAACGCTTTATTTTAGCCCTGAAAACCAGATTAATTTTCGATTTACTGTAAAATTAGATTTTTTGTTGCTTTAAAATAAATAAATAGTTAGTTGATTGAGTTGGCGGATAATGACGTCATAAGTCGCTATTGCCATTGGAACTCTATGGGAGAATTGTATTTGATAGCTCATAAAAAGTACGTCCGTTGATTGGTGGTGTCAACATCCCTATTCTTCTTCTTGCGCTTGACGCGCCTACGCTTGCTTGTCAAGCGCAAGAACGAATAAACAAGAATTGTACGGCCTTGAGAAGGTCTTTGACTATGTTGAAACTGGGGCTGTTGAAGGCTTCTCGTAGAAGCTGGATGCGTCTAGCCGAGGACAGGGCGCAATGGCGCTCTTTGAGGGAGGCCTATGTCCAGCAGAGGACTACTATAGGCTGATGATGCTGATGATGTACGGCCAAGGACTTTAATTCATGAGCTACCAAGGAACTATTTCACAGCAAAAGTCATAAATCAGTGCATATAAGTCATCCGCCTTGACTTAAATATCGTCACTACTTTAAAAAAAAACTCGTAGCTCAAAATAGATAATTTTTCTGAGTGAACTTTATAGACATTACATCAAGGTTCAATTTTGTTGGCATATTGATTTTAGATACGAGATTTTTTCAAAGTAGTGACGATATGTATACTTACCGACGTCCTGACTAACTACTCAAAGAGGGTCATTGGTCCGTTGCCGGCCTTTAAGAAAGTATAAGTCTTCACTAAATTACTGGTGACCTGACTAATATACTCCATCCTAATAATAACAAGTTAGTGTCAACATGACAAAATTTTGTGTCGTTTTGTTTAACTTATTCAAGAGGGCAGTAACGTTCTGTTAGCCAAGGCTCGGATACCAGTTAAATTTCCAAACCGTTATCATGTACTTGGCGCAAGACCTTTTCATTTTAGTTTCGTTCGCGAAACTTATTTTTAAACCGGTTTTTAAGGGAACATTTCCATAAAGTTCTTGCCAGATTAACCGGTTTAGAACTATAAAAACCGGTTTATTCCGGTGCAGGATAAAACACCGGCCGGCCAGCTGTCACTTGTCGAATAGACCGGTTTATTTAGGTTTATTGTCGAGTTCTCAAAAACAATACAATACAAAGACTCTTTATTGTACAGTCAGCTGCAGAGAAAGGGTACCCCCCTGTATGGCGGTAAGTATGGATACCGCCGTTACAGGGGGGTACCTTTTCTCTGCAGCTGACTGTACACCAGAAATAGTAAGTGATACAGAAAAAAAATACACAGAGAAAAAAATTACACGGTAAGCAATAGGCGGCCTTATCGCTTAAGAGCGATCTCTTCCAGGCAACCTTTTTACGGAAAGAAGGAAGGACTAGATCACTAGACAAACTGGACTAGAAAAACGTTCGCGTTCTTATGAAAGTTCGGAGTTAAACCGAAATAAACCTGTATTTACTGCTATTTTATAAACCGGTTCCGAGCCTTGCTGTTAGCACCCAGCTGACTAGCAATGAGACGCTTCAGTGTCGGCCTTTATATGCTCACAGATAAGCAAGCTGGAGCAGTGGATGGCGGGCGGCGTGGCGGGCGGCGGCGCGGGCGGCGGCGAGGCGGTGGCGGGGCTGCCGCCGCGCCTGCTGCTCGTCAAGCTGCTCAACGTGGCGCTCACGCTGCTGCAGCTGGCGCTGCTGCTCGTGGCCACCGTCGCCGGCATCGCCATGCCCTTCCTGCGCACCAGGTCCGTACCAGTACCACCACATCTATATATATAAAAGGCAAACCTGACTGGGTTATATATCAACGCACAGGCCAAACCGCTGGGCCTAGAAATTTGAAATTTGGTATAGAGGTTCTTTTTATGATGTAAGTGAGCACTAAGAAAGGATTTTTAGAAATTCATCCCCTAAGGGGGTGAGTGAAATGGGGGGGTGAAGCTTATATGGAACTTTCTCATTTTTGGACTTAGAAGTATGAAAATAGGTGTATAAATTCTCGATTACCATTAAACATTATCTGTGTAGGTGAAATGGATAAAATTTTCCCCTAAAAGGGGTAAAAAAGCGCGCGATAACCGAATTCCACGCGGGCGAAGCCGCAGGCAAAAGCTAGTTATGTATAAGGCCGTTTTAAAAATAAAAATTTAGAACAGGGTTTCTCAAAATGGGCTACGCGAACCCTTAGAGGTTCGCCATTCGACGGTAAGGGGTTCGCGACAAGATTTACGTAATGCTGGCTGCAAAACTAGTAAGAGACTTCTTACCTGTATTTGTTACCTTTTATTGAAATAAATATTATATTATAATGAGCCATTATCCAGCCAATCCTGCGGGACAGTAATTGTTTCAAAACTTAAAATTTATATATGTTTGGGTATTTTTCAGTTTTGCTTTAACTATCGGTAGAATATTGTTTTTGTTTTGTTTTTTTTTTTTGTTTGCATGCATTTGTTAGCTTCACCTTGTCAATGTAACTTTCTATTTAAGTAAAGTCCTACCTGTCTCGTGTAATGTCTGTACGCTGTGTAGAGGTGCAGGCTGAAAATCAGCGCGGTGACGCATAGTCCTCACCGCACATGCTGAGCCTGAACCTTTTGCCACATATGTAGCTGAGCATATATGTACTTCTCACAAATATGTTTTTTTTCTATGGGCAATAAATGTCAAATTTAAGGGTTTGCTGTCATCAAGAAACTTTAAAAGGGGTCCATGTAACCATAAGTTTGAGAAACCCTGCTTTAGAAAGCTAAGAAAGAAAGAAAACATTTATTCGTGACAAACATGAGAATAATGGATAAAAATAGTAGATTGTACAACAAGAGCATGAAACGGGCCATTTTACCCGAGGCGTTCATATAGCCACCCGAGCCGGTATGGTGAGGGTGGATAGACACGTCGAGGGGGAAATAGGTTTAATGCTCAAGTTTTACACTCTACTAGCTTTACTATGATAAATACGAACTTTACGAGAATGAGAAGTGAAAAATATATTTTTTTTATTTGTCTGGATGGCAAACGAGCAATAAACCTTACCCATCGGTTGCAGGGTGCGAGTTCTAACCACCAGCCTAGCGGTAATGGTGGGGGTGATGGTGCTAAAGCAATGGCCGGAGGTGACGCAGCTCTCAGAACACTTGGTGCGCCGGCTGAAGGAATATCTACTCGACAAACACCATGACAGGTAATGTGGGAGGTTGTTTGTTTCTGTTCAGGGCGTGGGGCCACACGATTGGTCGATATATTTGTTAGATTAATACCAGAATTGCGTGTAATTGCCAAGTTACATTCATAATTATGGCTCGTAGCCGAATGGTAAGAAATAGAACTTTATTAATGTCGCTACACTCTGTCCTTTCGGCGTCCGTCTGTCCGTCACAGGGCTGTATCTCAAGATCCGTAATAGACTGCTGAAATTAACAGAAACATAAATAAAATGAAATAATATTATTAAAAGTTGAGGTGGTTCCGAACCAACCAATATAAAACCACATTGCATAAATTTTACTTAGAAGCAGCGTTTTGCTAATACTGGATTTTTATATAGACGAATTTGTACGAAACCCTCGGTGCACGAGTCCGACTCGCATTTGGCCGTTTTTTTAAATATTAGAATGATTTTGAAATACAAACTGCCTCAACGTTTCGCTCGCAAGAACGCCTTACACTACGACTGAAACAATGAGATATAGTAATCACAAAAACTTGAGCAATCGGCCAACATGTGTTCAACACAGGTCGATACATAGAAAACTATCATTTTAAGTTTATTTGTGTTAACTTCATACATGTTTTGGCGCCTGTTTTATTCTATGGTTCAAACCCTTGCACTTAGGAAGCTGAAATTTTGCATATAGCTTAATTTTATGATGTAAAGGGATATGGAAGAATTTTGTTAAGTTCCCACAGGATAGGAGTTCGCAAAATCGCGAAAAATGGTTCGAAAAGAAAGTATGCTAAAATATTAATTTAATAATTTGTAATTCTGGTATTACTCGAAAGAATTAGTCGATTTTGTGGTTGCCACGCCTCAGCTCTGTTGGATTAGCTGTTATTTTATGGTTAACTTGAATTATGAGTGAGAAATACGAGAGTATTAAAAACCATAGCGTTGGTTTTTGTGACCGAATGGCCGAGTAACTTTTCAAGATTGCTGCTCATTTTTTCGTTAAAATAACCTAATTGCTAACTTGAGAATAGAGCTAACTGGTTTTGTCCAAGTTATGTTCCGATTTCTGTTATGGTACAGCTCATTTCTTATTCTTAAATATACTTAGCGGCACAAAATTTGGCCCAGTCTCCATACAAAATTACCTATTTCTGCATACATTTGAGGGCAAGATTTTTTGCCGCTCGGTGTACCTGTGAGAAATGTATGTTTTAAATGTGTGACATGACATACCAATGTTAAGTTACATAGAAGCTTGAAAAGCGTTTATTAATAATGAAATGAGGTAGATAAAAAAAATGTAAAACGTTTATCTATATATTTCTTTCTCTACATTTGTGAGTGATATATTATGGTCCCGTTTAAAAATCAAGCAAATTATATCGTGATCGCTTTGTCAAAGAGTCCTAGTATCAAATTTTAATGATATCTATACCCATTTCAGTGTCGAGAAAAATATAATTTTATATGTAATGTATTTATTTTGTATAGTTAAATTAAAAAAATCAATAATTTATGTTCACAAATAACAGCATCGTATGTACGATAAAGTTTATGTATGTATAATAAATATGTAGCTTATAACAAACATAAATCATATCAATAATATATAATATTAGTTTATATTATAAACGGACGTAATTGCAATGAATATTTTATTTTTTAAACTTATTTTTTGTTTTCTTTAATTTTGTTTCTTTTTACTACAGGTATGAATGCAATGCGTTATGTGGTTAACTGTACTGAAATCGGCGTATTTGGCGATTCGGAAAAACATATTGCAATTTTGTCTTGTTTAATTTGTGTTGTCAAAATCCCAATATAAATATCAAGCACGGACAAAATTGTACATACCTGTCGACATTACTTCATTGAACCCGTTTTAATTTGTATAGGTAGTGAAATTATTCTTGGTTAGTAGTTAGTTACTTCAATTCCGGTATACCTATGATGAAATTCATGAAACACCAATTTGTAATGTATATTATTGTTTATTAAATATCTTAGCCAAACTGAAACCTGTCTAAAGTGACATACAATTTTATTATTCCAGTATATATAAATTTACTTGTAGTAAAACATAAATGCGGCTGATTTTTCTGTCGACAGCGAATTTTCGGGCTGTTAGTTCAATTAACATTCAAAAGTTTTGTTTTCTACGGAATCATTGGCTTGCTAATATTTGACATTTCTTTATGAGCGGCATTCTGTTGTGTAACAGTGATATTCATAGTTATATTTTATTTAAGTTGCGCGATGCGTGTATTAAACTTTTGTTTGTAAACGGGCTGGGCCCGAAAAATTTAGGCGTCAAGTGGTTGGTTTGTTTTTGGCATGATTTTAACCGGTATAGCTGTTATATACCGGTCAGAATATCTGCAGTCTACCGTCAAGGCAGATGTGAATGTAGTCGAAATCTCGAATTCATTAAGCGATATGATCACAATTGAATTTCCTTTATTTAGGTGACGGACATTTTATTTGAAGCTCCCTTCTGCCCGAGACGTTGGTGATAGTTTTAGTATTTTTTAACAAATTATGTATCGAACAGCCAACTTTTCGGGCAGGCCGGACGGAGAACACTGTAAATACATTTTTTTTAAATAAAAAAGTGATTGTTTGCCATCACAAAATATAGCTTTTAAAATGTGAATATTTTTTTTACTGAAAGCTTTAGTCGTTTAGACGCGGCGTGTTACTGCTCATCGTGTAATATTTGTAATTTTTTAGCAACAATGAATGTTGTAGTCAATTTTTAATATTAAACATGCAAGATACCGTATGTAATGTTAGTAAATTATCCTTCCACTGCGAGCGGTGCGGTCCCTCGTAATATATTCCAGTATTTTAGAGAATGCATAGATTATTTATTAATATGAATCCTCGAGTGGCTTAATTAAAAGATAGCAATAATATAGGGAGGGTGAAGTCATTTCTTGCCACAGTCAGCAAGATATGGAGTTTGGAAGTTGTTCACAAAAATCTTTTTTTTTTTATGTTATTGCGTGACTCAGACAAATTGAGCTCGCACATTTGAAGTCGACTTTACTAGAGATGTATCGGAGTGGTAACCTTCTTCGATATTGCTCAGTTGACTGTCGTTGCGAGCAGTCCACGTGGAAGAACTTACCGTGCAGAATATCCCGTGTAGAATCCTTATTATAATTATAATTGCGAAAGCAAATGTCTGTTCACGCCGTTGAACCGATTTACTTAGACTAAATTTAGTATGGCGATAGTTCAAAACCCTTCCAAGGACATAGGATAAATTTTATCCCGGGAAATTGCATATATCCCGTGGTGTTTGGGGATAGCGATAAACGAATTCTCTGTAGGCGAAGTTGTGGGGAAAGTTGTTTTAAATGTATTAAACTTATTAAAATTTGTTGTACAGTTTGTACCATGAATAAGTTACAACGGTGGGCATTGAGCATATTTTTTGGAAGACGTGAAACCATTTTAGCCAATAATAGGGCATTACGTTTGGGCGGATGAAATCTTGAGCAGCCTGTTCAAACAATCGTGCACCATTTTGTTCGGCGCCGGGCCACACGTCACGGCGTAAGTTGTTTATCTATCATTGCATATACGCCTAGCTAGTGCAGTAAGGTCTTTATTTCATTGATGCTTACAATTTGATTTAGCTAATTCGGTATTTTTTAACACTCGTCAGCGCGGACGAAGATTGATGATGTAACTTAGATTCGTGGTCAATCTGTACGATGACGATAATGACTGTGTGAAAGAAGGCTAAAGGAGTGTCTAGTATTCTATAGACTGCAGCACTGACTGTTTATTTACACTAGACTAATTCCCCAGGGGGACCGGACCGCTCGCCGCGTCGAATTCGATAAACTATCTAGAAAAAATATTATTAAACTAAACGATACATTGATATTTTTAAAGCGAATACATTCCAAAATTTCTTACTGAATAGCGAGTATTATAGCCAACGATAATCTTTAAAAATCTAGATTTTTAGGCTAACCGCCCAGTTACGATACGTTTATCGGCGTTGTTGCGATGTACAAAATGTTGAGGTGTCAATACCGTTAAGTTGTCATTTGTAATTTTGTAAATATTTATTATTTACGTTGTGCTCTGAACAAGTTTATTTTTGTGGCATTATTTGAATTGAGCACGAGTGCGAGAAACGTCTATGTGTAAATTAAACTGTTGAATATGATTAATTATTTGTAATGAGGAGCTACCAAAATTTTTAGATATCGTTTGTAAGAACTTCAACCATCAATGTGTTTACAACATCCAGTCGCCTATTAGACTAATTCCGTGTTACCATAAACGAACCGTCGGCGTTGAATATTTTTTTAACACATTCGCTGCCACCTGACTTCCAACCGACGCACATATGCGTTCAAAATGTATGAATAATTATGACAGAGGCACTGGAGGAAGTCCCAAAAACACATACATGCTTCGGTGGCAGTGAATGCGTTAAAAATTCACTTTCATAGATAACTTTGGTTTTTAGCTTATCTAAAACGAATTTCAGTTTTTTGTGGTAAGGCATACTTTGGCAATTTGACACATTTAGACCTAGTGTTACCACTCATAGATAAATTTTATGTGACAAATATCTATGATGCCTTCTCTGTTCGTTTTATCTGAATAAATAAAGACGGTATCCATCATTATAATAGCGGCACAAAATTTGGCCCACCCTTCATGCAAAATTAACGATTCTGCATACATTCGAGGGCCAGATTTTTCTGCCGCTCAGTATATCTGGCACTGCTATATAGCCAAATAGTTCGAGTATTCGGTACTATAAAAAACTGGCATGTTGTAAATATCATTCGAAAGGCCAATATTTATTTTGAAATTGTGTAAAACTATGGCCAGTTGTTAGTTAATTAAAACTACCTACTTAAGGTACTTCTTCCCTGTTTCATATAAAATATTAATTTAATTATAGGTAACGACAATTAGTTATAAACACTAATATTTTATACGAAACAGGGCACATTATTCTTATTATTTTGGAATATAAAATCCTGTTTTTTTTTAAACTGGTTCTACTTAAACCTTTTTTGATTATGTCAATGTGAGTAAGTTACTACTATTCTTACTTATAATTTCAGCCCATAGATTTAGTGAGAAAATAATTTTAGTGTATTATTTCAAGGAAAAATATGTGATAGTTTTAGTTTTACAACTTTATTACTCCTTACTATTAAGAATGCCTATTGTGAAAAAAAACTAAGAAATATTAAGTAGGAATAGTAGAAATTGATCACGTGCGCTGAGCTCCCGTCGAAGTGTTTTGTAAACTTGTACGATTTGTATTGAATGCGAGTAAGATATTTTCATTTTCTGTTGCCGGCTATGGATTGAATTAATGAATTAAATCATCACAAACTTGGAAATTGTGTTTAAATTACTAGACATACATTTTTTTAAGTATAGTTAGTAGTATAAGAAAGGTGCGCGCGTTTAGTGCGCTTTTAATATGCACCTAGTTCCACAGATTCAGTCAGAAAAGGAGGCACAGACATGATACAAGTAATGGTAGCAGCGCGATAAAGCAAGTCGCTATCATTAATTTTAGCTGCTTTGGACTCAACATCATCATCATCATCCCAGCCAATATACGTCCCACTGCTGGGCACAGGCCTCCTCTCAGGATGAGAGGGCTTGGGCCATAGTTCCCACGCAGGCCCAGTGCGGATTGGGAACTGCACACACACCATTGAATTGCTTCGCAGGTTTGTGCAGGTGTCCTCACGATGTTTTCCTTCACTGCAAAGCTCGTGGTAAATTTCAAATGTAATTCCGCACATGAATTTCGAAAAACTCAAGAGGTGCGAGCTGGGATTTGAACCCACGACCCACTGCTTGAGAGGCGATAGGTCAAACCACTAAGCCACCACGGCTTTTTTTTTTGCTTTGGATTGTATTGTTTTAATTTAACTAGACTGCGCCTGCTGAATCGTCCCAATTAGACGACCGGATGGCCAAGTGGTTAGAATCCTGACTATGAATATGAAGCTTGAGGTCCCGGGTTCGGTTCCCGGCCGGGTCAGATATTTGTACGAATAATACGAATGTTTGCTCTCGGGTCTTAGATGTTTTGGATGGGTCGGGTGTTGGAAGTATGTATTTATCTATATAGGTATGTTTATCCGTTGCCTAGGATCCATAGTACAAGCTTTGGTTAGTTTGGGACTAGGTGAATTAGTGTCATGTGTCCCATGATATTTATTTAATGGCAGAACTCCTTTTTCACTGTGAATTATAAAATTATAAACCTGAGGCCGTATTCTAACGCGCTGACGTTCGGGATCGCATTCATCATCTCTTTCTACCGTATGACAGAAAGAAGTGGTGAAAACGATTGTAATTCCAAATGTGTTAGACAATAAGTCCTCTGGACTGGTCTTTGAAAGTACAGTCTTAACTTTTCTTTGACAACTTTATAAAACAAAAACAATAAAAGTGAAAAATAATTTATTACGCAAATACAATGTAGAAAATAATACAAAATTATTTAAAAAAATATAAAAGTTGCACTCTCAGGTTAATATTTTATAACATTTCACTATAATTTATGTATTAGAAGCGACAGAAATCGATCGTGCGAGAGCGAAGTCGGGTTTGGGAGGTATCGCCGGTTTTTCGGAAATTTGCAAACCTAAACCAGAATCATCTTGGACTTGTATCAAATTCTGATCCAGGGAATCTTCTGGTTCTTCGAAGGACTCTTCGGTCTCTGCGGAACCCAGTCCGAAGCTGTCATCAGGGTTCTCTATGATCTCAACTTCAATCGAGTCGTCCAGAAACGCTGCAGGTTGAGTAGCCGGCCTAAAAATAATCGCATACAAATGCATAGGACCGCTTTAAGTTAACCTAATAAGTTTTATTTCAGTTTCATTTTTAATACAAGCTTTTTACCGATTGTTTTGTCATCCAGTTATATACTTTTTAAAGGTATCTAATTAAAGTCAATCCGACCTCTGGAATTTGGTGGAATCATGTTGGCAATATTTGGCGTAAACAGAATAAACGAAAACAGTACCAATGTTAATGTCACTTAGAACTCGTCGGTTTTCTTAAAGATTAATACGAGAAAGAAAAAGAAAACCGATATGTTTACGAGTTCCAATCGACATTAGCAAACTAGTATATTCTAAAAGCTTGTAATAATCATGAACTCCCAACTTCAAGAATACTTTTTAAATCAAAGTAAAATATTACCCATCACCGTAGATTTGTAAATTCTGATGGACACAAAGACACATGACACAAGTAACATTAATCCAAATCCCTTTAGATATGTGTATATAGATCGACACAAACACATGACAAGAAACATGAATCCAAAGCCCTTTAGGTGTAGTAAGATTTACAAAAGGTTTAAGAGTTATTAATCGAAGTTTTAAAACCGATGACGGCTCAACGAGTGTGTAGTAGAAAGTGACGAAAATTTTGAAAATTAAAGATTTGGGTTGCAAATTAAAAGCCGATATAGTTTTACCAATTCCTTTTATTATTCATTATTCGGTACATTTGTCAATAATAATTAATGACAGCTAGCATATTACTATTTCGATACAAAATATGTATAGGACTGCCATGCTCACATTATAGCGTTAAAATGGAATATTAAATCGTTAATTGATTCCCATCGTAAAAATAGTTCTAAAATAAATGAAAAATATTTCTCAATAAAAATCTTAACAAAATAAAAATTTACAAATTAAAAATATAGTAAAATTAAATCGTTGTATCCCGCGGGAATGTCGTAGATAAAATGCTCTAGAAAAATATTTCACAAAGCTTAATATAACTTAGCAAATATACATTTAAAACTAAATATAGCGATTACGTAGTTTATGAAATAATGGTAGAAACGTGAAGGGGAATGCCGAATGCGAAAGGAATGTAGATTGATTTTAGTCTCGCGGTTTATAAAGATACGTTTTTTTTTCTTACACTTACACAATTTCACATCCACGTTATTGCCAATTTCCACTCATAATCTGCATAAGAGCAGTTTACTTATCAATAAAAAATCATTTTTTTGACTTCGCCTACCATTCTTCCGTCAATCGTTAAATTATGTTCAACACAAACGGTAAAGTTCAAAACAGTAACAAAATTAAACACACCCTTTATAAGAATGATAACAGTTTGATTGGAAGCCAAAAATATATCAAAATCAGCGTAATTTTATCAATCAGAAATCCCTACAAAATAAACCTACGGCTTGGTACCGACGGTACGAACTAGAATCATGCCTAACTTAGCGATTACTTTGAAAAGCAATTTCGTTGTAAAAAGTGTATAAAAAACATTGACACGTTGTAATACTAATTGATAAGTACTAGTGTTACTAAGCCGTCATTAGACCGTAGCGACTAAATGCTAAATACTGCCGTAACCCTTTGAAGAATACAACTGTGTCTTAGTGTATACAATCAGCTAATGGTGGAATTCCGAGCAATGGCGACTTTAGCACCTCGACAGAACTATGATACACGGTTTCGTAGAAAAATATGGAAATATATGCGAACACAGTGACAGTGACGCAGCGTCGATATCGCTGTGTGAACCCACTGCCATACTTTAGTAAAGAGTAAAGTTCAATCTTCCTTACAAATAGACGATGACGCAACCAAATGTTGTTAATTGTACGTATACCCTAGTATAAGGTTCATTTCTGTGACATATTTATACACTCAAGTTGTTTTAAAGGGTTAAACAGGCGTGCATAGCGCTTTATCTCCAGAGGCCTTAATATACATATAATAAGTTACCCTTAAAATTACATATAATTGTTACATACACAATATTTATATGTAGTTAATATTATTCCCACCTCGCGGGCAATATCTTTGTTTAAATTGGTTTAGTAGCTCAGAGTATATTGAATTTTTTTGTACATCAAGAGTGAAACTGAACCAATTTTAACAAGAGTTAAGACATCACAATACCTTTACCAGTGGCCAGAACAGAACAATGTGATCAGCTGTGTTACCAACAGTTCGTTTTCGCACATGAAGATAATTTAGGTAAGTGATAAAAGGAAACACAGCTTGGCCGCATATGATTTTGATGGAATTTTAACATGCTTACTGTATACATATAGTGGGTTTATGGTAGTGATAGCACTACAATGAAAAGTAGTAGAAATTGAATGAGGTAGCCACTTTTTTCGTAAATTATAAAATATTAACGCAAAATATCTGAAGATGTTCTTAAAAAACGTTTATCATTTGTTCATCCACTTCTTATTGTTGTACAATGAACGTTCACCATTTTTACATAGCGTTACCGGTGCCATTTTAAATTTGAATAAAACATGTACCCCAATCAACCACTTGACCACTACCTGATGTTCGTAGAAGGATAATGAATGACATACGAAATAACCGCCTGCTATAAAATATTTATACGCGGGTCACGTTTATAATATACATAATATGTAAATGTAGTTAGCTTTTTAAATATTGCTTGTACCTTTAGGTGGGTTGATTTTCTATATAAAAAGCTTGGAATGTTTATAATACGAAAAAAGGCTGTGTTGTCACGAAAAACATGAAATATACTCGAATTCCAAGCTCATCGCTTACTCTAAAACTTGCACTTTATACTGACTCGACAAGATCTTTAGTATTCATTCAAAATCCGAGTCAGCAATTTAATAAAAATGATTTATTACTTCGGTTTTAAAATACAAGATGATAGATTTTTACTTCTATCGATTATTAATATACATGTAAACAAGACATACAAAACGGTTCACAATTCCCTTACTCTATGGTACTCAATAAAGACTATCATAGAAAATTGGTCTTCTGTATAAAAAGTCCCGATTGACCTATTCTGTGAGGATCGTGCGGTTGCTGGTAAACTATCAATTCTAGTGCTAAGAGCAGTGAAAAAAAGTTTGGATTCCAGTTCTCAATGTTCTTAATTGAATAACAAGTCAGATAGTCTTTATAGAGCTACTTCACCAGACATATACAATTATCAAAATCCCATACAACGCCAATCAAAAAGGAATTGACAGATCCCATGGTGAATTAATGGTTACGTTTAAATTATTACATAAAATATCAAGGCATTAAAAAACTATATGTAGTTATCTAAAGTCGCGTAATGTTCTATCTTGATACTTGATTTGTATAAATGTAAACGCAACCCAATTTCACGGAGACGATCGTATCATGACTATTTTACCGTATTGAAATAAAGAAAATTTAAGATCCAAGTAATATGAGAAGAAAGTGGAGATCATAGCATAAGCAAGCATGTACTTTAGTCATGCCTCTTGAACTGTTAAAACGGCAAGACTAGTCATGATGTGACAACCTCCACAACCCTACATTGCTAGAGAATGAGTTCAAAACTTTGCCTTCTTGAGTCTTGCAAGCGTTCCCCAACTATAGCCAAAGACGGACAATAAATGCGACACCAGGAGTCACGCATGTAATTTAGATTTATAAGTACGATCAAACTTCATTCCAAGTCGCAACACTGTCTACCCAGCCTACATCAAAGTCTTAATTTGGAAATAAGTATTGAGAAATTACAAAAAAAGAAAGTCTCCACGGCCAGTCCTTACTGCGTAACATAACGCTTGGATTATAAAACAAAAAAAACAATTGGGACACAAGAGACTAAAGCATCTGCATATCCCTGGTGTCGCATCCTCAGCCTGTAACTTACGCGTTGACGGGCGCGTCCATGGTGGGTATGTAGTCCAGTGCCATGAGACAGGCGAACACCGTCATGATCATCTTGGGTTTCCGCTCGGTGATGTCTTCGGGCAGCGCGTACACGCGCGCGCCGCAGCGTCGCGCCATAGACACGGCGTATTTCGCGTTAGCCAGGTTCTCCTGGGGATGAGAAGTCGCATTCAATGCCAAGGATCCGACAATTGGGTTCTCTGTTAAGCCGTTTTAGTTATAAAGTGGGAAAAACGGTTGGCCACCTTTTTCATTTCGCAACTTTTCATTTCCTAACTATTTAATATTTCTGAAACTGTAAATATTTTAGGATTTTTATAAAACTAACCTAACCAAAGGGTTCTACACGATGGTCCTGAAATATATATAATTTACAGTTTTAGATTTTGCGAAATGAAACAGGTTGCCAAATGTTACGTTGCGAAAAGGCAGTACTCGGGGAAAAACGCTGCTGCTGGTTACGAGCGTAGGTAGCGATATGTCGTTAATGTGTTTCAAGTTCACCATCACCATTATATCAGCCGTAGGACGTCCACTTTTGGCCATAGGCCTGCAGCAGTCGCTTCGGTTAGAAGCGACCAGCATCCAACGTGAACCCGCGGCTTTAACCATTCTTTAAAATATCCTGTGTTAATTGAAGTTGCGTAAAAGGCAGCCAGCAAACATGTATACCGTCCGCCGCCTAACTTTGCCTAAAAGTTCATTGCCACGACTAGTACCACAAAAACTATAAAGGTTATACCGTTAAGCGATTCGAACACAATCCGGGAGTAACGTAAAGACGTCGCAATTTTTTTTTATCAAAACTCAGGGAACTTTTAGGCAGATTTATTTGGCGCGTGGTATATCAATACAGATGGGTTCTACTCGTGACCATGGCCACTGTAATGTACTCGGAACGCCGAGATAAACATTACGTGTGTTGAACGTGATAAGTCCCGTTTGTGGTACTTAACTACGAGTGAAAAATCACGAAAGTTTAAAACATTACAAGCATCAATACTTGGGAACATCCCACGGAGTTTATAATATTAGTAAGATCATCATCCTCACCTCCGGGTTGCCTCCAGGCAGTACTAGGTCGTAGTTGATGGCGCCAGGTTTGATGGCGTCTATCAGGTCAATGACCACCTTGCCGTCCGCCAAAACTTCGTCCTAGAAAATTGACACAACAATTACGGGAACTGCATTGAGCTTGTTTCTGTACTCATTTAATGAAGTAAAGTAAAAAGAATTTATTTGAAATATTGTAAATAATTGTTGAAACAAAAACAGACTGAGATATGGGATGCATAGGGAAAATTCGTGTCTGTGCCGTTGACCAGCAGTGGCGTAGCGGTATAGCACGCGGCACGGAATGCCGAGGACCTGGGTTCGATTCCTGGTGATGGTCTTACGACGGACATTAGGCGGCGTACATCAAAAACAAACAGAGGGCGAATCATATAACGTTTCTGACACTCGCGATTACAATCAAATGACAGTTTTTGTTTGCGAAACTACATTTCATTGTGATCGCGAGTGTCAGAAACGTCATGCCGCAATAAACCCTCAGGTTTAGTAGACCTACCATTAACATTTCGTCCACCTCTAACTCAGGCTCCGATTTTGGTTGTTTTCGGTTCCGATTCCGTTTCTGGTTCCGATAAATTGAAAATATCTGGTACCGCTTTCGGTTCCGATTAAACCACATCCGTTACATCCCAGCTCCAAACACAACGTTACCTGGAAGCTCTTGATGGAGGAAGCCTTCCCGGCGGCAGCGAGCTTGTTGTTGACCCATTGAACAATCTCCTTCTCGATGATCGGGTTGCCCGTGTTGGCGAGACGCGTCAGCACCGACAGAGTGTACGCCCGCATCAGCTGCCAAATGAGCGCTGGAAGGAGAATGTAGCATTAGTACAACGTAGGGGTAATAGGGGTCAAGCGGGTTGTGGCACAGGACAGAAACAAAATGATTGCTATTATCACAGCAATATAAATAAATAAATAAATATCACGGGAAAATTCACACCAATTGACCTAGTCCCAAAGTAGGCTTAGCAAAGCTTGAGTTATGGACACTAGGCAACGGATAAACATACTTATATAGATAAATACATAGTTATATACATATTAAACATCCAAGACCCGAGAACAAACATTCGTATTATTCATACAAATATCTACCCCGCCCGGGATTCGAACCCGGGACCTCAAGCTTCGTAGTCAGGTGCTCTAACCACTGGGCCATCCGGTCGTCTAAATCGGTCGGTCGGTCGTATATATGTGTGCAAAATACTGTTTTTTTTAATTCTACTGGAAGGCAAACGAGCTAGTAGGTCTCCTGGTGGTAAGAGATCACCACCGTCCATAAACATCTGTAACGCCAGGGGTATTGCAGATGCGTTGCCAACCTAGAGGCCTAAGATGGAATACCTCAAGTGCCAGTAATTTCACCGGCTGTCTTACTCTCCACGCCGAAACACAACAGTGCAAGCACTGCTGCTTCACGGCAGGATTAGCGAGCAAGATGGTGGTAGTAATCCGGGCGGACCTTGCACAAGGTTTTGCACCTGCAAAACTGTAATAATGGTGCTACAAATGAAATACCAATTAATGTTATAAATGAGACTAACCCTAACCTAACCCTAATAACCCTATTAATTTTGATCATGAAACTACCTACTCACTCATATAAATGATATTGTACCAGATAACTCACGTCTCAAATCGAGTTTAGCTCGACATGTTTCTAGCTATTCATAGCAAAGAAAGTTGTAGAAAGCTCACATACTTATAAATATTGACATTAGTCAATAAGTGATTATGTATTTATTACTAACAAAATGGATTGAAAAGTCTGGATAAATTATTATTATTATTATTATTATTATACCCCTTCTTCTTAGGAGCAACGCGACTCGGCGCATTAGCCCGAAACATTTCCAGCTTAGCTAATAAGCCAGTAAAACCTTTGGAGATAGAGAAAACAACAGAAAGAGATATCATCTCGCCGCGATTCTTCGAGAGTATTCGAGCGCAGCGTGGGACGTCCACCAACGAGATGGACGGAAGACCTGGTTAAAGCCGCGGGTTCACGGTGGATGCAGGCCGCTGCCAACCGAAGCAACTGGAGGTCTATGGGGGAGGCCTATGTCCAACAGTGGACGTCCTACGGCTGAGATGATGATGATGATGATTCGAGTGTACCACGTACCGAGTGTGAGCGTAGCGTTGCCTTCATTGATGTCCGCGCCGGCGATGCCGACGAGCGAGAAGCCGAGCTGCCGGCCCAGCTCCACCGCGTAGTTACAGTTCTCGAGGCGCTCCATGAACTTGCGCAGCTTAGAGAACTGTCGGTGTACCTGTGGACAAAACAAGTCAAAGTCAAAGTCAAAATCTCTTTATTCAATTTAGGCTATGACAAGCACTTATGAACGTCAAAAAATCTACCACCGGTTCGGAAAAAACCTGTGTTGAGAAGAATCCGGCAAGAAACTCAACGAGGTATTTTTTTTAAACAGATTCACAATATTTATAAATGATATCGATATACTATACATTACAAGTATTTAAGTCGCTTCGTGTAACGTCGCTTTGAAAAAATCTCGTATACCTTCCGCCGCCTAACTTTGCCTAAAAGGTCATTGCCACGACTAGTACCACAAAAACTACAAAGGTAAATTCCAATAATTGAATAGGCACTATACCGCTAAGTGATTCGAACACAATCCGGGAGTAACGTAAAGACGTCACATAAAAAATGTATCTCAAAAATGCGTCAAAACTGAGTATTAAGTAATGAACTTGTAGGCAGATTTATATGGCGCGTGGTATAGCTCTAATCAAACAAAACAAAATGGAGCCTTAAAATTATAAAAAAAAATCGGAACAGATAAATAAAAGATAAAAAATAAAATATTTGTGTGTGTTCGAAATGGTCCTGACTCAGCAGTCAACTACAGAGATATCGATACGGTCAAAGACGTTTTAAACTCTTCTTATCTGCCCGGTGCGAGCGGCGGTTTTTAACCTTTTTTTTCTTTCCAAATGGAATGGTGGATGGAAAAGGAAATTAAATAATTAAGATTGTTTTTTTGGAATGTTTTTGAACTTTTTATTTCAATTCCAAATTTTCGTTTCTTTCACGGTCATCCCGTAAAACCTACATTTAAAATACAAACTGAAATATAGATGCACAGAAAAACCAGAAAAATATGACCACCTCTGGAAATCGAACCCAGAGGCCTTATTGCCTAACGTTTCTGACAGTCGCGATCGCAATCAAATGACAGCTTTTGTATGCGAAAGCTGTCATTTGATTGCGATCACGAGCGTCAGAAACATTAGGCAATACGGCCTCTGGTGCAAAGTCCAGGTCCATTTTTTTTGGTCATATTTTTCTGTTTTTTTTTTCTAGCATGTATATATGTAATGTATTTTTTAGTGTATCGAATATGTGTAAATAAATTAAATAAATGTTTCTCTCTCTCTCTCTCTCTCTCTCTCAAAATTTATTATTTTAAACCTTTCACGACCCATGCCAATACCGGCCGCGACCCGTTTTCGTATCGCAGCCAGTAATCAACGCTGGCATACCTTCTTCCAGTTGACGATGCCGGGCCGGATGATGTCGTACAGTTGGAAGATGACGAGCCCGTCAGTGAGGTCCGCGTACAGCCAGTTGACGTGCGGCGCCACGCCCATGGAGTTCATCCAGTTGCGGTACGCTGGACAATAAATAGCACGTTCACTTTGTGGAACAAGCAAGCTCCAGACAAGGGCAGGGCAGTTCCAGAGATCACAATGATCAATATTTTTTTGGCATATAAAACATTGAAACTTCATCATCAGCCTATGTTCGTCCACTGCTGGACATGCCTCCCCCATGGCACGCCACTGAGCACGATCCTCGGCCACTCTCATCCAGCTCTTGCCAGCCAACTTGCGAAGATCATCACGCCACAGAGTCTGAGGACGTCCTACGCTACGTTTGCCGATCCGTGGTCTCCACTCAAGAACTCGTCTACCCCAACGGTTATCGGTTCTTCGGGTTATATGACCGGCCCATTGCCACTTCAGCGTGCTAATGCGGTAATGCATTGAAAGTTATTTAATTATTTAAAGTATTAAAAAAACTAATTCTCAAAGCTATTAGTTTCTTCAAAATCAACGTCATCAGTTTAGAAAAAACTTTTTTGCTGACTGTACTTTTTGTCGACTTTTCCTGCATTGTCACCCTAATTACATTTGCATGCCTAATTTCAAGTCGATGTCATTAACCGTTGAAGAGTTCCGTCCTGCGGAGATGATCCTGACCGGACTATCAGGATGTCACTACCAGATTATTGTATTGTCACCCAATTTACATAAGTATACCAAATTTCAAGTCAATAAGACTACTGGAAGTTGGTCGAATTTAACTTGCAAGATTTGACTAGAGACAAACAACTAACTAACAGACAGACAACGGGACAGGTGAAACTAAATAAAAGCTTGTAAAAGAGTAAACTCGGCTGAAATCTGGCCTTAGGGGATCCTATTTCATCTTATTCAATGTGTTTAATGGGAATAAATGTTTTTTTATTTCTTTCATTATTTTTCTATTGGTCGGACAAGTAAGCGACGAACGTTTAGAGCTTGTCCAGATGAGGCGATTTACGCGCGAGTGGACTCGCGCGTTTCATTTTATATTGCGTCCAGATGACGCGTTTTACGCGCGTTCCTACACTGGGAGGGATTGCCAGTTATAAAGATGGACTCGCCATGGATTCGCGCGTGGTAGTGGACGCAGCAATGGCGCCTGGGTATCTCAACTCGCGCGGCGCTCGTAGAGAGTCGCGATCATAGCACGCGATTTACGCGCGAGTTGAGAAACGCGCAGCATTATCTGGACGGGATATATGTAGCCCCAGTACCTCGGAAACGCGCGAGTGGACTCGCGTGAGTCCACTCGCGCGTAAATCGCCTCATCTGGACAAGCTCTTAAATATGCCACTATCGTCACAAACCCGATAACGCCTCTTGGCTTATTGAAGCATCAGTTAACTAAATTACTAAGCTAAATCACTCACTCTTCTCTTCCCTGGTCTCATCCAACTGGTGCAGCTGTGTGTCGTCTTCTCCCTGCCGCTGCAGCCCTGGATGCTGGTTGAACAGGTTGGCCACGAAGGCCAAGTTGAGCTTGTACACGCCGCTGACCACGTCGGCCGGGGTCACGAACGCGCGGCACCGCAGTTTGGCGGCTTGTTGGAGCATGAGCTCAGCGCGACGAAGGAGGTCTTGTTCCTGGAAGGAAATAAAAGATTTTCTAAATTATTACTATTATTTCTGATTCTCATTGATCAGAAATTATGATATCGGCAGTAGAACTAAGGTTACTGACATAGCCCGAAGAATTGCGAAACTGAAGTGGCAGTAGGCGGGGCACATTGCTCGCAGGATTAATGGCCGATGGGGTCAAAAGGTTATCGAATGGCGTCCGCGGACCGGGAGACGAGCTGTCGGTAGGCCTTCAATAGTGAGGACCTGGTTAAGATCGCGGGATCACGGTGGATGCGAAAAGCACAAAATCGGTCTGAGTAGAGCCTTGGGGGAGGCCTATGTCCAGCAGTGGACGTCTTTCGGCTGACATGTTGATGATGATGATGATTTCTGATTCTATAATTACGTCCAACTGCTTAGCAAAGGCCTCTCCTCTTGACCTCCACATCTTATCCAGTTCCGCGTCCAGGCGTAATAAGGTTCTCGAACCCTGTTTACACATAACTTTTCGGAGAAATGATGCATCACCAACTCTGAAGTGGCTTGTCCCCCTACAGGTTAATCTTACCCTTAGTGTATCAAAGGTAATATTGGCGCCTGGTGCTACTTAGGGCCCGTTGTTTGATCAGTAGTTAAACTTACTAATAGTCAAATTTCCATTGAAATGTGTTAACTATTGTTATTTTTGCCATACATTTTAACTATCAGTTTGTTTAACTAATGATCAAACAACAGGCCCTTAGTTGAGCTAGATGTCATGAATAGTAAGAGTTAACCACATCTTATTGGTAGCTCGAGTAGTATCACTTAACTATGCAAGATCCTGTCCCTCTCTTGGAGTAAAAAGGTCGCATTCGGATTTACTCCAAGCGCGTCAAATGTAAGTTTAGGCATTAGTTGCATCGGCGGCGCGGCGACTAGTGTTTTTAACTATGAAAATTTTATCGCTTTTCTCTACGAACGATACATTTTTCATACTATAAACATGCATTTCTCGCTACTCGCCGGTGGTGGGACTAGTGCCTAAACCTTGAAACACAGAGAGCGGTGGCAGGGCGGTGAAGCGCGGCACTCCGCCTCCGGTATCAGTGTGTTTCTAACTTAAAGCATAGGATCTTGCGGTGATATTTGCGTGAGCGAGTAAAAATCAAACACGAGACAACGACATCTTTTTGACAGCATCTCCCAAAGAGTAAAAGGTTCCGTGAAGTGGTAAATGGTCCCCCAGTGGTGTTAAACTCTCCGCACGGAAGTAAACTTACCCTGAGCGCGTCGAGAGTAACATTGGCGTCTTGCGGCGCAATCTGCTTCAGTAAGTAAGAATAGATTTCGGAGTCTGCGACGTCCTGCTGGAAGTTGGTGCAGCGTCGCGTGACTCCGGCGCTCTGGAGCTGGTGGTTCACCCAGCGGAGGAGGATCGCTTCGGGAGACAGCGCCATGAGGTCCTCGATGCGCTCCTGTAAATTAACAGAGAAAATTTTGAATATGTTTTGAATGGGCAAAAATTTGTTTCATCAGTCTTTCCGGATGTTCATCTGATCTTATCTACATTACAGTAGTATAAGGTACATTTCTTAACTGATTCTAATGAAATTTTGTCAGTAGATAATATATTTATACGGATGTTTTTCCATAAATAAACAAATAAATATCACAGGACAATTCACACCAATCGACCTAGTCCCAAAGTAAGCTTAGCAAAGCTTGTGTTATGGGTACTAAGCAACGGATCAACATACTTATATAGATAAATACATACTTAAATACATATTAAACTTCCAAGACCCGAGAACAAACATTCGTATTATTCATACAAAATATCTGCCCCAGCCGGGATTCGATCCCGGGACCTCAAGCTTCGTAGTCAGGTTCTCTAACCACTGGGCCATCCGCTCGCCAAAAATAAATTATCATAAATTACCAAATAATTTATCATATTTCAGCCATTTCGAAAACCTCGCGAGGTCTTGGCGAAGACACAGACTGGAAGTCCGTCGGAAGCAGGCGTCACAGGGCCAATCATTGTGCCACATTTTGGGGAAGCTTTTGTCCAGCAGTGGACATCTTTCCGCTTACGATGAGATTATCGATAGAAAATGCGTCAGAATTTAACTGTTGGCAAGGCTGACTGCTATATATTATTACCTCGTCATTGAGCAGCTCTGTAAGCCCTGGACAGTGTTCGAGAGTGATTTGATTGAACAAACCGATGCGGATAATCTGCCATAGTAGACCCAGCACCAAGTGTGGTTTGCCTGAAAACAAAATGATTTATTAAGGAATACGGTCATTTGAAAGGTATTTAAAGGGGCCGAAGTCAAGATAAAGCCCTTTGGTGGCATACAATTTATAGTCTGGTTTTTATTACACAAAGCAAAGAGTTGTTTGGCATGCAAGGCAACCTGTTATACTTTTTAATTCTGACTTATATTATAATAACATTCTATGGACCAAATTAGTTGTCTGATAATAAGAACCTTTTTTTTTAATCATACTAGTTTTTGTCGAAGACTTTCGTCTGCCAAGAATTCGTTTATGGCTAGCCCGCTAGAAGCAGAAGGTTCAGTCAGCGATATAAGCATGAAAATATAAGAGACGAAAGATTTATTTTTCGCATTTATAATATTACTAGCTTTTGCCCGCGACTCCGCCCGCGTGGTATTTGATTATCGCGCGCTGTTCCCTCGGGAACTGTACATTTTTCCGGGATAAAAAGTAGCCTGTGTCACTCTCGGGACCATAAACTATCTCTATGCCAAAAATCACGACGATCTCTCGCTCCGTTACGGCGTGAAAGACGGACAAACATACAAACACACTTTCGCATTTATAATATTAGTATGGATTATTAGTAAGTAAGCGATCTGGAATTGAAGTCATATGGTGAAGACCGCAACCTAACCATTTAAATATCTCAAAAACGTAACGATTTATACAATAATTCTGTGTGTCCTTGAACAAATAATCTTTATCGCGTATGATTGAGTCACGTACTCATTGTCATAACTAGATAACAAATATTGATTATTTAATAACGAATTCAAGCACCGGAAATCCGATGGAACCGTAAGAAATGATGAACAACATTGAACTCGGACTTGGGCCACATATTCGGTTACCATTAGGTGTGATTGTGATCAAAAGCCAAACTCTTACGTTTACCACCACTATGTACTAACGTAACGAGGGCTATCATTTTTTGTCGTACTAAATGGCGCCACTGTTGTGTGGCTTTCAAATTCTGATATTACGGGCGTAAAAACAAACAAAAATACAAAAATAATAATTATAAAAAGCGAAAATTTCAAGTGTATTTATGTGTATGTAAACTCTTTATTGTACAAAAGAAAATACAGAAGAAAAAACAACAGATATTTGTACAAAGGCGGGCTCATTCTTTTTAGGGATCTCTACCAATCAAACGTTTTGTGTGGATGAGAAGTGCAATCAGTTGGGGACCGACGTGTGAACTATAGGTATAGCTAGTATATTTACATTAGTTGCATTTCGGCTGACATTACTTGCCACGCATAAGCATAGCATGCGCCTGGTGAAAGCTCTATTATGGTCTAGACAAGGGTGCTCTAAATGTACCTTTGGCCAAGTCGTGTGCATCTATGTTGACGATGTTGCAGCCGATGGCCTGTGAGGACACGAGCGCCAGCGTGAGGTTCTCGTGTTTGGTGTACAGCGTCAGGTTCTTCTTGTTGATCGCTCGCTCGTCTATCGTGTCCGGGCACGAGTGGTTTATCACTTTGCTGGAAACAAACGGAATATCTTCTCAATATTTTTATCAAACTGCGGGACTGTAACAGTTTTCCTTTTAAACTTATTAGATATTTTACTGGATTTTTGCTTTCTGATTTATCAAGCCGTAGTGACTAAACTGTAACAAAAAATTGAAAAATAGTCTTAGTAAAATTATTTACATATTTTTGTGATACCTAGTCCAAATCAGATTGAAAATTGTAAGTGAATTTGAGGCGAATGGCTAGTGATAAAATTATTAATAAATTAATTTACGTTTTTTTTTAAATAACGCTTAAGGAAAACTAGGCCTAAGATAAAGGTAAATTGCAAAAAAAAACATAAATCATAACATAATTTAATTATAAACAATTAAAACAACAGGCGAAAATAATAATTAAATTGATGAGGTCATGCCCCCGTTGATAAGATACGGCATAACCTTAATTTCTCGGTAGATATGATGAGCCTGAACTTGACCTTCAGTAGATTAACTTCCGAAACGACCTTGTTGTCAAGTCAAATCAATAACTTCGAGACGTAAGTAATTTAGACTACTTTATCAATGAGGACATGCCTATAGTCTGTTGTTCATTATTTTTTCCAATATTTATTGCGTTTAATAAATGCTATTGTAGCGCATCAAAAAAACTCTCCCAATCTTGGCAATTTTCCTCTACACACATAAGGACCCAATAGTCACTAAAGTTATATTCGCAAAACAACCAATACGCATAACGCATATAGGTTCTAATGCGTATGGGTCCAAATGCCTAAGATCCAAATGCGTATGGGTCCAAATGCTTAGGGTCCAAATGCGTATGGTAAATTTATGCGTGTAAAGTATGCTTTTTTTTTTTATTTGCTTTTTTTTGTTTGTATTTTCGCACGAATCACAGCAAATTTTTAAACTGGCTGTCATTTTATTTCTTGAATACGATTGGTCAAGGCCCTTGGTCTTGGTACAGTTGCTGATGCGGTTTACATTACACGGAGCAAGTGGACGCCTATTCGAAAATAGTATGAGCAGCGCAGCGCACATAACTGCACAAGTCGCGTGCAACGGATTTTATTATTCATTCATTCATTTTTATTTTTCATTCATTCAATTTTATCTGCACCCGCGCGCGCAGGCGTGCGCCCGCGAAGTTCATCCGCGCCATCTAGCGTAGGCACTAAGACTGAGAATGCAGCCGAAACGTCAATGTAGTTTTAAAATAAAATGCCTACATACTTCCTAGTTTTAATAATTGCTTAATAAGATTTAGGTACCCACCACAAAATGAGTCCATCCTTCAGTTTCTCATACAACTGTTTGCCTTCAGCGTCGATTGGCAATAGGTGCTTCAGATCAGGATCGTGTTCTAGGTTGCTGTTGATCCATCCTGAGAAAGCCATCTGCTCCTCCAGTCTGACCGAGTGAGTTGTTCCTGAAGACCAAATGAACATCACTACTCTGTCTCGATCCAATATGGCGACGGTGGGGTGACACTTTTTCCCGGCCCGGATAGCACCGACATGGAAATACCGGCCCTGTTTTTTGTGTACACGCCCATAGAAACCGATAGGAGCTGCTATGGGCGTGTACACGAAGAACAGGGTCGGTATTATCCGGACCGGGAAAGAGTGTCACCCACGACGGTGTAAACAAAGACGCTGTTAGAGCCTTTACACACTGAGTTTTAGAAAAGCGCATTGACAGCGCGTTTTTCTTTTCATAGAGCAACCATGGAACTCGCGTGCGTATCGCGTTTGTATCTTTATAAAAAAGCGTCAACGACGGAGCGTTTAAAAAAACGCGGCGTGCAAAGGCTCTTAGTGTTCAACAGAAAAGAAATCTTAAATCTTTACAGAGTATTAAACAAGGTAGCTCTACGCCGCTTGTCATCTTTTAAACTGCGCAACAGTTTTTATGCGGTTTTCATCAATACTTTAAGCTTGAAATACACAAGTTACCGCCTTTGACGACAGACTTCATTTATAATCTCTTTTTCAATATTGCACCCATGCGAAGCCGGGGCGGGTCGCTAGTATAAAATATACAATCAATTACCATCACTGGACGCTTCGCTCATGCCACCAAGGTGTTCCAGATTCTCCTTTTTACTGACAGCCTGCTTAAACGTGCTTGAGACCTAGAAAAAAAAAACATTCAACAGAGCGTTAAATAAATCACAACTACTACAAAAGCTTAACTAATATAATTGGCAACAAATTTAAACACACGTAAAACGGTTGTTTGTATATTAAACTCGCTCAATTAATTTCATGGTCAGTTAGCACCGTTTTTTTTACTTAGATATAATTGCTTTTTGGGATACTAACTCGTATTTTATTTGGAGGTGAACGAACCAGTGAATGTACGCTCGGCAATTTAAATTATTTCCGACCTTGTCATTGTGTAAACATCACTGAAAATGGGAACCGTCATGGGTAAAAAATAGTACATCTAGTGCCATCCACTAAGACGGGTGATTTTGTCAAAATTAGACACTAATGACATTGTAATAAGAACCACGGCACGCGTCATATCGTGAATGACTCTACCTATATCTATATCCTATTGAGTCCGTCAATTATCCCACTAATATTATAAAAGTCTGTTTGTTTGTTTGTTACTTCATCACATTTAAAAAACAATTTGGTATACAGATAGTCCCGGAGAAGGACATAGGATAATTTTTATCCCAAAAAATTGCATAGTTCCCGCGGGATAGTAATAAACAAATTCTACGCGAACGGAGTCGCGGGTAACGGCTAGTATTATCAAAAAATATTGGACCCTTTTTTTGTTAATCAAACATTTTTTTCTGTAAAGATTTGATTTTTAATACAAGCTTTTATTGCAGATTGTACTTTTTGTTGACTGTACGTGCATTGTCATCCGCACTACATCCCCGTACCAAATTTCAAGTCGATGCTAAAGCCGTTGAGGAGTCCCGTCCTGAAGAGACGATCCTGCCTGGACCACTAAGAAGTCACTGCCAGATTATTGCACCAGATTTACCAAATTTCAAGCAGGAAGTGGGTATCAATTTAACTTGCAAGATTTTACCCAAATAAATAAACAGTACAAGTTAGTTAAATAGAAGCTTGTAAAAACAGGGCAAGCTTGAAAAGCTTGTAAAAATAACAAAGATGAAGCGCGTCCATCAAACCATACGATAGTGTCGCACGGCATGACGTCACGTGGGACTTTAACTGGCTATCCATACTAATATTATGAATGTGAAAATGTGTTTATATGTTTGTGTGTTTGTCCGTCTTTCACGCTATAACGGAGCGACGGAGTGACATAGGCTACTATTTATCCCGGAAAAATGCACAGTTCCCGAGGGAACAGCGCGCGATAACCGAATACCACGCGCGCGGAGCCGCGGGCAAAAACTAGTAAATAATAATCCAATATTTTGTGATAATTTAACTGACAAACTAATTAGAATTTATCAGGACACTACCGTATCGTGTTTGTAATGTAAACATCATTGAAATTGAGGTGAATGTATCCCTGTTAAAAAATGAGCGCGTTCCATTCCATTTGCGAAAGTGAACTTCCTGTTACAAGTGAAATGTTAACGTCCGAAAAGTAGAAAATTTTTATAATTAAGGTTCTCGCCGTGGTGGCCTAGTGGTTTGACCTACCGCCTCTCAAGGAGAGGGTCGTGGGTTCAAACCCCGGCTCGCACCTCGGAGTTTTTCGAAATTCATGTGCGGAACTATATTTGAAATTTACCACGAGCTTTGCGGTGAAGGAAAACATCGTAAGGAAACCTGCACAACCTCGAAGCAATTCAATGGTGCGTGTGAAGTTCCCAATCCGCACTGGGCCCGCGTGGAAACTATGGCCCCAGCCCTCTCATTCTGAAAGGAGGCCTGTGCCCAGCAAGTGGGACGTATATAGGCTGGGATGATGAATATGTGGTTTAAAAAAAAATCATTTTCGTCAAAGAATGATGAATTAAGGTCGTTCCAGATCTTCAAAATCTAGAATGTATGTTTATTTGTTAAAAGTCGAGCTCATTATCAGAATGAGACGGCTCGGGCTGTAGGTCCCACGCGGGCCCAATGCGAATTTGGAACTTCACACACACTCACTCACTCGCTTCACTTGCTCGCTAATCCTGCCGTGAAGCAGCAGTGCTTCTACTATTGTATTTCGGCATGAAGAGTAAGACAGCCGGTGAAATTACTGGTACTTGTCTAGAGGTATCCCATCTTAGGCCTCTAGGTCGGCAACGCATCTGCAATACCCCTGGTGTTGCAGATCTTTATGGGCGGTGGTGATCTCTTACCATCAGGAAACCCACTTGATCGTTTGCCATCCAGTTGAATAAAAAAAACACCATTGAATTGCTTTGCAGGTTTGTGCAGATTTCCTTACAATATTTTTCTCCACCGTATAATTCATTCACCTTGCAAGTTGAATTTAACAAGAGTTCTAGCCATTGGATTGACTTGGAATTCGCTACGGATTATCCCCTCGTTCGGATATCCATGCTAGTAGGTACAGTCAGCAAAAAACCTTGTTTTAAAAATAACACTTGTTAACGAACGATCATTATTTTATTGCTCCGTAACTAGTTTAATAAGCCCTATGCCCGATTCTAACTAACGTTAAATCGCTAAGAAGATTCAGTTTATTGGGTTCAAATAGATTGACACAACCTATTTCATGTACTTTTGATCAGTAATTCTATGAAAGTGTTTTGCGTCGGTCGAGGGGGAAACAAAACAATCACATTACTCTTTCTTACTAATAAGTATAAAATGAGGACTGAATCGATTGCCATGAAATTTTGCGTTGATCATAAGACAAGAATAAGCATACATTTTGTCAACAACTAGTGAATTAATAAGTAAAAATACATCCTATGTTTACAAAACAAGCGAAAAACATACATCTTTTATGTAATTTTATTAACCCCTGACGCAAAAAGAGGAGTGTTGCTAGTGTGTCTGTCTGTGGCACCGTAGCTCTTAATCGGGTGGAGCGATTTGAATGCAGTTTTTTTATTTAAAAGCAGGTTTTCTAACGATGGTTTTTAGACATGTTTTATCAAAATCGGTTCAGCCGTTTTTGAGATATTGAACTTTGAAGTGACAATGTCGGGGTTTTTTAATTAAAGTAAGTTATTTGAACTTTGAACATAAATATCAATTTGAACCGCTTTAAAATATAATAACCATATCCCTCCTTCGATCAGTGTCAGGTACAAACTGAAAAATACTGAAACTGACCTAAATTGAAAATACAAACTGAAATATAGATGCACAGAAAAACCAGAAAAATAAGACCAACACTGGGAATCGAACTCAGGTCCTCAGGCTTATTTTTCTGGTTATTCTGTGCATCTATATTTCAGTTTGTATTTTCAATTTAGGTTTCACGGGATGACCGTAAAAGTAAAAATTTGGAATTGAAATAAAAAATATAAATATTCCAAAAAAATAATCTTGAAACTGACCTGTTGCGCTTTCAAGTTGGCGCAGAGCTCTTCAAACTCTGTGAGTGTGATGCCGTTCTTGCGTGAATCGCCGTTGACGTTGCCATTGACGCCGCGCCCGTGCTTCGGTCCGTTGTCGTAGTACTCCTCTATCATACACCGGACCTGGAAATGTGGAGATGCTTGTCAATATTTGCACTGATATTATGAATTGGGTTGAATGTGGGCACATTGCTTGCAGGACTGATGGCCGGTGGGGTCAGAAGGTTCTCGAATGGCGTCCGCGGACCGGGAGACGGGTCGGTAGGCCTCCAACAAGATGGAGCGACGAAGGATACATTTATCCGTCAAATAAAATGCCGATTGGTGTAGTAAATGAAGGAAGTTGTTGTATGGAGACCCAAGCATTAATTCCTCAGTCTATGAAATTTTGCTTCGTTATTGTATAGTATGAGCCGTAACTAAAATATAAAAAATCCAAAAAAAACACCTAAGTTAGGTATTTATAAGCTAAAAATCGTCGCTACTTTTGAAAAACTCGTATCTCGAAATGGATAATTTTTCCGAGTGCACTTTATGACCATTAAGTCAAGGTTCAATTTCATTCAGGAGATTTTTTCCAAGTAGTGACGAAACACAAATCTCTTTATATAGTAATTTAATTTAATTTCTGCTGGGATTTTTTTTTTTATATTTCATATATTGTTCCAATACGTTACATGAGTATGTCTATGTTGAAGAAAGTTTGAACGGAGCATTTTTTTTTTCTTTATTTTTTTTTTTGATATTTATACAACTCTTTATTTATTGATACTTTATCATACTGTCAAGTTTTTTCGGGCTGAGGAATTACTGTTGGGTCCACTACCTTTATTTACTGCACTAGATGCCGTCTCCGTCTATTCGAACAAAACAAACAGAATACATCACAATTATCCGTCAAATAAATTTAATCTATGGATTGTGAAACAGAGGGTTAGTCTGTTAGAGTTTAAGTAAAGGCCTCTGGTTACCTTTACAGTACATTGGTTATAGCTCTGTATTGCTGATGCTTAATAGGGTGAGGGCACCAGTCATGGATAGGAACCAATAATGGAATATTTTTTCCGCTAACCCAATATTAAGAAACCGACACTACTTTTTCTAAAACTAATAACACTTATGTGCAGATAACTGATGATCGCAACTGGTAAAGTTCATAAATGATAAGCTATAAGGCATTGAATCCTTGCTGTCCATTACTGGATACTACTGTACTTAACATGACCATGATTGGTGCCGTCACCCTATATGCGGACCATATTTTCGAATAAAATAAATGTATTTCACGCAATATTGTAAAGGAAGTTGATAGATAACATAACCTCACGCCGAACACTCATCTTTATTAAACATGACCATAAATGGATACAATGAGGAAAATACATTTAAAGTTATAACTGAGCAACTATATAAGGTATTTAAACACGTTCAAAATACGTAGTTAAATGTTTGTCACATTTTATTTGTATA
Organism: Choristoneura rosaceana; assembly: GCA_037349165.1. Lineage (NCBI taxonomy): Eukaryota > Metazoa > Arthropoda > Insecta > Lepidoptera > Tortricidae > Choristoneura > Choristoneura rosaceana. The sequence goes on from JAZBNJ010000013.1 coordinate 6,116,305, forward strand.
GGAATGGATGTTCAGGGAAATTTCAATACCGGAAATTTGATGCTGTAGGTACTGTTCGTTTGGTGATTAGGTGTGAACTAGGTGCCTACAACTAATTTTGCCAGCAACAATATCTAATAGGATAAATAATCGAAAATATCTACATAACTATTTTCGTATAGTCGTCGTTTTTGAACGCTTTACCAGATTATTAACATTTAATATAAAAAAAATCTAGGCAAGCTAATTAAATTCCCGACGTGTGAATATTTGAGACAGCTAACCTTCCATTGTGGTATTTTGTATCCAACTCCGTCGAGCGCGTCTTTCAGCTCTTTTAGGTCGATGTAGCCGTTGCCGCTTGTGTCCAACTGTAACAAGACAAATATAATATTTAGATATATCCACATTAATAAAAAAAAAAAAGCATCCTCTATTTTGGGACGTTTTGGAGAAGCTCAGTCACGCAAGGAACTATGAAGAGATAGAATTCGGAATAAATACGGAAATTCGCCGAAAAACTAGTCACCACAGACTTCGAAGAACGGATAAGCACTGGGGGTAGGTAGGGGAAAAGTTCTCGAGTGCCGACTAAGGAGCGGGAGACGCAGTGTTGACAAGCCTCCTAGTAGGCGGACAGACAGTATCGCGAGGGTCGCTAGTAACTGGTGCATGCAAGTGTAAAGTTGTCGTTTATTGAGGCGTTCTAAGGGAGAGTTGTTTGTTCAACAGTGAACGTCTTTTAGTGATGATGAAATTTTGCTGCCCTGTATTCGGTATTGAACAAGAGCGCATCGAGACGCATCTGTTTAAGGGTTTACAATCCGTGAGCTTTTAGAAAACCCTTCGGGTTTCGGGGGAAATCGGAAGAATTCGTTAGTAAAAAATGACAATTGTCTTTTTGACTCAGTAGCAATCCATCACGCGTAGAGTGCACTCGTTGTGTTTTCATTGATGTATATAGAGCAGTTAAAACCACCAATTGCATATATTTATTTAGGTAGTTTGTTATTTTTCGGAAATTGATTTCCATGGCGAGTCAACTTAAGCAGGGTATGTCTGTAAATGCCAATCACTGGAAATTGATTACAATATATTTATAAATATTTTGTATATAAGTTGAATTTTTTAAGAAAAAAGTGGTCGTAAATATTTTAATAAGGTACTACACCGTGTTATAGAAGCAACGGGGATTTCGAAAACTGCATTAAAAAGAATATAAAACGAACGCAGACCAAAAAAATTCATTTGACGCACCCAAGAGAAGTAGATACAGTATAACAACAGCTCTATATAATTCCAAACAAAAGTACTGTGTTGAGGCGGGGTGTTCTCAATTTAAATTGACGATGGAAGAATTCGAAAATGCTGATTTTGTTTTATTTGTATCATGACAAAAAGTCATATTGTATTAAAATTAGAAAAAGATAAAGAAGCGTAATATTATTATAGTAAGGTTCATTTTGTACTGATGGTTATTCTTTACATAACTTTTTACGGTAACTTTGAAAAGTTTTGCAAGTTGATAACAGAACAGAACCGTGTATCACGATCGCGTGTCATCGTCAATACCCGAAGCATGCTTCTAAAATCCGAAGGTTTTTTTAAGATCTCACGGACTGTACCTATTTGTAATCGACTTCCAATTTTTATTGCGCTCAATAAGTTTATTATAAAGTTTAAAATGAAACTGTGAGTAAGTCGATGCGTCACAAAAAACTACAGGCTGTGGCGAGGTTGTGTCAAATCGGGAAAACTGAAACCGGAAGGAAAAGCCGGACATTGGATGGAAGATTCAAAATAAAAAAAACCGAGGCCAAAAAATATTGGACAAAGAATTTACGGACGAGAGGTATGCGTGTGGAACTTTTTTGAAAGAAACTTTAAAAAAATGATCTTGGCACAGAATCATGTTTTTAATCAAGAGAAGGACCTACAATACACGAATCAGTTTACCTCGACTTTAGATGAATTCGGCCAAGAAATTCCTTTACCACCTTAAGGTTCAATGTCAGTTGTATCAGTTATACTCGTATGGCTTAAATAAAACTTACAAGTCAACATCGTAAACAATCAGCCTTACTATTTTTTCCTGTGTAGTAAATAACTGTAAAAGTCTGAAACTAGAAAAAGACGTGGTGGCCTAGTGGTGACCTATCGCTTCTCAAGCAGGAGGTTCGTGGGTTCAAACCCCGGCCAGCACCTCGGAGTTTTTCGAAATTCATATGCGAAATTGCATTTGAAATTTAACCACGAGCTTTACGGTGAAGGAAAACATCGTGAGGAAACCTGCACACACTTGTGAAGTAATTCAATGGTACGTGTCAAGTTCCCAATCCGCACTAGGCCCGCGTGGGAACTACGGCCCAAGCGCTCACATTCTGAGAGGAGGCCTGTGCCCTGTGGACGTAAATAGGCTCGGGTAAGGATGGGTATGTACTTAACTGTTATAAAATAATGGCAAAGAACTTGGTCGACTTGTGCGTGAGTATAAAGTACAATTCAATAGAATCTGACAATTTTCTAGACATTTAACACACCCTAACGTGGGCACGCTTGATTATATATGTCCCTGTTGTTGCAATTATCATCTAAAAGGAATCAAAAAAGAATAATAGTCACATCACAAAGCCTTAGGCAACCCGGTGTTCATATTAGTAGGCTGGAAGTGTCTACAGGATTGTCAGATTCTATTGAATTGGAGTATACCTAGTGCCATCCACGAAGACGCGTGGTTTTGTCAAAATTAGACATTAATAACATTCTAATAAGAACCACGGCACGCGTCATCGTGAATGACTCTACCTATAGGTAGGTACTTCAGAAGTGATTAAAAGCATGAAATGACTCATTCATAAGATTTTATACCCCAACAGCCGTCATGCTATGACTATGACACATTATTTAACATATCTTAATCGTAATTTATCATAACAATCATGTCCATCTAATGAACAACCACTTAATTAAATATTAACAACCAGTCCGAGCTATTACCTTCATACAATAAATTTTAAAGGAATGCGATTAAACGAAAGTGGAATTAATTAACTCTTGATCTCTATACTACCCAGCGAGACTTAAAAAATAATATATTTTTAACTTTTTGGTCGCGCTCGTCCAACCACGAAGGTGTACAGTCAAGAGCATAAATATCTAAACAGCATTAGCGTCAAATATCTAAAGAAAGAAAGAAAGAAAAATTTATTTTGGCTCAATAAGTACCACCTAAGACTAAGACTAAAACTAGCACTATAACTATATTAGATACTTGGTGACACGACAGGACACCAAAAAGGGTCTCCACTCAGCATGTGTTGCCGCACATTAAGTGCAGCAACGCTGGTTTTCTGTGGAGCCCAGACGGTAAATAGGTATGCATGACCCAGTTCCTTTGCCCCAGCCAGACGATGAAATATTCTACATTTTTTAAAACCATAGACAAGGAATCTACCTCATGGTTAGTGACATAAAGGTGTATAAATATTTTTTACGTCTTGGTCCTTGACTTGGTTATTTATGCCCTTGACTATACAATTTTAATGAAAAATAATTATTACCTTATATCTTTTGCAATTAGAGTCTCTATGAGAAGTTAAAAGGCTAAAGTTGAGTGTACACTGTATACTAAAATGATGATACGAGGCCAGGAAAGAATGATCGACCTTGGCTTACCTTTTACGTGGCTTGGCAAGTCGATTTATGGCAATGGATAAAAAATAACTTGTGACAAAGGTGTGACATTGTGATATGCACATCGTCTTTGCATAACTTTATACCGAAGTAAAAAAGTGATCGAATCGGAACTTTCGGATTTGATCGTAGGGGTCGAAGTTAGGTCCGCAATCAATTGCAATTGCACGACATACAGCGTCTAAGGCAGTTGTCTCTCCGCCGGCGAGGAAGCCATTGGCTATCGACTATTTTCTCGCTCAAGAAACGAACAAAAGATATAGAATCCTGTGTGAGTAACAGAAAAATATATTAATAGTTATAGCTAGCTGTTGCCGTGCCAACAGTGCCGGCGACAACTCTCTCTCTTCACTCTTTTGTCGCAGCGACAAGAGTTTAAAACTCGCTGAGCTATAAAACTAGCTCAGAGATACTCGCTCAGCGATCTTAGCTGGGCGGCCGCCCCGCTCTAGGGAGTAGTGCAAGTAATCGCCCGTTGCACTCGAACATTCGCTTACAGCCTAGCGACAAAACTACACTCGCTTCGTGCTGCTCGCCCACTCGTTTTTAATTACTAGCTTTAATCGCTTCTCACTCATCGTCGGCGGTGGGACAAGTGGCTAAGTAATCAAAGACTTCACATTGAGTACAGCTCCAGTAACTTTGGTTGGAAGCGGCCTGCATCCACCGTGAACCCGCCGAAACAAAGCATCATTGAGTAGGTACAAATGTTTTCCTGTGATTGCCAAAGGCCAATGTCAATGTGTTAGATATAACCAATAGTATTTTATTAAGAACAATAGCTTGACAGTTCATGAATAAAGGGCAAAGACAATACAGTCCGCGCAAAAACAATGCTCGTTATGCAGTGGACAGCAACTCGGAAGATCATTAAAATTACTATTGCAACTAGACTACGAAAATATATTAACGCATTCGAAGCCAACAACGCATATTATACACTTCGTTCTCGTGACGGTCTCCTACTGCCGCTGTCATAATTTTATAGCCGTTTAACGCATATTGTGCGTTTGCAAAAACTAAAGAAGCCTTCAAATTTGCTAGCCGGCAGTGAATACGGTTTATGCCTTAAGAAGCAAGAAAATAACTAACAATTTTACAATATCTTGGTAGAAATAGTCAGTCAGTTAACAATATCTTGATCTTGATAACATTTTTATATCGATTCTAATCGTAAAATTACTAATGACATGACGACTTTACATGCGGTTCATAAGTCACGATACTATGAGTCATAAAATATGTAGATATAAGCAAAACATCCTCATAAACACGGAAAATAAAGGTTAAGATATATTATATGGGCCATATGGATAGTTCTCAAGTTTTTTGAGGCCTATACCGAGCTGTGGAAGGTAAATATTTAACCTGAATTATTTATTATACTCAGCGGCACAAAATTTAGCCCACACTAAATAGAAAATTACCTTTATATGTATTTGAGGGCCAGATTTTTTGCTGCTCAGTATTACTTAACGTAAATATAGCAGCGCAGGCAAATATGTAGTTCACTAAGCGCAAAATCTTGTTAACTGTCTTTGTCTAGACGCAAAACAATCTACATAGGTATACAATGCGCATGCTCAAAGCATTTTGTGATTTGTTATACGTATGATTTTATTTCTCCAGCGAAATATAATAAGCAACTTGACATAACAGAAACGAGCGTTCGCAAGTAAAATACTTTTCGAGCTGAACTTCAATTACATATTGATATAAACAGGGACAGTGGGTACTTGGTGAGTCCAAACAATCGTGTTTACGCTACGTCGAATAACATAGTTAGTCATAATGTGATAATGACGTACGTCTTTTGAAATAAATGAAGTCATTTTTATAGTACGTACTTGGAAGATTGACATGGAATTCTTGATTCTGCGCGATGATAAGGCGTGATGAAGTTAATCACCTTCAATTAAAATAGATATCTTATACCAATTTTATCATCTATCTACTCGGTTCCATCCAAGTGAGAGTGAGACGGACGTTGAACGTAACTCTTGTCACTTTATCGCAGCGTAGGTGGATTTTAAAGTTGATGAGATTCACAAACCTTTATTAGACATCAAACCATTCATAACACACATTGGATGATTCGGTTATAATTAATTTACATACTAAGCGCTATTTTTCCGGTATTATGAACTTAACAGTTAGTTTAATAAGAACCGTGAAGAACCTATTATCTTTGTCTAGTATTTCCGAGCGAGAACATTTCACACGGTCCCAACTCGCACTATAAATTTAATCTTGTTTAACGTTTCAACACGTGAATCGCTCATTCACGTACCTGATAATTACAAGAAATGTTAATGAGGGCATGGTCTGCTTGGCACCCGAAAGTGGAAGCAAGGTCAGCCGACTTACGAGTACCTACACCTTTATTTTACAATGGTGGTGTGAAAGTTTTCGGTAGACAAACCCGGGGCAAAAACTACCTTAAAACGGCGAGTGTACGTTGAGATGTGGGCTACTGTTGAAAGTTATATAGGCAACCCCGTGGGAATTGTTACGGGGCCCGGCCACTGGTATATATGCATGTTAGTCAATCCAGTCAGTGTTTTACCATTTTTTATGACAGTTACTAAAGGATAAACAGCCTTTAAATGTGCCTTTGGCCTACTAAACAACAGTTGCGTCGATATTGGGTTGTTCCTTTCAACGCTGTGCTTATTGCAAGCGCAGCCATTTGAAGCGATTCCATGGAATCAAAATGTGTTGCCACCATTGCCGGCTAAATTTGGTTAGTCTTCATTATTTTGCCACGTTCTTCGTCAGGACGTTAACTCTCTTACTAGATATTTTTCTTTAACAATGGGCTCCTTAAGTGCTTACAGGGGAAGTTGGAAATCCGAGGGAGAGGCTTTTGCCCAGCAGTAGGACATAGAAAATGGCTAAATACAAAAAAATGGGTGAAATATTTCAAATTGTATTTACCCAGCTTTTATTATTTGTATTTCTATTTCATGAACAAGTCTACAATTTGAAGATTCAGATGTAAGATTCTCTTTACTTTAATCTTGCGACATATATCTATGAGATTACTAAAATAATAGAGATATATATTTGGATAAAGATGGAACAAACTTTATCGAATTATATATTTTGAGATATTTCACGAACGTCACAATTTTTTGCTGACGATCTTATTAAGAAGTTACAGAAGACAGAACAACAGTTGTAAGAAATACAAATATCTACATTATTTACTAATTACTTACAGAAGAAAGTAATATCATGTTTCTTGGTTCCTAATCCAATTAAATCTATGTACTTTTTCATTTTCATTTTTCAAGCGTGTTCGTATTATTTATTTAACTAAACTTTTTATTACTGTTCCATTTCGGAATTGCTAAATTGTAAAAACTGACATAATTTCCCACAGGACCATGATTATCAAATAAAACTGCCACAGCCGATAACCTAATTCATTAAAATAATGACAGCTGACCCACGACCTTTAACATAGATTAAAATGCCCTGTACTGTAACAGAAAATACTTTAAAACGGCATTTCGAGGTTACAATTTTTAACTTGTCAAATATTGATACGATAATTTCAAGGAACTCATTTACTAAATTGTTACAAGCAATTAGTAGTTCGAAAGATAAGAAAGTACATTTCAAATTCATACAGGCAACACATATGTAGGTAATCTTTAAACATGATACTGTCTATCACTAGACACGACAATTTCGAATAGATTAATAGATTAGAAACAACGTATCCATACACTCATATTTGACTGAAGTATTGTGATCGAATTAAAATGTCAAGCCAAATATGGGCAACACGATTTTGAGTAAAACAGTGAGCTTATAGCACATAACGGCTTGTAGCTTAGCTTATATCTCGCACATTATTAATGGTGCATCAGATTGATCTTCTTCTTCTTCTTCCGGTGCCCTCTCCTATCGGAGGTCGGCGATCATTAGGGCTATCCTAACCTTAGAGACTGCCGCTCGAAAGAGGGATCTGGTACTCATTCCGAACCAGTCTCTAAGGTTTCTTAACCAGGAGGTGCGTCATCAGATTGTTACCACACGCAAACTGTTTTCGTTTGTCGCGTGGTGCATTTCTTAAACACTGGGTCACTCGGAATAGCTGACAATACTCTCTATTAAATCCGCAATATCCTCAACATTTTTGTATATACTCGTAATATATAAGGTCAGACTTTAAAAAGAAAAAGGCAGACTAAATTTGAAAATAATATCAAATGACGAAGAGACAATAAATAATCGGCGCGATGCGAGAACAATATCGTTTTCATATTACGATACAGTATCTTATCGATTTAATGTTAGTTACCTGGAACACAGCGATGATGATATACATGCCTGCTAGAATAAATGGTAAAATTAGCCATTCAGTTTGATAAATCTTCAGGAACACATTTCTCAACACTTTAATTTAATTTGGTTTACGGATTGCTAGATTCGCGAGGAGTGTATGGTGTTAAAAGTTCGAGTGAAGCTTCCATCTCAAAAATTTTACAACCTTTTGCCCTATATCCGAATTATTTATCTCTGCAAAATTAGTCCGACAGTGAAAGTGCGTCAATTTTAATACTTATTGGTATAGGATTTCCAGACAAAGATTAATATATAATCTCTCGCCATAGCTGGATTGACCCCATTGAAAGGATAACGGCAGTTACACGAGCACAAACAATAAAATCTCTATTCTATTGATCCCAGTTCAAACCAGTGCTGCAGTGCACCCCTCAGCAAAGCTACTTGTGACTCACCTCACTGAGTCAGCTGGCTGTTTACATAACAGTGGACGTTTGCGCTCTTCCGTGAAAATTGGACGCGGTAAAGATTGTAAACATGACCATATGATATTTTGCATTCGGGTAATTGTTTTTATCCGTGGGGTTTGGGGATTGTAGGTGTGGTCGCAGTAGGGCAATAGGGCATTTCTATCTACCGGTTATACCCTGAGTATCTCTCCGATTTCAACAAAATTTAGGAGGTAAACTCAGTCCATGATTCCGAGCTGTAAAAACGGGGTCTCCAGATGTGTCCCCTAAATTTTGTATGGGTGTGTCCGTATTGTTACAAAATTAAAAAAATCGTAACACATCGGGTCGGATTCTTAACGGATCGGAGAGATAAACTTAGGATACAACAGTAGATAGTAATGTCGAATATGGCACCTCATACGTTCGACAATACTTCATCATATCAGCATAGGACGTCCACTGTAGGACATAGTCCTCCCCCATATATCTCCAGTAGCTACTTACTTAGTTCGACCACATAATTAGGATCAAATACGACCGGGCACTCGGTCATTGCTTTCACCAATTAGCTACATTATGAGCACTGTAACCTAATTAATTCATAATTGTATCTGATTGATCGATTCTTGTGGCATCCATGAATTTCTCGGTACGTTATCGCGTTGATATTTGCAATTTTTAAATGGCGTGGCAATAAAATGCATATGTTTTATCAATGATTTATTGTGAGAGAAGCGTGAAAGGTTACAATCACAAACGAACGTCACAATCTGTACCATTATTATTTGTTTTGATAACAACGGAAAGGATCGAGGATTTCTATTTGAAAGAATAGCGGAAGTTTTAACGAAATTATAGAGTACGTTATCCTTTTAAATACTGCAGTTTATCAAGCCAAAAATAAGTTACTTAAACGAATTCGAATTGCTTTTGCAAATCTTAGCTTTTATTTTCGTCTCGGTAAAAATTAAAAAGTTCCCGAACGGCCTGTCAAAAATGTCAGACGCAGCATTTTTTAAGCAAGAGTCACGCCAATTATTCACGTTCTGCCATGTATGGTGCGTTTCCACACCACTTCCGACCAACTTTTAACTTATCTGATGTGTGTCAAGGGCTCAGTTTACACTTTCATGTGCGGGTGCCAACCGGCTGATATCGCATAGCATGTGAAGAATAACAATAATAGCAACTTGGTACGATTATTTATTTTAAAATCGGAAAATCGATATGATCGAAGTCGCACAGATCAAAGACAAATGGATGTACACCGATTGTACGTGTTTGTGCATATATTTTCAGATGCCTTTTATATATATAGATATGACGATCATGCATGAAGTTAAATTATCCTGTAATGGTTTGGTATATCTTGATTCGATTTTTCTAATTTTTATATAATTTGATTAAGAATATTATTAGTAGTTTTGGCTATCCGCCTAACGGGTATTGACTAATTATTAGTAATGTTTGCATGGAGCAGTAAAATTGTATGAAAGTAAGACGGTGGCATTTCGACCATGTCCCAGCAATCTAATCTAATCAATGATAAGTATTTAGGCAATCGAAACGTGCGACAATCCGTTAATAAAACAAATTTACGTCAATCATTTTATTAGCCGCTTATCATAATTTCTTAATCACCAAATTATCGTTTAAATTGCTAATTTGGGACGAAAATAGTTAAGCGGATGCAGGAATTTATGCAGTTTCCGTTCGATATAAAATAAAACAAATTAACTTAAAGAAAACATTTTTTTGACCTTATTTTTTATTCTAATGGACTGCACTTCGGCACAAAGTGAAAGATTTATCAGAAATCATCTTGCCGTCTCTCCTCTCTCATCTAATGCATGAGTCTGTTGGGACTTCTCTATTCTGTTCAAATTTCTGATAGTGTTTGCCTTTTGTTTATCCTACGACTCTTTAGTATGATATGCATTACTCGGACAAATGGATTTGTTTCACTTATAAAGCATTTTACATTGAATACTGAAAGGAATTTAAAAGGCATTGGAAGACTAAAGGAAGTCAATTGTTTCAGACAGTCTTTTAATGGACATGAATTCGAGATAAATTCTAGGATTGAATCAGTATTCAAATCATTGCTTGTTTCATCTTTATCCGTCGAATAGCTTTCTTACGCAAAAAAAAAAACACTTTTTGCACCTATTCCCTGCCTCTCAATTTGGAATAACGATTTAAAAGATAGTTACATGAATAATTAAAGCACTAATGTATACGGATACATTACCAAATCTAAACCACTCAACCGAACCGCTTTGGCCGCAGTAAAAAAGTCTGGCAATCATTAAATCTGTCTTAACATTCTAAGCGCGCGTTGGCCAAACTTGGCGCTGAGACGTACAATACGTACATGTAACGTATAGTACATTACAGGGTCAAGGACCGCCGGCCGATGCTTATGCGATTAGGGGACCAATGACCTAGGGAATGCCTGATCGAATGCTCGAGCCTCAATCGGATCCGTTGTGTGATATGAGATAATTGCGTGAGGTTACAATGTTCATAACCATAGGAGTACCTATGGCTGAAATTATACCCACTCTTTTGTGATGTAAGCGTTTACCTATTTAAATCTCAGTTAAGTATCAATCAAATAAAAAGAGAAAATGGAGTTCTAAGAACAGCAAAGTGAGGCAGGTGAAACTACATCTTCAGTTTTTACTTTTTATTTGGTCTGGGACCGTAGTAATTGCCATTTCGCATGTGGGCAGAACAGTGAAACAGACCTATGGGACTAGTTGAAAGGACAGTAGCGTTCAAATAAGTAGGTATAGGAGTCAAATATGAGAGTCAAGCAAAAAAAGTTACCTTGTCTTGACTTGCCTTGCTTGCTTGTTTTTCCCCTAGCGGGGAGCAAACTGCCCCGAATAACTAGACAGGCAAGTTATTAACTGTTCTGCTTTAGTTACTGTCTAGTCAGTACTGTTCTGTCTCGGTGCGTGCTTTTAAACTTAAACAGTAGCAGTACTGTGCCGTGTACTGGTCTGCCTCTTCCTGCCCTCGTGTGAAAAAAGCAAAAGGGTTTGAATTTGAGGGTCACCGTCACCGACGGTGCTGCCTGAAAATCAGCGCTGGTGTTTTTTTAACGCTTAAGCATTATGCTGAGCCAGTGTCCTATTCATAACCGCAATGGCACAATACCTTCGTGTTGTCTATTTATGCCTAATAACATTGTTGTCTTGTGTTGTGAATAAATAAATTTTCTTCTTTCTTTAATTTGAGGGGAAGAGCTGTGTGAAGATAGTACAATAACACCTTCTAGTGTATCGATTCTTTAAAGTTTGTAGATGTACTTGTTTTCGATAATAGTTTCGCTTCCGTCGACGAAACGGAGCGGAGAGAAGACGTAATCGTTCAATCACATAATTTCAAACAAGTGAAGGACTGTATTTCAAGTAATTTGACTGGTTAATGCTGGGGAAAAAGTCGTCAACATAGGTACTGCAAGTAGGTTTTTTTTTTCGGGTGAGGTGGAGAATGCTTATAGAATACTGCCGAGCCGAGCCTGACTCATCTGGGAATTGCTCACCAGACGAGCAAGTATAGGTGCATCGACGGAAATTAAATGAGCTATAAGAATATTCACTTATTCCGTTGCATAATTTAGGACATCCATTGTTTTCAAAAACAATGAGTTCTGAATTGGGTTTTAACACAATATTATTGCTAAATCCGCGTTTTATCCATAACTTGAGTCACAATGTGGTTTATAATATCCATAACATAATTCTGAAACCTTTTAAAGGTGGGGTGCGGTGTTAAATATTAAATACGTAAGGAAATTCCCAGTTAAAAACGCTGCACTACGGGGAATCCGTACTTATACTGAACAGATAGGAGTCTTTGAACAGGCGGTACATATTTACCATGATTAGAATGAACTTTGCTTAGGACCTAAATTCTACGTAAAACCCTGAGTTAGACTAAATACTTAGAACAATCCATGGTGAACTTAGTGGGGTAAGTATTCCCAGAAACAAAACCGCATCATAGTCGGCTTCGTCGGCCATTTTTTGTTTAGCACCTTTTTGGTTTTTTATTTGCGCACTCGAAGGATGCCAACAACTGGACACTATTGCTAATTCTGCGCCGTTTGTTCGTCCGGTTGGCGCAGGCTCATAGGGCCGATATTGGATCGTAATAAAATAATCGTAATTTTCACGATGTGATAGTAGTAGACTGGATTGAGGGAAGATATACGAAAATTACGAAACTATTGCAAGACTGTAAACTTCATATAGATTTCTGAAGAGTCATTTTGTGTTTGTTCTTACACCCGCATAAACAGTTTAAAGATGCATATTTTACGAATAATTTTACGCTAGGTCAACGGGTCATTATAATTATAATACACCAATGTAAGTAGCACTTTATAGTTTAGTTGTGTTGCTTTATTATTGAACTAGGTTTTTCCCGGAACTTCGTATGCCAAGAATTCGTTTATCGCTCACCCGTGAAAATGCTATTTTCCAGGATAGGGACTATCCCATGTCCTTCTCAAGGCCTCAGAATTATACTCGTACTAAATCACATCTAAACCGGTCCCGTGATTTAAGCGTGAAGTAACAGAAGTTACTTTCGCATTTAAAATATTAGTATGGATGAAAAACAAGTCGTAATTGGTATAAGTGGAGCGTTCCTGATACCTTGGCCGGTCATTAAATATCAGATGCTTGCGAACGATGGACTAGTAACCGACATGATTACAGGACGTGACATACACACACATTGCGGACCTATTTTAAGAGGGACATGTTGTTTAACTTGTTATTTTATGTAGTGGTCCTATAGTGCTGTGGCGTATGTATACCACTGCTGGGCACAGGCCTCCTTTCAGAATGGAGGGCTTGGGCTGTTGTCTTCACGTGGGCCTAGTGCTAGTGCATTTAGGAACTTTCACAAACATCGGATTGTATAGATGGGTGTGCATGTAAAAATCATGGTGATTTCAAATGTAATTTCTCATTTGTTTGAGTTCTGAAAAACCCAGAGGTTCAAGCTCGGAGTGAAACCATGATCCTTTGCTGGAGGCCATAGGTGGTATTCATTCAGCTACCATGACTACACTATACTTACCTTAACTATACTCCAAGGGAAAAACGATCACATTAAAATATGAAATTGATTCTTCGTAAATACGTTCCTTCATTAGAAGCCGTAACCATAGCGATGAGTATTAAAATTTACATGTAAATATAAATAATTACCGAGCTAACATTCTAAGGGTTATTTACCATTATCTCTTAGTCATATTTACTTATACATACTTACATCACGTACTTACATTGTTAATAATGTATTTGTAATGGGGACTTATAAAACTGAGTACGATGCAGGAAGGGGATTTTTAGGTTAGTTTTGTTTTTATCATTATTTTTGACTGTATATTGCTGATAGTTACAGTTCGGTAAGATTTCTTAGGTTAATTCTTTTTATTTTTATATGTATTTAACTCTTAATTGTACAAAATAATGTAAATTAAATAAAGCTTAGAACTTTAATGTATTTGTTAGTAAAATCATGTAAAATATACGAGTATGTCTATAAGTACATGGATATGGCCTAGACTTTAAAACTTTTAGATTTTACTTTTTCGTTAGTAGAACGATCGATAGTTAAGCAAGCAAGTAAGAAAAAATTGTTACTGGTGTTTTTTAATCTGTGGGCCGCAACCCCTGGGGGTCGCGGTATCTTTAAAATATCCCGTTATTGTGTATGTTTATTCAATGTGTGTATTATCAACGTACGATAATATAAATAACTGTTAGTGGAGGTAAGCAGGGGGTCGCTAAATATTTTTCAAACCTATTGCGGCCCCGTCCTGAAAGTTTGAAAAACACTGCTCTAGAGCGATCGCTTCACTTTCAACGCTAATTCCGGCCTTCAATACTTACTTTTTCTAGACCACAGTGCCTTCGGGAAAAGAAAACCGGCCTTGATTATGTTATCAGCGGAATAGCACATTCAATCATCAACGTAGTCGTCTTCAACACCTGTCACACAGAGGTCAGGTCACGATGATTATCAGACAATAGTCTTTTGGGAAGCGGATCATGAGAACTTAGCGGTACAAGGCGGCAGTGGGAACTTCACACGATCGCGAGGGGTGGTCAATGTAGCTGTAATGTTATGGTAATGTAAAAGGTGCTTTAAAGCTTGTGTGGATGTTCTTAAACTGTTCTCCGTAGTTTAGGGACAGATTTAGGTTCAGACGAGGATTTTTCTTTAAAGGAAACATCAGCATGTTTAATTTTAAGAAAAACGGTCACATTGGTATAACATTGGCAGGTAACTTATTCGAACTTATACAGTGATCTTAGTGACCTCTGGTGGTCGGATTGTTTTTTTTTGCTAAAAGTACCTACTTTACAAGACTCAGAAGGACAAAATTGTACAGAAATTTAAAAATTTTGTTAGGTTATTATTTATACAAAGCAAATAGGTCGCTGTAATATAAACAATTTTGAGTATCGGTAATTTGCAAAAGGTGTCACATACGGGTGTAGTATTTTTTATCATTGCTATGATTTGCTCAAGTCTCTAAGGAAGATGTCAAGATATATTGTTATGTGAAACATAAATTCGTACACGTATCTGATCCCTCCCTAATGCCCAGTATAACTTTCTACGATCACTTCGAAGTTCAATGGAGTACTCCCATGAATCCGATCGATGTAAAGCTGTGTGAAGTTAGCACCCAACATTCGAAAGATATATATTTTTTATTTTAGTTTCGTAGATTTTGATATGCAGTTGATACGGTAGCTTTATTTCCAATAACAGCGGATAAAAAAGATGGTCATTAATTAAAAACAAAATATAAGTAGCATGTCGCTGTAACATTGTAACATTTTTCTTTTTTCGTTCTAAAAAAAAACTTTTAGAACTGAAAAAACTCAACCCCCCATTTCGTCGACCCTCAAATTGAGTCATTGATTCTGAAAGAGAATCGTTTGTAGTTGATTGTAGTAGAAAAGTTTGTAAATTATATATTTTTTTATTTATTTTTTTATTTTTTTTAACTTATAAGTTAAACTGAGTCCGTGAGGAGTCAGCTCGGCTCGCAGTATTACGAAAAAAAAAACCCTAAACAAGTCCACGACGAGCTTAAATGATAGTTTTTTACAGACTGGCCTGTGTTAAGCACATGTTCAACGACTGCTTATGTTTTTAAGGTAACACAGCTCATTGTACTAGTGAATTTCAATTTAATGTACTATTCTGCTAAATACTAATGTTGGGTAGTATCTTCGGACTTGTTTCATACATCGGCATTCGCTTAAAAAAATAGGACAAAAACGGTACAGCTGTTCACACAAACGTTTTGCTTGTATCAAGTCCGTTCTGACCGTAAAATGTGTAAACATAGTGTGCAAATTTAAATGAACAACGGAATATTTCTCATACCCTAGTGGGTGCAAATTGAAACAAGCCTCGTGAATAATTCAAAGGATGCAAATCCGCACTACATTATTACGTTATTAAAAACGTATGCAGAATACTAAGTCGACTGCAGTTGTATCGCATAGGACAATGATAGCAGAACGTAGTGACTGTATGTAGGTACACATAGACATTAGACATTATCTTTGTAAGTGTCATTACTTACTATCTTGATGACACTTGAGGGTTATTCTTACCTACTGAATAATCTATTTATTCTTTCTATTCAGTTGAGTACTTCAATGCGACGCGGTGACTTTTAGAGCCCATTTAATAAAATTAATAAATTAAATTCAAGCAGTTTTTTTGACATACGTTTTATAAGCGTCCAAGTTGTCTCGCCATATTCATTTCGCTCTACATCGACGACCAATTGCATTGCTTGTCATCAAAAAACATTAATCTTATTTAGAAAAAAATCATATTTTTTGTCCATGTCGATGAATGAATTGATCGACCATAAAAATGTAATTAAACTCCAATTCCTGCCATTCAAAAAGCGTGGTAGGTATTAAATTGCGCCTTCAGCTTCACACTAAAATGTGCAATTTCGGCGCCAACTCATGGCAGCCGAACAATGCAATGTTGCAAACTGCAAGGTTTCTACTTCCGTGCATCTAGATTAAAACGCATTTAGCTTGTGCAATCGTCGATCGCCTTTCCCTGGCAAACGAATTCGCAGCCACTTTCGATACCAATCGACAATCGAGTGCGTGGCTGCGTGTTAAATTTCGATCGAAGTCGTTTCGATTGCGAAATTTTACGTAACGCTTGTCGATTCCAATTTTTTGGGTCTTTTGGTCTGAGATGTTTATCTACAGTGAAAACGGGATATGGATTATTTTATTGCGTAGTGAATACGGCTTCTGAATTATGCTGTGAGTTTTGAGTTTTAAAGAGTATCGAAGACTAAACGTTGATTTCTAGTAAATAATCCAAGTAAATAAGCCGATAGCGTGCATCTAAAAATCGAACGATAACTTTCGCGACATGACAAGGTGAAACATTTTATGAGCCAGACCAAATGTCACCGTACCACCTAGTACTGATTTCAGTCTGGCTTATAGTATGGCTTCACAGCGTTTGACGACTTGTATCACCCAATGACAATGTTAATCGGTTTAGTGTCTAAGCTGTTGCTTAATTCGTATCGTTGGGTAGGTTTTCGTGAACAATCTATAATACGTAAACTCTTGTACATTAACTTTCGCTTTCGAAATAAGAATGTTTATAGCTTTTTCAGTTCCAGACAACGTTAAGTAACTGTAGAGTGTTTTTGTTCTTTTATTTGATCGATCCGTCTGGTAGGAAGTCGGTTCTTGGCTGTTTTGCCATTCTATTTCCAAGTCCGATCAATTTTTCCATATTCTATGCCTCTTCGCATTATGTTGCAAAAATATGAAAGAATTGTAGGCATATCGATAACAGACGAGTTTTCATCCTGAGCTGTGATAGAATCATGATACTTGCTCGTTTGCCTTCCAGTCGAATAAAAAAAATCAATCGTCACATTTTTTAATTTGACCGTCCAGCCGACAATATGATAAATGAAACGAAAACGTTTATTGGTTTTAAATAAAAGCATTAAACATACTACCTATACCAAAATTAAAGTCAACCTACCACTAGAAGTAGGTCAAATCAGACTTGAAAGAGTTGATAAGACATATCCATCCACTGGGACACTGGGACAAGTGAAACCTAATACTTGAAAATGATGGCACCACTGTGTAGTTTATATCAGATCATAACGTTCGCAGAGGCAAACTAAGCACATGAAATTTTAGAGAGCTTTTTATTCTGCAGTCAATAAGCAACTGCTACAGACACAACTTCAACGAAAACTATGTGCCAACTGTCAATTAATAAGTGCAGACTAAATTAGGAATTAATTAGCATTAAAATATATGACAACTTGACGCTCTGGTTCCAAACCGGAAAGCATGTATGATTCAACAATTAGATTCTAGGAATGACAAAGATTAGTACCAGCAGAAGTGAGCACCTGCTTTTGACAGTCACGCGATCTATCATACTCATACTCATACGTGAAACTTAAAGAACAAATTAGGTTAATACAATTTAAATCAGTCTGACACCACGCATTAAGGGGAAGAACTAATTTTACATGAGAATTATATCACTGAATGTCGAAATCTTGATCTTTTAAGAATCTTCAACCGTGGCGCGGGTAAAGCGATTAAAGCAAGACAAGACTCGTAAAAGTATAACGGTTGTTTCTAAGACATTTTAAAAACGTCTGTAACAAAGGCGATTGATTGGATAAATAAGATCTTGTCTTTAGGCGTCAAATGACAAAGGCAGTAGCAAAAAACAGTAGTAAAAACTTTTGCACCCGGATATAAATTAGGTTTGAAGTAAAAGTAAAGCTTTTTTAATTGTTCGTATCCAATTGCTTTTAGCAATTAAACTGTTAACTGTTACTATACTAACAAAGTATAGACCCTGAGTCGGAAATATCGATTTTTTATTACGCCTCTACTACAAAATAAGTAATAGTATAAGTACCTCTACTGTTGGTAGGTCTCATGTTGAAGAAGGCAGAGATCCAGGTTTGAGACCATTGAAAGAAAAACATATTTTATTAGTAGGACATCTGTGAAAGTAAATAAATTTTGCATATCAAACTTCTTCCACGTTCATGGTCGGATTGACTTGATATTAGGATTGGCTTATTTTTTAAAAACCTTTATCTTTTTTTAATTAAACTAATAACTGTGGCATTGATCTGCCTAATACGATTAAGTCTGTTAATCATGAGGGAAAAAGTTCTGTATAGTGGTATAGTATTTCAAACAGAATCCTTATCAACAGTACGCCGTTATGCGTTACTGAACGGAACGGGATGCAGTCCATGATAACATTGAAGATATAAATAGTATCGTACTACGAAATTAAGTGCGATACAGCTCAATCATTGTATGGAAATGTGTGTGATTTGATATGCATTGGTTAAAAGATATAATGTATCTAAATACATGAGGAATGAGAAGAAGAGTCGCTATTAGCTGCTTAATACGTGTGAATTTGCTGTGAATCTGGATATATGTAGATAAGTTTTGTTTTAACCATATTGAAATTTCCACGGAATAGTATTCCGTGGAAATTTCATACTTTTTACGAGACTGGTTCAACTGCAGTACCTTCCTTGTTTAGAGCAGCGGCCTCTAAAATCAGAATCGTCATGATGATGTCCAACCTTCGATAGAAGAGGATTGAGAAGAAGACATGACATATTTAATCAATAATCATTGACTCTTGACGACCAACGCATTGCTAGACACGCTAGACACAGATGGCTAGCAAAAGTTAATTTTAACAAAGCATTCGTTTTAAAGATACTAACTGACGAACAAGACAATGCTGCCAGCAAATGAGTCTCGATTTAAACAATAATTATATGCTAAGCGTTTCTTAGTCGACCTTTAATTGCTACTGTTAACGGAGGTAGTCATGCAGTGTTCGTTTTGCATTCATGGGAATTTCAACTGAAATACATGAAGAGATGTCGCGCGGAACGATAGAATGTACATGATATATTAACCATGCATAATAAAACAATCCTACCCACAATATATACAATAATATAATTTATATTTACTACGTAGTAAAACACAGGTACGGAATATCCACGTCTATAAAACGAAGCTTAGAACAAAAACACATCTCTACCCAGAATGTCCAGAATCTGTTATATTTATGGTCTTCTTCAAGTCGCTGCAGTCTTGGCAGAGTTACCAATCGTCGGTTGAGACCGACAGCTTAGATCCGATCCTTCATGAGTTTCATGACGGTTTAAATTCCGTAGAAAATTGTGGAAGTCTCTCCCTGCTGCCCAAACCACAGTACCAGAATCCGAAGTTCGTATAAAGTCGGTCGGTTCGTATATTATTGATTAACGCAACCGTTTTCAACACTTCTTTACATCTAGCTGAGGATGAGGGCAGAAAGAGATGGTGGTTTTAGCGCGCCGTCCCTCTTCAAAGAATCGCTTGATTTTTCAAGCAACGGGACGACTAGCCGAATAGTGCGCACATAGTCTTAGACAACACGGTCATAGGTCTCTTAGGCTACGTACGCACTACGCAGTTAGCCGCACCGTTTAAGTGTGCCGCCCCTACAAAGTATCGCTTGAGAAAGAGACGGCGCGCTGAAACTGCTGCGTGCGTAGCCTTAGTTGTCTTTACAATCGCCACGAGAAGAAACAGGCTCGTCCTATGCTAAAAAAAACCTAGTATCTAGAGTTGTGGTAACGTCAAGCTCTGGCATATCGTTCGTTCCTCTTATCTCAATTATCTTAATTAATACTAGTAATTATTAATGAGCTCCACACAAGACAGCTTATTAATGAGCCGTGCGAGACTAGTCACGGACGGACGGTCAGACAAAGAAAGTTATTGTGATATTTTTGCATTGCTGACAAATTATATGGACGAGGGGAGAGTGATTTCTTGCGCTCTGATGTTGCTAATTGAATGGAAGTTATTGGTCTTATAAATGATACTGGTTTGAGTTAGTTAGATAAATCAATATCAAGATATGTCTCACTAAACAGCAAAATAATTAAGCGTAATTATTAAGTTATCACAAGCCATTTTTGTTAATTTTATAACGGACAACTCCGTTGTATTTGTTCATAACGTCCTTTGATATTTTCTTAAATAAAAGTAAATAGGTTAAGAAGTAGGTTAAGTAGGTTGGATAGAACACAGTTTCAGCTATCGCTTTTTAACCCCCGACTCAAAAAGAGGGGCGTTATAAATTTGACCGCTATCGCTATGTGTCTGTGTCTGTCTGTGGCACCGTAGTTCTTAAACGGGTGGACCGATTTGAATGCGGTTTTTTTTATTTGAAATCAGGTTTTCTAGCAATAGTTCTTAGACATGTTTCATCAAAATCGGTTCAGCCGTTTTTGAGATATTGAACTTTGAAGTGACAAAGTCGGGGGTTTTCCAACTTTTTGTTGGTTAGGTTAGGTTAGATAGACGTGTGAGAGAGCGATGATACTGGAAATATTTGTAGGGCAATTCCATGGGTGACAGTCTTTCCCGGCCCAATAATACCGACATGGAAATACTGACCCTGTTTTTTGTATACACGCCCATAGCAACTGACATGAGCTTCTATGGGTATGTATACGAAACACAGGGTCGGTATTTCTATGTGGGTATTATCCGGACCGGGAAAGAGTGTAACCCCAATTCCATTTCACCAATATACTGAAACTTTCCATGCGGCATTCTATCTTTAATGGGAAAAAGCTATCAAACGTTATCCGAGCGTTTGCCAATCTAACGGATCCATAACGCATAACAACCCACTTTAAACTACGTATACTTCTAATCCTCATCGACAACACAAACCAGTTCCGTCCAAGGTGTTGTTCTAAACACAGTACCGTTGCATGCCTTAGCCCAATCGGAATATCCTTTAAGCGCCAGCTATCGGACCTACGAGCTATTTGCACCAAACTTGTGTGCGCACGCACACCGTTTCCGCAATGACGGCATGCCCGACACGTGCTTGAAATTCGATTGTTTAAAAGTGTCTATGGTAAAAAAACGTGCGGGTAAGATAGAGCAAGACGCCGTACACAGAGCGTTCTGTCGTATAAGTGCGTCCCGTTCTAGCAATCGAAGGATTTAGGCAGTGAGATTCAATCAATAAACACCGATGTGTTAACTGCCAAAAGGGAATTTTGAGAGACTCCTGGGCGGCAATAGAATAGACAGTTTTGATTATGTCGAATTTCTAGAACAAGTAAACGTCGGGTGACACTTTAAAAGTTTATCCAAGGCGTGGTTTCCTTAATACCTGAACATACACGAAATTCTACGCCAATGCCATTCGAATTACGGTCTCCCGTCAAGCTTTACTTAATCACCAGTTTCGCATTTTTCCCCAGGCAAGGGTACTTCGTAATTATCATTCCCAGTAAACTGTCATGAGCAAAAACTGCGATCTTCAGCGGAACGGGACGCGGCAAAAAACTGGCAAACCGCGAGGTCAACGGGGTGAAGTCTGAATACCTGATACAAATAGCTGACTTCAAGCTTATCGTAATACCGGATGCATCAACATTATATTTCCTCGAAACATTTGGTAGTTCGTAAAACTTCAGTTTGTGTTCTTCATCAACATCACCCACGTTATCAAAACAAACGTTTGCTCGCTCAGCGCATTACAAATATTTCTCCGCGTCTCATAAACCCCTCGTCACCTCCCGGCCCTCTTACCTTAATGCGCGGTGACTCACAGACTGTTGACCTAACCAAAGCGAACAAAACCGCGGTATGCTTTGTGTGAGTTAGATATCGGACAACGTAGCTTAGTGTGCGTAGGACGGTATCTTCGAAGCTATGCGAGCCTGGTAACTCGGACGCTGTAAAGCCGTATTAAAGGATTTAGACGGCTTATTTCGAAAATCTTTATCGCTATATAGTTTTGTTATGACTGGCATGCACTGTGATATCGATTATTTAACCCCTTTAGAACTATCCCTATTCATTATAACCCCAAGTTGCGTGGACGGACACGTGTTGTTTGCAGTTGCAACTATAGCGTGTTACGCAACTATGCAACTCGATGTAATGCAAACCGAATAATAAACATTTCCAGCCCATTCTCTAAATGACCGAAAACATTTTAGCTTAATTCGTTAATTAAATAACGATTGACGTTTATCGTACGATAATGGATCGATTTTCTTATTTCGATTTTTACTCTTCGATTGGTCAATTATAAGACGTTGTCTCGCGTCATTGTTACAAAATAATTTTCTCTCACTATCGATTTTATTTATTACGATAATAACGACGTGAAGATAATGCATGTATCGAAATTAATATATTTTCGCGAAGGAAAAATGTGTGAAAGAAATTTAGACGAAATTCGATTATAGACCAATTTAAACTAATTGTGGAAGAAAAATTAGTTAATGCAAAGCGCAGTTAGCCAAGCATAAGATAGAAGATCCGTCACGCAATATTGATTGTATATTTATTTCTTTGTTTGCTTCAAAGCTTGCAAGTTAATTTTGATCTTCTTACTTCTATAAATTACTTCTATTCATTATTTCTATAAATTATATTATATTATTATAATATGTATATATAATATTATATTATTATAATAAATAATATTATTATAATAATAAATTATATTATTATAATATTTTCGTATTACATGTCTCGTGTAGATTACAATGCAAAATACAGTCAAGAAGAAGTACAGTCAGCGAAAGATTTAACACAATCTCTAGGAGGAAATTGGCCTTAAGGCCTTGTCGCAACGCAACAAACAAGAATGCGAGCCCTGTTGATTCACGGACCGCAAGCGATGTTCGATTGTATGCATTTAGTACGTAAACGAGTGATTCATTTTGACCACATCGCTCATCGGTGAAAGTTGCCAGATGACAGAGCGATGGAATGTACGAAAGGTTGAATTTCATCAGTTTGCTTAAGTACATACCCATACCCATGACTGTCTCCGAAAAATCGCGCGCCCGCAGAAACTTAACAATTTTCCGGGATAAAAGCTTATTATTTCTTTTTCAGGGTGTCAAACTCACACTCGATCTGAAGGGTTAACCTGAACTAACATTGTATGTGCTACAAACACTTTCATTGCATCTTTGATGTCACTTGTCGCTATATTTTGTTTTTTATTTAGGTACTTTATTTTTGTCACGAATAAATGTTTTCTTTCTTTCTTTTCTTTCTTACTTATAAAGCAATCGTAACACGCAATATAGTTTACCTTTCGAGTCTTTCAACTAGCTAGGAGCAGTCATTTTGGTTTGATAAGACTTTAGTCTTCGACACAGGGACTCTCCTTCAGCCTCACATAATCTCAGCATACCCAGAGATATCTAACGTCTTTAAATAATTAACCTTCGCTTACCTTATAGATCCTGTCGATTGCAATATGCAAAACTGTTGACTCTAGCGCGTAAACGCTTAGGACGGCATTCCATTAAATAAAGCTGCAATCCGCAAATACCTAAGTTCCATATGAACGAAATGAGACACCGATTCGCTTCGCGTTGTTGAGCTCATTGTGCATTTTGAATGAGAAATTTAGGGTACCGCATATAGTTTAGATGCCTGTACTTTTTACACGGTCGCTTGTGGGGCATTGGCAACTGGCTCTTAGTTTTTTGTATGTCTGGTCTCTAGAATAGTACGAAATGATGATTAAGCTTGTTTACTCATGTGCCCGAATACGGCTGGCAAAGTCAAGCTTTGTTTTAAAGGTTGTATAACAGGGTGCGCAATGTAATTCATCCATATCAGCCGTAGGACGTCCACTGTGGGACATGGGCCTCTCCCATAGACCTCCAGTTGCCTCGGTTGGAAGCGGCTTGCATCCACCGTGAACCCCTGACTAACCAGGCAGGTCATTCTTCCATCTCGTTGGTGGACGTCCTACGCTGCGCTTTTGTGCAATATAATTATAGTTATTACATATATAAAAAAATGAATCCCCATTTCTCTTGGTCACGGCATCGCGCGTGAACGGCTGGGCTGGACCGATTTCTTGTTGTGTTTGCTATTGTCAGGAGAAGGTTCTAATAAAAGAAGACTTAGAAAGTTAAAAAAAAACTACGCGGAGGGCGAAGCCGCGGGCACCAGCTAGTAGTTATATATATTCCACCTATTATGATCAGCTCAGTCATCACTCCCAGCAAGGCATCATCAGCCGTTGCGATTATAACTGCACTTTTTAACAACGTTTTGAGCGGAGCTACAAAAACATAAAAAGAACAGTCA
Organism: Choristoneura rosaceana; assembly: GCA_037349165.1. Taxonomy (NCBI): domain Eukaryota; kingdom Metazoa; phylum Arthropoda; class Insecta; order Lepidoptera; family Tortricidae; genus Choristoneura; species Choristoneura rosaceana. Next base: position 6,140,987 of record JAZBNJ010000013.1, read on the forward strand.
TGCAGCATGTTATGTTTCTATTGAAACAGTTACATAAAAGCCATAAATACACCGTTGTTTCTCAAAAACGCATACCAACGTACGGAACCCTTATAACAACGTCTGGTCGATCTTGACTCGCCGCTTTTACTCATCGGTCATTGCCATTAAAAACTGTTCCGCCCATCACAGCAAGACACGTCGAGGGTCAAACAATCACACCTTCGACTTCGCTACAACAGAACTACGCGGAGAATAGGAGGATCTCTTGTAACTGGCGAGATTTAAAGGATATTTTTTGCTAGTTTTAATGAGTACATCACGACGCTGCCTTGTTTGGATGACAACTTGACAAGAGTCGCTTTAAACGCAAAAGTCGGCTTTTCGGGTGGAGTTGTATCGTTCGTAATTGTATATGCTCCAGAGTCCTGACTTTTTTTAACAGATGTAGTACTTAAGACCTAGACGTGAGCCAACAGCTTTGCTATTTCTTTTATTTATTTCTTTTCGTGTGATCTGCTTAACCCATTTGGGAATACAGGGGTGATATTTGTGCGTTCGTGCGTGCGTGCGTGTGTGTGTGCGTGTGTGCATTCGTGCGTGCGTGCGTGCGTTTGGGCGTACGTGCGTGAGTGTGTATTTTATTTAATATGCTTAACAGAAAATTCGTTATTCAATGGACAGTTTGTGCTTTATAAAGTAAATTCGGCCGGAATTCTTACCGTTAATTGCTTCTTTATAAAGTACGCTTCTTTATATAGTATTGCTTCTTTATAAAGTACGCGAGGACTCAGGAGGATAAATGACACCATTGAATTGCTTTCATCACCGTAAATCTCGCGGAATCAAATGCAATTTTGCACACAAATTCTGATAAACACCGAGGTGCGAGCTCGGTTTGACTCCCATGATCCTTAGCTTGAAGGCATAGCTCAAACCACTACGCTAACATGGCTTCCCCTAGGTTAAGTTACCTAACTTTTATGCAGCGTAACCATGCATTACGTCAGTACGCACTTGAGACCACATTCTTAGGCCAAGGCCGATGCATCGGACTACGCTCGAATGCCTCACTGTGCAAATGAAGAGTATCAATTAAATACCATTTTAAATCATATAATTAAATGTCTGTAAAGATTTGATGGTAAGTTCAAGTTCGTATAAGATAACTAAGGAAATTTCCATTCACAATATAATAACTCATTATTGTACAGTTCTCCTGTGTTAATATCTGCCAGAGTGGAGCGTGTCATGTCCTACCGGCCCTACAAAGAGAGTGGTATCCGTATCAGATATTTATGCACGCTTTGTCGTGCCAGATATTGATGCTGGTGAATGTACACCATAAACAGTTTACCTTTGATTATGTTGAAATGACTACTTTGAGTTAAGTAGACATAATGAGGTTTTGAGATTGGTTGGGGAGAAAAGAAACTTGCTAAAAACTATAGGGAACAGAACACAGATAATAAGGTGTCTCTGAGGGAAACTTTTAAGGGAGAAGAAAATACCGAGTTCAATAAATTATTTCAAATAAATTAAGGAGAATGTCCGTCAGCGCCGCGTCATATCATGAAGGCAAGATAATGCAGTGGCGGATGAACAGTGGGGCGAAAGGGGCAGCTAGCTTTGGGCTAGCCCCGGAGGAGCCTCCAAATCTCCGCAAGTTCTCATGATAAAGTCCTGTTCCGTCAACAAGGCCAAAAATGTGTTGAGGCTATTCGGCTTTGCCACCCCGGGCCCCGAACGAGCTCAGTCCGCCAATGAGTATGGTGGGTAAAAAAGGGACTAGCGTGTAGTTCGTAAATGATGATAAAATGGTCTACCTGCCCTGATGGGATACTACGAAAGTCGAAACTCGAAGTTAGTGTCATGCGGCTCTGACACTTATACTATTTAATAAGTGTGAGAGCGAGAGAGTCGGTACGATACGAACTTCGAGCTTCGAGTTTCGTAGTAGCCAAGCTGCAGCGGTAGACTTGCGCGCTGCTGCAGCAGCCTACCCTGGAATAGACCCACTGCACGCCAATATCATTTATCAGATCTGTACCAACGTTTTACATGAAAAAAAGAATAAGCTAATAGTTAACTAGTTTTAACAAAACCAGTGTTCATACTCTCTTTGCAACCATAGAGAAAATTAATCTCTTTATAGTTAATATTCTTATAGGAAGCTTCTGTAGATCAAAGACATTAAAAGATAAACAACTCCTTTTATAGTTCAAAGTGTTCTTTGGTGAATCATTGCCACTTAGAGCAAGGAGTGCCAAGTTTGTTTACGTTACCTGTCTGTCTGTATTTCATCAAGTAGCTAAAGTTTATATTTAATGGAACAGATAAGTTCTCAGTATCAACGTGTTTTAGTCTATATGATCATCTACATACCTACTTAATGAGCAAGACCCATACTCAGAAATTTTAATTGATATTTAATTTAACACATTTATGTACCTGCATGGTTTAAATTTTTGTTGAGTTGATTAATCACAACCATTAGGTGCATTCATCAGTTAATGACTTTACAATGAATTAACTTCTACTAAAATGAGCAAGAGGCATATGTATACTCACAGACATTAAAATATGACTTATAATAATAATATTTTTGAGGTTTAAATTTTTTGTTGTGTTTTGTGTTTGTGTAATAATAACCATTAAAGTTATCACCAGATAATTATTTAAATATCAATTAATCAGTGCAAATGATGCAACTGACCAAAGATTTTTCACTGCCTTTTAATAAAGTCTAAATAACTACCTAGACCTAGCTACATTGGATTATGATTCAAGTGTTTCAACTACTACAATTTCAACATATTTCGAAGCTTCGGGCATAAGCTAGTCCTTAAAGATGGGGCGTCCTACCTTTTTGCCCAAAAGTCCGGCCAAACTGGCTGGTCTGTCCGTCTATTACGTTTAAGGACCTGGCAAACCTAACTGGGTACTGTGCTTAACATGTCCATGATTGGTGCCGTAACACTAATGCCAGTTTAAAAATTTCTATTCAAAAAACTTTCCACAATCATACTCAATAATGCCAAGGACATGTGCTTACTTAAAATTAATTCAACACATTTAGCAGCACAAGTGCCTTATTGACTTAGCTGACATCATCCGTATAGTTATGTTTTCCATTGGTACAAGCAACCTCTGTATCAATCAATATGATTAAATAATAAAAACTGGCTGCAAGCTTTTTAGGTCTTTTTGTCTATATAACAGAGTTTAAATTTGTTGAGTCAATTACTGCGGGATATTTATATTCACTTGTCTTTTAATTAAACTAGTGGTTCGGCCAGTCAATGAATAATTAGAGAACTACACAATTTTCTGCATTAAAACCTATCTTTTGACCTTTCCAGGGTCTCATTAGCATCTCCATGCCAAATTTCATCTACATTGGTTGAGTATGATTATGTTACAATGTATAAGGCATACATTACACAGCATAAGTAAAATCCCAGAAAGTCCGGTAGACCTTTCCTTTAAATAATTGTGCTTTCCTTTAGAAACATTAATTTACTGAATAGTGTGACCATCAGAAACATATTGATTGATTTTAGGGGGTTTTACGGGTAGCAAGTGAATGAACAACTGCATTTCTTTTAAATAATTCAGAACACAATGTCGCAAGTATTGATTTGTTATATCGTACAGTCACCAGCACCAATATCTGATACAACAAGCATGCATCAATATCTGATAGGACTCTATTTCTAGGGCCGGAAGGACGTGTCAGATATCATTGCATGCTCCTCTGTGGTAGATATTAATGCTAATGACTGTATTAGAATAAAATTCCTTCTAAAATACTTTAATACCAGTGTAGTTAAGACACATTATCTTAGTCACATAAGCTACATGTACCCATGTGTAAAGGTAGGCATGTGTCATACATTACCCAAGAGGTATTTGTACTGTGCCACATGTTTTAGTATTCAAAAGGTGTATATAATTGTCTCCTTGACATGTTTTACTCATGAACAGAATGACTACCTATCAGTCTTACATATTTTAGCACAAAATGGAAGCTCTTACTGCTACAGTTTTCTTTTGTCTTTTCGGGACAACGGAGGCTTGGTTTTAAATTTCAAACAAGCTGTAAACTCGGAGGCCTAATTCTATATTCTCAGAATCGCCATTGTTTTCACCACTTCTCATGGTCATAAAGTCATAATTATGTGATAAAACTGAGGGTAGAGTGCAATTCTACTCTAGCACCAGAGTGCTAGACACAGGAAAAGAAAGCAAATTGCGTTGTGAGCTAATTTGGTTCCTTTTTCTAGGGTACCATAAAACTTACTCACTATTACATTGAAGTTTTTCAGTAAGCTTATTGACAAATAAATTTATGATCCTTAACCCCTCATATGCTTTTTTAAATCAGCAGAATTTGTTCTTATTAAAACAGATGAAACTAAATTCAGTACTTCTTTTGTTTCCCCATATGAGGGGTTTAAAACATTTTTCAAAGTAGAATGTAGACCATTGTACTATTTAATTTGACTATTCACATACCTACATGTTTCAAAGGTGTATAGAGCCTTGAGACAATCAGTAGGTAGGTACACAATGGTGATCATCAATTCATCAGTGACAATGACAATAGTTTTTTTTTTTCTTTACTATTCTCAGTAGGAGGATTCTTGGAATATTTACCTATACTTGGTTTGGATAGGCATTTAACTAAATTTAAACAAAACAATGTCAGTTGGTGTCTTAAATTATTGAAATTCCCCCATTAAACTATCTAAACATTTTCCTTTCTGTATTGAAAGACACTAGTCTAGTTTGCATTACAATGATAGATAAGAAAAATGTATAAAAACCTTGAATATACCAAATCTGACAGCTGAGGTCTGTTTACGTTTACTTAAATACCTATCTGAACCAAGTATAGGATATTTTATGTTTGAGGACTAAGTTCATCATACTAAATAATAAAAGGAAAAATTTTGTGAGTTGTGTGTATTTTTACCTTGATGTGATGAAATTTGTCAAATAGACAAATAATGTTCAAGTTAGTGCCACAGGATCTGAGTACCTGAACTATGTCATCATCATCATAATTGTCTAAGTAATTTCAACCAAGCCTGGAAATAAAAATGTTACATGGCTTTTCCTTGTGCAACATGAGACAAACAAAATTTTTTTTTTAATTCCCATGGAAATTTCTTAAAATCCCGGAACTTTAAATGCTAGAGGTCCATGCGAGCGAATTCGCGGGTAAACAATACTGCCGCCATACGGAAAAAAGACACATCTGCCATTGAAAACAAATGGCCCATGCGTCTTTTTTCCGTATGACGGCAGAATACTTGGGTATAAAAAATTTAGCTTGGGTATAACAGTTTAGTTGGAATGGGTCAAGTGTATCTACAGCTATCTTGAAACCAATCAACCCTGATAAGATAGATAACGGATAAAACAGGTGCAATATAATATAATATTTAAGATATGTAATACCGAAGTGAGTCCACCTTGGCATAATTATTGTAACACCTTGACAGAACAATTCGGATTTTAAAAAAGTTGGTTGCTCCCAAGCTAGGTTATTTTCAAGGCAGACCGGACCAGACCACACACGGCTCTCAATCTTAATGTTTTACGCGCAGTTCGAGTACCTTATAAGGCAAGCAATACATAAACGTTATAGAAATCACTAAATATCGACTAAAATTTAATTGTATACGTTTCAAATATGCATCAGCCACTCCGGTTAATTTATAGATCGAAGTTAGGTGGTCCGGCCGGGTGCAAAATTTTAAACCGATGTTTGTATAAAATGTGTAATAAATACCTGAGCGAATTGCTCCTGGATATCAGCCCTCTCCTCGTCCGTTAATTTGGAATTATCTGCCATTGTCACAAATGTATAATCACAAAAACTAAGATCACAACATCGACCACGATCCCGTAACTGTTTCAAGGTGCGAAACGAACTTAACTCGCACTTATTTCACTTACACACTAAATACGTATAAAAATATAAAATCGGTTATAATCTTAATCACAGCACAGAACTTTATTTTATTGTAATGTGATTATGCAAATACGCACGCCACTCGCAGCGTAATCACAAACATTTACTGCAAAAACGACGAACAGCGAAACTCGCTCACTCAACCAAACCAACCAACAGCAGCGCAGCAGCGCGCCCCTGACAGTGTTGTCATAAATTAAAGATTTTTAAAAGAATTATTTGTACTTTGTATTCTAGTTGGTAAATTATATTTAATACAGACTTTTTTTGGGTAAAAATTTACGTTGATTTATGATCTGGATAAAAACATATGAATAATATCAATACAAATTATTTGCATATAGCAACAATTTAACAATTTCAAATAATGTCAATAGATGTCATTAGTGAGGCAATACAACAGCGACATCTGTGTTTACTTAACGTAATCTATAATTTTTGCGTTCAAGTACTGCTACTCACCACTAGATGGCGTGCTGTACTATAGAATAATCCAGAAACGGTAACCAAACAAATTCATACAGAATATTCTCCAAAGATACGGAATCAGGGCTGTTCAACGCATAGGACGTTCGCGACCAAAACAAGATTTTTACAGGAATAAAAAATATTAGGTAATTTTGTACAAATTATGTACAATAATTATGAAAAATAATAATGTAATGTCGTCATTTTGTCTATTAATGATTTGATAGTGTCGAAATGTATAAGTAGACTTAACGACTGACTTTTACTGTTGCTGAGTGTTACGAGTATACATTTTACTTAGTGTTTTCAGTCTTATTGTATTTGTTTTCATCAAATATTGACATGCTTAGAATTTTATTTTATTAATTATTACTAATTTTATTACATTTGACGATTTCAATACAAATTCTTATAACTGACATTTATGTAAATTATAGTGTAATGATGTATTGAATGAATAAATAAACTAAACTACACTAAGACTCGGGGTCCTATTTTATTTTCGCATCATTTGTAAAATAAATTCGAAAATGGTAAAAAATTGTCATATCAGCCGCATGACGACCACTGTAGGCCTATCCCATAAACCTAACTATCCAACTAGGCTAACATCCGCCGTGATAGATAGACATAGATCAAAAATTCTACACATCACGAAATTTTCTTGATTGTAAGAGAATATTATCTAAATATTGGACTTCCTAATGCCTGTTTCTAAAACATTTCTAACTTTATTAATTTGAAAAATCTATCTAAAGTTAAATTCGTACATGTTTTATTATTTATCTAATAATGCTTGTCGTGTGTTTCTATGGTCACTCAAATAAATTCGTATCGGAATTGGAAATACATAAATTACACTGAGCGACCCGCAACTATAAGCGCCCCTGCCATCGCGAAACTTCCGAACCATTCTAGAGGGCGCCTCTTCCAATAAAAACTCCGTGCGCGCGCCGCTAGAACGTCATTCAAATTCAAACAACGCTCGAGTTCGAAGCCATTCGAAACAACTGCAATCTGTGATCATTTCCCTGAGACGTTCGTCGAAGACACGCATTTTATTTCAAGAAAAAAGTGTTAATATTGAACTAAGAAAAAATGTCTCTGCTTCCATTCCTGTTCGACTACGAAATTGATCGTCCACGTCGTCTGCTGGACCAGCATTTTGGCCTGGCGTTGACTCCTGATGATATTCTCAGTGCTACGATTGGTCCAGTGATGAATCGCGAGTACTACCGCCCATGGCGTCAGCTGGCTGCCGCCGCTCGCGACCTTGGCTCCAGCATCAAGGCCGACAAGGACAAATTCCAGGTGAATTTGGACGTGCAGCATTTTTCGCCCGAAGAGATCACTGTGAAGACCGCGGACGGCTACATTGTCGTTGAAGGGAAGCATGAAGAGAGGAAGGATCAACATGGTTTTATTTCTCGCCAGTTTAAACGGCGATACGCGCTGCCGGAAGGATGTGCTCCGGAGACAGTGGAGTCCCGTCTGTCTTCTGATGGTGTGCTGTCCGTGATTGCCCCAAGAACCGTGCCTCCGGAGGTGAAGGGTGAACGCACCGTGACCATTGCACAGACAGGCCCGGTACGCAAGGAGATTCAGGATCAATCCAACGGTGATCATACTAGCAAGTAATTTTGTTTTTTTCCCGGTATTAATGTGAGACTGATTGTTTTAAGTTCTTAATAAATTTAAGGTCGTTTTTAAGGTTTGTTTTATTGATTTTACATAAACTACCCCCTACCTATTAGCACAGAATAAGTAAGGTAGTACAAGTATAGGAATTGATTAGGAATGTTACGAAGAGATTACTTTTGTGGTAAGAGACAGTAAAAATATTCGCGAGAAGATAAAATGTGGCGTTATCAGCGTGAAGGGACCTTACTGTCGGTATTGAGTTATTAGTGTCCTCATAATCTACATACATTAAGCTATCGAACCATGCAAAAAACATGCGTATATGTCTAATAGTTTTTTTTTTTTTAATTGTTAAAACCCAAAAGTCGTAAAAGGTGATTATGAGAAAATTGAATTCAAATTTCTACACCCAAAAAAAGTATGTTATTGTAGGAGGTTACATAGATAGCATGTTATTTGATTAATAGACTATATGGTCTTTTAGAATTGATGTACAATTCTATAATTGCATGCCTGTATTCCTGTTATTTACCACGCCAAAGTGAACAAAGTAATGAAAGTGCGGTAGATGGGTTTTTGCTAAATATTACATTTATAGTATGTTTTTCATTGGATTTTATAGGAGAAGGATATAATTCGAATAATTCGTAACTAAATAAAAATAACTCTGATATAAATCAACATTGTTTATTATAAAAAAAAATCAATTTTAACAAAAATAACTTTTTAGTTTTCTAATTACTTAATCAGTCAAAATCAACAAAAATATATATTCACTACGCTAAAGCATAGCCGAATGAGATCAAACATACAAACTTTTATTTAAAAAATATCTTTTTTCAGTCTCAAAATTCAAGTTAAAGTTTAGTAAAAAGCTGGTACAATCACTACACGTTTTTTAAAAGGGACCTTATCGTCGGTAATAAAACATTTAGTGATATCATATGAAAACAACTATAAAACTTTTGATGAAATTAGATAATATTAATTTTAGATCACTTTAGAAACTAAACTTATAGTAAAAACCTGTAAATTGTCTCCGTTAACATTAAAGTATGCACTTATTTAAAAAGGGACCTTATTGTCGGATGTAAAATTTTTAGTAACAAAGTTAAAACAAGGATTCAAAAATAAGATAAATGTTGTAGTTCTAACTATTAATTATAATTTGTCACTCTGTTTAAAGAATCATACTAATAATATAATTATAAATCAACGAGCTGTAAACCTCTAAAGATACAAATTGGGGTAAATGTCTTCATAACTAAACTCATCATACAAATAATTTATTGAATCAGGCGTTACTTTGCGGAGGTCCATATCAATGAACTTTTTTTTTTTATAATAAGTTGTAATATTTCGAAAAGTAATGCACCTAGCTGAGTAAAATAAATTTGATTCTCAGACGAATCAAAGTTTATGCTGTATCAACACGACGGAAGGGTGAAGGTGTACAGAAGGCCAGGAGAACGATTCATGCAAGCCTGCATTGCAGAAAAGGTTGCGTACGGTGGCGGTTCGGTACTCGTGTGGGCTGGGATTTCTGCAGAAAGCCGAACAGAGCTAGTACTGATCGAAAACGGTACTCTAAATGGCGTAAGATACGTGGAAGAAATCCTTAATGAACACGTCGGTCCATTTATGGCAAGACTCGGTGAAAATGCTATTTTCATGCATGACAATGCCCGTCCCCATACTGCTCGTGTAGTACAAGACTACCTGGACGATATCGGTATTCGCCGCATGGAATGGCCGGCCCGGAGCCCGGATCTCAACCCGATCGAGCATGCCTGGGACGAGCTTGGACGACGAGTAAGGCAACGAGTACCTCCTTCAATGACGCTTCGCGAGCTCAAAAACGCGTTGGTGGAGGAATGGGACAGACTTTTCGATCCGAAATACTCAGCAGGTACCCACTAACACTTTTCGCACGTAAATACAAACACCAGTTCGAGCAGCAACTGACGAACGAAACGAATTGTGCACGCGGGTGCGCAGCGAGTGAGCGAGTGGGCAGAGCCGATACCCGAGTCAGAAAGAGACAGTAAATCCTTTGATACGCGCCGCCGCGTCGCGTGCCCCGCCGACAAGTACCGTCATGTCTTCAAAAACCGATACAGCTCACACAGAAAGCATACGACAGATACACCGACAGTTAGGTCCCTTTCTCACTAAACTTTGAGGGATATTTTTAACCCATAAAAATCGATTTAAAAACCTGTGTCTTTGTCAAATTACAATTTATAGACTGCTTATAATAATGGAGTAAAAAAAGAAAATATGTTTTTTTTCGATATTTTACTTTAAAGGTGATTATCTCGGAAACTAGAACCGACAATAAGGTCCCTTTTCATAGATAACGTCACAAATAACTCCTTAAATATCATCGAAATAGTAAGTACCTGGAATGTGCACTGTGCAGGAATCGCGAGCCGATCGCTTGGCGATAGAGATAGCTACCACAGACAGGGTTATTTTATCTCACTCTATTAGTATGACCATAATTTTATGCAATTAATGAGACATTCCTTCCTCCTAGTACTTCTTTGTCAGAAAAATATACTAAGTAGCAATAACCAGATTCTTTATTACTTGTATACCAAGTCCTTATGATACGGCTGGTAGAGACTAGAGCAAATAAATTTTAGGTATGTACGTCGGTGCTAGTAACAGAAGTATTCACTTTTCTATAGGTACAACTAGTATGAAAAAGTGGATACATAAGTCAGTTAATTTAGTTTAATAAATGAATGAAGACTAAGTTGTCACTACAGAAAAAAACATTTATTAAATTAAACCACAATCACATTCTGAGAGGAGGCCTGTGCCCAGCAGTGGGACGTATATAGGCTGGGATGATGATGATGATGATTACAAATTACAACAATTAAATAAAAATTACAAAATTAATATTAAATAAAACTAAATTAAATCAAACAATTAAACTCACTCACTCACTGTTGTCATTTAATAATATACTTATTCATTATTTACTAGCTTTTACCAAGGGCTTCACACGCGTAAACTGAATCGGTCCGGTAGTTTTAGTTGAAATTTTCAGGATTTTTCCGAATTTCCTTGGAAATTTTCAAAATTTATAATAATAATAATATAATATAATGTAGTAGGATTATTATTTTATGCATGTATGTATCATTCGTATTAGACAATACGTATGATGGGTATAAAATATTATATTATAATAAATATTACATATTAGCCATTTGAATACATCGTGAAAAGATTGTCACCCTAGTCTCAACAACGAAGGCGCCATCATGATAAATATTGAATAGAATAGAACCTTTTGTTGTTGAACCATGTTGACAATAAACTGCTGAAAATTAACACAATAATAAGGCTTTGTAACTAACAAAGTATGGATAATAATCTGAATTAAATGACATTGTTATTATTATTATTATTATTAAAAATTGGATTTTTTCCCATCTCATACCCACTAAAGAAATTGGTGGTTAGCTACTGGTACGTCAGTAGGTATCCCTACTAATAATATAAATGCGAAAGTAAGTAGTAACTGTCTGTCTGTCTGTCTGTTACGCTTTCACGTCGAAACCGCTGAACCGATATTGATGAAATTTGGTATAGAGATAATTTAAGCCCCAAGGATCAACATAGGATACTTTGTACTCCGATAGAGGGCGCCATCCAGCGTTACCAGATTGGGGGTATTTTTCGCAATTCTGGGGAAAAAATTGACTCTTGGGGAAAATTTGGGGAAACTTTTGGGGAAAAAATTAACTATGGGGATTTTTAGGGCTGGCACTGAAATGACACGAACGTCCTTTTCATTCGACTAGCATCCTGGCTAATATGCAAGAATCCAGAGCCTATGACTTTCTCTGTCTTGTCCTTATGTATACTCTAAGGTCTTGTCTCGTTGGTCTTTCCCGGCCCGGATAACACCGACATGGAAATACCGGCCCTGTTTTTTGTGTACACGCCCATAGAAACTGACAGGAGCTTCTATGGGTGTGTACACGAAAAACAGGGCTGGTATTTACATGTCGGTATTATCAGGCCGGGAAAGAGAGAGTGTCACCCGTCCAGCGAAAACGAAAAATAAATTGCTAATAAGAAATAAATAAAGTTTATTTATTTCTTATTATTATTTAATAAAAAAACGTAGTGAGTGGTTAGTGTATTGGTCATTTTCTTTTCGAGCGACCTGCGTTCTGTACTGTGTATGCGTGATCGAACTTTAAAATGGCTCGACGATATAGACCGGCATGGGAAGCAGAATAAAGCGATTGGGGTTTTTTTTTAAACGTATCATTTTGGGGAAACATAAAAATCAGTTTGGGGGAAATCATAAACTTGCATCTGGTAACCCTGGCGCCATCGCGCGATAACCTAGGTCCGCGCAAAAAATGGAACCGACTTCAAAAATCTAGAAAATAATTTTCTACATAGCTTGAAGTCGGTGCCTCAGTACAGGAGTGATTAAAGCCAAATATGTACATAAATACATATACATAATAACTATGTAGGTGATGTAGACGACTATAGTTCCACTCCTGCAGGCTCATGCTGAGGCACACCGAGTTCAAACTAGTAGAAATATTATTTTCAAGGTTTTTGAAGTCGGTTCCATTTTTTGTTAAAAAATTTTTTTAATAGTTTTTTTGTATGTAGGCAACGGTTTAATAGAACAGCTTCTATTAGACTAATATGCAATCTTCATAATACCAGCAAATTGTGCAAAATCGAGCGACAATTTACAAACAACAATTGATATAGGTAACTAGGCTTACCGATAAGCAACTACCCCTTTGACTATATAAACAAAGTGTTGTATAATATATAAAATAAAAATATCTATCTACTGATTTCGTCAATATCAACCCCCAATAAAAAGCATCACAAAAAGGGATAAGTAAGTCCGCCTTTGTACATTTTTATATAGGTAACCTTTTTGTTTTTCTTTTTTGTGCAATCAAGAGTACGTATAAACAAACAAACAAACACAAATATCGACTTGGCAACTAAATTATCCAATTAGTGTGGACCGAGTCACGAGGACCGAAAACGAAGTGGGCAATTGAACATGCGGGCTAAGTGGGCTGTGGGCTCATATATGACCACAAAGGGACCTAATTCTTCTTCTTTTTTAATGAAAACTAGCAACACACCTCGTGCGCGGGAACGAGACAGATTTTTTTTTCTTGAAACCTTCCTTTTATTCGAAAATTTTTACCCAAAAAAATACCCCAACTAATTTTCTACCCCAAAAATACACTAAACGCGTAAAAATACCCTCAATTTAGGGTAAATTACCCTAAGGTGTGGACACTGGACTGGAACAAGAGCTCGCACGCGCGGGAACCGGCCCGCTCGGCCAATGAGCGTGCTGCATTCCGAAAACCGCAACAAGTCATATGTAGTCTCGCAAGTCATATGTACGAGCGAGCAAGACGGTTCGGAGCAGAAGCGACTCGGATAGGTTAGGTTCAGAACTTTCAGAAGGCTAATAGCTAGCTTAGTCTTCGATGTTAGGTTTTTTTATAGCAGCCCAGATAATATCAAGTTAGAATTTAGCCACCGACCTTATATCGAGATAGACCGTAAGGGCTGACCTACTTTGCGTGTAAAAGTTTGATCCACGCACTTTGAATCTGCTCCGCGCGCCTTAGAATCGCTACCTTACGGTACCGTTACAGAATAGTTAATAGTAAGTACAATACAATAATAATAATAGTACCCTGCGGTCTCGATTTCCCATCACTAAATCTCGCTTGTGACGTCATCCTAGGTAGTAGGTACATAAGAAAAATTCGTCACGGTATCACAGAATATGTAATAATACAAGTACAGGCTAGGTTCTCATACTTACAGTTTGAAGCGCTCTTTTCGTCTATCTCGATATAAGGTATGTGATTTTAGCCATGTGATTATACTTTTCGATCATTATCCTCGATATCTTTATAAAAATAACAAAAAGTAAAACTGACTCCAAAAAAATAACAAAAAATGGAACCGCAGCAATAGGCGTCTATTTCACCTACATACAATGTGTTTCAATCACTCCTGCTGGGTCTTGCTGAGTCACCGACTTCAAGCCAGTAGGTACCTAGAAAAATATTTTCAAGGGTTTTGTAGTCGGTTCCATTTATTTTTTGGAGTCGGTTTTACTTTTTTGTTATTATTTTTTTATTTCTCACTCTTTAGTGATTGGTAGCCAAAGTACATCACAACGATTCCATTAAGCCCAAACACGACTAAGTTATGTTTTATAACAGAGTTCCGTTGCCTACCTTCTGGCTCCAGCATCAGATCAGTTCAAAAGAATCATTAACTTAAAGCTTCTTCTTACTCGCTTATCTAGGTATGTTAATCATGATCGTTTATACACGAGCGAGCATTACTTAACTTCGACGAGTTCCATTGGTCACGTTCACGTATGGTCTTCTTCATCAGGTCCAGGTTACCAAATCATACTTTCCGAATATAAAATGCCAAATCGCCATAGGTGTGCCTATAAAATTTGAGGTTTACCCTCGATTTCCCTAGGATCCCATCATCAGATCTTGACTTGATGACAATGGGACCACGACAGAGGAATAATCTTTGATATAAAAAAAAAAAAATTGAAAATCTGTCCACAATTGACTGAGTAATCGGTGAACATACGTAAAAAAAATACAAACATTGGAACATAGGACCTCCTCTTTTTTTTTTAAAGTCGGTTAGTGATTGGTTCGTCCTTTGCCTTTTAGACCATAAATCAGAAAATAGAAGCCCCGCCTTGACCTCATAAAAATAGAGGTGATAATTATAAATTAGAGACTTAATAGTCTCTAATAAAAAAAAGAAAAGGTACACTTTTTTTTGAAAACGCCCACCTATGATGATTCTGCTTAGGATTGTTATGGGAAATTAAAGTATGTCATTCGATTTTATAGTGAACAAGAAAAAATATTTTATTCTAAATCCTCTGTTTTTAGTCAATCTTTGGCTGTTGCAGCGCCAGTATCATCCAGTATGTTGTTTATACAGGTTGTTCCATTATTTGAAACGGTATATGGTTGATGTACCTACACTGCCACGTCAATATATAATTAGTTTTAATTGACTCATAAAAGCAATAGCCTGTCGACAGTCACGAATTTACATTATATTCTTCAGTTATCACGTTTCCTTAATTAAAAATTGTTTTGAAAATGGAATAAGTATCTAGAATGTATATTTCTGCTCGTGTTGCAGGTGTCCAATGGGTAACAGTGACCGCTTTCTATGAGGTCACCCGTCAGCCCATTTGCCTCTTTTGTAAATAACAATTGTTTTTAAATAAAATAAAAATAAATGACGTGAATGTCGTTTTTTTTTTCGAAATAGGTTTTTTTAGTGGGACTAGCAAACATTAATCATTTAGTCATTCATTACTTCATCAGGCATGTAACGATAGTGTGGGAATAAGTTTATTATTTAGTGAAAAAAATTGGTGAAAATGAAGATGAAATTCTTAAATTGTACGAAAACGTGGAAAAACACTGGCAGCTTCTTACATCTGTATAAACAAGTAAGTATTCATTGTCTAAACCATGGTCGCTTACTCATTTAAAATGTTATAGCTAGAATGCTGAAACAGGCATTGAGCATTTCAACCACAATTCCGGGGTTGCACTGTTAGTGATTGTAACCTTGCAGGTGGTAGGACCTTGTGCAAGGTCCGCCCGGATTGCTACCACCATCTTGCTCGCTAATCCTGCCGTGAAGCAGCAGTGCTTGCTTGTGTTTCGGCGTGGAGCGTAAGACAGTCGGTGAAATTACTGTCACTTGAGGTATCCCATCTTAGGCCTCTAGGTTGGCAATGCTCATACAATACCCTGGTGTTGCAGATTTTTATGGTCAGTGGTGATCTCTTACATTCAGGAGACCCACTTGCTCGTTTGCCATCCAGTCAAATAAAAATAAAAAACACAGATTTAACGAATATTCGAAGACTAAAAGACTTTTAATATTGATGCCTGTTTCACACAACCACATTGCAACCATGGTATATTCACAAGACGTTCTTAATCGTGTGCCGCCGTTTCACACATTTTTTTTCTCAAATGTTTCATTTCCCAAGTATTATCAAAATTATCAAATTACTTCGAAACCAAAAAAAAATCTGAATATTTTCTTATGGTTTTATAGAGCCAACAGCAGAGAACTGTTCCTAATTCTAGCCATTGGGTAGAAATTAGAGACCCTAAGTTATTAATTATTAAGTTATTACTTAGGGTCTCTAATTTCTACCTAATGGCTAGAATTAGGAACAGTTCTCTACTGTTTGGTTGGGCATAGTAACATTATTTCTCTTCTCCAGCTGACCGCACGTACTTAAACACTTTTTATTTATAGGCTATTGCGGTTCTTGCTTCTTCCCTACTCGGCTTCTCTGGTGGTGTAACTGTCGGCATCACCGCGGCCTTGCTGCCCCAGCTAGAGGAAAATGATCAGTTCTATTGGACAAAGGAGTACAGCTCTTGGATGGGTTAGTACTTTAAGGTTTATCTTATTTAAAATTCTCGTGTCACAATGTTCGTTCCCGTACTCCTCCGAAACGGTTTGACCGATTCTCATGAAATTTTGTGAGCATATTGAGTAGGTCTGAGAATCGGCCAACATCTATTTTTCATACTACTACGCGGACGGAGCCGCGGGCAACAGCTAGTGTTTATTTATAATTAGCTTTCACATGCGAATTCATCCGTCGAAAAAGAGTTAGTCGCTATCGATTCGATAGTTAGTACTTATGGCGATTTTTTGGAATGAAAACTATCCTGTAACCTTCTCCAGGACTTTACCAAATTTCATCTAAATACATTCTGACTGGATAACGAACATCTTCACTAACTTACTTAGCATATTAATTAATAGGAAGTGCTTATACACGTAAAGCTTAAAAAAACAGTCTGAGCTATTTTTTCCAATGGCCCCTTTAAATATTTTTCTTCGGAAAATTTAATTAACTATTTAACGTATTACACTTTTCAGTGACTAATTTAATGTAATAAATCATTACTACACCTCAATTAAAAATTGTCATACTTGGACATAACACTTTTAACACTATATTCAATTAAACTTCCAAAATCATTTTGTGATACCATGTTTACTAAGTCACTAGAAATAGTTCCTTGTGGCACTCTTCAAGAAAAACATAATAATATTATGCTTATATTATAGGCATGGGTTCAATAAGGGTATTGATATTGATGCATGATGACGATAAAATTGACCTGTTTTCTTATTTTTTTCCAGCATCACTCGCTCCGATATCGTCAATATTCAGCTGCCTCTGCATCGGGAGACTACTCGACCGATTCGGCAGGAAGGCTGCTCACATCATCCTCACCTTTCCTTTCATCCTTGGCTTTCTCTGCATGGCCTTTGCAAACAACTTCCTTACCATGATGATCGGAAGATTTTTCACCGGTATCGCCTACGGTGCTGTTAAATCTACTTCTATTATATATCTAGGTGAAATAAGCGACCCTAAATTCCGAGGCGTACTTTTGATATTTCCTTCTTTATCTGCGAATTTAGGAGTATTATGCAGTCACATCATTGGTTCCTATACAATGTGGAGGACCGCGCTCTTAATCTGTATATTTCCAAATATCCTAATGTTTGCATTGTATTGTTATTTCAAAGAGAGTCCTTATTGGTTAATTTCTAAAGGCAGAACCGATGAAGGCATAGAAAGCTTTAAATGGTTTAGAGGTCCTGAAGAACATGCTGAAAGTGAACTGCGTGATGTTCTGGACAGGCAAAAGAGTAAAGGAACTTCATTAACGAGTAAAGAACTGCTTAAAATTGTATGCAGTCGATCCTTCTTAAAACCAACCATGACATTGTTCTTTGTTTTTGTAGCAGTTCAATTCAACGGCGTAAATTGCTTTCCGTATTATGCTAATGATTTAATTCAAGCCATGTTCGATGATAAAATTGATACGTTCCTTGTTATGATGGTCATCGATGTCATAAGAGTTGGGTCCAGCCTTGTTATTTGCTTGATTGGAAAAAATATGCACCGCAGGGTCTCATTTCTTTACTGTGCTTATGCGACATTCTTACTTCTGGTTGGTTTGGCAGTTACTCGATTTTACGGAAGAGAAGTACCATCAAAATGGATACCTTTGACTCTGGTCGTATTCTTCACTGCGGTAGCCAGCGTTTTGCCTAGTATAGGATGGACATTTGTAGCAGAGATATATCCTACTAACGTTAGAGGTTTAGGATCTGGTTTATCTGGTGCCATTTCTTACATTATGTTGTCGCTATCTGTCAAAATAACTCCAGATTTGCTTGCTTACGGGGAACCTGTCATGTACGGTGGGTTTGCTACCGTCACAGTAATATCTACTGTTATTTTACATTTTATATTGCCAGAAACACATGGCAAGACTTTACAAGATATAGAAGATAATTATAATGACAAGGATGGAAGAAAGAAGGAAATAACTACCTTATAGCGATTATTTTGGCCCTAGCGCCACCTAATTATAAAATAGTTAAACTGCTACGACAGGCATGAGTTCAAGCATTGGTGACGTCAATAAAGCTACACCGCGCTATCGAGTTTTCTCAAGTGGGATGCACAAAATCAATTTACAATATTTTTTTCGGACTTTGGTCCAGATGTAACTGTAACCATCTGAAGAGAGATTTCTCTATGTGGCTTTACCCACATGTGCAATGTACAGTTTGAGGTAAATATTTAATTTGGTTATAGTAATCGAATTTATTAGTCGGTCATCGAAAAGAAAACATTAGAGTTGTGCATTCTTTAGAACCCACGCCCAGATTACACAATTTGGAGGGATTTCATCAATGGGATCTAGATTAATGGCAAAGTTCACCCTGTCAGTAACCCTGATCTGTAACTGATGCCCCAGGCATCTTACACTCCATTACACGAGTCTTAGAAATGTGGGAATAAAACAATGGTACAAATCGGATGAAAAAGGATCTAAGTACTCATAATATAACAATTCATCCACGCATCCATTTCTTGTGTGCCCCCCTCCTCCCTAAATGTGTGACATAATTTGCGAATCCCTAGACTGACAGATATACTTACGTGGTGCTCTCATGTTTAATTTTGGCGTGCTCTAGAAGGTTCAGTTTGTTTTAATGGCGAAAGACTTATTTCAATGTTTCAAAGTAGCATCACACCCGTAAAATTACAAATTATCTACGGTAAAGTTACAATATGTAGTCTTAAAATAACTGTCCAACGCACTGCCGTAATTTTTGGTATAATGTAGTTTAGCTTTAAAAAGACATATTTGCATTAGACAGACAACATATTTACAAATTCTTTCTTATTACAACAACGCTGGTCAGTTGACCAGCTCGGAATGTAAAAGATTCTCCGAGTAGATTTTAAAATGTGATATAGTTGTTGTAGTGAGTGGTTAAAATAGTATTGAAAATGAGATTTGACATCTTCAGGTGCCTGGAAAGTGGAAATAAAGTTGGAAACGTCTTTCATGTGTACAAACAGGTATATAAATGAGATATTATTATCTGACACGTGCATTCATCATTTTACTGAAATCGCAAAATTGCTAAATTGCTTTTTTTAGTTTTATTATCTGTGGAAATCTAAAATTCGCTTTATTGTTAATAACATGTTTTGTATTTAATACACAGGAATAGTTAATTTAAGCCGTTATTTCTTCGAATAAAATATAAATGTATAAATTTTCCTCAGATTTTGTAAATTAGAGATTATTTCTTCTCAGTGTGATGCATTTTTTATAAAAAGATAATTATTTCATATTACCTGTTTTTTTAAGACTGCGAAAACGCACCTGCATATAGACCACTAGAGTTTCATTGAATACATTTTTTCAAATTTTGAAACCACAACTTACGAAAAATCATACGTACGTTGTGAGTCAAATAAAAGCTTGTGAAAAATGCTACCGATTCATATACAATAAACAGGCTTCCAATTCCATAGTCCATTTATTCAATTTTATTACCACCATTACACAATGTACCTACAGACATGAAATGTAAACTGACAAAACTACAATACGAGAACTGGTAGGCATTTTGTTGTCTGAGTAGACACGACATTCTCTTATTGTAGCAGCCACAGCTGTAGGACCTTGATACTTATTTGGTGTCCATGAAAATATAATATATGCTTCCACACACACACACACACACACACACACTCACTCAAACACACAAACACACACACACACACACACACACACACACACACACACACACACACACACAAACATCACGCGTGTAGGTATTTCGGGTATTCCCAAATGGGGTAGGCAGACCACATGAAACGTTACGACTTCGGAGCCACTTTTATCAATTTTAGGTTCCATGTGTGAAAAACAAATAAGCAAATATTTATATGTACCTATAGGCTATCGTGACCTTTGCATCGTCGTTGCTCTGTCTTTCTGGAGGCTTAACTATTGGCATCAGCGCAGTCCTCCTGCCGAAGCTTGAGGAAGATGAAGAGTTCTACTGGACGAAGGAATATGGCTCTTGGATTGGTAAGTAACTATAAAAAATCTCTCTCTCTCTCTCCCTCTCTCAAACTACATCCCTACTGATATTATAAATGCGAAAGTAACTCTGTCTGTTACGCTTTCACGTCGAAACCACTGAACCGATTTTGATGAAATTTGGTATATAGGTACTTTTTTTGAACCCCAAAGATCAACATAGGACACTTTTTATTCCGGTAGAGGTCGCCACCGCGTGATGACCTAGATCCACGCAGACGAAGTCGCGGGCATAAACTAGTTATTTATAAACCACGAGCGTGCTCGCAACATCGTCTTACTTTCCCGAGATAATATTATTGACATTTATCAATTCTTAAAAACGTATCACTTGCAAGATATTTGGGTTTAAAAAGGCTAACCGAATATTGCCCTAACTTGTTTGTTTTATTCTTTCCAGCATCAATTGCACCAATATCCTCCATCTTCAGCTGCCTGTGCATCGGAAGTCTGCTGGACCGATTCGGCAGGAAGTCAGCTCACATCATGCTCACCTTCCCCTTCATCATCGGTTGGCTTTGCATGGCCTTTGCAAACGACTTCTACGTTATGATGGTGGGAAGATTCTTCACCGGTTTCAGCTTTGGTGCTGTCAGATCCACTTCTATTATTTACTTAGGAGAAATAAGCGATCCTAAATATAGGGGCATTATATTGCTATGCCCAACTTTAGCGATGAATTTTGGAGTTCTTTTAAGTCACGTTATAGGTTATTTGACTAGCTGGAGGACAGCGCTCTTGATCTGCATATTTCCTAACGTCATTCAGTTGGTTTTAATTTTATTTTTTAAAGAAAGCCCATATTGGTTAATATCAAAAGGAAGGGTTAATGAGGCTATAGAGTATTTTAGATGGTTCAGGGGCATGGGAGCTCGCAGTGAGAATGAACTACATCTAATTATAGAAAAGCAAAAGAGTAAAGGCGCAGGATTAACTATCAGAGAACTATTGAAGATTGTATTTAGTGGAAGCTTCGGGAGGCCAATCGTTACTTTGTTTTTCGTATTTCTGGCCATGCAATTCAGTGGCATTAATGTTTTTCCTTTCTACGCTAATGATTTAGTCGTCACAATGTTTGATGACAAAATAGACACTTTTCTTGTCATGATGATTATTGACCTTATACGCGTCGGAGTCTGCGTCCTTATCTGCTTGATTGGTAAAGTTATGCATCGTAGGGCTTCCTTTCTGTATTGTGCTTATGCGACAGTAATACTTTTGTTTTTATTGGTAGTTGTCCGATTTTATGAAAAAGCAGTATCTTACAAGTGGATACCTTTGTCATTGGTATTGTTTTATAATGGAGTAGCCAGTGTTGTGGTTAGTATAGGGTGGAGTTTCATAGCTGAGCTATTTCCTAATAATGTTAGAGGTTTAGGTTCAGGTCTGGCAGGTGCAATATCTTACTGTCTGCTGTCATCAAGTGTTAAAGTAACTCCAGACTTACTCGCGCGCGGAGAACCCGCCATGTACGGTACATTTGCTATTGTAACACTAGTTTCATCAGTAATATTGCACTCTTTGCTGCCAGATACGCATGGAAAGACTTTGCAAGCTATAGAAGACAGTTATAATAATAAAGATAGAACAACTACCTTATAGGAATTAATTTAATGTAATTTAGTTCGAATTATAAATTTAAGTTAGTTAAAAATTTATTACTTCTACTGCATATATAAATAAAAAATAGGGTAGGTATATTTATCACCGTATTCACCGTTAAGGAAATAAAGTGCGTCAAAATTGTAATTATATTTAATAAAATATTTAAAAATCAGTCTCACTTATTTATCGAAAACCTTCCACTTCACTCTTCTTTTGGAGCTTCATTGATGGCACTGGCATCCTTCCTCACAGGTCCAGTATGAGTTATAGGAACAGACCTTTCGCCAGTCACTGCTTCTACCTTCCTAGGAGCAACTACTGTCAACACTCCATCAGACGATAGCCTGGATTCTACAGCATCCGGATTACTGTCTTCAGGGAGCTTGAACCTTCTAGAAAACTGTCGGGAAATGAATCCATGCTCATCTTTCTTTTCTTCGTGTTTTCCTTCCACAACTATAAAACCATTGGAAGTCTTGACAGTGATTTCGTCGGGTGCAAAGTGTTGGACGTCAACGTTGATCTGCCATTTGTCTTTGTCGACTTTGATTGAGGATCCAGAATCTTGAGGCCACCAGGGTTGGTAACGAGGGATGATGGGGCTGGTTGCTGCGGTAACTAAGTCTTGTGGAGTCAAGGCGAGACCGAAATTCTGGTCGAGCAGCCGGCGTGGCCATTGAGGACCGGAGTAGTCGAAGAAGTATGGAAGGATAGACATTTTCTGTTGTAGTTTTTGTTGTTTGTGTGTAATGTAGCGCGGTCCGTTTCAGACTGAAGGAATGCGGCTGAGTCCGAGTATATATAGGCGATTCTGGCACGGGCGTCGACGCATTTAGAGATCGTAGATGATGTTTGTAGGTTAGATGTGATAGCTATTTTAGGATGTTCTCGAATTTACAATGATTTTTAAATGTTTCAGATATGCAATGGCAAACACAGGGAGAGGAGACTAAAATAGTTACCACGAGAACTAGTAGCAATTATTTTAAGGGGATTTGGTGTAATATATGACAATTTATTCCTATTATAAGGCTTTTAAGTTTCTACTTAAATTTGATTAATTCGCAAATTTTAAATGATGCTGATTTGTACGTTGACTGGATACACAACAACTTACCTACCATTGAACTGTAAAGTTCTTCTAGATCATTTCCAACATACGTAGGTACAGTTGAAACTGAAATACGTCCCAGGGTAGAACTTTTCCAGCGCAAATGTCATTCCAGAACCTTCCAGAGAAATTATCTCGATAACGACTGTGCAAAAATTCTAACCTGGTAAACGATTCAATCACCTTGAGTACCTATACATACGAAAATATTTACGTCAAGCGGCATATCTATACTTGTTGTAATCTAAATTCGAGAAGCTATGATATGTATTTCTTGAGAGTCCTATGCAACTTCGGTCATTGCGCCCTCTTAATATAGTTATTTACAAGACATACGTAACATTGTAGTCTTATGTTTGTTTGTTTGTTTGTTTATACTCTTATGTTTCTTTATTTTCTGAATACTGTGAACCACAGTCTGTGATATGAAATCTTTACAGCGTAAACATTTTTAAGCGTGACTCATTTAGATCCTACGCAATAAGGATCATAATACGGCGTTGTTGTTTCTAGTGTATGAATCATACGTTGTCCTATTTTTTCTGATGATTTATGAGTTTATTTGTATTTTTGTATCAGTTTAGCTATTTAAAGTCAAAGTCAAAATCTCTTTATTCAATTTAGGCACAAGCACTTATGAACGTCAAAAAAATCTACCACCGGTTCGGAAAAAACCTCTGTTGAGAAGAATCCGGCAAGAAACTCGACGAGGTATTTTTTTTAAACAGGTTCACAATATCTATAAATGATATCTATATACTTATACATCACAAGTATTTAATTGAATCACAAGTATTTCATAAAGAAAATACTAGTTTCTGTAGAAGAACGAGGGTCACCGACGTAGCCAAACGAATAAGCTCGTTGAACTGGCAATGGGTAAGCTATATAGTAGGTCCGAAAAGTTCAGTCGAAAATAGACCGTGGATCGGCAAGCGCAGCGTAGGTCTGTATATAAAACGTGCACTAACGAGATATATTATGACAAATGACCTGGTTAAAGCCAGAGTTTATGGTGAATGCAGGCCGCTTCCAACCGAACCAGCTGGAGGTTTATGGGGAGACCTTTGTCCAACAGTGGACGTCCTACGGCTGATATGATGATGATCTAGTTTCTGTACTATGTCTATTACTAATGCCCTGTATTTAGCTTTGAACTAAACAAACAAAACGACCTTCTGTAATTTCTGGTTTGCTCTCAACTCATTATCATTATAGACAATTCTCAATTATCAACACGACCGTAGCACGAACAAACGCGGCCAAAAAAACAAAAGTGTTGTCGCGGACTATATCAAATAAAAGTGTTTGTTTAGACTTTAGACAGCAGATTGCGTGCAGGTGAGATTCCAAAGAAAAATAAAAATAGGGAACAAACAAGTCTAGTAATCTCATCATCATTATCATCATCAGCCGGAAGATGTCTGCTGCTGAAGGCCTCCCCCTTAGAACGCTAGAATGAACGACAGACAACTCGCCACTTGTCCGCCGGTTTTTCGCAACTCTCACGATGTCGTCAGTCCACCTCCACCAGTGGGAGGAGCCAACGCTTCGTCTTCCGGTTCATTTCCGATGTCGAGTTCGATTCCGATGACTTTTCTCCCACAACGGTTATCTAGTAGTACTTACTCTATTCTTTCGTCTTTTCGGTTTTCTTACATACATACGCTCGGAAAACAGAACCGTCCTAAACGAAAATACACTGCACTGCCACTGCAGTTCAACCAGAAGCCGTACCTATTGCCTAACGTTTTTAACGCTCGTGATCGCAATCAGATGACAGATTTTGCATACCTACTAAAACTGTCATTTGATTGCGATCGCGAGCGCCAGTAATGTAGGCAATACGGCCTCAGAATGCTAATGTCGCTCGTGACTCGTTTTCAGATCTTTTTCTCGAGTTTCGAATGACAAAAGCAAACTAGTTTTTTTTTTTATTCGACTGGAAGGCAAACGAGCAAGTGGGTCTCCTGGTGGTAAGAGATCACCACCGCCCATAAACATCTGCAACATCAGGGGTATTGCAGATGCGTTGCCAACCTAGAGGCCTAAGTTGGAGTGCCAGTAATTTCACCGGCTGTCTTACCTACTCTCCACGCCGAAACACAACAGTGTAAGCACTGCTGTTTCACGGCAGGATTAGCGAGCAAGATGGTGGTAGTAATCCAAGGTCCTACCACCTGCAAAAGTGTAATTAGCAGCTCTAAAAATAAAACAACCACATTCAAAAATTACTTCTTATCCTTTTCATTTTGTCCGGTCACAGCGCCTATTATTTTCTTACAAATGTCTCCCGGGCTTTCCTTGGTCTCCTTGGTCTGGACGTCCACTATAGACTCTTCCGCCTGCTTGCCCGTATAGTCGATGGGTACCATGGTCTCGCAGGGTAGATTCACATCGCAGGTTTCTCTGGGAGCTACTATTGTTAGGACACCTGAAAGAGAGATCAGGATATAAGTACTTACCGATCGGATATACCGTTTTTGAGATATTGCCGAAAAATTGCGCTTCTCAACAAAAGGACGTAAGTGCCGTGAAGATTGTAGTAGGTAAGTGTTTTAATTGTGTTATAACGCACATAATATTATACTATATTTTTTTCGTAATGGCCACGGAACCCTATTTTGTTTTTTTTTTTGCAACAATGATGCCACTTTTATGCGCTGTAATATCTCAAAGTTGCAACCATTGAGAGCAGGCAGACCCAGTGGCGGACTAAGCCCGTCAGAGGCCCGGGGCGGCAAAGCTGAATGAGGACCCAAGATTAAAAAAAAAATGCAGTTTAAAAAAATTTAGGTACTAAGCACATTTTTAGTCTTGTAGGTTTTGATCAGGGGAACGCAGAGGAATTTGGGGGCCCCCCAAGACCGGAGGCCCGGGGCGGGCCGCCCCTTCCGCCCCCCTGTTAGTCCGCCCAGACCAAAATTATTCACATCAGCAGACCACCCAGAAAAATGAATCTAACCATTTCCATGATCGTAAACAATGTCTAAAACATTGACTTATATTCTATAAGTATATATCGATGGTCTAAAACTACCTTCAGGAGACAAGGACGACTTCATCTTCCCAGGATTGCAGCCCGGGGGTAGTTTGAACCTCCTCGCGAACTGCCGTATAATGCATCCCCTCTTTGTTTTCCTCTCCTGTTTCCCCTCTATCAGTACGAATTCTGGACGGGCTTTAACACGAATCTCATCCTTCGAGAATTGGTGGACGTCTATTTGTAATTGAAATCTCTCTTTGCCAATTTTTATGGTTGGTCGTACATTCCGCGTATGTTTTAGGGTAGGTAATACGCTTAAGCGCAAAATTCGGCTTATTATCATTGTAGCAATAAATCTGGGAATTTTGAGTTTTGTGCTAAATTTGTAGGAAAAAATACCTACTTGTTTGTTTGTTTTGATTCGATTATGACTTTGACGTTGTCAAATTTTGACAGGCCATCGTCACAATCATTTTTATTTTCATTTATATTGGCTTTGGCCCTCATTAAAGCCAAAATACGACATACTTCCTACCCATTTATGAATGTTAAATTAAATTAAAAATTGTTTCGTGGGTGTCTGTTGGAAGTCGTTAAAACGCGCGCCATCTAGCGGCAAGTAGCAAAACACAACGAGTACAAGTTGCTTTTACAACTCGTAAAGTCGCTGTCGACCTCTAGAATCTCCAATGTGCTCAGTTTCGTGTTTTGTCCACCCGCAAAATTAACTTGGCAAGTTAACCCAAACATCGGTATCAACAAAAGAACAGAAATTTCTGGAATGTCGGGCGCAGACTGTAAACAAGCTTCATGTACTTAGATAGTTATCTTTTTAGATTGTTTTTCGTCTGCGTTGGGTTGGAGGAACGCCATGAATAATACAATATTTTTTTACAAGCTTCGTTTAACTTGCCGTATTTCTTACTGTCTACCATTGACTATTTGACTTATATAAGTATATATCAATGCTGTCTACCTATGTATGTTGCGTAGGTCCAATCCTCGAATGGAAGTCGATTTAATTAAGTAGGTACCTATCTACCTACTTCTAGTGGTCGGTTCTACGCGAAATTTAATAGGTAAGTATAAAATTATCTTGAAGCCTGAATAATTTCGAGAAAAGTATGGTACCTACGGCCGTGCCATGACTTTGCTTTTGTTTTGCTCGACTTGGCAATGCAAGCACATTCAGCTAAAATTTCAGTCAGTAGGTAAAATATTTTTTTTATATAATAATAAGCTTTCGTATGTCTGTCCGGCTGTCTGTTCTCCTCTACTAGTTCTCTCCCGATGCAAAAGTTCTTAGAATAGGTACTTGTAAGATTTTTTTTTGTCAAAAATTTCTATAATCTTCCCTATAATCCTGTTAACGTTATAAATAAAAAAACGTATTATGTGTGTGTGTGTGTGTGTGCGAATGCTTGTCAACTATTTCACGCTATAAATGGCAGGACAGCTTTGATGAAACATCTGGAATTTTTAATTCGATAATTTCAAGCGATTGGGATAAGATCTCAGAATCTCAACTTAGTTTTAGTTAAGTCATATAATTTGGCACAGTGGTTTTTAGCACAGAATATATAATAGTACTTACTAACGTATGGTTTTTAGTGCAACGTCAATGAAGACCACGGTAAGTACATATAATTTTTGGGAATTCTCATAGGAATTTAGTAAACAACACAGCTAAAAGAACAGCTTTATTACGGCATACTAAACTATTGAATTTAGGATTTTTTTACTCAATAAAATAAACTATTGCCAGTTTCCTACTAAATAAATAAATACATAGGTACTACTACTAAATAAAACATCAAAAAATATTTTCTCAAGATTCAAAACTCAAGTAAATCACAAAAAAACTAGTTAAATTGTTCTACCATTGGTTCTACCTATAAATTATTACAAAAATTTTCACATAGGTAATGGTGCTGCAAAATGTTCGTATGGGCATATTATCAAAATTTCGTACATAATTTGTACTCGTATTTAGCAACCCTGTTAGTGAAATACATCGATATAATATGTAGTGAAATAGGTACATGAATTTCGATTGAACTATTGGATCTGTTTAACATTTCTGAAGCCGCGGGTAAATGTAAATAAATATCAAATTCGTGAGCTTCTACATACCTACTAACATATAAGTAATATCATTGGTTAAACTTACGAGGTGTATCGCTCACAGAGTTACTATAGGTAGTTCTTGTTCCGATTAATTTGGTCTTAACATTCAATTTTCATTCTATTACTTATTCTGTGAGTACATTCTATTTTTAAATTTTAATAGGCCTCTCGTCTCACGACCTTGATCATGACCTACCACACTCGCGAAAGTACTAGATGTTTCGACGCGGCCGTTGACCGTACCGAGGTGAGACAGGGCAGCTCAAGCAAGTGGGTCGCTTTAGCTTCACCAAATAATCGTGAACACTAGCTACCAGTCGTCATACATTTTGGATCATCTCGGACACTTAACATGCCTAGTTATTTTATTTTTTTCGAACATTCAAGGTAATATCATCCTTATATTCGTTATGATAGAACATGAAGTACGTCTTTATTAATATTGATGATTGATGCGTCTTGCGTTTTGTTCCAAACAGCCAGTCTAGTGCCGTTAGGTACATAGATGTCAATCTAGGTAAGTAATCAAGTATATATTACTTTAGTTTTCTGCCTTTTATCAGGGTTCCGTAGTCACCTAGGAACCCTGATTATTTTTTAAACTTGCCATTTTTGAACAAGCTATTCTGCACCATGTTTAACCGCAGATAAATATAGTACCATAGCGTAGTCTTTTTTTATTTTAATGTCGCAACTAGCTTCCAGAGTCTAGTGGTGGTTGGCTGTTTGTTATTTTTCCTTTGTCAGTTTAATGTTAGTAAACAAATTTAAAAAGTTAGAGCAGCGGACAAAAATGCATTTTTATACAATTCCATATATGGCCTAGACCAAGAAGTGCTTAATGTAAGAAGCCATAAATGAGAAACTTCATGTCTTCATTTTGTTGCATTTCCGAGCATGTTTGAGAAAATATTTATAAATTTGTACCTAAGTCTATTCAAGAATTCTTAGAAAAATCATATTATACCTACGTATAATTTTGCTGAAACTGTTAAAATAAAACTATGTTAAGAAGAAAAAGTTTTATATACCTAATATCAATAGGAACACGAAATCAAAACACTAGAAATTTCCAGTAGTTTCTCCGAGCGACCCGTAACATTGAACACCCCTGGTTCGAAGTAAACAAGCAATTGCATTTCGAGATATTTCTACTCAACACTAGATGGCGCCCCAACACCTATAAATACCGCGCGCGTTCGTGACTGCGTCAGTTGTATTTTGAACAAGCCAGTGAAGTGATCAGAGCGATCCTTAATCCAAACGCTTAAACCTTTTTACGCAGTTTTATCAAGAAAATGTCTCTTTTGCCGTATCTTTTGGACGACTGGGGCTATTCCCGTCCCCGCTACCACCATCATCATCACTACCCGAATCAACTCCAGCACGCTATTTTGCCGCTCCTCGCGGAAACCAGCTACCCTTTGGCTCTCAACCGGGACTACTACAGACCCTGGCGTCATCTTGCTGCAGCAGCTCGAGACTGCGGTTCAAGCATCAAAGTGGACAAAGACAAGTTCCAAATCGATCTAGACGTGCAACACTTCAAGCCTGAAGAAATCTCCGTGAAAACCGTTGACGGCTACATCGTAGTTGAAGGCAAGCATGAAGAAAAGAAGGACGATCATGGCTTTATTTCCCGCCAGTTTACTCGACGTTATGCGCTCCCAGAAGGCACGGCCCCAGAATCGGTTGAATCTAAGCTTTCCTCTGACGGTGTCTTGAGCGTTATTGCTCCCAGGAAAGTTCCAGATGCCATCAAAGGAGAACGGAATGTTACCATCACTCAAACTGGACCGGTGAGGAAGGAAATCAAGGATCAGAGTGAAGGAACGGAGAAGAATGAGAAGGAAGAGAAGTGAATAGTTTTTTTAGTTTCCTCTAATTTGTATTCCAAAGTTGGCGGTGCCATTCATGGTTGAGTTGAGACTGATTTTGTTTTATTACCTACTTAATATTAAGCAAGTGTTTATAAATATAAGGTTATAATTATAATTATTTGTTTTTTCCTTGCCACTGGCGGTACACCCAAATTGATTTCAAAGTTAGTTAGTAATTAGTAAGATACTTTCGAAATAGTTCAAAAGTTTAGTAAGTTAACCTTCGAAATATTTCCCGGTAAGTACTTAATGTTTATTACATGAAGAAAATTTCCCGAAATACCACCACCTCAATATTGAACGTCGACTAGGGTTGTACTACATGTTAAGTTAACATACAACGATTTAACACCTATTAAGCTTCTGTGCTTCTAGTGTTTGAAATACACTTTATGCTGCAGTCTTTGAAATATGGTAGGAATACAAATATTATTATTTATTATTATTATTATTTATTTATTCCAAGAAAAATTACAGCATTTACAGTTAAAGACCAATGCGCTTTAAAATTAAAATTATACAAACAGATATATTTATAGAAAAAAAAAGTATCTATAGGTAGTTAGGGATTTTTGAACTTCATCATCGTCGCTACCCTAAAACGACGGAACACCACACCCTCCGGCCAGAAGT
This sequence comes from Choristoneura rosaceana, assembly GCA_037349165.1. Taxonomy (NCBI): domain Eukaryota; kingdom Metazoa; phylum Arthropoda; class Insecta; order Lepidoptera; family Tortricidae; genus Choristoneura; species Choristoneura rosaceana. The sequence continues at coordinate 6,171,954 of JAZBNJ010000013.1, forward strand.
CGGAGCGCAGGAACATCTGCTGGTGCTTGGCAGGCACTTGGAGTCTAAATGAGCTGAAATCGTTAGCCCTTTGAGACTCGAGCGGGATGATGGACAGCTCTAGCTGGGCTCCTTGTAACCGGCCCTTTACTGCCTCGCGGACGTGCTCTATATAATCTTTTTATTTGGAGTTAATTTAATTGTATTTAAGGGATTTTAATAAATACACTAAATAAGGGTAGAGGGTTAAAATGATAAAGCAGTATCGATATTTTATATGAATCTCTTTATTAGCTACAACAAAATGTCGACATTAGAACCACCCCTGAAAGGACAGGGGATAAATAAATACAATATGTATAATGTATGTATGTAATAGTGTATAAAACAATGTCTCTGTTGAAGCTCAGTTACGCATATATCACTACTGTGCCGTGTATTCACATTTTTAAAGTTTTATTTAATTTCGGTTCAGGAAACTAATATCGGAAAAAATACATTTTATTCAAGGTGTAAGGCCTGTTTCTAAATTTTTTGGACTTTAAGTGCTAATTTAAATAAAAAAGGTTAAAAGGTTAAATTTTTGGATTTTTTTCCTTTAAGACAGAAAGTATTTCCTCAACCGACATTAAAATGTGTCTACAAAATTAATTGTAATTTCTATACATTAACTTATACTACTTGTCGCTGCATAGTAATTTGACTAATACACATTCATTAAAGCGACATAGCAACATTGAACTTAAAAATATTTAACTAAGTTTTTAGGTTTCATTCAAATTCCATTTTGTTACTACTTTTAACATAAGAAAAAAATCATTTTCTCTATAACTGTACAGAAATAAGTTAAAAATAGTAAGGTTATAATTTAGATTGGTTTTGAGAATGCTCATTATATCTAGGGAATAATTGTCTTAGCACAAGTAAGGATGAAACTGAAAAATAAAATTACGAACTTATATAACTCAGACGTGATTTCAATTTATCTTATTTGAATTTTCATTCTGTACTTGTGCCAAAAATATGATAAGATGAGGTGTAGGTAAGTTTTTGTAAATGTATAAGTTACCTATGTAGCAAACCGTGCATTCTATAGATAAATAATAGCGTTTTTTAAAATAAATTTAGATTTCGTCGAGTGTTCGTAAAACGTTAACTATTTTCTATACTTTTTAATATTTACATGGAAGGCATGAGGCATGTGCATGAACGTTCGTATATTTCGAAAAAAAAGGACGTATTATCTTGTGAATCACTGACTTTTCTATAACAATAAATTGAGGAAAAATATCTTGTTAGTTTACAGAGCTCAAAACAAAAACTTCATTTTTAACTTGTAAACTTTTTAACCTTTTTACCATTTATTTTTCCTGAACAAGTGTTCAGAAATATTGGTGAACAAAATGTTCTATACTTTATTAAATTTTAGCCAATACAAAAAACACGACGAAATTTCTCATTACCCTACAACAGAACAATAACATTCAATTTAGAAATATTTTCTATGATTTAACTTTAAATTATTAATAAACTTTTTTCTAAAATCTAAGCTACATAAAGACGTACATCATGTTTTGCTTTGCAACATCTAACCCTAGAAATATAATAGGTACAAAATTGAGCTTTATTGATATGTATCGTTAGAATCAATTTCGCAAAATTATTTGTGTAATATTAGTGATATGTATAGTTTACTTTGTGATACAACATCACAGGACCCAATTTATACTATAAATTAATTTATTTATAACTAAGAACTTTAAAAAAGTAAAGGTTAGTACATGTATAATATGAAAAGTTTGCGCTTTAATTTTGGGCGCGTATGTTTGAGACAAATTTATAATTTAATACATAGAACTATTATTTATAAAAGCAAATTATTCAAAAAGTACATATTTCTATACAGTAACCAACGATTGTCTATAACATTAACTGAAAATAAAAAATATGTCACTTTGTATTTACAAAGTGACATATTTTTAAATATTTTAAATTTTTAAACGAATATAGGTATAGAATTATGATCATTTCTACAACGATTTAAATTGTTAAAAAACCTTTCATATTGTTCACAATTAGTTTACGTAATAATTAAAAAAATGTTATATTTTTTTTATAGTAAGCATTGTTTGTGCTTTACATTTTTTTATGCAAACAACTTTAACCTCTTAACTGCCTCAACTGTCAATTATGGAGCATAATGCAGCGCAAATCTGAGATTATCTTTGCTTTGCATATTTCTGCCACTTTTTGTAAAAAGTGAATCGAGATCCGTTGACAAAACTCATAATACCAAAACACACACACAATGTCAGACAGTTTTATTAAAACTGCGAAACAATTGCACTACTAAACGTAAGTCTTATGGTGAGTCGGACGTGTTTTGTTATGTACTCAATTCTCAATAGAAGGCGACTCAGGACGTGACAATTAGAACAACCCGAACCGAGTCAAAGACAGGCTAACACCTTCGTAATACGTAGATAAAAGTAAACTTACTGAATTCCAATCTACAGAATGGCTCCACATATATACTTTTGACATAGAGATATATCGGCAGTTAATAAGTTAAGGTAACACAAAGTAGTTGCTAGAAAAAAAAATGGTATCTTGTCATTTATTGCGATGATCCCTATATGACACTTGTAATAGACGTATTACGGATTGATGTAATAATACTTAAAAGGTTAACAAATAATTTAACCTGTGTTTTTGAGCTGACCATGCTGAGTGTGGTAATCAATTTTGTACACCACATGCCCCTATTGGCTTATGCAAGCGATGAAGATGACTTCATATTGGGTTGATCGGGAGTGCTGTGGTGTAGGTATAATGTAATTAGTTAGCACGCTCGGTATATTCAGTCAAGAAAATTTAACGAAGGTTTCAAATCACAGGGATCAATGTAAAATGTACCATTATTTAAGAAATAAAAGTACACGACGCTAAGATTGTTTCAAACTTATAGCAGTAAGTTTAGCCAATTTTTTTACTGGACATCAATTCAACCTGACCAAGTGAAAACAGAAGCCATACTGTCTAAATGAGCTCGTAATCATAATCGCACTCACATTTTTACCATCTTCATCACCGTTTGAAGTAGCGTTTGTAATTGCGACCGTGCGCTCATTATACAAACTTTTGAAAATCTATAATTACCGCATCGCACGGATTATTTTAAGTAATTGACAGTAGAGTCACTGCTTTCTTATTATTTTACCCTATAGTAAAAGTTTTCTTACTTATAAAACTGATAATTGAATTGAAACTAACTAAATCACGAAGTACTTTTCAAAATCCTAAATGTCATTCATTTTCTAATTTCCATTGAATTGTACTTCCAGAATTCAGAATATAAATAATCCAACACTCCTTAATATTTTAGCGTAATTGTTCTACTGTGTTTTGTAAAACGAAAATATATTTTAATATTAACCCCCTTACTCATAAACGCTTATTAATTTTTGCTACTTTTATCTGTCACTTTGATATAGATACAGACGAAGTGCTGTTTTATGAATAAAAGGGTAAGTAGTTAAATAATGTTCTGTTGAACATGATTACAACTAAGTAGGAACAAAATAAAAAAAAATGAATAACGTAGTAAAATAAATAGAAGTAAGGTGTCTTGAAACCCATTTGGGACATTGGCTCAAATTAGCATAATAACAACTAGTGAGGTAAAAGCCGTCTGGCTGGACATGTCAACTACGCGGTGTGGTGCAGGCAGAGCCGCTCAGACTCAGCCGAGTTCAGGCAGTTCTTTAATGCCGACACAAACAGTTCACCACTTGTAAGGAATTAGCACGCCATAACATAAAGTTTTCACTACACAATTTATTTGCTAAGTCATAATACTTATCATTTTTATACTGTCACAGAGCGGCTAGCATATTTTGCATTTTTCGATTGCCTCTTTTCCCCCATTTCCTTTCCTTTGCAGTCATTTTGGAGGTCCAAGGGCCTTTGTTCAACAGTGGACTAGGTATTTCCGGCTGATATGATGATGTGTTTTATTTTTGAATAAATACAGTCACAGATTGTATATAGACAACATACTTCTTCATTTTACTACGTATATATTACACATTTAAACATCTAAAAAAAATAAGAGCTTTTTGTACAACGAGTATCTAAACAGTTAAAACACAGATAGTCTAATAACACTAATATTCGTTAAAACTCTTTTAGAACACAAGACTCTAGTCTACTCGAAATTAAAGCTTCTTTCTTTACCAATAACACGTCCGTCCCGTGCTGTGCCAGAAACACGACTAAAGACCGTGCGACCAATTTGAACATTTTAGACAAAAAAGATTAAAAGGTTAAATTATGTCGGCTGACACTGTAGTCCACTCCATGGGCGTTGAAAGGGTTACCAAAAATCTTCATGGGATCAGTGTACTTCGCAATGTGTGAAAGAAAGAAAGAGTATGTTCATAAAAAGCAAGAAAAGAAAAAAAAAGAAGATGAAAATCAAATGATTAAAATATTATATTGCATGATGATGATATTAACAAAGATTATTTGTATTTTTGGTGCTTTTGTTTCATTATGATTTTTGACCCAATTTGATTCAGAACTTGATGCATAATTGATTTATTATAATTTGGTTTAGTTTGTAACTAAATTCAGTTTGAAACTAATTATAGAAACAAAATTGACTGTGTACCCATAGACTTGTTTCTGGAGTAAATTGTTTTCATGAAAATTTAATCTTTTCAACGCGCCAAATATGGACAGAATCTATACAAAGTTAAAGCTAAGTTTGATCGAGAAGTGACATAAATAATATGGTCATACCACATCGTAGGGAAACCTACAAAAATCTTGCTGAAAGAACTGTTTCTTTTTTTTTTACTTTTTTTTTTATTTGCACGTGAAGTGCCAATGTCCTGATGAGGGTCATTGGAGTCCAATGGATGCAAATGGCGCACGATCAGTTTTTGTGTCGTTCATTGTGGGATGCCCATGTCCAACACTAGACATCTTTGATTTGATGATAATTTTCAATGGAGTGTTTGACATAGATTTTTCGTATTTGATTGTTGATTTTGTTGATTTCCTGTCAAATATAATCAATTGGTTCGCACGGGCTTTAGCCATAACGTCACCTAACTAACGTAGACGCTATGAATACAACCGCGGACAAATCAGGGCAACGAAATACGATTTACTTTGCAACGTTCCCCGTTGCCTCCGAATCGTTCATTCAAAATGTACTGAATTGTCACTAAAATTTAAAAATGAAACCGTTTATAGACTTTTCAAGTGCAGTTTTGACGCATTTTTTTTGTAAAAGTAATTTGGTGATAGTGTATTTTTTAAATTACTTAAACCTTGCGCTAAATTCTCAACGTTTCGTCAAAACAACTATGTGGCAGGCACGAAATATTAAACAATGAACAAAATTCAAATTGAGATTTATTTACTCACAGGAAGGTTCATTCTAATTTTAAATGTTTGCGAAATTTAAGCATCACATTGTTAGTGAATATACAACAAAGATCGAAATAACTATAATAATAAATAATATAGTGGTCTACGAACAAGCTTTTTCAACTCCTGGGTCCTACTTTGGTTATACAATGTCGTCATAATAAATACGCTCACATCACACACAAGTTATCTGATGGTGAGGATTATTTCATAATTAAGACCTTTTCGCTTTCCAACACACAACCAATGCCAAAACAACAGATTATTTCTAATAAGTAGATTGCGGTGCCATTGCTTCAATAAATAATCAGTAATACTTCAGCTACTCACATAATATTTTGAATGAACGAAACAGAAAAATCTCAACTCAACTTTTATAAATATAAAAGCAAATACTTATTTAAACTTCTCTGATTTAAAAACAACGTTCCTACATTTTCCTATTATTGCTTTCTTTGCACGTTATAAACTCGTGCTCTGTCGCGGCGTTGCGCGGGTTTGTCCGTCTCGTACTAAGTGCATTAATATAGACATGGATGCTACACAGTCATTGACAGAAAGGCATATTTAATCACTACGATGGATCATACTAATGTAGAAAGAAAGAAGCGCGTTCGCAGCTACAGACGTGCTTTTTAACCTTTTTATAAAACTTTAACCTAAACCGAGTAATTGGGTAAAACTTACATTTGGTTTTTTTTAGCATCAGAAGGAAGGCAAGGGATCTTGAAGTGTCTTTTCATTCCAAAACACTTTTGAAAAATAAGTCACAGTAAATATGTAACAATTAGCAAGGGCAATAATAATATGATGATTTACCTACCTACATTCTTTTGGTATCATAAGTAATTGTTATTGTTATTTTATAATTTGATTTTTGTTTAATATGTTAATAATTTGCACGCCTGCATGCAGGCTGGATACAACGGACAAGAAGACTGTAACACCATTTATACTGTATTCTAGCAAATAAACGATTCTGATTCTGATTCTGATTCTAAAAAAACGAGGTACCTATAGTAGGATAAATTATTTATGTAAAATAACTATGAATAAAAATACCAGTCCAGCAAGTTTTAAATTTCATAATTATGATTTAAAACAAAAATTCGGTCAAATGTGAGCTCGGTTCACACTAATTCAATGTCAGACGCGATAAACAGGTACTACATATATGTACTGATATATAATTGTTTTAAATGTAAAAATTAACATAATTTTCAATGAAGATTTAATTTTATTTTTAAATTGACTGTTAAAGTTATTACGGTTTATGATGCCATTTTTAAAACTCCCATTTCGTTGTCGATTTCACACAACAGCAGGCGACACTACGCGTTTCTATACATTTCTATGAAATACTTTCCGAAGCAGGCGACACAAAATTTACAGAAATACATATAAATTACTAGCGTCTGTGCTGTTATGTGTAGTCGGCTAGAGAATTGTAAGTAAGTACTTTAAGTTGTCAAAAATCAATCAATAGGGTGTAGGGAAAGACAAAATAAGGTAAACGTCCGAATACTGGTACTCAGTAGTTGCCATCTTCAATTTTATGCCATTAGCAATAGAAAAGATAGCGGTGTTATTATTTATCGCACGTCGAGTACAGTACAGGCAGCGTCGGCTCTAACCCTTTAAGGTGTGGTATACACACAAGCGGCGTAAGGCATAAGACGTAAAGCATAAGGCATAAAGGTCGATTTATATCTTCAGACATTGAGCGTGCCAGACACTTGGCGTGGCAGAAAATATAATATTCTTCTATACAGTGTCTATTAAAGTACGGATATCTACGGTTGCACGGCCGCGCAGACACCGATTATTTTGTCTGCCACGGCACGTGTCTGGCACGCTCAATGTCCGTAGATATAAGACGACCAGATGGCCTAGTGTTTAGAGAAGCTGACTTGAAGACCCGGGTTCGATTCTCGTCTTGGGACAGATATTTCTATGAAAATTACGATTGTTTGTTCTCGGGTCTTGGGTGTTTAATATGTTTTTAAGCATGTATCTACTCGTATATCTATATAATTATATTTATCCGTTGCTTAGTACCCATAACACAAGCTTTACTAAGCTTACTTTGGGACTAGGTCAATTGGTGTGATATTTATTTATTTATTTATAAATCGACCTTAAGGCTAGCTAGCTAGCTAGCATGCCAGTGTAATTCAAAATACGTCTCCTTAGCTCATTTTGTATACAAACGTTTTGAAGCGGCATCGTGCGGATCGTGCCTACCCTACGCCTGTGCCTTACGCCGTTGTGTGTATTCCACGTCTAAAGTAGAGCAAGATGGTCTACTCTACACCGCTTCCGCGTTCCTCAAAAGTTGCCATCATAATTTTATTTTGCATTGGAAACTGGAAAATGGCGTCAACCGCCACTGCCATCACTCGTACTATAGTGTACTAGTGACGTGACCACGGCCACTGCAATGTGGTGGAATCGTCGAGGTAATTATTACTCGTTGTTAGCATGATAAGTCCCATTTGTTGTAATAGTTGTGAGTGAAAATCGAGAAAGCTTAAAACATTACAATCTGAAACTGTTGTTAGTCTTGCAAGTCTGTAGCTCAAACGCATGCGCGCGTGGAATAAATCTAACAGTGTAAAAGGCGCAATAACTCTTATTTACAAAACCCAGCCTTAAAGATCGACCTACAAGCACCAGTTCTAAGTCGAAACGGAACGAAATACATTTAACTATCATACGTTAAGTATCTGCTCAGTCTTCATACTACTACTAGAGTCAGTCCTAAGCTAGTGGATTTTATAATCCCATAAGAAGAGGACGCGATTTTTCCAAAACTGAAATCACCAAAAAGCATCTCCGAACCATTAGTACATACAATTTCGTAATACACATCTCTAGAAAAATATTTAGGTATAATTACATCAGCAACAAGTTCATTAAAATTAGTAAATATTGTAATACTCACAGCTTTTATGATATGTTTCATTTGTTTATAATTATTTACATCTATATAACTTATTGCTACGTCTTCATCGTGTTTCGGTGCGCGACCTAAAGCGAGTGCACTGTGCGAAGTATCAATGTATTTTACAACAACTACGTTACTAACACCGTTCAAAATAGATACAAAATCCGAAAAATATTTGTCACGGGCGATGTCCAGCCCGACAGTTTTCTTAGCATCGAATAAATTCGATAAAAAATTGACTACTTTCTTGATGATGAGGAGTTTAAGGATATCTCTGAAGTTATAAAGGATGGTGGCAAAGACGATGAGGATGTAAAGGTTCTTGATGGGCCTGGTGGCGGCAATGGCGGAACTGGGGGGCGCGGGGTAGACCACGTCTACTTCGGCGATCTTGAAGATCGACAAGAGGAGATGGGACGAGATGTCCTCATGCTGGGAGTTGATACGAGACTTCACGATCTTTAAGACGTCGATGCACTCCTCCTGAAATTATACAAAAATATAGTTTAAATGGAATCACGTTATTTTATTCTGAAACCCAATGAACCTAAGATTATACAAAACGAAATTGAGAGATTGTCATAAAAGATTTAGTTGGCATTGGCAATTGAGAAATAACAAATCAGCTAGATTGCCACTTGGCTACTGGTTACCAAGACGCAAATTAGAGGAGTCAAAGTAAAAGCATACTCCGTGTAGGAACTACAGCCCAGCCCTTTTATTCCGAGAGGAGCCAATGCCTGGGACGTACTCGTATATAGGCCTAAATGAAGGAACACACCTTCTCCTTATCCAACAGAGCCTCTCCGGCCTCCTTGAGAGCCTCTTGTTCCTTGGTGGGGATGCTGGCGGAGATGATGACATTCTCGTTGCTGATATTGAACATCGTCAGGGTGCAGTTGTTCTGAAAGTCAATAGTATACATTTTAGTGTAGATGAGCTAAAACAAAAACCTTGAGCCTTTTTCCTGCATTAACACATATGTCTTGTAAAGACATAGCTGTCCTTCGGTTGTGGCGAAGTGATGTAAGTGCCTAATTCTGCAACAACTGAACCAACCCCGACACCGAAATCCGCGTACCGCTTTAGCAGTGCAGATCAAGTGAATAATGTTTTTGCATCGTATTTTGTCGGATAAGTTGGTATTTATCATGCTTTCTCAATTAGCTTCAATAAACTTCAGTAAGCTAAATACTGTATAGAGTCAGGCGTTACTTTGCGAAGGTCCATGTTAAAATGGAGGGAGGGGTTAAATTGCTTGAAAAAAACATTTCTTTCGACTCAAACGTAGCTATTTCGCACGACTTGGTCTCACTACTTGGCGGAGGAGCAAGACAGATATTTCATTTATTTTTTCAGTAAGCTGACTGAGATAGTAAGATATACGAAATTTTCCGACAAAATACAATGGCTAAACATCATTCAATATCTTTGTACCTCGTCATTCACACAGCTTGTGACCTTGGAAATTCAACATGAATCCTCCTAATAATAGGCTCACCTCTCGCTGTACGGTGTGCAAGTAAGCCTGCAGCAGCCGGACGGCATCTTCAGCGCCGAGCCCCGTGTGAGGTCTTAGCAACGCCTCGTCAACCGAGCTGAACCCAAGCAGTAGGTACACGCCTTCTGGCAGCTTGTATTCACCTGGAAAAAGAAAACAGACTCAAGGAGCATGCAGCAGTCAACTGGGAATATGGGCTGAAGAAACTTGGTTGACACCTACGTATGTTCCAGGATGATGCACATAATGATGATGAAGAGGTGCTGCAAGAGCAGGGGACATACTCCACAATTCGAAAATTGAAATTCGTATTGTACCGTTCCTCTCACTCTCGTATTAAATAGTATAAGTGTCATAGGGACGGAACGACACGAACTTCGGTTTTCAAATTTTGGAGTAGCCCCGCTGATTTTGAGTGCATAAAGTGAATCGTAAAGTCAATGCACTAACTACATGCAATCTGCTCACTGTGATACACTCCACTAGTAACAATATTTATAATTCTGTTATTGATGACGTCAATGATACTGATATGTTTTAAAATTTCGTGAGTTTCACTCATACTTAATCAGTTTCAGTCTACTCGTAACCACGGCCAATATAATGTGATCGGAACGTCGAGGTAAATATTACTCGTATTATGAATGATACTGATGTTATTGACACTGATTGTGCTCCTGCTGCTACTGACGAGGATGATGTAACTGTCGATGAGTAACATTTACCACCTACCAGGGTTAGGGCGCATGCAGATGAAAGAGCCGGAGTAGCAGTAGCAGCGGCCGCGGTACGCCTGGTAGGCGGGCGCCGCGTGCGAGTAGTGCGCCAGGCGGGACGAGCACGGGGCGCGCGGCACGCATGCCACCTTGCACGATACTTGCAGGCTGATCTCGCAAACGCACAAGTCGGTACACTCGGCTAGTTCTGCTGAGCGGTACAGCTGAAAACAAATTTGATAAACATATTTTTCGAATTGATTATATTTTTTTTTGTAATAACAAGAAAAGGTATATTATGTACAATCAAATTAAATAAGCTAAAACTATAATAAATCTTAAAATGGACCCTGCGGCATGGTACAAAAGATGTAGCAGCATTTCCTCGCTGGATCGCAAGACTGATGCGTTGAGCGAGAAAACTGCCAGCTCTTCGATCTCCTGTGGTATTTCTGAGTCTCTTTGATAGATCTTTGAAGATAACTCAGAGCGCCAGGGCCCCACGGACCAAGGGTCTCGACGCCGAAAGGTACAAAATCATATTCGGCACCGAGACCACTGTATTGTCCTGCTTTGGCAATTTCTACCTTTTCTGCTGCTGCTGCTGCCCTTATTGATGTTCGGTGGAGATATGACGGGGCCAGTGTGTCAACACAAGTTGCATCCCACACTAGCACATGTCTATACTCTACGGAATCAGAGACATCCCGTTCGAATGTGTAAACTGCAATAATCGTTTGATTCAGGCGTTGCCTCGCGGAGGTTATCGATCTATGGCCTAACTAAACTTTTGGTAGTGGAGTATCAGTTTAAAATACCTAATGTCTACTGTATGTATGTAACTGCCGCCCATGTATTAAAAATATCTTCTTAATAGTAATATTTTCTTTTAATGATGTACCTACTTTGAATGTTCTGTTCATACACAATGTAATTTTTTTTTAAATAAATAAACTGAAACTGAAACTTTGATTTGTGAATTTTCTATTACTCGAAGGGCCTGTTTCACCAATCGTCAACTAACTTTAATTGATGGAAATCAGTGATGCCGTCTCAGTTTGTTTTGTCCAAATAAATAAAGACAGCATTACTTTTCTGACACTTAAAGTTAGTCGACTAGTGGTGGAACAAGCCCCAAGTTACTTAATTGAATTACTCACCCGCCTCGTCTCTCCCATCTTAATGTACTGCGCCTCATCATCGCTCTCCGGCTTCTTCACGATGCAGTATTTTGTCGGCTCCAGCGTGGTCGTCGGGCGAGGGGTGGTCGTGGTGGTCGTCGTGGTGGTGGTAGTGGTGGTGGTTGTGGTTGTCTCTGGAGTGGTCTCGACGGGCACGACAGGCTCCGAGATGATTTCTTCGAGGACCACGTCGGGACGGACGGTTTGGTCTGAGCGCGTGGTTATAGGGGTGATTGGGTCGCGGCTCTCCTGGAATGTTAGGGAGTAAAAGTCAAAGTCAAAGTCAAAATATTTTTATTCAAATTAGGCTATAACAAGCACTTATGAACGTCAAAAAAAAATCTTCCACCTGGAGTAAATAACAATGCGGTCTAAATTATGGTCAGCCCATGGATATCTACAGCACCATTGGGATTGCTGGTGCAACCGGAGGAAACGGAGGAAGCTACTGCAGTTTAATTTGAATATGAATATGGAAATGCAATTAGATAAAACATGTTAAAAATGGTAAGAATATTTATTGTATTTAGGACAAGCTCCAGATATTTTTAGCATTGTATTTCATTAGATATAGTTAAAGGACAAGACTTGAATGAAGCTAGTTAAATTTATTTATTCACAATGAACTATGGTAGGTAACATATTATATGAGTTAGACGTGAAATAAAAAATATCCTAAAAATAACTTAACTAAACTTACCTACATCAAATAAAAATAGGACCTACAACTAAAACAAATTATCTAAAGAGTACCCCTTAGGCAAGGTTCCGAAGATGCTGGCAGCGTTTCCTCTTTGAATAGCTAGGCTAATTCTTTGTCCGAGGAAGCTGCCAGCTCTTCGGTCACCTGTGACGTCTACTAATCTTTTCGAATCTTTAAAAAGTTTTAAAGCGCTAGGACCCCATGGACCAAGGGTCTCGACATGAAGCTAGTTAAGTGACTATGTGTGTGATACACCATCACAGTTTTTTTTAAAGCAAGATTTTTATCCAATGTAGTGGCTCAACCTATAAGAAGAATACGAGATCAAACATGGGTGCAAAAAATGAAGGTTTTTAATTTTTTGGTACAAAATTACATCTTCTTTTGGTGAAGGTGAGCAAACTAGTACAAACCTGCAAAGTAGCATAATAATAAACATGCAAATCCACGTTGATCTCGTGTAGTACATGTACACCAGTTGTATAATTTTCAGACGAGGTCTTTTCCCAACACAGATACATTAAATCGGGTGATTCTCTTTCCCAGCCTGGATAATACCGACATGGAAATACCGACCCTGTGTTTCGTGTACACGCCCAAAGAAGCTCCTGTCACCCCGTTAAATCCCTTGACGAATCGGTGGTTCTTGGTCTTTGGTCTTTTGGTCCGTGCTGTACCTGAGGTGGTATGATCTGCGCGACGTGGGTGGTGTGTGTGTGGTGATGGGTGGTGTGGTGAACAGCCGGCGCCGGCGCCACGGTGACTACGCCGTCCTCGTACTGAGCCGTAGTCAGCAAGTTTCCGTACGTCCGCACGTGGTAGTCGCTTTGGGATTCCACTGGAAAAAGGGGGATTAGGATTTCAATTTATTGTTTAAAGAGTAAGAGCACACGCCAAAGCTGTCGGCTTACTGACAGCGTCCATAGAGAAACCGGGTGGCCTAGCCGTACCGCTGGTTGGATGATTTGGTTGAAGGACTTGAAGGTCAGCAAGTTGTGATGGTGGCTTTGGTTCAATGTTACCAAGCAATGTGTTGGTGGTATTAGCGGCCAGCGATAACTGTCTAAAAGTGGCTCCAAGAGATTCCACGACATTGTTCCTGATTTTTTCCTAATTGGTCATTATTCCTACTACGTCATATTCCTGATTCGTCATATTTGGTAGTGTACAGTCAAATGAAATCGCGAACACGTGCTTACAGTATTAATAAGCACATATTGGGGCAGATTGTACTAAGTAGTTACACATACTTTGTACTACGGTTATTGGACAATAATTTACTAAATATGACGAATCAGGAATATGACTAATTAGGAATATGACGAATCAAGAACAAATAATTGATTGGATTACTTACCGACCCCGATGGGGCCGCGTGGGAACTACGGCCAGAACCCTCTCGTTCAGAGAAGAGGTCTGTGCCCAGCAGTGGGACGTAAATAGGCAGGGATGATGACGAGACCAATTAGGAAAGTGTCGAATTAGGAATATGACCAAGTAGGAATATTGACGAATCAAGTACAATTTATTGGATTACTAACCGACGCAAGGATTGAGCCACAGCAGCCGCTGCCAGCCGAGGCAGTCGTAGAGCTGCGCGAAGTCGGTCCCGCGGCATGCGCAGGCGGCGCGCAGCTGCGTGCCGAGCACGGCCAGCACGGCGGCGCGGCACGCGGCCGGCGCGCCCGCGCAGCCCTGCGTCACTGCGTCCACGGCGCACCATTGCTCGTAGTTTTCTAGGCGGATCCTGCAGAAATCAGTGTTGCCACCTCAGATATCGACGCTTGAAAGGAGAAATTGACTAAGCGACATTTTTTAAGGTTGTGAGTTATATACATATTTGGAATCCGTAAATTGTACTGATTCAAAATATGTGTATAACTGACTACCTTAAAAAATGGCGCTTAGTCAATTTCTCCTTTCAAGAGTCGATTTATTTTTTACCCAATTTTTTATGTAAATAAAAACGAAGAAAATAAATGCGATTTATTAATAAACTAATAGCTAAACTACTAAGTACAGCGTTTCGTAACATTCTTGGAATGCATTTATAATAATCTTGGCTTCTATGGTCATCTGCAGTAATTGTTTTCCTGAAACTTTCCTTTTCGTTCGATAACTTTTACCCTAAAAAATACCCAAAATAATTTTCAACCCTAAAAATACCCTAAGCGCGTAAAAATACCCTAAATTTAGGGTAAATTACCCTAAGGTGTGGACACTGGTAGAAATTGATTATGATAATAGGTGCGCATCAATTCTCGTAATTTTCACAAGTCATAATGTAATGTTTGTCATAAATTTTGTGATTCATAATTTTTTTCCCGTTGAAATAATTTTTTTTTTTAATTATTAAATGGTTATCTTTTAGTACTCTACAGATTAAGTTAACAATTCTGAACAATTGATTCAGAGAAAAAAGTAGGTACATACCTACAAATGAATGACAAACATTATTATCGCATTATGAATTGCGACAATTATGAGAGTCAATCTAGAGTCAATATTTATTCAAAAAAGTTCATTTTTACAAAATAATTTAAAATTAATACAAAACTTCCATATACATACAGGGTGTCCCAAGACTATATAGGACATCAAGGGAAAGCACCTGAAATATCGTAGATAGGATATTTTTCTGAAAGAAGACTTTATGTTATCTTTAAAAGTTAGTAATTCTGCATTTAAATATTTTATGAGAATTACTTGCTTCGTCTGGGATTCGAACCAACTTAAATGTGAAAAAAAAAGCACCCCTATTTTTATGATGCCAATCGAAAGAATGGACAAAATATAATTATTCTTCCTAAATAACATACTATCTTAAAAAAAAGTAAAAACCTGAAATTTGTACGCACCTAACAAACATACAAAAAAAACATGCACCTCGAAACGAAACCTCCTCCTTTTTTGAAGTCGGTTTAAAAGTAGTTTATGTGTTATTCCACAGACCAACCTATCTGCAAACACACTATACACACACACACACACACACACACACACACACACACTCACACACACACACACACACACACACACACACACACACACACACACACACACACACACAAAGAGAGAGAGAGAGACAGATATTTTTAAACTGGATGAATCATCAAACGTCAAATCCTACAGGCCAACACAATTAAGACTGAAACCCGACCTCAAAGAAACGTTCAAAAGTCATCAAAAATTCACTCAAAAAACGACGTAATCATTTATGATTCGAGCCAAAATAAAAAACGGGCGACTCCCGAAACCCTCGCATTCCCTTCGCCGTTTCAAAAGGTAAATAAATATCTAATGCCGGGGGAGAATATGCGAAATCTCAACGACGAATAATTCAACATCCATTTACGGTGCCTTGCAGTGCCGCAGTTTGCGGGGCGAAGCTGAAGCACTTGTGGTTTGTGGTGACGGGCTCGATGCAACGACTGGCCACTAAATACTGTTTATCGACACCCATATAGTAAATCCTCTAAAATCGTTCAATAACAATACAAATAATGACCAGCATTACGATATTGGATTCTATTATGAACACGGCTGTATCGTAATGGTCATTACGATACAGAAATCTGTATCGTAATGGGATTTCATTCATCATTACCGCACCGGGGGCACCTGCACTCGCCGCGCCGCCCGCACGTCGCGCGTCGTCGCGTGCGCAGGTGTCGTGGGGCACTTAGTTCTCGTTAATGCAGTACGTAATTAATTAGGCCTTAAAACACTCATGTGACCCTATTATAAAGGTGTTTTAAGGACCCCTATTACGATACAGTTGCATAAATAACCATTCTTATGGAGTTTCTTCGTGCTACAAAATTCTGAATACGAAAAATAATCGAATAATTAAAGTTACATAGGTACTTCGAACGATATGCAAATTGAAGAGGCAATGGGCGGGTCACATTGCTCGAAGAGCAAATACGAGTACCGTTGTGGTCTAAAGAGCTACGGAAATTTATTATGCTCGTAAGTTCTTCGTGAAACAGAATCCGGAATAAGAAAAATCATCCAATAATTAAAAAAATATAATAATAATAATATAATAATTATTAATTAATTAATTAGTTACATAGCTGAAGGATATGTAAATTGAAGTGGCAATGGGCGAGTCACATCGCTCGAAGTTACTGTTCACTAATAAAGTCACGAGATTGTGTTATATTGTAGATCAACTGAAGCATCTGTGTTACTCAATCTGCGACCATTACGTAAACTCTAAGGCGAAATATCAGCAAAAGCAAATCCATCGCGTTGTTTGCCCGGCTGAGCTCGTTGATGCTGAATTAAAACACATTTTCTCATTAAATTTATAAAACGCGGATAAGATAATCATTATTCTTAGCAGAAAGTTCTGATTTTAAATCAATTGCAGACGACTGTCAAACCTAAGACGTCAGATGCCGCGACCGCAATTATTCATATTCATATTCATATTAATTGATGCATAAAATTAAAAAATTTACATGTCAAATATTTAAATATATAAAATAAAAATTTAAAATTCAGCCGAAGCCAATCAATTTACCATAAAAATACAACTGATATTAATCATTCCATTGAAATAAAAAATAATAATTAATTAGATAAAATGCAATCATACAAGAAATAATCACTAAATTTAGTTTTTTTTTTGGTATGTGATTTTTGTGTATTTTTTAAGTCTTTTTTTTTTGTTTAATTTGAACTTAACAGCACATTGGTGTTATAAATGTAATGCTGTATTTTTTTGTCGAGAAATAAATAAATAAAGATTCATTTGAAATACGACATTAAAATTTCATCAAAATAGTGACGCGAAATAACTTTTCTTGCGTTTTACAAAGCATCATTGCTATTCCTCTATCCAGTGTCATACGAGCTTCATTAAAATTATGTATGAAACTTTATTACTGCGGCATTACATAATGATGCACGGGATTTTAAGTTCATTTTATTTGAATTTTTTAAGCTTTTGGCATTATTGTTTTGTGACATGCAAACGATTATCATTATCAACTTTAGGGTGGTAGGTAGACCACATTTTTGGATGACGGTACAATAAAGAGTTTTACCATTGACTTATATATATGTACGACAGTACATATATATCGATGGAGTTTTACAATACAATATCGAGATAAAAAGTAGCCTTTTCACTTCTCATGCTCTAAAAGTAAGTCAATATAGCCTTACAAGGCGGGAGTAAAGTGAGTACTTTAGTCCCTAGGGAGTAAAAGTAATTAATTTTTTAATTCACTTCGAGTGACTTAGATAAACTCAAACAGCCAGTTACTTGCAAAAAATAAGATTGTGTGTGGACCATTTTCATGACGCAAATGTTACGTTCTTAGTCTACGTGGTCTTAGTTCTATGCTTTTTCCGCATAGAAGGTGGCGCCACTCTATTTTTCCGTTTGTGTATGGACCATTTCGCCGGTGCTATTTTGTTAGTATCTGTATTGGTAGTATCTGTGTCTGGATGGAAAAAAATACTTACCGTGAAAACTTTGAAATTGTTGTAGAGCGTAAATCGTAAACGATTAAAATAAATTGATTATTCTCACAATGTCATCAAGTGATAGTGAAAATTATGATGTTGACCAAAGAGTAATAGACATAATTGATAATATTTTGCCGCCGAAATCTAGAAAGATTAATTTTTACTTTTTGTGAAATCTTTTTGTACTAAATTGACTATTTTTTCTCGCAATCGAAGTGAAAAAAAGAGTTTTCACCGCGAGACTAAAAGTCAATATAAACCCTCGGATAAATAGACACCCTCGCTAAAGCTCGGGTGGCTAACCACCTCGGGTATATATTGGCTTATTTTAGTCTCTCGATAAAAAATATACTATTATATAGCTATGTTCTAGTAAAGTTTCATTAAACCTCATTCAGTAGTTTTTGCGTGGAAGAGTAACAAACATCCATATACAACTACACCCATACAAATTTTGCGTTTAGAATATTAGTGGGACGTAAAGTAAAAACAAAAAATCTGTCAGCGTTTGTACACTGATAATAGTGATAATGTTTGCAGAAATAACAGTAACTATTCTCGAATACGCCATATTATCGTGCCGATTGAGGGTAGTCGAGCAGAAATCTGTTTGTCTAAACATTCGCATTCAATGACCTAGTTTAAGGCACTTGTTCCACCGCTCACGATGAACGAGATGCGAGGAGAGCACAGATATAGATTACACTAGATTACGCAAATGCATCTACCTACTTCGCGTGTCCGAAGCCCGACCAAACGTCGGGGTTGGCCCCATACAAAGACTGACCGGTAACTGATCATGATTAGTGACTGACTCGAGCCCCACGGCGCGGGCGGGCGGCGCATTTGAATCGATTTTGCGCGGACATCGGGGAATTCACATGGCTAATTCGCTCTTGAGACGTCACAGTAGATATAAAAAAGTGACACGGTTGGTTTTCGTATAGGTTGAGGTGTTTGCGTAATCTAGTTTAATCTATATCTGTGGAGAAGAGCTTCAAATAGATCTCGCTTTTAAGTCGCTATAGTCTTGACAGAGCGGTCGTTGTTGTCGGTTAAGGATTAGCAGAAACCTTCAGGGTTCATGCTTCATGGTGGTGGTGGCGCATTGGTTCTACTGTAATGCTAATAATAATAATAATATTTATTGTATAACTGCTGTAATTTTTTATTGACAAACTAGAAGCTACTCGTGGCTTCGCACGCGTAAACTATTTGGTCTGGCAGTTAAAATTAAATTTCCGGGATTTTACGAAATTCCCAGGGGAATCCCTAAAATTTACGTCATGATCTTCAATGAGGTTGTGTTAAGAATAACTGTCCAAAATTTCAAAACTCTAAACCCAGCGGTTGAAATTTGGAGACTTTATGCCTATCCCGTGGGAATATATATAATATGGGAGCTCATTTGATAAATGAATCTTTCAGCCAAGGAAAATTTCCAACAATACTAAAGCAGTCCATAGTCGTACCATTATTCAAAAAAGGAGATAAGACAGAGATTGATAATCATCGGCCTATTGCGCTTATATCAATCTTTTCCAAAATATATGAGAAAGCTATGCACAGTAGGATTGTAGGGTTTTGTGATAAGCATGATATTATAGCTAAAGAGCAATATGGATTTCAAAAAGGAAAGTCGACAACACTAGCTTGTTACAATTTAACGAAATCTATAACGGAAAACATTGATAAAAGAATACAGTTAACAGGTGTTTTTTTCGACATGAGTAAAGCCTTCGATTTTGTGAATCACAGTATATTAATGGTTAAATGCGAAAAATATGGTATTAGAGGAAATGCATTAGACTGGCTTAAAAGCTACCTTACAGGACGAAAGCAATGTGTTGAAGTAAGCAAAATAAATAAATATAATGAAGTTGCAAAATATCAGTCCTCATATAGAATTAGCGATTCAGGTGTTCCCCAGGGAAGTGTACTTGGACCGTTACTATTTATTTTATATATAAATGATCTTCCGAAAGTAAGTCAATATAAAACTATTTTATTCGCAGATGATATTTCAATTTTAATCACTAAGGATAATGTTAACGCCGCGCATGTGTGAGTGCGGCCGGCATCTCACACACACATACGCAACTCGAGGCAGTCGCGCGCGCCGCGGCTCCACTTCATTCGGCCACGGAGCGAGCAAGCGGTCACTCGCTTCCATCTTCCACTTTCATACAATTTTCATATAAGTTTTTCATACAATTTTGTAATACTTATATCATTACACGCTGTAAACCCAAAGTCGTGCCTCCGTTATTTCGAAGCTGCGCTAACAGTTTCGAGCCGGATACGCTCAGTTCAATTAAACTACGCGTTCAAGAATATTCCAACGCGACACACAACGAAGAACGAAGAACGTATCGGCGAGGTCAAAGGAAGGGCGCGCGACGACGGGAACAAGCGGCGTGGCAAAAACCGAATCAAACAAGAAGAATACACAATACAAAGACCGTAGAAACATAAAATCAAGAAAAATTTATCATCAAGAAAATTATCAAGCAAGATACATCCAGATCCTGTACCAGAGAAACCAAAAAGGGGGTTTGCAGTGGCAGATTCATGTGAGATCGTTCCGATTAAATTATTAGTTACCTATTTTCAATATTTCTCCTATTTTGGGTCATTATTCACATTCCAAAGTAGTAAATTTCCCTATAAAAATTACGTTTAAATATCTAAATTGAATTTCAAGACTTTATTTGTCTCACCTAGTTAAATATTTAAAATAAAATATAAATATATCTTCAAGTTCCTAGCTGTACTTAGTAAATCATTAATTATTTGAACCGTTGGATATACCTATCTCCATCTAACTAAAAATCTTTTATTACTTTTCAGAGGTCTAAAGGGCTGTATTGTGCGTGCTATTTGTACCAATACAGCATATTCGTGAATTGTTTTTAACTTACACTTGGAACATTCCAGAAGTTCGCGCGGGTCCAAAGTCCACTCCGCCCGGGCCTACGTGACTTGAGCGCAGTAGGCAGCTAGCGGAACCGGTCGCGAGCGCCGCGCTCGCTTGGCTTTCTTTGTTTTGCGCTCGCTTCATGCCTGCCTACCCTACCTTGCGCGTTTTATGCACATCATTCCAAATTTAAGTATTTTTTCACGCTTTATTCACTTTTTGCACTTTATACTTTGTGTGCTAATTTATTCATTCTTACTTTACAGCTGGAAACTTCAACTTAGTCTCGCTTTAAACTCAAATTCATTCTTTTTCTCTTGTGTTCATTTTTATTTCGTTTATAATTCAAATTAATTATTTTCTTTGGCATTTTTCCTTCCTAAATCAAAGCTCGCAATGGATTTAAAGGCATTGAAAAAGTCAAGAGCCACTATTAAATGTAAACTCACATGGTTTAAAACTTTCATTAATACGCTGCAAGCTAGTAACGAGCTACCTAGTAGCGTACAAACTCAAGAATTAACTATTAGACTTGCTAAAATTCAAGAATTGTACAATGAGTTTGATTCTATACAGACTGACATAGAAAATTTAACGGAAATTCCAGATGACGAGCAAAAGGAACGGGAAGCCTTCGAATCCAGTTTCTTCGGCGTCGTGGCTGCTGCGCAGGACCTGCTTAGCAGGCACGCTGCCAGCGGGGGCGCTGCCTCTGCGCCGCAGGACAATGAGTCGGTAACGGGGTCTAGTGTTATTACTGCATTCTCGGGGGGTCCGAACATTAAACTTCCAACTATTCATTTACCCACCTTCTCTGGCCGCTATCAGGACTGGCTTGAATATCACGATACTTACAAGTCATTAATACACACAAATACATCTATACCTAAAATTCACAAATTTCACTACCTTCGAAATTCATTGAAGGATAGTGCATCAATAATTATTAAATCTCTAGAATTCTCAGCAGATAATTATGACATCGCATGGGACTTGCTGTGTGATCGATACAATAATGATAGAATTTTAGTGAACAATCACATTAACGCTTTGTTTAATATACAACCAGTTGTTCAAGAATCTTCTAAAGCTTTACGTAATACTATGGATTGTGTAAATAAAAACTTAAGGGCTTTAAAAACATTACATTTACCAACCGAACACTGGGACATGCTCATTATCCACATGGTAATTAGCAAGCTCGACCCAGTATCAGTGCGAGACTGGGAGTCCGAACGGAACAACTTTAAAACTATTCCAACCTTAAACGAATTTAATTTATTTTTAAAAAACCGCGCAGACTTGCTGGAAACCATGGAGGAGGCTCAAACACAAAACAAATCACGTAGGCATAGCGACATCACTCACAACCGTCCAAAAACATTTGTCGTGAATCATTTGCCTAGCCAAACAAAATACAAATGTCCTGTGTGCAAAAATACCCACTCTATTTATCAGTGTCTAAAATTCAAATCAATGCCTATCGAATCACGTATCGAAAAGGTAAGACAATTAAATCTTTGCACAAATTGTTTGCGCTCAGGACATGACGAGCAACGTTGTAGACTGAGTCCATGCAGAATTTGCACACAACGTCACAACACTATGTTGCACATTAACACAAAACCACCAATTCAACCTAGCACAAGTACATCGTCGAAGGGTGATTGTGTTGTTTTACCTAACGTACAGGAGATGACACCAACACCACAAAAAAGTATCGCACTGTCTTCCACACATCACAGTCAGGTTTTACTATCGACTGCAATAATTAATATTTACGACAATCAAGGTCGTAGTCACAATATTCGTGTTCTGTTAGATAACGGTAGCACTTCAAGTTTCATTACAGAAACTTTATTATTACAATTAGGGATACCCAGTTATTCCACTTCTATTTCAGTACAAGGACTGAATCAACAGTCTTCCATAATTACAAAAAGATGCGACGTCACCATATCGTCGCTTACAAAAAGTGGTTACACAGCAGACGTCAATTGTTTTGTTGTGCCAAATATCACCCAGATGATACCTACCACAAAAATTAACTGTAATAATTTTGTTATTCCCCCTCACGTCCACCTCGCGGACCCAACTTACTTTGAACCGTCAGAGGTGCAGATGTTGCTGGGCGCTGACCTCTTCTGGGAGGTTCTTTCTAATAATCGCATTGCACTAGGCAAAAATTTACCAACCTTAGTTGAAACAACACTAGGGTGGCTTGTGTCAGGTTCTATACCTATTCAATACACAAAACACAAAAAACAATCCTACAGTACACATACAGTCCACTGTCACTTCCTAAAAAACATTGAGCTCGAAGAAAAACTTAACCATTTTTTTGAGTTAGAATCAGTTCCCATCACTCAACAAATCCACAATAAAGGTGAGAGTGAGTGTGAACAAATATTTTCACAATCAACAACACGCCACCCAGATGGCAAATTTATTGTTACAATACCATTGAAAGAGTCCCCTCAATGTTTGGGTGACTCTAAAGCTCAAGCTCTAATGAGATTTCAATCACTAGAACGTAAATTCAAACGTCATCCAACATTCAAACAAAAATATACAGAATTCATTGATGAATATTTAGCACTCGGCCACATGTCAGAAAACATAAACCCACAAAGCGATAAAGTGTCATACATCGTGCCACATCACGGTATCGTGCGCGAAGACAGTCTCACTACGAAGTTACGTGCAGTGTTTGACGGTTCAGCAGTGACAAGCACTGGTAAATCATTTAATGACATACAACATGTTGGCCCCACAGTACAAGACGACTTGCTAAGCATACTAATCCGATTCCGACAGCACAGATTTGTTGTATCTTCAGATATAGAAAAAATGTATAGACAAATTTATGTAGCGGAAGAGCAGCGAAGTTTACAGCAAATCTTGTGGCGATCGGATCCCACACAACCAATAAAACAATACAAACTAAACACAGTGACATACGGCATGGCATCAGCCCCATTTTTAGCTACTAGGTGCTTAGTACAGTTAGGTCTAGATTGTACTGATAAAACTGTAAGTGAAACAATCTTACACGATTTTTATGTAGATGACTATATTTCAGGAAGTGATGATGAGCAAACCTTGATAAAGACGTGTAAAGGCGTCATTCAAACGTTAGAGGGCGCTCATTTTCACTTACGCAAATGGCGGTCTAACGAACCGTCCATACTAACTAACATTTTTGATGAAAACAATAACAATGAACCACTTACTATTAACAAAGATAAATGTGCAAAAACACTAGGCCTAATTTGGGCATCCAATAAAGATAAGTTAATGTTTTCATCAAAACCTATTTCACAAAAACAACACACTAACAAACGCACAATTTTATCAACAATAGCACAAGTGTTTGATCCATTGGGCTTAATAAATCCTTGCATGTTACAGGCAAAACTAATTTTACAACAACTGTGGGTAAATAATGTCACGTGGGATGGACATTTACCTGCCGAAGTTGAGTCACAATGGAATCAATTTGTCAAACACTTACCTGATATTTCTGAAATTGAAATTCCTCGTAAAATATTATGCGACTTCCATATTAAGGTAGAATTACATGCATTCAGTGATGCATCTATTAAAGCCTTTTCAGCATGCATTTATATGCGCTCATTGTCCAACAGTGGGCAAAAACATGTCCACTTAATAATTGCAAAAAGTAAGGTGGCACCACTTAAACAAAAAATAACTCTTCCAAGATTGGAATTATGTGGAGCTCTGCTAGCCACTCATTTAATGAAAAAGGTCGTAGATTCACTACGCTTAAAAATTGATTCTCAATTTTTCTGGTGTGACTCAACTATCGTGCTAGGATGGATAAAAACATGTAAACAACAATTAAAACAATTTGTTTACAATAGAATAATAGAAATCACTAATAATTCTGATCCTTTAACTTGGCATTATGTTCCCACAGACATGAACCCCGCCGACATAGGGTCTCGGGGCCTCAATGCGTCACAACTTGCATCATCACTTTTGTGGTGGGAAGGTCCACACTTTTTGCACCAAAGCGACATTCAATGGCCCACACAACCTCAAACTATAAATATTAACGACTTGCCTGAAATTAAATTTCAATGTAATTTATCTGCAGTTGAACCTCATGACAATAATTTTACCCATAATTTTTCTAATTTTCTCAAATTACAGCGCATTGTTGCTTATTTGCAAAGGTTCAAACATAATTGTCAATATCCTGATAGTAAAAGTACGGGTCCACTCAGTACAGCTGAGTTACACTCGTCACTACAAACGTTATGCAAACTAGTGCAAAAAGATGTGTTTTGTAAACAATATCAATGTTTAGTTAATAAGTCAGTACTATCGCCAAAAGATAAGCTACTGCATTTAAATCCTTTTCTAGACGAATCAAGCATCATAAGAGTAGGAGGGAGGTTATCAAATTCTAACTACAATTATAACATGAAACACATCTTACTACACGCGTCACATCATATTACTAAATTATTAGTGCAATATTACCACAAAATTTTATTGCATGCAGGCCCACAGCTGTTGTTATCAATGTTACGTAACAAGTTTTGGATCATTAATGGTCGTAATCTTTGTAGGCAGATAACACAACTGCATAACTTGTGTTAGATTTTCAGGTCGAACATACCAGCCTATAATGAGCCATCTTCCTCAGGAGAGGTTACACGCCGATTACCCATTTACTAATACAGCTGTGGACTATGCTGGGCCAATCCTGATAGCTACTAGAAAAGGTCGTGGCTGTCAATTGAAAAAAGCTTATATAGCTGTCTTTATTTGTTTGGCAGTGAGAGCAGTACACATAGAGCTCGTCACTGACTTAACGTCTCAGGGCTTCATTGCCGCTTTAAATCGTTTCATTGCCCGCAGAGGTCGCCCAGCCACAATTTTTTCTGACAACGCTACTAATTTTGTAGGTGCTTCTAGGGAGCTACATAGATTTTTTAATGAAAACCATGATGAGATTGTTTCGTTTGCAGCAGAAAGCGAAATTAAGTTTAAGTTTTCTCCAGCCTATAGTCCCCATTTTAATTCCTCGGCTGAGCGCTCAATAAAGTCAGTTAAGCATCATCTAAAACGTGTCCTATCTATGGCCTCACTAGATTATGAGGAAATGAACACTGTTTTGGTACAAATAGAGGCAATACTTAACTCTAGACCTCTCACTCCACTTTCATCTGATCCGTCAGATTTAATCCCACTTACTCCCGCACATTTCTTGATCGGACGATCGATCATTATGTCACCTGCACCCCAGGTCAACGACACGCCTCTCTGTCACATCTCAAGATACGAGAGACTTCAGCAGCTAAAGGCACACTTCTGGAAAAGATATTCAAATGAGTACGTTTCAGAACTGCAGACACGCATCAAGTGGCGCACAAGGGGACAACAGTTGCAGCCTGGCGAGATGGTCATCATCAAAGACGACCACCTACCACCAAACAGATGGCTGCTCGGACGCGTCACAACCGTCTACCCTGGCAACGACGGCGTCAACCGGGTCGCTGAAGTTCGCACCGCCACCGGGACAATAAGGCGAGCCTACAACCAGCTCTGCCCCCTTCCAACAACATTGGACCAGGCTCCTGTTCCAAGGGGGCCAGTCTGTTAACGCCGCGCATGTGTGAGTGCGGCCGGCATCTCACACACACATACGCAACTCGAGGCAGTCGCGCGCGCCGCGGCTCCACTTCATTCGGCCACGGAGCGAGCAAGCGGTCACTCGCTTACATCTTCCACTTTCATACAATTTCATATAAGTTTTTCATACAATTTTGTAATACTTATATCATTACACGCTGTAACCCAAAGTCGTGCCTCCGTTATTTCGAACCTGCGCCAACAGATAACAATGACATTAATTACACTAACACTATAAATAAGACTATTGACTCTATATGTAATTGGTTAGAAGACAATGATTTACATGTAAACATTAAAAAGACTAAATACATGCAATTTTGTAATTATAGAAAGCAGTTACAGAAATTAGATATTAAATGTAAAGGAGCCGACATTGAAGAAGTTGATGCTACAAAATTTTTAGGTATTATAGTGGATCGACATTGCAATTGGAAATCTCATGTCGAAAATGTTTGTGCTAAATTAGAAAGATTCACATTTGCTTTAAGACGTTTAAAACGTATAGCTGGTGGAAATGCTGCTTTGACAGCTTATCATGGTTATGTGAATTCAATATTAAGGTATGGTCTGATCATTTGGGGTAACTCATCTGACATTAAAAAAGCCTTCATATGTCAAAAAAAATGTGTGCGAGCCGTAAGTGGAGTAGGACCTTTAGAACCATGTAGACCCTTGTACAAAGAACTGAATATACTAACTCTGACAGGGCAGTATGTATTAGAGATTGGCTTATTTGTAAGGTCACACCCAGATTTTTATAATAAAGTGTTAGTGAATCCTAGGCTCAGGACCAGAGATTTTGCAAAACTAGCCAAACCATCACAAAAAAGCGCACTGTATAGCAAAAATTGTTACGCAATGTCAATTAAAATATATAATCAGATACCGTTAATAATTAGACAAATCACGACATTAACAAAATTTAGAAAAGAATTAATAAAATGGTTAAGAGACAAATGTTTTTACAGTGTAAAGGATTTTTTAGAACATAACAATAATAACTAGGAAATAATTGGTATTGCTTTCCTCGATTATATGATATTTTATTATGACATGAAAATATTTATTGAAATTAGTAATATATATTATTGTAATCATTTTTATTAATTCTTTGACATGCGTCTGTAATTTTAGCTTCACATTTAGTTTAAGGACGATAAATTTTGCATGCTTTAAGATAGCTAAGTGTGTGTTCTATACTAATAACTAACATCAATTTAATTCCACGCTTAATGCAAATAAATTCAATTTCATTTCATTTCAATTTCATTTCAATATCGGGATAAAAAGAAGTGTGTGTTATTTCAGAGGTCCAGCTATCTACGTACCGAATTTCATTTAAATGAGTCCAGCCGTTTTAGCGTGAAGGAGTAACAAACATACACACACAAACTTTCGCATTTATAATAGGATTAATTTACAAAAGAGGTCAATTATTTATTAAAATTTCCTGACATTTTCGTGCTCCAGCCGCATTTCTGATAATAGCCAAAATTCCCGATTCATAAGTACTCAAAATTTCTGACATGTTACGAAAATTCCCCATGTCTGGTAACCCTATTTAAATACAACGTCAGCCAAAAGTTCGCAACAGAACAATTTTCTCTATTTACCCACTGCCAAAACTTGTTCGATGCACAATTTGTGACGAGTTCAAAAATACTATACCAACTCAAATTCATAACGCATAAGATTGGTTTTCGAACGACATCATCAAGTTTTTAAACTCGTATTGTGGAACGGGTCAAATTCAAATAATAACAAGTGAACCAAACATTTTGCCTCCCTCTCTGACTAGTTAGTGAGAGTGGAATAAATGGAGCTGGGGATAGGAAGTTCGAATAGAATCGCTGGGCTGCAATCAGGGTTGTACAATGCGGATCATAGATAAAGTAGTAAGTTCTAGAACTGTTATAGGTAGTAAGTTCTAGAACTTACTTATTTAAAACTTGAGTCTGATTTATCATGTATACTATTATGCGGTCTCCAACCCGCCTGCCAAGCGTGGCGACTAAGGCATTTTCCCTCCAAGGTACTGGGCACATTGCTCGCAGGATTGATGGCCGATGGGGTCAAAAGGTTCTCGAATGGCGTCCGCTAACCGGGAGACGAGCTATCGGTAGGCCTCCAATATGATGGAGTGACGACCTGGTTAAGATCGCGGGATAGCGGTGGATGCGAAAAGCACAAGACCGGTCTGAGTGGAGAGCATTGGGGGGGACCTATGTCTAGCAGTGGACATCTTTCGGCTGACATGATGATGATGACAATTATGTAAATGCAAAAGGCTGGCATCATAAGGTAATGAAAAAGGACGCCTGTTTTATGGGGGAGGTCTTTGTCTAACAGTGGACGCCCTATGACTAATGTTGATGATGATGACGTGACGACACGTCATATCAGTGGCACAAGATCGATCATTTTGGAGATCCTTAGAGCTTATCTTAGCAAAGCACACCTTCCGAACCAAAAGATAAGTTCTGACATGATGATGGGGTAACTCAATGACATTTAAACCAGGACGCACATTGCCGAACAAAATCCCCTTCAAAAAATGTCAGAACTATTGATTTGTTTGCGTGACAAATAAAATCATCTCACACAAAATAATTAAAATAATACGAGACGAAATTTGAACCTAGTCTTTACTCTATTACGGGCGAATTTCGCTAGCGGCAAAACTCCACAACTCACAACGCTTGACACTTGACAACAACGTATTGAGTGTTTTACCAAAGTGGCAGGCGAGCATTCTACCAACCTATCTACCTACTATCGACCTACCGATCGACCTATCGACCAACCTATCGATCTAACCTATCCCGGTGATCTGAACCAGTGATTTTAGGCCAGTGATTCAAAGTGGCGCTTATTTGGCTCGGACATATTTGGGCGCGCGATTGTGAATCTACAGGTATAATTCATCAAAGGGGTAACTTTATTGAAGTTTGTTGTCTTACCTGCACTCAGGTTCCTCCCGACAGGCATGAGCCAGGGTGTGGCAGGCGGGGAGGGGGAAGCCGGAGGGGGGACGCTGCGCACACGACGGGTGCAGCTGTTCCTGCGCGCGCATGCATGAATCTTCCTTATTGTCGGTTTTCCTGGAAGAAGACAAGGTTTTAATTATTAAACTGAATACCTACCTCAGATACCTGAACAGTTTTTTTTTATTATTTTAAGTAAGTTAACACCTTCCCTGTTCGGGTGCCCCCGATGTAGAGCTATGATGTGGGGTCATGGAGCTTTTTCAGAAGTCCGTGCTTTCTCTATGGGTTCACTTCACACTACAAACTTCAAAGTGGAAGCAATCTTGGACGAGTGATTTTGTCGAATCATTTGAATCAAGTAAAAAAAAATTATTCTACTTGTTTTCTACTTCTAGATATCTACAATAGTTAGTAGGTACTTGACAGTTGCACTTCACTGTTTTTTTTAAAGAAAATCAAAACTGACGGAAAAACGGCCAGTAATAAATTATCTAAATAAACACCGAATCTTTGAGCAGCTCAAATAACTGAGAATCGGTGAAATAACAGATGAAGTGTTGTGTGTGTTCCAGACTTCTAATTTTTAATTATACTGATTGTAAACAAAGGTGGCATTAATTTTTTTTGAAATCAACCCGTAAAGGGCGGAACTTTGCCTAACGTGTCTGACGCTCGCGATCGTAATCAAATGACATATTTCGCATACAAAAATTTTTATTTGATTTTTTTTTATTCGACAAGGAAGACAAACGATAAAGGTATAAGGTAAGGTGAAAAGTAAGGGTAAGTTTAAAGGGTAAAATGTAAGGGTAAAGGGTATGGGTAAAGGATAACGAGTAAAGAGTAAGTGTACAAGGTAAGGGTAAGGGAACACTTTGTATTTAAAACCTTACTAAATCCACTCACTTGCAAAGACAGAAAGCAATTTCCGTGTTCCAGGCCACACCAGGCTTCCTGTAGAACCCTCGCAGCGCGGTCATGCAGCCCTCTCTGTCACAGTTAGTGTTGTGGCAGTTCTGCAGTACAGGATCCAGGGTAGTGGAGCACTCGTTGTCCCTGATGCAGGACTCTAGGGCCACGTGGCACGTTGATTGGAGGGCCACCTTGTCGTCACCTGCTTTACCGTTCTCTTTGCCAATCCTCTCTGTTGGTTGTTGTTAAGTGTTAATTCGTGTGAGTGTTGTGAGTGAACTTATCGCTTGTGAATTATTAAAGATAGATTTTGATATGTTAAGTGCGTTGAAGCTACAAATCGATTAGACACTTAAGGTTAATGATGTGTGATCTATTGGTTTTACACTTAAAGGTTTTATGGAGAGAGTTGGTACAGTTGTAATGACAGGGTGTAAAGGTACACATGGTTTATTTAATGAAGCTTATTTTGTTTTAGATTCGGTGGTTTATAAAGGTACACTTTTAAAGTATGATATAGAAACGCCTACGCCTGAAAGGAAAAGTTAGCCGCTTTTTTGTTGAGGAACAACAGTAAGAGCCAATGTCACCCGGAAATCTTGAGATAAGTTCCTAGACATATTTCTGATATTTAAAAATACTCCTTAACACAACAATAAAAGCAGTAAACACCTATAATGTTATGTTAATATAAATAAAAAAAGGAAAGATAACTTCATATATATACATAAACGTAAGTAAAGTAAAGTATTTAATAACTGAACTTCGATAAAAAACGAATAAATAATTTAGGTACAATACGATGGACTTGGGATACGTGATATAAATATAATATGCTCATGCCAAGACAAATATAATTTACAAATTTGTAATAAAACTGACACAAAACGTGAGGAACCTGAAAAAAATTTTGTGTTCAAATCACAATGACTTGCCAATGATCTCGATTTACCTCAAGCTTAATTTTTGATAAAATTTGATCATGCTGAAAGGGGTGGATCGTAATCAACTCATACTGATGTCAACGTAATACGATGAGAATAAAATTTGCTGCTTAATTACTGTGACCTGGTTTGTTTTAAGGGAATCATGCAATGCGGATTATTGCGGATGGAAGCAAGTTTTCAGTTAGGATTTAATTTACCACCTAATACGATATTGTGTTAAAGTTCCAAATGGTTAATGTGATGAGAATTGTTTTAGTTAAGGCATTTGCCATGACTGCAAAGCTTCGCGGAGACGGTTAAGCACACCGCTTCTACTAACTCGTTTCAACTAGGGTCTCTACAGTACAATATCCGTGACAGAAGGGTAGGAGGTGGAGCACTTTCGGCTTCATCAAAACCTATGAAAGACTAAAAACTGTGGAAGTACTAAACATCTAGAAAGTGCTCGTAATACAGGGGTAAATAAAGAAGGGATGGACAACATGACCGCTGAGGGGTACATACATTTTGGTGCTGTTATAAATGGACAACCAATCACCCGTGTCGTAAATGGTCTTGTACATGATCCGGCTAACTGTACATCTTGTAAGCTGGACAAGTGAGTGTAACTTACGATATCTATGGTTAGTTAGTATACTGTCTTGTTTAAAGGTGTAAGTTAACTCGTTATACCAACTAATTCATTTGGACGTTAACTAATCTCTGCCTCGTGAAACTAATTTTTATGAAGTTGTTGAAGTCAAGAGATTGGCTAACGTACAATGATAAACCATACGTACGGTTTTCATCAATATATCCAGGTCCGTAGACGGTCTTTGTGGCATATAGCGGGTCTTCGCTCCCCCCGGGCTCGTGGTTCCAGCGCTGGTAATGGCGTCCATGTGGGTTGTAGTGCGGGCTCGCGTATCGATGGATGTGGCTCAATATTTTGTCCGGGGCGATCAGGTTGCCATCCTGTGTTATGGACATACCCCCGATCCACGAGGTCACGCCCGTCCCGTTCCGGTTCGCGTGCCGTCCGTCCGACATCAGTTTTACTGGAATTGCATCCATCGAATCGCTTAGCTGTGGCAAGCTCGACGACCGAGCCATAGCGCGACGGGACTCCGAATCAGTACATCAGAGGCGATCGCGCAAGGATCGGTTGCGGCACATCGATAATAAAACTGTCACCCTACTGACTGACGGTAAAGATAAAAAAAAACGATCAAACAAACAACTATATCGACAAACACTTATCGGGCAAAATTAGTTTAATTTGAAAATTTGATTTGTGATCCCGATTAAAAATTTTGAATAGCAAAGCCTTCGGACGGCAGTCCCACTCGAACTATTTATTCGTCAAAGCCAAGTCTATGCCGCGCAGTAACCATAGAGATCGTATAGGAGATGCAGAAAGAAAACATGCAGCCATGCTCATCTCAAGACCTTCCACCGAGAAGCCTCGGGAGTTTCGCGGCACTCCGGGTTTCACGGCAGAACAGGGAAAAAGGAAATCAGCAGTTAATCTAAAAGCATGCAGACATAAAGTAGGAGCGAAAAGTTAAAACAATTGCTCAGTTATAATGTGATATTTAATTGGTAAGCTCAACTTGTAAACTGCTAACACGGCTAAAAATTAAACTCCAATCGGAATTTTACAAATTGGATTACCTTCTGTTTAAAACGAGTTAAGAAGTGCTGATTTTCATTACAACTTCTATCGAATTAACGATGGTTGAAAACTTTTATGCCAGTAAAAGGTGTTTACTTGAAAAAATTACCTTTCCGGTGCTCTTCGTGTTTATCTTGTGAACGAGACGGTTGGGAATAAACGTGAGGAACATAGGGACCGGCAGTCGGTACTCCACGCTCCTACCTTACGAAGCGGAGTGCAAAGCGTGCAGTGCGAGAGGCGACGGAATCCGACAGAGAGACACATAGAGAGAGAATGAGAGAGAGAGAAAGGGAGGGCGGCGGCTCACCGGGGCGGGGCCGCAGGGGTCGCGGGGAGAGGAGAGCGTCGCGCAGGAGGCTGGCGGCGGCCGCGCGCGTCATCAGTCGGGTCCCATTCTCGGTGAGAAGCAGGATGGTACCATCGGGGGCGGCGTAGCGGGTGAGCGGCGGTGCGCGTGCAACGGGCCGGCGCGGGGCCTCGAAGAGAGCGCGCACCGCCGGCGGGCACGCTCCCCACGCCGCCGCTGCCCCATAACCACGTTACCAAGAAAGGTACTACCAGCCAGGCCCAGTGCCAACCACCCTCGCTAGCCGCACTTAACACCCTTAAGGGACACGACACTAAAGCCATGCTAGTATGCAATAGGCGCATTAAGAGCGATTAGGTGCCTTAAGGGTGTTTCATCAGAAGACAAGGTAGACGCGAGGTAGGGTAGTGTTCGACGCCACATCATAAATGATCTATAATCGGCAGTCCAGATACCATCACCGAAGGCCGAAGGTGTCGGAAGCTAAGAGTTGAGGTAACTGCGGGCATTTGTACGGTGTGTGAGGTCAGGAGTACACTAAAAAGAAGCTCAGTGTTCGTGAAACATAAAAGTCAACAGCCTTGTGTGGTAAAGTAGTGATCTAAGTCAATCCTATAGCCTAGGCATCTAAATGGTGTGAAAAGAAAATAGGCACGTATATGAAAGGAATAGAACACAAAATAAATACGAAACATAACTAATTTAACACGTTGACGGCTATTGAAAGTGAGTCTAGTACTCCTTGAAGCGTTTGATAGTGTAGTGTTACTGTTTGCAGGTTTAAATAACTTTTGTTGATGTTTGTATTATGAATTGTTTTATATTGTTGATTAGTTTAGTTTGATTAAAAACTCAAGGCGCTAAAAACGTTTGGATTGTATGCATATTGTAATATACGTTGTGGAGTCCCGCAAGGCGCGGTGTTGGGCGCAAAGTTACTTTCTTCTTGCACATTTAGTGTCACATAAACTTATCTTACGCGTGTAGGTACCTATGCGTTGCCATTATATAAACACTTAAAGCTATATATGCTATATTAGTTTGACGAATTCTGAGTGAGAAACGTTCCGTTTTATCCTTAAATATAAAGACAGTATAAATAATTTGGTAGAAACTGAAAACTAAGAAGCTCTAGTCAATACATATATGCATTCAAGTGCACATTTTGTTCATAATAGATGAAACAAAGGATGGATCATATTCGTAGTTCCTATTAGATACTCGGACTTGTTTTGAAAAACAATCCATTCGATCAATAGATACCCCATTCTGGGGCGTGCGATAAATTCAGCTGCAAAATTTGCTACGAAATTACTCCGAAGAGTTTTGTTTGTTAACGAGCGTCCACGCAAGCGAAACTACAATTTGTCGCTCAAACACAATACATGGGCTTCATTCTGAAAGCGGAACTGTTGTTTGTCATGTTTTTCAGGAAGTCTTTTTTTTGTACTGGGGTGAAACGAGTAAACGGATCCCCTGATCGTAAGCGATTGCCGTCACCCATTGACACCTGCAATACCAGAAGAGTCACAAGTGCGTTGTAAATAGTACAATAAACAATCCTCGAAGCTCGAAAAGAAATCCAACTGTTGACAAAGAACTACGAATTATTTTAAAAACGGTAATGGGCCAATCAACTTTTTTACCGACACTTTGGGCGTCTTCTGCTTTACCAAAATTGTCTCTGGTGTTACCAAAAAATCGTACTTCCAACAAGATATTCCACGGTTTAATAGGTTGAACTTACATAGGATGGCATGTATTATGTACACCATCTAATAAATTACAGAAAAAATATGTATACTTACAAAAATCTGCAATTGTTTGAAAAATTTCGCGGGCAGATTAGTGTCGGTAAAAAAGTTGATCGACCCTAATACCTCAGCTATTAATATGTCCCCTTGCATTTTATCTTATTCTAATAATGAGTTCTTCTTCACAGAAACTTGGGCCACCAAAGAAGTTCGTAGATAGGTAAGTAATTTTGGACATGTTTGAGTCCAATTTTTTTTAAGGTACTACAATATATTATAACACAGTGAAAAGTCAAACTTAACTACAATGTTAGTTTTCCCAAATTTACCATCGAGATTTATCGCTTAGAACTCTTCGCCTGTTATATACGGCTCGGGAGATCGATGTCGTATTTTTCAGGAATGGCCGCTCGGATATTTTCCCGCTTTGAAACTTGAAGTAATTTGAGCAGGTGCGGCGTTCCCACGGTTGAAAGCAAGCCGGGTGAAAGAGGCCGGTTTACCATTGTCTGACCACCGCAGCACACAGGGTAATGACGTGTTTCCGAATACTGTTTACCTTTCATACCCTTTTGCAAACGGTTGAGAGAACGTTTTAATAAGACACTAGCCACTTTAGCATCACTTCTACCCGCGTATACCATTAGGTCTGGCACTTTAAAAAAAATTTTAGGATTTAGGAAATTTCGGGGTTCACGCGTCCAACCCAAGCATCTGGAAGTCTATGGGAGAGTGGCGGGGACTTATATACAGTGCACATGCTACAGCTGACATGACGATGATCATGATGATGACCAAATTCCAAAAAGCTTGAATGGGATTGTACTAGACATGTGCCGAATGCATCCTGAATTATTGGAGCACTTAGCCAGATGGTGAGTTAGTTTTACCCCTGATTGCTTGTAATGTCAAAAATACCTACTACGTATATCATTTGGTCAGTTTAACGTGGCGTATTACTGTAACTCAGTCCTGGATTTATAAATAGGCCGTATAGGCCGCGGCCTAGGGGCGGCAGCGTCCTAGGGGCGGCAGATTTCAGAAGACAGTCAATGTAGGGTCAATGTAGGGGCGGCAAAAATTTAACAGCCTACTGGCGGAAAATTTGTAAATCCGCTACTGCTGTAACTCTGTATACTGCGCCCATTTTCTATAGTCCAGCCCAAACTAATACGCCTGTTAACTGGACGGGATTTAATTTCATACAAATGCTTTGTTCTTGAAATAATAAACCTTAATTTTCAAGTAAATGACGGAGAATTTGTAATATTCTGAGTACTTATAAGGCTCGGCGCTAAGTTAATGTTCTTTATACACGCACACAGATTTAATTAGTGTTCTTTATGTTTCGCTCACAACGCGACACTTAGCACCATTCCCTTTTATTATCCATACTTAATATTATAAATGCGAAAGTGTGTGTGTTTGTCCGTCTTTCACGTCGAAACGGAGCGACGGATGGACGTGATTTTTGGCAAAGATTTGGTTTATGGGCCAGAGAGTGACATGGGCTACTTTTAATCCCGGAAAAATGCGCAGTTCCCGAGTTAATTTATCAATTAATAAATGAATAAATAAATTATTCTATTAATTAATTTGATCAATGTCATCATTTGTGTGTCCTGTATGTTGTTTAGTATGTTAATTAAATGATGCTAAAAAAAAAAGATATTACCCATACTATTAGAAAGTGTCTTGGGATGCGTTTTATTCTTGCTGTACGTGAATGATTTGCCTAAAATTCTGAACAATAACTGTATACTTTATGCAGATGACATTACCGTTATGTTTCAATGTGATGATAGGGAAGATTTACAAAATCAATTGAACACTAGTATTACGCAAATACTACAATGGCTTGATGACCATAATTTGAAATTAAATGTTACAAAAACAAAATTGATACATATTCAACCGCGACAAAAATTTCCGATCAATACTGATTTTTCATACGGAACTGACAAAATAGTGACTGTTAACACATGTAATCTTTTGAGTATTGAAATAGACTGTGAAATTAATTGGAAAGCACACATCGCAAAAGTGTCAGGAAAGCTATCTCGTTTCACGTATGCGCTGAATGAACTAAAAAAATGTACTAATTTGAAAATAGCAACTAATGCATATTATGCTTACGCACATACCGGGCTAAGTTATAGAATAATTTTGTGGGGAAATAGTCCACATGCTGGCGATCTCTTTATTCTTCAAAAAAGATGTATTCGAATATTAGTCAACATAAAACAGACGGAGAGTTGTAGACCTCACTTTACGAACTTAAAAATCCTGACTTTAACTTCGTTGTACATATTCGAATTGTGCAAATTTGTAAGGAATAACAAAAATTTATTCCAACAAACACAGGATGACGGTTCTCAATCTCGGCATAACCTCAGGAGTAGGAATAAGCTAGTCAATTCGTTTACCAAAATGCAAATTGTACAATCAGGCACATATCATATGGCGGTAAAAGTCTACAATATGATCCCGATTAATATAAAGGAAACTGAAAACAATAAAATTGTTTGTACAAGACTGAAGAGCTATTATACTATATTAGTCCCGGGGAAGAACATAGGATAGTTTTTATCCCGAAAAATTTTCGTTGTCCACGCGGGATAGCGATAAAAGTAGAAGTCAAGGGCAACAGCACAAAAAAGTTAATGAAAACGTCTGACTGAATCAGTTTGTGAAAACATACATAAGCTGTTTTCAAACGCCTTCCCACGCTTTCCCACTTAACCCCCTATTTCGGAAAGCACAAAATTTGCAACACTGCATTTCCTTACTCTTAGTTATTAAGGAGCTCCGTCAAAGGAAAAAGAAAGAAATCTTCAAAAAAGATTCTGGAATCTTGGGAAGCTCGAAGTGCCCTCCACAAAGGGTAAGGTCGATGGGTTTCCTTTCTGTTGTTTCGTTATTGTACCGGGCTTGACTTGGAAATTAATATTTTATAGGTGATATTGGTTTTTAGGGCTGGGCTGCGTAAAGAAATATTCCCGGGACACTGTATTTAAGGTTTTAAGTGTTGATAGAGGGTTATTAGTTATTTAAATGGAGGTGTCAGTTCACTGCAACGGTATTTCAGCTTTGAATAGGGTTGCGTAAATTATTCAGCGTGTAAGGGTTGATGAAACTCCTTTTTAAGTACCTTTTCAGGTGCTTTATCGCAAACGAGGCATTTTATAATTTCAATACCCTACCTATGTAGGTATTACAAATGCGAAAAATTTGTGTGTGAGTATTTCTCAAAAAGTTGGACCGTCACGAAATCGACAAGAAATCTGTTTGTCAAGAAATTATTAACACTAATAGATGGAGAGCGGACTGCAAAATTTCGGACCTACTTGATACCGCGATGAAATGTACAATGGTTTCCCATAAAACTGATGCTAAGTCCGAATGTAATAGTCTGCCACGGCGGAACTTGCCGAAAGTACCAAAAAATGGTCACTTCCGGTGCGAAAAAAGGGGTGTCATTTTACCCATCTGATACCGAAATAATAGTCATGGCATCAGTTAGGAATTTACTGGTAGATACAGAAAAGCGAAATATGTCATCATTTTTCTTGCCGGAAGTGCTCGGCAGACGCTCTCAAAGGTGCCCATCAGGACCCCTAAATATACCCATCTGATACCAGCATGAAACCAATTCCAGACGGTAGGTATAAATCCTCATTACCGGAATATATAAGTCTGCCAGGGCTATTCCTGCCGAAACACCTTGACATACGAGATTATGTGAGCAACCTCTACTCCGCTCAATATAGATATTTCAATTTCCATAAATCCGACAAACCCCAATTTTGGTGGAGACCTTGGGTACACCATTAGAAATAAAGTGTCAAAAGTCTCCATTGATCCCATGAGTACAAAAAGTCATTGGGGATCAAAGTTCAAAATTTGAGGTTTTTTTTTTGTTTTTCGAAAACGGTAAGTTTGTTCAAAAAGTAGCCGAGACAAAAATTATAGATCTTAAAATTATCTACAAAAATGATCTTCATACTTTTTTTCTCAGAATTACCATTCCCGAGATATCCCGATTCTAAAAGTTGAAGGAGTCAAGTTCTACATGATAACACATTTATGCCACGCATACCTATAAGGTGACTGGGTAATTCGACCTATTTCTTGAAAGGGGTTATTCTAGAGCTCATTTTCAATGTTTTTTTCCAGTAAACCACGGATCGAAAATCCTCATTTCCTGAATATAGATACCAATTATAAGTTTGCTAAGTCTATTATTTCTGGTGTATAATAAAGAGTCATTGTATTGTGTTTTAGGTATGTTTGGTTGTGTTGAATGAAACACCATAATTGATTGTATAGAAGATGATAGAAGTAGAAGAAGAAATGTATTCACAGAAAAAAATGTATATATACAAAAAGTAAACAAAGCGCAACTAGTGCGAGGTTCGCGGAGGATATTTGTTCGTGGAGAAAATTTGGTAGGTAGGTAGGGGTTTTCGAGGATGACAAATCGATCTATCTTGCTCTTATCTCTGGAAACACGCTTATTATCGAGTTTCTGAGACAATGATTTCGATTTTAAAGGCAATCATAAATGTAGTGGGCTGACGAATTTCAACTAACTTTAAAACTCTTAAATTCTTAACTTTAAAAGCAAAAGAACATACTGCGACTCGCTCGAATCAACATAATGTGACTTAATAATACCGCGTTAAGGGTTATATTACAACGTCAACACTGCACTGATACCACACATTATTTCAGAGTTACTAAGAGTTTTGCAACCTCGCATAATACAAAACATTTTTTAAATAAAGTAAAAACTTATAGTTCGAATACTATACCACCGTGTTGGAAGACAATTAAACAGAAAATTCTGAGAACAACATATGTTGCCTCCATGTGGCTTAATGCCACTCAAAAAGATTGTGTCAAACTTATTGCCACCGAGTAGGTACGGTTGGGCGTTTAATAACGAGCAATACGAACCTGAAAAATCTGGTTCTTCTAAATAAAGCAAGGACTGACTTGAAAGCTGGTAAGAAAATAATATTTAGATGACAATGCAAAAATTCAAAACAAAACAATGCAATGTTAGTTGAAGTTCGTCAGCCCACTACATTTATGATTGCCTTTAAAATCGAAATCATTGTCTCAGAAACTCGATAATAAGCGTGTTTCCAGAGATAAGAGCAAGATAGATCGATTTATCATCCTCGAAAACCCCTACCTACCTACCAAATTTTCTCCACGAACAAATATTTCGCACTAGTTGCGCTTTGTTTACTTTTTGTATATATACATTTTTTCTGTGAATACATTGCTTCTTCTACTTCTATCATCTTCTATACAATCAATTATGGTGTTTCATTCAACACAACCAAACATACCTAAAACACAATACAATGACTCTTTATTATACACCAGAAATAATAGACTTGGCAAACTTATAATAGGTATACATATATATTCCGGAAATAAGGATTTTCGATCCGTGGTTTACTGGAAAAAACATTGAAAATGAGCTCTAGAATAACCCCTTTCAAGAAATAGGTCGAATTACCCAGTCACCTTATAGGTATGCGTGGCATAAATGTGTTATCATGTAGAACTTGACTCCTTCAACTTTTAGAATCGGGATATCTCGGGAATGGTAATTCTGAGAAAAAAAGTATAAAGATCATTTTTGTAGATAATTTTAAGATCTATAATTTTTGTCTCGGCTACTTTTTGAACAAACTTACCGTTTTCGAAAAACAAAAAAAAAACCTCAAATTTTGAACTTTGATCCCCAATGACTTTTTGCACTCATGGGATCAATAGAGACTTTTGACACTTTATTCCTAATAGTGTACCCAAGGTCTCAACCAAAATTGGGGTTTGTCGGATTTATGGAAATTGAAATATCTATATTGAGCGGAGTAGAGGTTGCTCACATAATCTCGTATGTCAAGGTGTTTCGGCAGAAATAGCCCTGGCAGACTTATATATTCCGGTAATGAGGATTTATACCTACCGTCTGGAATTGGTTTCATGCTGGTATCAGATGGGTATATTTAGGGGTCCTGATGGGCACCTTTGAGAGCGTCTGCCGAGCACTTCCGGCAAGAAAAATGATGACATATTTCGCTTTTCTGTATCTACCAGTAAATTCCTAACTGATGCCATGACTATTATTTCGGTATCAGATGGGTAAAATGACACCCCTTTTTTCGCACCGGAAGTGACCATTTTTTTGGTACTTTCGGCAAGTTCCGCCGTGGCAGACTATTACATTCGGACTTAGCATCAGTTTTATGGGAAACCATTGTACATTTCATCGCGGTATCAAGTAGGTCCGAAATTTTGCAGTCCGCTCTCCAACTATAAGGACGAGAGCATAAAGTGTAAACTACATAAAATATCCGAAATTTCTCGACGTCAGGAAAACGTCAAGAAATTAAAGCTAGCCATCTAGCGATAAATTCCCCTCTGTGAAAACCCTCATTATGATAAAACATTAAATATTTAAAGTCTCCAATATAAGTATACTCCTTGGTGACAATAACTCAGTATAACTAGGTCAATCGTTTATTTACATAAGATGGCGGCTACGATTCTTCACGATTTCCAGAGCCCAATTGCGTCCCGTCGTAATTTTTCACTCCACATTTCTACAAATCGCTGTTTGTTGGCCAAATATTTGTTTTGTGAGGCTGTAATTGGTTGGCATCGGCGGAGTCGAGAGACAAAAGGAAATCGCTCAGAAACTGAAATTTGACAAACATTTGTGTGCAAATGTTTGCTGGACGGATTGGGCTGGTAAACAGGTGATTGAGATCTCGGCGAAATGTTTTAGAGACTGCACCGTGGCACGTTATTAGGTACGTTACGTAGTAACTATTAAGCAATCTATGACCGGGGGTCAGGTAAGTAGCTCCAACAATCGAAAAATGATGAAGCGAACTAACCCAAATATACTTACCTTAAATTACCGCATTCCTTTCTAAACACATTCGAAATAAACTTTAAATTTCTCTCTCTCGATAAGTACACTTAGTAAAAGTAAGTAATCATATCATCTACGTACCTATTGTTGAATTCAATAGTTTCAGCGAACTGATTCGAAATATATTTAGATAAGGAAGATTATCTTGCGGAAATGGCACCGTTTGAAATTGCTTCCTACTGGGTCTTCAAAGAGTGAACTACAGAGCTTATTAATTTATTTGCTTTGTTCGATTAGAACGCAATTCTAAGAGCGCCCGAAGCGATATCAAACAAATGCTCGTGCATATTTTCAGAAATGCTGCCTTTCATTTAACATAATTTTCCTTGGTATCAATTTTACTAGCTTTTATTTAACTCACCCAGTATGGGTCAAATCTTGGAAGGTAAATTCGATCCACTTCCAGAAGTCAGATTGACTTGAAAGGCATAGTATAGGTACTTTCTCTTATAATTTAAATCTTCACTTAGGGGCTGTTTCACCATTCATTGATTATATTATTTTTCACCTATGATGAGTTCTGTGACGTTTCGAGTTTGACAGTTTTAGAGATGTATCATTGATCGAGTGAACCATAGATTTTTCTAAGAGTTATTAGTACTTATTTTTGAAAAAGTTGCATTATATTAAAAAATATATATTTATTTTCCAGTTTTCCGCCCACCGGGCCACTCTCTCGTTCTCGCTCGAAATAATCCCTCAAACGAATTACAAACTCCCGACTCTGGGGGTTCAAAACACTCTTTTTTGGACTGTTTCAGCATTTTGCCAAAAAATAACAACAAACTTAACGAGAAACAGTAACAAAAGTCAACAACAATAAAAGTAGAAATGAACAATAACAAATACAATGCAAAGAAAATGCAACGGAAACTCAACTCGTATACACGGCAGACGTACTCGTACTTACTGACAATGATACTGACAAGTACTGGCCACAAGAGGCACAAGATGGTTGCAGCCGCGTCGCAAATAGCCGCGTTTATAAAATTTTGCAAGTTTTGTTTAAAAATGTAAAATATCTAAGTTCACTGTTATCGAATAATGAACCACTGCAATTGCCGATAATGTTGTGTCACGTCACTACTCTGTTCCGTTTCACACATTGCGTTATATAAAAAAATAAATATTTTTGTATCGTATTCAATGGAGGCTATTTAACAGACACTGATATTGCTATATATTTTTAAAAATAACAGTTTTAAATTTTTTTGATTAATTTGTTTCAAAATAGAAATTATTTTTAAAATATATTTTGCGAACATAGTATGCGTAATTCGGAAAATTTTCAAATGTCACAGAACTCATCTTAGGTGAAAAATACAATAGTGTTAAACTGACGGTTAAATGTGATACCGTCTCTATTTGTTTTGTTCGAATAGACGGAGACGGCATTACAGTTAACCGTCAGTTAACACTAATCAATGGATGGTGAAACAGCCCCTTAGCATCTTATGGCTTATGCATCGTCATAATAGTAATCTTAACAGTAAAACTTAATATTTTTCAGCATATAGTGGACAAAAATATTACGACAAAGATGGAAAGAACATTGGGATAGACAGCATCACGTCAATTTTAGGGTTGCCAGCTATATTTTCTGAAATAAAAATATATGGTAAGTTCGTTTATCGTTTGTGAATTGCAAATATTTCTAGTAGGAGTTTCAGTTACGATAATCATAAGTAGGTCTGTATGAATGAATGATTTATTTGCATAACATAGGTGCTAGGTAAGTTACAGAGATTTTTAAGATTTAAGGGATTCTCTATGTATTCGTAGTTCTTTGTGTATTCGTAGTAGTCCAATATCGTTACGAGTATCATCATCATAATAAGCTCTAGGACGTCCTCTGTTGAACATTTAGGACCTATAGCCATGAGTGCCGGCGTTAGAATGTTGTCATCCAAGGGCAGCAGCGGCTTCTTGGCAAGTTTGGCAACCGTGTACTTATACTGCGCTCGCCAACCCGCTTGCCAAGCGTGGCG
This sequence comes from Choristoneura rosaceana, assembly GCA_037349165.1. Lineage (NCBI taxonomy): Eukaryota > Metazoa > Arthropoda > Insecta > Lepidoptera > Tortricidae > Choristoneura > Choristoneura rosaceana. The sequence continues at coordinate 6,215,998 of JAZBNJ010000013.1, forward strand.
GGTATTTGGCAACTCCCCCCACTAATATCGTTATTGTCATGGCTATTTTTTGACAACTTTTAGATTAAAATCCATTCCTAAATCCCACTAAAAAGTTAACGGTTTCGGCTAACGCTTTTTATTTATATTTGTTTGCTAAATCTTCTTGTCTAATTCTCGAGCCGTCGCCTCGCGTTTCAGACGAGACTTCTTAAGTCTTGGCCCAAGTCTCGAGACTTTTATGAGATTAATCCTAATTTTACTATATTCTTCCTAATATTATAAATTTGAAAGTATATACATAAGTGTGTATTAAATGAAAGTTAATCCGGAAAATTCACGTCTTAAATCGAGTTCGACATGTTAATCGACACTCATATTAGGTACACTGTGCCTGCGTCTGTCTGTCTGTTACATCTTCACACTTAAATCGCTGAACCTATTCAATGTGTGGCCCAGAACCGGGGATAATATTAAAAACAGAGGCTCTATAGATCAATGATACTTAATTAAAATCAAAACTTAACTTTTGTTTTTTTTCTAACAAACTTAATCGTAAATTCAATGTTTGGTATCCTAGAACCCAACTGATGTCGCCTGTCACGCTACAAATATCAAACATTTTGCTTTACATTGAAGAATAGAATAGATTTATTTGGTGTTGGTTTGTTTGGTGGTGGTGGTGTATTGCTTCTTCGAATAAACTTAAAAATGTAATAAAAACAAAAAACTACTTCTTTTTAAAAGTCGCTGAACTAATGTTGTTCGGTTTGACGTGTACGATCTATGTTTTAATTATTTACCCCTGTTACAGGCCACATCCGGTTTATATTAAATTTGGTATGAAGACTAGGTTAGCTAGGTTAGGTACCTACGTGCGCGGCTTTGCTCCCGTGAAAGAATAAAAATAATGTTTTCCCTGAGAGAATTAAAAAAATCCTTCCTAAAGCCACTATCGATCTATTTCCGTTTCATCACCGTACGATTAGACGTAGGGCCCGATGCTATCCTTATATTGTTAACTAGCTTTTGCCCGCGGCACCGCCCGCGTGGTATTCGGTTATCGCGCGCTATTCCCTCGAGAACTATGCATTTTTCCGGGATGAAAAGTAGCCCATATCACTCTCGGACCCATAAACTATCTATATGCCAAAAATTACGTCGATCCGTCGCTCCGTTACTGCGTGAAAGACAGACAAACACACAAATATACAAACACACTTTCGCATTCATAATATTAGTATGGATATTCTGACCATTCGCACAAAGCACTTACTTAAGTACTTACTTTAAATATGTAAAAAATCCGTTCGATACTTAACAACCTAGCTAACTTAGAAAAGTCAAAAAACTCCCGTCATTGCTTGCGATTAGAATTTATCCAATCACAAGCATGACAGAAATGTCAAACGAACCTCACGATACTAACACCATCTAGCGATATTTCCCCTGTCGAAAAACCCTTATTGGGTCAATACTGCACGCCGCCAGGCCAGTGTTGCCAATGCAAATTTTTAGGCAGCCGTGTACATTAGATAAAAAAGCCGTGTTTATATAGAAAAAGACCAACGGTGAGCCGTGTCACTCCTTAAAACAAGAAACAACAAAAAATATCATAGACAACTTTACAATGTTAGCATTCGAATACAGGGCTATTCCGATGTTCGACAGTCGTATAGTGCCGTTTCTCTCGATCTCCTATCAAGCAATATTTGGATGAGCGGGACGGCACTATACGACGGTCGAATTTCGTGCATCGGAGTAACCCGTCAGTACACTAATGACAGTCGAATACTCTAAAAGTGAATTTGTTATAAATAAACAAATTAACAATCGTAAATTTGCGAAAAGCCGTAGAATCTACTACGGCTCCAGGGTTGCAGCCGTAGGCCGTTGATTTTGTGATTTTTTGGGTTGAAAGCCGTAGAACACGGTAATTGCCGTAGCATTGGCAACACTGCGCCAGGCCCCCCTCAGCACCATAGGCAGACTCTGGAACGGACCCACGCACGCCAAAGACTCGCTTCCTCTAATGAAGTAGCTCTCGCTGTCTCCTATGCCTTGTTTCTCACCATTAAGCCCTGTGAAATTCAAACATTGAGTTTTACAAAGAACGCCGACGGATCTCAACGAGTGATGGGACTACATTACACTGTCCCGAATTTTCAGTGTTTTGATTTCCAAATTACGAATTCACATGAATTTAATGTTCTGAAAATCATTTCGGCGGATGAATAAATACATTCGTAAAAGGCTTTTAGGGCTCGATCTTTGAGGTTTTGAGGAATATTAATGGTGCTTTAAAGTTAGATTATGGAACTGATGTTTGTTAACACGAAAACTAGTAGCGGAGCTCGCTAAAACTAGAAAGAGATGACACTAAAACGATTGAAAGTTCATAGCGGATCCAGCTTTTACTGATCATAATATTATGGATTTATGGTCATATATACATTCTAGTTATTTTTTGACAAATAAAACGTCGAAACTTATTTAATTATTGTAAAATAACATTAAACAATATTTGTAATAAGTCTTCGTTGTACTATGTGTTGTGGCAATAAATGATATTCTTATTCTTATTCTTATTCTTAACAATTCCCTCGTTTAAATAAATAATTAAATATCATGGGACACTTGACACCAATTAACTTAGTCCCAAACTAATGGATACTAGGCAACGGATAAACATACTTATATAGATAAATACATACTTAAATATAACTTACTTAACATAAGTATTATGATACTAGCTTTTGCCCGCGGCTCCGCCCGCGCGGTATTCGGTTATCGCGCGCTGTTCCCTCGGGAACTGTGCATTTTTCCGGGATAAAAAGTAGCCTATAAACTATCGGGCCCATAAACTATCTCTGTGCCAAAAATCACGTCGATCCGTCGCTCCGTTACGGCGTGAAAGAGGGACAAACATACAAACACACAAACACACACTTTCGCATTTATAATATTAGTATGGATTAAACATTCAAGACCCGAGCACAAACATTTTTATTGTTCATATTCATACAAAGTTTTGTTGCCAGAGATATTTACATACTTTTCTTAAGAACAATAAGTCTAGAAAAATAACTAGGCAGTACCTACTGTTGTCCTATGCTCATGCCCAGCTCAATGTAGGTACTCCTAAAGTTTGTATTTGTTTGTGTTTAAATTTTGAGTAAAGTTTGCTGTCTTAATTATTTACCTTTTATTTTTATTTTATTGTTTTTCCTATTTTGTATTTTTTTTTAGAATCGTTTCAATTTTTTTACGCTTTCACTCTGCAAGTCTCATTTTGAAATACCTGCCCGGATAATACCGACCCTGTTTTTCTTGTACACACCCATAGAAGCTCATGTCAGTTTCTATGGGCGTGTACATGAAAAACAGGGTCGGTATTTCCACGTCGGTATTATTCGGCCCGGTAAAGAGTGTCAACTGTCAAAACGAACGAATCAAAGACACAAATTCCTTTTTTATTTTTTTTGTTCAGGGCTATGAAATAACTCCTAACCCTCGTAACCGACCGGGCTATCGTAATTTGGCGGTGAATAAAGCTGTTTCATTTTTTCAAATTAATTGATGCTACTTAAAAATTTGATATTTTTTTCTGTTAATTAGAAAGGTTATTCCTATTGATATAAAAAGTTTCAAGCGTTTCTAAAATTTTCATCCCATTCCCCATTGTATTACAAGTTTAAAAATCGTATATTGTAAATTAATGAAATTTTAGTAAGTAGTTTTAAAGGGGATTTTAGGTATCTAAATATATTTCATTTCATCATCATCATGTCAGCCGAAAGACGCCCACTGCTGGACATAGGCCTCCCCCAAGGCTCTCCACTCAGACCGGTCTTGTGCATTTCGCATCCACCGCGATCCCGCGATCTTAGCCAGGTCGTCGCTCCATCTTGTTGGAGGCCTACCGACAGCTCGTCTCCCGGTCGGGGTTTCATTTACTTAATATTATTAAAAAATATGACAAATTGTCAAATGGTTTTCGCGATTCTAGCGCCACCTAGCATGTCACAGAAACTCTAATTCAATAACTCTAAGTATATTAAAAACAGAATAAAAGTCACGATCAATTCGTAGAATTAAAGGGCTTACGGGAGATTGAAAGTTGACGCGGACGGGGTGGGGATTACCCCGGGATTAGTCCCGCGTCCCGGTCCCGGGGATCCCGGAACTCTTGAGAGATTATAAGAAATGAATCAAACTCCGCCGTATATTGAATTTCAGCGGGGCCGGGGAGACATAGAGCCAAGTTCGTTTAGCTTGTGAAATGTTAGGTACAGGTTGATTCACAAGATCTGTCACGAATGATTTGAATGGGTGAATGATAATGTCTATGTATGCATCACAGCATAATATACCGGCGTTAGAATGTTGTCTCCCCTTTCCTATCGTGAGCGCCTTCGAAACCGGCTGAGGAATATCTAATACCGGAAGAGAGGCAGCAGCGCTTCTTGGAAACCTTAGATCCTTAGATGCCCTCGTCAACCCGGTTGCCAAGCGTGGCGAGTATTTTCCAGCCCCGCCCTCCTCATTAGGCCAAAATAATACAGGTTCATTTAATACGAGTTATAAGAAGTATTACGTATCAGTTTACAAAATATTAGGAGGTTTCTGTATAAGAATGGTATTCGGATGACAAGTGATATACTTTCGTTCAATTCATTCGTGTTAGGTCAGCTTTTGTGAATCGACGACATTAGCCTTTAACCGCATCGTCGCATGTATGATCCGTTAGACCTGGCGACTATCACTGGTCCTACGTTGAAGTTGTGGGATTTAATTAAATACCATGTATATTCATTTATGACACATGCACGCGTACAAAAAAAAATTCGTGCCTCTTAGTTGAAAATTATGGTTACTTATGTAACCCGTCTCAAATACTTACAGAATAACAATCTTAAAATAGCCTCTAAAAGGTTTTACAGTCCATCGTTTTAAACTTATCATGTAAACCGTAGAAACTTGGCCACGGCACTCCATGCGGATTCACGCTGCGTCGTTATCTAGAGCCAAGTCCATTATATTAGGACCCGGTCTATATTGAATGATACTCGACTGAATGGATCGCATTGATTCGCCCTAATGAAAATAGTTGGGCGCTGAAAGGGTTGGCCCTTTTTGAACGGGTTTTGCGGTATTTGAAGGGTTGAGGTTTTACAGGGTGGATTTTTTTGGTAAAACATTTTATAGTTAAGTTGAACGAAAGTACTGGTTTTACTTTGTGACGAAATACATAAAAGTATAAGTTAAAAATAACGAGTGCAGTATTTGCTAACTGAATTGAATCAATATGTTTAGGCTACCACAGCTAACTCTATAAATTTTATGTAACAGGTAACAGATAAATGTGTCTATTTATTCAGAAAAACAAACAGAGACGACTACACAGTTTTTTTTTTTTTTATTTGACTGGATGGAAAACGAGCTAGTTGGTCTCCTGATGGTTAGAGATAACCACCGCTCATAGACACCTGCAACACCAGGGGGATTGCAGATGCGTTGCCAACCTACAGGTCTAAGATGGGATACCTCAAGTGCCAGTAATCTCACCGCCTGTCTTACCCTCCACGCTGAAACACAACAGTGCAAGCACTGCTGCTTCACGGCAGGATTAGCGAGCAAGATGGTAGTAGCAATCTGGGCGGACCTTGCACAAGGTCTTACCACCTGCAAAATATTTTCCACAGAGTGGTGATATGAATTAGTGGTGAAACTATTTACTACGAAATTCGAAAATCGAAGTTCGTATCGTTACCGTCCCTGTCACTCTCGTATAAATAACATAAGCGACAGCGGGACGGTACGATACGAACCTGAATACCTGTTTTCTGTAGCGCTTACTATTGTGTAATAAATAAAGAGTCCATGTATTATATTGTCTTACACACGAATCCGTGCAAAATATAAGACTGCCTTTTTCTATTATAACTAGAATAACAGTTTTTTTTTATCTCCCGCATGCAAAAGGTTAAATATAACCACTTACGCTCATCTCTACGTTTAACCGGTCCAAATTCGGGATAAGCTGGGAGTACCGACTGAATCAATAAGTCAAACTGGGCTGCACTAAATTTAGATCTAGATTAACCGTTGACGAGGCTATTTGGTTCGGGCGGGAGACGGGTTATTTTAACCAGTCTAGTAATTACTTTGGTTTAGTAAATTCTGATTTACAGAGATTGCAGTTTAACTGTGCTATCTTTGTCTTTGTTTTTGGGTTGGGGTTTGGGTTTGGGTTTTATTTCTTAACCTCATCATCATCATCATCATCAGCCTATGTTCGTCCACTGCTGGACATGCCTCCCCCATGACACGCCACTGAGCACGATCCTCGGCCACTATCATCCAGCTCTTGCCAGCCACCCTGCGAAGATCATCGCACCACCGAGTCTGAGGGCGTCCTACGCTACGTTTGCCGATCCGTGGTCTCCACTCAAGAACTCGTCTACCCCAACTAACCTACTAACCTACTGGAAGGCAAAATTGAAGGAAAACGAGGTAGAGGAAGACCAAGATTAACCTATTTTAACCAGGTGAAGGAAAGGGTGTCGTGTCGTATCAGGAAGCCAATCTGCTGGCCGAAGACCGTGCGGAGTGGCGATTACTCCACCGACAAGAGCATAGCTCTTAAATTTAAGAAGAAGAGATCTTTGGGTATTGCTGTGAAGAGTTTTCACAGCTTTAGTCTGTGCTCTCGTCCCGTATAATAATACCTACATCTCCGCGTTTTGGAGTAAAAGTGTGCTTAGAAAAATTTGTGTTTAAGTAGAATTGACATCTTACTAACATAGACATAAGTTTCTTTCTAATTGTTACTGTCAAATTACCGATGCTAGTCTGAAATAAGTAAATCAGTATTATGTAAATTATTATTATAATACACACACAAACATCACGCCTGTATTCCCAAATGGGATAGGCAGAGCACACGAAACGTTACCGCTTCGGAGCCAACTTAACTTATACAAGTTATAAGTGTAGTTAGTTATACAATAACTATACTTAATATTATTTTTCGTCTTAATAACTACTTGAGGAATATATGAAGTTAGTTTAGTTTTTTATTAAAAATACAGCTTTAATTAGAAAGTCAGTAAAAAAAAAAAAACAATATTATTATGGATAAGTAGTGACAGACGGTCGATAATGACACTATAGTAGTTACTCGTATGTCACTACGCCACTGGCAGGTAATAATGTAGTCGATTGAGAGGTGTCACTCTACCAACTAGTTCCATAGTCGACTACCAACCTAAGAAACAAATTCTAACGTTATTTTATTACATTTCAATTTAAAACCAACGAAAAACAATCGTTACTAATCACGATTAAAAAACCCCCAACGCTCCACTAAGTTATTAAATAAACCAGTTTTTTTTTTTAATTTCCGTTTTTCGGAACGATATACCATCGGTACCACGTTTTCTCACTCAGAACTCGCTTGCAACACATATCTATGGATGCGTACTCACCGACGCAGGGGTTATGGTTGACGACGGCGAAGATCCGGTCGCATCGCTTCTTCATGTGGGTGTTGGGGCAGATGCAACCGAAAAGTGGGGACAATCGTAGCCCCGCCCACGCCTCGCGACAAGCCTCACTGTCAAGTCAATTAGACAAATTAGGTACATTGTTATGGTTGGATGTTTGGGATATACACATACAGGGTGGGAAACACTTTTTTTCGTGAAATTAGAAACCGTCACAAAGTGGTAAAATAATATTTCGGAGAAAATATTAGGATTATTTCCATATACGTTAATTTCCCAAAAGTAGCATTTTGGTGCTTTATTAGTTTTTCTTTTCCAGTGTCGAGATGATTGTTTTCATCTAAGTAAACCCAAAGTGTGGGTAGAGTGTCGTGGAGGTACCTGTTTCGAAACCATTGTGGGTTTGCACAGACTAATTAGATTTAGGGATAAAGGGTTATCTTTAGAAAATATAAATCTTTAAAGTGCTTATTTTTACAGTCAAGTGGAAAAATGTGTTTAAATCGTAAACGTAGTAAATTATAACGCTACTAGCTACGATGACACACTACTTTCTAGTAGTCAACGGCGTATTTATCAACACGATACATATTCCACCATTTGAATTGAAACCTTGCAGAAACTCAAACTAGTAGCGATAAATTAAAATGGTGTATTATTTTGAGCTATTTCATTTTTGATCTAGGAATGCGTTAGATTTGTCCACCCTGTATGTCTTGATGCCCGACGAAGTTGGCATGGTTTGCGTGCGTGATGTTTTTGTTTTGAGTGGTGGGAGTGGCGTTGCAGCAAATGTGATGCCATAATATCTGTAACTATTGATAGTATATTATCATCATTATTGTCCCTCCAAACCCACCATACCCCTGGCACTACCTCTGGACTGAACCATACCACCGTGGCTGTAGTAAGCTACAGGTATGAGATAGGTGAGCTCTTAGATCGAAGGGTGATTTGCCCAGAAATAGGAGCCCCGCTATGTGGGGCTCCGTCGTTTTTTTTTAAGTTTCTCAAACCCAGCTACTTTTGGTGCTGACTGTACAACTTACAAATATAAGTACCTACGAGTAAATCATAAATCACTGAAATGAAATTATTTATTTCGCAGGAACATAAACAGGTGTTACAAATATTACACAAGTCAGAAGAAATATTACATAGGTACATGTCATGTTTGTTCTGCACCAATTAGGCATGCAAAATCTTAACCTAATCGCAAATTAATAATCTAATTTAAAAGCAATACTTCATTAAATTATATAAAATAATAATAATATCACGGGACAATTCACACCAATTGACCTAGTCCCAAAGTAAGCTTAGCAAAGTTTGTGTTATGGGTACTAAGAAACGGATAAACATACTTATATAGATAAATAAATACTTAAATACATATTAAACATCCAAGACCCGAGAACAAACATTCGTATTATTCATACAAATATCTGCCCCGGCCGGGATTCGAACCCGGGACCTCAAGCTTCGTAGTCAGGTTCTCTAACCACTTAGCCATCCGGTCGTCAAATTAATTATATACTTTATCAAAATATTCATTCAAATTACAAAATGGTTGAATAATCAAGAAGGATTTTGCTTTTAATTTTTTTTAATAGGGAGGCCGTAGGTTGAACCATTGGGCCGCCATGGCAATGGCTTATTTGATACTCTCAAAGCAAATTGATAGTAGATAATGTATATGGATTGAATAATAGTTATAAATTTGTAGCAAACTCTCTCTTAAGTCGAGTTCATCTCGAATACTTTATATTGTTAAGTCACAAAGTTTGTGGACGTCCGGGCTCCTCGGACCTAATGTTCCACATAAAATACGCTGCTACCATAATTTCAAAATACTTGCTCAGTATGCATGGCACGAAACTAAATCTCTCATACCATCCAAGTTTATGCGAGAAACTATCGCCGTCCCACTCCTTCCAAAGGCAATGGAGACAGACGAAGCTTACACAAACTTGTTTGACCCAGTGTTGTTTCTAGCTTACGAGCAAGTCGTGTGCAGAGCTTTTGCTCAAATATGAGCGTCTAGGTTTCTTGAGTGCGCATACAGACTGAGCAAACAGAAAGTAGAAACGTAGCATAAACATAGCATATATGCTATGTTTATGCTACGTTTCTAGTAGAAATGTGTGAGGATGTTTTACAAGGAATGTGTTTGCAATGAACCAACGCTTCATTTACCGATCCTCGCTCCGCCGAGCTGTTTCCACTAAGGGCTATATCTCACCGGGACAGCACGGCGGCGCAACCAGTCGCGCAGCCGTGGTGTCTAGCTACCAAACTAGCTTCTAAACCGACACCAGATTCGCCGCAGTCTCAAAATGGACGCCGATGAGATAGTTATTGGTGGCGGTGGCGCGACTGGCAGCTGAGTGAGTGAGATAGCATCGAGACTTATTTTGTGAATGGGAAAATACACTAAGCATACTGAACCGTACCTATATTATATTCGTGATACCGGATATATTAGTTTTAGGTTAACTAAGAACGCTCATAGTCCCTGGTTGTATGTCACACCCTAAGCTAACTAAAGAAACGCATCGAATAGGAGAATGCTTCTATTTCGTCCTTACCGGTCCTCCATACGGCATTCACCGTCGCGAATCTTGCAGGCGTTCTTGAAGCGGTCGAAGAGCACCGAACAGGACTTTTCGTTGTGGCAGACGCTCAGGGCGTAGGTGCAGGTCGGTAGGGTCTCGACGGGGTAAGGGTCCTTCTCTGTAATGATAAATTGAAGAGCTTAGCTTGGGAAATGGATGGTATGGAGCAATAAAGAGCGTCGATTCAGAAATAAAGAGGTCTGCAGAAGAAGCAGATTAGTATTTATGTAGTATTCAAATTCAAATGATTTGTACAGCAAAAAGGCCGCAATAGGCACTTCTATACTTCATACACTATCAGCGTTTTCGAAAAGACCATCATTGCCAAGAAGAATGCGCCGCAAGAAACTTGACAGAAAAAAAATACAAATAAAATGCTTTAAAACTACAGTGTAAAATTAAAGAAAAAATTACAAAAAAAAATAATAATACAGGGACCGTAGGGAGTAGAAGTAGCAGAGCAGAGTAAAACAGTGGTACCATTCACCTTAAGATGGGTGCATGCTTAAAGTTCTAAAGGAACTTGCTCCTTTTCGGAAACACGCAAGCACACTGAACAGGAAATCTCGGAAGGAGTTACACTCAGGGTCGACGTTGGGTTCGTGGCAGAGGAAGATCGGTTTATAAAATGTAAACGCCTACAGAATTCATGGCATCTGGCTCTTTGTGGCAGGTGGTAGGATCTTATGCAAGGTCCGCCCCGGATTCTACCACCATCATCTCGCTAATCCTGCCGCGAAGCAACAGTGCTTGCACTGTTGTCTTTCGGCGTGGAGAGTAAGACAGCCGGTGAAATTACTGGCACTTGATGTATCCCATCTTAGGCCTCTAGGTTGGCAGCATATCTGCAATACCTCTTGTGTTGCAGATGTTTATGGACGGTGGTGATCTCTTACCATCAGGAGACCCACTTGCTCTGCAAAAAACACCGGTTGGCGTCAAAAATAAATAGAACAGATGAGTCTCTGCGGTTGCGTTATCCAACAAATTACTTACCCTTCTTCATGACGAACACGCAGGGATGGTCGAACAGGAAGTCGCGGAAGGAGTTACACTCGGGGTCGACGTTGGGTTCACGGCAGAGGCAGGTCGGCTTGAAGAACGGGAACGCTTGCAGGGTCCGCAGAGCCGCCTGACACTTGGTCACCGTCACCGTCGAGCATGCCACTGCAACAATGGGGTTTCTTGTTTTACAAGAACTAACGTAATCTTCATGTTACGAATGTTCCGTTTACAACGTCTCCGATAATTTTTTCAGTGTCAAAAGTACGCAATTACTATTTACATTTTGATATATTTTTTTAAGTTAAGAAACTTTAGGGTTAAAATCCGTGTCAAATTTAAGGGCTATTTTTTGTATTTTTTTTAAATCACTGGAATATGTGCTTATTAAAACAGATGAGAATAGAATTCAGTACTTTTTAGTTCCCGCATTAGTTAGGTTAGGTTTGTTCCTAAAGTACCTTAAAGTAGTTGAAAAGTCTACGACATTTTCATTTCAAGTTCAATATTTCAAGAACTGCTAAACCAATCCATTAGCTTAAGAACCATCTTGATTAGACTAGCTATCTATAAAAGAAAACTGTCTGGGAACGAGGGATGCTACAGACCAACACATAAATGTATACTTACTTACACACACAGTAGTGGATCTAACTTATAAAATCTCTTTTTATGTCCGGGATTAAAAACTAGGTGCCTCAATTGTATTTTTGTTATTTGGAATGTTTTAGTTGAATCCAAAGTGAAGACCTGAGGCCTGGGGCGATCTGAGGCTGTATTGTCTAATCCGCAGACGCCAGCATTTACTGTCTCTTTCTACCTTCATCCAATACCGTTTGACAGAATGAAGTGGTGAAAACAATGGCGATTGCAGAGGCCGTAATGCCTTATGTTTCAGACAGTTTTTGTTCGGAAAAACTATCATTTTATTGCGATCGCGAGCGTCAGAAACGTTAGACAATATGGCCTCAGGTGTGTTAGATGTGTATGCCTCGTGATAATTTAATGACTGAGATCAATGCTAAATCTCAGGTATCCAAAAAATAAAAATAAAAACGAAAAAAAAGGCGCCAAAAAAGAACAACTAAAAAGTAAAAAATAATTATGCACTACCTAGCTGTTGCCCGCGACTTCATCTGCGAAGAATTCGTTTATCCCTATCCCGCGGGGACTATGGTGATTTCCCGCAAAGTTAGCCCAAGTTAATTTAGTATAAGTACCTAGTAATATTTTTTTTATCTAAGCGTCGTCGGTGTCGGGGGACCGCTAAGGTTAACAGGAAACTAAAGTGCATATGTTGTATTTTTAAAGTAGGTATTAACCTTAGCGGTCCCCCGACACCGACGACGCTTAGATAAAAAAAATATTACTAGGTACTTATACTAAATTAACTTGGGCTAACTTTGCGGGAAATCACCATAGTCCCCGCGGGATAGGGATAAACGAATTCTTCGCAGATGAAGTCGCGGGCAACAGCTAGGTAGTGCATAATTATTTTTTACTTTTTAGTTGTTCTTTTTTGGCGCCTTTTTTTTCGTTTTTATTTTTATTTTTGCGGGCGTTTTTTGTCGGGGGTTTTTAAAATTTTTAATTTTAGTTTTTTTATTTCATGCTTTTTAAACTTTGTTATATATTTTTTTTAAAGTGTACTAGTGTATTGAATATCCTGGCTGCAGCTCAGCTCATGTTGCCATCATTGCATTGTAATGTAGAATCAAATACTGATCAAAAGGAATCAAACACGACATGTCTGCTAATTTTTTTTGAAGAGTAGGTATACTGGTGTGCTGGATATATCCTGGCTGCAGCATCAGCTCGCCGTGTTGCCACCACTGCATTGTATGTAGAATCAATTACTGATCAAAACGAATCCAAACACGACATATGTGCTATATAATTTTTTATAGTGTTCAAGTGTGCTGGATATCTTGGCTGCAGCATCAGCTCATCTTGTTACCACCATTGCATTGTATGTAGAATCAAAAACCGATCGAAACAAATCCAAACACGATATATCTGCTATGGTTTTATCAAGAGTGTACCACCTACTGGTGTTCATGATATCCTGGCTGCAGCATCAGGTCGAGAATTGCATAATCTTGCATAGTTATATAGCATACATGGCATACATGGGTGTTTCAAATTTTACGTCCCAAATATGCTTGAAAGTAAAGTAAATACCCATTATGCATATAAAATTCCTACCGCAGCGAACAAAAGAGCTGATGATCTTGAAACGGCTGAACCGATTTTGATAAAACATGTCTAAGAACCATCGCCAAGAAACCAGCTTTCAAATAAAAAAAACCGCATTCAAATCAGTCCACCCGCTTAAGAGCTACGGTGCCACAGACAGACACACAGACAGACAGACACACAGACAGACACACATAGCGGTCAAACTTATAACACCCCTTTTTTTGCTGCGTCGGGGGTTAAAAAAATAGCCAGAATACCTTAATATTTTAATACTAAGCAAATGCGAGACAACGACATTCGAATCTCTTCTATTCTAATCTCGTTTAAGTCGTGTGCAGGATGTACCTACTTGAACTTTTTCAACCCCTTTTCTCGGGATTTTAAAATCATACTCATAACGACGACCTCCTAAAGCCCACACTACTGACGAGGGTAAATGCTTAAATTCTCGAACGCCCTAATTTGCCCAGCCTGAGCCGTGATATATTAGCGGACATTTTTCATCCCAAATCTTTTGTGCATTCTCCTTCAATTTGCCGTGACGGTGATTTATTCTGTTTGAAGTAAGAATGACTTTGTTATAATTATAATTGTTTTAGCATTTTTATTTTATAGAATACTAGCCTATGCACGCGGTTTCCGTCGTGTGTTAGCTTATCTGTTCAGTTGACATTTCGGTATTTTACTAAAATCCCGGGAAATCACGAAAATAAGGAATAAAATAAGAATAAGAATAATTTATTCGCTATTCGCAAAAACAGTACATAATTACAAGTTATGACAAAAAAAAATGGGTCGATCAACTTTTTCTTGCCACTCGTTGCTATAGTTACGGCGGTCTCCTGAGTCACTCTTTAAACCATAAGTTTATAGGATTAAAATTTACCAAACATGCATTTTTGTGGTCGTTTTAAGCCCCTTCTATTACTGGTCATCTAATAGGCATATTAGTATATGATGTGACACAACATTTCTTCTATTAAACTGTACTACTTTTGTCCCCTGGCTGACGGGTCAGAATAACTGCAAGGAATAGTTGATCCACCTAATTATAAAACATTAAAAAATAACAAGTTATTTCGTAATTTTAAAACCACTTTGTATGGCCACCAGTCCAAGCATCGTTAATAGCCATAGCTACTTTGTATTAGCTATATGTTTGTATATTCATGTCTGTAAAGCAGTAGTCTAATATTAGCTAAAAGTGTATAGTTAATTCCACGTACATTCAGTGGTGACATTAACTGGATCACACCGGTTTTATTAAAGGATATAGCAGATAATTACACGACGCTGCTGAGAGCCAAATTGTATGCTCAAACCACATAGCGTGCTGTATAAGTGATTTAGGGTTGCTTGATGCGGTAAAGAGGCTTTGATAAAGTAATAAGTTATGAGTAGGATTAGGGTGATCTTCACATGTTTGTTGTTCCGCCACATAGGGACAAAAGTGCCGTAATGATATGGTTTTTGTACGGTCTGATATTTTATTTTTAACGTCAGAAAACGTCGTGTTTGACATGGGAAAAAAAAACCATCGTGGTATTTTGACTATAAAATCGTACAATTTAATAATTTGCAGGCATGTTAGATAAATAAACTCTTACGTTAGGTAATTTGTAGCCTTACGACATAAAAAACTTTTTAACAAAAAATCCGCCGAAAACACGAGATGGGGCAGCAGGGGCAGCTACTAGATCCCTTGCTGCTACGCGAAAATGCTCTTAGGAGACCTTTACTAACGTTTTGAGTGATGACAATCGACATTCACAGATTTTAGATAAAATGTACAGTCAGCGAGAAAATCGACAGATTTGACTTTTTTTTAAATGCCAATCGGTCCCATTTCTATCAAGGGTTACACTCTTTTGAGACCAACTAAGGTTAGAGTATCGGCAAAGAATCGACGCTCTCCAGATGTGGTGTTGGAGACGTATGCTTCGAGTGTCATGGACTCAGCATCGCACCAACCTGTCCATACTGGAAGAACTACAGGTGAAGGAGAGGCTATCATCCATAGTGAGATCTCGTATCCTCCGATATTTCGGACATGTGACTCGACGTGGGGAGCACTCTATAGAGCGACTTGTGGTGCAGGGAAGGGTGAACGGAAAAAGATCAAGAGGACGTTCTCCCATGCGCTGGACTGACCAGATAAAAGCCCTAATAAATACTCCTCTCAACACTTGCGCCAGAGAAGCGACAGCCAGGGAGAACTGGCGTAGAATTGTTCGACGTGCTACGTGACCACGACTGCTCTGCCAAGAGTATCCGACAAAGAAGAAGAAGAAGAAGGTTAGAGTACTAGAACACCCACAAATCAAAGAAAACTTTTTCCATACAGTTCGTAGGGTACTAATTTGCAAAGTGAAATTTTCGCATCTTTATTTTTACGAATATGAATCCTTTATGCTTAAAGAAAATGAAACAGTATTTAGACAACTAAAAACTGAACATTTTAATTAAAGTAAATGTCTTAACCCAGTATTGCTGCCCCATCTCAACTTTCCACCCTGTATACCTACAGTAAAATAAATGACTTACCAAAACGACGTAAAATTTAATTTCGAAAATGCACCCTTTTCTATTTTATGTCTAAAGTAGGAAAGATATCTGAAATATCAGAATTTCATGTTAAATTAAATGATAATTAGAATCAAATATTCGATTCGAATCTAATATCTATATTCATAAAAGTCGATAAAATCTCGTCGACCTTTATGCATTTGTTTCAAAGATTCCGACGTCTCATGCTTATGGGGCAAGGGCCACAAACATCCTTCATCTTAAGCCTGACAATCCTATAGCATTACCAATCACAAAGGGCATCGAATCCAGACCTAATAGCATGAGACAAAAAAATACCGATTCCCCCGGATAATCACATGTAAGTTCTGAGGTTTTGCCACTGGGCGGTTTTTGTCAGGGCTTGTTAAGGCGGTCCGGTCAGACCTTTCCTGCGAGGTTTTTTCGGGCTCCGGGATTGGAGATCGGCGGGCCCGTATGATTTGGTTTTTATGTTACATTAAGGAATTTGGTGCTCAGAAGCTTTTACCTGATTATTTCATCATTATTAGAGCCTTTACTTTTGATGCCAATGACATCAATTTGACGTCACGCGGCTTATAGGTGATTCCAATTAGTATTGTCATAATTAATCATTTGTCAACCTGTCAAATAATCATTACAGAGGCCGTATTGCCTGACGTTTCTGACGCTCACGATCGCAATCAAATGACAAATTTTGCATACAATAACTGTCGTTTGATTGCGATCGCGAGCGTCAGAAACTTTAGGCAATACGGCTTCAGGAATCAGGACGTCTTAGTAATTTCTGGGAATTCCCACGGGAATTTTGTGAAATACCGGAATTTCAATTCAACTGCTCTAGGTAGGTAGGTAGGTAGGTAATGAGCGAATTAGAGCGAAGCCATAATAATATAAAGTGCAATGTCCATCCGTTTAAGAGCTACGCTGCCACAGACAGTTTCAGGTTCAGCCGTTTTTGAGATATTGAACTTTGAAGAGACAAAGTCGAGGGTTTCCAGTTTCCAACCTTTTGTTGGTTAGGTTATAAGCTTGTACAATACAAAACATTACTCTCCATGGGACAGTTATCCCAAGGAGAGTAATGTTTTGTATTGTACAAATTGATGACCTTCCTATAAACTGTGACGTCAATATATCGACACAAAACACCAATTTTAACTATTCACGTACATAATTGATGACAACATCGATGTACCACTTTAACTACACTCGGGCACGCTACCCGGCCAACCGTTACACCAATACTTTAACAATTCATACAATTTGTAAGAATAATTTTACTACGACTGTACCCCAATTAAGTATAATTGCGTTTCGATGTTTCAAAATCAATACCAAATTTAGTTGATAATCGACTAATGTGATACGAGTAAGTATATGTTCTATACATAGTCAACCAATTAGATTCCTATACCACAGACTCTAGCCAGTGAAAACTGTCCACGAGCAACCGCAGCAAATTAAAAAAAAAATTAGGTTGACAACACTTGCTCTACATTGATTAAAATTATCCCTCTGACATACTATTTAACACGAGAGTGAGAGGGAGGGTCTGTCACTATTGCACCGTTTTTGACAAACTTAATAGAACCTGAAGTTGCTAAAAGTGGCTTCGAAGCGGTAAAGGTTCGTATGGTCTGCCTACCCCATTTGGACACGCGAGATGTTCATGTTGTGTGAGAGGGACGGTAAGATATGAACTTCGTTTTCGAATTTCGGAGTAGACCGACGTTTGTCGATCCGCGGTGTTGATTCGAGAACTTTCGTCTTCCAGTTCGTGGTCGCTAAATATGTACACTGCGGTAACTGCCCATTATTCATTTAATGTCTAATTGTTTCCGAAAACGGGAGTAATTCGGCCTTTTATTCTCGGATCAAACGACAATGGGCCACATAGCGGCGTGACCGGGCGTTTTTGCTGGTAGCCTCGTTTTACAATGGGATGAGATTGCGGAGTCGTCAGTATAAACTTTAGGTTTTGCTGAGGTTTTCCTTATTGCTTCTTGACTGCGAGTTGACGGACAGCCGAATGGTTAAAGAACTTGACTGTAAAGCTTGAGGTCCCGAGTTTGATCCAATCCGATATATTAAATATTAATGTTAACTTTGAAAAAATGTGCACGCTTCGTTGAGTTTCTAGTCGGGTTCTTCTTAACATAATAGTAATTCATTCACAGTATTTGCTTTGAAGAACGACATTACAAATTACACCTGTCTATGACTTAAGTTACTCTGTATAAGATTTTCTTAAGCATTGTTTAAAGCCTGTAGTTGGTTGACCTTCAGCCGCCCTTGGGTTTGCCTGGAGGTAGACCCAAAGGTCGCAAAGGTCACTTGTAACAAAAGCACCTTCGTACCGTATTAAATGTTTTAGTTTGCTTAAGAAGCCTGGAGCATTTTAGTTTTCTGCTATTCCTTCGGGAGTTGGATTTTAAGCGCTATTTCAATGATTTTATACAAGGTTTTTTACAATGAGATTCACGGTTGACATTGCAGCAGTCTTTGCCCTCTGTCTCAAAAACGGTTGGACGTACAAAAATTTTTCAACACAATATTTGTTCCAAATTTTATGCTCTACAATTTTGTAATAGATGTTAACATCAATGGAGCTATAAAAACCGAGATAATCGCGAAAATCTGACTTTTTTGACATTTGACTTTGAATAATATGACTTTTTAGACAACTTTCTTTTTAAGTTGACCAGTAGAGAAACTAGGTATAAAATTAGTCTATTTTAGTATCTTTCTCTTCGTATCTTTCTTTTCTATTTTCTTACAATAAAAAACAACCAAGTGCGAGTCGCATTCATTCACACATACTTAGTGATCCGTACCACGTGTTGCTCACATGAACCGTCTTTAACTTTATTTATTTTATTGTTAAGTACTATTAACTTTTCCTCTGTGCATCTGTTTTCTGTATCGCTTACTATTTCTGGTGTAAAATGAAGAGTCTTTGTATTGTATTGTATTAGTCGTTATATTTAGCAGCCATAGTCACAAATACTAATTCAATTCAGTGAAAATTTCAACTCCCATTTGTGGTTTAAAAGATACAGCTCTGTGACGGACGGATAGAAAGCGGGGTCTGATTAACAGGGTCCCGCAGGACCGGATAAGACCGTGTGAAGCTACAGGAAAAAATTGGTAAGTAGCTCATGCCGTATCAGAACACAATAAAATGTTTGAGGAAAAGGGATATATAATAAAGAAAAAAGTAATAAATGGAATACCCAAAAGTGACAAGTGGAATTACGAAGCGTAACCTGTCACATTAGTATAGAAAAATAACGAGAAATGAGATTTCGAAGAAGGTCGCATGATAAAATTATTCGAAGGCAACGCTGAAATCTGTAGGTAATCCTTGGTTTGATGTTTCATGTATGTAATGTATGTTAACAATGGAGTCGGATAAAATAATAAGCAAATAAATAAATTACGGGGCAACTAAGTAAAGCGTAAGTAAACCCATGGACACCTACCAAAACGAGGGGGGTCACAGGTGCATTGCCGGTCCTTTGAGAGACTGAGGATCGTTTTTTTATACATATGGCTTCCAGGGGCTGTATTTATAAGCTCATGAACTGATGATTGTAATTAGTAATTAGTAATTTTGATGATAATTTATTTCTATTTATTTCTTTGTGTTACTAACCTTTTTAATTAAGATACATGTTACTAACAATATATGGACCCTGGTCTGAAATAAACGATTATTATTATTATTATTATTAGGGTTCTGTAGTCAAAATGGCAAAAATGGAAACCTTACAGTTTCGCCATGTCTTTCTGTCTGTCTGTCCGCGGCTTTGCTCAGAGACTATCAATGCTAGAAAGTTGTAATTTTGCACGAATATATATCTAACCTGTGCCGATAAAACAGTATAGGTAATAAAAAAATCGATTTTTTTTTATAGTACCTCCCATAGACGTAAAGTGGGGGTGATTTTTTTTTCCTCATCCAACCTTATAGTGTGGGGTATCGTTGGATAGGTTGCCCCGAGGAGGAAGGGCTACGAATTAGCCCGAAACATGTCGAGCTAAACTCGATTTAAGACGTGAGTTATCCGGGTCAATATATTTAGGTAATATGAGTGAGTCTCACGGTAGCTATATATTTTAATAGTCGCTGAACTAATGTTGTTCAGTTTGACGAGTACCCACGTTATTTGCTCGTGTTACAGGCCACACCCGGTATGCGAGTATTGTGTTACAATCAGGCAGTTGTCTCACCGCCAGCGAGGAAGCGATTGGCTATCGACTATGTTTTCGCTCAAGAAAAGAACAAAAGATATGAGATCCTGTGTGAGTAAAAGAGACACATATATTAATAGTTGATCGCCGGCTGTTCACACTGCCGGCGAGAACTCGCTCTTACATCTTTTTTCGCAGCGACAAGAGCTTTATACTCGCTGAGCTATAAAACTAGCTTAGCGATACTCGCTCTGGGATGTTAGCTTGGCGGCTGCACCCCTCGAGCGACAGGAGCAAGTAATCGCCCGTCGCACTCGTACACTCGCTTGCAGCCGAGCGACAAAACTACACTCTCTTCTCGCTGATCGCCCGCTCGTTTCTAGTTACTCGCTCTACTCGCTTCTCGCTCATCGTCGGTGGTGGGACAAGTGCCTGAAGTGGAAAAAACTACCCTACTTAGATATTAAAGCAATATAGCTATCATCATACTTAATTACGTCCCAATGCAGGGCACAGGCCTCCTATCAGAATGCGAGGGCTTGAGTCCGGTCCTATTTCCCAATCGGGCCCAGTACGGATTGGAAGCAATATAATATCCTACGTAAATCCAGGTCGATGACATGGATTTAAAAGTCGCCATAGTTAGATCCTTCAAAGCTTCCCTATTGATGTCGAAAAACTGTCAGACATTTATAAAACAATTACTTTCCGCGATCACACAATGAGCCGGTGACAGGGGACTGACCCTCTCACCGCCATTTTGTCCCGCTAATGCCCTTAAAATGGCCGCTGTAAGGTTTTAGGGTACCGTAATCCGGATTTCCAAAAGCCAGGGTATGGCAAGAAATAAACGCTCTTTACATGGGTTATCGGCTTGAGACTTTTCTAGAATTTAGAACATAATCATTATTTGATATCCACTACGGCCACTGCAATGTGGCTAAAACATTACTCGTATTGTTGCGTGATAAGTCTCCGGGTGCTGTAATATTTATGAATTATAATTTTATCCAGTATAAAATGACTTATGACTGTTCTAATAACGACTTTTTGATACCACAGGGGACAGAAGAGCTGGCAGTTTCCTTGCACAACGTTTCAGCATAGCTATAGCAGCGAGGAAATGCTGCCAGCATCTTTGAGTCCATGCCGCGGGGGGTTCCATTTACCAATTTTTTCTAAATTATAGTTTAGTTATAAGTTACTTTTATTTTACTTTTAGTTATAATTTTAACTTAGTTTACATGTAAAATGAAATTTATTTATTAAAAGAAAAGTGTTAATATAACGATAAATACTAAAGAGATCACTAATTCAGTTTTTATTAAATACTAGCTTATGCCCGCGACTTCGTCTGCGCGGATTAACCTAGATGGGCGGTGGCGCCCTCTACCTGAATAAAAGGTATTCTATGTTGAAAAACGCTCAAACAAATACCGACTTATTTCTTATTAAGTGCTTCAATGCCAAGTTTCATGGTTTTATTTTCGACAGCGACAAACTTCCACCATATAAATTTTCATCCCCTATTTCAACCCCTTAAAGCCTCTTTTTCGCAATAAAAGATAGCCTAGCCTATGTTCTTTCCCAAGGTCTATTCTATCTCTGTACCAAATTTCATTAAAATCGGTTCAGCGGTTTTGGCGTGAAAGCGTAACAGACAGACAGGCAGACAGAGTTACTTTCGCATTTATAATATTAGTATATTACGGATTTTAACTTAGTTTACATGTATAATGAAATTTATTTATTTAAAGAAAAGTGTTAATATAACGATAAATATTAAAGAGATAGCTAATTCAGTTTTTATTAATGTAATGAACCCGCAACAACGCAAATTTGCCAGTGCCCCGCTAAAAAGGTCTTTTTAGGAGTTCTTTCAGCTGGAAAACAATACAGTTTGACTTGGAAGATTCATCTCAATTAACCGACGAACTGCGCGACTTATCAATGCCAAGTGAATGGACAAAAACCGAAATTGGATAATTTGTGGCAACCTTTAAATGGGAAACTTTTGATAATGAATGGCCGACTTTGTTTTGACTTTTAGAAAATAAATTGAGGTTGGTTGCAATGATTTTAGTAAATAATCTATAACTAGTATTATGGGGGAGGCCTATGTCCAACAGTGGACGTCCTATGGATGAGATGAGTAGCAGTAGAGCATTTCTAACTTTTCACATCATGGAACCCAAAATAAGGTACCTATTTTATCACATTCGTCGACATTTAAACTATAAGAAAATTTTTTAGCAGACCATAATCACAAAATATAGACCTTATATTTTATTTTATTTTTTTATTCGACTAGATGGAAAACGAGCAAGTGGTTCTCCTGATGGTAAGAGATCACCACCGCCCATAAACATCCGCAACACCAGCGTTTTCATTAGCTTTGGGCTTTTCGACGTCAATGGAAAAATCACATATATTTTTCCCATATGTAGGTACAACGGCGTGTGGTACAGTATCGTATATTATATAACATATCGATTATTATATAATACGTACGCTACCATTTTCTGATATTAAATGTATGATCAATTCAAAGTATTTCTTTGAAGACGCGGGCACCTGTCCGTTCGATTTCTCTTTGACATTGGTAAATAAAAGAAAGATGGATATTTTATCGTAAGGTTTCCCTTCGAAAGAGTACATATAAATACATAAACATACTCGTATCGCCGCTACAGCCTCGATGAAACTACGGCAAGTTCTTAAGAGTAAATGAGATAGTTAGGAATGGTTCCAATATTTACCAGGTACTTATAATTTATTGTGAAATATTGTCGCAATTGAGGGTAAAACCCGGATAGATGCCCCATTTTTTTAAATTACTTTATATTTCTTCGTACAAACAGCAAGATTCTTTATTTGTAAAACAGGTAAGTACTTTGGTTTATTGTTTTCAAATTTATGAAAGGAACAAACATTATCTTTGATATTTCCAGAGCATTGGTGATTTTTGCGGACCTCTAAATTTTGGGACAACTATCCCATATAGGGGATAGTTGCCTAATCCATGTATAAGATAATTCCACTTTAGTTGAGGTGAATGATTACACACACAGCTACATGAAGTACTCATTGCAAAAAAGTAAATGAATGAAATGAGTGAGTGAATGTAAACAGAAACGCTTATACGCTTATATGTGAATACAATTTTAATAGCTACATAAATAAAGACAATGCAATTTACTACTTATTCTCTTTCGTTTCTACGATTAATATTATATTCATGTACCTACCTACGCAGATGTGACCTTTATTTGAATTAATGTAAATAAAATTAATCAAAATGTTGCATTTTCTGTTTTATTTAAAGTCGACGAAATGCTCTATATAATTCTTAACAAAAGAGGTTAAACTTTTTGGTCTATCTTGCAATTCGCTGTTGAGCTTGCTATCGGTACAATAAAGGAACAGTAATTTCAAAATCTCGCTGTCATTACACGACAATGTTGTTGTGTGCGTGACCTCAACTAAGATGAAACTAGGTATAAATTACGTTTAGGATAGATGCCTCATTGAGAAAGAGGACATTTATCCCGTAAAAACTTTGATCGGACCTAGTCGTCCCATACAATTGCACGGTCTTTGGCCAGCTGTTTGACTTTCTGATACGACACGACACCCTCCCTTTCCTTCACCTGGTTAAAATAGGTCAATCTTGGTCTTCCTCTACCTCGTTTTCCTTCTATTTTGCCTTCCTGCAGGTTAAGAAAGAAATTGTCGTGTCTTATCAAGTGTCCTATTATATTTCTGTATAGTCACCAGCATTAATATCTACCACAGCGGAGCGTGCAAAAATATCTGACACGTCCTTCCGGCCCTAGAAATAGAGTCGTATCAGATATTTATGCACGCTGTTGTGTTAGGTATTGGTGCTGATGACTGTACTTACAATTTCAAAAATTTTTTTTTCAATCATTTGAAACACTTGGGAAATGAATAATTAGAGAACCAGCCCCTACACTACCAGTGTTTTATAAACATTAATAAATTTGACAAAATCCACTGGCCACAAAAACGAAAAAAAAAACCGTTTCAAATTCAAAACCATTCTCAATTCAGCCACCGTAAAACTGTAAAACGTAGCCAACAAACCAGTTCTTTTGTGAAGTGTCCGAACATATAAATTACCCAGAGCTGGCTTGCAGTATCAAACCAACTGGAAGCGTCAATGACAAGCCAAACCCTTTACAGGAATAAAAAATAGACTAGTTGCCATACCCATTTTATGTACGATGTGCGTGTCAAACTAGAATTTTGCTCAGTCTTGGTAAACTGGATTGTATGTGTACTAACAATAGTGTGTATAACTAACAATGAAATGGGTACAATATGGGCGAAACGCTGAGGGAACATTAGCAGAATAGACAGTTGAAATTATGTCCTGAGTGATAATAACTATGCGTATGAATTGCGAAAGTTTAAAACATTACATTTCAATCTCAATGTTCGTTAAAAACCACTTGACTATTTTCCTCATATAGTATTAGTAGAGCCATACTGCAAAAAGTGGTATCTCAAAAAAAACACTTGCTGTATTTATACTATACCAATCTTAAGCAGAATGTCTTAAGCTACACAATATACCACGTCGGTGGCAAACAGGCATGCGGTACGCCTGATGTTAACACAATGGTATAAATAACTCAAAAGTGTTTTTTTTTAATACTTTCTGCCTGAGTAGAGCATAGGTAAAACTCTAATTTCATTTCGTATGCGTACCCCACGCCTTCCGACAGACCGGCAACAACTGACATTTGAGTTCTACCCTCACGCACGACGCCTCCGGTTGGTATAGTGCTCTATGTCCGGGTATACCGTGATCCGGCGCCATACCCGGACAACGAACAATACCCGCTATTATACGGGCTCAACTTAGAGTTTTTAACTTGGCGGTTGTTAGTTATCTGCTTTGAGAGACTTTTTCTTGTAAATGTTCATGAAATTTTGAAAAAATAAGGACTTAAAATAGTGAAGAAACATCCGCACACCTATGAAACAATTGTACGGAAACTTAAAGTTCCCAATATCCTTATGTTCTGGGCCCGCGTGGGAACTGTAGCCCAAGCCTTCTCATTTTGAAAGGAGGCCAATAGGGCCAGCAGTGAGAACACTTCAACTTGCTAATTCTCTGAGCTATGTCGACGACATTAGCTCTGCGTCGGATAGTCTCGTTGCGGATGCTATCCTTCAGAGAAACTCCGAGCATAGCTTATTCCATAGCTCGCTGAGTGACCTTGAGCTGGTGAATAGCTGTTACTGTCTATGACGTGCATTGCATAGGCAGCAGAGGGTAGAGAGCACTAGTGCTGATGGCAGTCTGCTACAGCGCAAAGTACCAACAGCCTTCCCTGGAATCGACCCAATGCACACCAATACAATGAGTTTCCACGTTTCATCTCCGTATGACTATAGGCAAACCGCGTAACTGAGTCCTCGCCTGCGCGGTACAGGGGCGCAGGCGCTTCTTAGCACAGCTATTCACGCTCGCCGCCCGCACCTCCTTCAGTCCCCTTTGTCGTCCTACCCCCGCGCCCCTGTACCGCGCAGGCGAGGACTCAGTTACGCGGTTTGCCTATAGAAAGACCCACTGATGTCACTGTTGTAAGTTTGTGGAAGCGATCTAGACGGACTTCGTACAGGAAGCTAACCGCCCGCTTGACAAATAAAGTTTTTTTTTATGGCAACTACCCTAATCTCATCGTGCCAAAAACGTGCCCTAAATAACCTTGAGGTTTATCCAAGTATAATCCGATAATATCTGACAATGATACTTTTTTTAATACATGCAAAGGACGGACACTAATGATGCCTGCGTATAAACCCGCTGAAGTACAGTCGACGACGTTCGAGCACCCTCCGACTTGTCAAGTACACTCTGAATATTATTTAGGTAAGTTAGAAATTGGGGACATGCTTTCCCCGCATCGGTACTGCGGTTTGGGAACTGGTATTTTGGAGGGTATATTATAAGGGTATTTAGTGGCACGAAAAGTGGCAGAAAAAGATTACTGTCAGCAGAACATCGCTTCGTTTTTTCGTTTGTCTCCGTTGGACGCGCAGTCTAAAATAGAAGGCTTTACTATGCTTCATTTGTATCCGCGACTTTCTGCGCAGTTAGAATAACGTTACAATTCGTATTTTCATTTGCGTTCCAAACACGTGTTCTGCCTCAAGAAACTTTATTGCTCTAGAGCCGTAATTTTAATTTTATTTCCTCGGGGATTTTTTGGTTCGAGCTCGTAATATTTTATTAACTGTTGGTAAATAAAGTTCAATATGGCTCAGTGGATTTCGCGCAAATTGTTAAACCGACTAATAATGTTACGGACAAACAATTTAGTATCGGGTTAGGGTTGCGATGCGTCGGATTTGCCCTGAGATGTCAGGATTTTTGACCTTTTGCCATAGGCCGTATTGCCTAACGTTTCTGACGCTCGCTATCGCAATCAAGTGACAGTTTTTGTATGCGAAATCTGTCATTTGATTGCGATCGCGAGCGTCAGAAACGTTAGGCAATACGGCCTCAGGATTGCACCCGGACTTGGCAAGTGTCAGGGTTTTTAGAAATAACATTTAATAATAGCTCGCATCTCTGAGTTTTTCGAAATTCATGTGCGGATTACATTTGAAATTTACCACGGGCTTTGCGGTGAAGGAAAAAACCGTGAGGAAACCTGCACAAACCTGCGAAGCAATTCAATGGTGTGTGTGAAGTTCCCAATCCGCACTGGGCCCGCGTGGGAACTATTGTTCTGGGAGGAGGCCTGTGCCTTGCTGTGGGATGTATATAGGCTGGGATGGATGGATGGAAAGAGATCTCAACAAATATTTTTGCAGCGCAGAAATATCTGGACTACAAGAAAGGTCAGGACTTTTTTTTATTCGACTGGAGGTCAAGAGGGGAGGCCTTTGCCCAGCAGTGGGACACAATACAGGCTACTTAAAAAAAAATCGACTAGATGGCAAACGAACATGTGGGTCTCCTGATGGTAACAGATCACCACCGCTCATAAACATCTGCAACACCAGAGGTATTGCAGATGGGTTCTCTATCGTTTGTCCGAACTTCATATGCCCGAATGTATCATTTTCTAGAATTTTCATTTGCCATAAAGTAATTTATTTCTGAAATAGTAATTTCTTCAGAGTTGATATTAAACTAACCTAAACTAACCTACTGCATTCTATATGATGACATTTAAAAAAATCCTGAAAAAAGCACGGTTCTATATATTTTATGGCAAACGTTGGTATGGCAAGTGAAATTCGGGCAAATGAAATTCGGGAATGTAAAGGTATACGATTGCAGATGCGTTGCCAATCTGGAGGCCTTAGATGGGATACCTCAAGTGCCAGTAATTTCACCGGCTGTCCTTCTCTCCAGGCCGAAACACAACAGTGCGAGCACTGCTGCTTCACGGCAGGATTAGTGAGCAAGATGGTGGAGACTTTTAAAGTGATCTCAGGATTTTTATCAGGGTACGTCACTTTCCCACATGGCAACCCTGTAGCGGGTTAACACGTGCGGCAAATCATGTTTTCTCAGGGGTGTTGAGTGCTTGAATACATTTGTGAATTGTTTAAAGCTGTTATGGATAGATAGCGGAATTTTTGGGCAGATAGTGAGATGAACTCACTCATACAGATACTACTACAATATCTATTTCTGGTGTCCAATAAAGAGTCTTTGTACCTATTGAATTGTATTTGTGGGCTAATTTTTATTTTGTTGTCGTTTTTTTTTCATTTTGAGTTCCTCATTTTATACTAAATTTTCAGTTTAGTTACGAAATTTCCATACATTTTGTGTAACTCAATGGAAATAACCCTCCTTCTTCGCAGTCGGGTAAAAATTGTAGGACATTGTGTGAAATTGGGCTTACCATAGTCAGAATAAGCAACTTTACCGATTCACCAAATTGCATTTAAATCTGAGAAAAGAAAGATATCGACAAGAAAATAAAAATTGGCCCTTGTAGTGTATAAAGTGTGGGTTTGTTTGGAAATTATAATTCATCGTCATCATCATGTCAGCCGAAAGACGTCCACTGCTGGACATAGGCGTCCCCCAAGGCTCTCCACTCAGACCGGTCTTGTGCTTTTCGCATCCGCCGCGATCCCGCGATCTTAGCCAGGTCGTCGCTCCATCTTGTTGGAGGCCTACCGACAGCTCGTCTCCCGGTCCGCGGACGCCATTCGAGAACCTTTTGACCCCATCGGCCAACAGTCCTGCGAGCAATGTGTAACGCCCACTGCCACTTCAGTTTCGCAATTCTTTGGGCTATCTCGGTAACTTTAGTTCTAAATTATAATTATAGTTTATTTATTTCGATTGCGTAAGAATATCAGGATGATAAGTAGTCTGTGTGTTATTCCAGACGCCGAGTTACTTATCTATGTAATAAATTTCACTCGAATCCGTTCTGCCATTTTAACGTGAATGATAACAAAACATACTCGGAACGCACACAATTTTTCGCATTTAGATTTAAGTAGTTTTGCAGGTGGTAGGACCTTGTGCAAGGTCCGCCCGGATTGCTACTACCATCTTGCTCGCTAATCCTGCCGTGAATCAGCAGTGCTTGCACTGTTGTGTTTCGGCGTGGAGAGTAAGACAGCCGGTGAAATTACTGGCACTTGAGTTATCCCATCTTAGACCTCTAGGTTGGCAACGTATCTTAATACCCCTGGTGTTGCAGATGTTTATGGACGGTGGTGATCTCTTACCATCAGGAGACCCGCTCGTTTGCCACCCAGTCGAATAAAAAAAAGTGATTAATTTTGAAATGTTTTGTATTTGCAAGAAAATTATATAAACCTTTAAGTCACGTCTTATGGCTACTTGCTGGAAACATAAATCTCGAGTTAGCATTAAGCTCAGTTTAGTAGTGTCAAAATGTATGGAACTGTCAAGCTTAAGCCAGGTTTAATTGCTAAATCTAGATTTATTTTTTCCTGCAAGACGGCCTTAGAAAGAATATTAATCGATTCAAACCCGGAACTAACCATCGCTAAATATTGAATTTCATAATGGCCCCTGTTCCATACAAGACAATGGGTCCTTGAACGTCGCTCTGCCAGTGTGCTCGGAGCCTAACAATGAATCGGGGTCACATATGTGGTACAAGTGAATCGATTTTGATTTTCGAGGTCGTGGGATCAATGCGATCAAAGCATGGGGTTCGTTCTATTTATTGAATATTAATAAAATATGTATACTGTAATGATGAGGTGTGAAAAAAATCATTTGGTAACTTAAAAAAAAAATTGTTTATGTAGCAAAGGATACTTGTTACAGTAGGTACATGCAATTTATCCATCAGACTCTAAACTAGGCTGAGCCAAACTTGAAGCAAATAATGTTTCATTAAATGTTTCAGTAAATTAAATCGGATGGCCAAGTGGTTAGAGAACCTGACTACGAAGCCTGAGGTCCCGGGTTCGAATCCCGGCCGGGGCAAATATTTGTATGATGAATACGAATGTTTGTTCTCGGGTCTTGGATGTTTAATATGTATTTAAGTATGTATTTATCTATATAAGTACGTTTATCCGTTGCTTAGTACCCATAACACAAGCTTTGCTAAGCTTACTTTGGGGCTAGGTCAATTGGTGTGAATTGTCCCGTGATATTTATTTATTTATTTATTATTATTAAATGTTGAACTTTAAAATGTAAATGTCGAGGGTTTTTTAACTTTTCGAAGTCCGTTTAATTCTACAGTGAAGTTTACGAAAGTATATTAAGAAATAATGCATATAAATATCTATGTACACGTATTCAAACTTTTTTTATTCAAAGAAAAACCTGATTTCAAATAAAGAAACCGCATTCAAATCGGTCCACCCGTTTAAGAGTTACGGTGCCACAGACAGACACACATAGCGGTCAAACTTATAACACCACTCGTCTTGTGTCGGAGGTTAAAAACTGTGGTGGGTGCCGTTTTCATGTAATTTTTAGGTATTTTTTCACATAACCTTTTCAATTATTAGTGAGAAAAAAACGAGTGTTTCATTTAGATTTCAGAATTTTCACAAGTTTTTATTTGTTATCTTAACAAATGGATTCCACGAACACAATCTCTATAAGTTTTTCCATACTCGCACCAAATCATTACTCAAGTCGTATTCAAAGCTATTTTTTAGTTCCATTAAAGGCAATATTTCACAGAAGTTCTAAGAATCTTTAGCACAAAAAGTTAAATGGCTAAGTCGAATAAAAGTCAAACTTATTAACTGAATATGCTCGGAGTGAACGTGCGAACGCATTAAAAGTGTAGCCATGTGAAGTTAACTGCGGCGCGCAAGCGAAGAGAGGCAGCGGGAGCGGAGAGCTTAGAGGCAGCGTTCAACACCTTTTTTTATTCGACTGGATGGCAAAAGAGCATGAGGGTCTCCTGATGGTAAGAGATCACCACCGCTCATAAACATCTGCAACACCAGGGGTATTGCATAGCCAACCTAGAGGCCTAAGATGGGATACCACAAGTGCCAGTAATTTCACCGGCTGTCTTACTCTCCACGCCGAAACACAACAGTGCAAGCTTCACGGCAGGATTAGTGAGCAAGATGGTGGTAGCAAACCGGGCGGACCTTGCACAAGGTCCTACCACCTGCAAAACCTATAGTTTATACGAAAAAAAGCTTGACAATCTCCATTTACGGAAGTCCTCGTCTCACAATTGTTACAGGTTGTTTTAAAGAGAAAAATTAAAAAAAAAAAAGTTTACGCAGCACACTGATAAAAAAATACTTTGCAGAAAAAGTCGCGCGGAAAAGATATCTTCATTATAGTTTTGTTTCATTGTTATCTGGGCCCCCTGGGTCGGAGCAGGCAACTTTTTCCCCTTTTCTTTCTTTGGCCGAGTGCATCGAATTTTTTTCGACGTTGTAATGTCATCAGCTCATCTATTTCAGCTTTTCTGCGCTGCTCACTAATAACATAATCAAAATAGGCTAGACAACTAAAAAAACTGTTTATTACGTCAGTAGTAATTGAAAAATATTGTGCACGTATTTTTTCTTTTGTTTGACAAACAAAAAATGACGAGGATACAGTGCTTAGAAGTTTCGAGTGAAGTCACTATATGTTAACATTTTTACCTAATACGTGTAGTGACGTCACGAGCCCCCCACTCCGGAAGTTTGATGATTTATACTTTTGCCGATTTTTAATAATTCGATAAACCAAAAAATATGTGTGCCATATTTTTCCATAACCTAACTATCAGACTAAATGTAGTGCAGCGGGGTCGCAGATCTGTTCTAGCAGCAGGCGGGCTGGGGCGGAGCGGGCCTGCGACGCCGGCGCACCCTACACTGTTGTACTTATTAGTAAGTAAGATTGTAAGCGCGAACCGAACCGCGCGATCTCGCTAACTATTCCATAAACCTGCTATAGGTTTTTAATAGTGGCTAAAAAATGTAAAAGCATGTGGTAATTTAATATATTATATAAATAAATGAAAAAAATGTTATGATATGTTTTTAACAAGTCGTCATCCCTATTCGGTTTCGCTTTTGACTTACACCGTTCTCACTAAAAATGGTAGCGTATTAAGTACAAGAAATTTCAACTTGTGAGCAAAGGTTAAGTGAGTTTTCTGGGGCCACATAACGACCGACTCATAATCTACGCCTATTACTAGTTCGCTTTTGTAACAGAGATTTATCGTAATAGCTAAGTAGATAACTATTGTATCATCATCATCCCTGCCTACATATTATATACGTCCCACTACTGGGCATAGACCTCCTCTCAAAATGAGAGGACTTCGGCCGTAGTTTCTACGCGGGTCCAATGCGGATTGGGAACTTCACACACACAGATTTCCTTACATTGTTTTCCTTCAGCGTAAAGCTCGTTACGAAACAAAAGTAGGCCCCATAAAGTCATGGTCAGACACCCTGTATAGTTGTTACTTTGCACTGACTTATTTTTCAAAAGTGTTTTCCAACAAAAAGGCACATCAAGATCGCTGCCCTTCTTTCTAATGCTAATTTAAACGAAGTCTAGTACCTATAGGTGCACAGCATCATTGCAGATGCGTCATTTTTACTGATATCATCTGTTATGTTCCCGGTACAATGACGACACTCTCTGTTGCAGACTGTGAGCTGATGTTTTATTCCCGCCTCCCCAGAGAACGGGGAAAGGTCAAAATACTGGATGTTCGAGGCCTTCTATCACACCGTGCAGCTGTGGGCGAATTGTTTCACATTTCAAGCATTCACGCGTGAGAATTGTCTAACGATACAATGGTTTTTAATTCTTTACTAAATAAGATATAACTTATTGCCACAACATAATTACACACAAAATAACTTAAGTAAACTTACCTACTTAGATAAAATAAAAAAAACTTACTTAAAAAAAATAGAACCTAAAACTAAAACATATTACCTAAAGAGTACCCCTAAGGCAAGGTCCCGAAGATGCTGGCAGCGTTTCCTCTTTGAATAGCTAGGCTATAGGCAAACCGCGTAACTGAGTCCTCGCCTGTGCGGTACAGGGGCGCGGGGGTAGGACGACAAAGGGGACTGAAGGAGGTGCGGGCAGCGAGCGTGAATAACGTGCTAAGAAGCGCCTGCCGCCCGCACCTCCTTCAGTCCCCTTTGTCGTCTTACCCCTGCGTCCCTGTACCGCGCAGGCGAGGACTCAGTTACGTGGTTTGCCTATAATTCTTTATCCGAGGAAGCTGCCAGCTTTATTTACATCCAAATCCAATAAATTACATGTGATTTTTTATTCGTATGTTTGTTGTATTTTTTTTATTATTTATTAGGGTGAAGTTAGATCAGCGTAATTTTTTGAGTCGTGAGCGGCGTATTTTTGGGTCACGTAATTTCTGCTGCATTCGGTTTTATACAGAAGTCCAATTTGTGCCACGGCGACTGAAAATAAGTTGACTCATTCTAAGTCGCCGTGTGTAGAAGGGGGACCCCATCATGTTTACGATGTTACGTCATGACTTCTTCGTGGTTTCCTTCATTAAACTATTGCCAACAATTTTTTCAAGGTCATCTATCTAATGAGCTATGAGTGGCGTTCCTCGTCATGCTTGCCTAAACGTGATTTCCACTGATAGTTGTGTACACACGTCAAGCACTAGTGCTTGATTTTATTATTTAACTACCTTTCATATACGTATTTTTGCTAGTGTTCCACATGATTTTATTCATCAGAAGTTTTGTTATGATTTTGAGAGCCCTTACAGGGAAGTACTTAGCGAATAAAATCTTCTCATTCTGAGCTTACACGCAAGCAAGCAAGTTGTAGTGGCACTGGGCTGGCCACATCGCTCGAAGAAGAGGTAACCGTTGGCGGAGAAAAGTCCTCGAGTGGCAACCACGTACCCGAAGACGAAGCTTTGGCAGGCCTTCCACTAGGTGGACTGATGACATCGTAAGATTTGCGAGAAACCGGTGGATGCAAGTGGCGAGTTGACGTTCTAAGGGGAAGGCCTTTGTTCAGCAGTGGACGTCTTCCGGCTGATGATGGGCTTACAAGTTGGTGTAACAAGCGCCCAGTGGTAGGATGTCGTGGTCGGATCCTTCGTATCCTCATGCATAATGTGTGATCCGACAAAAGAAACTATGCTTCCGGCCCCGTTAGCTCGCGATTGTGGCTAGCTAATGCGAACAAACTTCGCATATTTGGTAACAATGCTGTAACTTTTTAATAAAGGTTCACAAAGGTTACATTTGGTCCCTCGTTCTTTTACGTGCGCCGCTCGTAACCGTTAGCAGCTTTTTCGGTATGTAGTGAGAATTGAAACCGTGGTGGAGTGGTTGACCTATTGCCTCAAGCGGAGGGTCGTGGGGTCGAACCCGGATTGTAAATACAAAAATACTCCAAAAAAACGAATCATAATGCGGATATGTTGGCATGTTTCGCTGTGTAGATCTCTCGTCATTACCACCTACCCGCTCTAGTTCATAGATTTTTGTTCACCATGTTTGTGAGGTACCCTCTCTTACCTAGATTTAAGTTAAATTAATATTGTTTTTCTCTATAAGTGATTTTGTAAATCTTTTGAGAAAATAAATATCTTAAACCATAAACCATAGATATATGCAGGTGACTGTACCGTCACTACACTCTTACAATTTAAATTAGTAACTCACCAAGTTCGGAGCCGCAGACACGAGGGATGATTTCCAGGATGGCTGAGCAGGAGGCGTCTTCGAAGCAGAGTTGGCGAGCCAGCAGGCAGTTCAAGATTGCCATGGCTTTCACGCCCGGCCCTGGAACAATGGATGTTTACATTAGAATTTAGGTTTTACGGGATGACCGTAAAAGTAAAAAATTTGGAATTGAAATAAAAAATACAAAAAGTTTCTAAAAAAACAATCTTAATTTGCTTAGTAACGACATCTCTTGTCCGGGTGAGCGGTTAGTTCCCAATGGAATGCCGAAAGTTTCTCGATGAGGGCTACGGTATAGATGTCGCTAGCGTCACTGCTTAAGTGGCTATATAAGAAACAAACAAGCTGAGATATGTGGTGTATAGGGGAAATTCGTGTCTGTACTGTTGTCCAGCAGTGATGTCGCGGTATAGCACGCGGCACGGAATGCCGAGGACCTGGGTTCGATTCCCAGTGCTGGTCTTATTTTTCTGTGCATCTATATTTCAGTTTGTATTTTCAATTAGAATTTCCTTCAAAAGGGGCAGTTATTTCATCCTGGCTTTACTTTACTTTTAGGAAATATTTCATCACCAAGGTCACTGACACCTCTTCTGATCAGAAGTGTTTGAACTTCGGTACCTAAGTCATAACTTTGTTTTTCTTTTTTAATTTAGCTGCCAGATGTTATGATTCACGCAAATGGAGGCTAAAAAAGCTGGTAGGAAATAAAAGTAAAGAACGCCAAGAAAAAGAACAGGTCTCAAAGAATATTAAACGCAAATCATGCTAATTTCTGCTAAAGCTCATGACCCTTCGAACGTCCTATAACAAACCTAAAACAACAGAGATGGTTCCAAGAAAAACATCACTATTTTGCATTTGAAATGAGACCCTAATGTGGCAAAATATACAACGTATGCTCAATAAAGAATCAAGATGGAAATACAAAAATATAAGATCCGAACTTGAAAAAATCCGGTCTGATAATAAAATGAAATGTATTTTATAGTAAATTAGAAAATATATTAGAAATGGTTTTGCTAAAAAAATCCTGGACAGGCTATTTTTTTTAATAATTATTAATTATTAGCTTTTGCCCGCAGCTTCGCGCGCGTGGATCCGATTATCGCGCGCAGTTCCTTAAAAACCTATAAGGTATACCTAGTTTCATCTTAGTTGAGGTCACGCACACAACAAGATTGTCATGTAATGACAGCGAGATTTTGAAATTACTGTTCCTTTATTGTACCGATAGCAAGCTCAACAGCGAATTGCAAGATAGACCAAAAAGTTTATTTAACTTCTTTTTTTAGAGCATTTCGTCGACTTTAAATAAAACAGAAAATGCAACATTTTGATTAATTTTATTTACATTAATTCAAATAAAGGTCATATTTGCGTAGGTAGGTACATGAATATAATATTAATCGTAGAAACGAAAGAGAATAAGTAGTAAATTGCATTGTCTTTATTTATGTAGCTATTAAGATTGTATTCACATATAAGCGTATAAGCGTTTTTGTTTACATTCACTCACTCATTTCATTCATTTACTTTTTTGCAATGAGTACTTCATGTAGCTGTGTGTGTAATCATTCACCTCAACTAAAGTGGAATTATCTATACTTCGGTAATCGTAGACACTTGAAAGTTGGTGCGAAGGTAGCTTTTATAGCACAACCGATTAGGAAAGTCTAAAACTCTTATTTCTTTATGTCTGTATTGTCAGTAACCCTGTAACGGTAAGTCTGCATAAGCGTTACTTAAGAGAGGAGGCTACTAATAGGTATAGGTAGGTTAATTAATTCCTTCAAATGCAGAAATGAACTAAAAAAAACTATATATTTATTGAATCAGGCGTTACCTACTTTGCGGAGGTACATAAATTAATCAACTGTCCACTTTAATTCCAAATAAAGAAAATATACGTTGAATGTTTATAGACAACAAATTTGTACAGAGTCTTCGGTACTCGAGTCCTATTTGCAACCGGCTGGTTTTTTTTACAAAGGGAAATGCATTTCCAGTAAGTTGTTTTGCGCGATGTCAACTAAAACCAGTCGAGCCGCAGCGACAGATTTATTCAGCGGACTGGTACCAGAATAGCCTGGCTGGAAATACGTCTCTCGACCCTGGCTGCTATTGATCCATGCGGGTACGTCCAGAGGCATATGGTCGTGTTCCTTAGGGTGTGCTGTACTGTAAGACTTGTGGAATCCAAAGAATACATTGGTTGATATTTTTCTTTTGATTTTGATCTATTCGGAAATCGATTTTATATAAGTACACTCATTTATTTATATCATTATTAGTGAATTCGGTTATCGCGCGCTGTGCCCTCGGTGCATTTTCGGGATGAAAATTTGATATGGACATGGTTTGAGACCTTGTAGAGTAGGTACATATTATTATAGTTGTCCATAGTTTGTCCATCTTTCACGCCGTAACGGAGCGCCGGATTGACGTGGCTTTTGGCATAGAGATAGTTTCTGGGCCCGAGAGTGACATAGCTTACTTTTATCCCGGAAAAATGCACATTTCCCGAAGGAACAGCGCGGGATAATCGAACCGCGCGCAAAAGCTAGTTTGTTTATAAAATGACAATAAAGCTACCTAACCACGTTAAACTAAATTATTATTTTTCCAAGAAAAATAATTAATCGAGTTCCTATCTCGAACTTCGTGACATCAGTGGCGCGGCATTCTATGCCGCTGTTCATTGCTCGACCGAACTGCTCACAGCGCAGCTGTTAACCTAAAGCACACGCAATGTATTCGGAAATTGCCTTGCATCGCCGGCCGGACGTTCAAAAGATGCAGTGGATGTCAAGTGCACTGACCGCAATATCAAAAGCTCGTTTATTTAACTGGCAGTTTAACTAAGAAGCCTAGCGCAATTGGTAGTATTTGTTTACTAACAATACAATACAAATACAGTACAATAACTCTTTATTCCACACCAACACATAGCAAGCAGTATAGAACCTACTCTAACATAACCTACCTATAATATAGATAAGTAAGTTATAAGCTGTTGTCCGTGACTCCTATGCGTAGAAGTAGTTTATGTTATCTCGTGGGAACTATGCAAAATTCCGGGATAAAAACTACCCTATGTCCTTCGTCAGGACTCAAACTCTCTATGCCGAATTTCATCTAAATTATTTTAGCGATTTATAGGTGATGAATTGAGATATTGCCAATAGATGTATAAAAATTTGAGAGCACGTAAAGAAACATGCAAAAAGGGGTTATCGGTTGTATGTAATCCCAGCTTCCCATGTTGGGTCCCATGTTTGCCATCGGCCAATGATGTACCGAGGCACTAATCCGCCCACCGGTGAGTAGCGAGAAGAGTATTTTTTTTATGAAAACATTATCGCTTCTTGTCATACTGAAAACACTATCTTCTTACTTCTTGCTGGTGGGGCTAGCGGAGTGTATCAGGATTAAAATTACGATTTGGAGTCTTTTTGTATATTTTATTTCAACTCCAAATTTTTGTTTTCTTTTACGGTCATCCCGTGAATGTTTAAATATTTCACACGAAAACACAAGCCGAAACATGAATGCACAGAAAAACCAGAAAAATAGACCAGCGCTGGGAATCGAACCCAGGTCCTCAGCATTCCGTGCTGCGTGCTATTCCCCTACACCACCACTGGACAGGAGACTAGACACGAATTTTTCCTATACACCCATATTTCAACTTGAATTCTTTTCATTAGTCACTTTAGCAGCGACACTAACGCCATCTATGATCTACGTTCTCAACGAGAAACATTTTTCACTCCCTTCGAAACTATCCAATTCATTCGATTCCCAGCGCTGGTCTATTTTTCTGGTTTTTCTGTGCATTCATGTTTCGGCTTGTGTTTTCGTGTGAAATATTTGTATCAGGATTCACCAGTACCCAAGGAGCATCGGTCCAAGCACTGCTCTTTCCAGTGTGATACAGGTCTCATCATCATCGTGTCAGCCGAAAGACGTCCGTTGCTGGACATAGGCCTTCCCCAAGGCTCTCCACTCAGACCGGTCTTGTGCTTTTCGCATCCACCGCGATCCCGCGATTTTAACCAGGCCGTCGCTCCATCTTGTTGGAGGCCTACAGACAGCTCGTCTCCCGGTCCGCGGACGCTATTCGAGAACCTTTTGACCCCATCGGCCATCAGTCCGCGGACGCCATTCGATAACCTTTTGACCCCGTCGGCTATCAGTCCTGCGAGTAATGTGCCCCGCCCACTACCACTTCAGTTTCGCTTTTTCGGTCTAAAGCGCTAAAACCTTTTCGGCTATTCACCGGGACACCATGGCGGCGCAACCAGTCGTCGCCACCAACAAAAAGTATGCAGCTCTATGAAGGGTATCTCACCTGGTGTTCACTTGGTTGTGCAAAGCTGCATATATTTTGTTGGTGGTGGCGACTGGTTGCACCGCCATGGTGTCCCGGTGAGACATAGCCCTTAGTGTGTAGTATTTTTTTTGACATTGCTTTGATTATATGGCATTATTAATAATAAAAAAAACTGTAACTGTACCTACTCTCAAAAATTTGCACGCCTGCATGCAGGCTGAATGCATTGGATAAGAAACTATAACTTAACTTTGTGACTGTGTTCTAGCAAATAAACATTTCTAATTTCTGGTTTAGAAACCTTTCATTTTCAGGTGATTTTAGTTGGGAAGTCCAATTATCTATTGGATGGCCGCGGTAGCGCAAACGGCGAAATATAATGTCCACTCGCTTTTATAATAAAACGTTAATGACCCAAATAACCCAATACACATAACAGCTGCGATTGATATTCCGACATAGTTATCGACCGAAATTTATCCCAAATGGGAACTAAAATATTCAGAGAGCGTCGCGGCCAGTCGGACGCCGGCATCAGGACGCTTCCGATTCGATATCGCAGCGAAATCAGTTTGAAATGCAGCGGATTTTTCAACTTTTGATTGCGTTTGGGGCAAGCTTTTGATATTTTATGAGTAGAATTTTCAGACGCTTGTATTTTTCCAGCTAGTGTATTTAGAAGTTGAATTCGAACAGGGAAATTGTACGTCTAATAACGTTCAGATAGTTGTGGTTTAAGTCTTCCTTGGTAAATCAATAAAGCATCTATACCGCTTGAATTTAAAGTTTTAAACCCCTGTTTCACCATCCATTGATTAAATTTATCTCACGGATAAATGAGATGCCGTCTCTGTTTGTTTTGTTCGATTAGACGGAGACGGCATTGCATTTTCCATCAGATAAAATTAATCAATGGGTCGGAAACAGGCCCTTAATCTGTGGCTATATTGACTAATGCCCGGGCGCTCGCGATTCATTTCACCATTTCTTTCTTCCCAAATCCTGTACCGTGTGACAGAAAGGAATGGTAAATGCGATTGTGATTCCGAGTGCGTAGACTATACTTAATCTCTGGAATCGATAACGATCTCTATTTTTTTAATTAAGGATAATTATCGACAGTAAGGCTACCGATAACTTGACATCACTAGTTGGTCTCAGTAGGGATCGCCTCCTCTAGTGAGGAGCATGTTTCACTACCCTGATCTCAGTTGAGACTATTCGAGATTGGGAGGGAGCCTGCTGTCTTGCGTGAGACTTTAAGAACTACTTAAAAACATTTAGAGGATATAATAAACGTTTTAATATTGTATACAATATCTACTACATATTAAAAATAAACGTGAAAATAAATGCAAAAAGAAATATAACAATAAACATAAAATATAACAGTGTAAGTCTTAGCAAAGGTCTAATTTTCCGTCAGTCTCCATCAGTATGTTAGTCTCCCTCATCGCCGCCCTCTTCCTCTTCATCAAATTCGCCCTCCTCTTCAGCCGTAGCATCCTGGTATTGCTGATATTCCGACACCAAATCATTCATGTTGCTTTCAGCTTCAGTAAACTCCATCTCATCCATTCCCTCCCCAGTATACCAATGCAAGAACGCCTTACGTCTGAACATAGCCGTAAACTGCTCAGATATACGCTTGAACAGCTCCTGGATGGCAGTAGAGTTGCCAATAAACGTAGCAGACATCTTCAGACCTCGAGGCGGGATATCGCACACAGCAGTCTTCACGTTATTCGGGATCCACTCTACAAAGTACGACGAGTTCTTGTTCTGAATGTTCATCATTTGCTCGTCCACTTCCTTCATAGACATACGGCCCCGGAACACAGCAGCAACAGTTAAGTATCTTCCATGGCGAGGATCACAAGCTGCCATCATGTTTTTAGCATCAAACATCTGCTGCGTCAACTCTGGCACGGTCAAGGCGCGATACTGCTGACTTCCTCGAGACGTAAGCGGAGCGAATCCGGGAATGAAGAAATGCAGACGAGGGAACGGAACCATGTTCACGGCCAGCTTTCTCAAGTCAGCGTTCAGCTGGCCTGGGAACCTCAGACAGGTAGTAACTCCAGACATCGTGGCGGAAACTAGATGGTTCAGATCACCGTAAGTCGGGGTCGTGAGCTTCAGGGTTCGGAAGCAAATATCATACAGCGCCTCATTGTCGATGCAGTAGGATTCATCAGTGTTTTCTACCAGCTGATGCACGGATAGCGTGGCATTGTAGGGTTCGACAACAGTGTCCGATACTTTGGGAGATGGTACGACGCTGAAGGTGTTCATGATTCTATCGGGGTATTCTTCTCGGATTTTGGAGATGAGGAGGGTGCCTAGGCCAGCGCCGGTGCCGCCGCCGAGCGAATGGGTTAGCTGAAAGCCTTGTAGACAATCGCAGCCTTCGGCTTCTTTCCTGACGACATCTAGAACGGAATCCACGAGCTCCGCGCCTTCGGTGTAGTGTCCTTTCGCCCAGTTGTTGCCGGCGCCAGATTGTCCGAAGACAAAGTTGTCCGGGCGGAAGATTTGTCCAAACGGTCCGGAACGCACGGAGTCCATAGTGCCTGGTTCCAGGTCCACGAGGACGGCTCTTGGCACATATTTTCCGCCTGTGGCCTCATTGTAATACACGTTGATGCGTTCCAATTGGAGGTCAGAGTCGCCATGGTAGGTGCCCGTGGGATCGATCCCGTGCTCGTCTGATATCACCTCCCAGAACTGAAAGGAATAGAATTTGAGGATCCTCTAGCTAGAACCTTACAGAACTAAATTTTAAGGCTGCTAAATTTAGTAAGATATCAGCGATTATCAATTTTGTAAGAGTAAAAGGGGCTAAAAAATACGTGGTCAGTATTTGGCACTCTTTACGCTCATCAATCGCAATTGTGTTCTAATTCAATGAAAATGATCCTATTCTCACGAATGCATTCCTGTAGGGATTCATCATCATCTTTTCTATCTACATCCGCACTGACGGTCACAAGGCCTCCCCTCAAAACTAGAGAACTTGGGCCGTAGTTCCCTTGCGGAGCTAGTGCGAACATTAAATTACTGCAAGAAGTGCTTGAGATTTATACGTAAAGAAAATATTGTTCTCACCTTAGCACCAATTTGGTTGCCGCACTGGCCAGCTTGAATATGCACAATTTCTCTCATATTATAACTTTAACTGCACTAATAATGATACTTATCGAAAATGGCTTCGGTCAGAGCCCAACTGAATTTCCCGAAATAGAATTCTTAACGAATTTCCGAACCACGACCAACTGGACTTACTTAAAATATGGTAGGAAGAATCATCCAACATTTTAAATTTTATTTTATCATTAGTTGAATGAATGTGCTAAAATAGTAGGTAGACATATTAGAGAAGATAATGTACCTGTCTTATATATTGTCTGGCCCGATATCGGATATCGGAGCCGATATGTTGGTGGTACCATCGGACGCCCGAAACGTCGGACGTCGTCGGACGTGTGAAAATCGCATTCACATTTATCTGTCGTGTTGTCTTCTGATACTCTCTCTCTTTCTCTCTCTCTCTATATATACAGCTTGTGATGCAACACAACACAAGCTGTCACAACACACCACACTGCATCAGATAAATATGAACGCAACCGTATGAAATGTATGAAACCGATATCGTTCTGATGCGCCACGACACAACACTAACGTTTTTTAGGGTTCCGGAGCCAAAATGGTAAAAACGGAACCCTTATAGTTTCGCCATGTCTGTCTGTCCGTCTGTCCGTCTGTCCGTCCGTCCGTCCGTCCGTCCGTCCGTCCGTCCGTCCATCCGTCCGTCCGTCCGTCTGTCTGTCTGTCTGTCTGACTATTTGTCTGTCTGTCTGTCTGTCTGTCTGTCTGTCTGTCTGTCTGTGTCTGTCTGTCTGTCTGTCCGTCCGCGGCTTTGCTCAGGGACTATCAATGCTAGAAAGCTGTAATTTTGCACGGATATAAAGGTAAACTATGCCGACAAAACAGTACAATTAAAAATTCAAAAACAATTTTTTTTAGGGTACCTCCCATAGACGTAAAGTGGCGGTGATTTTTTTTTCTCATCCAACCCTATAGTGTGGGGTATCGTTGGATAGGTATTTTAAAACCATTAGGGGTTTACTAAAACAATTTTTCGATTCAGTCATTTGTTTGCGAAATATTCAACTTTAAAGTGCAAATTTTCATTAAAATCGAGCGTCCCCCCCCTCTAAAATCTAAACCGGTGGGTGGAAAAATTTGAAAAAATTCAGGATGGTAGGCAGTATATCAAACTTCCAAGGAAAACTATAACGGCTAAGTTTGCTTGAGAAGTATTAGTAGTTTATGAGTAAATAACAGCGTAAGGTATAAAATATACCTAAACTTGGCAGATTCCTTATAAAATACGAAATCCTTTGAAAAATATTACTTAAATTTTTCGTAATGGCTACGGAACCCTATTTTGGGCGTGTCCGACACGCTCTTGGCCGGTTTTTTTAAACTATACGCTTGGATTATATACAACATGTTTATATAGTCAAAGACTATATGAATTTATTTTCAAAGTTACAAATACTAGAGCGCATATCCGTTGCCAAACAAAACGAATGTATAATTGTAATAACCGGCAAAGATTTACCCCAAACTACCTACATAATGTTTACTAGTCCGTTATGAACATTATTTGTTTGTAAGCCGGTAACAAAATGTTATTATGTATCAAGCCAAGTCTATATTTGAAGGTAATTATCCGAAACACGGCCGCGTAATGCGTATCCATTAGTTAATTTGAGAGCAGAGTATTTTAAAT
This sequence comes from Choristoneura rosaceana, assembly GCA_037349165.1. NCBI lineage: Eukaryota > Metazoa > Arthropoda > Insecta > Lepidoptera > Tortricidae > Choristoneura > Choristoneura rosaceana. The sequence goes on from JAZBNJ010000013.1 coordinate 6,259,348, forward strand.
TATTGATGGCCCATAATCAGTAATCGCACAAACATATTGTATCTGCAGTGGTTGACTGATGTGTTCATCTGGCCGCAGCATTGCTAGGATGCCTAGCAATGTTGGTATGGAAAGAAATATGTTACCACCTCTGTCTATAACTCATCATCATCGTCATATCAGCTGAAAGACGTCCACTGATGGACATAGGCCGTCCCCATAAACCTTCAGTTTGCTTCCAAGGCTCGGAACTGGCTTATAAAATAGCTGTAAATACCGGTTTATTTTAGTTTAACTCCGAACTTTCATAAGAACGCAAACGTTTTTAAGAACTTAACTATGACCTAACTAAAGCGGTTTATTCCACGAGTGACAGCTGGCTGGGGTTTATCCTGCGCCGGAATAAACCGGTTTTTATTGTTCTAAACCGGTTAATCTGACAAGAACTTTATGGAAATAAAAACCGTTCCCTTAAAAACCGGTTTAAAAATAACGGTTTCGCGAACGAAACCAAAATTAAAAGGTTTTGCGCCGAGTGCTTGATAACGGTTTGGAAATTTAACTGGTATCCGAGCCTTGTCAGCGGCTTTAAACAGGGTTATCTCTTTATATCGTCGGTAGACGTCCTACGCTGCGCTTGACGATCCGCGATTTTCATTCGAGGACTTTTCGGCTCCAGCAGTCACCTAAAGATATGTTTTTTTTCTCTATTCGACACTATGGATACTCATCTTCAATAGGTAATGGCATGGACTTGAAACTTAGTGCGAATACATGTGTAGTTTTGAATGGCAATGCTAAAATAAATTCAACGAAAAATCTGTATTTGTAGATATGCTTCCAATGCTTTTATACGTAGAGTTTGTAAAACCTACAATAATTCATTTTCGGAATTAGATATATTCAACCTTTCTCTTAGGTTTAAAGCTGCACTGTTAAAACATTAGTTTCGTTTTGATCAACTAAATTATTATTTTATACTAAATTATTATTATAATTTATATTCTTTGGACGTTTTATTCTACTGTATAATTTAATAGTGGCATATTTGCTGGTCAGTTTCGTTTAAGTCTTATTTTCTTAACTGAACCGATTTTTGCCCAAATAAACATTAAAAATTAAGCTTATTAACAAAAACTTTCTTATTCTTCACGCTACGATGGTAGAATCACTCAACCTAGGAATAAATATTTATTCGTAGCACTCAACAGTGTCTAACATTAAAAATCGACTTGTATTATTTGCCTTTTGCTAACAAATTACTGAATCCGTAAAAAGTCGTGTCTTTCCAACAATTAACTGTACATTTGCCAGAACGATTTTCATTAAGCCCTCGTGTTTAAATTAGCACTTGTGGTAATGAACTTTTCACTCATGAAATGATTATTCGATGGCTTCTACTTGAAAGCTTTGCGGGTTTATTTTTGTTTTTGCAGGATTTTAATGGCGAGCGGAGATTTGCATTGAATGATGATTTATTTTTCGCTCTTCATACTCATAAACTTTATTAAAGCTGGACGTAGGTCACATAAAATCGCTTTTTATGATATGATGTGATATGAAAAGTGCATAAATTTATAAGAGTGCATTTATTTATAAATCTACTAACATAGTTGTAAGATTCAATATTACTAACCATCTTTGGACATTGTGTTTGAAATAAATGGATTATTATTATTATTATAAAGTCAATTTTTCTCATAAGACCAAAGTCAAGCGCTAAAAAGCCATGCACAATAAAAAATTGTAAAACAAAGTTTTGCCTTTTTCAGTTTTATTTCAATATTTCGTGTTTTATGTTCATAAAATAGACAATCCATACTATATACTTTATACTATTATACTATTAATATTATAAATGAAAAAGTAACTCTGTCTGTCTGTCTATATCTGTCTGTCTGTCTGTTACGCTTTCACGTCTAAACCGCTGAACCGATTTTGATGACATTTGGTACAGATATAGAATTAATCTTGGGAAAGAACATAGGCTATCTTTTATCGCGAAAAAGAGGCTTTAAGGGTTGATAGAGGGGATGAAAGCATATAAGGTGGAAGTTTGTCGCTGCCGAAGATAAAACAATGAAACCTGGCATTTAGACACTTATCCATCCATACTAATATTATAAATGCGAAAGTGTGTGTGTTTGTGTGTATGTTTGTCCGTCTTTCACGTCGAAACGGAGCGCCGGATCGACGTGATTTTTGGCATAGCGATAGTTTATGGGCCATAGAGTAACATAGGCTACTTTTTATCCCGGAAAAATGCACAGTTCCCGAGGGAACAGCGCGTGATAGCCGAATTCCACGCGGGCGATGCATTTATAATATTAGTATCGATTCTATATTGTTTCCTACGAGCAAAAACGTGCTCCAAGGCTTGCCAAAACACTTCGGGTTTCGGGTTCCCAGTTTTTTTTACAACTACCCTAACTTTTTTGTATCGATCAAGACTCTTTCCCAACTACCCTGCATTAAAGCTGTAAAAACGGCTTGTCTGCCGGATGCCCGCTTAATTTTAATGCCATCATTAATTTTAAGAAGCTCCGAGTCGCTGCTGAGATATTTAAAAGCTCCGTCAGGGTTGCCAGTTGTGAAAAAATAAAGTTGCCAGTGAAAATATTTAAAAATTGGCTCACACTAAGTTTCATCATCATCCCAGCCTATATACGTCCCACTGCTGGGCACAGGCCTCCTCTCAGAATGACAGGGCTTGGGCATAGCTACCACGCGGGCGCAGTACGGATTGGGAACTTCACACGCACCATTGAATTGCTTCGTAGGTTTGTGCAGGTTTCCTCCCGCTGTTTTCCTTCACCGCAAAGCTCGTGGTAAATTTCAAATGTAATTCCGCACATGGGCTTCGAAAAACTGAGAGGTGCGAGCCGGAGTTTGAACCCACGACCCTCTGCTTGAAACACACTAAGTTCTCCTTAACTATATTAGTAGATCATATTTTTTAAAGGTATGCCACTAAAGGAAAGCCAACATGGCGAGATGTACTTCATCTTTGTCTGATACGTCATTATTAGTATTTCACTCCCTTTCTGTCTCATGATATAATTTATCTCCTTTCATTGGCTACGCTTTAATATCGAATTTCCGCTCTCTTCCAATCCTTGGCTGCTGTCTTGCTTTTAGCTCAATTGGCCATAGGTTCTGCGATTTATTGTGAGTTTCTTATTATCTAAGTAATCTTCTATCTGAAGTTTAATCAGTAAGCAATCTAGTAATAATAAATCTAGTAGATCGCTCTTAAGCGATAAGGCCGCCTATTACTTACCATGTAATTTTCTTTCAGTGTATCTGTTTTCTGTATTGCTTACCATTTCTGGTGTACAATAAAGAGTCTTTGTATTGTATTGTTGTAGTATTGTAATGTAATGTAAATGAGGAGAACAGGTACGTAGAAGAGCGAGAGTCTCAGACATAGCCAAGCGTAGCTTGAAGTGACCATGGGCAGGCCATAAAGCTCGGGGAATAGATGATAGTCGTGGCCGAAGAGTTCTTAAATGAAGACCACGGATCGGCAAGCGCAGCGTAGGACGTCCACCAATGAGATGAACAGATTACCTAGTCAAAGCCGCGTGTTCACGGTGGATGCAGGCCGCCCCCAATCAAAGCAAATGGAGTTCTATGAGGACGTCCTACGGCTGATATGATGATGATGATGATGAATAAATTAAGTCACATTATATTTGTAATGTTCCATGTAAGTAACACAGTTGTAATATTGTAATACAATTGGCAGCCCTAACCGCGCTACAGTATCTTTAAGATTTACATACTCTGTACCAGTTACATCATACCGTCATCATTGTTTAATTACGAATCACAAGACGCGTGCTGTTTACTTCAGTTAGTTATTGTCAAGTTTATGTAAAAATAGCTTTTGTCCGCGGCTTCGCCCGCGTGGCATTCGGTTATCGCGCGCTGTTCTTCGGGAACTATGCGTTTTTTCGGGATAAAAAGTAACCTATGTGTGTCACTCTCTGGCCCATAAACTATCTCTATGCCAAAAATCACGTCGATCCGTCGCTCCGTTTCGTCGTGAAAGACGGACAAACATACACACACACACAAACACACACATGCGGATTGGGAACTTCACATACACCATTGAATTGCTTCACAGGTTGTTCAGGTTTCCTCCTCACGATGTTTTCCTTCACCTTTACGGTGATAAATTTCAAATGTAATTCCGTTAGTGCGAGCCGGGGTTTGAACCCACGATCCTCAGCTTGAGAGGCCATAGGTCAAACCACTCGGTCACCACGGCTTTTTATGATGATGGAATTACGGCATTAGAAATTCCCAGCTCCTCACATACACTCGCGGTCAAATAATACGGGTCAGTGACCTTAAGATTTTGAAAATGAAAAGGTTTACTTATACGAAACTGACTCTATATTAAAGAGAATTTAATATCGTATTAAATACAACCTTCAAATGTTTTACATGGTTGCTGGAAAAAGTAAAAATTAAAAAAAACTCTAATTAGGGTCTAAATTAAAATTGCACTTGTTTTACTTTTGCCTGTTTTCTCACTTTTATTTTCAATCTGTCAAAGCAAAATGATAAAAGGCACTAATTGTTGTCTTTCTTGATCATTCTTGATTTACTATCATGTGGCTGACACCAGAAGAATGTACACGTATCGTCACTATGTTAGAAGAAGGCGGAATTCAGAGAAGAACAACGAAAACTGTTGGCATGTCACTTTCTACCATGCAGAGAGTCGTCCAACGTTTCCGAGAAACTGGGCAGAACATTAGAAGACCAGGAACCTGCAGACCGAGATGTACTGCAGCTCGAGAAGATCAATTTATTGTTACAACTATGCTCCGAAATCGGCACCTCATGGCTGTTGAAGTCCAAAATCAACTTCGAGAGACTCGAAAAGATGACATAAGCTAGTGGACTGTAAGGCGGCGGCTACAAGAAGCTAATTTGACCCCACGTAGACCGGCAAATGGCCCAAAACTTGAAAAGGGGCAGCGAACAGTAAGATTGATTTACGCCCGCGAACACAGATGGTGGGCAGATGAAGAATTGGCAAGAAATATGTTTTCTGATGAATCCAGATTTATGCTCTATGCACATGATGGGCAGCGAAGAGCTTACAAACGGCCAGGTGAACGTTTTACTCGAGCTTATTTTGAGGAAAAAGTGTCGTTTGACGGTGGGTCTATTATGGCCTGAGCTGTAATCTCTTCAGAGACTCACATGGAGTAAGTCTTCATAAAAAATGGTACGCTAACTAGTGCAAGATATGTAAAAGAGATTCTTAATGAGCATGACGGTCCATACTTAATTAATGTGGGTGAAAATACCATGTTCATGCCTGAAAACGCCAGGCCATACACAGCTCAGATTGTAAATGATTACTTTGACGACGTTGGTATCATTTTTATGAACTGACCCTCGAGAAGTCCGGACTTAAATCCGATCGAGCAAGTATGGGACGAGCTTGGAAGGCATGTAAGAAATCGAAACTCCGCTCTAGCTACACTTAGAGACCTGAAACATGCGTTAGTGGAAGGATGAATCAATATCCCGCAAAATCGCATAAGAAACCTAATGAAGAGCATGCCCGATCATCTGGAAGCTTTAAAAAGAGCCCGTGAAGGCAATACGAAGAATTAATTTGGCTTAAAGTTTGTTTTTTCTGTTGTAATGTGAGTACGTAAAATTTGTAAATATTTTGTTTTGTACGTAATTAGAATAAACAAATGAATAACTTTCAAACCTATCATGTCGTTTTATTAATTATAGAATTATCTACAATATACAGTTTAATTCATGCTCCTAGCTCTATTATTTTTGGAGATATTCTAGTTTTTCGTACCGACCCGTTTTCTTTGACCGCGAGTGTATCTATACAATGAAGTGCAAGAAATAAGTTACTCGAACTTCAGATAGTCGTAAATACAGGCGAAAGTTTTCTATGCCCTGTTAGTTTAGTTTACAGTTGGTAAAGTGTTATTTCGTAGAGAATTAGTGCCAAGTGTAGGGAGGCTTTGAATAGTGTATGAGTGTCCGTAGACCCGAAGACGCCTTTTGAGCACACCGCTCCTTTACGCGGAATGTATAGAGATGATAATACCGCCTAAGCTTGTACACCTACGGTATTATAAGCAAGGTGGTTAAGCTGTTTTTAACCACTGACGCAAAAAGAGGGGTGTAATAAGTTCGACGCTGACGTCTGTCTGTTTGTGTATCTGTGGCATAGTATCTCTGAAACGAATGGATCGATTTCGATGCGGTATTTTACGTGTAAGCGAGTTTTTTCCGAGGGTTCTTCGCTATGTTTAATAAAAATCGGTCCGGCTATTTTTGAGATATTGTTATTTGAAGTAGAAATGTCGGGTGTTTACCAGATTTTCTAAATAGGTCTTTTAGCGTTTCTAATTAGGAAGCAGTAGTTTGATTAAGTATAAATTTGTATTTGTAGTTTTTTTTAAATTTCTTTTGTTGATGATTGTTGTTACTTGTGTTATGTTGTGAGACCTTACTTCTTGCCAATTTTCATCACTCTACGTCAACACGCTTTGCCCTGTAGATTTGCCTTCTCACCGTTTTTATAAAAGGTTGTGTGTGTTTTGATCGTAGGAACTTATAATCTTATTTTTTTCACAGCATCTTACGGTAAAAATTTTGGGATTTTACACGGATTCCGCGGTAATTTCGGGAAAAAACATAGTTTATCTGTTATTTCTAAAGTTCAGCTAAGTGTCCAAAGTTCAGCCAGTCAGCCGTTTTAAATAGCGTGAATAAATAAATATCATGGGGCACTTGACACCAATTGACCTAGTCCCAAACTAAGCAAAGCTTATACTATGGATACTGATATGGATAAATACATACTTAAATATTTACATATTAAACATACAAGACCCGAGAACAAACATTTGTATTATATATACAAATATCTGCCCCGGCCGGGAATCGAACCCGGGATCTCAAGCTTCGTAGTCAGGTTCTCTAACAACTTGGCCATCTGGTGCCCAAGTAGTAACAAACACACGCACGCACTCACAAACTGACTCATTTGCATAGTAGTAGGGTATGGTAATAACCCCTCCATATACTTCGTTGAGTCGCAATTTCAACGGACTGAAAGTCAGCCAGCCTCGCAAAGCCGGTCACCTGATGTGTAAATGATGTGCTAACGCTTCTGTCTCTGTCCCACACGTGGGTACTACATGCAGCCATCCCTCTCTAACAGGGCTTGACCTTTTCACCAAGCCCCCGTTTTATAATGGATTAAGCTACAGAGAGAATCCTTTAGTTCCATCTGTACTTAAAAACGAAATATTCATAAATGGGGGTAGATTAAAAAACGCGCTGGTTTTAAAGGGCAGTGACATTGAGTTCGTTGAATATTTGCTGTTTGACTCTTTATAAATACATACTCAAAGGTTTGACTATACCTGGACCAGTTTGTGTGTGATGTTCAGTAGAACCCTATCGCAGTCAGCATTATGACGTACTTATGAAATAGTAAATTGTGCAACAAGAGCATAAACGAGCCATTTTACCGGAGCCGTTAATATAGCTACGCGAGCCGGTACGTAGAGGTAGAAAAGGTCGGTAGAAGGGAAAATGGGTTTACTTCTCGAGTTTTACTCTGCTTTTCACTTTATAGCAACACTGCTCTTTTTATTCATCATCATCATCATCCTAACCTATATACCTATGACCCATTGCAGGGCACAGGCCTCCTCTCAGAATGAGAGGGCTTGGGCAGGACCCACGCGGGCCCAGTGCTGATTGGGAACTTCACACACACCGTTGAATTGCTTCGCAGGTTTGTGCAGGTTTCCTCACGATGTTTTCCTTCACCGTAAAGCTCGTGGTAAATTTTCTAATGTAATTCCGCACATGAATTTCGAAAAACTCAGAGGTGCGAGCCGGGGTCTGAACCCACGACTCTCTCCTTGACAGCCCATAGGTCAAACCACTCGGCCACCACGGCTCTTTTTATTAAGTCTGTGGTTTTGTCCTATTAAATATTACTGCCTGACTGTACTTGTATGTAAAGATAAAGAACTAAGGCAATAACATCCGATCTCGTCCGGACTCAATCAATAACCTAGGTTACCTAGGTCCTATAAATCCAATAACCTTAATGGAGGTCGAGTACTGCGCTCCTCAGCTAGATAGTCTCTTATATTTGACTTTAGATATACTCGTACATATGTTAGATAAAAATGAATGTATATTAGATAATAATAATAACAATATCACGGGACAATTCACACCAATTGACCAGAGGCCTTTTTGCCTAACGTTTCTGACAGTCGCGATAGCAATCAAATGACAGCTTTTGTATACGAAATCTGTCATTTGATTGCGATCGCGACTGTCAGAAACGTTAGGCAATAAGGCCTCTGGTCCCAAAGCAAGCTTAGCAAAGCTTGTGTTATGGGTACTAAGCAACGGATAAATATAATTATATAGATAGATACATACTTAAATACATATTAAACACCCAAGACCCGAGAACAAACATTCGTATTTTCATACAAATATCTGCCCCGACACGGGAATCGAACCCGGGATCTCAAGCTTCGTAGTCAGGTTCTCTAACCACTAGGCCATCTGGTCGTCGAAATCTAGATGCATTTATTTATTTATTTATTTATTCACAAAATTACAATTTTTTTTTTTTTTTTTTTTTATTCATTTATTCAGCAAATAGGCCGCAATGGGCACTTTTACACGTCATTTTTTTAATCTACCACCGGTTCGGAAAAAAACCTCTGTTGAGAAGAATCCGGCAAGAAACTCAACGAGGTATTTTTTTTTTAAAAACAGATTCACAATATTTATAAATGACATCTATGTACTATACATTACAAGTATTTAACACAATTTTATTTTTAACACAGTAGGTTCACTATTTGAAGGGATCGCTAGTGCGGATCGGAATTATTTCCAAATATCCCTGTCCATGATATAATCGTTAACTTTATAATAAGCCTTAGATATTAATGTCTTTTTGACAGTAGATTTAAATTTTGTATCAGTTTCTTCAGTAATATTTTTTGGAATTTTATTATAAAAACGTATGCAACTTCCCAAAAACGACTTTTTGGTTTTAGCCAGTCTGTAAGATGGTACTTTAAGCTTCCCTGTGTTTCTAGTAGCCTTTGGCTTATCGACGTTAGTGGGAAAATCACATATTATTATGTTCTTCCTAACGTACATGATTATTTCAAAAACATAAAGCGACGGCAGGGTTAGGATACCAGTTTCCTTAAAAAATGATCTTAAAGATTCACGCGTCTTCAAATTATAAATTGCTCTAACTGCTCTAACTGCTCTAACTGCCCTCTTTTTTTCTTAATTATAAGCTTAACAGTATAAAACCAAAGCGCTTACAATGTAAATTAATGACTAACTTAATTCAGGTAAAAATATTGCATAAGCTATTTATTTTAATGAGCAAAGCATGCCAGCTATCTGCGAATACGTCAGCATCCTGTGTCAGCACGAGGTCGTTGAGCAGGGCGGGCGCGCGCGCACCGGGTGCGCAGGCGGCGCGGCGCGTGCGCTCGCGCCGCTCCGCGAACAGCGGCCGCAGCCGGCGCCCCGCGCGCACGTACTGCTCGGGGACGAACAAGCGGACACCTTCCAGCGCCGACGGGTTATCTATTTTCCCCCTTAGGATTATGGACTTCATAAAATTGTGAGATTAAAGATTAGGTATTTTGTTCAATAAGGTTCTTTTCATATTCTCTTCATCTTCAAAAACTTTCTTAAGTTGCATTCATCCATACTACTTTACGTGTTTGTGTTTGTCCGTCTTTCATGCCGTAACGGAGCGACGGATCAACATGATTTTTGGCATAGAGATAGTTCATGGGCCCGAGAGTGACATAGGCTACTTTTTATTCCGGAAAAATGCACAGTTCCCGAGGGAACAGCGCTCGATAACCGAATACCACGCGGGCGGAGCCGCGGTCAAAAGCTAGTAATAACTGTATACCCTTGCCAGTACCAAGTTTCAAATTGAAGAGTTCCGTTTTGTAGAGATGATCCTGGCCGGACTATCAGAATTTCGTCACTACTTCTCGTACCTCAAAACCGATAATTTTTCTGAGTGAACTTTATGTTCATTATATCAAGGTTCAATTTTGTTGACAAAATTGATTTTAGATACGAGATTTTTTCAAAATAGTGACGATTTAGTATTAGATTACTGTACTGTCACTAGACTTATGCAAGTATGTAAAATTTTAAAAGAGCTACCTTCAGGTTTCAAGGACAACCGAAAGTAACTTTTTGTTTTTTGGTTACGGCAGTTTTAAAACACCTTTTTCAATGACTGTATCTATTGATTACCTAATAAATTGATATAGTCCAGACAGTAAATCGAACTTCAAAGTCAACGTAATCACGTGAATAGGCACGTTGACTTAAGAGTTCGCTCCAAGGGTAGGAAACTTGAGTATTTCATATTCAAAGTCTTGACAGAGTATAGAGATACAAACGGGCAACAAAGTATTACCCATCAAGGCTCGGATACCGGTTAAATTTCCAAACCATTATCTTTGGCGGAAAACCTTTTAATTTTGGTTTCGTTCGCGAAACCTTTATTTTTAAACCTGTTTTTAAGAGAACCATTCCCATAAAGTTCTTGTCAGATTAACCGGTTTATAACAATAAAAACCGGTTTATTCCGGCGCAGGATAAACGTAGCCGCCCGCTTGCGGCCGGCCAGCTGTCACTCGTCGGATAAACCGGTTTATTTAGGTTATATTTAAGTTCTTAAAAACGTTCGCGTTCTTGAAAGTTCGGAGTGAAATCGAAATAAACCGGTATTTACCGCTATTTTATAAACCGGTTCCGAGCCTTGTTACACATACATTTCAATCACAGCTGGCGTGTAGTTGTGCAGACTGCAATGAAACTGCAAAAAACGTGTGGGCTGTCAGCAATTACGTAGCAGTTTCAAAGTAACATACACACAGTACGGTAGTAGTAAGTGGTAAAGTCCATCTTTACCGGCCCTTACATGTCATACACTTTTATTCCAGTTTAATAAACTGGAAAAAAATCGATACACATTTCGGGACCCTTGTAGAAACACAGCGTGTCTAAAAATAACCTTTCACCCCTACCAGGATCAGATAGCGTCGTTAATAAATCAAAAAATTACCGTTACAGCTTTTGATTGATTATCATAATGATTGTTTTGGGCCTCGATCCATGATAAGACTTTAATGTGGTCTTGGCGTGTGCTTTCTGACACCTACGTTGATACAAGTACCATAAAGGGGTATTTGACCGGTGTAAGTTTGATTTTGATTATAATCTGGATTAGAAATAGGTTAAGTCTTGCTTTATCAGTCAGCGTTACAGTTGACTGGTAAAATAAAACGCCTTCTTAAGCATATTGTACCTACATACCTACTGCTTTTATACGCGTAATCGCTCGATTCAATATTATTAATTTGTTGAAACAATTAGGTACAATAAAAAAAGTTTAAAATCCATATCCATACTAATATTATAAATGCGAAAGTGTGTTTGTATATTTGTGTGTTTGTCCGTTTGTCCGTCTTTCGCGCCGTAACGGAGCAACGGATCGACGTGATTTTTGGCATATAGATAGTTTATGGACCTGAAAGTGACATTGGCACAGTTCCCGAGGGAACAGCGCGCGATAACCGATCTATCTATATATAAATAAGGCTTTAGACTATAGACAGTATTTACACAGCACTCGTGAGTTTTACACGTCTCCCATCGCCCCACATTACACTATAAAAAAAATATATAGACACAAACTTATTTGTGCTGATTCCGGTCCAACACATTAGGTGCAAAGATATGAAGGTGTTGGCTGAAAATCAGCGCTGTAGTAGGCAGCACATACTTACTACAGCATAATACTAAATACTATTATATACTTTTCGACATGACTGCTTTCAAATATTATCGACTCCGAGGACTTACTGACTCCGACCAACCCATTGGATCGAGCGACTCGTGATCGGCGATTTAGCACTCACTTTCCTTTGTTACATCGGATCGGATATGTGCCGTCCCACTCACGCTAATAGCATTTATTATGAGAGGAAGAAGGATAGCATGATACCAATTTCAGAGCCGCTCCTCGGAGCCAGTTCGCCAAAAGTAAGTACCTATATCCGAAGTGACTCACAGATTCAAAAAGTCATTAACACGAATCGGTACTTCAGTACCTACCTCGGTACTGTCGGATCGGCCATTACTGCCGCCTTAAGGAGAAAAACCATAAGTGTCATTTTTTGCAAAATTGACTTTTCACCAGCCTCGTACTCAGTTTTTTTTCCTGAGTACGAGGCTGGTGAAAAGATAACTTAAGGCGGCAGCATAGACAAAGTAATCATCGTTTTAAACTTTCGTGATTCTCACTCATAGTCAAAATTTAAATTGTGTGTGTTAGTGTGATAAGTACCGTTTGTGGTGTTTTGACTATAAATTAATCATCGCTCGAAAGAACCGGAGTCAATAAAGGAGTCGGAGTCGATAAGCGGATTCGGTACCGACCGATACTGGAGCACAGAATAGATAATAGTACAAGTAGCGGAGCTGCATTTATTGAATCAGATCGCGTGTTGGAGTCGAGATTACCCAAAGTCAAAGTCAAAGTCAAAATCTCTTTATTCAATTTAGGCTATGTATGAAAAGCACTTATGAACGTCATAAAATTTACCACCGGTTCGGAAAAAAACCTCTGTTGAGAAGAATCCGGCAAGAAACTCAAAGAGGTATTTTTTTTTTAAAACAGATTCAAAATATTTATTTATAAATGATATCTATATACCCATGTCTATAGATAGTGTATGTGAATGGAATGTATGGGTTTCTAGTATTAGTAGCATCTCACGATTGCGCGACTCGAAAACGCGAGTATACTCACGTCATCTAGACGAGCTCTACATCGCAGGTTCCAATTTAACGGTCCTTCAGTGAGCACAAAGTGAGAAATTATAACGCTTTTGTATCAACACCAAGTTTCAGGGACACTCAGTTCACGGCCAATCAACGTCGAGTGTCTGCAATTAAATAATGTACATTTGTGGGATCGATAGTAATCGACCATTCCGAGCGTTTATTTGAGTTTATTGTGCCTTAACGACGTTTATAGCTGAGTCGATAATGCTGGGTATTAGAGTATTGACTAAAGAAATAAAATATAGTAAACAAACATGATAATAAAATGAATACTATGGCTTCTGAACCAGCGTGGGTTCGAAACCGGATGAATGTCTGGGTTTTCCGAAATTTATATTGTTATTTAGAACGAAATATTATAACCGACGGAAATATTGGTTACAATATTGTGGAAATATTGTAACCGACGCATAAACAGCAATTCGGCCGGTAGCTTTTTAACTTAAAACGTAATATGTTGAAAATGAACTCGTATCTCAGGCCGCTTGTCGATGGAGAAACTGGTGATTCAGGGCCAAGTAGAGTGCAGGAGAGTGCATGGCGGCAAAATAATAGAACTCAAATCAGCGTTCTGTACCCGTTTCAATGCTTCCAATGTGTGGTTGAAAATTCATCATGTCAGCCGAAAGACGTCTACTGCTGGACATAGGGCTCCCCCAAGGCTCTCCACTCAGACCGGTCTTGTGCTTTTCGCATCCACCGCGATCCCGCGATCTTAGCCAGGTCGTCGCTCCATTTTGTTGGAGGTCTACCGACAGCTCGTCTCCCGGTCCGCGGACGCCATTCGAGAACCTTCTGACCCCATCGGCCATCAGTCCTGCGTGTAATGTGCCCCGCCCACTGCCACTTCGGTTTCGCAATTCTTCGGGCTATGTCAGTAACCTTAGTTCTACTGCGGATATCATCATTCTAAAAAAATTAACTTGCATGATTTTGTTAAACCTTCTGACTTTAAATAAAGTACCTAATAACTGTATATAAGAGTTTGTAGCCAGCGATAATGTAAAGGCTCGATATTATATTACTGCGTAAAATAATCTCGATATGAAATAAATCATCGGGCCGTTAATTAAAACTGAGAGTCAACAATGGCGGCGCCTACACGTATTTTGGCAGGAAAATAGTCTTTTGTTCTATGGAACACTAGAATTTGGAGCGTTTTATTGAAAATTCTGACCTAAATAGGTACCGTGGGTGGGCAGAAGCCTCTCAGAAGGACTTCTGTAGGTAGTTTTTACGCGAGCCCAATATAGAGAATATAGAGATGGCAGTTTTTAACATGAAACTACCGTGAGACTCACTCATATGAAATGATACGGTAACGGATAACTTACGACTTAAATCGAGTTTAGCTTGACATGTTTCGGGTTATTTCGAAACCCTTCTTCTAAGGAGCACGCGACTCGGCGGCTGCTGCAACACGCGCACTACGCGCCACCGCTCTGCTCGCGCGACTGTCCGACGAAACTAACACAGGCGCACAACTACCCACATCTTTATCGTCATTTTTATTGTCACTGTCAAATGTCTGTCGATATAAGACGTGAGTTATCCGTTACCGCATCATTTAATAGAGATGGCAGTTTTATAAACCCGTTTGTAAAGCCGTTTGAGCTTGCGATTGGCTCATCCGTACTAATATTATAAATGAGAAAGTGTTTGTTTGTATTACTTTGTATGTTGTCCGTCTTTCAACTCGAAAAAGAGCGACGGATTGACGTGATTTTTAGCATACAGACAGATAGTTTGTGGGCCAGAGAGTGACATAGGCTACTTTTTATCCCGGAATAATGCACAGTTTCCGAGGGAACAACGCGCGATAACCGAATCCCACGCAGACAAAGCCGCGGGCAAAAGCTAGTTTGATTATATCGTCTTTTTTTTAAAATGTAATCTATGTTTTTCTCGACTAAATTGGGTTTTATTCTGTTTCTTTTATATTGTTTCACATATTGCACTCCAGGGTCCCAAAATACAGGCTAAGCCTAGTTTGTGGTCCGCTGGGCATAACTATACTGTAAACTTGTGAATTATTAAGCTAATAAATAGTTTTGTATTTTTTTTGTATATAACCAATCATAAACGTGACTCAAATGATGCAGCTGTCAAATGGACTTACGTCACTAACACTAACGAGCCTGTCACAGAAACCCTAATTTAAAAAACACGCCATCTCTTGGCAGTAAAAGTAAATTATTTAACGCAACGTCCTCATAATCAAGGGTCGGAAAAACGCCCGTCATTTTGAAAACATAACCCTGTTCCGTGCAGTAGAGACAAATAAATATTGGTAAGTATAATAAATTTATAAAAATTAAATACCTAATAATATTTTTTATGAATATAAGGAAGTCTCTACTGTACGGAACAGGGTTACGTTTTCAAAATGACTGGCGTTTTTCCGACCCTTGCTCATAATATTGGGACTGGGACTTGATTTTTGCTTAAACAACCGAATAGTTTTTGCTTCACGCTGCAACTTGGGCTCTAACGAACTGAGTTGCCCCAATGGTGGCGAAGCAAACATGCCCCAATATTTGCCTATGCAAATGGACCCTCCCTTTCGGACTACTAATCATTCGTTAGGGCTTCCAAGGTGGCAATACGTTGGTAGATACCTACAATCACTAGCGTTAATTGTTAAGCTAATATGACTTTGTCTGAAGTAGGTCCTATAGTCACGTTTGTCATCTGTCAGTCTAAGTTTCATTGTTCGGTATTTTGACATTGTTACAATGAATATACTTATCCACGAAGACGCGTGATTTTTATGACGCCATTTATGACATTGTAATAAGAACCACGGCACGCGGAATAAATCTGAAAAATTATATACCTGTAGAATAAAAAAGAAATTTAAATAATTTCTAAAGGACAGAGATTAAGACTAAGTAAATTCTTTGTCTTTTGCGAGACTAAATCCACGGGATAAGATTAGTTTACAATAACACAAACGACACAAATGTTCATAATTGAAAGTCACAAATCACAGTGAGTTAGAAAACATAGTAATTGAAAAGTCACGGTAGACAATAGGCGATCTTATCACGTAAAAACGATCTATTGCAGATTAAAAACTCGTGCAAAAGAAGTCTTTATACCCTTGTGAATAAAATTGCAAACGTAATCTTCAAATTAAACAAAAGCACTAACGCCATCTATACTTGTGATTTGAAACTAATGTAATCGTGTACGCGATAGTCCGCGTTTATAACCAAAGTTTTGGTTGAAAAGGAAGCTGCGATAGTAACTTGTGACCTGGAACTGTCGAAAGTTGGGTCCGGATAGAGCATTAGTTATTGCAAGACTGCGGGTCTGTATTAAAATCTAGTGCTATTTGGGAATGCTTCGATTTTTAGAACCGTGAGAATGTAGAAAGCTGAGTTGTTGTCATTAAAATTAGGTCTTTGTTGCTAGAACTTATAATTCAGTAAGATTCTAAAATCTATTATGTAAGAATGCACAATTTCACAAAAGCAAACAAAACAGTCGTAACTTAGGTAAGAGTACCTATTCCTTTGTACCTGAATAAAAAAAAACAACATGAAATATACTATTTATTTACTTCTTGTGATCCAACTGTGTAACAAATCACAAAATAGATCTTCATTGATCATAGGGGTAACACTATTTCCCGGACGTACAATACCGACATGGTATTTTGTGACACGCCCATAGAAACTCTTGTCAGTTTGACACCAGCAGAGCTACTAGAAAACTCGAAACTCGAAGTTCGTGTCGTGCGGTCCCTTTCGCTCTCGTATTAAATAGTATAAGTGTCAAAGGGACCGCACGACACGAACTTTTAGTTTCGTAGTAGCCCTGCCTGCAGTTTGTATGGGCGAATACACGAAATGTCAGGTCGATATTTCCATGTCGGTATTGTCCTTGCCGGTAAATAGTGTCACTAGATCATAGGCACTTGCATGGGCATTAAATCAAAAAAGGTTTGACAAAGTTCAATTAAGTATAAAGCAAGTTCTGTGGCTATTAAATTTATTTTTAAAACTTATTTTAGGTATATTGCAGCAAAAAACTATCTTTGCGTGTAAAATAAAAAAGAAGGTTTCAAAAATAGTGAATCACATACTAAATGACATTATCGTTCGTGAAACCCAAGACAAAGGGCAATAAATAAGAAAATAAAGTCTAAGAATTTAAAATTGAGTCTAGAAAATACCTAACTTAGAATGTGAAGGAGATTTTCTAGTCCTTAACTATAATTAAATTTTGTTGATTTCTAACCTACGCAGAACATTCAAGTGTTAATACAGGGTAGGACTTCGTAACTGTGAATTGCCTTAGTGTATAATTTCACCTGATTTTATGAATTCTCTGAAAAAAGAAACGGTTCCAGATTTCATCCACAAATCCATATTTGTTGAAGCTTGTGGCAAGAGCATTTATCTATTAACTGAGATTTTGACCTTTAAACCTTTTTTATTAGGGTTCCGTACCCAAAGGGTGCCAACGGGACCCTATTACTGAGACTCCGCTGTCTGTCTGTCTGTCTGTCTGTCTGTCTGTCTGTCTGTCCGTCCGTCCGTCCGTCCGTCCGTCTGTCACAGGGCTCTATCTCTTAAGCCGTAAAAGTTAGACACTTGAAATTTTCACAGATTATGTATTACTGTGGCCGCTATAACAACAAATACTAAAAATAAAATAAAGTTACAAATTAAAGGGGGTCATCATACAAGAAACGTGTTTTTTTAGCGTTTTTTGGTGGCTAGGTGTTATTATCCGTTGCTAAGGCGGCCGAGTCGAATATTTACCTTTAGGTTTGCAATTTTAATGATGTTTAATAAAAGTTTCGATTATTTAATTAGTGAATGTCTGGTTTATTCGTTTTTGTGCAAAATTAATGAAGCAATTTATAAACCACAAACAAACAATGAAGCCAAGTTTGACAAAGCATTCGTCAAATCCGCACTGTGCTAATTCACTGTTTACCTATTGTTTTTTTACACTAAAAAAAATCATACTAAGTATTTAACACTATTTACAAGGTTTATAATACGTTTTAAAATTTATTCACTCTAGTCGAGCTTCTTATTATTTAATTACACAACATACAAAGTCCGCCGAATTTCCCGCGAATGAACTGCGGCTGACAGATTTTATTTTTACAAAGCGCGCGCTGCTCTGCGCAGGCAAAGATTTCACAAGCAAACAGCCAGAACCAAAGAGGTTGAGAATTAAATTTTTTTTATTCGAAATACGTGCACAAGTGCCTACATTTCGGCGATATTTTTAAATCATAAATCATTAATTTGCATAAAAACATGGTACATATTTTGTGGTGAGAAAGAAAGAGAAGCTTTTCTTTAGCTTGCCCTGTTTGTTTATTTATTTTTTCATCGTTTTTTTTGGGTCAGATCTTGGAAGCTAAATTTCATCCACTTTCAGTGGTCCGATTGACTTGAAATTTGGCATACTTATGTAAATTTGGAGACAATATAATAATCTGGTAGTGACATCTTGGTGGTCTTGCCAGGATCGCCTCTGCAGGAGGGAACTCCTCAATAGTTAATAGTACCGACTTGAAATTTGGTACAAATATCTAGTTTAGATGACAATGCAAGTACAGTCAACAAAAAGTACATTCGGCAAAAAAGCTTGTATTAAAAATGTAATTTTAACAAAAACTTATTACAAGCATTATAATATTTATTTGCAGTATGATGTAACTAGGTATGTTTGCTCGAGTGGAATCTTTCAACTAAAATTTTCAACCGATTGAGCTGAATTTTACACGCATGTATAAATCCGATGACAATGCAATATTATTATGCCGTAGAGCTGATCTGATGATGAAATTAGATGTTGGCCATAGGAACTCTGTAATAAAACGACACAACCGCATCGTACGGAGGTTCGGAACCCTACATGCGCGAGTCGTTCGCACTCGCACTTGACCGATTTTTTCGAAATTACATGAAAGATAATTAGGCGAGGGTTGGTGTACGAGAAATCAAGGAATTTTTAGAACAGAAAATTATCGCAGAAATCATTTTGTTTTACTTATAAATAAACAATTCTGTGATTTTCAATAATTTGTTGACTCAGGCGTTATTTTGCGGAGGTCCATATCAATAAACTAAAAGAATTTCCTTGCTCACCCGCGACCTTGAGATAGCTCAGTTTATGCGAAATATGCGTGTTCATGCAGTTCCTCCACCTCCACACTGTAAGAACACACACAAATTACACAAACCCATCTATCACCACCACCAAATCACACTGACGCGTTTCGAACTCAACCAGAGCTCATCTTCAGAGTAACACAACCGTACACCACGCTACCAGTTGTTAGAGTCTAAAAACGTTTAATTCTGTGATTTTAACAAATGTAGGTGTATCTGTTTTATTCTTTCACTACTTTCAGATCTGGAGATCTGAAACAGATTATTGACGGATCAGTTTTTAAATTGGCTTTTAATGAGAAACTTCTTCAAACATCCAGCTGTAAACATAATTTATTTCAAGAATTTGCACCTTTACGAATACGTAATTGCTTACCGAAAAAATTACATTTTAGCGAGTGAAGTTACAGCAAATCACATAGTAATTATATCTATATAAATTCATTACCATCCTCCCCGACTGCTGCTGCCGTATTTGGAATGATAATGCTCTCTCATAACAATATAACATTACAATTCGGTGCCAAATTAACATTACCATTTCAATTGTTCTGTTTGTTATTTAATTGAGGTTTAAACGCAGTTACATTTTGTCCCCAGGGCTTAGTATTTTAATAAACTAATGGCATTATTGCATCGTCATGTCTGACAGCCTGCTAAATACAAATGGTCTTTATTTGATTTATAGACTTTGACGATATATAGACGACGTTATTAACATGTTGACTGGCGGTCACTTGGTCAGGTTTTAACAAATTTTTTTTCTGAACAACCCTTTTTAGTCGAAAATGTGTCCAAAAGCTATTACGAAGTTTCTCTGTCCGTCTGACGTATGGTTGTTTTTTTTACTGATTTTTAGGATATCATGTATTACTTTAGGTAGTTATTATGGCTGCTACAAAAACGATTAAGTAATAAAACAAACTTAATAGCTCTGTGAGGTATAGAATTTGCGAGTCTATCTTCTATGTTTTCAATTCCCATGGCTCCACCATCCATACTAATATTGTAAATGTGAAAGTGTGTGTGTTTTTTTGTTTGTATGTTTGTCCGTCTTTCACGTCAAAACGGAGGTAAGGATTGACGTGATTTTGGTATAGAGATAGTTTATGGGCCAGAGAGTGACACAGAATACTTTTATCCCGGAAAATGCACAGTTCCCGAGGGAAAAGCGCGTGATGACCTAATTCCAAGCGGACGAAGTCACGGGCAAAAGCTAGTCTTACATAATTTCCAAAATTTGATTAGCCAAAAAATTTTTTATCGAACAAACTGCTCACAAAATTTGATTAAAATCTGTCGCGAAATGTGACCTGAAGAGAACATCGGACAAGCATACAAAATTTATTTTTGCGCTTGTTTGGCTAATTAATTAAAAGTTAAAAGAAATCCCCCTACAAGAAAAGTAAATTTTTCGATACACCTTCGATGGCAGTGGACGATTTTTCTACCACCCAGTAAAAACAATTTCAATAAATTATTTATGACAGTCATTACCTACATACATTGTATGTCCATTCCCAATGAAGTAAGCAAACGTCCCAGACACGTGATGATTTCGCACATCCACGGTGATATAGGAACGGAATGAGTGTGCCACGCAATTGGCTTCCAATTTCGCGCCCATGCATATGTAAACAGCTCGTGTTAAGGGCACGTTTTAGCTATTTTATCAGACGGCTAGAAATGAGCGTTTTGACCGCTTGTTTTAAAATCATTACCATCCGACTATCATCATCAACAACGGAAGGGCACTATAATCAAATTTGATTCAGCATCGAGACTGGTGTTTTGAATGATTGATTAAAAATAATTACCATCCAATGATTTTTCCTGGATTAGGGGCTGTTTCACCATCCATTGATTAGTTTTAATTGACAGTTAAATGTGATGCCATCTCCGTCTATTCGAACAAAACAAATAGAGACGGCATCACATTTAACCGTCAGTTAACACTAATCAATGGATGGTGAAACAGTCCCTTAGAATCGGTAGTTGCATGACCGCTTGGTTAAATACTTCTATCCTAAAAATTTTAGCACAGTGCTTCACCCCTTATCGACTAACTTTAAATGATGGATATCAGTGATGCCGTCTCTGTTTGTTTTGTCCGCATAAACAAAGACGGTATTACTTTTATCTGACACAGTTAGTCGAGAAGTGGTGAAACAGGCCCTTAAAATTTAAAAATTTCGGCTCTTTTATCCATTACAGTGTCTATTCTTGATTCTTATGTCCTATCAATCCTTAACAGTTAACTGGAAGAGATCTCTGTAAGGGATAAACTCGCTTTTGTACGTCTTTTTCTTTTGTCAAGTGTTAATTTCTTGTGCTCATGTCTGCTCATGTACAATAAATAGTTATAAAATACAATACAATACGACGAAAGAAAAACAAGCAGTAAGTAATTATAATATTGGATGTTCATTTGTATTTATCATTTCCTTCTAATAATAATGTTTCAATGTCTCTCTTTATTTCTTTCAGCCGATTGCATCGCGTCCTCTTAACTTATAAAAGTCCGAATGGCGTCGAGCGAAAAGGAATGCCATCCGTTATTCAATTAATAGCGCTACTTTTATTCTTTCACCTACAGTTTTTCGCCAACCACGCCACGAATCTGTTTATCCTAGTAACAGAATCTGATTGGAGATTAACATCCATTGATTAAAATTTTCACGGATAAATGTGATGCCGTCTTTGTTTGTTTTGTTCGAATAGACGGAGACAGCATCATATTTATCCGTCGAATAAAATTAATCGATGGCCAGTGAAACAGCCTCTCTTCTCTCCAAATCTAAATATTATTTATGAAAAAACTTGATAGTTTATTAGTTTTTGTTTAGTTCATTATTTTTTTATAGTTGGATAGCATTTTTTTATATGTAGGCAGGTATAGTTCAGTCAAAATTAATGTATTGAGCACAAGCTTCATCTGGAAAGAATTTGTTTGTCGCAATGTGGTGTACCTTTCGGCCCGTTAGGCCATCCGTTTTCCGTGCCCATCATATGGCCTGCCCATCGCTATTGCAATGAGCTGGTTACCTAATTTCCTTGACTACCTATACGAATGACCCTCGTTCCGTTGGAGCCGAAATATCCTCGAATGGAGATTGCGTATCGGCAAGGGCAGGCAGCTGCATCCAACCGAAGCGACTGAGGTCTATGTCCAACAGTGGACGGCCTATAATTTATAAGATGATGATGATGATGAATGTGGTATACATGGAACGATCAGTCATAGTGTAAGGTAGAGCTTTGAGTACTGGTCACTACCCGAGCTGTCGCCATCTTTAATTATAATGGCATAAAAACAGTTACGAGAAGACTTTAGGTATCTTATGTACAAACCAGAGGCTGTATTGCCTAACGTTTCTGACGATCGCGATCGCAATCAAATGACAGTTTTTGTATGCGAAACTGTCATTTGATTGCGATCGCGAGCACCAGAAACGCTAGGAAATTCGGCCTTAGGTTGGAATAAATCATCAATATACAGATTTATTGAGGTAATACCGCAGCCTCGATAGCAAATTATTAAATTAAAAAGTACAGGAATTCCATTAAATTACCGAAATCGAACCAGATGGTTAATAAAATTGATTTGGGGCATATCTCTTAACGGTTGATGTTGTGTGCTGGAAGAGGCAGAATTTAAACCATGGCTCTTTTTAACCTCTGATGCAAAAAGAGGGGGGTTATATATAAGTTTGACGCCAATGTCTGTCTGTCTGTGGCATCGAAGCTCTTTAACGAATAGACCGATTTCGATGCGTTTTTTGCATAGCGAGTTTCTTTACGGTTTCATTAATATCATTCTTTTTTTGTCAAGCCATGCACATTGTAATAAGGATGTTACTTTGATAAAAGTTATAGTCCATCATACTTATCCTGTATTCGCTCATGCCTAAAATGACACCATCTATTTATTTATTACATTCCGATTAAACCAGATGCGCAAAATAAGCCATTCCACCAAAAAAATCACTTCCTTGTGTAGGTAATCTTCGATTTTGTAATGTGGGGCAATGAGAATATGTTAAGATAGAAATGTAGTAAATACAGTGGCTTAGCTACCGGAGGGCTAGATGGGGCAGTGCCCCGGGGCCCCCCCAGCTCAGGGCCCAGACTGACTTACAAACTATAAATGATAAATCTGGAGTACATCGAATTCGGAACACGACGAATACCGACTGTTTACTTGGGGGCCCTAGTTTATTTTTGCCCCAGAACCTTTTGGTTACCTAGCTACGTTACTGGGTAAATAGGTACATAATGTAGTGTTTTGAAAAATGTGGTATTTTATTTACGTGGTATTTTATTAACGTGCATTTAGGCACGAAAGCCTGTATTTAACATGAACGCATAAAAGGTTTATAAAAACTTTTTTGATAACTCACGTCTTAAAACAAGTTAAGGTCGACATTCTTCTTCTTCTCTTCTTCTTTAGCGCGTTTTCACCCACCGTTGGGCATACGCCTCTCTAACCTTTCTCCATCCAGATCGACTATCTGTCTCTCTCTTCCAGACTGATCCTGATGTCTCCAGAATGTCATCGGACCATCGAGCAGGCTCGACATATCGGGTTAATTCATAGCCCTTCCTATAGGAGCAAAACGATCCGGCGGTGCTCGTGTTGCAACAGCCACCAGCAGTAGAAGCGTTACGATTTAGCTCGAAACATGTCAAGCTAAACTCGATTTAATACGTGCGTTATCCGGATTAACTTTCATTTATTAAAACTTACTGTAATATCTAAATTAACCTTTGTTTCAAGCCTTTGTTTCCACCCACTATAGGCAAACCCTGTTAAATCCAGTCCTAGCTTGTTAAACCCTTCCAGTGTTGTACATCGGCTTCATAGGGCTACATTTCACGGAACCCAGCAATAATTAGGGCCCCGACCATCGCTGGCGGGGTTTTTAATCGCCAATTTCGAACCCGGACGCTTGGCGAGGTGCTAATGAACGATTCTAATTAATTTTTGATCCTCTTTTAAACGGGCGGGCGGAGTTCGTTGGATAGATAAAAATGGCCATTTTGTAACGTTTGGTTTGCCTGATTTTGACGCATTGAAAAATCATGAGAGCTTTGAGATAAAAACGCATTTAGTGCCTTGAAGGCATACACATAAAAAATGCCTCATCATCATCATCATGTCAGCCGAAAGAAAGCCCTTTCTTACCTCTTTTGATCATGGACCGTTCGTTACTTTACTTACGTACAATCGAGTTCATAAGCTTGTGAGCAAAAATTTGATCAAAAATATCTAAACACGCTTCTACGCCGTTAACAATAGAAAAATGTTCAGATATTTTTGATCAAATTTTTGCTTACACATTTATGAACTCGACTGTACAATATTCTTTCATAAACTTCCATACAAAATAACCGTCAAGTACGTTCGTATAAAATAATAGTTACTGCTTTTATCCGTGTCTTAAAACGATTAACACTCACATTACCGAAAGAAAATTATTCCTTGCCTCTAACTTACACAAATTTTTGCTTACATGTACTAACCGATTTCTCCCTTAATTTTTACTTGCCCATTAAAGTTTCTGTCATACCATAGTATTACCGCATTGCGGTTGGTGAGCGGCGAAGTATAGTCGGCTTTAAGACGTTCTTTTAAGGGTCAAGAAAATGTTAACGTTGCCTTTTTTTCCGTGCAAGCTCTCAGAACAAAGAGTCGCGACACGCACGGGTTCGTGCTGCCATCGAGATTGGGCCTAGGGTTGTGACGTATAGCCAATCGATGTTATTACTGCTTTTTAGGGTTCTGTAGACAAGGTGGCAAAAACACTTATAGTTTTGCCAATTCGTCAGAGAGAGAGAGAGAGAAACATTTACACAACATATTCGATACACTTGGAAGGAAAGATCGAGGGGAAGAGAGGAAGAGGTCGACTCAATCGACAAAAGGATGGCTCAAAGGAGGGATGTGTGGGAGATACTCCACCGACAAGAGTATAACTCTTAAGTTAAAGAAGAAAAGAGAGAGATTCGATACACATAAAAATACATTAGATGGAAAGAATATCTTAGCTTAGAAAAAAATGTAGGGTATAAGTTCATCAATGGACGTGATTTTTTTATCTCGTGTAAACTCATAGTTTGGGGCATCGATGGATAAGTAGCTTTTTAAATAATTTGGGGTCGTGAAGGCGATCTTTTGATAGTGATTCGTTCACAAAAATTCAACTTTAAGTTGCAAATTTTTGTTAAAGTCGACCGGCACTCTAAAAGTCCAGGTAAAATAAATTTTACATTTCATTTAATGAGACTAAAAAGTAATCATACATCGCGAACGTGAGCATTACTTTGCAATCAAACAAAACGAAGATCGCAATAAATTTTAAATACATATTGGGTAGATCCAGTTATTGACGATAAAGTAAAATAAAATGTGCTCGTACCTACACCGTGCGTCCGGCGACAGAACACCAGGGATGCTAAAGTTAAACTGTTGGTTAAGTTTGCTTGAGAATCATTAGGTAGTGATAGTTAAAGAGTAAATTACTTTATAAAATAAAATACACCTATGTACTTCAAAAATTCAACACAAAATACAAAATAAAAATTGCGCTTGTTTTATACTTGGTTATACGGATTTATGAGTTTTTTGTACGGAACCCTATCCTGGGCGTGTCCGACACGCTCTTGTCCGGTTTTCTTTATTTAGAAATGTACGGCCATTGTAGATTAATGTATCGATGGTCCCAGCCGTAACTGATAGTAAAGTCGATATGAAAATTGGCTAGTTTTTTTTCCGTGGAAATGTCCATTTTCATCCACAATAGCCATTTTCGCGCCTGTGGCGATAAATGGAGCGATTTTAATGAGTTTCTTTCTAAAATAGAGTGCTTTTGAAATATGAAATAAATTGTATTGGCAAAGCAATTTTTTTTTGCATTATGCTAGTGGGATTTGTGGTGCTTATAAAAATTAAAAAGAGCCAAGTGCGTGTCAGACTGTGGATCAATGGTTCAGTACAAATTTTAGACCAGGTGTTTATTAATACCCAGTGTTAGCAGAGCCCCTTTCCTAAACGAAATGTACGCTGTGTGTACACGGTGTACGTAGACAGACCAATGACATAGACTAAGAAAAAATTTAGATTTTTTTTTAATTCAAAAATTCAATTCAAATTCAAAAAATCTTTATTGCCACCAAAAAGTAAATAAAACATGGTAAAACAAAATAATAAAAATGATAAAAAATATTAGTAAATTAAGAATAACATAAAAAAAGAATCTGTACTTAAATTATGGTGAATGTGTGTGTATGTGTGTGTGACAATGGGTCCCGGTCTCAGCATGTGCTGGACATCGGTCCAGCGCTGATTTTCAGACTGGGCCCTAGACCGACCTCGGTCGGACGCGAACAGCAAGGAATTCGCGGAGCGTATGTGTGTGCGTGTGAGCTTGTGCATTATTTGTGAGTATGTGTGATGTGTCTATGTGTTTTGTCCGTGCCTGCATGCTTATCGTGAGGGAATGTCAGGAGTTTTTTTGTGCTGATATCAGATGCTTATGGAGTGATTGTTTGAACTTTAAGAGAGGCATGGGTTCTCTTAAAGGAGGTGGCAGATCGTTCCAGATTATGGTGGCTGCAAATTTGAAACTCCCTCTATAGAATGCTGTCTTATGAGGAGGTACGGCAAGTTTTGTGCATCGGCTCAATGGCCTGGTCCGTGTGTCTTTGACCCATTTTAGTTTTTCAAAGAGGTAGTAAGGCTTCTGAAACTCTAGAATTTTCCTGACCGTATAAGCCAAATGTGATCTTCTCCGGTTTTCCATATTTAACAGCTTATTCTCGTTTAAATAAGGTGTAATGTGCGCTCGTTTGGGAACATCGTAGCAAAAACGTACACGTTTAGCCGGTAGAAGGCATTCCTAATTTTTATGTTCACGTGCTCCACGTATCGCAACTGTTCATCCATGACTATACCAAGGGTTTTTGCGTTCTCTACCTGAGTGATAGACTCAGTTCCTATTGCAATACGAGGTTTTTGCTCATTAATTTTTGTGCGTTGCCATTTATTACCTATAACTATGTACTTTTCCCCAAAGAAGTTTCTGTGTTTTTCCTATTGTTTGCGCTAACATTTAGGTATATCAAATTTCAAGTTTCTATGACAGGGAAATGGATTATTCGACGTCCTAAATTGGATACAAATATTTTGACTTTGGTTTTGGAATTAACAAAAAAACAAACAGGATCACATTGCAAGTTTCAATTTAACTTTGTTGTCCACTGTCCGTTCGTCTGTCAAGACCCTTTCTTTTAGCGTTTTTTTATATATCGATCGAGCTAAGAGTTAGGAAGAAAAGCGATTACCCTTTCCGGCCGGCTTGATACTGAGCGCGCATGCATCATCTTTCTAACCCCCGATGCAAAAAGAGGGGTATTATAAGTTTGACTGTGTGTGTGTGTGTGTGTCTGTATGTCTGGCTGTCTGTCTGTGGCACCGTAGCTCTGAAACGGATGGACCGATTTGAATGAGGTTATTTTTAATTGAAAGCACATTTTCTAGCGATAGTTCTTAGATACGTTTTATCAAAATCAGTTCTGCCGTTTTTTAGATATTGAACTTTGGAATGACAAAGTCGGGGTTTTCCAACTTTTTGTTGGTTAAATTATCACGAACCATAACTACTTAGTTGACATTTTAGTAAGCACTTATGAATGTGAAAAAATCTACCACCGGCTCGGAAAAACCTCTCAAGGTAAGGTATTAAAAAACACGCCTCAATTGAAGAACCTCCCTTATTTTGATAACCAAGTTAAAAATTAAATTTCACCTTTATTTATACTCACACAATCCAAACCATCTATCAAACTACGAAACCTCCTCTAAACTACAGTCCATTAGACAAGCGTTCAACGCTTTACAATAACCGTACAAACTTCCAAACTGGAAAACAATATTGTTCGGTAAGACAGCACTCAAATTGTTCGACCATCTTGTAGCTCTCGTGTTAACCTATTTCACTAGTTCTGGGGTAGTTCGGGTACGGTAAAAGTGCTAGCGGAAGCGACTAGCTTTATTAGAGAGAGAAAGAGAGAGAGAGAGAGAGAGAAATTAATTTACACATATTCGATGCACTAAAAATATATTAGATGGAAAGAAACAAAAAATAACATCGAATAGTATAATGCTACGGCAAGCCGCAACGCTGTTTTTCAGTAGGACCCATCTATTATTAATCTTATCAATCATCAATCCAATCAGTCCACATCCATACACTGCTGGGTAAAGGCCTCAAAGGCATTTTCACGCCACTTTGTCCGGTCCTGTGCTAGTCTCATCCACAGTTTACCAGCCGACTGCCAGATGTCATCCGACCAACGGGCGGGTCTGCCCACCGTTCTTCGACCCAGTGGCCAATTTAATCAATGTTGTACAAGGTGTTGCACGTGGTAGGACCTTGTGCAAGGTCCGCCCGGATTGCTACCACCATCTTACTCGTTAATCCTGCCGTGAAGTAGCAGTGCTTGCAGTGTTGTGTTTCGGCATGGAGAATAAGACAGCCGGTGAAATTATTGGCACTTGAGGTATCCCATCTTAGGCCTCTAGGTTGGCGACGCATCTGCAATACCCATGGTGTTTCAGATGTTTATGGACGGTGGTGATCTCTTACATATTTTATTATGTCCGTTCTCCTCTGTTCGCATTTCTCAACCGATCCTCGTGAAATTTTGTGAGTAGGTTTGATAATTTCATATACATGATTTTTTGAAGATCCAATTTTGAAAAAAAAAAAAACAAAACGTAAGAAACCATGACGGTAACAAAATGCAATGCGAATATTTACGGTGTTTCAAGCTACTTACCTATGCCAAAACACACAGAGCCACTATAGTATAAGGAGTTTATTGGTCAAGATGTATCTCAACTTTGATTAACCCGCTGCATCGTCCGCTAATGCTTCCGCTCACTCTATGCTCTCACCCTTACCCAGTTTCTGAAGAAGCAGCTTCAACTTAATTAGTGATCGACAAGTCTTTAGTACAAAACGTAAGTGGAGTTAGAATCGTGGGGCCAATGATTACATGGGACGCCTTTAGGCGTGCTTTCCAAACTAAAACTTTGCTACAAAAACTAGAGATTATTTATCTTTATTACGTACTTCTTTCTAATATTATAAACACGAAAGTTTGTATGTATGGATGTATGTTTGGATGTTTGTTACTCTTTCACGCAAAAACTACTGAATGGATTTGCATGAAATTTAGCATACAGGTAATGTATGTATACCCCGGATTAACTAACATCTGGTCTGGTAGTATGGTGTACGGTTGTGTTGCTCTGAAGACAACTTCAGGTTGAGTTCGAAACGCGTCAGTGTAGTTTGGTGATAGATGGGTTTGTGTGATTTGTGTGTGTTTAATTTACAGTGTGGAAGTGGATGAACTGCATGAACACGAATGTCTATAGCTATCATAAGGTCGCGAGTGAAAGAAATTCTTTTAGTTTATTTACTTATATCGTTTCTGTCAAAATTTAAAAAAATGTCTGAGCTAGCGAATCCCAGCCATATAACGAGTCAAAGCATTAGCTGGAGTACCCTACAATACGTGCCGGAGTGCCGTGCGATTTTGGCGTTCCCTCTTCCATACAGTCCTCACATGTATCTGTTTTACAAAGACACGTCATTGACATTAGAAGAAATGTTATAGGAATATACGATATATCCAAGCCAAAATTGTATTAATAATATCCATATTCATCCATCCATCCAATATAAGATATAGTACATTGTGTTATAAGGGCGGTAAATAAGGAATTACGAACCAGAGTCTATTAGAAGCCCGAAGTCGAGGACTGCGTGCTTTAATGAGTAGATATTCGTGATTCTAGTATCGCTCGTGCGACATACAATCTTTTTCATTTAATTTGCGAGTAATCCATACTAATACTAATATTATAAATGCGAAAGTGTGCGTGTTTGTATGTTTGTGTGTTTGTGTGTATGTTTGTCCGTCTTTTACGTCGAAACGGAGCGACGGATCGACGGGAGTTTTGGCATAGAGATAGTTTATAGGTCAGAGCACATAGGCTACTTTTTATCCCGGAAAAATGCACAGTTCCAGTTAATATATAAGACCACAGTTATTTACTGGACTTACATTGTCAGTGTGTAGTGTAGCCATCTTAATAGGCTTGTTGTCTATTACTTAACATTTTTGGAATCAATCCAAACGCAAACTAAACCACTTTTAACTGTATCTCCGTAACATTCCGCATTTGAAAGTTGAACTTTGACCTCGTCACCGGGTCAAACCGCAAATTACATATCTCTATAAGTACACACTACTCTGTTATAACTCGCTCTTGCTATCACACCCTAACATAACAACCTTCCTGGCTGTGTGAGCAGGAGAGGATAACCAAGTTGTACGAAAGGTTTCGGATAGCGCAGTCTGGGACGCTGCCAATCGTGATCATTGCTACCGGCCAATTAGAAGTAAACGAGTACTATATTTAAGAATGGAAACGTGTGTTCTATTTTTGAAAATGCAGCGGGATTTATTTGAAAACGGGGTAGTTGAATGGAAAAAGTTTGAACGGTTATAACCGGCCAGTTTTAATGATATAGAGGATAGCTTCTATGAAAAAAGAGATAGATTTTCAAGAGTTTTAATTTTGAATTAGACTTGAAAGACTGCTCGTGAAAGGAAACCGAGCAAGTTGCCCGAGTAGATATGTTCCCTTCTTTCCAGGGACATGGAAAATAAAAGTATTGCCGATATCTACGTTATCAATTAACTAAAAATGAAAGAGATAATGGGCGAATATTATTTTCCTCTATCTTAACCTCTACGCCGGAATAGAATATTTCGAGTACTGCTGCTCAGCAGTAGCATTTCCTACAGAGTAAGGTACTTGTCTAGCTGACCTACATTATATTTGAACTGATGACCAAATGAGTTTTATGAAAGGTCGCCTTTATCATCTATGCACCTCAATCGCTGTAGAATGCGTCTCTTTCCAAGAAGTCTCAACCTCGCTTAATAAAATTGAAGCTTGGCCAGTTGTACGCACACAAGTGTAACCACCGCGTGTGCCCGCGCAAGTGTGTGTGTGTGTGTGTGTGTGTGTGTGTGTGTGTGTGTGTGTGTGTGTGCGTGTGTGTGCGTGTGCGTTAAACAGATTTTGATAGATGTTTATAGTTTCATTAAATTTTACGTAAAAATTTGAAAAGTACTAATGAGAGACTTTTTTTTATTTGGTACTTTGCCCAATTATGTATAATGCCCAGGCAAGTAATTAATTGAACAGTTTTTATCAAATAAATTAAATCAGTACGTATTAATAATTGGTCCAAGTTCGTTCTCAGTTTAGTATTTCACATAATTACAGGTCTACAATTGTAAATTGTAGTGTAATCTACAAGGTGAGCGCCAACTTTCTCGGAAGTAATAGAACAGTTTATAAATACTTGATGATGGCTGAATGTGCGGTGACCTAGATCGCTGTGACGTCATCAAGCAAGCAACGATTAAAAAAAATCTATGCGTTTTAAAAAACACTAGCCGCTTAGTGAGCTTTTTAGGGTTCCGGAGCCAAAATGGCAACAACGAAACCCTTATAGTTTCGCTATGTCTGTCTGTCTGTCTGCTTTGCTCAGGGACTATCAATGCTAGAAAGCTGTAATTTTGCACGAATGTATATGTAAACTATGCCGTCAAAATGGTACAATTAAAATATACAAAATATTTTTTTTTGTAGTACCTCCCATAGACGTAAAGTGGGGGTGATTTTTTTTCTTATCCAATCTTGTAGTGTGGGGTTGGTATCGTTGGATAGTTCTTTTAGAAGCATTAGGGGGTTTCTAAAACAATTTTACGATTCAGTGATTCGTTTGCAAAATATTCAACTTGAAAGCCTGCTCGTTTGCCATCCAGTCGAATAAAAAAAAATCATCAGCCAAAAGTCGTCCACTCCTAACCCCTCAAAAATAGTTTTTTTTTTTTTTATAATTGCCCTTGCTTGACTCACAATAAAGTGTTTTCTCACTAAGAACCATTCTAAAGTTAAAGTCGTTTAGAAGTCGGCTGCTCTACGGAAAAACAAAGTAACTAACATTTTTGACAAAATCGGTTTTTTTGTATTTTTGGCACTTTCAGATGATGACGGATGTTGCTACGTTCACAGAATCACCAAAAGAGCCTTAGTTTCAGAGATAAATTTTCACCAAACAAAGTAACTGCAGGCACTGACTCAAAATATCTACGGAAAAACAAAGTAACACGCAATTACAACGCATAAATGAAGTAATTGCATGTCGTTTACTTTGTTTTTAAGTTGTAATTTGATCTACTTTGTTTTTTGTTCGGTAAATCTATTTTTATTGAGTCTCTGATTTAGTAAAAACAAAAGTAAATAGCATTACTTCGTTTTTGTAGTGTAAAAAAGCGTCAAAATTACCAATTTATCTACGCAAAAACAAAGTAACTACATGTCAAGGGAAAAAGAAAGTAATTGAATGTGAGTTACTTTCTTATTACAATTTTATTTCAATAAACTTCGTTTTTAAACATCATTTACTTTGTTTCTATATTGTTAAACTGCTTAATTAAAACATTTTGAAGATACTGTTTTGGCACTTACTTTATTTTTTTGTTGCTTTCAGGAACATGACAGATTTAGATCTTGTCGAAATTCATTCTCAACGGAACTTTTTCAAGAAGTTATGTTTCTAAATAGTAGCTTGAGGTAGAAATAAATAAGAATTAATATGTGCTAGTAGTTTACGTTCACAGTTTATTTTGCAGTTAGCTCAAAGTAAGTAGAAAAGTGAAAATTACGATACATTTTATTGGTGTTTTGATGATTAGTTATTTATTAGTACAATACCTGAAGAATAATCCATACTAATATTATAAATGTGAAAGTAACTCTGTCTGTCTGTCTGTCTGTTACGCTTTCACGCCAAAACTCTGGACTGATTTTGATGAAATTTGGTACAGAGATAGACTAGACCTTGGGAAAGAACATAGGCTACTTTTTATTCCGAAAAAAAGGCTTGAAGGGGTTGAAATAGGGGATGAAATTTTATATGGAAGTTCGTCATTTTTAAAGATAAAAGCATGAAACTTGGCATTTAGGCAGTTAATAAGAAATAAGTAGATATTTGTTCGAGCGTTTTTGAAAATTCGCCCTGTGAGGGGGTGAAATAGGGGATGAAAGTTTATATGGAAGTTCGTAATTTTTAAACAAAAAACTATGAAGCTGATATTTAGGCAGTTAATAAGAAATAAATGGATATCTGTTTGAGCGTTTTTGAAAATTCGACCAGTGAGGGGGTGAAATAGGGGATGAAAGTTTATACAGATGTTCGACATTTTTAAAGATAAAACCATGAAACTTGACATTTAGGCAGTTAATAACAAATAAGTAGATATGGTGGTTTGACCTATCGCCTCTCAAGCTGAGGGTCGTGGGTTCAAATCCCGGCTCGCACCTCTGAGTTTTTCGAAATTCATGTGCGCAATTTACCACGAGCTTTGCGGTGAAGGAAAACATCGTGAGGAAACCTGCACAAACCTGCGAAGCAATTCAATGGTGCGTGTGAAGTTCCCAATCCGCACTGGGCCCGCGTGGGAACTATGGTTCAAGCCCTCTCATTCCGAGAGGAGGCCTGTGCCCAGCAGTGGGACGTATATAGGCTGAGATGATGAAGTAGATATCTGTTCGGGCGTTTTTGAAAATTCCAACTTTGACGGGGTGAAATAGGGGACGAAAGTTTATCGAAGATAAATTGAAGAATCTTTATAAAACTTGGCATCTGAGCATTTAATAAAAAGTAATTAGATATTAGTTCGAGCATTTTTGAAAATTTGGCCTGTAAGGGGATGAAATTTATATGGAAGGAAGGAAAAAAACTTCCCAAAATAACTATTCAACGCGGACGGAGTCGCGGGCAAAAGCCAGTAATACATATATCATCATCAGCTGGAAGACGTCCATTGCTGAACAAAGGCCTCCCCCTTAGAACGCCACAATGAACGACAACTCGCAACTTGCATCCACGCAGTTTCCCGCAATTCTCACGATGTCGTCAGTCCACCTGGTGGGAGGCCTGCCATGCCAACGCTTTGTCTTCCGGTTCGTGGTCGCCACTCGAGGACTTTTCTCCCCCAACGATTATCTGTTCTTCGACCGATGTGGCCTGCCCATGGCCACTTCAATTTGCATATTTTTCCAGCTATGTCAGTGACTTTAGCTCTTCGACGCATTCCGTATTCCGGATTCTATCGCGCAAAGAAACTCCATAGCTCGTTGCGTGACTTTGAACCTCTCTAAGAGGCTAACAGTCCAGGACCACGTCTCAGCGCCATAAGTCAACACTGGAGACACACACTGGTGACTGGTCGACTGGTCTTCAGGCACTGCGGAATATTGGACGAGAAGACATCACGAAGTTTCCCGAATGCTGTCCATCTAAGTTGGATTCTTCGGGTGACCTCTTTGTCGAAGTTAGACTTACCCAATTGGACAACTTGTCCAAGGTAAACATAGTGGTCAGCAACTTCGAGTGCGTTGTTCCCAACGATAACCGACACGGGTGTGACATGGACATTTGACATGATTTTAGTCTTGCTCATGTTCATCTTAACCTTCCTGTTGAGAGACGATACTGAGGTCACTGAGCATAGTATTGAGCTCCTCCGCCATTATGACTATAATCATCGGCAAAACGTAGATGGGTGATGTACTCGCCGTTGATATTGATGCCGAACTTGTTCCAGTCCAAGAGCTTGAAAACGTCCTCCAACGTATTTGTGGAAATAACGTTTTGGAGAAATAACGTCTTCCTGTCTCACACCTCGCTGCAGTTGGATTAGTTTTGTACTCTCGTCCTGCAACCGGATCGACATAGTGGTACTAAACTGCTGTAGTGGTAAACTATTTAACACCTCGATGTATCTATAGTCAACATGGCATCGCTGAAGGGACTGCAATACAACCCAGGTCTTGATTGAATCGAAGGCTTTTTCACTGTCCACAAACGCTAAACATAGTGGCCGATTATACTCCTCGGTCTTCTATATAATCTGGCGGAGCGTGTGAATATGGTCTATGGTGCTAAAGCCTTTACGGAATCCAGCTTGTTCGGGACGCTGGAAATCATCAAACCTTCGCTCGAGACGATTCGTAATGACTCTCGAAAACAACCTGTATACATGGCTCAGGAGTGAGATGGGTCTATAGTTCTTCGATAAGGTATTGTCGCCTTTTTTGAAGAAGAGCACCACCACACTCCTGTGCCATGCTTCCGGCGTAGTACCCTCGAGTATGACGGAATTAAATAACCTCTGGAGGACTACAGGTATCGGTTTACCACCCGCTCTAAGAAGTTCTGTCGTGATTCCGTCATCTCCCGGAGCCTTGTTGTTTTTAAGTTGTTTGAGAGCCACTCTAATCTCGTACAGGCTGATATCTGGGATGTGTTCAGTGTAATGACGGGTTAGTTTAGCTCTGGTGTCTGAAAGCTCAAGCTCAAGCTGCACTCACAACGGGCTTCTGTGTCGAGGCATATAACTGCATATATCTGTTCGTAAAACCTTTCGAGCTCTCTCAACAACTCCGGTTTCGATGAGATGATACTGCCATCGTCGATCTTCAACTTAGTCATTTGGCTTTTCCCAATAGACGAATTCTTTGCAAACTCTTTAGAGCCCTGGTTCCGCTCAATTGCTTTCTTAATACGTGCAATTGCTTCCTTAATAATACATTTGGAAGTTTCCATCACCATGCAAAGAAGGGTTAAATGGTTGACTACTTAAAATTTCTGGTTTTGTTATAAAATGTGTCAACAACATAATGGTTATCAGAGATAAGACTTAAAAAAATTATTACCAATGTTAATAATAATTAAAGTTAATAGTGCCTATTAATTGCTGCTATCAGTAGAGTGGCTTTTTTATTGTGTTTTTGAATTGAATCGTGCAATAAAAGTATTAGAAACTTACACCTAAGATGTTTTAGTGTATATTGGTACCTATAATAATTTAATATCTTATCACATTAAGCAATCCCGCGGGTCCCCCAAATGACAATCCAAGTACCCCCCCAGCCCTAGGTTTGCCTATTAACCTTGTTACTTACTAAGCGATTTTAAAAAGTAAATGACTTTTCACTGTTTAGAAAGAATTTTTAGTCTTTAAATTTCTCCCTAACACTTGTAAAAAAAAGGTAAGTACTATTACTTCATTATTAAATTTAAACTTGTGTGAGGAATATTCCTAATTACAATCAAAAAATAAAGTAAAAGTATTTACTTTGTTTTTGACTTAACACATTTATTAAAAAAATAATTAATTTACTACGGAAAAACATTTTTTGGCATTTAAAAGAGAACTAAAAACAAATTGTCATAAAATAGTTATACGATAGGTAGAGCAAATTATTTGACACATTACTACATTAAAAAAATGGTGGAATAGTTAATAGAACTTTTTAAATTAAGTTTTTTCGGTTTTTTCTTTCTCCTGTAAAATTTACTAAACTGCAGTTACTTTGTTTTACCGTAGAGCAGCCGAAGTGGTATAAAGGCAGCGCGCGCTCCACTGATCCCGGGCGCGGAACTGGCCACATTAGCAGTATCTCTTTATCCCGCGCGGACAAATCTACAGAGTTCCGGCGGGACACAGTCAAAGACAGAGGTTTTATTACTGCAGTTTGTAATCAACCTTTTAAAAACTATAATAATCTATTACTCTTATTAGTATAATAGTCTAACATCTGGTAGCATGGTGAACAGTGTTGTATTACTTTGACTTTGAGGATGAACTCTGCTGAAGTTCGAAACTGACGTATAGTGTGATTTTGAACATAAAACTACCGTGAGACTCACTCATATTAAATATATTTTCCCGGATAACTCACGTCTTAAATCGAGTTTAGCTCGACATGTTTCGGGCTAATCCGTAGCCCTTCTTCCTCGGAGCAACGCGACTCGGCGGCTGCTGCAACACGCGCACTGCGCGCCGCCGCTCTGCTCGGGCGAATACCCGACGAAACTGACACCGGCACACAACTACCCCCGTTTTCATCATCATTTATGATATTAGTGATAGCTGCGATTGTTTTGATTTTTTTTGTGTATCTATGTCTCAGTTTGTATTTTCAGTACAAGTTACAATTGACAAGCTGTAGTCTCTTTTCAAAGCATACTGTTAAACAAAGTCTACTTGTAAATTGTAACATGTAGCTTCGTCAAATAGGGCACTGAGCATGCTGAACAGTTGTATTATGAGATATCCGAACCTAAGCAACTTAGAAAACTTGTAAAGCTCCCGATATTTTCATTCCAAAGTCCAGTATCTCAAAAAAGCAAAACCAATTCTAATGAAACATAGCTAAGCTAAAAAAACCGCATCGAAATCAATCCATCCAGACAGAGAGACATTGGCGTCAAACGTATAACACTCTTCTTTTTGTTTGAGGGGTTAAAAAAAGTCTTGAAGCACAGAGAGACAACAAATAAATAAATAAAATAAATATCACGGGACAATTCACACCAATTGACCTAGTCCCAAAGTAAGCTTAGCAAAGCTTGTGTTATGGGTACTATGCAACGGATAAACATAATTATATAGATAGATACATACTTAAATACATATTAAACACCCAAGACCCGAGAACAAACATTCATTCATTTGTTTTTTTTTTGTTTGTGGGAAATATTAGAAGGGTTCTGTTTTCTCCTTTGAGGTAAGTAAATTCCTAAAAACTTGCTTTGATTCCTATTTTGTGTCCACTGGTTGTATTGTAGCTGTTGAAGTCAAGTTCGAGCGGCATAAACAGCGGCCGTTCAAAGCTCAGCTATGATTAAGTTTACAACTTAAATCCGGACCGTATACAAATGCCTGCATATTTTATGCCGATGAGACAGAAAAACTATTTAATTTTGCTTCGTGTCTGAATAAAAAGTTCGAGGATCTTCGTTCGGATGGATTTTTAAGTCAGTTGCGAAGAGAAAAATTGTTTTTTAAATATTTACGTTTGTATGTTTATAGGATTTGCTTGCTTTTTTAAAAAAAATTGACTTATAACTGCAGGGCTACTACGAAACTCGAAACTCGAAGTTCGAGGCGTGCGGTCCCTCTGACACTTATACTATTTAATACGAGTGAGAGGCACGGTCAAATCAATGGGTCACTATGGGTGACACTATTTCCCGGACGTACATACCGACACGGAAATACTTTGTGACACCAGAAGCCGTGGTGGCCTAGTGGTTTGACTTATTGCCTCTCAAGTAGAGGGTCGTGGGTTAAAACCCCGGCTCGCACCTCTGAGTTTTCCGAAATTCATATGCGGAATTACATTTGAAATTTACCACGAGCTTTACGGTGAAGGAAAACATCGTGAGGAAACCTGCACAAACCTGCGAAGCAATTCAATGGTGCGTGTGAAGTTCCCAATCTGCACTGGGCCCACGTGGGAACTATGACCCAAGCCCTCTCATTCTGAGAGGAGGTCTGTGCCCAGTAGTGGGACGTATATAGGCTGGGATGAAGAGAGGGACGGTACGATACGGACTTCGAGTTTCGTAGTAGCCCTGCTGACCCGTGGTTGACCCCTATTTTACTTAATGAAAAGAACAAGTGCAAATGCAAGTGTCCCAAACGACCAGCCTTACAATTTTTTTCTTTGCGGTGGTGACAGCTATGACTCATTAAAATCAGTTCTGCCATTTTTGAGATATCGAACTTTAAAACGACAATGTAAGGGGTGCCAGTTAGATTATTACCATTTCGATTACGGAATCCTAAAAGTTAACACTCGTAAAGAAAGTATCCCCGATAACCATATCGCAGGGCGGCAGGTGTATTTCTCTGTAGAATTCCTAAACTGCCAATGTCCCTATTCCAACATGTTCGAACATGTTCCAACTACTATGTTCCCGTTCTAGATAGGAGTTGGGGATTTACGAGATATTGGGAAGGTAGAGTTGCCACGGATGCCAACCTATAGACACCTATAAAATATGTGTATAGATTAGGTGCCTAGTTTTAGAATGTACCTACTTATATTTGTTTTGCAGGTGGTAGGACCTCGTGCAAGGTCCGCCCGGATTGCTACCACCATCTTGCTTGCTAATCCTGCCGTGAAGCAGCAGTGCTTGCACTGTTGTGTTTTGACGTAGAGAGTAAGACAGCCGGTGAAATTACTGGCACTTGAGGTATCCCATCTTAGACCTCTAGGTTGGCAACGCATCTGAAATCCCCCTGGTGTTGCAGGTGTCTGAGGGCGGTGGTGATCTCTCACCATCAGGAGACCCACTTGCTCGTTTGCCATCCAGTCGAATAAAAAAATAAAAAGATTTTTTTTTGTGGTACTTATATTGTATTAATTGTATTATACTAAGGGGTTGTTTCACCATCCATTGATTAGTGTTAACTGACAGTTAAATGTGATGCCGTCTCCATTTGTTTTGTTCGAATAGACTGTGGTCATTAGGCAGTAGGTACTGTTTAATGTAGAATAACGAGTTGAGAAAACGTTCAGAATGTAGATGAATGTATTGATCATGAAATTAATTAATAATGGATGATAACGGGATGTAACGTTTAGGTAATGAAATAAATGTAAACAAACTTCAGCTGAAAAATTTGGTACATTCAAGGATTTTAAA
Source organism: Choristoneura rosaceana (assembly GCA_037349165.1). NCBI lineage: Eukaryota > Metazoa > Arthropoda > Insecta > Lepidoptera > Tortricidae > Choristoneura > Choristoneura rosaceana. The sequence continues at coordinate 6,299,075 of JAZBNJ010000013.1, forward strand.
AATTTATTTACTTATCTATTAGTATACATACAAACTAGACTAGTATATTTCTATACAGAAATGTAAATATTTAGATAGTTTAATGGAGAAATTTCACTACTTATGACACCAATTGACGTTGTTTTATATTGATTTTTTTAAATACCTGTCCAAACCAATTACATATGGGTACACTCCATCAACTGATTTTTAACCAATTCGTGATACATAATATATTAGTGACAATATTTTTTACAAATATAGCGGATTTATACCACGGCAAAACCCACAGACGCTGGCCTAACCTAACCAACAAAAAGTTGGAAAACCCCCGACTTTGTCTCAACAAAGTTCAATATCTCATAAACGGCTAAACCGATGTTGATAAAACATATCTAAGAACCATCGCTGGAAAACTTGATTTCAAATAAAAAAAAAAAGCATTCAAATCGTTCCCCCGTTTAAGAGCTACGGTGCCACAGACAGACAAACACAGCGGTCAAACTTATAACACCCCTCTTTTTGCGTCGGAGGTTAAAAAAACAACTATTTACTAGTTAATTTAATAAATTGTACTCTTCACAATAACCTCTACACTCATGAAACTCCAAGAATTCCGGGCTGTAAAATAAAAAAGCCCTACAAAAATAACTTCCCACCTCCGGAATAACCTTCAAAAAGCGACATTACTCCATATTACTTGCATATTTTTTATTACATACACAGTAAACTGGGCACATGGAACCTACAACGTTTGCATTCTTTGAAAATACTCCGTAAAACCAAGCGTTGTGAGTGTGAAATTCTTTAGAAAGTATAACCACTTATATTACTTTTATAGCCCCATGAACAGACGACTCTCTTCGTACGAGCTTCAAGCTATAAACAAAAAATGACAAATTTATACCATGAATACAAATTGCTTCTCGTTGCCTCCGGTTTCGCTTACATTAAATAAACTTTTTGAACTACTACTATAAAATGCAAGTTCCTAATCCTCGCTGGGCTTGCGTGCGAATTACGGCCCAAGCTCACTGATGCTGAGGAGGCCTGTGCCCAGCAGTGGGACAAATAGGCTGGGATAGTGATGATGATGACGAATGCAATGGCTTTCTACTGAACGACATATTATAGTTATATTAAAAAGGAAAAGTAAAAGGTAAGCAAGCATTATTATTATTTATTACAACAGAAAGAAATAAGACATACGAGTAGAAGGTTGGTAATAATGCATGAAAAATAAAATGTACATAGAAAATTAACAATTGTTTCCATTGTTCCTATTTCATTTCCTCTCAATCTACCTAAAAAACAGAGTGTAAAACTCGAACATTAAACCCATTTTCCTCTCGACGTGTCTATCCGCCCTCGCCGTACCGGCTCGGTTGGCAATGTGAGCGTCTTGGGCAAAATGGGGCGTTTTATGCTCTCGTTATAAGCTACTACTGAAACGAAAAATACGCCTTCAGAATACTTTAAACATTTTATGAGCATTTGAAGAAGCTAATTTTTGACCTTGCGTCAAATATAACGATTCGAATTCACGTTGAACCGCTAATCGTGGCAGACAGACCTTTTAAGGCTCTTAGGGATTACGCTCAAATCTGGATCGTAAAGCTAAAGATGTTGCTTGATTTTAGAAATGGGTTATTTAAAGAACCGGGCTTTACGTAAATTCATACCAATATTGATCATTTTCGAACCCATGTCACACCTATTATTACAGAATATATAATCGTACTAACGTGCGCGTGCGCGTGCGTAAAGTGTGCTTTAAAAATTCAAGGGTTGCCCTCGATTTCTCTAGGATTCCATCATCAGATCCTGACTTGGTGTGAAATGATGATGACGTCAAATTTGAAATTCGGCCCAAAATTGGCGGAGTTATCGCACAACAATCATAAAAAAAAACATACACCCGCATTGGGAACCTCCTCCTTTATTGAAGTCCGTTGAAAAGATTCGCAACCTTAAGCTTACCTATTCATAGCGAAACAATGCTAGTCCAAAATTATAAAAACTTGGTCCTTCTAAATTCTCGCGAGCTTTAGGTGTTTCATGAATAAAGTGACCAGACGTCCCGTTTCGAACGGGACTGTCCCTTTTTTTGATTACGAGTCCCGATGTCCCCAAAATGAAAACCGGGACGCGAAATTGTCCCGTTTTCAAAAGTCGCGCAAAAATTCAGTTCTAAAGGTGAGGTTGGTAACTAAACTAAAAACTGGAATTCAAGACCTCAAAATCTACTACAATGTTGCCACTGAAATAAGATGTGTGTACAATAGTACATTCCTTTTTTTTTAAGCACACGACATAATATTCTTTTTATTAGTAATTTCGATTCTATAATTTAAAGAAGTAATTTTCTTTACTTACTTTTACATAAATACTAGACGCCTGAATAAAAACTTAAACATTTCGTAATTTTTGGTTGAAAAACTGGTATTGTGCTTGTATTTCTTCAGGTATTCATAACATTTGGTGCAATTATTTACAATTAAGATAAAATCAAACTAATATAGAGCATTTGTCTCGTATTATGTATGTATATAAGTGCTAACTAAAATTAGAGCGCTGTTTTTAGAGTTCCGCACCCAATGGATAAAATCTATTACTAAGACTCAGTTGTCCGTCTGTCATTAGACTGCATCTAAACCATGGCAGTTGAAATTTTCACAGATAATGTATTCTGTTGCGGCCTTATGGTCGTTATGTTATATGTTGTTATCAAAAAATACGAAAAAAACGGAATAAAATAAATATTTAGAACTACACTGTGGTAGAACATCGCAACCTCTTACTGTTTATGTTCCTTAGTATAAAATTGTCTCAGTGTCATGTTAGTTGAGAGTTGAAAATAAGTTAGTATTTTTTTTTCACAAAATCCTTATTTAATAACAATACAAGAAATCAAATTAAAAAAGGTTATTATTATTCCCCTCAATGGCGGCCTTAAGGCTTGGGCCAATGTCAGTTAAATTAAAGATAAATATATTCTTCTTCTTCACGTTGTACGGTGATTGTAGTTTTTGCAACTTGATAGCAAAGTTCCAGAAACCACGCGGAGACAACTTGCGCATTAAAAAATGTCGGACACGAGAGCAATATAGAATTTTGTGATCACTGTTAAAAAAGGTTGGTGAAACCTGAACAGTTTATTTGACAGTGACAGAAGTGACACTGATAGATTTGAAAATGACAAATCTGTCGTAGATTTTGTGGTCTTGAATTCCAGTTTTTAGTTTAAGGTGGACATAAAAAAAACGTGCCAAGAGTTTCATTCTTACTTAAAAGCATCACCAGCTGTTTTAAAGCAAATTTGTTACTCTGATAAATAGAACTAAACATTTTGAATATAATTTTTTTTTTAATTTTGACTATAATAACAAATAACTTTTTCTAAATAAATGTCTTTAAAAATTTTTTTTTTATTGATTACCTGTTATTTGACCTAAATGAACTAATGTCCCGTTCTGAATCCAGAAATAAATGGTCACGTTATTCATGAAATGTGGAAAGCTTAAAAAAACTAACTTGACTCTCAAAATCCGTAACAGCAGGGCTACTCCGAAACTCGAAACTCGAAGTTCGTGTCGTGCAGTCCCTCTGACACTTATACTATTTAATACAAGAGCGAGAGAGACCGCACGACACGAACTTCGAGTTTCGGAGTTAGCCCAGCAGGGTAACAGGCAAACAATGCCTTGCGCTCGCCGGAAAGTGCAAAAAAACCCTCTAGACTTCGACCTAACAATGGAATCTCTTTTTAACTCGATTTCATGTCTCAAAAGTTTATCTAGGTTTTTTAAAGCTTATCTTCTCTTTGTTACATTATTAGCTGTTGTTTCAGTAGCTTTTCAAATGTAAAGCGAAAACGTGTTTCGAAAAAAGTAAATAATTGAGTAACTAATTATTGTATTAGTCTTGTGGGTAGAGGCAGAGACTACTAGAGTTATCTCTTTCCAGACAGAGGCACATTTTACGGGCTTTTTGGACTATCTACTTTTTTGACTATTTTTAATTTTAAAACACATTGGTTCTTACTATATCCTCCTGAGTCCTGAGATTTTTTAACAAACATAGAGTTAAATGAACTAAAAGAATTTCTTTGCTCACCCGCGACCTTGAGATAGCTAAGTCTATGCAAATTATGCGTGTTCATGCAGTTCCTCCACCTCCACACTGTAAGAACACACACAAATTACACAAACCCATCTATCACCACCACCACAACACACTGACGCGTTTCGAACTCAACCAGAGCTCATCTTCAGAGTGACACAACCTTACACCATGCTACCAGTTGTTAGACTAACAAACCACCACCACTGTTGTGTAATTTGTGTGTGTTCTTACAGTGTGGAGGTGGAGGAACTGCATGAACACGCATAATTTGCATAGACTTAGCTATCTCAAGGTCGCGGGTGAGCAAAGAAATTCTTTTAGTTCATTGATATGGACCTCCGCAAAGTAACGCCTGATTCAATAAACATAGAGTTTAAGACCTAGACGTGGTTGACCTGCTTTGTTATTTCGAATATTATTTCAAAATTTTTAGAATTCTTTATTCAATGAACAATTTGTACTTTTTAAAGTACATTCGGCCGTTATTCTTAGTGTTAATTAATCCTTTATAAAGTACGCGAGGACTTAGGAGGATATGTACGTACCTACGTGATGCCGTATTTTTATTACTTGTTTAATTTGAAACATTTTAACTGTTAAGAAAAATTCACATTGTCTCTGTACGATCTCCCAAACTCTGCATCTATTATTACGAGTATGTAGGTATTCAACAGAGCTAGCAAAAGCTGGGAACCAAAACGTTACAGAAGAATTTTTATATTTGGCATTCAGAGCGAGGGACACTGTAATAAAATGTAATACGGAGTATCTAACATTGCGCTGTATACTTTTCTTCGCTCAGTCTATGTCATGATTTAGTTTTTTATTATTCGACTGGAAGCAAAAGAGCAAGCAAAGGGCCTTCCTTTAATCACCCTTAACTGATCAGCATATTTACTACTATGTTTTTATAATTAAATAACTTTGGCCATGATTCATCAGTTATAACACAGGATCGAAGCAAAATGAAATTCTCACGTTGTTGAACTATCTACGCAAAAATCCGCATTGTTCAATTGCTTTAAACTAAAACTGAAAGAAACGTTTCGATAATGATGATGATGTGGGGGTCTACTATGAAATTCGACAAACAACCAAGCAACCAAGCAACCAAGTGCAAGCAACCCTAGGAAATATTTCTTACCCTATCGTGTTCTTAACTCGTGGAATGCTCTCCCCAAACTTGAGATAAGTGCACCTTCAGTGAACAGTTGTAAAAATAGACTAGACAGACACTTAAAAAGAAAGACTAAAACACAAGTGCAGTGATGTACACGCATCAGCTCTAAGAGCTGACAGTGTATTATTTCAATAATCATCATCTCAGCCTATATACGTCCCACTGCTGAGCACAGGCCTCCTCTCGGAATGAGAGGACTTGGGCCATAGTTAACTCGCGGGCCCAGTGCGGATTGGGAACTTCACACGCACCATTGAATTGCTTCGCAGGTTTGTGCAGGTTTCCTCACGATGTTTTCCTTCACCGCAAAGCTCGTGGTAAATAATAATAATAATAATAATCGAAATGCGTGTCGTACCGTCCCTCTCACTTCTATCTCTTCTCTACTAATATTATAAATGCGAAAGTAACTCTGTCTGTCTGTCTGTTACGCTTTCACGTCGAAACCACTGAACCGATTTTGATGAAATTTTGTATATAGGTATTTTAAGCCCCAAGGATCAACATAGGATACTTTTTATTCCAGTAGAGGGCGCTACCGCGCGATAACCTAGGTCCGCGCAGACGAAGTCGCGGACATAAGCTAGTTTTAAATAATTTAAGAGTCAGCGGGACGACCAGCAGATATCAAGTTCGAATTACTTCGCAGTATAAGTCCAACAGTTGTCCACAAGAACTTGTCAGAACTAGGTCATACACACACATAGAGTAATAAGTTACGTTGTACTTATAAAATTTTCATGAATTATGCCATTTGTATTTGTTTTAATAACCGCGTAAACGTAGCCATACGTCGTAAAATAAGTGGCAACAAACCATGAACCCGATGGCAACATGTCAACTCCAATTGGCAAGTACCGGGTCCCGCGTCAGAGCAGCCGCGCTCCCTTGAGTTTTATTGTAATCTCGTTTGGTACCTCTGGGCACAGTGGACTTCTTTTAAGCAGTAACGGTATAAAACCTTGCAACAATGTTCTTTATTTAATAATAAGGATTAAAAAAATGTAACATTACATGTAAAAACCCAAGTCATTGCATAATATTATTAACCAACTTAATACCTATTTATCATAATTTTATAAGGCAACGTCGTCAAGACCCTACAAAAAGAAAACTAAAAAACTATAAAAGTTAAGGATTCAACTCATAATTATACTATGTAGTTTCGATATTGTCAGAAGATCTTTTTCAAGAACTCTCTTGACGCTCAGCCCGAGCCTCACGGGACGCCGCGCGCAGCTATCTGAAAAAGATCATTCTATAAGATCGAAACTTCTTGCATCGATCCTGACTTATGAACCTGAGTTCAACCGTTTAATTTTAGTTTTATAAATATAGTCTCATTAGCGCTTTAGAATTACTATAACAGATTTTTTGGAATCTTTTTTTTATGTTTTATTTCAATTCATAATTTTTGTTGCATTTACTCGATGAGGGCCGTAGCATAGATGTCGCTAATGTCGCTGATTAAGTCACTGAATAAAGGAAAACAAGCTGAGATACGAGTATGTGGTGCATAGGAGAAATTCGTGTCTGTACCGTTGTCCAGCGCTGGTCTTATTTTTCTGGCTTTTCTGTGTATCTATATTTCAGTTTGTATTTTCGATTCAAATCACAAAAACTAATAAAAACGAATTGTCCTACTGCTTTTATAATATTTACTGCGATGAGGACTCGCTGCCATGATAATTCCGGGCACCGTCCCTCAGTTCATCTAAAAAATTAACTTCACAAGCAAATGTGAATGTTTCCCGGGAAAATGTTTCCGCAAGGACTTTTAGATTGAATCTGAGTCTGCTAATTAATTGCCATATTAGTCTGAGTAACGTTGAGACGGGGTTTGGAGCAATTAAAATAAGGAAAAATATACGCTGCCATGCAAAAATTCATTTCTGAAAAACTAGGCTGTGCCCGTGGATTTGCCTCGCGGAATAAAAATAAGTCTTTCCTTATCACATGAGAATCTTGAAAAATCCTTTGCCTGGCACTTATAGCCATATCAGTTTGAGTAACAATTTAATCTTAGACTGCCAATTAGGTAGTTTCGAGAGTAAAATAGAGATGAGTTAAAGCAATTTAAACAAGGAAAAATAGTGTTTCATATAAAAACTTTCCCGTCACACAAATTTAGCTTTTAGCCGCAAATTTTACGTTTTATATTGCAACATTTTTTACACTTAGTACTATACGATACCTACCAGTCATATTTTTAACGGTGCCGGTGATGTTATTTAAAGGAATATTTTCTAAACCCTCGGACTTTTTCTATGAAAAATACTTTTATACATTATGAATTATTTTCCTTGCAAGGCTATGGATAATATATGGCATTTTAACGCACAAATACACCAAATAACACTTTAAAATACCACGCGCAAACAACGTTAAACTTTGACAGCAATGGACAGATGACTTTTGAATTTAGTGTTACCAGTGCTAGAAATTAGTTCCATTGGTTTTCCGCAATATGGCGAGGTTTTTTATAATTTCGGTCAGCCTTTAGCCTTGTAGGTACTGTCGTTTTAATTCTGTTAGTCACAATTTACTATGTTAGCTTCCAAACAAGAAATAAGGTCAAGTTCAGAAAGATATTTATCTATAACCTACTTCCTTTCAAATGACGAGCGCCTTTTCTAGCCGATGGTACAGTCAGCGTAGAGTATTGGGATGAAATAGAACAAAATAAATATAATCAACATAACTTTCTTAGCTAATGAAACGACCTTTACATCCTTCCTGACTATTATAAAGGGGAAAATGAGTTTGTTTATTTGTTACGCTTTCACGCCGTAACGGAGTGACGGATCGACTTGATTTTTGTCATAGAGATAATTTATGGACCCGAGAGTGACATAAGTTACTTTTTATCCCGGAAAAATGCACAGTTTTCGAGGGAACAGCGCGCGATAACCGAATACCACGCGAGCGGAGCCGCGGGCAAAAGCTAGTATTTGAATACTACTACTATACTTTGACTTTGAATAGAAACCGGTAGCACTGCGGCACGTCACTTGCTCTGCTGATCCGTGTAAAGCTGCGAACCTTACACCTACCTACCACGTACCTTACCTACTTTAGCTTCGAACCTCAAAGGATGTTTATAGGGCTCCATACCCGAAGGGTGAAAAAGGTAACCCTGTTAACGTAGCTATATTTACTGTCCTGTCCCATCCCGTATATATGTCCGTCCGCCTGTTCATCATTGGAGTGTCTCTCAAGAATCGAGATCGGCAGCTATATTAACACAAAAAAAAAAATAGTTTATTGAAAAGTATCGCATTACAAAATTGCATCGCCGTTGGTCCCACACTAGGCAAAGCCTGTCACGTGGCAACCGGGATTCGGGTACAAAACACTTTACATGATTTAGCTTAAAACTTAAAATTTTTAAAAATGACAAAAAATTAACAATACAAAAAAATTACCAATAGTTATACCGAAACAAGTTAAAATATTATTTATACACTAGTGTTTACCCGCGGCTTCCCATACGTAAATTATTAGATTCAGCAGCTGAATTGAAATTAAGGGATTTTCAAAAATTCCCGTGGGAATTTCCGAAAATTAAATCGTAGTTTTCATTGGCGTTACATTAAAACAATCATCTCAAATTTCATGACTCTAAGCCTAGCCGTTGTTGTTTCGAGATTTTACATATCCAGTGAGAATATCGAAATAAAAAGTACCCTATGTTTTATTCCAGATCTCCAGCTATCTACATACCAAATTTAATCTAAATCCGTCTAGCCGTTTCAGCGTGAAGGAGTAATAAACATACTCACGCACTCACCCACAAACTTTCGCATTTATAATATTAGGGATTACCTAGTAGAATTTTGACATAAGTGTGCGGGTGAGTCTGATTCACATTTGGCCGCTTCATCTACTATGAGCTTACTCATCTTCTATTGCACACTTCATTAATAATCAGCAAATTGGAAGCACCTCTAATGGCGACGTGTATCGAAAACCAACAGTTTTCATAGAATTTTACTACGAAATACTTACACAAAAGGCTCTGAGGCTGACTGTACGCTACCCCTCGTGTTTTCGTGACAAATACTTTCTCAGAAGTCATTAGGCTAAAAGCGACTATTGTGCGGAGTGTACATAAAGTACGGCATTGAATACTTTCGTACACACAAACAAATCATGGTGGTTAATGGATTTGTTTGATTATTAAATAAATTGACGTATTTTGCCCTAGAAAATTCTAAGTGACTAAGCTTTTGCTAGCGATTTTGTCAAGTAACGTAAACCTTCTTTTAACCCCTGACGCAAAAAGAGGGGTTGTTATAAGCTTAATGTTAGTCTGTGGCATTGTAGCTTTCAAATGGATGGACTGATTTCTATGCTGTTTTTTTATGTGAAAGCGAATTTTCTTGTGTTGGTTTTAGCTAGTTTTCGTTAGACGTTCAGCCATTTTTGAGGTATGAACTTTGAAATTTTTTTTATAGGATATACGTATGTATTAAAAAAAAGTAAGGTTTTTCAATAGGGTTTTTAAATGTTTAATACATTTTTAATTTCAATTGGGCTTGACCCGTAGCCCATACCCTTCTGGGGAGTCCTGGTGTCCTTCCATGGCCATAAAGCCAAAGGTTTATGGCCTATAGACTAGAGATGATGACGACGATGAGGGGTAGCCAAACATCTCAATAATGAGCTAAAGTATTGTAGTAAAAAAGATAAAAGTTTTGCGACACGCGCATTCATGTAGCGTACAGTTAGTATCAGAAGTGGAAACCTCAAAATGATCTAACCACTTTTATTATCCTGGCAAAAAAGTGTGTAGATAATTTTGACCACCACAGTAACTGCTCAACCACTTCTGTTGACTTTACGCTAAGCTGCGCATGATTGTCGCACGCAAACGGTATGATTAAGGAATACAGATTTTAATAAGAGATTTCCTTCGGAACGCGCTCGGCTGAGTGCAGGCGTTTTTACATTATTTATTTCAGTAGGTAACGCGTGTTCGGACGGGGTTCCGAGTAGAGAAAATAACAGAAGGACCGATGAACAAGATTTAGACCTGCAGGATATCATACAAGCATTACATTGCCGCAAAGTCAACAAGTTTGTAGTGGTCAATCGAACAGTGCAATGTATGCAATTCTCGAAACTTTTCTTGCAGTCCTAAACTGGGTGATATGATCGATCCCGGGAAGGATGTGGGATAGATTTTTATATTGGTAATCATCACTTAACTGGATAAAAAGCGGGGTGGAATTCTATATTATTATGTGAATTTCGTGATTCAAGCTTAAATTTTGTGTAATAATCTTCAATCTTCTTATCTTATATACTAAAAATCAATCGTAAAATGTGTTGTTAAGCGCAAAACTCGGCAACGGCTGGACCGATTGCGATAATTATTTTTTCGTCGTGTTTGTTATATTATCTAGAGAAAGTTTTTATAACAGAAAAATTACAACGGGGGTGAAGCCACGCCAACAGCTAGTGAAAAATAAAGCTGTACGTGTATCATAAAGCCCCATTTAGACCGTTCAAGAACATGCATACTTACAATTTATATTACATCGCAGACTATTGAGGGAGAATTAATTAATTCAGTTGATCAAAACAAATACCGCAATGTAGTGGAACTTGCATGCAAGTTGTCACATAGTCTAAATGGGGATTAACTTGTACGTTATTTTTTCTAGAACACAAACAAGGGTTAATACACCATTTAAATGAGCAAGCCGTAAAGCTGTTTTTCACTGGGATCCATTTCGAATATAGTTTTGTCTTACTACTGTCGCACGCAGTGACTACATTCAAATGAGGTTATACTGAGTGGAGATTCATTTCCCGCCTACTGTGCGTACACTACACTACGGCCGTGTAAACGCGTTACGTGAAACAATATAACGAAGGAGTATAGGGGATTAGGAGACACGCTCCAACTGGTCTGGAGGCTTCGGATGCAAATTGTAAACTTGAGGCCCTCCTGAATTTTTTCGAGTAGAAAGAAATTCTGGTATAGAAAACCGATCAAGTACATTTTAGGCCACGTGACACGGTCGCCACGACGTACAAAATGCGTTCTTGAATCTACAGGACGACGTCTGTATACGCGTCAATGTGTGCGTAAGATACACAGGGCTGACATTGGGGCTGACTATCGCAAAACCGTGGTAGGTACTAAGTATAAGTACTGCCAATGACATACTTATATATATTAAGGTACGTAGGTAGACCGCCTATTGTCTACCGTAAATCTGTGTTTGTATTATAAGTTTTTTCTTGTACTGCTTTATGGTGTGCAATAAAGAATATTTGTATTGTATTGTATTGTAGGTAATAAAGACAATAAAGATATTTTGATTTTTGATTTTTTTGATTTTTGTGGCTTAGATATGTGCAAATAAATAAATAAATAAATATCACGGGACAATTCACACCAATTGACCTAGTCCCAAAGTAAGCTTAGCAAAGCTTGTGTTATAGACACTAGGCAACGGATAAATATACTTATATAGATAAATACATACTTAAATACAAATTAAACATCCAAGACCCGAGAACAAACATTCGTATTATTCATACAAATATCTGCCTCGGCCGGGATTCGAACCCGGGACCTCAAGCTTCGTAGTCAGGTGCTCTAACCACTGGGCCATCCGGTCGTCATAAATGTAATTGGTAATCTTATCCATTAATTTAAACCTGCTTAAAATGTGTCTGTCTGTGTATTTAAGCATTATTATCATTTTCAATTACAATTAATATACGACTACAAACATAAACGAATTATTATGTAAAAAAAAATCATTAATCGCTTAGATACCCTAAACATCTTCATGCTGATATTTTTCTAGCTTCCGTTAACCATGTGCTTACCCATCCCATACCGAAGTCACACAACACAAACACTGCACTCGCATAAACATAAACACGTCCCTTCTCAAATGTACAGATATAAAAGCTATACAAACTACAACGGTACGCGCCATTGCGATGCGCCTGTGCCATTTGAGCCAGTGTGTTTGTTTCGCCTACGGAATTCCTAAAATATAGACAATTTATAGAATTCTCTAGGAAAAATATTTTCACGAACTTTCTGGCGTATTGTGATGCTTTAAAAGTGATGTTTTTTTTTTGTCAGGCTGTTTACCATTTTCCGAGCTGATGTCTTTTTGAAAACTGCTTAAATCTATGCTAGGGAACACATTATCACATTACATAAAATCACGCCTCTTTCCTAACGGGATAGACAGAGACTACGTCCTTCCATTTGCTACGATCCTGGCATACAACTCTCACTTATTCTACATTCATCAATCTTTTCATGCATGCACGTCGGTTCAGTGACGCATCTGAATATCGAAAGTTTAAAATATCGAATATATCAAAATGTCGAATGGGTCAAATATCGAAAAGTTTATTTTCTGAAACCGAAAACTTTTCCGGATTGATTAAAACGGCATCGTATAGAACCCCTTAGGTTAGGTTAGATTTATAGCAATCTAAAAAAATACAGTCTTAACAGAAATACCTTTTCGATATTACGACCCATTCGATATTTTAATACATTCGGTATTTTATCATTCGATATTCAGACCGCCTTGCAGGTAAAAATAAACCAAGATTTAGTAGTTAAACCCGGCTTAAGCTTGACAGTTTCATACATTTTGACACTACTAAACTAAGCTTAACGCTAACTCGAGATTTATGTTTCCAGCAAGTAGCCATCAGATACGTAACCGTTCAGAGTATACTACTAACCCACACATCTAACCTAACACCAAGAACTAAGGTAGAATGTTTTAGACTATCGCGATCTTTACTAATTTTATGATTTAAATTCGGGTTTTGTTCTGCGTACCTTGGTTTTAGAGAAGCACGATATTTCGGCAGTTGCATGCGCCATGATGACGAGACGACTGACTTCTTGAACTGTAGGTGTACCTTTAAACCTACCGGGAGATAAGAAGACGTTTCCTATTTATCCTACACCCAAACAATAAGCAGCGTCATTCCCCCTAATTACTAATTGCACCCCCACAAATCATTCATACCCCCCTTTACGTCCCTAACCCCCCGCGGTAAACAAGCCGCGAAGTCACCGGTCTAATTACCCACACAAAGGATTTCGACTCGAGAATAATTTATCTTAAGATTGAGGCGTCATAATTTAGTTTTAGCTTTAATGCTAGAAAGTTAGCTGGGTCTAATTTTAAATTTTTATGCGTGAGTTAGTAAAAAACTTTTTTTTCAATATACCTTTGCTATTAAGCTTTTTGACTTTGATACGAAAACCAAGTAACTAAAGCACGAAATAGTTCACACTACAGACTGCTAATAAATAATTTACTTAACTTTAGTTTCGTAAAGTAGAAGTGTTTATACTTTGATGAACTTTCACAAAAGTCTAACAATTTCGTTCAAAGATGCTTTCATACTTACCTATTTATTATGAACTTTCTTTAATTCAGTTTACGTGTATTAGTTGATTCAAGACTCAAGTTTTGGTTAGTGAAGGTCCAAGCCAATGTCGGTAGCAAAAAATTGATCAAAAATATCTGAACACGACTCTATTGTTAACGGAATAGAAGCGTGTTCAGATATTTTTGATAACATTTTTGCTCACAAGTTTATGAACTCGACTGTACTGCCTACAACTTTTTATCTTGCCTATTCTTAACACATGTATAAGACAGCTATGTCTATGCGATACGTATTTTTATGAACAAAAGCCGTCCTTCTCCGTCTCTACTTAATCAACAAATACCTACAGTATTAAAAAAATACCTCGTTGAGTTTCTTGCCGGATTCTCAACAGAGGTTTTTTCCGAACCGGTGGTAGATTTTTTTTGACGTTAATAAGTGCTTGTTATAGCCTAGATTGAATAAAGAGATATTGACTTTGACTTTGATAGTTTTTAAATTATTTCGAAACATTTCAGCAAGTGGTTGGGTTACTTTAATTGAACACGATTATAAAGGTTTCTCAGTAGAATTGTAATTAAAAGTGTAGTCACGCCTTTAACGAGGTAGAAATTAAACATCAATCAATTAAAAAATCATAGAAAGAAGTTGAATTCAGTCAGTTAGACACCTGCTGAAATACTAATTTTGAAACAATTTTAAAACACCGTGTAAAGTATCACACAGACCCGACCCGACTATCACGACATCACACAACATGTGCTTTTTGCACAAATATTTGGCGCACAGACATAGCTGTTTCGCACGTGCAGTAATAAAGTAAGGTAGATTTTAGTTCATTGACCTCAGTACCTAATTAAGAAGTTAAATGAACGAAACATTTGAAATGGAACTAACAGGCCACGACGACGTCCGTGCGACTTTTAAAGTAGTTCCAGGTCCTATGTTTTAGTCATTAAAGTAGGTCGGAGAACTAATTATAGTCGGGGAACGACCTAAACGACCTAAGTGGTCTTTTTATGTGCACTTAACGTCTGCGAGATTAATACTTTTTAATGCCAAAAATAGAGTTATCAATTCAGAAACGTCGATGTAAAAGACTGGTCTACTCCTGGACTGGTAGACTCGCATCTGATTCCGTACCATCATCATGTCAGCCATAGGACACCCACTGTTGGATAGACCTCCCCCCCAGTTGCTTCGGTTGGAAGCTGCCTGCAATCACTGTGAACTCGCGGCTTTAACCAGGTCATCCGTTCATCTCGTTGGTCGACGTTCTACGCTGCGCTTGCCGATCCGTGGTCTCCATTCGAGACCTTTTCGGCCCAAAATAATTATGACCTATTATGACCGTTATAGCAACGTGTCAAACAAAAATATATTCTTTGTATCGAAAACCGGTGTAGATTTTTTTTTGACATTCATAAGTGCTTGTTATAGCCTAAATTGGATAAAGATATTTTGAATTTGACTTTGACTTTGACACTAGCACGTTTCGTAACCAACCGTCGCCGTCGCGTGTCATATATGTGCTTGACGTTCCGTTCCTTTTTTTTTTATTCGACTGGATCCCAAACGAGCAAGTGGGTCTCCTGGTTCCTGGCACGTTCCTACAACTTTCATGGTATGATATACGGTGTAGTGGGCAGAGACCTGGAAAAAATAACTTTGACACTTTGTTATATGAGGACTCGCACTTGGCCGTTTTTTTAGGTAGGTTAGGAACTAACAATACCTGGCAACTACAAGCTCGTCTTAAATTAACGCGATAGCATCAAATTCCGCAAAGGAAATCCAGAACCCGTGGAACCAGCCCTCCGACCTATTGCCGACTGATTTATTTTCCTTTTGCTCTTAAGATCATTGTACATTTATCAATCGCTTCTGCTCAAGAAATTCAGGGGCCAGAACCCTACAAATTATTAGGATAGTTTTAAGTTCAATTGAATATTCATTTGCAGAATTGGTTTGACAGAACATAAACGAACACTTACGGTATTTGACAGCTTTTGAATTTGCTACGTCCTTTATAGAACCATTTTTATGCAGCCAATGCTTGGCGAAAAATGAGATTAATTAGGTAAAAAAATGGATTTACAGATTTTTTTTTTAGAAAATCTATATATCTGACACTTGTCATCCATACTAATATTATAACGACGACGACGTTCAAAAATCCCTAACTATAGATAGTTTTTTTTTCTGAGCTCTGCTGCTTTTGCAGTTTGGAAAATACGGCAGCTAACCGATGTGGCGACGGCACGGTTGGTGTATTTTGCGTACTTTAACAGCATTATGTCGTACGGGCTTATTTTATGGGGATCTGCTGCAGACATCGAATCAATTTTTATCTTGCAAAAGAGAGCAGTTAGAGCAATTTATAATTTGAAGACGCGTGAATCTTTAAGATCATTTTTTAAGGAAACTGGTATCCTAACCCTGCCGTCGCTTTATGTTTTTGAAATAATCATGTACGTTAGGAAGAACATATGTGATTTTCCCACTAACGTCGATAAGCCAAAGGCTACTAGAAACACAGGGAAGCTTAAAGTACCATCTTACAGACTGGCTAAAACCAAAAAGTCGTTTTTGGGAAGTTGCATACGTTTTTATAATAAAATTCCAAAAAATATTACTGAAGAAACTGATACAAAATTTAAATCTACTGTCAAAAAGACATTAATATCTAAGGCTTATTATAAAGTTAACGATTATATCATGGACAGGGATATTTGGAAATAATTCCGATCCGCACTAGCGATCCCTTCAAATAGTGAACCTACTGTGTTAAAAATAAAATTGTGTTAAATACTTGTAATGTATAGTACATAGATGTCATTTATAAATATTGTGAATCTGTTTTAAAAAAAAAAATACCTCGTTGAGTTTCTTGCCGGATTCTTCTCAACAGAGGTTTTTTTCCGAACCGGTGGTAGATTAAAAAAATGACGTGTAAAAGTGCCCATTGCGGCCTATTTGCTGAATAAATGATTTGACTTTGACTTTCTTTAAATATTTTTGTTTTGTATAATTTTAACTTTACAGCGCATTGGTCTTTAACTGTAATGCTGTAATTTTTCTTGGAATAAATAAATAAATGCGAAAGTGTGTTTGGATGTTTGTGTGTTTGTATGTTTGAACGTCTTTCACGTCGTAACGGAGCGATGGATCGACGTGATTTTTGGCATAGAAATAGTTTATGGGCCCGAGAATAACATAGGCTACTTTTTATCCCGGAAAAATGCACAGTTCCCGAGGGAACAGCGCGCGATAACCGATAACCACGCGGGCGGAGCCGTGGGCAAAAGCTAATTTACCATAATTTTTAAACATTTCTTTACAAGAAAGGAATATACACGAGTAAATGTATAAGTATTTATCTTATGATTAGTTCTGTAGGTACTCACTTTGTCGAACATTACTAAGTACATTCAAAACCTACCTTTGCGTACACATAAGCTAAAATACTACTTATGCATTTAGTCTTGCAAGGCTCTGTGAAAAAAAAAACTGTATTTTTGTAAAAGGACGCCAAATAAATCATTTTCATTCATTTATCTGTGTGACTCGTTCACTTCCAATAGCCTAGAATCTATCGATAGCGACAAGTCAAGCGCAAGCGGGCCATAAGTATTCCCTGACCTCCATTCGCTTTTCTTATTGGCTTCGATACCAATAAACCAGGCCGGTTTTATCAAGCCGCCGGAAAACCCCACGGCACCGGCTTTTCATTTAGCTCTAGACGAGACGGGATACATCTCAAATCGGTTTTTGTACAGTCGAGTCAAAGATATCTTTACATTATACTACTTTGTCGCTGTCACTTCGTGTTTGAACTTTTGTATAAAATTGACAGAAGGAATGAATTGACGAGGTTAAAGTAGAAGGATATTTTTTGCCTCGAAAGAAATATCAGGACGGCCAAAGTTACAAAAATATCGAATCACTTAAGTACCAAAATTTCATTTGCCCTAATTTTACTTGCTATATCAACTTAGTGAGACGTCCACTGTTGTACTTAGGCCTCCCTCATAAACCTCCAATTGCTTGCTCTGTGAACCTACAGCTTTAACCACATCACCCGCACAGTATAGAAATACCAAATATAAATACAAAATTGTTTGTTTGTTTGTTTGTTTGTTTAAACTCTTTATTGTACAAAAAGGAAATAGGTAGGTACAAAAAAAAACACACAAAAGAAAGTGCTAAGTACAAAGGCGGACTTATCCCTGAAGGGATCTCTGCCAGTCAACCTTTGAGTGGTAGAGAAAAGCAATTGAAAAAGGAATTGAGGAATTGTATTTATATACTGTGTCACCCGTCCATCTCGTTGGTGGTCTTCATCCCCACATCGACATTTTGAATTCTGCAGTGCAGGTCAGTGTTTCTGATTCTATCAGATCTACGAATATTTAGAATACTGCGCTCCATTGCTCGCTGGCAATCCTTGAAGGAAGTAAAGGATAGTACTGTGGGGACTGTAACTGGTAGAGCTATGGTATAGGGGATCTACGCGCGTGATGTTAAACTCAGTTCAAATGAAAGGATGTTTCTTCAATACTTGCTTTATATGTATATTCATAGATTTAAAACTTATAGATATACTTTACAAAGATAGGTCAAGCCTCTCAGGCTGTCGGGAGCAATCTGTGCTCCGGCATGTATGCCGCTGTCAATCCTTAAATCGAATTCCACAATTATAAAATACAAAAATACTATAATTATACAAAATACATTCAGTCTAGCCTGCCAGGCGGTCATTTTTACCAGCCAGCGGTATACAGCCTAATCCCTACAGTACCTATACTTTACATAAAATCATTTTTGTTCATCATGTCGAAAAATTTACACTCCGAACCCAAAGCGAGAACAAAATCATAACCCCGCGTATTTTATACAGGTACCAAACGGAACGTAGATGGAAATGTTATCTCCGTCTGTATAGATGGCGTGCATAGATAGAGGGGTTTATGATCGGGGTTATATAACTTGCGGAATCGATTCTTGCAAGTCCTTTGTTCTCTATGAAAATTAAACTGATCTCCGATAGGTTGGAATTTCACTCATGATTCGCTTTAGATCTCTCTAATAATGTCTAAGTTTTGGTTGTTGAAAAACATGCTAAAATAGCGTAAGAACGCAAATGTATTTTTGACTTCATGTGACCAATCAAACTCAAGTGGTGTGTATTTTATTTTGACTAGTTATATCATTGGCTTCTTTATAACCCAAGCTTAATTTAACTTTAAAAAGTTGAAGAACCCCAATTCTGAAATTTCATAGTTCAATATTTCAAAAACAGCTAAACTGATTTTAATGAAACATAGCTAAGAATTACCACAAAGAAACTCGATTTCAGGTAAAAAAGCGCATCAAAATCGGTCCATCCGTTTGAGAGTTATGATCCCACAGACAGGCATCGATTGCAAACTTACGCTTAGACAAACTAGGTCTCCTGTTCATCATGAAATTATCCCACATCAGATCATGAAATTCCCAGGTATTCATTACTCGTATATGCTTAAGAGTTGGCTAGGTATTATATCAGGATGTGCCTATAAAAACACGGCAGAACGATCAGAGCAATGTATTCGTTAATATTCCTTGCTACGTACCGGCCACATCTTAAAGTTGCTTTCTCGGCCACTGTCACTTTCACTGTCACTGTCACTTTACCTTCGGTAGGTACGTTGACGAGCAAAGCGAGAAACTACTATGCGAGCGGCGAGCAAGCGAAGCGAGCGCCACGTGTTAGCGACCGGCGAAGCGCCAAAACAAAACTAAATTATTAATCTACGTCAGGTTTGATCTAATGTAAGTAGATATTATACCATTTGTTGAAACGCTGAAATTACATTTTGTTTTTTTGGTTATTAATCAGCTTACAAGTCTAGTCTTAAGTCATCACAAATCCCCTGTAATCTACTTCATCAAGGTACATCTCCCATTTTTTATTGTCATCACTTAAAAAGCTCACGCACAACAACTCGAACTTCCTCGAATCGGTAAGCCATCTTAAAAAGTAAAATCACTCCGTACATTCGCAGACAACAAACAATAAAATACAAAAAAGAGAGAAAAAAGTACAAGACTACTTTGTATTCATGACTTTCAATAAATAAGGAGGCAGGGCGTTCGGATTCACTTGGTAACGACAGTTTGCTAAGTGGATGGCAAGTTTGACGCATCCATATTTAATGACATCCATGGATTTTCGGTTATTGTTTTAAATAACTTTCGGGATCGAAGTTAGATTTCCGATCACTGTGAAACTTAAAAGTGGAAAGAAGCAAGTCGATGTCTCACAGTTCGGTTTGAGACCTTACTGACGCGGGGTAAGATTCAAGTTAGGACGGAGTTTCTTTTGACTTACGGCGATTTAGTTTCGGATGTTACGGGCTTCAATCAAAGTTTGGGTCGTGGAGCTTGGTAGGGATCCCTTCTAGATGTTTCTATGAGTAAAGTCATTGTATTTGTTATTTAAAGTGATAATTAATTGAAATGTTGAAACTTAATAACTGCCGCAGAAATCTTCAGCTCAAATCTTTTCGCCAAGGAAGAATTGAAACCCTATATGATATTAAATATAAAGTTCCTGTAATTCGTGAAAATGAGAGGTTTCATGTTTTATCGTTTTTGAACATCTAAAAATCTGCAGCCAATAAGAGATTCTGTGATTAGTTCTGTCTTTCTCAAACTAGTTTAGCGGGATAGAGACGCTATGAGCGATAATAGAATTGGGTAGTTCTGTTGGCTTCCCAGACTTAATTAATTGAATCTGCAGAAACGATACCGACGATACATTTCGAGTTATATATAGATTGGACTGCTTCGAACGTATGCCCGAGAAACATTTAGAATTGTCGATGGCTTTCTAAAGGAAAACAAAAGAAATTTGAGTCAAACTACTGTTACAGTTGTAATACAGTTGCTAATACTTCTAAATTGACATTACTAAGTACAATGTTGTGTTAAGCTTCACATTTGTGAGTTCGTTCGTTATTTCTTTGATGTAAAGTTGAACAAACCACCTTTGTTTAATGGCTAAATATAGAACCTAAGCATCTTGAAAAGTAACTTCTTTTTAGAAAAATCTTCGCAGCTTCCTTCACCAACTATAATTCTCTGGCAGGGACACTTACATTTTCTTCTTATAAATCATTGTCGAATCGACTAGCTGCTGCGCTGAGTTTGGCATGCTAATGAGATCTCCGATTTGTCAAGCGACCGGTTGGACGATTTTTCTTGGATATTTTATGGTAATGTGCGATGAAGGATTTTTCTTTCTTACAACGAGAATCCAGCTTTGAGCTGGTTCGCGCTGGAGTTCGGTTGGAGGCATTTCATGAATAGCTGAATGACGAACTTCGCTTGGTCTGAAACTTGTTTACGTGTTTTCACACAGAGAAGACTAAGCTAGATTTTGCTGTATATGTGTGTCTTCTGTGTTAGTGAATAAATGTCTTCTTTCTTTCTTTCTTTCTTTCTTTAGATAGATTGTTCTCCACGTAAATATATTTCAAATCGTTAGAACCATATCCGAAATAAATAAGTAAATAATGTTTATGGTCTTTTTGTGGGTTAGTAAAACTTTAATTTGATCCTACCGACTGCGCCAGTGAACCTTTGAAAGCAGGGTGGCGGTTAATTAAATATTGATTCGGTGTTCCAAGCCCGGGGCAGGCTTCATGGTCATGATCTAAAATCTAAATTTGGAAGACAGGACTATTGTGTAGGTAACAAATTTAAAAATAGAAAGAATCTATGTTATATTTGAAATAAAATTGAATCAAATGCTCTAGAAATTGTAAATTTAATTGGAGCTGTAATATTTTAAGAAAACCTTACCACTGCAATCACACGTGCAAGGTTACATCTGAGCGAAACAAGTGTTTTCATACAAAAACTTGCTGTCCTCCATACCTATATCAACTTGTTTCACGTCCCACATAGCCAAGTGAATAGAGAATCTTAATTTAAAGCTTGAGTTCCCAGGTTTTAAACGACCGGTTGAAGCAAATATTTGTATGAATAATACGTATGTTTACTCTAGAGTCTTGGACATTTAATTTATATTAAATATTTAATTATATATACAAGTACATATGTTTATTCGTTGCCTAGTACGCACGGTACTAACTATGCTAAGTTTAGAACTAGATCAATTGGTGTCACATGACACTTATTTATTAATGTGTCACACAGACTCAACTGTGAAAAACACCACACAACACAACAAATAACTACGCTTTATGTTTAATTGGCCTAAAATGCTAATACACAAATCCTATGACAAACATAAAGTATCATCCATAATAAAAGCGTATTAAATTGTAAGTGTTTACAAAAACTTCGTGATTTTACTGTTTTTACGGATGGTGTCCATAATCGTGAAGCTTACCACTTGTAAGCAGTGTTAGCGGCACTTGTTCCTATTTTCCAAGCAGTTTACCCAAAGTACTCGCCAAGTAAGCCGGCAATCGTCGAGGTGCGGAACCTTTTATATCGATCCCGTTCATCGACAGGTAATAAATCGAACTCGAGCTATCGGTACTTTTTGTTCGATAGAAATCAGCGGAAACAAGAGAGAACTTGCAATGATTTGGACTCTCGGGCTTGTAATCTATTTTTCAGATGTTTTCAGTCCTGCGGCCGTATTGTCTAATAAATCTACCCTGAACATAAACCGTGTGACAGGAAGAAATAGTGAAGACAATTGTGATTTAAGTGTAAAACAATAAGGCCTCTGATTTGTTAGTTTCGCACGTTGCTGTGGTCTTTGTGATAGCCCATTGCCTCATTCAGAGTTACCTGTAAACATTATTTTGTGCTTAATTTACATATTATCGAGCTACTAGCTAAATTAGGAATAATTTATTGAATCAGGCGTTACTTTGCGGAGGTCCATATCAATGAACTAAAATAATAATTTGCATAGACTTAGCTATCTTAAGGTCGCGGGTGAGCAAAGAAATTATTTTAGTTCATTCTAAATTAGGAAGTTATTTTATACTATTTTATTTGATTTGCTTACAATATTGTGACTACTAACTAACAGACGTTTTCAACTCGTATGCCGCGATTGCCGCAAAGTGTGTTCTGCATTGAAATGATGACTAGTTATTTTAATGAGAAAATAATACGAAAAACTGACGTGTGGCGTGTGCCGTTGTCAGGTTGTTATGGTAACGGAGCGGAAGGATGGCCAGTTCGACTCGCACTTGGCTATTTTTTATTGGTTTGCCGTGAAACTTTGATGAACAAAAAGTGTGCCGTAAAACCAAAAGGTTGAAAACGCCTGGATTATTATTATAAGATCTGAGTACGATTACTTATACTTCGGTTAGTTTCTAAAGTTTGGAAGATATCGATTAGAAAGAGAAAGAAAATAATGTATTTATGACAGCAGTGACACATTATACAGGTTAGAAAAATACATAAGTTACATAATGCAGCTATTTTCTCGAAGTATTTTTTGAATTGTTTTTATGTTAAGTAAAAAGTCGTATTGCACTTCCAAAAAGGAAATCAACACGTCCATAATATATTTAGATGTTATCGTAATATTGATTTTTCTGTAAATAAAACTTGCAGAATTTTCAGCGACGAAAATTTATTTTTACCAACTGGAAACGAATCGTTAGCAGACGATATTTCAACATGATTAATTGATATCGGACTCGTTTCAAATAAATGGAGTACTGATTGAAATTTTCCGCAAAATTTTCAGTAATACGTTTTGGTAATAATTTTTTGGGTCAATTTGAAGGGTCCACGGAAAGAACATGTCTAGTCACCTAAGCAACTTTTTGAGTTATAACGGTTTGAAAGTTAGTCAACACGAACAATTACTATGGTTGCCATTTCTTCAAAAGTGAAAAAAATATATACTCTTTTCAGATATCCATATTTAATTCAATGGTAAGTCATAGTACTTTGCGAACTCTACATTTTGGGATTAAAATCTCAATATAAAAAAAAGGTGACTAGACATGTTCTTTCCGTGGACCCTTCATTTAATATGAGAACTTTTGTCTCGTCATAATTATTTCAGAGACTTATTTACAGGTGTTTTGGTTATTTATCTATAATTGAGGTGTTTTAAATACGAGTATGACCGCTTGGTTTTAAAAAAAAATCATGAATAACTTATTATCCGTAGATCGTTATAATGTATGGCTGCGGTCACATATTTTTATTAATAAAGGAAGGCAATTTATCGCACACTGAAAAAGTACTGCAGGACAGCCATTTTAACCCAGCGTTAGTAGGCATAATTATAATTATCATCATTATCATTATCATCTGCTTGTAGTTAGCAAATTCAATTACAGTAGTAAAAGTAAGGGTATAATTATTAATTAAATATTATTATTTTATAAGGTTGAAGTAGAGACGTTATATTACCGATTTGAGCAGGTTTTCCGGAAACTTACCTGAAAAAAAAATGCAAAATTATTATTGGTACATACACAAAGACATAATTTTTTTATTTAGTATTTACGTTACCAGGTTTTGATCCAGGTATTTCCTTGCAAGTATACCAACCAGGTACCGACCCGCTATACTTGCAAGACTTGAAAGTATTTTTCCATTAAAGTATACTGTTTGGTACTGAAAGGATGCCACCCTGTTACCTAAAAATTTATATTTTTTTCTTCCAATTGTACCCTTTTAATATTTCTATTGGTGCAGTTTTTTTAGATCAAAATTATGAATAACAAGTCATCTTAACTGGAATAACTTTATTGATAAAAGAAACTAAATAATATACATATTAAACATACCTTACTTAAAATAAAATAATAAATTAACATAAAACTAATACAAATTGTCCAAAGAGTATCCCTTAGGCAAGGTCCCGAAGATGCTGGCAGCGTTTCCTCTTTGAATAGCTAGGCTAATTCTTTGTCCAAGGAAGCTGCCAGCTCTTCAGTCACCTGTGACGTCTACTAACCTTTTAGAAATTTCCTTAAAAAGCTTTAAAGCACTAGGACCCCACGGACCAAGGGTCTCGACACCGAATGGGACAAAGTCATATTCGGTGCCTAGACCCCGGTATTTGGATACTTTCGTCTTTTCAGCCGCTTCGGATGCTGCACCGGCTCTTAATAACTTAACTTATATACGTCCCACTATAGCGCACAGGCCTCCTCTCAGCATGTAAGGGCCTGGGGCGTAGTTCCTACGCGGACCCAGTGCCGTGCCGATTAGAAATTTCAAACACACACAATTAATTTTGCGAAGGTTTATTAATTACTCATATTTCAATAATTAATTTATATATATTTCACACGAAAACACAAGCTGAAACATGGATGCACAGAAAAACCAGAAAAATAGACCAGCGCTAGGAATCGAACCCAGGTCCTCAGCAATCCGTGCTGTGTGCTATTCCCCTACACCACCGCTGGATAGGAGACTAGACACGAATTTCACCTGTGCACCAACATTTCAACTTGCATTCTTTTCATAGTCACTTATAATTAATTATAATTTATTAATTAATTTAAATTTAATTATGTTAATACCTAATTATTTCTAAATTTTCTCATTGAACGTCTCCTGCGAAATTCCAGGAACAACTTTTTAATTTCGAATCCCACATTCCCCGATCCCTTAGAGGGCGGAACGCATTAAACACAAGATTGAGTTGTTTAGAAGATTAATAATCAATCTAATACACCATCAATTTTCCTCTTAACTTGAGAAAACAGCGTAATTTTTTTCATTAATTCGAAGGGAACGTCTTAAAAACATTGATGTTTGGTAGACGAAGAAAATTCGTGTAGGAGGAAAAAACTCTCGTTGATAGTCGATGTGAAAGATTTTTAAATCTGTATTTTTTTAAACCTTTAGCTTAAATAATTATCTGTTTTATGCAGAGGTAAATAGAAAAATCACAAAAAAATACTTACTAATGTTATAAATGCGACAGTGAGTTTGTTTGACTTTTTCGGTTTTTTTAAAGTCGCAAGCAACATAGTAATTTATATGGTAAACAAAAATATTATCTTTGTTTTCTTTTCTAAACCTAATAAAGTATAAAATTAAGGTAGAGCTTGTCTAATTTAAAATGACGCGTCTCTCACTGAACTAAATCAGTTCATTGCGACTAGTTAGAAAGCAAATCTTACAATAAAGTACCTGAGTCTAACGGGAAGTTCAATCCCTGTTAGGCTGAGGCTGTTATTGTAAGATTTGCTGTCTAAGTAGTCATAATGAACTGGGTTTGTTGAGTGAGGGACGCGTCATTTAAATATAAAATATGTATGTATTCATGTAAACTATTTATTGTATAAAAAAGAAAAGAAACAAAATACAATACAAAGTTTTAATTGACCTTACACAGGATTATTGTTACCAGAGTAACGACTGATTCAATAAATTACTAAAAATGCGTTAGATTCGATCTCTAAAGCCAGTTAAAATCTTATTTTAAACCTCAAAATCCAATTCAAGTTATCCATACCTCAGTTCCGCTTTCTTTTAATAACCTCGAAATAATTTTATTCCATCAAAGGACTCGTTAAAATTGACTCCCCCCTGTCGGGTAGAACGGTCTCCGGGGGCTAGTGATTTATATTTGTTACCCCCAAAAATAACTAGGTTTTAGGGTTGCGAAGGGCCGTGTAAAGTGAATTGGGATAAATTACATTTTGTTCTTCAGATTATCTCTGTTTCGCACATGGATTTTTTAGTTTTCCCTTGAGAGTTGGGGGAAGGATGGAAATGTAGTTCTGTTGAGTGGCTGGAAGATTCAATGGTTAACCGGCGTGATGTTAAAATCGGCAAATAATATTTGGGAGACCACGTTATGGTAAATAATTTGACATTATAGTCATTTCGGCTTAATATGTCCCAGTGGCTTAATATGGCACAGGTCTCTTCTCAGTATAAGAAGACTTGAGTCACGGTACATTTTAAATGTAAATTCGCACATTTTAAAATTCAGTAAAAAAGTCAAAGGCTTTGAGCCTGCGTGGGAATTGATATTATTTAAAAAAATCCCAAAGTTTTTATAACTTTTGTATACAGAAAAGTCAATTAGAAACCAATTTGTTACTTTTTCATATAACTCACTCCTTTTTAAAATGAATTATTAAAACTATTTTGGTTGACATCAGAATTTAATCTAGTAGGTACTGCCACACCGTGTTTTCGAGCGAGCACAACCACTTTGTCAAGACAATAATGTAATGACTTAGAAGAGATGAATAGTTGATGAAATGTATCTTCAAATAGTACAAGTTGTCTTATGTCCTAGCAAATACCATCCAACAATCATCATCTCAGCCTATATACGTCCCACTGCTGGGCACAGGCCTCCTCTCGGAATGAGAGGGCTTGGGCCATAGTTCCCACGCGGGCCTAGTGCGGATTGGGAACTTCACACGCACCATTGAATTGCTTCGCAGGTTTGTGCAGGTTTCCTTACGATGTTTTCCTTCACCGCAAAGCTCGTGGTAAATTGCGCACATGAATTTCGAAAAACTCAGAGGTGCGAGCCGGGATTTGAACCCACGACCCTTACCATCCAACAATCGCGTGTAGATAAATAGGTACACGTGTTATAAAACCACTTCCCGTTACTCCCAATCCCCACCACATGTAGCAGTAGCCTCCGGCTGTTCTCAGGACGTACAGTCGGAGTAAAAAAAGGTTCGTCACCTAAAGATCTATTTTCCTTTGCTCAGTATGAGCGCTCATCTGCTTTACCGATTGAGTAGGACATACTGCGTCAACCTGTCAACCTGCTAAACATAATCAGGTGACCATAGCAACCCTACAACTATACCTTGGCACTGACAGACATTGACAATTAAATAGAACATTATTTGATTGAAACTTTTACGTAGTTGTTTATTAAAAAGGTTTTGTATTGATATGAAATTAGACATATGCTAGAGGTGTAAACTATTTTGATCCTTGTTGTCATACCAAGTAAGTATAATTTGATATGCATTTGTCTTCTTAGTACTTTGGTTTCAAAACGTACTAAGAGTCTATGACTTCAAAGGCATCAATTTAATAACTGACGAAGGTTTTGCTACCCCCACTGTACATATGCAAATAATTACGTATTACGAGTAGACTGGTTACCGAAATAGGGCGGGTTATTTTTCACGCCTCCCACGTTTGTTTCTATGCGGAAACAAATTAAAATTACGCTCGAAACCGTTTATAGCGACACTATTTATAACTCTAACTCGCGTTTTCCGACAAAATATTTCAGTCCCTTCGGTCCCTATTATCCATACTAATATTATAAATGCGAAAGTGTGTTTGTATGTTTGTCCGTCGTTCACGCCGTAACGGAGCGACGGATCGACCTGATTTTTGGCATAGAGATAGTTTATGGGCCCGAGAGTGACATAGACTACTTTTATCCCGGAAAAATGCATAGTTCCCGAGGGAACAGCGCGCGATAACCGAATTCCGCGCGGACGGAGCCGCGGGCAAAAGCTAGTAGGTAATAATATAAATGCAAAAGTAATTAACTCCGCTTGTCTGTCACGCTTTTACGTCGAAACCACTGAATAGATTTTGATGGCATTTGGCATAGAGATAGTTTAAACCACAAGGATCAATATAGGATACTTTTTATTCTTTCTTTTTTACTTTAGATCCGAGCAGACGAAGTCGCGGGCATAAGTTAGTGTTTTCATAAAATAAATAAATAAATAAAATAAATAAATAAATATCACGGGACAATTCACACCAATTGACCTAGTCCCAAAGTAAGCTTAGCAAAGCTTGTGTTATGGGTGTACTAAGCAACGGATAAACATAATTATATAGATAGATACAAACATTCATATTTTTCATACAAATATCTGCCCCGACACAGGAATCGAACCCGGGACCTCAAGCTTCGTAGTCAGGGTCTCTAACCACTAGGCCATCTGGTCGTCTAAAAAAGAAAGAAATAAAAGAAAGAAAGAAAGAAAATACATTTATTCACAACACAAGACAACAATACTATTTGGTACAAATAAACAACACAAAGGCACAGAATATAAATACAAGCAGTAGGGAACCTTCGAACAAATCCATCGAAACGAACGCACTCACACAGACGCGCGCCCGACAGGGCCCCAGAGGGGTCCGCACGGTACTGCAGTCGCGAGTGACGCGTCAAGACGAGCAGTGCCCGCGTTGCGTTGTTAAATTGCGTGCGCTCGAGCGCGACTGTCCGCGAATCCGCGATACAGAAAAATAAATAACTAAGTATGCCTGGAAAATATTGTGCAGTGTATAGCTGCTTAAACACCAGTTATACTAAACCAGGACTTTCATTTTTTAGACTCCCCGCTGATGTTGAAAGGTAAGAATGATTTATTTTACTATTAAGTACCTACTATATATATATATTGCCCGTGATTTAAAGTTTATAAATTGTGTTAATTTTTAAAAGACGACTCAGGGTTAATTCGTTAAGTACCTAAGTGTTTTTATGATGTAAGTGATTTTTAACCCCCGACGCAAAAAGAGGGGTGTTATAAGTTTGACCGCTATGTGTGTCTGTGTGTCTGTCTGCGGCACCGTAGCTCTTAAACGGGTAGACCGATTTGAATGCGGTTTTTATTTTATTTGATAGCAGGTTTTTTAGCGATGGTTTTTAGACATGTTTTATCAAAATCGGTTCAGCCGTTTTTGAGATATGAACTTTAAAGTGACAAAGTCGGGGGTTTTCCAACTTTTTGTTGGTTAGGTTATATTAATGATAGTTTAAATTATTAACCCCCGACGCAAAAAGAGGGGTGTTATAAGTTTGACCGCTATGTGTGTCTGTGTGTCTGTCTGTGGCACCGTAGCTGTTAAACGGGTGAACCGATTTGAATGTGTATTTTTTTTATTTGATAGCAGGTTTTCTACCGATGGTTCTTAGACATGTTTTATCAAAATCGGTTTACCTATGGATACTTTCCGGCTCCATCATCAGATCAGCTCGATGGTAACATAATAATATTGTATTGTCACCGAACATACATAAGGATGCAAAAAATCAATTAAATTGGACATCGGGAAGTGAGACAAATTGAACTTGCAAGATTTGACCCAAATATACAATATACATACATATATACATACAATTACAATTAAACAAAACTGGTAACATAAGGCCTAATAAGCTGAGGTACAGCGCGAACTATATATTTTTTTTTCAATTTTACAAAAAATAAGTTGACATCCCTAACGCTCCTTCGGAGCGTAGGCATTTATCTTTGAAATGATGCTTAGCTTCCATACTGCTTGTATTTATATACTGTGACAAAGGTATGTGTCATTGCGATTGTGAATCGGACACTGCTGAAGCGTTAAAAACACCCCAGCGCTGATTTTCAGCCAGCACCGTAGGCAACCCTCTGTGAGCGTTATAAAGACACACTATAATACACACCATTAACTACATAAGACTACATAAATAAATAGATAATTAGTAAACTAGAAAATTAAACGGTTTTAACAAACGGTTTTGGCTGTAGTTGATACTTTTATAAATAAATGAGATGTGAAAATGTTTAGATTTTTCTTACTTAGGTAATCACGTAATGACGGCTCAAACAATTTCAATGCATCGTGGCGTATAAATACAAATATTTGTTTTATTCAGTTTTTAGTGTTTGTTGTTATGCCTCTATCCCCCCTCCCCTCGCCCTCTTGTTCTGAGTGGAGGCCTGTGTCCAGCAGTGGGACGTATATAGGCTGAGATGTGTGTGTTATACCTAGCTCACCTGTCAACTGTCTAGCTATCACGGTTTATGAGATACAGACTAACCTGCCTGACCGCCGTCGCACGACTTGACGGAGGGCCTGGTGACAGACGGACCGACAGCGGAGTCTTAATAACAGGGTTTTTGCCCCTTGGGTAAGGAACCCTAAAAAAGTGAAGCTATAGGTAAGTTTTTTGTAAGCATTTTGCAGGTGGTAGGACCTTGAACTACCGACTAGAAGCCTTTGAGATGTGGTGTTGGAGGAGGATGGAAAGGATCAGCTGGACAGAACGGAAAACCAACGAAGAAGTTCTTACCATGGTCAAAGAAAAAAGAATGTTACTGGAGACCATAAATTGCCGAAGGGGAAATATGATAGGAGACTTGATACGACACGACAATTTCCTTCTTAACCTACTGGAAGGCAAAATTGAAGGAAAACGAGGTAGAGGAAGCCAAGATTAACTTATTTTTACCAGGTGAAGGAAAGGGTGGGTGTCGTGTCGTATCAGGAAGTCAAACAGCTGGCCGAAGACCGTGCGGAGTGGCGATTACTCCACCGACAAGAGCATAGCTCTTAAATTTAAGAAGAAGAAGGACCTTGTGCAAGGTCCACCCGGATTGCTACCACCATCTTGCTTGCTAATCCTGCCGTGAAGCAGTAGTGCTTGCACTGTTGTGTTTCGGCGTGGAGAGTAAAACAGCCGGTGAAATTACTGGCACTTGAGGTATCCCGTCTTAGGCCTCTAGGTTGGCAACGCATCTGCAATACCCCTGGTATTGCAGATGTTTATGGGCGGTGGTGATCTCTTACCACCAGGGAGACCCACTTGCTCGTTTGCCTTCCAGTGGAATAAAAAAAAAGTATTCCGTTTTGCCAGCTGAGATACGCCGAGTGAAAAAATATGGACTTATCTAACCCTTTAAAAATATGTATTATGTTGTATTTTGTATCTTTAATAAATATATTCGCCGTGGAGCCGTGGAGCCGTGGTGGCCTAGTGGTTTGACCTATCCCCTCTCAAGCAGAGGGTCGTGGGTTCATACCCCGGCTCGCACCTCTGAGTTTTTCGAAATTAATTTGCGGAATTACATTTGAAATTTACGAATTTGAAATGCACAATCCTTGCGAAGCAATTCAATGGTGCGTGTGAAGTTCCCAATCCGCACGGGGCCCGCGTGGGAACTATTATTCAAGCCCTCTCATTCTAAGTGGAGGCCTGTGCCCAGCAATGGGACGTATATAGGCAGGGACGATGAAATGATTAAATCTACCACAGACTCTTATTCTGGCGTAATGAATACGTGGTACTCGTAACATATTATTGAGTGGTTCGAATAGATACATGTTTATGCACTTGACTGTACGGAAACCGAAAACAATATCTAAATTTAGATGCTTAAAAGTTTTCCGGGCTTGGAAATTTCCTTGCCAAATACGTGTGGTGAAATCTCCCACGTCAAATGTTATGTTCATCTCGGGTTGATGAACTGTCATGTTTTTGTGTTTTTGATATTTTATAATTAGCAATTAATATAATATTATAGAGGGAATTAAGTGCTCTAACCGGTAAATTAATTAAATTGGTTTCCTTTCCACATTTAGATGAATAAAGTTATTTATTTAGTAGATGAGCCATTACCATAAGAACTTATTTCTACAAATGCGAAAGGTTGTGCGTGTTGGAGCTAAAACGACAAAATGGACTGGGTATGTCTTGATCTTATTCGGCCTAGGGTCTCCTCTCACAATGAGAGGTCTTGGACCGTAGTTCCCACGCCTAGCCCGGCCTAGGTTTGATTGGGAATTCACACACACGCACAACGGAATTTCTTCGCAGGTGCATGAAGGTTTCTTAGAAATGTATTTCTTCACCGCTCGTGATAAACTTCAGTAATTTTGCACATGAATTTCGAACCACTCAGAGATGCGAGTGAATTTGAACCCCACAGGTCAAACCACTACGCCACCACCGCTTTTAAGGTTTACTTTTATCTTTGTTTTATTGTATTTTTCTAAACAAACGTGCAAACCCGATCAAACAAACCTCTGAAAGTAAAAACCGCGCGTAAATCCAACCCATCCCATACCAGGTCAAAAACATAGTATCGACTGTCAGTTTTACTGCGACCTCTTGCTGGGACTCCGCCCAATGGCCCATCAAATCTAGGGCTGGACCCTTCCGACTCCCGGGTCCAAGTAATCAATGAAGTTTATGAGTAGGTAGATCGTAAAAGTAGGTGCCGATTTAATACTTTCACTGTGACAATTCTTGGTATCCGCATAGAATAGAGAGCTAGGTTTTCAGGCTACCGTACCTAAGTAGCAATCCTTAAGCTTCGCCAGTTTATCCTTCCGCGGTTTAGAAACTTTTAGTAAGCAATAGAAAGCTGTATACTTTTTTGTGAGTTATCTTCATCACGTGGACAAAGCGGTAAAAATATATAGGGTATATACCTACCTTTGCACACGTAAACAGGGAATGATTATATTTTCTTGTCTTATTTTCATAGTAGGTACAGGTCGTGTGAATAGTTTTTCAAAAAAGTTACGTTATTTTCGATAAAAAAAAAGTTTTTATTTTTTATTCGACTGGATGGAAAACGAACAAGTGGGTCTCCTGATGGTAAGAGATCACCACCGCCCATAAACATCTGCAACACCAGGGTTACTGCAGATGCGTCGCCAACCTAGAGGCCTAAGATGGGATACCTAAAGTGCCAGTAATTTCACCGGCTGTCTTGCTCTCCACGCCGAAACACAACAGTGCAAGCAATAATGCTTCACGACAGGATTAGCGAGCAAAACGGTGGTAGCGATCCGGGTGGACCTTGCACAAGGTACTACCACCTGCAAAAGGAAATATTATCCTTTAAAGCGTAATTTTTTATTACAGTCGTTTATTGTTCTTTACATGCATCTTTACTAGTTAGTTTGCAAATTGTTTAATTTGTTGCAAACCGTTGTGTGCTTAATGTACAATAGCTTTGAAAATTACGCAGGTTAAAGTTGAAAAGGCATTAGCGTCTTCGTCTATCGCTGCAGAAAGATTTTGGATTATTTTAGGACACTTGTAGAATTGGAAAAGGGGTTTTCGTATGACAAAATGTATCGCACGGACATAGCGTTCATGGTGCAGAGTATCAAGTAAGTTCAGTGCGAACCTAAGGTGTAATAAATACCACGCTAGTTCAAATAAATCGTAAGACGATTGCGGAAACGGTTTGGATCGTGGTTAATGGCTGAATGTTGTACGTGCCGACATTATGGGGGAGAGAGACAACTAGATATAGAGAGGGAAAAAATAAAAAGGATTGTTAGAACAAGTAACCGATGCCTTCGATTCGCACGGGCGAAATTTTAAAAAAAGTTATACACAGACACATACATAGGTTCATAATGAACTTTGTATTTTTTATTAACACGGGATTATTAGATTATAAGCCTATCATAATTACGCGTATGTATAGTCAGCAACGAGTATATGTAGTATGGCGTCCGCGGACCGGGAAACGAGCTGTCGGTAGGCCTCCAACAAGATGGAGCGACGACCTGGCTAAGATCGCGGGATCGCGGTGGATGCGAAAAACACAAGACCGGTCTGAGTGGAGAACCTTGGGGGAGGCCTATGTCCAGCAGTGGACGTCTTTCGGCTGACATGATGATGATGATGATAGTCAGCAACAATGATTTTAATATAGCCAAAGTGCCAAAAACATTATACTGGACTAAAGTGTCTGAACTTTAAGGTCGTGTATACATATTTTTGGCACTTTGGCTGTATTCGTATCTTTGTTGCTGACTGTACATTTGCGAGAGTTCATTACTCCTCATTTCTTCACCGGTGCTGAGATAGGTGCCTATAAAACATCAAAGTTACCTTCACA
This sequence comes from Choristoneura rosaceana, assembly GCA_037349165.1. Taxonomy (NCBI): domain Eukaryota; kingdom Metazoa; phylum Arthropoda; class Insecta; order Lepidoptera; family Tortricidae; genus Choristoneura; species Choristoneura rosaceana. The sequence continues at coordinate 6,333,362 of JAZBNJ010000013.1, forward strand.
AAATCAATTTTAAAACTTAATTATCCTCAACTCAAATAAAAATAAAGTATCGACTACCAGAATCGGTACACAGTGTAACAGTCTCGAAACGTTACGCCATTTTAGTCCTAAATCCTGAGGCTGAAGGACGAAAATTGTGGAGTAAGCGATGTTAGATTAACTTCGTAAGTCGGGAGACTTCAAATAATTACGTAGTCGCTATCAAAACTGAATTATAGTCAAATTTCTTGGTTCATAGAGTAATGAGGTGCAGAGTGGTTATATTAAAACTAGGTAAACATAATGACAAAAATCCTGGTTAAAATCGCAGGATTGCGGTGGATGCGAAAAGCACAAGACCGGTCTGAGTGGAGAGCCTTTGGGGAGGCCTATGTCCAGCAGTGGACGTCTTTCGGCTGACATGATGATGATGATGACACATAATGAATGTATGTGGAAGAGATCGCTTTGAAGCGATAAGGCCGCTTATTGCGTACTTTGTATTTTTTCTCCGTGTGTAGCTGGGTTTTCTGTACTGCTTACTATGAGTTATTCTACCGTATTGTATTCTATCTATCTTTATTTGTGTATGAAAAAAATCCAAAAACTATCTCTCGCTCTTTTTCTCTCTCAGAAACTATCTTTGTTTCAATCTTTCTTTCTTTCAAAAAGGTAAGAGAGCTGTCGCTTTGCTAATTTCGCAATGCTCTTAATGCGATGGTAAAATTTATACAACGTCGCCCCGGTGGACAATATTGAGCCAATAAGACACCTCGTGTGTTGTTCATAAAAAGGTAAAAGTTAATTGTACATCAAAATCATCGATTTCAAAATAAACATTTGTAGATGCGACCATTAACTTGAATTGTTTTTTTTTTTATCTAGAATTGAAAAGAATAGAAAGGTGTTTATTTCCCTAGTTCGCATGTTACATAATTCCAAGAGGCCTGTATGTTTTCGATTTGTGGGTGTGTCAGCTACTTACAGTCTACTTATGTGTGTCTGAAAGATCTATACAAGTGACGAAGTGGCGTGGTCTGTGTGGTTAGTGTGTAAGTACAAAATAGATTTATATAAATTTAAAATGTTGTTTTATTTTGCCTTGTCCTATTTAATTTTATAGCTAATTACAGTCTATGGGGACGTGGAGCGGTCGATCGTTTGCTGAGAAGCCGACTCGTGTCTTTTTTTGGTAATTAGTCGATTTCACCTGGGCGTTTAGAATTTGTATAATAATAATATGAAGCCCTAGTCCTAGAATGTTAAATTTATGTTATGTTGCCATGCCCGTGCAGGGTGTCACATGTGTACTACTTAATTATTATACTTCCACCTTTAAATTGTAATGTGACTTGCAATAAATGATTCTATTCCATTCTATTCACCTACTCTATGTAGGAGTCACCAAAAAAAAAAAACTCTACTACAAACGTAAAGTAAGAAGTCCCTTCTGCAAAAAACTTAATCTTCCACAGCCAGAAACTTTCGTATATTAAAAGATTTCTTCTAATTGCAAAGTTGACAGTCTCTCAGCTGAATATTTCAGCGACTGAATACATTAGCAATGTTCGAGAGACCCTAATCTTTTGGAATAAGGCTCATTTGATTGGGGAAATATTTTTGGTGCATGTGACAGGCATTTGACCTCTTATGTGGGGATAGTGACGTAACAAGTAAATACGTACCCGCTTATTCATAAACGACAATCAAACCTATTTTAGTTAAAATGCCGCTAAAATTCGTTTGTCCTTATCTGTCACTTCGACATTTGTATTTGTTAGAAAGGGACAAAGCATTTGTTAGTTAACATAGGCTTGTTAAGTTTTATGAATAAGGGGGTAAATAGACAAGTAAATCGAAGGACAACTTGATAATACTGTGGCGGGTTGCGCTAGTGTCGCCCCTTGCGCAGAGCTTTGCCTAATATGCCATATTAAAATGGGACTAAGCGTGACGCGTCTACCGCATGGATCCGGATCACTGGGTAAAATTCATCACCGATTGGGTTCCATGCGACGGGAACCAGGGCAGAGGCAGACTTAGGAAGAAATGACGAGACGATTTGGACCGTTTCCAGCAGATTGGCTAGATTGGCCAAAAGTAGAGACGAGTGGAAGAAAGGAGAGGCTTTTGCCCTGCAGTGGGACGCAATATGGGCTAATTTTTTTTTAAAAAACACTCCCCTATAAATAAGACTACTTTTTAATTTGGTAAATTAGATTTTACTCGCATTAAAACAAATAATTAGTGACACCATTAGCTATTGCCATACGAAATGTTTGGTAAATTTAGCATCCTTACTGCATACAAATAGACAGACATGCAGACATACAGACATAGCAGCAACTAATAGCAACAGGGCTCCGTTTGTGACCCTTCGGGTTCGGAACCCCAAAAAATATCTTGAACGATTTACCTAAGTGTTATATAAAATTGTTTTGAATGAGTCTTTAGATGCTTTATGTTTGTTAGAACATCCTTAGCTCTAAACATGTTGTTTGACAGAAGTTTGGAGAGTAAGGAAACAGGGTTAAGCCCAGTTAAAGTTGTCGGGACGACTACGGACATGTTTGAACCCATTAAAAGGGGTTATAAAGGAGGCTATATCTTTTATATTGAATTTTTGGCCGTAAAACTTAGTCTTCTAATCTTCTTGGATAGTGCTTGCTCTTTCTATTTTGTCTGTGAAGTAGGTATAATCATTTTTTATTTTATAGAAAAAACGGGCCAAGTCTGAGTGGGACTCTGTTACGTACAAATTAGTAGGTACGAAAAAATATAAGTTGGGTACATGTTGGGTAAATATACCTTTCCGTATTTATAAAAATCCAGTGTTATTAGCAAAATGTACGCAGTTAAGGCCCATTTAATTTTTAGGGTTCCGGAGCCAAAATGGCAAAAACGGAACCCTTATAGTTTCGCCATGTCTGTCTGTCTGTCTGTCTGTCCGTCCGCGGCTTTGCTCAGAGACTATCAATGCTAGAAAGCTGTAATTTTGCACGGATATATAAGTAAATTATGCCGACAAAATAGTACAATTAAAAATTCAAAATCAATTTTTTTTAGGGTACCTCCCATAGACGTAAAGTGGGGGTGATTTTTTTTTCTCATCCAACCCTATAGTGTGGGATATCGTTGGATAGGTATTTTAAAACCATTAGGGGTTTAAAACGATTTTTCGATTCAGTCATCTGTTTGCGAAATATTCAACTTTAAAGTGCAAATTTTCATTAAAATCGAGCGTCCCCCCCCCCCTCTAAAATCTAACCCGGTGGGTGGAAAAATTTGAAAAAATTCAGGATGGTAGTCATTATATCAAACTTCTAAGGAAAACTATAACGGCTAAGTTTGCTTGAGAATTATTAGTAGTTTACGAGTAAATAGCAGCGTAAGGTATAAAATATACCTAAACTTGGAAGATTCCGTATAAAATACGAAATCCTTAGAAAAATATTACTTAATTTTTTCGTAATGGCTACGGAACCCTATTTTGGGCGTGTCCGACACGCTCTTGGCCGGTTTTTTTAATATATATTTGATATTGAGGCAGACACAAGAATACTGATTATACTACACGCAGAAACAGTACAACGCTCTACGTAATCAATATAATAATGCCTTCAGGATACTAATGGGGCTACCACGATTCTGCAGCACCTCAGTACCACTACCATGAGTTTACAGTGACCGTACTCTATAGCGACGGCGTAAATTATTTGCATGGAGAATTGTAGACTGCCTCTACAAATAATTTACGCCGTTGCTATCGAGTACGTTGCTATTGAAAACATAGCTTTAGAAATAATCCTTTGTCAAGTATGTATTCCATAGCTGCTGGATTCTGTGGTAGTATGCTCCAAAAATCTTTAATTTTAGTATCACAACTCTAAACCATAGTTTAAAACTATATAATCCTACATACGTCAGTAGAAGTACCCGCCGGCTACTTGCAAGCGTACAACGTTACTGAAATATTTAACAACTTGGCTTGTAGTTTTACTGTGCACAATATCTATGGGTATACAAAGGAATTTTGTTGTGAGATAAATTCACGGTTCGGTTAAACATAACTGGCTAGGTGCGAGTCAGATTCACAAACTGGGGTTCCGTGCTTTAAAGTCAATAAAAAACCGGCCAAGAGCGTGTCGGACACGCCCAAAATAGGGTTCTGTAGCCATTACGAAAAAATTAAGTAATATTTTTCTAAGGATTTCGTATTTTATACGGAATCTTCCAAGTTTAGGTATATTTTATAACTTATGCTGCTATTTACTCATAAACTAGTAATAATTCTCAAGCAAACTTAGCCGTTATAGTTTTCCTTGAAAGTTTGATATACTGACTACCATCCTGAATTTTTTCAAATTTTTCCACCCACCGGTTTAGATTTTAGAGGGGGGGAGGACGCTCGATTTTAATGAAAATTTGCTCTTTAAAGTTGAATATTTCGCAAACAAATGACTGAATCGAAAAATCGTTTTAGCAAACCCCTAATGGTTTTAGAATACCTATCCAACAATACCCCACACTATAGGGTTGGATGAGAAAAAAAAAATCACCGCCACTTTACGTCTATGGGAGGTACCCTAAAAAAATTATTTTTGAATTTTTAATTGTACTATTATGTCGGCATAGTTTACCTATATATCCGTGTAAAATTACAGCTTTCTAGCATTGATAGTCCCTGAGCAAAGCCGCGGACGGACAGACAGACAGACAGACATGGCGAAACTATAAGGGTTCCGTTTTTGCCATTTTGGCTCCGGAACCCTAAAAAGGTGTTTGTGTAAAGTATCATATTATTTTTGAACATGAAACTACCGTGAGACTCACTCATATTAAATTATATTGTATTGGTTTTCGTCGGACAGTCGAGCGAGCAGAGCCGTGGCGCGTAGTGCGCGTGTTGCGGCAGCCGCCGGGTCGCGTGCTCCTTTGAAGAAGGGCTACGAAATAGCCCGAAACGACGAGCTAAACTCGACGATACTCATAATGTCACTATTTTTTTAATTTTATTCGTCTCACTTTGTATCTTGGTCATGAATTTTATTCGCATTTTTTGTGACATTTTAATATTCCTACGCCAAAACCTGACATATTCTAAGAAATAAACAATTTCTATTTCTGTTTGCCTTCATTTTCCTTTTGAAGCACGAAACTCTAACGATATGTTACGTTATTTTAATAACGAGAATTATATCGAGTATCCTCCAACGCTATATTTAACGGCATGTTAACCTCCGCCAACGCCCACCGCTCGCAGGAGTGGAATCAGTGAGCATGACCTTAAGTAAGTTGCGAAGCATGACGTCACACGTATGTAGCGTCACGTGTCATTTGGTACAGTCGTAGCAATATGAATTAATTTTTGCTAATTCGTTTTTTTTTCCATTGCATGTATTTTTTAGTGTGTCGAATATTGTGTAAATAAATGTTTCTCTCTCTCTCTCTCTCTCTCTCTCTCTATGTAGAATTATGAGTGTGGTCCTTGTATGGTCATTACCATGCGTGGTTTATTAAGGATTGGGACTATAGCACTTACGAAACGCCAACCCGTATTGGGCCCGCGTAAGAGCTACGGTCCAAGCACTCTCATTCTGAGAAGAGGCCTGTGCCCAGCAGTGAGACGTACCTATATATTTAGGCCGCGATGAGTATATAAGACCTTATAATTTTCAAAGTCCAAGCAAAATACATTTCAAACGTAAATGAACTTTAAAATGTACTCCTTAAAGTCCACATCATTTGACTTTACGGTTAAAGTACCGTAGTGTCGGTAACTGGTTTCACAATACGTGTGTAAAAATCCGAGTAACTATACATTGCGGGGTTTGAAGGACCCTTTACTAATATTTACCGCAGCAACGCCGCAATCGACAGCTTCTTAGACGATTTTATCCGTGCTTCGGAAATTCGTAGTACTGTCGTCGTAGTACGGCATGTATAGCTGTGACTCGTAGCGTTACGAGTTTGTAGCGCATGTGTAGAAGTGTAGCACATTTTTTCGTAGGCACGCGTTACGAGTTAGTACGACCCTGTTGTGACAAAACGCGGCAAACTTGAAAACGTATTTGAGTAAATGGCGTTTGAAGAGGTTAAAGTACGCTTAGTGTATTTTCCCGTTCACAAAATACGCCTTGATCGCGTTCACGTTCTTCACTTTCCCAGTCTTAGACCTAAATCAACTTTATTTCATTAAAAAAAAGTTTGGTATATTATAATGTTTCAAACTTTCTTATTTCTCACTTATCTCTCTAGCATTATCATCATAGATAGACTTTGGAGAGTAGATAATTTAAAAATAGTTCTTTCAATTTCAGTATATCGGCAATCGACATTTCATATTTTTGATATTTTGATTTTCGATGTATTGCGTTGGTTTTACAGTAATTAGGCGTTATGAATTTTGAATTATGACACGTACCCGCCCATCGATGTAGACCTTTCTACCCCAATGGTATACAGAAGCAAATAATAATAATAAGTACTCACCCATAAAAATAATACACGCCATTGCGGTATTTATCATAAAAATATATCACCCAGTGTGACCCAGTTAATACGGCTCTCGTTGTCACCCTAATTTGTAATAAAGGCCCCAATAACCACTCATTTTTTCAAAGTCAAAGTCAAAAGTCAAAGTCAAAGTCATTGAAAATAAAACCGTACGACGACTGCATTGAGATAATTTTCGATTGTATATTTTTAGGTTGTAGTTTTGTCCAGTTGAATAACAGTTTTATGACGTGAGCACAGGGTTGATTATAGATTGTACGAGTACCTTCTATTCAGAATTTAGTAAAAATGCATGACATACAAGTCTTAATAAAGGTCAAGTGCGATTTAGAATAAAATAAAAAGAAATAAAAAGGTGACCAGGGCCGCATTTCGTCACCGTGACAAATGTCAAGAGACAATACCTATAAAATTGTTTTCATGTAAAAAATATTAATGACAATTATGTTGTGAAAAAAATCCTGACATATTTGTAAATTTCTCTTTAAATCTTAACATATTAAAGCTGTGTCAGTCTTGAGTTACAATAAAATTGTAGTGTTTCGTGGTTGACATACGCGTATTTTCAAAATGACTGGCTTTCCGTGTTAGTGATTGCATCTGTCAAGGTAGTGACATAGAAGCCATATTGTAACGAATTTGGAATCACAATCGTATGCGACCTTTCTTTCTGTTACACCGTACAGGATGAGGGTAGAAAGAGAAGCGATGCATTCGCGGGCGACCGCGCGGGCAATAGCCTCAAGGCTTTAGTGTCCCATGGGAAAGAAAGTTCCGCAATGGGGCTAAGCCGTGAGAAAAAGCTACTAATATTATCAGTAAGAGTATTGTCACAGATAAAAAAAATACATAGAACAATTTTATTTGGGTTCTAGCTTTTTGCCAAAAAAAAATCACGTATGATTCATTTCTTAACTTTTATACGGTCGTCGAACTATTTTTATTCTGAAACTGTTTAGGGTATATTTCTGTAAGTACTGTTATGGTTAATTATTAGAGCTGGCTTTATGAAGAAAAATTTTATAAAAAGTTCGTCTGTATGAAACAGTGAGGAAATGAAATCATTTGGGAACAATTTTTTCGGTGAAAAATTAGAGAACCATTTTTTTTAAATCACCTGCCCCTACAGAGAGAATTTCAATTATTTTTTATTTCAGTTCCTTCAAGGTCTTTTACAATTTTCCATTTGCATGTTGCATTTAAGAAATGTCTGGGGATAGGAGTTCAATGCCCTGGCTATGATCCAGACGCTATATATACTTATATATATTTTGTATCGTTTTCTGCACCGTTTGATCCCGCATTGCAGACTTTGTATAATGCAGACGTTTCAAATAGCCCTGAATAAACTCGCCTGACCAAACTAATCTAAAACTAAACTAAAACTAAACAATAATTTACTCTGTGGTTTAAAAACAAGCTTCATACACGCTAACATTCGTTTAGCCAAACATACGGAACAATACAATTTGTAGAGACAACCACCCAAATAGAATAAGCGAAATTCAACCTTGAGTCTTAGATATATAAGTCCAAATTCATTCGCAATACACGTGGAACCTCGTTAATAAAATTTATACTCAATGCTCTGAGCCGAAAGTTCAATTTGGTCGGCTTAAACAAATACACGGCAATGCGCATCGCCGAATGCAAGCAATTAGGTTTTTTTACGATGCGGATGTTCATTGCATTAAGCTTTTAAAGTACTCACCATCCGTTGTCGATGTTATGTTCATCTTGGCACGATAAACAACCTTTTTTTAACTTTTTAACGTAGTAATAGACTTAATTATAGTTCTCTAAGCGTATGAATAGGAAGCAAAATTTAAAAATTAACGACGCACTACAGTTCTTATTTCAAAAAAGTTTATATACAGCCAGCACGTTCACAGTTTTTCCGCGGTTTTACCGCGTCCCACGCGGCCTCTTAGCACAGATGCACCAAAAATGTTAGAAAAAAAAAACAAATCTTGTCCAGCCAGTAAATAACACCAAACAGTTTTTAAAATTGGAGCGTCCGCGTCAAACGTCAACTATTGGCGCGAACACTTGACAGCTTGATTGATTCGGCACGTTCGAAAATCCAAATTCACACGCACGGATAAGCACATACACTTGAGAGGGGCCGGGAAGTGTTCGAGATACAGACAATTAGCAGAGAAGATGCTACTTTGCGAGCAATCCAAAGCTTTTTGATAGTGTAACGACAAAACAAATAGTCCGGAATGAGTGAGCTCGGGCATGCGCAGTAAGCACTGCCGTATGCGTACATTGTTAAGCCGCGGCTACTGGTGCGGTTTGTAACTCGGTTTTAGGATAAAAATAAAAATAAAATGCAAGCAATGTTTGCTACATTACAATTTAGCGAGGCCACTTTTGTTGCTAATTTAAAATTTATCATACTTAATTGCTTACATATTTATAAACACTCTTTATTTAAGAAACATAGAAGAAATTCATGAAACTAAACTTTTATTATTAAGTTTGGATTGGTATTAATAAATAAAATTAACACTGGCCATAAAGAAATAAAAATACGTACCTACATACATAGGTCATACTGGCCAGTTCCGAATCTTCTTCTTTTTCAGAATAAAAAGAACAACAGATTATTTTAAAAGTTGTCACCGCGTAGTACGGTTATCAATATTGTCACATTACAGCTAAGCTAGATTAGACTCAATTAACATTTTCCTAAACGCCTAACCCGTCTCGTAACGAGCAGAAGTGGGAGCAAAATATTGTTTCCATTATATTGGCTGTATAAACATGGTATCCATGCTTGTATTTGGTTTGAACCATCAGAAATTTTTAACCATAATTAACGAAAAATGACGAGGTGATGAAGTCCCGGACCTCAGCCTGTCCAAATGGACGAATAAAGAAAAAAATATATAAAAAGAAAAAAAAGGAATTCTTAATTTGAAAAATTCCCTCTGTGGACGTGTCCGAACCTCTGCAGCGGGCGTCTGCCGCGCAGCCACACTTGAGATATTTATCCGAGTGACGGATACCTGACGCACACAGATGTAGGTTAGAGGTGTGTGTATCGGTGTTCGAGATTATGTCGCTCGAGTTAGATGCAGAACATAAAAATAAACAATTTTTTTTTTTTAACTAGCCAGGTATAACGTCCGCTGCTGAGCAATGGGCTCTACTCTTGACCGCCACGCATCCCGGTTTTTCGAAATAAATATTATTAAGTTGATTTATTTAAATGTGTAATTAGTGTATTATGTTTTACATATGAAAAACAAAAATCGTATTAAAGTTCATAAAATAAAATGAAATAATAATTATTTATGTACAATTCGACTAAAAATTAACATAGGTATATAATTTAGATGTGATATGATGTCAAATAAAAAAAAATAAATAAAAAAAAATCGTAAGTAGGTTACTTTCTTAAAAAAAATTAAACCACGTATAAAAAATAAGACCACCTGTTGTATACCCAACTTTTTATATTTTTTGAAAAAAAACATATGGTGCTCTGTTGCATTCAATAAAGAATATTTACAAAAATAGAATACAAATTTTGTATTCTATTTTTGTAGTAAAAAATAAATAAATGTGTATTCTTTGATAATAATCAATGCGGCAGTGAAGCGGGAGAAGTATGCCCCGTTGGGTTCGGGGTATATATTCATTCCCTTGGCGGTGGAAACGACGGGCTGCTGGGGAGCGGATGCAAAGCTTTTTGTGTGTGATTTGGGCCGTCGACTCAGACAAAAAGGGGAGGACCCTCGCTCCGAGTCATTTCTGATGCAAAGGCTGTCCATAGCTATCCAACGTGGTAATGCCGCGAGCGTTATGGGCACCTTTGCGCCGGGAATGGCAAGGGGCGAATTATTTGACTAGGTTAGTGTTTATTGTGTTAGGTTAGTATTTAATATTGTATTGTGTTTTTTCTATAGTTAAATGTTTTATTCAGGGTAAAAAAAAAAAAAAAAAAAAAAAAAAAAAAATCATATTTTAACTTCAAACTTATTTTCTATCCTCTCAAACTATCAAATACGTCTTCCTTAACCAGATAAACCCGTAAAATTAGTTATCCTACTACACATACTACATACATAATAGTATTATACTACCTATAGTGAATATTTTTCTCTTATAAACTCTACAGTAGCACGAATAAGTTACATTTTTGCTTTGCTCCATTCGAGTCATGTAAATTGTTGTAATAAGTTAAATGTCGTAAGGGACAAAACGCTCCTTTCATTTTGTATTCTAATCCGTTATAATAAGGTCACTATTCTAATGTGGCACTATTACATGTGTTTATATATGTATGTATGTACAACCTTCGAGATATACGAAGTTTAAGATAAGCCTTATGAAGTTAAGATTACGATTTGGAGTCTTTTTGTATTTTTTATTTCAACTCCAAATTTTTGTTTCTTTTACGGTCATCCCGTGAATGTTCCCAGCGCTGGTCTATTTTTTCTGGTTTTTCTGTGCATTCATGTTTCGGCTTGTGTTTTCGTGTGAAATTTATATAAACATTCATGGGATGACCGTAAAAGAAACAAAAATTTGGAGTTGAAATAAAAAATACAAAAAGACTCCAAATCGTAATCTTGATTTGATTGCTTAATAGCGACATCTCTTGTCCCTGGTGAACGGATAGTTTCGATGGGAGTGAAAAAATGTTTCTCGTTGAGAACGTAGATCATAGATGGCGTTAGTGTCGCTGCTAAAGTGACTAATGAAAAGAATCCATGTTGAAATATGGGTGCATAGGAAAAATTCGTGTCTAGTCTCCTGTCCAGTGGTGGTGTAGGGGAATAGCACGCAGCACGGAATGCTGAGGACCTGGGTTCGATTCCCAGCGCTGGTCTATTTTTTCTGGTTTTTCTGTGCATTCATGTTTCGGCTTGTGTTTTCGTGTGAAATTTATATAAACCTTATGAAGTTGTTTCCTTAATTTCATAAGTCTAGCAGAGACGTGTATAATGTAACTTATCTGTCATGCTCTGATATATGTTGTGCCAATTAAATTGCTACATATTTTAAAAAAAAATCTTTTGTAAAAGGTGACGAGCAGTTGACATAGAACTATTGTATCTTAAATTATTATTTACACTAAAAAGGGTGAAAAAAAAATAAAACAAAAAAATTGAATCGACTACAAAAAACCATGAAAATAATTTTCTACCAGTCCAAAGTCGGTGCCTCAGCACGAGACCACCGAACAAAATTATTTTCATGGTTTTTGTAGTCGGTTAAATTTTTTGTTACTTACATACTTTTTTATTATTTTTACAATAATAATAATAAATAAATATCACGGGACAATTCACACCAATTGACCTAGTCCCAAAGCAAAGCTTGTGTTATGGACACTAGGCAACGGATAAACATACTTATATAGATAAATACATACTTAAATACATATTAAACATCCAAGACCCGAGAACAAACATTCGTATTATTCATACAAATACCTGCCCCGGCCGGGATTCGAACCCGGGACCTCAAGCTTCGTAGTCAGGTGCTCTAACCACTGGGCCATCCGGTCGTCGCTAATTTAATTCATCACTAATATCACTAACATAAACTACATCACTAATTAAAATACTAATCTAATTCATCACTAATTGGTTTGGTTGACATGTTCATTTTATTATTTATTAAAAAAAAACAACTTGGTTTAACAAATAAGTCAAAATCAAAATGAGTCTGAAGAAATTCATACATCGGCATTTGGTGAGTAGCATCCATTTTTGTGCTTTGTTAACTACTGTTTCATTTAGATTAAGATTTCATGTACAAACTTTTTAACACCAAATAAATCTATTCTATTCTATTCTAAAATAAGTAAAAAGAACCTACAAAATGACTTACTTATTAATTATTGCATATATTTGAGGGCCACATTTTTTGCCGTTCAGTATGATAAAGATATAATAAAACAAAAAAAAAATACTTGCGCATATTCCATATTCTATTCCCGATCCATATTTCTGTCTAAATAAAAAAAGAAACAAGTATCTCCCACGGGAGGAAAAGTTCTCTTATTTAATTACTGTAACACTAACGAGGGAAGCAAACATTGATATTGCAAAGTTGGTAACAAATACTTAGGGACTCTAATTGAGGAAATTATTTTTCTTATATTTCCCTCTGATTTTTTGATGAGGCAAACTTCGCGAGAAGCCATGGCAACACCGAATTAAAATATTACTTTGAAATTTTTTTCTTGTTTGTTTTCGTGAAAATTTTTTTAGCTTCACGAAAACTTTTTCAGACGAATATTTTCTATGCTTAGTGACCCGTTTTTTCATCTTCATTGTCATCATCATTATCATCCTCATCTTCAACATCATCAGTAGCCGGAAAAAGTGCACAGCAGAGCACAAGCCTCCCCCTTGGAACGCCACAGTGGACGACAACTCGCCACTTGCATCATCATCATCATCTCTAGCCTATGCAAGGTGTTTAAAAAAAGAGCTTCTACAAGAGTGTTCAGTCAAAATAAACCAATAATCTGTTGAAACAATTGAAATGTTCCGGAAGAATTTCACGACATACTGGTACTGTACGTCCCTGGGCACTGTCTTTCTCACAGAGAAAGGCTTAAAATGTAGTTCTTAAGTGAGACCAACCTAAACCCCTAAATGCCTAATCTAAATGTGTGTGGGAACTACTGCCCAAGCCCTCTCATTCTAAGAGCAGGCGACTCAGCAGTGGGACTTACATAGGCTGGGACAATGATAATAAAACCTAAATCACCGGCAAAAAGACCGGCATATTGCTGATTTGGGACCATTTCGTGACATGCATAATTATATTTTGCTTTTTTCTTTATTTTATTTTTATCCTTTGCTATTAATGTTTGTCACGAATAAATGTTTTCTTTGTTTCTTTCTTTAAAGTGAATGAAAACTTTGGATCAGCTGAGCTTATCCTGCCCAGCCCAGCATTACACGTGTTACATATTAGTATACTTATGCGTGTTCAACATACTATATTAACCCTATTTCAGGTCTCGATAGAATTACAAGTCGCCACCTGCTTGCTCATCAATAATTAACAAGATCATAATTCGTGGACGGCCTTCCATCACCAGTAGACCCTACGTAGAGCCAAGGTCATAAATATAGATATATACTTTACCAAGATGTCAAAAGTAGATGTTAAAATTGAAGATTACTCAACGATGATACTTTGGAATTCAAATTAAAGATTACTCAATGGTGATCCTTATGTAATTCAAATTAAAGATTATTCAATGGCGATAATGTCAAAGTCAAAGCCAAAATATCTTTATTAAATTTAAGCTATAACAAGCAAACAAGTATGAATGTAAAAAAAAATACCACCAGGTTAGGAAAAACATCTGTTAGTAGAACTCGACGTGGTGTATAATATTTATTAAAACAGATTTACAATGTCATTTAATGACTTACGTGACAAGTAATTCATACGATTGCATTTTTAATTAAAATAGTAGAATCGCAATTAGGAGCACTTAGGAATCCCCGTCCAAAAACATTTGTCATTGACTTTGACATAGAAAACTTCACACACACTAGGTACCTATTGTAATTTTTTTCACCAAACATTCAGAGTTGCAAACAAGTTTCATGTTGTAATTTTCTCACCAAAAATTCATAGTTGCAAACAAGGTTTCGTACTCGCGATCATCGCTTGAGTCATCAATTGGTTAGCATACTATTGCCACTATGGCTAAATGCCACAACAAGCTCGAAAACGGCTTTTAAATTTTTGGATATCTAGGGTTGAGGATATTTTGGGTCTAGAAATCTGTATGTCCGGGATTTATAAGACCAGTGCATAAAAAAAATAGACGTAAGCTTCTCTAAAATCATTAAAAAACTCATTAAAAACGTTTTTCTTTGACACAGATGACAGGGCCACATTAAATAAATACGAGAGCTTGTATTTACCCTCACTGTCAAGAGAAAGTCGTAAATCATCTACTTAGTAGACATAACTACGTATCGGCTTATTAGCTCTGTATAAATGAAACTTCGCCTATAAACTTGAAACATATCACATTTAGTGACCTAGAATTTGTGCAAGTGCTTTGTTGATGTTGCCGCCAAGCAACAATGCTGCACTGCTGTATTCCAGCGTGGTGAGAGACGTTAGAGCTGCTGTAGAAATACCGACATACGAGTTATTCTATTATATCTTAGACTTCTAGGCTATTTGCAACCCACTGGTGTGAGTGCTCACATAACATATTCCTTCGAAGCCGCGGGTAAAAGCTAGTATTAGAATTCTGACCTTACTTAAATACACGTTAAGCACTCAAGACTCCAGACCAAACATTCGTATTATTCATACAAGTATCTGCTCCGGCCAGGAATCGAATCCGGAACCTCAAGCTTCGTAATCAGGTTCTCTAACCAGTTGACCATCCGGTCGTCGAATAAAAAATCTAACAGCAGTACGTCCCGTTTTTCAACTCTGATGACCTAATCACAACGTGCGACGTAATGTGTGGCAAGTGTTTTAGTAATACATTGCTTGTATTGCCAATTAACCGTTAGGCAACTAGCGCGTCAGCAGCGCAATGGATAGGTAACTCGCTCACCGCGTCGCTGAACGCACGCAGCTTGGTAAATGGTAAACCCCAAAAAGTGCACGAAACATTTCTCAATTTTCGTAAGCTTCTTAAAGCTTAAATATTAGGCGAAGTTAAAAGCAAACGTTTGTTCGTATCCGGAAATAAATAAGGGGTCAAGATATCTCGAAATAGGAAGTTATACAACGCTTCACGTGGAGGGGTAGAAGGCACGAGCGAAAGCGATTATAATTATTTTTATTGGTAGGGAGAAAGCGAATAGGCGGGTCTCCTGATGGAAAGCAATCACCGCCGCCCATTGATACCCATAACATAAGATGAGTTACGGATAATTAGCCGGCCCTTTGAGAAAAGAGGTGCTCTTTTTTTGAAGATCCTCAAGTTGTACCAGTCCAGAAATAATGGCGCTGCAAGCCGATTTCAATATTTCACCGTGCGTAGCAAAAGGTTTCGCAAAAAATGAACTTTCGTAGACTGCCAGCGAAATCTTTTAAATAATTTATTGAATCAGGCATTACTTTGCGGAGGTCCGTAAATGAACTAAAATAATTTCCCTGCTCACCCGTGACCTTGCGATAGCTAAGCTTATACAAAATATGCGTGTTCATACAGTTCCTCCACCTCCACACTGTAAGAACACACACATATTAGGTACACAAACCCATCTATCACCACTACCACATCACACAGACGCGTTTCGAATCTTTTTGCTACATGATGTATGGATACAAGTATAAAACATTTCTTTCGGCTAAGCCTTTCTTTTTCAAATCTATGTATGTATTTTTAAACATGCTTTAATATTATAAAAGCAGAAAGAACTTAATCTGTTGCCTTTGCACACTTATTCGTTTAAAAAAAACTTTAAAATTACTTTGAAACTCCCCCTCTTATAATTCGCACCAAACCTATTCAAGTCGAAACACGCGATTTGCCTACCGTTTTCGTACTTCCGAAGCGCTAAAAATATAGTTATAATTTAATTTACACGCGTCCAATATAACGTTCGTGACAGTCATTTAACTGCGCCATTATAGCTGTTATATAGCCAGGTAAATGACAGTGAAGTACCCATAAAAACATACCTCAATAATGTTTGATAGCTATTGCTTGTCTATTAAGTTTGTGTGAGGGTTATAATTTGGCATCCAACACAAACCTTCAAGTCAAAATACCACCAACGTGACTTATCAATGCCAACACATACTAGTAATATTTACCTCGACGTTTCACTTGATCACTTGACACTTGACGCACTTGATCACTAATAGTACCGGCACTCATATGACGAACTACCCATACTTGGTCATTTTTATTTGTCACCCCCATCACATGTCAATCCCCTTGGTGGTATTTTGACTATGAGCACAGAATATGTAATAGTACTATGGTACTAACGTGCTATGAGTGAAAATCACGAAAGTTTAAGGACGTCTTGTAGGCTTTTTTTTAATCTCGATTTAAGGCTTAAACTGACAGTTCTTGTATGGATCTGACAGGACTTAAGATGACTTAAACCTAGATTAAAAAGCTTGCAAATGGACTCTAAACGTTAAACCTTCAAGTATTAGAAATAGTATTAGTCTTCATTATCATATTATCATATCATGGTCCAATGCTGTGTTTTATAAAAACAGTAAGAGGCAATACAAATCTCGATGCCTTTGAAATACAAACGAAAAGGAATTTCAATTTACGCTAACAACCACATTAATTTACTTAGCTTTTTTCGAATTTCATTTGTATCACTGTTGAGTAAACTTTAATTTGAATTTTATTAGTGGGCCAAAATACTTTTTAGTATCTAAAATAACTTTTTTAGGAAATTGTAGACAACTTCAAATATTACCCTAGAACGTAATGTTTTGTTTATGTTAGTTCTCAACCGAGTCTCTAAAGTTTATTACGAGAATTTAATGAATACCCTAATTTAAATTAGGTACAAAAAGTCTCATTTGGTACTCAAATACTTGTGCATTACCATTACCATTCCCTGCGACCTTTCAAATTAAGTCATCATTCGGATTCTATCCTGAATTAACGAATAATAACCTTTTTAAAGATTATCTGGAAAAGTACAAATTATACGGTGAATTATCAAGGGACAATTGAACAAACACCAGAAAGAATTTTGACCCTATGAGTAATCTTTAATTAGAATCCTATAAGTATGTATCACCATTGAGTAATCATAAATTTAAGTATCATCGTTCAGTAATCTGGAATTTGAATGCGATAAATATCACCGTTGAGGAATTTTTCATTGTACATCGATGTAAATAAGTTGGTTCTCTATTATTTGCCCGAATTTCATATGCCCGAATGTATAGTTTTTTAGAATTTTCATTTGCCATAAAGTAATTTATTTCGGAAATAGTAATTTCTCCAGAGTTTATATTAAACTAACCTAACCTAACCTACTGCATTCTATATGATGACATTTTAAAAAATCCTGAAAACAGCACGGTTCTATATATTTTATGGCAAACGTTGGTATGGCAAGTGAAATTCGGGCATGTAAAGGTAAACGAAATAAGTTTGATACTTGTCTCTCTGGGGCAGATAGTTCATCTTACGAGTATCACACAATTACAAAACAAACAAGTGACAAGGGCTGACCTATATTCTGAAGTGCAAGTAATCGTCTGACTATGTGATTAGTAAGCATGACGGCGCTGGCGCCGGTCCCAACCCTGATTACTGAAACATTACATTTGGACAGATCGTGGTCCACTGTTTTTTCTCTATCATCATTAGGACATGTCAAGTCGATTCGACTAAGGAATCGCTTATCATTATCAGGACGGGTATGTTCTATTGGATCATCAATCGGCTTTATTCATTTTTATTAGACTTTTCTTTTTATAGATTTATTTACTAAATTATATTTACTTTGTTTTATTTTTCAATCTTATTCCAATTCATTTCGTCTCCAAACAAATTGCAGCGAGCTAAACTCGGTCGCTCAGGGGAACGTCAAAGTTCGCATACTTTTCGCTGGTCATAGGTACTGTAATGTTTGTCCGAATTATCGTTTGCCCTATTTTTTCCCACTGTATCCTTAATAATTCTAAAATTTATAAGTGATCAATGGTTAAGATAAGTTTGTTTTATAACAATTCTGAACAATTATTGGATTTAGAGAAAAAAGAGTTATGATAAACGATAATTCTGACAAACATTACATTTGGACACTCAAGAAGTAAGTATGCGAGCCGATAATTAATTTATGGAACCTTGTAGTACCAAGTACAATGGGCAGAATATTGTAGACCATTTAAACGTGTTGTACATATAAAATTCTCGTGTCACAGTGTTTGTAAGTTATAAGGTTCGTATCTGAATATCGAATGTTAAAATACCGATTGAGTATTAAAATATCGAATGGGTCATAATATCGAAAAGGTATTTTTGTTAAGACTGTTTTTTTTAGATTGTTATAAATCTAACCTAACCTAACCTAAGGGGTTCTATACGATGCCGTTATAATCAATCCTGAAAAGTTTTCGGTTTCAGAAAATAAACGTCTCGATATTATGACCCATTCGATATTTTAATATATTGGATATTTTAACATTTGATATTCAAATGCGAACCCGTTTGTAACCAAAATCCTCCGAAACGGCTTGACCGATTTTTTTTTTTATATTTTCGCTAAGTCTGAGAATAGGACGTACTTAAACTATTTTTGAAAGAAAGAAAGAAAGAAAAACATTTATTCGTGACATTTTACAAATTAAACAGGAAGAAAAAAAAAGGAAATCATAACAAATTTTGCCACGAAATGGTCCCAACTCAGCATGATGTCAACCTTGCGGCCGACGCTGGTCTTCCGTTGGAACCATTTTTCATACTTCTATCAGCTAGTTAAACTATAATATTAGTCTTAATAGTCTTGTTAGAAACTCATGAAGTTTAAAGCTCGTTAAGCGCTTAAGGTCAAGGTGTTCGTAACACGGCCCAGGAATCAAGGCCCAACTATTGCATTACACAACGAGTGCGTACTCCCGCCTCGGGCAAACTGTTGTACTAATTAATTCATTATACTATGGCCAGGGAGCTACAATTACAGTGGGCTTTATTCACAATAAGTAATAGTAATTACTCGTAGTGTTGACCGGATGGCTAAGTGTTTAGAGAACCTGACTACGAAGCTTGAGGTCCCAG
Organism: Choristoneura rosaceana; assembly: GCA_037349165.1. Taxonomy (NCBI): domain Eukaryota; kingdom Metazoa; phylum Arthropoda; class Insecta; order Lepidoptera; family Tortricidae; genus Choristoneura; species Choristoneura rosaceana. The sequence continues at coordinate 6,352,584 of JAZBNJ010000013.1, forward strand.
GGTCGATTCCCAGCCGAGGCAGAAATTTGTATGAATAATTACGAATGTTTGTTCTCGGGTCTTGGATGTTTAATGTGTATTTAAGTATGTATTTATCTATACAAGTATATTTAGCCATTGCCTAGTATCCATAGTACAAGCTGTGCTTATTTTGGAACTAGGTCAATCGGTGTCAAGTGTCCCATGATATTAATTTATGATTTTTACTTTACAAAATAATGATAAATAGATATTAAGTTAGTTAATAATAAGGAACAAATAATAAAGTACTACTTAAGTCATTATTATCGTTATCTCGGCCTGTATATTACCTAAATATGTTCCACTGCAGGACATACCTACACCGGGCTGCTTATTTTTTTTAAATGACATTACCTTGTACTATTAGGTAGGTATCTATTCTGTGCCATTATTAAACGCGAAAGCGAAGTGGTACGGCAGTTTGTATATACTACTTACACATTTGCGTTAATCCCTGCAGCAGTATTTAGGGCATTATTGCCGGCAGCGCGAGGAGCAGCGGCAGGAACTGAGTATAAATGTGGTATTTAAGTTAATTTTTTCACTTACACATCATCGCCTGCTGTATTTCTGTATCCAGCATGGCCACTGAAAGCGACCCGCAGTGAACACGTACGTTTGACATGCAAGCCTGCTCTGCTTTTAACTTAATTTTGCTGCCTTCTTGTAATGTTTTCATTTAACGTTCTTCGCTTGGCATTGAGTACTTTATACTGGGTTGATGTGTAACGTTTTATTTTGTACTGTGTTGGTACTCGTAGGTTGTAGAATTTCCCTTTTTTAGGGTTCGGTACGTGAAAAATAATAAATGGAAAACTTCAGCATCGTCCCTTGATATATACGCCAAATTGCTAGGCGCAAGCTTCTTGTCACTATGAAAGGGCTTGGGTCGAATTTCCCACGCGGGCCCAGTGCGGATTGCGAACTTCAAACACACAAGATATTAATTTTCCTTCACCGTAAAGCTCGTGGTAAATTCCGCAAACTCAGAGTGCGAGACCGGTTTTGAACCCACGATCCTCTGCTCGAAGGGCCATAGGTTAAACTACCCTGTGACAGAAAGAAGTAGGTAGTGAAAACGATTGGTCAAAGTCAAAGTAAAAATATCTTTACCTATTCAATTTAAGCTATAACAAGCACTTATGAATGTCAAAAAAATCTACCACCGGTTTTGGTATTCCAAATGCATTAGACAATAAAGTGTTATTGAATTGAAATTTAAACGAAAAAAATTACGATCAACATAATTATACAATTACTAGCTTTTGCCCGCGGCTTCGCCCGCGAGGAATTCGGTTATCGCGCGCTGTTCCCTCGGGAACTGTGCATTTTTCCGTGATAAAAAGTAGCCTATCATTCTCTGGCGCATAAACTATCTCTATGCCAAAAAACACGTCGATCCGTTTCGACGTGAAGTTTTTCATTCGAACACCAGAGGTATTTAAGAAAGTTTAAGCTTATTTTCTACTGGCAATTTAAGTTGTACGGAACCCACACTGGCCTCGATTCGAATTTTCATTTTTATTTATCTGTGTCAAAATACTTGAACCGCACAATAGCGTGGGAAGCTAAACAAACGCAAAATATAATGTTAAATATTAAATAACGTTTCTTTTATTCATTCGTAAAAGTTAACTATGTGGGTGACATTAAATTGTGTTGTCCCAACGAAGCCAAAGGTCAAAGGTCTTATGTTATTAATCAAATAAACGATTTCAACAAAAAACCCTGCTTCAAAGGACTTGTTCCGGGTGGTATTTTTGAAACTTATATACTCGTATATCGCGGAGCGTACAACGGAACGTCAAATTCGAACAAATTTGTGTGTATTCGGAATGAGGTTGTGGCAACCCTGTTTTGAGCGAGAAATCAACGAGAGCCGTTGGCAACACTAATAGCTGTCACTTTGAAATGGCGCGCGAAACGGGCGGGAAACGTTAATGACGTCCACGAGACGATACTTTTACGATATTCCTATGGGAATTTGGTAAGATACCGGAATTTCAATTCAACTACTGGATCTAATGATTTATGTGTGTGAAGCCGCGGGAAAGTATTAGTAAAAATTGTATAAAAAAGATTTAACTGAATTTAGAACCTCCTCCGTTTTTGAAGTCGGTTAAAAAAAGTTGATAAGCTTAACAGGAACTGAATGAAAGTCAATTATGTTTTTGTTTATTACCCAACCGCCTCATTCTTGCTCGGTCAATGACCCCTTATAAACAATTAAATGAAAATGGGCGCAATTAAAGTCAAATTGTTACACGACAACCTATTTCATGATAGTTTACTTTACAAAATTGCTGATGCAGTTGACAATTTCAATTTTGTTCTTGAATATTCTCAAGTTCTCAGCATATTGACATCTATGTACCTTACGTACGGCACTAGACTGGCTGTTTGGAACAAAACGCGCGGCGCATCAATCATGAATATTATTTTGACACAACCCCTGTCACGGACGTCAATGAACTACAGTGAAAGGTTCACAAATCCGCGCTGTGAACAAATTTTGTGCGCCGTTTCGATGTAAGAAACATGCTGTCTATACATAGATGTCGATGATTCTCGGTCATATTTCAAACAATATACCTACACTTCTTTGCACTGGCCCTAACACAGTGCTGAGAGCAACAGTAAAATAACTATTATTCAATTTGAATACTATAGTTTACCAAAACGGGCGAGCGCAGTAGAATTTTAAAATTTTCCAAGTGTTAAAATCCAGGTACGATTATAATATCGTCGTGAGTAAACCCCGGGACAGTATTAAAAATTATAAACCACAGCCTAATGGACATTTAGGATTTGCAAACAATTCAACTACTTACTTATTCTACTAACATTACAAATGCGAAGTTTGTATGTGTCTGTATCATCATCACCAGCCAGAAGACTCCAGAACCACAGAGAACATAATATACAGAGACACCACCTAGTACAAGCAAACGGTATCACCCTAATACTGGCTATACAACTGGCTATTTTTCTTTTCTTTATTTTACAATAGAAGGCACCACTGAGAACACAAATAACACGATACCTATATGCCATCTAGCGAGACACTAATGATACGGGTGTCGCTTGTTAGCCCAATATATAGCTTGACTAGGACATGACAGGGTTGGTAGATGGCGCTACGTTATATAACCTACTCACGGCCGCTGGTCAGTGCGTAAGCAATCGAGGTTTCGTAGATCCAAACCTATTCGTAATCTGCTGAAAACGCTGTCAGCCATTTTAGTTTATAGATTATCTACAGCTTAGGGCTATACTACGAAACTCAAAGTTCGTATCGTACCGTCCCTCTCGCTCTCGTATTAAATAGTTTAAGTGTCAGAGGGACCGCACGACACGAACTTCAAGTTTCGTAGTAGAGTAGTGACGATATGTAGTTTTAATTTTTTTTTTATTCGACTGGAAGGCAAACGAGCAAGTGGGTCTCCTGGTGGTAAGAGATCACCGACGCCCGTAAACATCTGCAACATCAGGGGTATTGCAGATGCGTTGCCAACCTAGAGGCCTAAGTTGGAATACCTCAAGTGCCAGTAATTTCACCGGCTGTCTTACTCTCCGCGCCGAAACACAACAGTGCAAGCACTGCTGCTTCCCGGCAGGATTAGCGAGCAAGATGGTGGTAGCAATCCGGGCGGACCTTGCACAAGGTCCTACCACCTGCTATTATGCGATTATGCAATTATAGTATATAAATATAAGTGTTGTGTAGTGTATATACTTGGTTTGGTGTTTTTCAAAATCCTCTAATATCTCAGAAACGGTGCGTCCTAGCTCAAAAATAGCCAAATTTTCAACCCCCTCCCAAGCCCACCCCCTACGGGACTACCCCGGACCCAACCCCAAAATGTCATCCCCCCCCCACTTTTAGCACATTGACCAGCCTAACCAGACCCCTGATCCAAGGGTAGCAAAAACTTCCAGGGCCTATAGCTCCGGAACGGGGCTACTCCGAAACACGACGTTCGAAGTTCGTATCGTGCGATCTCTCTCACACTTATACTCGCATCGCACGACACGAACTTCGAACGTCGTGTTTCGGAGTAGCCCCGTTCCGGAGCTATAGGCCCTGGAAGTTTTTGCTACCCTTGGATCAGGGGTCTGGTTAGGCTGGTCAATGTGCTAAAAGGGGGGGGGGGGGATGAAATTTTGGGGTTGGGTCCGGGGTAGTCCCGTAGGGGGTGGGTTTGGGAGGGGGTTGAAAATTTGGCTATTTTTGAGCTAGGACGCACCGTTTCTGAGATATTAGAGGATTTTGAAAAACACCAAACCAAGTATATACACTACACAACACTTATATTTATATACTATAATTGCATAATCGCATAATAGCAGGTGGTAGGACCTTGTGCAAGGTCCGCCCGGATTGCTACCACCATCTTGCTCGCTAATCCTGCCGGGAAGCAGCAGTGCTTGCACTGTTGTGTTTCGGCGCGGAGAGTAAGACAGCCGGTGAAATTACTGGCACTTGAGGTATTCCAACTTAGGCCTCTAGGTTGGCAACGCATCTGCAATACCCCTGATGTTGCAGATGTTTACGGGCGTCGGTGATCTCTTACCACCAGGAGACCCACTTGCTCGTTTGCCTTCCAGTCGAATAAAAAAAAAATTAAAACTACATATCGTCACTACTCTACTACGAAACTTGAAGTTCGTGTCGTGCGATCCCTCTCGCTCACGTATTAAATAGTATAAGTGTGAGAGAGATCGCACGATACGAACTTCGAACGTCGTGTTTCGGAGTAGCCCTTCAGCACATAGGCAGGCTACTCTGAAAATCGAAACTCGAAGTTCGTGTCGTGCGGTCCCTCTGACACTTATACTATTTATTACGAGAGCGAAAGAGACCGCACGACACGAACTTCGTGTTTCGAATTACATAGTAGCCCGCTGCATGCGCATACCGGTTTTACGCCATCTAGCGTTACTTTTGCAAACTACTACGAAAACCTCATAGCTGAAACGTAGTCACATGTAGCCTATACTTTCGTATTCTCAATTTATTATTTATGATGTTTCTTATCTTCAAATTAAGGAGTTGAAATAAAGTTGATGTGAAGTTGTGTTTATAAAATATGCTATTCTTTATTTTAATATCAATATTTCTACTTAATTCGGCTTATTTACATTTTATACTTTACAGATGTTAATGGTAGTGCCATCTATTGCCGTTTTTTAGTACTAAATATATCTTGTATGAGTTGGTAGCCCATGCCAGAACTCTCCAACTCTCCACCTGCATCAATCGGATGCCCGCAACTCTCACAATGTCGTCAGACTACCTAGTGCCAAAACTAACACTAAAACTATTTTATTGCCAATCACGGTGTATTGAAAATGTCATTCAAGTGAGCGTTATTGACGGTAAATACAAATTTGTATTCCTCCTAAACGACATGTGTCCAATTATTTGAAAACATTTTAATGATGTTTTGATTTTCACGTGCTTTTAAACTCTTTACTTCGTCAGCTACACCGGCCGCTTTACATTCAAAAATTAACTACCAATTTTGTAATTTTCCTTTCAAACTATGAAATAATTGTTCGTTTGGAAACGATGGTCAAATTAAACATAATATCTTATAATTGGTTATAAGTTTTGAAAGGTAATATAAGTATAGGTTATTGGTATTGGTATTGGGTATTGGTATTGGGTATTGAATTATTACCTTCGGAAATATTAACTAGCGACCTATCCTGGTCCGGCACGTGTGCGACTTAAAAAAAAATGTTATGTTTGTAATTGTAAGAGGAAGTGCGATGTATGAAAGAAAATATTAGACCAATCGACAACAAGAGAGTAATAAAAATCTGATTTCAAAATCTACATAAAAACTAAGTGAGTAAGTGAGTGGGACAAAAAATGCTTGCTGGTTAGATTTAGTCTAATTTTCGTCACAAAACCGGGGCAAAGCCGGGGCGAGCGACTAAAGTTAAATAAAAATCTCGCACCACGACTTCCTAATCAACCATATTTAACGCGTAACCTTTCACCCGCAATCAGGGCTAATAAAAACACCCCAACAAACCCACACCCAATATTATAATCGGTTCGAACGTGACGCAAAGTGACACATCTGGGTCACTGTGACACGGCGTCGCGTGACGCCGGGAATGCGCAAGTGACGCGAAGTGTAAAAGCTGAAGTGGTAGCATTAAATGGGTTCGAGTTGACGAAATTGACTAAGCATTACTGGCGGTAACAGCAGATTGTTGATACCTAATCAGTAGAATAAGGGCCGTTTCAGATGTACTGCGTTCCAACCGCAATGTGACTGAAACTTTACTGTCAATCCTCCGTACATTTAGGGTGATGACACCTGTAATGGACAGAATAATAGTTTTTTTTCGCTAACCCAAATCTTAAGAAACGGGCCCTATTTTTTTTGCTAATAACGATCATAACTGGTAAAGTTTTTCTTTGTCTATTTTTTGTCCTGACTCAAAAATATTAGTATTCCAACTTAGGCCTCTAGGTTGGCAACGCATCTGCAATACCCCTGGTGTTGCAGATGTTTATGGGCGGTGGTGATTTCTTACCACCAGGAGACCCACTTGCTCGTTTGCCTTCCAGTCGTATAAAAAAAAAAAAAAGAGAGACTAGCCTATTTCATCATTCCAGCCTATACATATCCCACTGGTGGGCACAAGCCTCCTCTTAGAAGGAGAGGTCTTGGGCCGTAGTTCCCACGCGGGCCCAGTGCGGATTGGGAACTTCACATAATACCGTTGAATGTAATTTAAATTCGCACGTGAGTTTCGAAAAACTCATTAGGTGCGGGCCGGGGCTTGAACTCACGAACCTCAGCTTGAGAGGCGATAGGTTAAACCACTAGGCCACCACGGCACATTCAATTTGTTTTACTGTATTTTCTATCTCTACTTATGAATCTGATGGTTCCAAAGGATTGTAGATATATTAAAGATGTCCAGAAGGAATTATAGCTGCTAAGTAATAATAATATTGACTAAAGTATTAAGTACTTAACTCTTGTTACTAACCTGCTATGGATTAAATGGTCTGAAATTTTTTGTTTCAAAGGAAGACCAGCACCATTCTCGAAACCGGCAATTTGCTGACTTTGGACGATTTCGCCCTTCAAAGTAGACTATAGCGATAAAAAGAGTATGCAATACTTTATATGTCGTGAAATTTTATAATACCTAATGGATAAAAATAATCGAAATTTAATGACTTCAAGTCACTGTTCATGTATTTTTTTTACTATAAATTTTAGAATTTGTTTTTTATTTGTTACTGTTTCTTCGTGCACTGTGGCAAAGTGAAGGATTGCGCGGGAACGGGCGCCATTGTTGTTCGGAATTCAAATGTTTTTACTTTTTAACGCTTTTTGTCAAAATGTGAAACAGGTCGCGGAAAGTGACGCGACTACGAATAGTAGAGGAAGGATGACAATTTCTGGAAATGTAAAAAGTCTAGCTTTGAGCGGTAAATCCATACTAATATTATAAATGCGAGAGTGTTCGTATGTTTGAGTGTTTGTCCATCTTTCACGTTGTAACGGAGCGACGGATCGACGTGATTTTTGGCATAGAGATAGTCTATGAGCCCGAGAGCGACATAGGCTATTTTTTATCCCGGAAAAATGCACAGTTCCCGAGGGAACAGCGCGCGATAACCGAATACCACGCTTGCATCCACTGAACCGGGTTCAGTTCAGTGAACCCGCTGCTGTAACCGGGCAAAAATCTCCAAAAACCATCCAAATAAACTTTTTTTAAAGGATTTTGTTAATGCCAATATAAACCTACAGTTCACGGAATTTTTCTCCCCCAAAAACAAGTCATAACATAAAAGTACAGGCAATTAACATCCCTAGAGGGCAAAGTATCATAACTTTTAAAGTCAACATCTTGCGTTACGAGAGTACACTCGAATTGAATTAAATTTGCTTGAATTACGACGTTACTGCCTTCTGCCGAATCTGCCATTGCCGCTTTTCATGAATTTTAAAAAGCAATGAACTTTATGAATTTTGTTACAATGTTGCGTTGGTTTCCTCATTGTTGCATTGAAGTATGACTTAAGGAATTAATATGGTATTTGACTATTTTGTATATGTTTTATAATCAGTGTGAAAGACAGACTTATAGACTGTGGAGTCTTAGCGATAAAATCCCGCCAGTACTACGACTGAACCCTAAAAAAACAACCCGTACGCTACGTATACACCAACAATAACCCAAACATATTAATTCATTTACACAGCGTACCTACCCTAATCCCAATGGACGGTATTTGTCGGAGTTCGCGAGTTGTCGCCGACAAACTTGCAAGATTTGTTGTTGTTCTACAAGTTAGGAACATGTACAAGATATAAATGTACGTCGAAGTGTTTGTACGAGCTCGGGGTTTGGAATAAGGGTTTAAAGCGTGAGTGGCCGGTTTGTCTCTTGTATAAGATAGAGTGTGAATAACATAAGATGACCTAATATTTCCACATATCGTCACTACTTTAAAAAAAAACTCGTACCTCAAAATAGATGATTTTTCCGAGTGAACTTCATGAACGTCAAGTCAAGGTTCAATTTTGTTGACATATTGATTTGAAGCCTTGGTGGCCTAGTGGTTTGTCCTATCGCCACTCAAGCAGGGGGTCGTGGGTTCAAACCCCGGCTCGCACCTTTGAGTTTTTCGAAATTTATGTGCGGAATTACATTTGAAATTCACCACGAGCTTTGTGGTGAAGGAAAACGTTGTGAGGAAACCTGCATAAAACTGCGAAGCAATTCAATGATGCGTGTGAAGTTCCCGATCCATACTGGGGTCGCGTGGGAACTATGGCCCAAGCCCTCTCATTCTGAGAGGAGGCCTGTGCCCAGCAGTGGGACGTATATAGGCTGGGATGATGATGTTGATTGATTTTAGATACGAGATTTTTTTAAAGTAGTGACGATATACTTATGAAAAGGTAAAGTGACCGATTGACTGACTAAACAACATAATAGCTTTAACCACGACTCTACATTAGTATGTGCAAAATTTGAACCTAGCAAACTGTGAGTTGAGAGCTTTTTGGAAAAAAAAAATTTTTTCCATCTAGCTGATTTCAATGTGCATTGTATATACTTAAAATTATGTGAATTATAGGATATATTGCGACAAACAAAAAAATAAAAAATGTATTTTTCAAGTTACACACTTTCATGTCAGCGACGGTTGTGATAATACCAATATGTTGGGCGAGAAATTAATGAGTAAAAGTCACATACCTGCATTATTATTCAAAACGCTTCCAAACGAATGTCAGGCGATCTGATAACAATCTAGGTTAAACAGGTTAATCTAGGTTAAACATCTAATCGCTTCTCAAATCATTACCCAGTATTTAAGTTTGGGGGAAAACTAGGTAAGTTTGTGATAACTTGTTTACTTATGTGTTAATGAGTAGTAATGGTTTAATTAAGTATAATAGTAAAAGAGGTTTATTATGAGATTCAAATTCAAATTCAAATCATTTATTCAGTAAATAGGCCGCAATGGGCACTTTTACACGTCATTTTTATTAAACTACCAGCGCTTTCGGAAAGACCATCATTGCCAAGAAGAATGCGCCGCAAAAAACTTGGCAGAAAGTCATTTTTTTATAATAAAATAATTACAAATAAAATACTTAAAAAACTAAAGTATACAATTAAAAAATATACAAAATAATAATAATACAGGGATGTATGGGGTCCCTTAGTTACTAAACTAAATACTAACTATATCTACGTTCAGCGGAAGTGTAGAATGCTTCCACTGTCAAAATTAAAAATAATAATAATAATAATTCAATTCTGAAATATACATTTCAGGTCAAGTAACCGTTAAGCTCTAGGATTCCGAAGGCAAGCTCACGTCTGCCGCCCCCAATTCGAATATGGTGTACTTTTAATTGACCAAGAAATTCTTATACCACCGTTAGACCCTGTCCAGACGGAGAGTTTTGCACGCGAGGGCACGTAGGCACTCGCGCGTTCCCGAGGTAAAGTCAACAACGTCATAAATAAATGATCACTTTTGTACCTTGTCACTTTAACAAAAAAGCCATTCGAAATTGTGTAACGACTGAAAGCGGCAAGGTACAGATATTATCACTTATTTATGACATTGACTGTACTAGAGCTACATACACCCCGTCCAGATGCTCTCGCTGATTCACTAATACATTGCAGAAAATCGAATATCATAATTTCGTTTCACATAACAACCTTGAGCAGCAGAATCATCATATAAACCGAATTATTTTTTGCATGTATATTTTTTCCCATACCTACTTTATCATTTCTCATAATTTTTGAAAGCAGAATATTACAATGGCATAATGTCGATGAGAATAATGTTAATATATGTCCCAATAGTTATTATATTACACAGAAAAATATATCTCATTGTATTTACTTTGCATAAGGATAAAAAGCAGAATAAAATTGTACTAAATATTATTTGCAGTTAAATTATGCTTATTATTGCCTAGTTATTGAGATTGGTTTTTGGTGTTTTTTTTTTTGTATTTTTTATTGGAAATCCAAATTTTGTTATTTTTAGTCATCCCGTAAAAGCCATATCGAAAATACAAACTGAAATATAAATGCACAGAAAAACCAGAAAAAGAGACCAGCAGGGAATCGAACCCAGATCCAGCAAATGGACCTATCGATACTAACGCCATCTAGCGATATTTCGCCTTTGTGAAAACCCTCATTACTGCCGCCTTAAGAAGAAAAACCATAAGTGACATTTTTGCAAAATTTACTTTTCACCAGCCTCGCACTCAGGAAAAAAAACTGAGTACGAGGCTGGTGAAAAGTCAATTTTGCAAAAATTACACTTATGGTTTTTCTCCTTAATATGGCAGATTAGCTGTGTGTGGCAGACAAACCGCCACTTTCTCTAGCGATTTAAAGGTTCTTTTCATTCCTTTTGTATTACAGGACCCTAAAACTGACTTGGTTCACTTCACAGTTCCGCATTCCTTAATCGTCACGAGCGCATGCTAGCCCCGTCTGGCGCAAAAAGAGTGAGCTTAGCACGATACGTCTAATAATCCAGGCGGCGGCATGGGAAGCATGATAATGTCTTATGCGAAGTCCGGATACTAGATGTGGCAAGGACAGTAAAATATAGATAGTTAGATAGAATAGTTTAGATATTTGAAATGAAATGAAATTGAGTTTATTTGCATTAAGCGCGGGATTGCATTGATGTTAGTTGTTAGTATAGAACACACACTTAGCTATTTTAAAGCATGCATAATTTATCGTCCTTAAACTAAATGTGAAGCTAAAATTACATAGGCATGTCAAAGAATTGAAAGAATAATTTCAATAATATATATTACTAATTTGAATAAATTTTTTGATAAATATAATATATTTTTTTTTATATTTCTGCTAGGATTTACATTTTTAATTACATTTGTTGTGCCAAACTACAGACCAGTTGGTCGGCACTTTAGCTCTTGGTTTATAAAGTTACAAAATCACAAGTAACGCTTAACATAGGATAGTTAAAAAATAAATATAAAAAAAAAAATAATAATAAAAAAATAATAATAAATTTTATTATTATTATTATTAGTATTAAGACTTGCTATGGCTAGTGTTATGTTATGACTTAAGACAGTAAAAAATTTTTTTTTAGTTTTTTTTTAAATTAATTAATATTTATTTATTTAGTAGCGTTTACCCGCGGCTTCGTATGCGTAAATCTTTAGATACAGCAGTTGAATTGAAATTCCGGGATTATGTTAAATTCTCGTCGGAATTCCCTAAAATTACATGGTGGTTTTCATCGACGCTAAAAAACTATATCGGGATAATAAGTAAGCTCTGTGTTATTCCAGATGTCCAGCTATCTATATACTAAATTTTATAACTACACTTCTAGATTTTATCCCTATCCCATAGGAACATCGGGATAAAAAGTAGCTTATGTGTTATTCCAGACGTCCAGCTGCCTACATACCAAATTTCATCCAAGGGCGTTTATTCGAGCGTTTCAACCGCCTCATTTACCTGGTGACATTTCTTACGAATTGGCTCTACATTTTGATTTCGTTTTTACGATTATTTGTAAGTGTTCCTGTATTTCTACCAGATAACTAAAAAACTGTATCAGAATATTCGGCCATTTAGCTCGAATAAACGCCTCCAGGTCTTCCAGTTAACCTTGTAATGTTTTTTCTTTCTTTCAACATACAGTTTCTTTTCTCTTTTTCCATCTCTATATCCGTGTACGTACAATCGTAGAATAGTCCTCTTCAAATTAGCCGGCGAGACGTCCTTGCGTTTTTATTACCATCCTTTTAACGCAAAAGATTCGAAAAGGCCTCGTGCACAACGTTTTAAGTCTTGTTACGATTGTTGTTTAAGTCTTGTTACAATCTTAACGACATTTACTGCCACAGTAAAGGTTGGTTACGAAAGCGAAATGCTTACAATACGTTTAAATTTTAAATTATAGCGATTATATTTAACCTAACTTAAACAACTTTGAAAATCTCTCATCGACATCACATACACACACTACATCTCTCATAGACTGCATGTTTCTTACATCAAAACGGCGCACAAAATTTGTTCACAACGCAGATTTGTGAACCTTTCACAATAGTTTGCTGACGTCCATGACAGGGGTTGTGTCAAAGTAATATTTGATGATTGATGCGCCGCGCGTTTTGTTCTAAACTGACAGTTTAGTGCCGTAAGGTACATAAGCTACTACGAAACTCGAAACTCGAAGTTCGTGTCGTGCGGTCCCTCTCGCTCTCGTATTAAATAGTATGAGTGTCAGAGGGACCGCACGACAAGAACTTCGAGTTTCGTAGTAACCCTGCTGTTAGGTATTTTATTCTTAGTTAGTAAGTACTGTCATGACATTATAATATAAAATTTAGTACAGTAGGTCACATTCCACTGATAGGTACGATAAAACATCCATTAAAGTTAAAATTTTCTGAAGTTTCTTGAAATTAGTGGGTAGTGAAATAACGATTGTACGTTACATTGGGCAGATATAATTAGTAATATGTGCATTAAAACCTCCTGCACATATCAAAAACATACTGGCTGAATGAACTTTCCGCTTTCTCCCGCACGGCGGCGCCACCAGTCAGTTGCGCAAATTTGACAGCTCGAAATGAATGCCGGCCGGCGCGCGCTCTTTTAAATTATTCATAAAAAACTCTGAAAGTGCTGTGATTGTGTCTTAAATGTGTCCCTGGGACTGAGGAATAGAGCCAGAACAAACTGTAAGTGAAACCTATATCTTGCCCAATTCGGTTTTGCTAATTATTTTCAATATTCAAATGTCGTAGTTCAAACATTTTGGTCAATCGAACCGCATCCTCAGTTTGCAAACTAAATACACATTCATACACATAAAACACACATTTCACGCAGTTTTAAGGTAACAGGCTTATTTCTAATCTAAGTTATTTACCTAGAATAATACGTATAAAATAAACGTTTTCAATTTTCGTTCTTTGCAACGCGTCGCGCGCGTCTTTTGTTTTTTAATTCGAAATGGACGAAAAAGAATTCGATGTCGAACAACTTATCAACAAAAAAGAACTGCTTTTTATACGATGTCAAACGTTATTTGAACTATCCAAATCAACTCCACCAGAGCGTTTAACCGAATTTAATTTGCGACTTAAAGAACTTCATTCGACTCGGGAATGTTTCGAACAATGCATATTCGAGTTAAATTCTTATAATAAGAAACAAAACCCGAAATTTAAACCAAATTATCAAGAAATTCAAACCTTTGACGACATGTATTTCCGTATTCTGAGTGTAGCGGAGGCTAATAGCGACACTTGGCAATCGTGTGACGGCAGCGGTAGCGGACCTTCGTCGCGCTCCGCGGGCCGCGGCCCGGGCGCTGCCGGGCCAGACTCGCGGTCGGCTAAGCCGCGGCTGCCTAAACTAGAATTGTTCCATTTCGATAGCAAATTAGAAAACTGGCAAACATTCTATGACACGTTTACGAGTTTAATTCATAACAACAATGATATTACGAACATTGAGAAATTTTATTACCTGCTCTCCGCAGTCAGCGGTTCGGCATTGACTGTGGTCAAAGGGATGCCAGTGACGGCCGATAATTATCCGATAGTATGGGCTTTGCTAGTCAAAAAATTTGAGAACACTCGTGCCTTAGCTACGAGCTATTTAGATCGGCTGTTTCAATTTAAGCCTTTGTCAACTGAGTCGGCTACTGGTCTAAACACATTTTTACAAACGTATCAAGAGTGTGTTAAAGCATTGAAACTTTTGAAAATCAGTAACCTATCGAGTTTCATACTGTTTTATATGGGATTGCGAAATTTAGACCCCGTCACTAGGCGCGAATTCGAACAATCAGTAGATCAAACCGATATACCTACTTACGAACAGCTGATTAATTTCGTGGAGAAACAGGCGCGTGTTTTGGAAATGTCTGAGGTTAAAATTAGTACATCAAAAATTCAGTTTACGCCTAAGAGTGTTCCTAACACCTCTGCAAAGCCGAATTTTGTTCGAACAAATAATAATAATGCTGCTAATTACAGTAGTGCACCGAAGCAGTTCCAAAAGCCGTGCTTGTCAGCTGTGAGTAAGAATAATAGCGAACGATCAAATAGATGTCTATTTTGCGACAAACCGCATTCAACTTATCGATGTTTCGAGTTTTTTGATTTAACACCGGTGCAGCGTCTTGACAAAGTGAAACAGCTTCAATTATGCGAAAATTGCTTTCGTCAGCATTCGTTGTCCGAGTGTACGTCAAAAGTGCGTTGTGTGCTGTGTAAACAACCGCACCATCACAGTATTCACTTAGATACAGTTCCAACTGTTCAAAATTCATCAATTAATCAAAACGGTTCAAATAGTCAAAACATTTCAAGTATTCAAAACGTTTCAAATGGTCAAAATCAAAGTCAAAGGTCAATGCCAAACGTCGGCTTGACTTGTTCGTCAAATTCAACCGTGCTGTTAGGCACTGCCATGGTGCACGTCGCAGATCGATGGGGAACTTACCACGCCGTACGTGCAGTCATTGACAGCGGTGCCATGTCCGGTTATATGACAAAAGAGTGTGCCCAGCGCCTGGGTTTGTCTCGACGCAAGTGTCAGTTTGAACCCATGGGTCTGGGAGGTGCGCCAGTGCAAGATTTCGGTCTGGTTACATGTTCAATTAAACCACGAAACTCATTTGGTCCGGTGCTTAGCACTGATACTGTTGTCGTAAGTAATATAACTAGCAACTTACCTACAGTAACCTTGTCAAACAAAGTTATCAATAATTTCAAAAATCTCGAGTTAGCTGACCCGAACTACTTTTCGGCGGCTCCAGTTGACTTGTTGATCGCAGGTGACTTATTTCCCTACATTTATGACGGTCAAAATATACTACCACGTGACCCGGGTTTGCCCGTCGCGATGCATTCCATATTCGGATATGTCATTACTGGTCAGACAGTACTGAGTGACGATTGTGAGTCAAATACAGCCTCGCTCAACTTGTTCTCTGCTAATAAAACTAGTAGTATCGATAAAATCATGAACTCTTTCTGGGAGACTGAAAACGTGCCGTATGACGTCACTAAAAAACCAGAAGATTTGTATGTCGAACAATTGTTCCAAAACGAACACAGTCGCGATACTACGGGACGTTATACAGTGAAGTACCCGTTCAAACCCAGTTTTGATCTCGGCGATTCGACTCCACAAGCGTTACGTCGTTTCAACAATTTAGAAACAAAGCTGAATCGTCTTCCGGAACTTAAGGAAGAATATAATAAATTCATGTCCGAATATGAAAGCCTTGGTCACATGACTTGCGTAGGTGATTTTGGTACTGTGGATTCTAAGTACATAATTCCTCACTTTTGTATTCTCCGACCGTCAAGTACCACGACAAAACTCCGAGTAGTTTTTGACGCCTCATGCAAAACGACAAATAATAATTCTTTAAATTCAGTCGTTTACGCCGGTCCTAAGCTTCAAGCAGATATTAATGAGATTTTAATAAATTTTCGTATACATGAAATTTGCTTGTCAAGTGACATTTGTAAAATGTTTCGAATGACCTTGATCGAAAAATCTCAACGCAATTACCAACACATCTTGTGGAGGTTTCAACCTGATCAACCTTTAAAGGTGTATGAGTTAAACACGATCACATACGGCGTTGCTAGCAGTCCGTACCTAGCGATCCGAGTCCTGCATCAACTGGCTGACGACGACTGCGAGAAGTATCCTTTAGCGAGCAAGGTTCTAAAAAAGGGTTTCTTCGTCGATGACCTTCTGTGGTCAGTGAGCAGCTATGATGAAGCAGCTAGGCTACAGGATGAACTGTTAGAGTTGCTGAGTGGAGGAGGATTTCTGCTTCGTAAGTGGGCCAGCAACTGTCCCCAGGTACTGGCTCGGGTTCCAGCTGATCACCGCGAAACGCCCATTGCATTCGAGGATGACAAGGACCTATCCATAAAAGTTTTAGGTCTGCAGTGGCGACCCGCCGAAGATGTGTTTTCCTTCGTATTCCATCCACTTCCAGCTTCACAGGCGATCACCAAGCGTAGTGTTTTGTCACAGATTGGTCGTCAGTATGATCCCTTAGGTTTCGTGGCTCCTTGCATATTCTACGCGAAATGCTTCATGCAGAAACTCTGGCTCCAACAGCTGGGTTGGGATGAGCGGCTGCCTCCGGAACTGGAAAAGGAGTGGCTCACCTACATGTCAGAGCTCCCGCTATTGTCGAATTTTAGCCACGAGCGCCAGGTTACTGTCAAACAGCACAGCTACTACCAGATACTAGGATTCTGCGATGCTTCAGTTCAAGGAATAGCTGCGGTCATCTATTTGCGTAGTTTTAACAATCAAGGTAATTCGAAGGTCAGTCTAGTCATTGCAAAATCCAAGGTTGCACCCTTGAAGACAGTGACCATTCCACGTCTCGAGCTAATGGCTGCGCATTTGTTAGTCAAGTTAGTCAAATATACGAAGTCAATATTGTCTGAACGAATTCCTGTTCATGAAATACTCTTGTTTACCGATTCCTCTGTGGTGCTGAGTTGGTTGAATACACCCAGTTATAATCTCAAAACCTTTGTGGCTTCGCGTGTTTCCAAAATTTTGGAGACCGTGCAAAGCGATTGTTGGTTTCACGTGAGCGGCGCGTCCAACCCCGCTGACGTGTGCTCGCGCGGAGCGCTACCTTCCGTGCTGTTATCGACAGCGGAGTGGCTCGGAGGACCGAGCTGGCTAGACGCACCAAGAGAGAATTGGCCAGTAAAATCAATTGATCAATTTAAATCGGCAAATGTGCCAGAACTCAAAATTCCATGCGCGACTTTGGCTCAAACTAGCGTGCAAAACACAACACGTGACTCAAATCTTGTTTATGATTTAACTGAAAAATATTCGAGTTTTAGCAAACTTCAAAAGGTCTTAGCTCGTTGTTTTCAGTTTATCAACAATTGTAGATCGACGAAGTCTAATAGGAACACGGGTCCTTCGTCTCTATCAGATTTAAAGAACGCACACGATGTGCTCATCAAATCAGTTCAGCGAGAGCATTTTGCAGCTGATCTCGAAGCAATTTCAAACGGTTACAGCTGTAGTTCATCACTCAAAAGGTTAGCACCTTATGTCGACCCCCTCGGTTTTCTCAGGGTGGGGGGTAGGTTGTCTCTCGCCGAACTACCGTATCAAAAGAAGTATCCATTATTGCTTCCCAAAAAGTGCAACTTTACAAATATTCTTATCGACTATTTTCATAAAATTTATTTACATATCGGTCCGCGTACATTGCACAGTGTAATCAGTCAGAAATACTGGATTATTTCCGGAAAATGCGTTGTAAGATCTCGTTTTAGGAAATGTATTAGGTGTTTTAAAGTCAATCCTTCACACATACAGCCTATCATGGGCAACTTACCGAAATTCCGCATTGAAGGTATCCATGCTTTTCACACTGTCGGTGTTGACATAGGCGGTCCCTTCTATACGAAAGAGAGTAACAGACGTAATGCGAAAATATCAAAGTCCTATCTTTTAATTTTCGTCTGCTTTTCAACTCGCGCGGTGCACACTGAGGTTCTCAGTGCACTTTCAACTGAATGTTTTTTCGCAGCTTTCGATCGTTTCACTGCTAACGATGTTTACACAATCCTGAAGGCAAACTAGGGAATCAGGTTCTCGAATGTCTTACGTTTCTTGGAAAATTTGTAAGATGATGCTATTAGGAATTTGACACTCCACGTTCCTGGAAAAGGAAATTCCAGTTTTGTTACCGTAGGAATTTACCTAATTCTTGTTATGTTTGTATTAAAGCATATGATTAGATTAGTTTGTAATATCTAGGCTTCCTACGTTTTATTATAAGCTAGCCATTGCCTGCCTGCTTTGTAGAATTTACAATTGCATCAAAAACAGCCGTGCAGAATTTCAAGACTCTAAACCCAGCGGTTTATGTTTACAGATTTTATCCCTATCCCTCCCTATATGGACTGGCTGACTGAACCGATTTTCGAACATAAATTTTTACACGCAACAAAGTCATGCGTTATTTGCCAGTTGGTAGTCCATCTGCCAACGCATCACTGAGCAATTGAGTAAACTCCTCCAAAATTTCCCTCCTTAACAATAATACTGTCAAACTTTTTCCCCGTTCTACACCGGGCCTAGATCCCATCTTTTTTTAATTCCCGCCACGTCCACAGAGGCATAAGACGTCGATTTTACTGGGGATTTGTCCCGAAGATTATCCCGGCGAAATCGGATCGGTGACGTCACAAGATGGCCGCCTTAATTAGAGCACCGACTCGAATGAAAATAGGCGAATTTACATCTCGAGCGGGTGCAGTGATGGTGCGGTTAAAAATGATTTGCTTGGTAATTACAGTATTTTTTTTAATGTAATGTTTCAGAAGATAAGGTTTAACAGGTTTGTTGGATCTGAGTGGGTTTTATCACTTACTGGTATTAGACTGTGCTGAAATTTGACACAATCACATATATCGACGACCGGATGGCCAAGTGGATAGAGAACCTGACTACAAAACTTGAGGTCCCGGGTTCGAATCCCGGCCGGGGCAGATATTTGTATGAATAATACGAATGTTTGTTCTCGGGTCTTGGGTGTTTAATATGTATTTAAGTATGTATTTATCTATATAAGTATGTTTATCCGTTGCCTAGTGTCCATACTACAAGCTTTGCTTAGTTTAGTTGGTGTCAAGTGTCCCATGATATTTATTTATTTATTACTAGCTTTTGCCCGCAGCTCCGCCCGCGTGGTATTCGGTTATCGCGCTATTCCCTCGGGAACTGTGCATAAATAAAAAGAAATAAAAAGAGATTAAAAGTAGCATAAGTCACTCTCAGGCCCATAAACTATTTCTATGCCAAAAATCACTTCGATCCGTCGCTCTGTTACGGTGTGAAAGACGGACAAACACAAACACACTTTCGCATTTATAATATTAAGTATGGATGGATTGATCAGCATCAAAGAAACAAAAAAACGCCCTTGAACTATCAAACATTTTAGTGACCCCTACGCGACGTCTCGCACTTTAACGCAACCTTTAATAAACTCGCGTAAGTCTCCCATTATATTTCTCTTAATTTATAGAGGATTTCCATTCAAATGCCGAGTTATTCTGAGCTTTCGAGTTACACAGCTTTGAAGTAAGCCTTCTTATTATAAACTTTGTTAAAGTAAGCACTATTGCGACGAGCGGCTAAGGCCCGTAATGCCCGCCAACGTTAAGATAATCCTGTATTTAAGTGCATAGTGTCTATCATTTTAAAGCCTCTTGCAAAATTTACTTATCCATACTTCCATCCATACTAATATTATAAATGCGAAAGTGTGTTTTTATGTTTGTGTGTTTTTGTGTGTTTGCCCATCTTTCACGCCGTAACGGAGCGACGGATCGACGTGATTTTTGGCTTAAAGATAGTTTATGGGCCCGAGAGTGACATATTTAGGCTACTTTTTATCAGCGCGAACAGCGCGCGATAACCGAATACCACGCGGGCGATGCCGCGGGCACAAGCTAGTTAAAAATAAATTTCTAGGGAACCTACAGTCTTTACTAAATATCTAATCTCTTCTCTTTAACTAGGTTAGGTTAGGTTACGTTAGTTTTTAGGGATAAGCTCGCCTTTGTTCTCCTCTCTGTGTATTTGTATTTTTATTTTTATGTGCAACTAGCTTTTGAGCGCGGCTTCACCCGCGTGGTATTCGGTTATCGCGCGCGGTTCCCTCGGGAACTGTGCATTTTTCCGGGACAAAAAGTAGCCTATGCCACTCTTGGGCCAATAAACTATCTCTATGCCAAAAATCACGTTGATCCGTCGCTTCGTTACGGCGTGAAAGCCGGACAAACACACAAACACACAAACATATATACAAACACACTTTCGCATTTATAATATTAGTATGGATAAAGAGTTTACGTACATATATACGAGTACATTATGTCGATAACGACAACTGTATGAAAGTCGTTAACATTTTGAATTAGCTAAAAGATGCACATGAAATCATGGAGAGCTTTATTTCAAGCAGTAGACTTGAACTCAGTCAGTTTCGGTTATTAAGCAAGAGCTGGTGGGCCAAAGGATGAGCGGATAGCGTTTAAAATACAATACAAATACTGTTTATTGTACACCAGAAATAGTAAGCGATACAGAAACCAGGTACACAGAGAAAATTACAAGGTAAGCAATAGGCGGCCTTATCGCTTAAGAGTTTATTAAAATTCTATTAACTTTAGGTCGTTAAAGCAAAGCAATCGGATCGCGGTGGATGCGAAAAGCACAAGACCGGTCTGAGTGGAGAGCCTTAGGGGAGGCCTATGTCCAGCAGTGGATGTCTTCCGGCTGACATGATGATGAAGCAAAGCAAAGTTGCCAGTTATTTTACAACTGGTCTTCTATTTTCCTAGTGTGAGGACTTTGTATGTTCAAATAAATATTTCTTTCTTTTCTCCTTTTCGAAGACGGCAATAACTTGAAAAAACCTGTTAGGGATCAATTGCCCTATGGGGCATATGAGTATGAAGGCTGGAAATTACAATCCTTTGCAATGCAGTGATGACTAAAACAATATGCAGAATCTTATAAGTAGTTTGGATATTTATATCCAGCGCGCGTTTGGCGGCAGTTTTTGTTTTCTATAATACCGTTTCTGCAAATATTACTAAAAACGATGATTCTCAGTGTTTAATTTTCATGAAAACTAAAAATAGATGCTAAATCTTACGTTATCAAAATTCTTGCGCCTTATCCTTCCAATGTGCTAATAAACGCTAGATTCTTCTTCTTCTCAGTCAGTATCACTCTTGACAGAGTGGTCGTGGTCATCACTTCAGGTGTTGGTGGCAAGCTTCACAACACGCCGCCACTTCTTGATGGCCGCCTTCCTCGTGCATTCATGTAGTGATGATGAGCTATTTACTGCCGCTTTTATTAGGATATTACGCGGAATAGGATGACGTTTAACCGAGTGGTTTAAACTAGCGGCGCTGCGCAGCCGGCACCGGGTCAAGAATAGTGATAAAGTATTAAAATAGTGAATGAGAGTTCTACACTTTCTGCCAACAAACTGTTGTGCAGTTTGGCAGAAGTTTTTCTGTACTTCTTTTGTTTTTATTCGAGTAACTAACTAGATAAATTGGCTTAGCGACCCAAAGAGGGTCTTGGCCTCAGAAACGAGAGCATGCCATCTGCCCCGATCGTGCGCAGCCTCTTGCCAGTCGTCGACTTGAAGACGTCGCAGATCCGCTTGGACACTGTCCTCCCAGCGGTACCTGGGTGGGTGGTTCGAGTAAATAAATAAATAAAAAAAACACTCGAACATTTTTCTTTGGAAACAGCAAACTTGTTATGCCTTGCCCCATACTCCAAAACGGCACCAGCGTTCATGATGGATGCTCAGTTCTCGTGGAAAAATAGCGGAATATTAAACCAGACATGATTTAGGGCTCCTGCTCCGCCAGTTGAACCCTTCCACGCAAACAGATTTAACTAATCACTAATGAGGCACGACTGCCATGCGTAACGAAGAATATAACAACAATTGATATAATACAACAATTGATATAGATTTCATTTGATATCATCATCATCCCAGCCTATATACGTCCCACTGCTGGGCACAGGCCTCTCAGAATAAGAGGGCATGGGCTGTAGTTCCCTCGCGGGCCCAGTGCGGATCGGGAACTTCACACGCACCATTGAATGCGTGTTCGTATTGGGGTTCCTCGAATGCACATGCTAGTCGCTCTAAATATGGAAGTTACTAGCTTTTGCCCGCGACTTCGTCTGCGTGGACCTAGGTTATCGCGCGGTGGCGCCCTCTACCGGAATAAAAAGTATCCTATGTTGATCCTCGGGGCTTAAACTATCTCTATACCAAGTTTCATCAAAATCGGTTCAGCGGTTTCGACGTGAAAGCGTAACAGACAGACAGACAGACAGACAGACAGAAAGAGTTACTTTCGCATTTATAATATTAGTAGGGATGTGTGAATAAAGATATTTTGTTCTCTCTCGTAAAAACCAATCATACCTAAACAAGTCGATAAAGTTCAAATATGCTTGCACGAGCAAATAATAATGCCGTATCAAATCTATAGAAGTCTAATCGATTAGTTCAAACGAAACAACATCTAAATGTTCTATCGCGAGTAAACAGGTCGGTTTACATTGCAGATGTTACAAGCAATCACAAGCTTTTCGGCAATTTGTGAATTGTCCACAAAATTTAATTCCTGACGAAAGTTTGTAGGAAACTTAAACCATCAATCAATCAAATCAGTCCACATCCACCCACTGCTGGGTAAAGGCCTCTTCATTTTCACGCCACTTTGCTTTGCTTTGGGTCGAAGAACGGTAGGTAGATCGCCTGTTGGTCGTATGACATCTGGCAGTCGGTTGGTAAACTGTGGATGAGACTAGCACAGGACTTAAACCATGTTATGGTATAATTATAAAACATAGTATTATTATAACTTATTTGCTAAAAGAATAGAGGTTGATTAAAGTCTTTAAGTATAATTTGAATTGGCTTTCACATAGTTTATTCAGAAAGTCTTAATAAGCATCATTAATAAAATTGCTAGTATTATTTCGTCTTTATACCCATTTTGTTATTTAACAATTTGCAATTGCCCATATACAAAATATTCAGTTTCGTACTCGAATGGTTTAAACGCTTTTGCTGTCACTTTACTATGTGTCTTTAGACTCGATTTGTGGCATTCGAACATGGCGGATGTAGACAATATATCTAATTTTGCTATTTCTGTTTCTTTGGCTAGTTGAAGTATAATTTTGATACTGTTTTATGCGGCGATTAACCTTAACAGTGAACAGTGACCACAAAATTCTATATTGCTCTCGTGTCTGACATTTTATAATGCGCACGTTTTCTCCACGTGGTTTCTGGAATTTTCAAGTTACAAAAACTACAATCACCGTACAACGTTGCCTCTCGAAAGAGAATACTTAGGACACTGGCGAAATTGTCCTATTAATTAGGACAGAAAAGCCATATCTTAAAAGAGAAGAAAGATTATAGCTATTGGCCTACAGTCTTCAAATTTTCACAGTATAAGCGTCTTGTTGACCCAAAGTATTTTTTTAATATTTTTTGTTGATCGAAGCGAGTTCAACTCGCATATGGCCAGTTTTTGGTTAAAATGTCTATAGTCAACTTTTTAATTTGCACGGCAACACGGCAAGGCAAAGCTAAGTGGTTGGACAAACAAGGGGCTGGTCTGATGACTGTTTAGGCGCTTAGCACTGTTAGCTGTGTACAGGGTCACTAAACATGTATTGTGGGCAAACAAGCGAATTTTCTGGAAAATCGTGGAAAGCCGTGGTGGCCTAGTGGTTTGACCTATCGCCTCTCAAGCAAAGGGTCGTGGGTTCAAACCCCGGCTCGCACCTCTGAGTTTTTCGAAATCCATGTGCGGAATTACATTTGAAATTTATCACGAGCTTTGCGGTGAAGGAAAACATCGTGAGGAAACCTGCACAAACCTGTGAAGCAATTCAATGGTGCGTTCGAAGTTCCCAATCCGCACTGGTCCCGCGTGGGAACTATGGCCCGAGCTCTCTCATTCTGAGAGGAGGCCTGTGTCCAACAGTGGGACGTATATAGGCTGGGATGATGAAGCGAATTTTCTGAGCGTTTCATAAAACTCTTTGTACAGATCAAATAAATTATGCTTCTGGTATCTGGTAGTATGGTGTACGGTTGTGTTGCTCTGAAGACGAGCTCTGGTTGAGTTCGAAACGTGTTGGCGTATTGTGGTGGTGGTGGTGATAGATGAGTTTGTGTGATTTGTGTGTGTTCTCACAGTGTGGAGGTGGAGGAACTGCATGCACATACCTTGTATAAACTTAGCTATTATAGGTTGCGGTGAGCAAAGAAGTTCTTTTTGTTCATTGAATATTGTTTTTCTATCGTATTTTGTCGGATAAGTTTGTATTTATGTTGCTTTCTCATATTAGCTTCAGTAAACTTAAGTAAAATATATTCACTACATCGGAACCCCATTTCTCAAAGCTATATTGGTGTTTTGTCTCGTAAATTGAATGAGAAAATGAAACAAAACACAAATTTTATTAGACTGATAGAAATATGCTTTGAGAAATCGGGCCCTGTATGTTTTTCCCTTTTCCTTCAACCATATTACACTTACATTTCGGAGTATGTACGTCGGATCTAAAGCTTCATCGCTTCGCTCGCTTCACTCGCTCGGCTCACGAGTTGCACAGTTCGAGTAATATTACCACCAAAATTAAATGACATTACTATTCAAAATATCCATAATACGGCTTAAAACAGTCCTGTGACGAATGGACAGATAGCGGAGCCATATTAAAAATCCATACATTCCATACTAATATTATAAATGCGAAAGTGTGTTTGCATTTGTGTGTTTGTCCGTCTTTCACGCCGTAACGGAGCGACGGATCGACGTTATTTTTGGCATAGAGATAGTTTATGAGCCCGAGAGTGACATAGGCTAATTTTTAACCCGAAAAAATGCACAGTTCCCGAGGGAACAGCGCGCGATAACCGAATACCGCACGGGCGGAGCCGCGGGCAAAATGTAGTTAATAAATAAAATAAAAGGAGACCTTGGTACATTTTCAGTAGATATGTATACAGAACCCTAAACAATGCAGCAATATGCTCTGAAACTCGTTTAAGAATAAGTCTTTTTTAATTTTGTAACCATATTATTACGTATGCTAAAGTGTACGTATTTCCTCTCCAGCAAAACGAGTATTATATTATATCCGTCTATTTGCTAGAGTTGCACAAAACATCGATAAAATAAAGTCCTGGCGCGTCGCAAAACAAGATTACAGAGGACCCTCCGGCGGTATGTATTTGTGTGTGTGTCGTGTTCTCAGCATTGTGAGACGAAGTGCATTTGTGCTGCAATTCTGTCGGTAGGGGTTGGGAGGTGTCGATAAAATTTGTCGATAGTTTGATATTGATTTTTCTGTTTTTTACTTCGACAGTTTTAGCGCGTTGGAAGGTTTTTTGAAAGAAGCACAATAAAATGAGGGTTAATGTTTATTATTCAAATTCAAATCATTTATTCAGTAAATAGGCCGCAATGGGCACTTTTACACGTCATTTTTTAAACTACCAGCGCTTTCGGAAATACCATCATTGCCAAGTAGAATGCGCTGCAAGAAACTCTAATTTGTTACAGATCAAATACCTAGAAGACTTATAGCTATAATATTGATGACATAGCAGTATAGAAAACACTTGCTCGTTTGTCTCACTCATAATGAAAAAAAAACATCCGAAATAATATCGACGGACACGAGCTTATGAAATTGCAACACGAATACGAGTTTTAAAACACAATACTTACGTGAATATAATGTGATTTTTAATAAATCATTCCTTAAGAAGAATCCATGCTTAAATTGAAAATAATTCTAATCCTCACAGAAAACCTAAAGTACAACTTAGACAGTCTACGTTACACTTTTGTACCTAAGTCAAATGAAGTGTTTTCCTTATTTTTTATGTAATTAATTCCACATTTTTTGAAATTAAAAATTAAAGTTAAGAATTTCATAACTACAGGAAGTGATTTAAAAAACATCTGGAAATTCACTTTCACTACATAGGTGGCTTAACTTTTCCATGTTGTGATTTTACAGTGGTGGAGAGTCGACAGGAATAAACAGCCGCGTGTCCCATCACTAGCAAGTAGTGAAGAGTGCTCGGGGTCGTGGCCTATGCACGTTTAATTTGTCTCACAACCTGGATTGTCTCCTAGACAACCAAGCCTAGACTCAGGCTAGCCCAGTTGACACCTTTATGTGCGCATAGGACGGGGAACGAAATTCTTTTGCCAAATAGTTTTTTTTTCTTCCAGAGATAGGTGATGACCAGTGTGCTGATGTTTAAGTGGATAATAAAGTACGATCACGTATTAATAGTCAAGATATGCCCGACGTGTTTCGAAACGTGGTTCTTTCTCAAAGCGAGGTCAAACAATTCACGTTCGGCTTACGGTCGGCTTTCCATTCGAGTTGGCCTTGAGAAGGAACTATGGATGATTTCGAATATATCGAACATATTTCGATGATTGTTTTCCATATTCGTACAAATCCTCTTCGAACACCTTGTTGACAGACCCGCGCGCAGCGGGGCTCCTATGTCTTGGCATTTTGCCTTTCAGATATCTTTTCACTACCCAATAATATTAACCTGCCTATCATTTATATCCTTTTTTAATATTCAAGTAGTTTAAGGATAACAGAAAGATCTAGAATTAGGGATCTTAACATGCTAAATTTTAAGTAAAAGAGTCAAGATAATTTACAACAAAAAGATACATATAACAAGGGCTTTTAAGTAGGTAAAAGTTTCTTCAAAAGTCAAATATTTTAGATTTTACTTTATGCACTAGTGCATAGGAGTCATTTTATGTTGCCTAGATCCAGCATAAACATAAAATTTAGTTTAGTTTCTCAGCCTAATATCCAAATTCAAACCTTTGTAACTCTGTTATTTATATTCCCTTCGATAACGGGCATTGACAAGCTTTCATTAATTAAATAAATGGAGCACAGTCAAAGCAACTAAATCGCATACCAGGGTGGAATTTTTGAACTACTGATGTCATGATGACATTCCATACATCTGACAAAGAAATCGTGGCTAAATTGATACTGAAAAGGTCCCATCCTATGCGATTCAGTTTCAGGCGATTATTCGAGCGTTTCAACCGCCTCATTTATCTGGACACTTTTCTGTAAAAATGGCCGAATATTCTGATACAGTTTTTTTAGTTCGCTGGTAAAATGCAGGAACTCTTAACAAATAATAATTATTATTATTATTTATTTATTAACCACACTTTACAAAAATAACAACTTAAAAATATTTTCGCCAAACTGCTAAGCAGTTTGTTGGCGAAGACAGCACTCTTTTTTATTTCAGTGTTCTGTTTCACTCTTTTCTATGACAGCACTCTTATTTCAGTACCTTAATCTTATCTTATAATTACTCGCGTTAAATGACCCAAAAACGACAAAAAACCTAAAAACGATATCAAAATCTACAGTCAATTCGTAAAAAATGTGACCAGATAAAATGAGGCGGTTGAAACTTGCTTCCTCGATTGTACGCAAGTTACATTTGATTTTAGGTGCCAGCCCGAAAGAACATTCTAAAGCAACAACAAAAACTCCAAAAAAAGGTCGTTCAGATTATTTAATTCCTTAAAAAAATGGTCCTCGAAATATTAAGCAGGAAAAACCAGACCTCCGCTTAATTATATGGCAAAAGCAGCCCTTTGATAAATCCCTTTGAGGCTAATTTGAAGAGAATAGCAATTATTTCGCTTCGCATTGAAGTAAAACACAGCTTCAATTTTGATGTCATAAAGAAATCGGTTGTCAAGTGTGTCATAAGATTGGTTTTCGGAATCTTTTTGTAGGTACTTATTTTTTATTTCAACTCCAACTTTTTGTTATTTTTACGGTCATCCCGTAAAACCTATATCGAAAATACAGACTGAAATATAGATGCATCTGGTAAGCTGGACTTTTAAAAAAAAGATAATGGCGTGTGCTCCTAGAGGAAGGACTACGAATTAGTCCGAAACATGTCGAGCTATACTCGATTAAAAAAGTGAATTTTCCGTTGAATGTTTTGTGTTTGTTTTTATTTTTGTATAGTGTTTTTATCAACATTTATCTTTCACTAAACCTAGTGTTGATTTTTAATTTCATTTATTCAAGTATTCACATTAGTTTTACATAACTTTTAGTACAGTCAAGGGCAAAGATATCAACACGGCCAAAGTTGCAAAAATATGTAACACGGCCTTAATATTAAGTGCATAAAGTCGTGCCCTTGACTGTACCTATGAATATTTCTGAACCTCGAGGTCTTTATATTGTTTTTGGTTTACTTGTATATTCATTAATGTGTTCTTAAAACAAATTAATTAAATTTCTCTATGAGTGGGCCTCATGTTCAAAGATGACCATCTGTTTAACCATGGCGATCAAAAAAATGCTGCAATTCGACCTCGTTGTGCTTTAAATAACCCCACTTCCGCAGTCGTAAACGGGGAGTAATCGTAAAATCGACCTTCAACTGTTACGCAACAGAACGCGCTCAACTCACACTTTTGTGCAACTGACTGCTTTTTTAGGCCAACCCAGAAGTCAGCCCAGCGTTGATCAATGACTTCGGTTACTGTCATTATGGCATGTCGAAAATACAAACTGAAATATAGATGCACAGAAAAACCAGAAAAATAAGATCAGCGGTGGTGTAGCGGTATAGAACGCGGCAAGGAATGCCTGGGTCCGATTTCCATGGTCTTATTTTTCTGGTTTTTCTGTGCATCTATATTTCAGTTTGTATTTTCGGTATGGGTTTTACGGGATGACCGTAAATGTAACAAAAATTTGGAGTTCAAATAAAAGTACAAAAGATTCCAAAAAAACGAAGCTTATTCTGGCGTCAGTTAAAAATGCATCGTTCTGGTTTTCTTTGATTAACATTACGATTGCGATAATATTACTTATTCAAATTCTCGTGAGGCATATTGAAGAAGTTACTAAATTAAATGTTTTAACTCACGACTATAAGCCAGGAATGGTCATCGTCGTAAGCGCACTCACCTATGAAAATTTGATAATTGGCATAATAAGTTAATTGTATTTATTTATTTTGATGAGGTACATGAAATAAATAAAAAAAAGAAGACAAAAAACCAAAAACCAAGGCGAATAGACAACATTCTAAATTGAATAATACTGAAATATAGATGCACAGAAAAACCATAAAAATAAGACCAGCGCTGGTGTAGCAGCACGCGGCACGGAATACCGAGGACCTTAGTTCGATTCCGATATTTCAGTTTATATATTCAATTTAGGTTTTCAATTTAGGGATGACCGTAGAAGTAAAAAACAACAATCTTAACAACATTCTAACACCAGCCCCATACAACACGTGTCACTACCTACAGGCTATTGAAAAATAAACCAAAAAAAACTTAACCAAACGTGGCAAGAGGTCAATACGGGTGTATTGACTGCCTCATAAAGCTTTCTAGTAAATCATAATTTCCCTAATATTCACTCGCAGTAACGCATGACTTGCAGATGTCAGATGATGGATGTACACGGCCTCGATACGAAGTACTTATTGGTTTATCGTCGAGGTTGGGGTCGTAAACATACGAGGCCGATTGTTTAAGGGGTCGCGAAGATTGTAGGTTAGTTGGGGTTTTGATTTGGCTTTTGTTAATAGAGTGGGACAATAAAGTGTTGATCGATAAGAGAGCCACTTCCTTCGTGATTGTTATTTTTTGCTGTCTACTTTGTAGATTATTTTCTGTAAAATAAGTTTTATTGATAGTGGAAAAGATGAAAAGGTAGCGAAATCGATTGTGGAACAAAATACATTCTCTATTAACACATACCTATTCCATCTATTAATAATGTCGTGGTGGGTTATTACGTTAATCTGAGTTTTACTTTTAGGATTATTAATTCTAATTGGACCTACATTTTTTTCGAAAAGTTGGCAAATATTTTTTATCATATCACTATAACCTATAACCAAAAAAAAAATACACGAGCAGTGACGAATAACAAACGGCATGTCACAAGATATTTTTAATAAAATTGACGAAGATGAAACGACGTCTGACCGAAAGAGACAGAATTCAAACATATAGGTAGGTACTATCTTGTTAGAACCCAGGGGAAATCGTAGGCAGTCCAGCTATGGGACAATACATAAGTAGCAAGCGGAATATAATCCTAATTATTCAAACCGAATGGTACAACAGAAACAAAAATAGACACGTCATAAAAATTTTAAAAAGCTGAAAATTAATCTTAACCTAAATAAATATAGCAGTTAAATATGCACAGATTCGTTGTAGCACAAAAAACACATATACTAATTAGATGCAATAAACTAATACACATCAAGATAAATATACCACAAAAAAATACATAACATGTACACACAAAAACACGCAACACATCACACAACAATTTCCTCGAAGAGGAATCGTCCAGGCCATATGGCCTTGCCACCATGTAGAGTCACTTACGGGCATATTCCCATCAACATAGCAATCAACTGCGACTCTCTTGTGAATGTTTTGCTGTCGCTGTCTCATTTCAATGCACTACAAATATCTTGGAACTATGCTAGTCTGAAAGCTTGTAGCTTGAGCTATACGTAAAGTCTGCAGCAGCTAGTCGCTAACAAATTAAACCGAAAATCTTGAGACAACCAATAGTCTAGACTACGCGAATGTCTAGGTACCTACGTCAGATTATTATGTTTTTTTTTATTCGACTGGAAGACAAACGAGCAAGTGGGTCTCCTGGTGATAAGAGATCACCACCGCCAATAAACATCTGCAAAACCAGGGGTATTGCAGATGCGTTGCCAACCTAGAGGCCTAAGTTGGAATACCTCAAGTGCCAGTAATTTCACCGGCTGTCTTAACCTGCGCGCCGAAACACAACAGTGTAAGCACTGCTGCTTCACGGCAGGATTAGCGAGCAAGATGGTGGTAGCAATCCGGGCGGACCTTGCACAAGGTCTTACCACCTGCTTGTTGTTTGCTACGTTGTTTATAAACAGGTGTATGAAGCTTTGTCATCAAAACATTTTTGCAAGTATAGTATGCAAAGCAACTGAAGGTCTATCGGGGGAGGCCTATATCCAATGATAATGATGATGATGATGAATGAAGAACAACTAAATTTGTTCGCGAACGTGTCGTTTGAATTTGAATGATGAAGATCGGTTCTCTTTTACTATCACATAATAATATGAATTTTCAAGAAAACGAAGATAGCCGACGAGTTCCATCGATATTAACATTCTAGTTATTCTGTAAAGTAGGTTTAGCGAATCTGAATACCTAGCTTAAAACTGTGGAATTAGTTTTGATATACTCAGCCTTATGCATAAAATTTATAAATCTGATATAGCAAGAGTATGTAACAAAGGCAAATTTTAAACGAATACTGAGATAATCGGGCATTCTAAGGCCATAAAATAGAACAGTCTTCTCTTATTTGAAATCACATTTATTTTAGACTGGCTATCCCCTCAACCATGACCTAAGATTAACATAAAATAACAGTCCAAAGATCAATCGTGATTCTTCATCTTTATTTATCCAATAATAATTCGAGCATCGTCTGAACTTGAAATATCATTTCAGAAATTCAGACTATCGAAATAAATCCGATTGTAATTCAGCAAAGAAATCGTTTGATCACTAATAATCTGTGCGATTTGGAATTCGAGGAAAACAATCGCTGTTACAAGCCTAATGACCCTTGAAACTTGATATTTCTAAATACAAAGCGCCTATTCGTTTAACGATTTCTATTGGCAAGGCCCGTGATTTTGTCTAGATTGTTACGGTAATGATCCTTAGTTAGGCAAAGGTTAGCCTAAAATGGTTGAATAAATTTTCTCCTTGGAAAAGCTGGGCTTTAATTTTATCTTAATTTAAGCTAAGTTGCGACTAAAAAATGTTTTGTAGTGGGACAAGTAAGAAACATTTGGATACCAAAGAGTCAACCCTGTGGTACACCCATTTTGAACTTGCACTGCGTGAATCTTGATTTCATCCGGGATTTTATTTTTCGTACGTATTTTAACAACCTGAATAAGAATTATATAACGAGTACAATAACGATTTTCATAATGTTGACGTGTAGGAATTAAAACAACATTTAAAGGTCAAATGCTAAATTAAAATCACTTACAAATTATGACTAGCTGATTGTTTTCTAATACTTATCATATTAATAAATTTAGTATACCTCCTTTTTCCTGGTATGTTCCTGAAACAATAAAAATAACAAAATGTTAAAAGTTATGTTATATAAAGATTAAGTCACACACAGCATGTATGCTGTTCCACTCCGAAATAAACACTCGACTTGCGAATGATCTGTCTACCCTAGAAGGCAACCGATATTGTGTAGATGCGGTATATAAGACAAGTTAGGGCAATGAACGCATCACCAATATACATGCATGTAAGGAAGATGTCATTTTGATAACAGGGATGATGACTGGGTTAGAAATATATCTTTCTATTTAGTCCGACAGTTAGATTATAGAAATGTATACTAGATCATCAAACTTCCGGAGTGGGGGCTTGTGACGTGAAAATCCTACCATATAGTGACGTCACTCGAAACTTCTAAGCACTGTATCCTGGTCATTTTTTGTTTGTCAAACAAAAGAAAAAATATGTGCACAATGTTTTTAAATTATCCACCTGACGGACTAAACAACTTTTTTTAGTCATCTAGCCTATTGCTAGAAAAACCCATAGTTACAGTGTGGAGGTCTCTTTGCCTAAACGATTCACTTATTAATAACCTGCATACAAACATAATACATGTACATATATATTGACCGTTTTAAATTGAGGTCCTAACCATCAAAGCCCCGCCCGGAGGCTCCCTAAGGGGTGAGTTCCAACAAAATAAACAGTCTTTATTTTTCACGCTTTCTCTGCGAGTATAACAAACTTTATTCTTCTTTGTTAAGGTCCCAATTCGAGATGATTCATTCATTGCCGAGTAATTCTGTTAAACGATGCCGAGGCTTTTATTTTAAATAAGTTTTATTGAAATTTCGTTGTTGTTATTGTTAATTATTAACTCATTTTTTATGTCTGGATTGTAATTCGTTCTTGTTACTACAATTTTTTTAAGTAAAATGTTGTGTCAGTCGAAATTGTACTTTCCTAAACGTTTGTGATTTTAACTTGTAAATACTACCAAACACTAGCGATTGTTAAAAGGTATATACACTATCTTCTGTTTTACATGTAGTAGGTACCTATACCGGCTATACTTACTCAACCTTTTTTTATAGGCCCAGCCACGACTGCGCGCGATCGACACTACGAGCGTTTTCTCTGTCCACTACGCGGCCGAGACGGTCGCTGTTACCTACCTAGCAACATACGCAATGAACAGCATGCTTAGTGCATTTTCCCGTTCACAAAATACGTCTCGATCGCATTCACATTAAAATCTCAATTTGTATGGAAACACGGACAGCGCCTCTAGCAACAAGTTTGCGCAACGACTTTTGTGAGTGTAGATTTGCTACGTAAACTATTTCGTCCGCGTATCGAAACGAAAACGCGAACATCGCAAACGTTTCGCTAGAGGCGCTGTTCGTGTTTCCATACAAATTGAGATTTTAACGCGAACGCGATCGTGACGTGTTTTGTAACCGAAAACTTACACTAAGGGCACTGGTGACGACTGACGACGCCGCACCGTGGACATATTGTGGCGGCTACGTATCAACGATCGAACGCTCGATTTACGTCTTCAAATAGTAAATGAATGATGTGAAAACGCCACACTAAAGGCACAGAAAAAACGCTAGCCGCGCCGACGCGTGTAGCAGCACCGTGAATCGTCCAATCAGAAAGCCGTCGCAGTAATGCGTAGACGATTCGCTAATGGTTTTTTATAGGTCTTTAGAATAATGGCGGCGGGCCGGGCATAACGTGACAAAATGACACACGACTCAATGACGCGCTGGGCGTGCCGATTGTGGCTCAAGCGATGGGCGATAGCGGGCAATATTTTTGTTGAAAATAAGTTTTTTTACTTACTGTGCTTTTGGTCAACTGTATTTATTTCATAACAGAAAAGCACAGAGTTATAACTCATACAAAAAAAAACTGTATTTTTATTTGAATTGTTCTCCAAACTACTCCTGTACTGAATTTTAATTTAATTCGATCTTTTTTTTTTATTCCACTGGAAGGCAAAGGAGCAAGTGGGTCTTCTGGTGGTAAGAGATCACCACCGCCCATAAACATCTGCAACACCCTGGTATTGCAGATGCGTTGCCAACCTAGAGGCCTAAGTTGGAATACCTCAAGTGCCAGTAATTTCACCATCTATATTTTTATCTATTGAAGTAGGTAAAATTCGGCTTACAAGATTTAAAGACAATTAGCACAACATACGGTCATTTCAGTTAAATTATAGTTTCATACCAAAAACATACAGGTATTCCAACAACACCGACGCATTGTCCTAGTTTGTAAAAAATTGTTTTAACTCCATAATTTGAATATATTCATAGTGAAATGATTACACACCTCAGTATTCATCTACAAACCTAGCTAAAGATGTGCCCTTAGTGTAAGTTTTCGGTTAAAAAATACGTCTCGATCGAGTTCCCGTTAAAATCTCAATTTGTATGGAAACACGAACATCGCAAACATTCTGCTAGAAGCGTTGTTCGTGTTTCCATATAAATTGAGATTTTAACGCGAACGCGATCGAGACGTATTTTGTAACCGAAAACTTACACTAAGGGCACTGGTTTTACCAATAATACGTGGTAAATACCAATGAAAAAGATAAGAAAACATATTTTTATGATACATTAAATGTCTTGTCATGAAAATTATTAGCAGCAATCGTCTCAAACGGATTAAACGATCTAAAACGCTCCTCGCTTCTAATCGGGACACCGTAATGTCCGCTCGTTTGTCTCTTCCTATCAAATTAGCCCAGATTACCCTTTCGGCCGGCAACAGCCTAATGCGTGGCCTTTACCCCTTTATACCCCCTTTAGCGCACTGTTTACACTAACTGACAAGTTTCAACGTGTTTGTAATTAGCTTATAAGAGTTGTATAAGAGTTGCTTTACTCTCCTAGTTTCGAAGTTTTGATGAACTAGAACTACTTTAACTGAGCGAGGCTCAGGCGAGGTGCATGCAAGTGAAACGGGCGAAACTATCTTATATAATATATATATATATATACTATATAGAGGCATATATGTCTCTAATGAGTCGAACAAGAAATGCTTTTAACACCCTAAAGCAGAGTTTAGACTTGCAAAAAAAATTGGGTACGTTGCATTATATTGCGAGGCCGCAAATCTGTGGCGACTATGATTTCCGCTTCCATTTAGATCTTTCTTTATGCGCATGTGCGGATACTGACGTTGGTATTTACCAACTGTCTTCCTATGGACATATTGTTCTAGATAGAAAATTCTATTTAGCTTAATTGTGTTTTCCCAACGTTTTGTATTTATTATTAATTTCTTCTGTACTTCTGTTGGTGTAAATATACTGTATGGGGATAAGGTGTATTTGACTATTCCATTTCAAATTAATTTCTCATAAAGCCAACGAATTTCTAGTGGTCAATCGAGCGTAATGTAGCGTAATTTCCATGATTTTCCTTACAAGTCTAAACTCACCTTTAGGTATAATATCATTTGTACAGTCGGCAACAAAAGTGGATAAGAAGTTACGGTGCTCAAAATCTAAACACGACTCTAAACTGCGATGGTAGTTTAGTTTAGTTTAGTTTATTTATTCATTCAATACATCATTACATTATAATTTACATAAATGTCAGTTATAAGAATTTGTATTGAAATCGTCAAATAAGATTAGTAATAATTAATAAGATAAAATTCTAAGCATGTCAATATTTGATGGAAACAATTACAATAAGACTGGTTCTCCTGAAGGGATCGTCAGATTGAAAACAATGAAAACACAATAAAATTAAATTAAAAAAGAATAATCGCCAAAATGTCAATGATATGTAAAAAATAATAAATTAGGAATAATTCAGTAACAATTCAAATGTCAGTGTAAAAAACAATAAAAATAAAAAACAAGAAATAATGATAAAAATGAAACAATAAAAATAAAAACAAGAAATAATATAACAATTTAAACGACATAATTAAAATTTCATATTAGTAAATTCATTCACTGAATAAAACGCTTTATCGTAATAAGAGTGTTTACAATATTTTGAGCACCTTCTGGTTCTGCTCATCTATTTATGCTGCTGACCGTACGGCTTATCAAAGAAGTAAACTTGTAAACAGTCTTATTGTTTTACGTGGGAACTGTCATAAAAACCGGCCAGTTACAAGTGAACTCGCGTACTGAGGGCTCCGTACAAATGTATAGGTATTTAAGAATATCTAGTGTTATAAGAGCCCCTCTTCTAAGCAAAATGCAAGACAAATTAGGGCAGTATGCAGTGCGGGGTTATTTTGGATAATTTTGACATGCAGACATAAAAAATAAGGTTTTAGGACTTATGGATTGGTTGTTTGGCTTTGGCGTAAAAAATACACTCTCATAGTTTTTAATATTAGTATAATTTTTAATGTCAATTTACATCCAATTTTCTTACAAACGTGACTCAACCCTCATATTCTTAAATAAATAAATAAAATTTTCAGACATAGAATATACATTATACTATTTGACGTTGTTCCAAAACGTTTTCCTTCTCAATGTATTTAAGGCTCTGTTTCCACCAGAAATGTGCTGCGCGAGAATAGGTAAATGAAGCATTTCTATTGATTTATGAAATAAACATTCCTTGCAACACATCCTCGCACATCTTTGGTGGAAACGCAACTTTTTTTTTTATTATTCGACTGGACACTGCCGCCATACGGAAAAAAGACACATCTGCCATTGAAAACAAATGACCCATGCGTCTTTTTTCCGTATGACGGCACTGGAAGGCAAACGAGCAAGTGGGTCTCCTGGTGGTAAGAGATCACCACCGCCCATTAACATCTGCAACACCAGGGGTATTGCAGATGCGTTGAAAACCTGGAGGCCTAAGTTGGAATACCTCAAGTGCCAGTAATTTCACTGGCTGTCTGACTCTCCGCGCCTAAACACAACAGTGCAAGCGCTGCTGCTTCACGGCAGGATTAGCGAGCAAGATGGTGGCAGCAATCCGGGCGGACCTTGCACAAGGTCCTACCACCTGCAAACCTTACCCTGTGTATCGAGTATGTGTAAATAAATCTATCTTTCTCAATTATTTGAAATTAATTTTAAGGTTCAATCAAATAAAATAGCCATAAAATAATTCAAACCCGCTTGAAAGCTTTGACTATGTTATAGTTTTTAGTCGACGAGTCTCCTTGAGAAGGTCGTATCGATTCTCCTTTTCTTTGGGTAATTTATGCAATCGCGGGGTTGTTTCACCTCTGAGACGTTAAAGAATATTTTCAGGGTTCCGTAAAGCGTTGGTAGGCCTCCCACTACATGGACTGATGGCATCATGAGAGTTGCGTGCAACCGGTGGATGCAAGTGGCGAGTTGTCGTTTATTGCGGCGTTCTAAGGGCGTTCTGCGGCTGATGATGATGGATGATGATGATAGCTAAGTATCACCTCAAAGAAACTCTCTTTCAGATAAAAAACGCATCGAAATCGCTCCATCTGTTTGTGAGGTACAATGCCACAGACAGATGCAAAAAGAGGGGTGTTATGAGATTGACCGCTGTGTGTATCTGTGTGAGCTCTTAAACGGGTGAACCGATTTGAATACGGTTTTTATTAAAAAGCAGCGTTTCATCAAAATCGGTTAAGCCGTTTTTGAGATATTGAACTTTGAAGCAAAAAAATCGGGGGTTTTCACACTTTTTGTTGGTTTAATAGGTTAGTTAATTATTTTTGCTTTGGTTCATAACCTAACCAATAAAAAGCTGGAAAACCCCCGACTTCATTTCAAAGTGCAATATCTCAAAAACGGCTGAACCGATTTTGATAAAACATATCTAAGAACCATCGCTAGAAGACCAGCTTTGAAATAAAAACAAATCTATTCAAATCGGTTCACCCGTTTACGAGCTACGGTGCCACATACATACATAACGGTCAAACTTATAACAGCTCCTTCACACCTCTTTCTGCGTCGGGGGTTCAAAACAGTTTAATTATAACATGGTCCTAAATCAAGCCGAGTAATGGCGCTGTGACAACAGCATAAACCCGAGGTTGGCAATTACGGCGCATGATCGATAAAGCATAGTGGCGTCGGTCGGTCTGGCCACAGAGTACCACAGAACGTACACTATATGTAGATATCATTTATAAATATTGTGAATCTGTTTTAAAAAAATACCTCGTCGAATTTCTTGCCGGATTCTTCTCAATAGAGGTTTTTTCCGTAGATTGGTTGGTAGATTTTTTGACGTTCATAAGTGCTTGTCATAGCCTAAATTGAATAAAGAGATTTTGACTTTGACTTTGACTTTGACTCGTACAATCAAACCAACTGAATCGTGATCGACTGTGGAAACTTTCCGTCGAAAAAGTCAAAGTGATATCGCGAGTGAGTGTGAGGGAATTTATTATGACACTGTGAGGACGTTCTACGGGGTCAGGAATCAAAAGGTTCTACTGTTTGCCTGAAAGAAATCACTCGGATGCGATGAGGCATAGTTACAAATAATTACAAATATCGCACCGCTGAGTTTTACAGAAGTTACGTGCGAAATTACATTTGAGATTTACCATGAACTTTACAGTAAAAGAAAATAACATGAGCACACACCAATAAAATTGTGTTTGTAAAATTATTCTGAATACACACAGGGCCCGCGTGGAAACTTCAGCCCAAGCCCTTTCATTCTGAGAGGATGTATAGGCTGAGATGATGACGAATCGAATAACAGAAGCCACGACTTGCCATGTCTATGAACCAAGAATGTATTGAAATGCAGTTGCAACAAGCGTTTTTTTAATACAGTGCACCATCTTTCCTATACTTGAACTATGTGACCTTAGACTTTCCTAATACGATTCTAATGACTGCAACCTTACAGTAAGTAGAAGTTTCAGCTGTTATTCTGAAAGTCGACAAAACCTCATAAATAAGATTCATAACAAGAAGTATTAAAAACGATAAAAAACCGACTTCAAAAAAAGGAGTAGGTAGGAGATAGGGTATCAATAGAGATGACGACGCCATAAAAAATAATTCGAAGGCACAAGTCCAATAAAAAAACGCTTTATTTTAACCTTTGCAGGTGGTAGGACCTTGTGCAAGGTCCGCCCGGATTGCTACCACCATCTTGCTCGCTAATCCTGCCGTGAAGCAGCAGTGCTTGCACTGTTGTGTTTCGGCGTGGAGAGTAAGACAGCCGGTGAAATTACTGGCACTTGAGGTATTCCATCTTAGGCCTCTAGGTTGGCAACGCATCTGTAATACCCCTAGTGTTGCAGATGTTTATGGGCGGTGGTGATCTCTTACCACCAAGAGACCCACTTGCTCGTTTGCCTTCCAGTCGAATAAAAAAAAAAAAAAAACCCTGAAAACCAGATTAATTGTCGATTTACTGTAAAATGAGATTTTTGTTGCTTTAAAATAAATAAATAGTTAGTTGATTGAGTTGCCGGATAGCGTTGTCATAATTCGCTATTGCCATTGAAACTATGGGAGAATTGTGTTTTGACAGCTCATAAAAAGTGCGTCAGTTGATTAGTGGTGTCATCATCCTATTCGGTAAGTATGCATGTCAAAATCCGCCAGATCATGAAATACCTACTAGGCATATCATGAAATGGCGCAATTTCAAGGGTTTTTTCCGAACCGGTGGTAGATTTTATGACCTTCTTAAATGCTTGTCATAGCCTAAATTGAATAAAGAGATTTTGACTTTGACTTTGAGTTGGTCAGGCATATCACGACGTGCCTGAGAAACAATACGGCAGATCGATTAAAGCAACGCATTCGTCGATATTTCTAGCTCTATACCTCTATACTACTGGACTGATATGATGATGATGATGATGATAAAGTGTTTGCCCTTTTTAGTTCACGTGCCTTTTCTTTTCACCTTACTAGCCTTCGCCCGTGACTTCGTCCGCATGGAATTCGGCTATCGCGCGCTGTGCCCTCGGGAACTGTGTATTTTTCTGTGATAAAAAGTAGCATATATCACTCTCTGGCCCTTAACCTATCTTATGCCAAAAATCACGTCGATCCGTCGCTCCATTTTGATGTGAAAGACGCACAAACATACAAGCACACAAATATACAAACACACACTTTCGCATTTACAATATTAGTATGGATTAAAAGTTCTGTGTTTATTTACTTCTAAGTGTTATAACGGAAAAAGTTACACTATGTAAGAAAGAAATCACCAAAGTAATTAACAACAAGCATTTAGCGGCAACTCCGTAACAAACAATGGAAAACTATTTCCTTATCATTTCTTTGTCATTTGAAACAAAGCCTTCTTCACATCGACTTCTGTAAGGAGTACAACCAGTCTCCACTGAACCGTTACCACACAAGTACCCTCGAGCGGACCTCGGAAATGATCCTCCCTCTTACGCAACTCCCTATAAGTGCGAGAGAGACAGCTATAAGTTTGTCAGCGGCGCGTTAACAACATCGATTTTTCTAAGGAAAATTGCTGACGAGCCACTACTATATTTGAGTTCTTTTACTTAAGATGCCGATTGTTTGTATGTTATTATGAGACTCGCTTTTGTTTTGATATGTTTCACGTTTTTACGCGGTTACTATATATACTTCATTTGATTTAGAATTAGAAACCGTAGCAACATTACATTGCGGCTCGTGAACTGTAATCTCTTTACAATTTGTACTGGAATAACAATTGACGACACGCAAATAAAGTGGCATTCAAACAATTTTATTTTGCGGCTCCCAGACTATTGTGCTGGACTATTTGCTAGGTAGGAAATAGTTGACCAGACGCAATATAATGTTATTGTGGTTTCTAATTCTAAATTAAATGAAGTATAAAAAAACATTGTTTCGCTTTTGGTACGGAACTTTTGGAGAGTTGAACGTGTATTTGGACACAAAAAGAGGGTTCAAGTTCAGTTGCTTAAGGGGCGGACTTATTTGACTAATACTTATAAGTACTTATATATTTATAAGTTCCCAATCCGCACTGGGCCCGCGTGGGAACTACGGCCCAAGCCCTCTCATTCTAAGAGGACGCCTGTGCCCAGCAGTGGGACTTATATAGGCTGGGATGATAATGATGACTTATATATTTTGAAAGCTTCTATTTAAGAGTGTTTTACCTGGGTGAGTTTTTTCAATTATTCCATAAAAATTGAATGCAAATTAAAAATATGGTCTGATAGAACTGTTCTTAATATTATATTAATTAATGTGTCTACTCCAATAATTATTTTAGCGAGAAGGTTAACAAAGTTGATGTCTTTGTTATCAATCACTTCAATGTTACACGCTAAATTACAACCGTTAGGATTAGAGAAAGCTTTCGCGTGAGTTTTTTAATGGAGGGTAATGAAAAAATGAAATTTATTCGTATTTTTTTAAGAATTTCCACGGAACTTTAGGCAAAATCCTGGAAATCTGAATTCAAATACCGGTAAATTGTAGTGAAAAATAAACAAGTCTGTTCATACAACAACATTTTAGCTTAACTAATTTCCAATCAATGCTAAACACTTAACTACAATAATTACAATCGAGCCTCCCCTAACCAAACATAAATACGAAATTTAACCCCACAAATTAGCTAGTTCACTAAAACCCTCTGCCCATAATTCGGCAATAATCTAAATATAAATAGAGAGCTGTAACAACCTCCTTATACTTATATGGTTTGGTACCGCCTAACTTGATTTATTGAGTCAACGGGGTGTGTATGGAGTGGATAATACCGCAACGTTATTATGAATTACGGTTATGCTGTAGAGTGATGTAACTTTTTTGGGGGTACATTGGAAGGGCGTAAAGTCAAGGTTAAGTAGGGTGCGATAAAACTTTAAAATCCCACTTTAATAGATGTTATAAATGATAAACTATATGACGCTAGGATGTTTGTTAATTAATCACGCAATAACAGCTTGATGGATTTGGATCAAACTTTGGCACAACAATCGACGTACGATTTATAAACTGGTGTGGATTATTACATAGAATGCTTTTTTTAAATTTTTTGAGTGCCTATTAACACGACTCAGTAATTTTAGCGAGTGGTAATAATGTTCAGAAATTCATGGCTGTACCTAAAATACCCAAATTGTTTCTTCTTTAATAAAACCGTGGTGACGTATTGGTCGTGCTGGCCTAGAGGATCGTGGATTCGAACCCAGACTTGCATCTCTGAGTGACTCGGATTTGTGCAAAATTACGTTTGACAATTACCAAGAGCTGTACGATAAAGAAAAACACCGTGAAGAAACCACCCACGGACGAAGAAATTTAATGTGTGTGAAGTTACCAATCCGCACTGAACCTGCGTGGAAACTGTGGCCCAAACCCTCTGTGAGAAGAACTCTGCAGTAGGAAGTTTATAGGCCTTGAAGATACACCGAAAAAGCATCAAAATGGTCAAACCAAAGGACTAGCGATAACCCCTTCCCGTGAGCTTCAGAAAATCAGCGCATTCGCTTGTGCAAGAAACTACCGTGTCTAAATCCAGATAGTTGTTTATCAATAAGGATTATCCGGCGAAGGCGATGGTAAGTAGGTATTATCGGTAACCTGATCGCACCGGTTGCGTGTAATAGAAGGTATTGGGTTCCAAATTGGATAATATTGTCGAAGGTTTTTATGTTAATGCGATAGGCTTCGAGCTGAGCATTAATCTTGCACGTGTTACAACGAAAGGATCTTAAAACCCTTTACCGTGCACTATTAAATCGCGAAGAGAATGACCACTATCCGCCGTATCTACTTACTTTCTGTTTTGTTTTTCATTGGACTTTGGTAGGGCCACGCACAATGCGATGAAAATAATTGCGCAGGTGGTAGGACCTCGTGTAAGGTCCGCCCGGATTGCTACCACCATGTTACTCGCTAATCCTGCCGTGGAGCAGCAGTGCTTGCACTGTTGTGTTTCGGCGTGGAGAGTAAGCAGCCGGTGAAATTACTGGCACTTGAGGTATGCCATCTTAGGCCTCTAGGTTGGCAACGCATCTGCAATCCCCCTGGTGTTGCAGCTA
This sequence comes from Choristoneura rosaceana, assembly GCA_037349165.1. Taxonomy (NCBI): domain Eukaryota; kingdom Metazoa; phylum Arthropoda; class Insecta; order Lepidoptera; family Tortricidae; genus Choristoneura; species Choristoneura rosaceana. The sequence goes on from JAZBNJ010000013.1 coordinate 6,395,978, forward strand.
TGGGCGGTGGTTATCTTTCAACATCAGGAGACCCACTTGCTCGTTTGACATCCAGACAAAAAAAAAATGCGATTTATAAAACTTCGTCTACGGCCTACGGTATTGTGCATGGCCGCATTGCAAACAAAGATATATCGATAGTTTATTTGCGCCTTCGAAGTGCCGAAGTGTTCGAGAATATTCGGCTGCACACATCGCGATAAAGCGAATGAATTATTATCCTACTTCCTACATTGAAAATTTGTGAGTGAGTGAGTGAGTATGTTTATTACTTCTTCACGCTGAAACGGCAGAACGGATTTAGATGAAATTTGGTAAAAAGTTAGTTTATGACCTGGATTAAAATATAGGATACTTTTTATCCCGATATTCACATGGGATAGGGATAAAATCTTGAACTAACAACCGCTGGGCTTAGAGTCAAGAAATTTGGTATGTATTGTAGCACTTTATACCCATAATAAGAGGTTTTTACCTTACAAATAATCCACGAACGTTGGTGTTCCAAACACGGTGTTATTTATGACCACTAAGCAACACAAAACCACTGCACTTTCACCTTTGGGCGCACACATGATCGCGGGTGGTATTCCTCTGCTCCTTGGAATATCTCCAACGGTTTCATCGCGGCGAATTTATATAAACAAACCCAATATTTTGGTCTGGACTTTTCATTTTATCTCAAAGTAAAATTTGACAGATCGGACAGCGGCGTTCCGTTCCGCGTTGTCTCGCGACTGTCAAAGGGTTAGGCACTTACTTTGTTTCTTTTTAGGTTAAGAGTTTGGGTAGTAATTTTCGTTACAGGTTCACGCCTCTGGCTGTCTTGTTTTTTTTAACATTTATTAGGAAGCCGGTTAGTGAAATATTTTATACACTGGCATGTCAGTTTCGATCCGTCGCATGCGTGAAATGGACCGGGTCACTGGACACGGGCATTTTGTTTGTCGTCGTGTTTGTTCGATGAATTTTAGTCTATGGCCGGCGTTTATTAACATATTTTGTTTTTATATTTTATGTTCCTTATAACATAAAAAATTATGGTATTATTCGGTATAAACGAATAACGGTTGTTGATAATTCTATCTACGGTATCTTTGTAGTTACATATGGAAATCTCTCTATGGTTTGTTTTTTTTAAAAACAGGGTAGCTGTTGGCCGTTCTAGCGGTGTTTTTTTTTTTTCTTTTTTCTTTAATGGCGAGATGAGGAGTTGTATTCCGACCGGTCATTGTTCAAGTTTGTCCCGCGACGAGCGGACAAGTCTTAATTTTTTAATCCTGCGCGGAAATGGGTAAGTTTCCTGGCCTAGTATTCTTTTGTATAGATCCGTTGGATGAATTGTCAAAATGTATTTTTCTTGTTATAGGATCAGTCGGTGCATTGGCACGACAAGGCATGCTGACGCCATCTCGAGCGTAATTGTTTCATATTAGAGGTAAGTTTTATGATGTTCTACACGGCCGTTATATTATCGGTATTGCATCGCCGGCTATCGCGGTGATAATTCGTGTTTTACATTGACGGTTTCCTTCCAGCAGCGCCGTGTCGACACACAATGAATCCCTGAAGGCTAAGGTCTGACGGTCTACTGGAAGTCAAAAAGCGGTCTGCGGTGACCCCGTAGCGACTCGTCTTCCTCTTTTAAAGAAAAACCTCTCGGGTAAGTCCTCCGGGCATTTTTTTATGTGCCTTGCCGTTGCGTCACCTACAAGTCTACCCTCTGTGCAATTTTCTTAATGTTAGTTTTTTAATTGGAAATAATATTGTTCCAGGGTTTTTTTTCTTTCTCCTGAAAAGTTCCATCATCACTTCTGGTCCGGTTTCGGGTTCCGGTTTCGTCGGCACACTTCCTTGGTGGCCTCGAGTACTGAATTCCGTCCACTGTTTATAGCGTAGAAGCTGGGTTGTGTTATCCGTTTACGTTTGAACTAGATGCTTTCCACGTAAGTTTTTTTTAAATTTGTATTCTGTGCCCCGGTGTGACCGTGATGATGAGGACACTCTTGTAAACTAAATTACACGTTAAGGTGGTAGACCGGATAGTGCTAGGGTCGAATCGGGTTACGAACCACCGCTCCGTATTTTTGGTCGGCTGGCGAGCTGTAATGTTCTTATTGCAGTGAGTCAGTCCGGTGTACGGAGTAGCCGATTATCTTCAGCACCGAGGCATTCCATCTGTGTCCTCAACCCCCTGTAGTGGGAATAGTATTAAGTTCGCCGTTCTCCGCTAGGTGTCTTCTTACTTGAACCATGACATAAGAGCTCCCCCCTTTCTGGCAGGAGCTAACACTTCCCTTGACGTTTATTCCCCCCCGGTTGTAAACAAAACCACCGAGTACCCATTTACACTTTTCATTAAATTTTATTTTATTTTATTTCCTTGACGCCCCTGTGTCAATCATAAATCCGTAGTGGTAAGGAACTTAAGTTAACCGTTTCACGTTAGGCAGCTTATTTTCCGAACCATGATTTCATCGTCTACCCCCTAGTATAGGCGTAGACACCAATTCCCTTGACTGAATTCTCCCCCCTTAGTTCTCCTCAGAGTTCTAGGGACACCCAATTGAACTATACTTGTGGTACACGTACATGAGCTCAACGCTATCAAAATTTTCTTTTAATCTAGTTCCATTTTTTTTAAATTCAAGGTGTCACAACCAGTGGTAGAATCCATACTACTATTTGATATGTTATATTCTATCTAGTTGCTATTAAGAAAATTTTAACTGTTTTGATACTTTTATAAGTGACTGTGCAATTTTCATAGGAAATTCTAGTTGTAGTTTTACGTAATTCTGTATGCGGGTATTGTGGTTTCGGTACCTACCTCACATTTCACCTGTATCTCTTTTTTGGTGGATGAAGTGGCAGTGGGCAACCTTTTTCTTTTCTTAATATTAATAGTTAGGCGTACACGTGAAAGTAGGAGGTGCCTGAATCTCTGTACCTACCTGGTGTTTTAATTTAAGAGGTATTTTATAAAGTATAGGTTACTGCCTTTTGGTGACGTTCACTGACTTTTTGTACCGTTGATTTTCTTTAACGGAATAAACATTCTTACTGTGAAATATATGTTCTTTTATTTAAGCACATCATTCGTTTGCCGACAGAGGCGTCTGGCGCCTATTTAAATAAATTCTTGATGTCTTTGTTGCTCCGGGATCCCGCCGAATCAACGCCCTGAAGTCTCAATATTACAGAATAATTTTCTCAATTGTAGCCGTGTGCATTAAGGAGGTGGTACACCACTGAAATATTACAGTGACTCCCAACGTGGTGTCATCACAAATATTACAATATTACAGTGGCGCCCAACGTGGGGCCCGGAGAGTGATGTGTTTAAATAAACATTTTTCCATACTTTAATTTTAAGTGAATAACTTTTACTTATTGTTAATTATATAGTAACTACAGGTTATATACTTGCTTTTAACATAAACCGACAACATTTCTGACGCTTCAATTTCTCATGAAAATAGAAATTAAGTTTTCAATCTTACTACTTAACGGTGAAGTTTGAAGGTGAACTAGGATTTAATAAATACTTTTACTTCTGGTACTCCGGTACAGTTCTACTGATAATTATTTGAGCTTTAACTCAAATACTGATGCATCCTGTGCTTGATAATAGAAATTGAGTTTTTTATTTTTCTTAAATATTGACTTATAATTAAAAGGTAATGCTTTTAATAGCTTTTAATGAAATACTTTTATTTTAAACAAACTTAAACAGTTCTTTAACTGATTACTTGAGCTTTGACTCAGAATACTGATTGGTCGTTGTTTTATATTAGAAATTAAGTTTTCTAAGTACTTACTTAGTATTTTAGTACTTACTGATGATACTTAACTTGCACTACTGAACTCAAACCGTATATATAGGTGGATACTGTACATTGATGGAAACTTGAACAGTGGCTTATCTGAACATTTGAGCTTTACCTCAAATATTCAATTAAGTTTCACTTTGGATATTCTGACTGAACTGGTACATACTTTTGGTATGTCCACTATTGGTATACATACCCGGATGTGACACTTATATTAATATATTTCTGCAAAGGCGTTTCTTGTTCCTGTTCCTGATCCTTGTAAAAGGAATAAATAAAAGTGACAATTCAAAAACTGATAATAACAATAATTTTCTCAAATAACTTTACTCTTAAATAGACACTTCAATTTTAAACATGGATTTTCTCAAAGCCGGCTGTAAGGTTTCTCACCTTCATAAGGATGAGATAGCTCATGAATTATCTATTCGCAAACTTCCTGTAAATCCACTTTCTAGGCGGAGCAGCTTGGTAGACGCTTTGAAGCAAACTTCCAATCTGGCTCGCCGTGGTAGTTTAAAATTTTCTTCGTTGGCTGAAGTAGATATTTCTAAAGAACTTGCGACTTGCCAAAACAAAGCTGTAGAAGTTGAGGCTGAACTTACTGAGGACATTGCTAGCGCTGCTGCTAGTAGGCTAATCTCCAGGTGTAAATACCTATTATGCCGTCTTTCTCGTTTACCTAAAGAAACTGAAGAAGCCCAGTTGCTTCAGGTTACTTTGAATTCTATCTTAGAACGCTTGCAGGGCAACGTCCCACCTTCTTCGGATAGCAGCAGTGATGAAGAGCCGTCTGATGTCAATGAACTTGTTGTTAAGAAAATAATTTATAAAACTGAAAAAAGTTTCAATATAAATTCTTTAAACTTGAAGTATAGGGGTGATTCTTGTGCTCGTATTTTTCTTACACGTTTGGAGGAACTCCGTATTGCTAGAAAAATTCCTGAACATCGTATTTACGACGGATTTGCGGAAATTTTTGACGGTCCTGCCTTGTCGTGGTTTAGGGCTAACCGTGCTGAACTACAGACTTATCGAGATGTTGTCAAAGCTCTCAAAGAGGATTTTGACATTCCCGATCTAGACTTTAAACTCTTACAGGAAATACGTTCGAGGACCCAGGCGAAGGACGAAACTATCGTTTTCTTTATTTCAACCGTTCTAGGTATGTTCGACCGTTTGGGGAAGCCGTTTCCGGAAGCGGAGAAACTCGAGATCCTTTCTCGCAATATACGCCCGGAATATGTCAAAGAGTTGGCTTTGCACGACGTGAACTCCATCAAGCAGCTCAAATCCTTATGTATGCGCATTGAAATGGCTCAGGTCAAAGCTAGTCAATTTCGTGAGCCTAAACCATCCGGTAGCGGTCATACCTCTATGCCTACTAATTCCAATTCCTACGGTAAGGAGCGCAAGCCAAATCCTCCTATGAATCCTAATACGTCTCACTTTTCAAAAAGACACGTTGCTGGCGTCTTGCCGAACGGTCACAAACAACCGTGTTACCGATGTGGTATGACAAACCATAGTACTAGTACTTGCTGGAAATCTAGAGACATCGTGTGTTTTAAGTGCGGTAATAAGGGTGTACGCACACCGGACTGTCCTAAATGCAACTCTAATTCAAAAAACTGAGTAACTCGGTCTTCTCTAATAAATCATTCAGATCCTCTTTTACTCCCTCACGTGTAGAAAAGACCATTTATTTTGAACCTTCTAAGGGAGATACTCGACTTTATATTGCTGTGAGTGTGTTAGATCTAAAGGTTAAAGGGTTATTAGATTCTGGTGCTAGCTGTTCTATACTTGGCATGAATAGTCATTTAACTTTCTCACGCTTAGGCATTCCTATTCTTTCTCATAACAGACCAATAACGCTCTGCGTAGCCAATGGGCAAAAACTGGTTTGTACTAAATTCATGTCCCTACCTATTAATTATAAAGGTAAAATTCAGATTGTTAACTTTAACATTCAACCTCAGATCACTACGCCTATTATATTTGGTTTAAATTTTTGGAAAGCTTTTAGCTTGGCACCTGAAGTTATCTTTTGTCTTACTTCTGAGGAAAATATTTCTGGTATGTCTGATATTCCTGTGGAATCTGGTTTAAACACTTTGGACTCATTAACTTTGCAACAACAAAATCAATTAAAGGCAGTTAAACTGCTGTATGGTCAAATAGATACTGAAAAAGTCGGTCTTGGCAAAACTCACTTAATAGAACATGTTATAAATACGGGGGAAAGTAGCCCTATAAAGCAAAAGTATTACCGACTTAGTCCTAGTAAGCAGACTGCTTTAGAAAAAGAACTCGACCGCATGTTAGAAATCGGTATTGTAGAACCTTCATATTCTCCGTGGAATTCTCCAGTAGTGATGGTCGAGAAATCTAATGGTGACTTGAGACTTTGTCTAGATAGCCGGAAGGTAAATTCCGTTTCAAAATCGGATGCATATCCTTTACCCTACGTGAATTATATCTTAGATAACTTGCGTGACGCTAAGTACCTTACTTCACTCGACTTAAGTGCAGCGTACCATCAAATTCCTTTGAGCAGTGACTCTAAAGAAAAAACCGCGTTTACCGTCCCTGGTCGTGGTTTATATCATTATAATCGGATGTGTTTCGGTTTGGTAGGAGCTTCGGCGACGATGCAGCGTCTAATGGATAACCTCTTCACAGCTGAGTTTGATAATAAAGTTTTTTGTTACATAGATGACATTATTATTTGTACTTCTGATTTTGATGAACACCTACGTTTACTAAAGGCCGTATTCGAAAAATTGAAAGCTGCCAATCTCACTATCAATATGAAGAAATCGTTGTTCTGTCGGAGTGAACTTAAATACTTGGGATATGTCGTGGACCGTTACGGTTTGAGAACTGATCCTTCTAAAATAGAAGTAATTTTAAATTTTCCTATCCCTCAAGATGCCAAAGGCATCAAGCGTTTCCTCGGAATGGCTGGGTGGTACCGGCGGTTTATTAAGAATTTCTCTCAAATAGCGCGTCCTTTATCACGACTAACCAGTAAAAAGGTTAAATTTGTTTGGTCTGAGGAGGCCGACAATGCTTTTAATATACTTAAGTCTGCTCTTGTGTCTGCTCCGATACTGAGATGCCCCGATTATTCCCAACCTTTTTATATTCACACTGATGCTTCCTCCTTTGCAATTGGCGCCGTGCTAACTCAGCGCGTAGATAATTGTGATCATCCAATCGCATACTGCAGCCGTACTTTAAACGCTCCTGAAACTAATTACTCAGTTACAGAGAGAGAGCTCTTGGCGGTGATCTATGCGTTGGAACAATACCGAGCGTATGTGGAAGGGAGGAAATGTTATATAGTAACTGACCATGCTTCGTTGAAGTGGTTCTCCAATCTTAAAAATCCAACTGGCCGTCTTAACCGATGGGCTTGTAGACTTAGTCAATTTAATTTCGAACTTATACACCGTAAAGGCAAGGAACACATCATTCCGGATTGCTTATCACGTATTCAAATCGGAACCATAGATATACACTCCACGCAGGATCCTTGGTATTTGGACCTGCATGCTAAGGTATCTAGTAGTCCTACTCTTTTCCCTAATTTTAAAATAGAGAATAACAAACTCTTTCGTCTCTCTAAGATCGCCTGACAGCTCAATTTGACTGGAAGTTGGTTGTTCCTTATGAGGACAGGAATTCTATTTTACAGAAGTGTCATGATGACGCATCTGCGGGACACTTTGGTGTGGCGAAGACTCATTTCAGGATAGCTAACCTTTACTTTTGGCCTACTCTCTTTCAGGATGTGAAGGATTACGTGGACTCCTGCGAAATTTGTAAAACTTACAAACCCGTTAACGTTTCTCGCCCAGGTTTGATGGGTAATCCCCGTCGTATCTCGATGCCTGGTGAAGCTGTCTCTTGTGATATTCTCGGTCCTTTTCCTCCGTCTTATCAGAGAAATCAGTACCTGTTTGTGTGTTCTGACTATTTTAGTAAATATGTTACTTTGTTTCCACTACGTAATGTCACTGCGTCTGCTATCGTTAAGTGCATGGAGCAGGGTATATTCCTGACTCATGGTACCCCTAAATATGTCTACGTTGATAACGGTCCCCAATTCGTTTCCAAAAGTTTCAGAGACCTAATGTCCAAATACAACGTACCGCACGTCTTCTACAATCCACGCTATCATCCTCAGGTGAATCAAACGGAGCGCGTGAACCGTGACTTGGTGCGTTCCATTGCGTCATACGTGCGTTCTGACCACAGAAACTGGGACAAGAACATACAGGAGATCCAGTGTGCCTTAAATACTGTTGTTCATGAGGGAACGAAACATACCCCTTATTTCTTGACCCACGGACGTGAGATGATCATAGATGGATCTTTCTACAATCTCGATCACCCTGTAGATGAAGGTACTTTGACTGTGGGGGATACCTCTATTTTTTCTGATAGTCTCAAGGAGTTGAAAACCGTATTTCAAAAGGTAAGGCAGTCTCTCTTAACTGCTCATGCACGGAATGCCAAATATTATAATTTGCGCAAGCGTCCGGTGCAACTTAAAGAAGGACAAATTGTCTATAAAAGGTGTTTTCCGCTATCTAATGCGGCCAAACATTTCTCAGCAAAATTATCCCCTCGTTATGAAAAGTGCGTCATTCATAAGGAGCGTGGACCTCTTGTGTATACTTTAAAGTCAATGAATGGCAAGATCCTAGGAGACTTCCATGTCAAAGACATCGTTCGACCGGGTGAGGCCCCTCCTCAATCCTGAAGGTGACTCCCCTATAATGGTCGCTTCTAAACTTCGTCCTAATAGTACGAAACTCTAACACTATTGGATAGCCTCCAATAGTCCTTTCCTTTTGTTTTTTTAAATGTGTTACGTCCTGGTACTAAGGCTAACCATTTCTTGTAGACTTACTACATTAGACTGTACAACTAGGTCGGTCTCTTGCGGGAAGGAGCCGTGAATAAGGGCTGATTTCCTGGTGGATTTCCCCAAGGGTATCCTTATATATTTAACAGTGGCGTTATACCAAAGTCTATTTGGTAGACATCGCAAAGTAATTAGTTTAGGTAAAATCCTGTTATAGCGAAACATAAATTGTATACTCACTTAGCAATCACTTGATTTATAAGTGTTTCCGGTGGTAACTTTTTGAAGGATTTAGGGTAAATCTTTAGTTATAACTTCTTAGGTTAATTACAATCCTGTTACAGTGAAACATGAATTGGATTTTCACTTAGGAACGACTCGAACTGCGAGGACTTCCGGTGTCAACAATTCGGAGGATTTAGGCTATAGATTTGCTATGATTACACTTAGTTAATTCCGTAGAATAGTGCATGCTGTTAACTTGAACGTGTTCACTTAGTATGACGATCGTCGGTAGGCTACATAAAACCATGGTATAGGTTAAGGATTTTATTGTTAGAATAGTTCGTTCGTTATACCTTGTCAGCTATTAGTTTCTAATTTTTTTTGGTAAACACTTATCAAAAAAAAAAATTTAAAAATTTAAAATTTTTAAATTTTTTTTTAACCCAACCAACGATGAACTGTAGCACTTTATACCCATAATAAGAGGTTTTTACCTTACAAATAATCCACGAACGTTGGTGTTCCAAACACGGTGTTATTTATGACCACTAAGCAACACAAAACCACTGCACTTTCACCTTTGGGCGCACACATGATCGCGGGTGGTATTCCTCTGCTCCTTGGAATATCTCCAACGGTTTCATCGCGGCGAATTTATATAAACAAACCCAATATTTTGGTCTGGACTTTTCATTTTATCTCAAAGTAAAATTTGACAGATCGGACAGCGGCGTTCCGTTCCGCGTTGTCTCGCGACTGTCAAAGGGTTAGGCACTTACTTTGTTTCTTTTTAGGTTAAGAGTTTGGGTAGTAATTTTCGTTACAGGTTCACGCCTCTGGCTGTCTTGTTTTTTTTAACATTTATTAGGAAGCCGGTTAGTGAAATATTTTATACACTGGCATGTCAGTTTCGATCCGTCGCATGCGTGAAATGGACCGGGTCACTGGACACGGGCATTTTGTTTGTCGTCGTGTTTGTTCGATGAATTTTAGTCTATGGCCGGCGTTTATTAACATATTTTGTTTTTATATTTTATGTTCCTTATAACATAAAAAATTATGGTATTATTCGGTATAAACGAATAACGGTTGTTGATAATTCTATCTACGGTATCTTTGTAGTTACATATGGAAATCTCTCTATGGTTTGTTTTTTTTAAAAACAGGGTAGCTGTTGGCCGTTCTAGCGGTGTTTTTTTTTTTTTCTTTTTTCTTTAATGGCGAGATGAGGAGTTGTATTCCGACCGGTCATTGTTCAAGTTTGTCCCGCGACGAGCGGACAAGTCTTAATTTTTTAATCCTGCGCGGAAATGGGTAAGTTTCCTGGCCTAGTATTCTTTTGTATAGATCCGTTGGATGAATTGTCAAAATGTATTTTTCTTGTTATAGGATCAGTCGGTGCATTGGCACGACAAGGCATGCTGACGCCATCTCGAGCGTAATTGTTTCATATTAGAGGTAAGTTTTATGATGTTCTACACGGCCGTTATATTATCGGTATTGCATCGCCGGCTATCGCGGTGATAATTCGTGTTTTACATTGACGGTTTCCTTCCAGCAGCGCCGTGTCGACACACAATGAATCCCTGAAGGCTAAGGTCTGACGGTCTACTGGAAGTCAAAAAGCGGTCTGCGGTGACCCCGTAGCGACTCGTCTTCCTCTTTTAAAGAAAAACCTCTCGGGTAAGTCCTCCGGGCATTTTTTTATGTGCCTTGCCGTTGCGTCACCTACAAGTCTACCCTCTGTGCAATTTTCTTAATGTTAGTTTTTTAATTGGAAATAATATTGTTCCAGGGTTTTTTTTCTTTCTCCTGAAAAGTTCCATCATCACTTCTGGTCCGGTTTCGGGTTCCGGTTTCGTCGGCACACTTCCTTGGTGGCCTCGAGTACTGAATTCCGTCCACTGTTTATAGCGTAGAAGCTGGGTTGTGTTATCCGTTTACGTTTGAACTAGATGCTTTCCACGTAAGTTTTTTTTAAATTTGTATTCTGTGCCCCGGTGTGACCGTGATGATGAGGACACTCTTGTAAACTAAATTACACGTTAAGGTGGTAGACCGGATAGTGCTAGGGTCGAATCGGGTTACGAACCACCGCTCCGTATTTTTGGTCGGCTGGCGAGCTGTAATGTTCTTATTGCAGTGAGTCAGTCCGGTGTACGGAGTAGCCGATTATCTTCAGCACCGAGGCATTCCATCTGTGTCCTCAACCCCCTGTAGTGGGAATAGTATTAAGTTCGCCGTTCTCCGCTAGGTGTCTTCTTACTTGAACCATGACATAAGAGCTCCCCCCTTTCTGGCAGGAGCTAACACTTCCCTTGACGTTTATTCCCCCCCGGTTGTAAACAAAACCACCGAGTACCCATTTACACTTTTCATTAAATTTTATTTTATTTTATTTCCTTGACGCCCCTGTGTCAATCATAAATCCGTAGTGGTAAGGAACTTAAGTTAACCGTTTCACGTTAGGCAGCTTATTTTCCGAACCATGATTTCATCGTCTACCCCCTAGTATAGGCGTAGACACCAATTCCCTTGACTGAATTCTCCCCCCTTAGTTCTCCTCAGAGTTCTAGGGACACCCAATTGAACTATACTTGTGGTACACGTACATGAGCTCAACGCTATCAAAATTTTCTTTTAATCTAGTTCCATTTTTTTTAAATTCAAGGTGTCACAACCAGTGGTAGAATCCATACTACTATTTGATATGTTATATTCTATCTAGTTGCTATTAAGAAAATTTTAACTGTTTTGATACTTTTATAAGTGACTGTGCAATTTTCATAGGAAATTCTAGTTGTAGTTTTACGTAATTCTGTATGCGGGTATTGTGGTTTCGGTACCTACCTCACATTTCACCTGTATCTCTTTTTTGGTGGATGAAGTGGCAGTGGGCAACCTTTTTCTTTTCTTAATATTAATAGTTAGGCGTACACGTGAAAGTAGGAGGTGCCTGAATCTCTGTACCTACCTGGTGTTTTAATTTAAGAGGTATTTTATAAAGTATAGGTTACTGCCTTTTGGTGACGTTCACTGACTTTTTGTACCGTTGATTTTCTTTAACGGAATAAACATTCTTACTGTGAAATATATGTTCTTTTATTTAAGCACATCATTCGTTTGCCGACAGAGGCGTCTGGCGCCTATTTAAATAAATTCTTGATGTCTTTGTTGCTCCGGGATCCCGCCGAATCAACGCCCTGAAGTCTCAATATTACAGAATAATTTTCTCAATTGTAGCCGTGTGCATTAAGGAGGTGGTACACCACTGAAATATTACAGTGACTCCCAACGTGGTGTCATCACAAATATTACAATATTACAGTATGTAGATAGATTGACATCTGGAATAACATAGGCTCCTTTTTGTCCCGATATTCGCACGGGATACCTAGGGATATTATTTCGAAATAATAATCACTGGGTTTACGCGTGCGAAGCCGAGGGTAAATGCTTTTATTAATATGTCACTGAACCCTTCGTCGATTCGTACTTCGCCGGTCTCCACATAACTATTAGATATTCAGTGCCTGTACTACACTTGTGTTTTTGCTGTATGTCTCACAATTTACGATCATGAACAGCACAAACGTACTTAGCCTGACTTACAGCCGTTTGTCTTGATAGAGGTCTAGGATTGTAAAACCTAGACGGTGTTTGCAGACTTGCAGAGACACTTGAATATTTTAAATACATATTAAACTTCAGCCCGAGAACAAACATAAGTATTATTCATACAAATATCTGCCCCGACAAGAGATCAAACATGGGACCTCAAGCATCGTAGTTAGGTTCTCCAACCACTTGACTACACGGTCTTAAATGTTACCACAGAATATTATAATAGTATTAACGTACAAGATGGCCACGCTCCGCCCCGCACTGGTTCGAATTACCCCACCCCTCAAGCGCAGATGGCAGGAAAACCGCAGGAAAGCAGTCGGGTGCGCAATGCCATGTATGTCGGCCGCACGGCACTAAGTTCGGGAGCAATTATTTTGCGAAATGGTAACGGTACCCTACCTACCTCCTTCTTCTAAATAAAATAATTATTTCTGAAATTATCGCGATTAATACATGAAATAAGAAAGTACCTACTGAATAATTCGTTTAAGTTTGTAGTCGTATATCTATAAAAATGTCAAATATATATTTTTCATAAAATAGAAACTAAAGAATTTATTTAGTCGTATATCTATTGTAATTGAAAATAATAATGCTTAAATACACAGACAGACACATTTTAAGTGGGTTTAAATAAATAGGTAAAATTAATTACATTTATTTGCACTATGTAAGCCATACCTACGTATAAGTAGTACCTTTAAATGTTGTTGGTGCGCTATTAGAGTTTTGCGATAGTCAGCCCTGTGTATCTTACGCACACATTGACGCGTGTACAGACGTCTTCGTGCCCATGTATATTCAAGAACGCGTATTTTGTACGGCGTGGCCACCCTGTGATGTTACTCTACAATGCAATCACAATTCTAATACAAAACGTCCCCATCGCTCACTTAAAATTTCCCTCCACCACGTCCTTATAATTTACTTTCCTTGAAAAATGGGACCACTAGACCAAGCATACCAAATAAAGGAGTGGATCCACGAAATGTCAAGGAAGCTCAGGCCCCGACTGAAGAGATAGTCCACAAATAAATACCACTGCAAACTGACCTCCCGCCCCCCTTTTCACGGTGCTTTGGGACCCTCTCGCAGGGGTGGTATGATTGGAGACGACGGTTCTGCCTTCGCTGGGGCGCGTTGTCGAAACCTACGTGGCTGGAGGAACATCGCAATTGCCTGCCACTTTTCTACACGGTTGATTTATTTCCTCATTATGATGTTTATAGAGCGGCTGAAACCGCGACGCTTTTAAATGTTTCAGTTTCGGATTTAATCTGTTTTTAAATATTAATGATCGCAATTTTTTGCATCGTGCAGTGTTTCGGATTTTTTTTTCTTAAACATAAAACATACGCGTTGACACGCAAAAAGTTTTTGACGAAAAAAAGTAAAATTTTCTAGTAGTTTCTTTTCATTCATGTCATTTAAACTACATATTATATATTCACACTACTATTTATTCATTTACAAAAAGTTTGATTTGCAAGATTCTAGGAGTGTTCGATTCGATGTATTCCATTTTTGATAAGTGCAAGTTTTTTCTGTTGAACGTTCTTGTATTATCATTCAACTTATATCATCCCAGCCTATTTACGTTCCACTGCTGGGCACAGGCCTCCCCTCAGAACGAGAGGGCTTCGGCTGTAGTTAGATTGGGAACTTCACACATACCATTGAAGTACTTCAGAGGTGTGTATATATACAGGTTTCCTCACGAAGTGTAAAAACTTTTACTGCTAAAACATTTATTTTTAAAACACCTTGTACAGCTATTTATTTCCTTTCTTTACTTATACCCTATTTACTTAGATTAGCCCATCTCGTCTCACTTCATGCCTGTGATTGATCCCTCTAGGGCCCAAATCAAAGTCTTGCCTGTCTTCGAAGGGCATTTTCTAGTGAATAGCCCTTTTGACAGTGGCACACGAATCCAAATGAAGGGTCCACGGAAAGAACATGTCTACTCACTTAAACAACTTTTTGAGTTATAACGGTTTGAAAGTTAGTCATCACGAACAATTACTATGGTTGCCATTTTTAAAAGTGAATAATTTATTGAATCAGGCGTTAATTTGCGGAGGTCCATATCAATGAACTAAAATAATTTCTACAACAACAACAACAACAACTGGTAGCATGGTGTACGGTTGTGTCACACTGAGGATGAGCTCTGGTTGAGTTCGAAACGCGTCAGTGTGTTGTGGTGGTGGTGATAGATGGGTTTGTGTAATTTGTGTGTGTTCTTACAGTGTGGAGGTGGAGGAACTGCATGAACACGCATAATTTGCATAGACTTAGCTATCTTAAGGTCGCGGGTGAGCAAAGAAATTCTTTTAGTTCATTTAAAAGTGAAAAAAAAAATACTCTATTCAGATATCCATATTTAATTCAATGTTTTTGCGAGCTCTACATTTTGAGATTAAAATCTCAATATAAAAACTACACATGACTAGACATGTTCTTTCCGTGGACCCTTCAAATATACTTGCGACTGGTACAAAAATAGATGTAGTGTTCTTTCACGTTTAATCCGACCCTTTACAGCGCAGTATTTGCTATATTGCTAATGAATTTTCTAAATGGTATAAAGGCATAATTGTTTAAGTGGCATACACGGTTTTAGAATATGGATCCATCTCTTCCCGTCAAATTAAATTATTAAAAGCGGGAAAAAAATATTGAAATAATTGATAATGTTAGCAAAATTTTTATTCATGCAGACACAATTTTTTAAAACCCGCATTAAAAAAACCTGGCTGCATGCACAATTTTTTTAATACTCGTAACTAAAACGTTCTGGCTGTAGACAATTTTTAACACGTTTTTAAAAACAAACTGGCTGCATGGAGCGAGGCCTGGGTGCATCAAATACTTTCTAAATCTGGGCGACGCTTTTAAACCTTTGCCTTTGAAGGCCAGGGTCAGCGTCCGAGACGGTGGCACGCGAGCGATGCCACTGACAAATCGCTCGACCATTATCAACCTGCCTAGCGTTATATTAGGCCACGTAGCACGATGCGGGTAACCGCGCGGTTTTAGCGCGACGTTTCTTTCTAAAGCGATCCTTTGAAGCGAAAATCGCGTGGCTATTATTTTTCTGTTTTGCCAGAATGCCCTCGATAAGTTTCAGGATTTTTATCAAACTAACTTAACTAACTGTATGAAACAAATTAAGTAAATAAATCCTGAATAGTTCACAGTTTCAGAATGAAATGCATTTGGCTAAATGCAGCATTTGTGGAAAGAATCATTTGTAAAAAAAAAAGATAAAATATTATACAACAGAATTTTTATAGGATTTATAGACTAGATAATATTTTTTTATTTGTTTAACATAGGTGGGTTTCAAAGATCTTAATAAATAAGGGGATTTACTACGTTTTGCTGTTAGGCGTAGAAATACTTGTTTTTTTTTTGTCAAAACATTAAAGACCCCTTTAAAAAGAACTTACACATTGAAAAAAATCTTTCAGTTGTAAAATAAAACCTTTCTTTTTCACTCATTTAAAGTAGCTTACCAAAGTGACAAAACTCTAATAAATCGATTTCATATAATCGTCCTAAAGTACATTCAAGTTAAGTAGATTATCAAAAAAAGTATACAGGCCCCTAGGTTGATTTTATCAAAAGGTGACTTGTATAACAGACGGTCTATGCGAGAACATCTGTAATAAGCCCCCTGCCTTTTGTTGAACAGGGCCCCGCGGAGTACAATCCGCAAAGTTACAAGTGGCAAATATAAATCTTATTTGGCTACAATTTTCAACCGCAACAGGTAAATACGGGGTGACTCATAAGTGAACAAATTTATAGTTTTAACAAAGCAATTCTAGGTAAATTCGGTGTTTTAACACTTTAAGCAAACAATTAAACTTTAATAATAGCTATTTATACAACTGTATCGTAATAGGGGTCCTTAAAACACGAGTGTGGTTTCATGCAACGAGGCGTAGCTAGAAGAAAAGCGTTATAATGTGTTTTTTTTTATATTTCGGTATTGTGTTTAAAAAGTATGTAAAAATAAACTCGTATTGAATTTTATAATTCGAATATTACGATATGAGAGTAGATAAATTAATATTTCATGATCAACGTCACGTTGATGATGAAATATTACAACGTCATCATCATCAGCCGGAAGACGTCCACTGCTGGACAAAGGCCTCCCCCTTTGAACGCCACAATGAACGACAACTCGCCACTTGCATCCACCGGTTTCCCGTAACTCTCACGAAAAAAAAATCACTTAAGTACGTTTGACTAACAAGCGGTTAAGTATAAGGTTAGAACCAACAAAACCTCAGCCGGCATTCGAAACTAGAGCAAACTAAAGTGTTAAAACTAAACAAGAAACTGTTTAACCTAAAATTGTAAAGCAAGTATTTATTTGAGTTGGGGAACAAATAGAAACGTCGAGACTGACGATTACTGGCGCCCAAACTGGGGCTCGGGGGACCAAATAAATTATTCAGTCAAACCTTGGACTGGACGAGTAGAGTCGGAACTGCTTTGAGTTGACATTAATATTCGGCTATTTATACTGTAATAAGTAAACAAAATAAAAAAAAGTTATTTCTCAAGCTTACTTCTTTTGAGGCACGGCAGTTACATTAGAAGATTACCTTAAATTGTTATTTTTCTTCCGCTAAAGTTAAAAATATCTAGTTTTATATAGTTCAAAATAAACTGTATTGGCAATATTTTTAGTTCGTTCTTATTTATTAAGCTACTTTTGTGGCAATGGGCGCGCCACATCGCTCGAAGAACAGATAACCGTTGGGGGAGAAAAGTCCTCGAGTGGCGACCACGAACCGGAAGACGAAGCGTTGGCAGGCCTCCCACCAGGTGGACTGACTACATCGTGAGAGTTGCGGGAAACCAGTGGATGCAAGTGATGAAGCTACTTTTTGAAATTTAACATTTTCATACTCGTATTTGCTGTGGCGCTTCACAGCAAATACGAGTATGAAAATGTTTATTTTTATATAAATAAATATAGTCAGCTTAAAACGTATATTTTTTCGTCCACATTAGGCCGAACACACCAGCATGTCGCCGAATCGGCACATCCCTACGGGCATCGTAAGGCCACGTACAGACTGCCCGTGTTTATTGCCGATATGAACTTTATTGTCTAAAGGGAACCTTCTTGAATATCTTCTTGAAGTTGCGTACTAAGCCCACATTTTGCTTTTAAAAGACTAAATACTAAGTACACAGCTCATTTTTTTTATCCTGTTTGTATATTCGTAGAATATATTTTCTCTAGCGTTTTGAAACGTAAATGTCTACATTTTGACATTAAATATTCACACAGCCGTCATTATTTGACCTATGGCTTCTCAAGCCGAGGATCGTGGTTTCAAGCGGGCTCTAGCAACTTTTTCGAAATTTATGTGTGAAATTACATTATTTTCATTTTTAAACTGTTAAATATTTCGGGTAAATAATGTCATCATCATCAGCCTATATAGCAGTTCACTTCAGGAGATAGGCCTCCCCCAAAGAGCGCCATTGCGCCCTGTCCTCGGCTAGACGCATGTAGAAGAAGAAGAAGAAGAAAAATTTATTTGAAACACACAATGCAACAACATTTTTACAGGAATAATGAAAAAAGGAAGGAAAAGGAAGGAATGTAAATTTATGTAGCATTCCATCCATCCATCCCAACCTATAAAGACGTCCCACTGTTGTACAAAATGTTATAGTTATATCAAACTAGCTTTTACCCGTGTCTTCGTTTGCCAAGAATTCATTTATAGTAAGGCCATTCCGCGGGAATGCTATTCTTTCTGGGATAAAAAATATCCCATGTCCCGTCCTGTCCAAGATCTTCATTGTCTCCATATTTACCTTTCATCACGTTGAATCAAGTTGAGCATTGCCGTACCATCCTTTTGTCGAATACGGTACGGTATTTTTGTTCCCCAGTAACTTCGTTGTGAAGAGTAGTTTTTTCAAGAATATTTAAGGCGGGAAAAGCCATTAACTTTCTATATACAAGCGGATAAGGTCACCGCTCCCCGCACGCAACCATTTTCACCCTTCCTATATATATTTTTTAAGAAAATGCCACTAGATTTAAAATAATCGACATCCGACTTCGATAAGATCCGATACAAAAAAGATGACGTCATAACTCCTTTCCCTTTTTAATTTTACTGTATTATGGATCCTAGAGGGAATGATGACAATCTTTTACTTGGGAAAAGTTCCAAAACTGCACAGTTTTAAGCGATGAAATAAAGTGCCAAATCCCTCTGGTATTACGCTACAATAGCAAGAGTGTCATCATCATTATATCAGCCGTAGAACATTCGCTGTTGAATATTAGGTCTCCCCTATAAACCTCCACTCGCTTTGATTGGGAACTGCTTGCATTCACCGTGAACCTGCGGCTTTAACCAGGTCATCCGCCCATCTCGTTGGTGACATATTTTAATCCAAAAATAACTAAGTGGAACTCTCTGCCGAGGTCAGTTTTTCCGGAACGCTATAACCTGAACACATCTTTAAGGTCAAAGTCAAGTGAGTGGTCTAGGCAAACGTGAGCCATCTTAGGCCTCATCTTCGCCTTCCATCAAGCAAGATTGAGGCCAAACGTAAGCCAAGTTTTTATATAAAAAAAAAACTGAAATATAATCTTAATAAGAGAAAACCTTGACGCTAGTGGTTTAATTTTCCTGGTCCGTTAAAAACAATAAATTATTAAGTAAATTTATTGTTTATCGTTATAAACCCATTCCTTGAAATGATTTAGTACCTTTCGACTTGCATACATAGAGATTGTCGTCGTTCCCTTTTACGCACTACAGGCTTTATAAAAGCCATTTGACATTTTTAGATCCTCTCGCTGAGAGATTTGTCCTGTCAACCTCCATCTAGCGGTGGGACTTGGAATTAGTAGCAGTAGATGAAAAGGGTGGCCTGCCATGTGGTAAATTGTGGAGCGAGACACGTGCATGAGAGATTCAGGTAAATCATGTACATTTTTGTGCTTTATTTTGTATTGCAATTTTTTTTTTTACAAAGAAAATTTATGGGTAGTAGGTGTATCCCTACATGTAGAGAGGAGGTTTTTTTTCTCGTCTAAAATCAAAATGTGGGGTATCGTTGGAAATGCTAAAAGGTTGGAAAAATTAGGAGAAAAATCAGAAAAATGTTATACAAATAAAGATAATTTAATTTGTAAAAGAAAAGTTCCAAATGTACCTACAATTATTCAATCGAATAAATAGATGTTCAATAATCAATAGTGTGCCCCTGTCCTCGGATGTCTTGTCTACATCATAGATACCTATATACCTATATGCAGGCTATTATTATTTAGGTTAACGAATAGGTACCTGAAAGTCAATCAACGTTTATTTATTTGCCACGTTTTACGGGTTTGATTGAATAAGCAAGCTATATTGTCAAAATTAGTATCATTTACACATTGAAAAATATTCTACACTGTGCTGGCTCTTTCCTCGGTCAACGTATTGGCATTGCCTTACAACTAGGAAACGCAGCCAGCCTTACAGGCAGCCTGCCCAATAGCAACGACTTGGGTGATATTTGTAAATATAGATTTTTAAGATTAGAGTAAGTTAGTTTTAGTTCTATTTTTATTAATTTCCTTCAATTATTGCATATATTTTTTTTTATTCGACTGGAAGGCAAACGAGCAAGTGGGTCTCCTGGTGGTTTAATTTTTTATTTGTTTAGAAATAAAAACAATATTCTGCCCTGTATTAAAAATAGAGTTCATTGTATTTTTATCTACTGAAGTTATGTTCATTATCTGTTTTTCTTTGTTAAATAATTTGGATTGTGTACTGTAGGTACTTAGGATATTGATTAATAGGCCGTTTTAGTAAAAAAAATATAGCTTTACCTAGATAAGTGTTTTTCATTGCTTGGCTTAGCTCCCGCCATGTTAGGTTCTAATGTACCGAGATAAGTGTCGCGTCGAGTGTTCCGTGCACCAGTGCGTTAACATTCAGTTAGCTGGCTCCAGTGGCGTGGACCAAGCATTTTTTTTTTATTTTTTTGAATCAGGCGTTTTGTCACAATTCTTCGGGCTATGTCAGTAACCTTAGTTCCTTAGGTTAAGATCGCGGGATCGCGGTGGATGCGGAAAGCACAAGACCGGTCTGAATGGAGAGCCTTGGGGGAGGCCTATGTCCAGCAATGGACGTCTGTCGGCTGACATGATGATGATGATGATGAGGCGTTATGTACTTTGATTTTGATTCAACTCACAATTTTCTCTGGAACCATATTTTTTTGGAATTTTCATAGTACTAACCTTACTCTGTTCTATAGAAACAGAAGAAAATATACACACTGGGCAGAATTGTTGGTTTCGGAGAAAATTTGACAGTTGGGAAATAAAACAGTTTGGGAATTGAAACATTTGTGAATAATATTTCTGTCAAAAGGAATGATCCCACTGCAATTTGAGGGTGCCTTATATGTTAACATATCGATGTCCTCCAATTTAGTTGTTACATTGACTTCAAAGAACTGTCAAAACTCGCCCAAGATAATGAGGAAAATGCGATTCGACTTGTGGCATTCGAACATGGCGGGTGTAGGAAATATCTAATTTTGCTATTTCTGTTTCTTTGGCTGGTTGATGTATGATTTTGATGCCGCTATCACGGTAGTTTTATGTTCAAAATCTACAATATTGTATATCTACAGTGTATGTTGAATGCGTATGTATGCGATTAGAATCGAACCTTTCATTATGTAAGCCCCGTGATCACAGGCACCCTGTATACATATAACTTTTATCACAAACAGTTCGTTCATAGAAGCTTGACAGAACGCAGGTTTAGTTGCTCTACGTGTTTGTTTAAAGTCGGCTAAGTTCGAGATTATAATAATATACAAGCGAGCATCGTACCTCTCAGTCTAACGCATAACCGCGTCCTTCAGCCAACCGCTGCCCCACACAAGGTACTAAACAAGGGCTTAAAACAATTTACTTGCCCCAGTTACAACAAGACTGACCCACGAAGTGTGAACTAATTATTATTTCACCATCCAGGAAAGTTGGGGAGATTACCGGGTCTTCATACAAATTAGAACCGCCGCACCCGTGTCTGGAAAAGGTCACTTTACGGTTGTTTTACAACAACATATAGTCATAGTATGAGATTAGTTTTCTTATGTGATAGCTACTTTTGAAATTATACAGCGTGTATTTTTAATACTATCTCAAACTGTAACCAGACGAAGATTTAAGTGATGTGAACCGATATCAAAACCAATTGTTAATTTAGAATTAACTAACAGAGCGTAATTAATTTTTGAAATATTTTTGAGCAGCAATGTAATGCGTACAATACTCGTAATTTGATATAAGAGAGAAGCGTCACGTCAACAAGTGCGACGCTTTGAATAAAAACAAAGTGGTATCGCGTAACGATACATTGCGTGCTAATTAATTTTGTAAGGAAAATAATAAGTCTACATTTTTTACTAAAACATAATAAAATGTGATTATTAGGGCCTTCACTAAATGCCCTTAAAGTTTGAGGTAGTATTAAAAATACACGCTGTATATACCTATCACTTAAAAATTTCACTGGAGAGTGGTGAAGAATTGGACTGGATTTAAAAGTATATTAGTGGGTAGGTTAACTACCTATTAGGTTAGCCTAGTGTGGTCCTATTAATAATCCTATTTTTTTAAACCCCCGACGCAAAAAAGGGGTATTATAAGTTTGACCTCTATGTGTGTCTGTCTGTCTGTGGGTCTGTCTGTGGCATCGTAGCTCTCTTAAATGGGTGGACCGATTTGAGTGGGGTTTTTTATTTGGTTCTAATAATTGTTCTGCTTTTTAACCATTTTTATTATTTTTTTTAAGCAAAATTACAATGTCATCATCAGTCTATATAGGTCCCACTGCTGTAGTTCCCACGCGGGCCCAGTGCGGATTGGGAACTTCACACACACCATTCATTGCTTCGCAGGTTTGTGTAGGTTTTCTTACGATGTTTTCCTTCACCGTAAAGTTCGTAGTAAATTTTGAATGTTATTCCGCACATGTATTTCGAAAAACTCAGAGGTGCGAGCCGGGGCTTGAACCCAGGATCCTCTGCTTGAGAGGCCATAGGTCAAACCACTCGGCCACTACGGCTTAACTCTCTCGCTCACGGTAAAATAATAATAAAAAAATAAAAAAATCATGTGACACTTGACACCACATAAAATTCCCATTTAGACTGTTTAAAAATTCAGACACAAATTCCTTTCAAAAGTCGACAAAAAAAACAAAATACAAACATTGGAACATAGGACCTCCTCTTTTTTTGAAGTCGGTTAAAAAAGCGAACACTTCTAATGAATAGGTATTGGCAAAATGTAAGTTTCGTGAATGTTCCCAAATAATGAAACTTCTCTCACGTGTAATCTCCACCAGTAAAACAGGTTCCCAAACTTCACAAGTCGATATCAAGAATTTGTTAGGTATTCCCGGGGTGCTATCATTGTATCGGAATTATTCCCAACTTGGGCGCCTTGCTAACTTTAGTTTTATCTTCTTTAGACCAAACTTATGTTTTAAAGTAGACATTTATATAATTCTACATAATACGGGGAAACACATTTTCAAATCGATATCGCGAAGTCGCGATGGGTGTGCGTGTTGCAGCAGCCGCTGTCGCGTTGCTCCCAGAAGAACGATCACGGATTAGCCCGAAACATGTCGAGCTATAGGCGTACGCAGGGGGGGCAAGGGGTGGCAGCTGCCCCCTCCCTGGATTTTGTTTACCTCCCTACTAACTATCTACTGTTGTCGATAATTATGTTTATTTATTTGACTAGGAGCTTATGAAATTTTATGCACTTGCCATACAGTCGAATAAAAAAAAATTAACACATTATTGTGCACTAAAAATGTTGTTTAAGTACTATAATCTACAATACTCTTTGTACAACATAAAGTGGTAGCGACTATATTGTAACCTCAACTCTTTCGGTTTGTAAGTTCAATTACAAGATCTTATTATATTTATCATATTTCTCACGTAATTCCGCCAACCTTTGCAGGTTATTTACCTGGCATCATTGACCCCAAAAGTATACTGTATATATTATCTTATGAGGTTAGTATTGTCTTTTTACACTAAAGACGACAAACAGACATGTGGTTGACATAATAACCCATAAACACCTGCCATAAGACGGCTGATACGTTGCCAATATTGCAGGTACATCATCATCATCATCCCAGCCTATATACGTTCCACTGCTGGGCACAGGCCTCCTCTCAGAATGAGAGGGCGTGGGTCATAGTTCCCACGCGGGCCCAGTGCGGATTGGGAACTTCACACGCACCATTGAATTGCTCCACAGGTTTGTGCAGGTTTCCTCACGATGTTTTCCTTCACCGCACAACTCATGATAAATTTCAAATGTAATTCCACACATGAATTTCGAAAAACTCAGAGGTGCGAGCCGGGGTTTGAACCCACCCTCTGTTTGAGAGGCGATAGGTCAAACCACTAGGCCACCACGGCTTGTGGTAAAAAAGGTACACCTTTAAAATCAAGGCACCCAGATCGTCGTACAGATTTCTGGTGTACAATAAAGAGTATTTGTATTGTATTGTATCGTCCCCTAGCCGCTAGTTCATTCCTAGAAACAACATCCATCGAGATAATTGGTATTGTCTATGAAAATACGGACACAAATTAGCTATCAGACTGAGTTAGTACTCTTGAAAGGCTGACTGTAAACATCCTTCTCAGTCCCGGTTTATCCCGTACCTGGGAAAAATCGAACGCCGGTAATCTCGTGATAGATGCCCGGGATTACTCCCGATCGGCCGGTAACCCCTTTCCGTTCACGGCATGCCTAAATGGGGGGAAAATGCAAGATTATGCGGTTTATAACTTAGAATATGGGTAAAGTAGGACACGATGTTAAAGTAAGGTCTATGTTTTTTTTGTTCTAACGATGAAATTTATATTCACATTAGTTGATTTGCGTATTATTTACGCTGAAAAAAATCTATAAACTGCTTTTACGTATTTGTTTGTATTAATGTCTATATCCAAATAATTGTCTGGAAGAGATCCCTCTTTAGCGATGAGACCTTACAGTCTTTATTTTATCTTTGTGTTAAATTATGTTAACTTACTGTACTATTTGTAGTTCTCAATAATCAATACCTATTGGCATTTTTTTAGTATTTTAACTATAAATTCTATCTTTCCTTAATTAATTTTAAATTGTCACTATCTCAATGCTTAAAATTACGTCGACCCGTCGCTCCGATTCGACTTGAAAGACGGACAAACATACAAGCACATAAACACACACACTTTCGCATTTATAATATTAGTATGGATTAAGTGGACGCAACATTTCCATAAATTAGAGAAGAAATAGAGACAACCTAATAAAAACTTAATTATCACGTTCAATTTACGAAATAAGTACCTTTTGTTTTTGTCACAGAAGTCTCTAACAAATAGATCAATCTACCTGTTGAAAGAATAGTTTATTTTCTGGCTTATAAGCTGCAGTGCGAAATTAACGAACTATAAATTTATTAGAAACTAGCTGTTGCCCGCGGCTTCGCCCCCGTTGTATTTTTTTTTCTTCCATGAAAACTTTCTCCTGACAGTAGTGAACACAACAAAAAAAGAATTAGTGAAATTGGTCCAGCCGTTTTCGAGTTTCGCGCTTAGCAACACATTTTACGATTCATTTTTATTTATATATAGATTATGGCCTAAAATAAGTTCTAAAAGTGGCACCTGCGGCATCGTACCGAAGACGCTGGCATCATTTCCTCGCTGGATTGCAAGACTGATGCGTTGAACGAGGAAGCTGCCAGCTCTTCGATCTCTTGTGGTATCTCTGAGTCTTTGAAGAGACTTAGAGCGCCAGGGCCTCACGGACCAAGGGTCTCACCGCCGAAAGGTACAAAATAATATGTATTTGTAAAAATAATCCAATACTAATATAAATATGAAAATGTGTTTGTATATTTGTCCGTCTTTCACGTCGAAACGGAGCAACGGATCGACGTGATTTTTGGCATAAAGATAGTTTATGAGTCAGAAAGTGACAGGCTACTTTTATCCCGGAAAATGAACCGTTCCCGAGGGAACAACGCAATAACCGAATTCCACGCGGATGAAGCCGCGGGCAAAAGCTAGGTTGTTTATAGTTCCGTAACTTCCATTCCATTCCATAAATTGTAAAGGTTGCCTGGAAGAGATCACTCTGAAGCGATAAGGCCGCCTATTGCTTACCTCAGAAAGTTTCTGTGTATATACCTGTTTTCTTTAATTTTTTGCTATATGTTGGTGTGCAATAAAGAATTATTGTATTGTATTGTATTGTAACTTCATTTCTACGGATTGTTTGCTCTGTCGTTACTTTATCTATGAGCTTAATGAATCGGACTTGATATCGCGTGTCAGTAAAGCTACACCCCAAAAGTTCAAAGCTTTTGTGAACTCGTTAAACATTTAATTTACTTTTCCATTTTTTCATAAGCCATTTACGAATACTGGGAGTTTTCACGCCAATATTTTATGTAGTTTTGGTAAAGTTTGAAGTTGGAACTTCTGATAATTCTTAAGTTATAAGTTAGAAGTTTTTGAATCGGAGGTCATTGTCACTGCCAATGACTTTAGACATTGGCTGTCTCGATGGTTAGCGTTCTTAAAAGTTTAGGGAAGGCCTTAGTTCAAATAATCATCATCATCATCGTCAAAAAATTATATGAATAATCCTGACAGAGGTACGCAGTCAAACAAACCCCATAATCTGGTGAATCCATCATCATCATCATCCTAGCCTCAGCCGGTCCACTGCTGGGCACAGGCTTCTTTTCAGAATAAGAGGGCTTGGCCATATTTCCAGGGCCCAGTGTAGATTGGAAAGTACTCACACAACATTGACTTTTTTTGTAACTTTGTACAGGTGACCTCACGATGTTTTCCTTTACCGTAAAGTTCGTGGTTAATTTCAAATTTAATTACGCATTTCAATTTCCATTTTTGCCATTTTGGCTACGGAACCCTAAAAAATATTCAACTAAAAACGCTCCATCATAATTTAATCGAAAAAAAAATACACCCATATTAAATTATCACGCTTCGTTGGCTGAAAGTCAAATACCTATTTTCTTTAAAATTCTGAATTTTTTTGTAAACTTTTCATCTCATTATCGAAACTTTCCTCACAAAGGTGTTCACTAAAAATCGCCGAGTCCCCTGAATTTTTCTAAAACATTTTACATTATAATAATCTTTTCTTTAAGCCGGAGTTGTTCATTTGCATAATTTATAGCGTCTAGACCTGAAATGAAATGAAATGAAATGAAATGAAATTTATTTGCGGTAAATGTAGTACATTATAGTTAGGTATAATTATGATGTTATATTATTTCTTGTTTCATACATTTAGACTGTATAAGTCATGCAAATATTTTTTTTTTTTTTAATACATGTATTACATGCTAACAATAAGGACTCCCTAGTTTGTATCAAAAGATTCTAAGTAGTTGACATCATTCCTATATTTAGACCTATATAATCAAGAATATAGTATTAAGAATAAATTTCATAATAATGATAATAATTAAAAATGTATACATGTCACTTATAATTTAGAGAAGTCTGAGTCTTATACATAGGTATATATAAATATACTATAGACGACAATACGTATTTTCAGTGTCATCACAGAAAAAGCTGCCATATCATCTACATACACAAACCAAAATCGCTTGCCCAAGCACTGTTGAAACGTAAGAAAGTACTCAATTCTTACGATGCCATCCTACCATTCGTCTTGCATAAATTTAATATGTACCTATAGAAAAACCAAGGTGAAAAGTCACTGAGTGTAACAAAAACTGACCTTAAGTCGGGGGTGTAAGGAAGTCTACTGTTGTAACAAAAGAGGTTTTCCTTGTACACAGGATGACGAAATTTTCATAAAATAAAGTGGCAAGGCAATCAAGCTCGAGTTGGTGTATTTGGTTTATGAAAACGAAATCTTTGAATATTTTGTCTAGACTTGCGGGTTTAAGATCTAGTGAATGGTCCGGCTAATTAGCGATCTAGACAGATATAAAACATAGAAATAGAAATATTAATTTATTCGCTCTTCGCACATTAAGTAAAAAACAGAATAAAAATACATAAAAAAAAACAATATATGATCCTTAGGAATCATGTCATTGATTTTAGTAACAAGAAAAACTGCATTCATGCATTTGAAAAAAAAAACTTGTGCTCAGTACGGGAATCGGACCCGGTCGTTTTGACAAAATAAAACTTACAATAAGTATTTCTATTTGGATATCAATTGCGTAGAACATAAGCAATAAATGTTACTATGAAACACTATGTCTAGGATGAATAAAATGCATTGTATTCATATTCTTTAATACCATTGCTGAAAATAGACCCAAGCCGTAGCGAAGGAAGATGATACTGATGATAGAGTGGTTTGGCGGTGGTGATAGATGGGTTTGTATAATTTGTGTGTGTTCTTACAGTGTGGAGGTGGAGGAACTGCATGAACACGTATATTTTGCATGGGCTTAGCTATAGTAAGGTCGTGGGCATAGCTGGGCATTAACTCGTTAATCCGTTAATCGTTAATTAACGAAGTTAACATTTTAAGTAACGGATTAACTTTTAAGTTAACTTCAAAAAATGTTAACGAACTCGTTAATTTCCGTTAAATGTTCTTAAAACCGTTAATCGTTAATTTGGTGCCTACTATTTATCAAAGAGATACGCACGCACGCGCCGCGCCCTTTGAGTATTCAACTAAAAGAAAATGGTATCGCTCACGGATTGCTAACCTTTTTTTTTGTATAAACTCGCGGGGGGAGGGGCGATGCACTCCCATATCATGCAATCTACAAGATAATGAAAAATGCAAAATGTTCGTACACACGCATATAAACCGACCCGATTTCTAAACACAGCAGTAATTGTCATTATCACAGTAAAAAACTTATTCTCTGGACATGACATTTGTACGTAGATAATAACGTAAAATCAGTTAGGGCTTGGGCCATATCGATGAGAATGTCGAGCATTCAATCGTTCGTACATTCAGTCATTCATTAAACCCTAGAATTTTCGATAAAAAATACGGTTTGTAAATAAATGTGATTCAGGTTTTAAATGTGTTTAGAGCAGGGATGGCCAACCGGTCGATCGCGACTATAGTCCAGTCAATTTTGGCAACGCAAAAAATATAAGAATAAGAATAAGAATAAAGAATTTATTTTGAAATATAAAAATGTAACAATTAACATTCATCGGCGGACTCCGCACTAGGCTCTCGGCCTGTATCGCGGAGACCAGAGACAATTTACAATATATGGCAGTTACTTCTTAAGTAATACTAACTAATACTAAATACTAGATTGACAAGTTCTTAACCTAAATTGGTTGTACGTGTGTGTGTGTGTGTGTGTGTGTGTGTGTGTGTGTGTGTGTGTGTGTGTGTGTGTGTGTGTGTGTGTGTGTGTGTGTGTGTGTGGGTGTGTGTGTGTGTGTGTGTGTGTGTGTGTGTGTGTGTGTGTGTGTGTGTGTGTGTGTGTGTGTGTGTGTGCGTGTGTATATGTGTGTAAATTTAATGTTACAGGCTGCCTGCAATAACCTCCTCAGTTTCATCGTAGCTAAGAGTCATCAACCAGGTTTCAATAACTTTTTTGAGATTTTTTTGGGATAACTTTATCATATTTCTTATGTGCTTACATGCTTTATTGTAGATGTATGTATGAGAGTAGGGTGGCAATCGCCTCGCAAATGTTGTTCTTATGGTCGGTGTCGGTATTTTATATTTTCGTTGTTTCGTAAGGTTTGCAAAATCTTTGGATGAGACAGTTAACTTGTGAATTACTGTAGTTACTTTTGAAATAAATAATTGACGTACACGTAAGACTTTAGCTATACAATAAAGTTCATTAGTGGGGAATCTGCGAGGTTTATTTAGCATGACCTTAAGCACTGCTCGTTGAGCAGTCTCCAGTTCTCGCAAAGTAGTTTTAGCGATGCCACCCCATGCTAACAGGCAGTACGTGAGGGCAGACTGGCATAAGGCTTTATAAACTAATGTTAATATATATTTAGGTGCAGATTTACGTAGGGACTTGACGATAAAAATAGTTTTTCTGATTTTACCAGCTAATGAGGAGACATGTTCTTTGAAAGAAAGATTTTTATCAACTATTACTCCAAGATATTTAATCATATCAACATTTTCTGTGGATGGACAGTTACAGTACAAAGATGGATTAGGATTCGGTGAGCATGAGTGTATTCTAAGTTTAGTCGTTTCTGGTGGGCTAGAAGAGCGTGTTTTGTAAAAGGTGAGAAATTTTGTCTTTTTTACGTTTAATGTTAAAAGGTTTTTACTTAACCAAAGGGCAATTTTGGACATTTCCTTTTCAGCTGTTTGCAAGACAGCGTCCCAGGAATTTTCGTGGAATAAAATAACTGTGTCATCAGCGTAGCATATTAGGTCTGATTCTTGAATTGGGATGTTAAATATGTCATTTATGTAAATGGCAAATAGAGTTGGACCTAGTATGCTTCCCTGAGGCACTCCATAGTTTACAGGGAGCTGTTCACTAACCAAAGATTCGACTTTTACACACTGCCTACGATTCGTAAGATAACTGCGGAACCATTCAAGTGAAGAACCTCTAATACCCATACTGGCGAGTTTTTGTAGCAGTATTGGAATCGAGACCGTGTCAAATGCCTTAGCTAGGTCAAGGAAGACGCCGAGGCAGCATTTATTTTGATCTAAATAATAAGCTATTCGTTTTGTTAATAGCACTACGGCGTCTTCCGTTGACTTCTTTCGTCTGAACCCAAACTGTTTATCAGCGAGAAGGGATTGGTTTTCCAGATAATCTACTAGACGTTTGTTTACTATTTTTTCTAGGAGTTTGGAAAATATGCTCAACAAAGTAATAGGTC
Source organism: Choristoneura rosaceana (assembly GCA_037349165.1). NCBI lineage: Eukaryota > Metazoa > Arthropoda > Insecta > Lepidoptera > Tortricidae > Choristoneura > Choristoneura rosaceana. Next base: position 6,426,518 of record JAZBNJ010000013.1, read on the forward strand.
TGAAATTACATGGGGACGTTTTATCGCCATCTTTATGTATTGGTGACACAACACCCAGCTTCCATACGTTAGGAAACCTCCCATTTGCCAAACTTAGGTTAAAAATATGCGTCAAAGGTGCTACTATATATGGATGGATCAGTTTGATTATCAGAGGAGTATATCCATCGAAACCAGGGGCGCTACCCAACCGAAGGTCTTTGATTAATGCAGTAACTTCTTTATCGTCAGTAGGTAAAAGAAACATGGAGTTTACTGGAGCATTATTATTGCTGACTTCGGCTGCGAGAGTATCTTCAGTAGTTTCTAGTTTATTTAATGTTTCGTCTGCTAGCATTTTACCTATCTTAGAAAAATATTCATTACAAGAGTTTAACGAGTTGATTGGATTAGCGGAACAGAGGAGAGATGCGGCATCATTTTTAGTCTTTGAGATATTGCATATACTTTTAATGTTATGCCAAAGTTTCTTAGGATCATTTTTGCTGTCTAGTAAGAGTTTATTTTCGTAACTAGATTTAAGCCTGTGCAGTAAATTTGTGAGAAAGTTGCGGTATCTTTTATAAGTTACTTGAAGAATCGGGTCATTTGGATTTTTTCTAGCCTGAAGGTGGAGGAAGTCACGGTTTCGCTGACATTTTATGAGGCCAGGAGTAATCCATGGCTTGACATTAAATTTTGTTCGAGATACAACAATGTCTTTCATGTTTGTACGAATAGCATTATTTAATGTATTAACCAGAAATGTTGTTGCGCTGTCTACATCATTTGTTTCGAAGATAGGTGACCAGTCTACAGATTTTAAATTGTCAACAAGCGCAGTGTGATCTATTATAGTTTTTGTGCGTTTGGGTGCATCAAGGGTAAGCTTTATACTGGGTAATCCTAAAATACACAGATCATGATCTGTTATACCAGACTGCGCTACAAATCCACTACCTCCGATTCCGTTTTTGACAAAAATGTGATCTAGACAAGCTTGTCCTCTAGTTGGAGTTGTAATAGCGGGGAGCAGTAAGTGCTCGGTGAGAAGACACAGATATTCAGAGCATTGCTCACTTAGTGGGAAGTTACAAATATCTAGGTTCAGGTCACCTGCTACAATCGTTATTTTGCTGTTGTTCCCTTCTCGCAATATTGTTTCCAATGACGTTAGAAATTCATCTATTAATAAAAAAGATGGAGAACGATAGATACCTATTATATTTACATCTGTACCTAGGGAGATTTTTAAACAGTTGCAATCTTTCATTAGAGGTTCTGACACGTCTGCGTTCCATGCGTCACTGATGTAAACTACTACACCACCACTTTTATTTATGAACTTTTTTGTACGGTGACTGTGATATCCATCGATCACAGGTAAGTACATGCCTTCTGCAAGCCAGCACTCAGTAAGCACGATAACGTCAAAAGTTACTTTTAATCGCTTTAAGGTTACAATAAACTCATTAAAATTCTTTTGAATACTGCGTATGTTGAAAGTGAGGATTTTAAATTGCGAGTTAGAAACCGAAATAGCTTCACCGCACTTCTCCAGGCTCTCAAACGTGCGACAGTTGATTTTCAGTAGTTGATCTGCTTCCGTTACGTAGTCCAGTTATCTAGTTTGTTTAAGTAAAAAATAGACAAGTTCAGTATAAAATTGGCGCTTGAGAGACTGTTACGAAGTGTTGCAAGCTGGTCGGTAAAATTAGGTATTGCCTGTATGTAGTGAAAATTAATTACATTAGTGTAGAAAAAGTGTGTGAGTGAGTGTGTTGTGTGTGTGTGTGAGTGTAGTATGCATAGTAAGTGTTTAAAACTATTTATACTATTGTTGAGATCAATTTGTGGAATAAAATATAATATTTTTAACATGTAAAGAAAAATAATTATTATTGCGAAAACAAGTTTACGTGGTTGTATCCTGTCCGGCTGGTCCAGCCGGCCCAACCCTTTGTTCCAGATCGTCCATAGAAGATATGCGGGAGCTCGGCTTGTTGTCATTTGTTGCTTGTTGGCAAATACTGAACTATGCTGTTTCATTTAAGATTTCAATAAGTATGTAATTGGTAGATCATACAGTTTAGAGTATCTCTAATGAAAACTGATACTGGGATTCATTTTTTATCAAATGTTAACGGATTAACGATTAACGTTAACTTGCGTTAAATCTTCCGAAATGTAACGCTTTAACGTTTAACGAAGTTAACTCTCTTAGTAGCGGATTAGCGATTAACGAAGTTAACCTTTTGGTTAACGGTGCCCAGCTATGGTCGTGGGTGAGCAAGGAAATTGTTTTAGTTCATTTAGCTGATATGTCAGCTCGTTAGTTGCTGGAAAATTGTATGATGTTTCATTGTTAGTTTTCAGTTATAAATAAAACGCATTTAGGTTTCATCAGTACTCAAAACATTGCAAAAACGAAGTACCGAAACAGCGTATTTGAATATACATTTGATATTTTTGTTTCATTTAGTGGACGCGTTTGCAACCGTTATTATAATGAACTCTAACCTTCCTTCGAGCAGTTGGGAAAAAATGCGTGTCCTTAATTCTACCCAAAACATCGAGGAATACGGCTGTACCCCCACCAATCATTTTCTCGAAACTACTTACGGCATTTTTAACCTTTACATGTCACACATACTGATTTGAATTTGTTTTTACTTATGTATGTATATAAAATATTTATTATACAAAAGAAAATAAACAAAGCACAATTGAAAAACTATTGATTGATTGGAATTTGTGTACGAAATTACACTTTTTTAGCGTGAGCTTTACAATAAAGGAAACTTGCACGTACGAAAAAACATTTTAATGCAATTACAACCTAAGCCTTCTAATTCTGATTGAAGCCTGTGCGACGTTGTAGATGGACTGGATTGAGGGTCTTTGGCATCTAAAATGGTAAAGGCAGACTAACGAGGCATGATGTTGATGATGATGATGATGATGATGATGATGATGATGATAATGATGATGATGATAATGATGATGATGACGATATGGTAGCGAGGTAAACAACTCGCAAAGCCCTAATTTAGCGATGAAATGAGAGTTGGAAGATCTTGTATGCCAGTCTGAATCCCTGGTTCTATAATCTTCAATGGTGGTAACCCCGACTGCAAGCGGTAATTGCGGGCATTTGCCTTCATAAACATGTGCGATGGCTGTGATAAGGCGGGGCGCCGGTGCGAGCGGCACGCGATTGTTAAGTTATAGAAAAACAAAGGTCGAGCCCCTGTAACTTAAAATTAGGATGTCGCCAGTGTAAAGTGGGCCAAGTTTTACAGTCAAGCGTTACAGTGTATATGTTAGTTCCCAATTTTTAGTCCTTTATTGGTTTAGTATTAGATTAATTAAAATTTCATAGGTAATCTAATCTAAGACAGAGCGTTGTTGCGCGCCATGGAAGAGGCCTATGTCCAGCACATGCGGCCTATGAGGTCTATGTTCTATGCTGTGGGCTGATGACGATGATGATGAGGTAATCTAATCATCTATATTATACTTATAGAAGAGTACGTGACGTACTGATTGACGGACAATACTGGAGCGAGAGAGACTTGAATTCGGAAAAAAATCATGGGGTCATGACCTTCCTCTCTCATTCTGGGCTGGGTCTAAGAAAACAGTATATATATTTCAAAATTATCGATTTTAATAAAATTCATTTCTTGCTGCGACAAAAGTGCACTTTTGATTTTGTTATTTTTGTTCAATATCATTTTACAATAAATGTGTTTTAATGTTTGATTTACAAAAATAAACTAGAGTTTGACCATTTGACCCCCCTGGCCATAAAAGTGGATCGGCTTTTGAACTCGTACTAAGGTAGGGCGCAAGTGTACCTAAGCGATTTACAGTTTCTCGCTGACACTGAGCAAGCCGCACGGAACATTTACCGCCAATGTTCTTGGTATAACGGCTAAGCCTATATTTGTGGTTAGAAAACGCTGAGTGCAATTATATATAATTTAGATCTTTTTACGTGTACTTTAATTATATATGAAAACAAGGTAATAACCCAGTTCGTAAAGATAAGATAAGCATGCAACGCGAAATGTGTTTTCTTCTGTGTATGTTACAGAGGATAATTAACAAGTTATGATTGATAATTACTAACAGCCGTGGTGACCTAGTGGTTACCCTATGGCCTCACAAGCAGAGGATCGTGGGATCAAATCCGGGCTTGCGCCTCTCATTTTTAGGGTTCCGTACTCAAAGGGTGCCAACGGAACCCAATTACTGAGACTCCGCTGTCTGTCTGTCTGTCCGTCCGTCTGTCACAGGGCTCTATCCCTTGAGCCGTAATAGCTAGGCACTTGAAATTATCACAGATTATGGATTGACTGTGGCCGCTATAACAAAACAATCCTGAAAACCGAGTAAAATAAATATTTAAGGGGGAGCTCCCATACAACAAACTGTTTTTTTTTTCGCTTTTTTCCTAATGTCCAATGTTGTATATATAATGATACGGAACCCTTCATGCACGAGTCCGACTCGCACTTGACCTGTTTTTCCAAATTCTTGTGCGAAATTAAATTCGAATCGTACTGCCAGTTTTTTGGCGAAGGAAACCTGCACGGACCTGCGAAGCAATTCAATGGTGTAAGTGAATCCCTTTGCACTGAATCCCTACTTAATATTATAAATGCGAAAGTAACTCTGTCTGTCTGTCTGTCTGTTTGTCTTTTACACTTTCACGTCGAAACCGCTGAACCGATTTTGATGAAATTTGGTATAGAGATAGTTTAAGCCCCAAGGATGAACATAGGGTACTTTTTATTCCGGTAGAGGGCGCCACCGCGCGATAACCTAGGTCCGCGCAGACGAAGTCGCGGGCATAAAGCTAGTTCCAAATAATTCCAATATTACCCAAATTGATCAACATATTTTGATTTCGACTCTTAGTTATTTTATCTACTTAATGAACATAGACTTCCGCAAAACTTGACCAATTAACTTTGTACCGTCTCACACTCACGCACTCCATCCGAGCTGACATTAACATTCTCTAATTATATCTGAATGGATTATATTTAGAAGTAGGGGAGACTGGGGTCAATTGGAACGTTTTTGATAAAATCGAATATTCTACCGTCATTTCGTACCAAATTGGTTTCTTGAATGGTGTCAGTTGTAGTTATGTTATCTAGCTATATGGTAAAAAGTTTAATTTGACTTCATGAGCTACTAATAAATAGTTAGAAGAATTTTAGAAAATCGCGGAAAACGTTTCAAATGCCCCCAGTGTTGGGTCAAATGAAACTAAGGTGGGGGGTAGTTGAAACACCAAGAACCAAATAGGTATTTATTACAATAATTCTCATTAACAACTACATAATTTTAGAATCATGTCAACCAAAGCCAGTCTTTGAATTTAACATAATTACATGGCACCTAATGACCCTAACTTATTACATAGGACTGCATTATTTTAGTATTGTGATCGACTTACTAATTTAATAAACATTTATAAAAGTTTCTCATGCAAAATATAACACTAAGTATTTGAGTATCCAACAATAGTTCTTACATAAGATAAATTTGGCAATTAGAAGATATAAATGGACAAATTATTGGTAACATAAGGAAAAAACGTATAGAAACATATCAGATTAATCCCAGATTAATCAGATTCACAGTTATGACACCAATATTGAATATTGTGCAAGCCTCGTGTGCTCACAGCTTACACCCAGAACATTGCAGTCAATCTTCTCCAGGTCTGCTGCTTATATAGCTTTCCATGTAAACCAGGCATAAGCAGGAGGCAATTCCTGAAATTCAGAAAACACTTTACCTGCTGTGTAGAGAGCATCAATTGACGCGGAACTGGCAAAAGCCGATTTAAAAAAGCTTTATGTCTACGCAATAAAAGCAAAAAAGACGTCGACGAATCGGTAGGCGTCGGCCGAGAAACCATTCCTTTTTGAAACATGTTTCAATTGCCCCCGAAAATTTTGTTTCAATCGCCCCATCAGCCTATCTGTAAATATTAAATTACGTAAAAAAATAACGGAACACCGTAGGCTTACACAAACCACTTTATTTAAGACTACAATACTCATAGATTATAGTAGTTTAGGAATATAGAACATAGTACTCATGATTGTTAATCAATAAACAATAAAAAAACGTGAAAAATACTTACTTTTTGGGTCAAAAAAGTAATATGGTCACTTAAAAATGTCAAACGGGCTTGGAGCCGCGACGCGCTCTGCAGACAGGTTTGTACAGGTTTGCCGATCTTTTCCCCCCTTGGACCCCTGCCGCTATGACTATCCGTCTCGGAGTTATTTGACTTGTTTCAAATGACCCGCGTTTCAATTGACCCCAGTCTCCCTAATCAATGGCGTCCCACACCGCCCACGTCGCAAACGTCGTAATCGAAACCGAAATCTGCGCTGGATTGGTCCGCCCAACCTGTTATGGAAGACGTTTACACGACACGGTTTTTATTTCAAAGTCGAAGTCAAAGTCAAAAATTATTATTGTTATTATTATTGTTAGCCTATTTTGTCCCATTGCTGAGCAAAGGCCTCCCCCCCCAATACTTCCTGCTCTCTGTCCCTGCATACAAGGGCCAGTCCTTTAAAAAAGACACCAAATAGTATTCTTGATTTCAAAAAGAAGACTAGTTCATCCCGCCATCGCCGTCTAGGTCTGCCAGGTCGCCTTTTCGAGTTGGTGGGATGGTGGAAAGTCAAAATATCTTTGTTTAATTTATTTCTTAGACTACCCGCGGCTTAGCACGCGTAATCCATAGATCTGACGGTTAAATTGGAATTCTGGGGTTTTGCTAATTTCCCATGGGTATTTCCAGAAAACTACAATACAATACATTCAGACGACCAGATGGCCTAGTGGTTAGAGAGCCTGACTACGAAGCTTGAGGTCCCGGGTTCGATTCCCGGCCGGGGCAGATATTTGTATGAAAAATACGAATGTTTGTTCTCGGGTCTTGGGTGTTTAATATGTATTTAAGTGTTTATCTATCTATATAATTATGTTTACCCGTTGCTTAGTATCCATAACACAAGCTTTGCTAAGCTTACTTTGGGACTAGGTCAATTGGTGTGAATTGTCGCGTGATATTTATTTATTTATATTTATATTACGCTTCAGAAATCGTAACTGTATCGTATCGTGCCCGACCCATCAACATAGCAACCAACCGAAATAGTTTCCCAAAATACAATGGTAAGCCGCGCGTTCCGCGGTATCCCGGAAATTTTCCGATTCGACTATTTGTTTCCCAACTTCAAAGATTCCTGTAACGTTATTTACACAAAGGGTCAGGTACAAAGATGTGTATTTTGTTTGCTTTTCCCCTGGTTATTATGGAGGTTGCAATATTATATTTAGTGCCGCGTTACGTTTCGTATCGGCTTATTGCTTTACATGACATATCAGGTCGTTTTGGAAAACAATTTGTGTTTGATTTAAATTCAAATTTTGTTCCACGTACCTTGATTTTGGAGAAGCTCGATATTTTATAAAATAATCGCAATGTAGCACCTCGGTTTAACACGGTGTAGCACCTCGGTTTAAACACGGTGTAGCGCTTCGGTTAAAACACGGTGTAGCGCTTCGGTTTAAACACGGTGTAGCACCTCGGTTTAAACTCAGTGTAGCACCTCGGTTTAAACACGGTGTAGCACATACGTTTTAACTCAGTGTAGCACCTCGGTTTAAACTCAGTGTAGCACGTCGGTTTAAACACTATGTAGCGCTTTGGTTTAAACACGGAGTAGCACCTCGGTTTTCGAAACTATAATCTTCGTGTTTGTATTTCGTCTATTTGGAACGTATTACGCGTTCGGTTCATTCATTGTTTAAACTATGTCAATTAATGCATGAAGACCTGAAAGGACCTGAATCAGTCACGAATAAATGGTTTTCTTTGAATTACATTTGATTTGCGCTTACAGTTAAATCTAACGTTTCACGGGAAAACCGTGGCTGTTCACGAAGCAGTTGTGGTTGTGCCAAACCGTGACCCTTCATTACACATCCGTGGCTCTCGGGATCTCGGGAAAATGATTGACTTATCAATAAAGCTCAGTTTCTCATCGAATTTACTTCTCGTACTGGTTCTTTACATGACATATACTCGTAAATTTATATTTGGCAGGTATAATAACGACACAAAGTTGAAATTGAAGAGTTAATACATTTTTTTTTAATTTAGTTACTAATTTATGTTACACAAAAAAAAATACAAATATACTTCGTCAAACTCCAATACAGTTTGTTGGCGAATACTGCACTCCTTATTTTAGTTATGTACCTTTTTAATTAGATCGTATTAAGTACTTCTAACCACGCTATACTACACCAATTAGCTAACCATTCATAATTAAACATTAGACGTTTATATTTTCTTCGTGAGCATCCATCAAACACGCTTTCAACTTGTTTTTAAAAATTCCCTTTCCGTCACCAAACAATTTATTGAATAATCGTGGTATCAGATAGGTACTGATAGATAGATTTAAATTTTGTATCAGAAACTGTTAATATCCAAGGCTTATTATAAAGTCAACGATTATATCATGGACAGGGATATTTGGAAATAATTCCGATCCGCACTAGCGATCCCTTCAAATAGCGAACCTACTGTGTTAAAAATAAAATTGTGTTAAATACTTGTAATGTAGGTATAGTATATAGGTAGATATCATTTATAAATATTGTGAATCTGTTTAAAAAAAAAAAATACCTTGTTGAGTTTCTTGCCGGATTCTTCTCAACAGAGGTTTTTTCCGAACCGGTGGTAGATTTTTTGACGTTCATAAGTACCTGTCATAGCCTAAATTGAATAAAGAGATTTTGACTTTGACTTTGACTTGTACCTTCTAGTTCTCTGTCCGTAGTAGTTACAGGATCCAGGCTACAGATTCCTTTTACACGAAGTCATGTTGTCTCTACACCGTTAGTACTATTATATATTCTGTGTCTACACTCAGGAGGTGTATTTTTACAAGCTTTTATTTAGTTTCACCTGTCCAGTTGTCTGTCTGTAGGTAGTCAAATCTTGCGAGTTAAATTCGACCAACTTCCAGTAGTCGGATTGACTTGAAATTTGGCATACTAATGTAAATTACGTGATAATACAATAATCTAGTAGTGACATCCTGGTAGTCCAGCCAGAATCGGTGGAGTTTCCTTTTTGTGTCCTTTCGTTTTAGCACTTAGATAATTTAGTTTAAGTTTTATTACTGTAAGGTGGTGGTATCCTATTCATTACTTGTTTATTGTAAAGGTTGATCGCTCTGAATATGATTCGCCTATTGCTTACCTTGAAAAACCTTTATACATTATGTATTTTCTGTACTGCTGATTATGTGTTGGTGTTTATTAATGAGTTATTGTACTCATATTGTATTAATAGTGGTGCTGATAGTACCAAACAATGTTTTCTGTCTTTTCTTTGGTTTTTCATGTGATAGGAGGAAAATGAACAGGCGGGTCGCCTGATGGCAAGCAATCACTACCACCCATGGACATCCATAACATAAGCTGAGTTACGGATTCGTCACCAACCCTTTGAGAAATGAGTAGGCTTGTTCTTGAAAATCCCCAAATTGTGTGCTGTATTGTTTAGTTGTTTGACAGTGTAAAAAAGGCACTCACCTGGTAGTTTGCTGCTGACAGGCACAGTGACAGGCGCGGCGGCAGTGGTCGCGGTGTTGGGCGGGTACACGGGGTCGCAGCACTCCCGCTCGGGGAACTCGCTGCCCGCCGCCTGCGCAGCCAGCCCCACCACTAGCCACACCCACATCGCGCCTAGCATAGCCCCGCCCACCGTCTCTTTCCTTTCCTTTTTGGCATCGCGCGTCTCTGTCATCGGGAATCACATCACACGTTGCTAAAGTTATTTTTTTACCTTGTTTTATTTGATATGTTTCGTTCACTTACGCGTATATAATTGACATTTAAACACGGAACTTTGTATAGTTATTTATAAATATTTTGTTTTCCTGGAAACGAGTTAATCACAGTTTTTTTTTTAAATAGAAGTTACAAAAAAAAATAAGAGCAAACAAAGTAAAAGTTACCCACCCCAATATATGAATGGACGATTTGCCAATTCTCTTGTACTCACATTCTTTCTAATATTCATGACATAAAAGCTTTTCCGTTGTTACAAAATCGGCCTTTAAGGTCTGCTTTTCTAGAATAGCGGTGCCGTCATATAGCAGCCATAATACAGCGGTGATTAACCCAGCTACAGAACATTGTCTATGCTTACCGCTTTCGGAAAATCCGTGCTAAATAGTTTCCTTACTCGAAGTCGCTCATCGCAATTTTACGACCGCTTTATATGACGGTATCGTTATCCTATGAAACTAGAGATTTAGAAGATATGAGAAAAAATAATCGTGAACCAGATTGGAATCTTTACGAAGTAATTTCAGTACGATTTCTTTAGCAGATGTAAAAAATGTCAACAGGAGGAAAAAGTTGCAATCTGGTGTGTGATCTTCTATTCTTCAGTATCTATTACTAAATTTGTTATTTGTAATGTTTATTTTGTCAAAAAACTGTACTAGGTATATAGAAAACTTAAGAAAATAAGACTTAAATTAAACATTGACCAGCAAATATGCCATGCCACTATTAATTTATAAAACAGAGTAACACGTAAAAAAATAACGACCTAACTACTCACTAAAGCCAAACCACCCAATCACACTTTTCGAACAACACAAAACACTTTATTAACCCTGGCAACCTTCAACAACAAAAAACAAAAAGAAACTTCATCCATCATCCCTTCCATCAACACAATTGATTGAACTAAAAAATGAACCGGTACCGTGCCCCGCCGGATGGAAATGACTAATTGCAATTACTGACTTCCCATAAACTTGGATTGGGCCCTTTCGGTGAAACCTTTTTGTCCGGATTTGTAGATTAAGACATTTCGTCCCAGGAGACGATTGAGTCGGTGCGAGAATCCTGAAATTAAGGGATACAGTCGTACAACGTACGAAACCAGACCTTCAGAAAGAAAGAAAGAAAGAAAGAAAACATTTATTCGTGATAAACATTAAGAACAATGGATAAAAATAAAAATAAATAAAAATATATAGTTATGCATGTTACGAAATGGTCCCAAATCAGCAATCTGCCGGTTTCGCGAACGGCGCTATTCTTCCTTCCTTCAGATAGTTCAGATCTTGTTCAGATGAATGGTATTATAACAACATCTACCCATTTTAAATCTACTTATAATTTATACAGATGTTCCACGGATATGCCACGTGGAGCATTTTAAACATACTATGTAAACAGAAGACTTAATTTTATTTTTTAACCGACTTCAAAAAAAGGAGGAGGTTCTATGTTCCAATGTTTGTATTTTTTTTAATAGTCAGGTATAATTTAAACAGCATTCAAAGATTTCTGGATTATTAGCTGTTTGAATCGGGAATCGAACCGCGAACATGGATAAGCAATGGCAGTATTCAATAAGATTTAAATTCATGGTCGAAATCCTTTTACAACAACCCTGTTACAACAATTCCCCGCTCCCCTGCTCAATATAAGTTTACCTATACAGGCATACGATTCGTGATAATTGCAGTACACCTGTTATCCCGTATCGGCCTGTGAGCGCCCCCCCCCCCCTCCTAAAGTTAAAGAGGACATTATACGAATTGAATTCCTAATACGCTATTTAACTTTTTGCTGGAAAGCTCTACGCATATTACTTTTGTTTTAAACTTCTCCTATTTATACAAGATTTCATTAAAATGGGGCACAGTAATGGACTTTTTACGTCTCTTCCGTTTTTTTTACGGAATATTTCTCTGGAGGTGTGATAATTTGGTTTCGCGACAATCAGTTTGAGAATTCTGGTGCGTTATTACCAGCTAATTACTTTAGAAACAAAAAGGAAAAACAATTTTTGTTTCTCCCGCATTTTTGTTTACGTTTCGTCCGCGTTTATCATAAAGGCGATGATGACTGTATTTTATTGACTTAGATTTATTTTCTAAACTAGCTTTTGCCCGCGGCTTCGCCCGCGTGGTATTCGGTTATCGCGCGCTGTTCCTTCGGGAACTGTGCATTTTTCCGGGATAAAAAGTAGCCTATGTCACTCTCGGGACCATAAACTATCTCTATGGCAAAAATAACGTCGATCCGTCGCTCCGTTACGGCGTGAAAGGCGGACAAACACACAAACATACAAACACACAAACACACTTTCGGATTTATAATATTAGTATGGATTAACATTCGCTACAGAGTTTTATTATATTTTTGGAAAACGCTAGCTTCATTCAAACTATTAAAGCCCAAATGCCCCTGCACCGTTTATTAATCAAACTAAGTAATATCACAGACTTTTAACGCAACACTTCAAGGGAAAATAACCTTAAATCGCCAGAGCCATTGGACTCGATTACTATCGCCAAACCATTTGCGAATAAACGATTCGAAAACCATCTCGCATAGATATCAAGAGCAACTCTCAAAAACTCGTATCTCTGACTCTTGAACGTTGCAAAAGGAATTTAAGTCGCACGGCTTAGAGTCCATTTTTAAAAGGAATGTTGACTCGACATGAGAGTGTTAGAAAGTAGTCTGCATGTTTACAGCGTTGCCTGAATTTATCGCAAAACGAAAAAGTGAACGTGCATGTTTCAGTGCCAACGTTTAAGGTTTATTCGAGAATGTTCTCGAATGTTCTGTGAATGATATCGAGCTATAAATAAGAAACATTTTCATAAAATGCATTTTTTCGTTTACCGACAGGAGTCTTGAAGGAGTTTTTGTCAAATTGTCAAGTCAAGAGCTTGATGTAGTAAAGGATCGGCTACACTGGTGAACAAAATACTCTGACGCACGATAGACGCAGTGACGTGAAACATGTTTAAAACCTCGACGCAAAAATAGGGGTGTCATAAATTTTACTGCCGTGTGTGTATGTCTGTGGCAACCACAGTTTCTAAACGGAGGGACCGAAAGTTTCATTAAAAATTGTTTCAGTTGTTGCTGCATCTAAATCGCTGTTCAAAAAATGCTGAGAAACCTTAAATCAATGCGTATTTTAGCAACGACTTTTATACATTACGCGTCAAAAAAGTGACGCATTAAATCATCACGTCACTCTACGTACCGGTCGTCAGTATTTTTGATCAGTAGTGGGCGGTACGCGTTCAAAACATGACTTGTGATATGAATATGTATTGTGTAAACAACTCTTTATTTAATAACTTAATTTAATTTTAATTTAATTTAGTAAATACCTTGTATAGCGTGGGAGATGCGACAGTAAAGAATAAGTGACGTTGCCTTTACAGTGCGTCGGTGTATTTTGATTCAGTGTGGTCAATCCTTTATAATATTTTGTAATCGTTGTCGTGGTCGTGAATTGTATGATAGGCGTGTGGCTTTTGCGAGTCTTCTCCATCTCCCTTTATTCATGGCATGGCACTCTTTAACTTTATCGTAGTAAATTATTTTGTTTGAACATAAGAATGCTTATCAAATAACCTAAATGTCACGATGACAAGGTTATAAGACGGCCTAGAAATCAAATTGGTTGGCTATACATAGGCGAGTAAATATTTTATTTTTTGTACACGAACGAAAGAATTTCTAGAGTTCTAGACAATTCCTTTATCTCGATAATTAAGTCATCCGAACTAACATTTAAAAGCCAATTGTTCAAGCCGAATCAAAGTTTCCGATCTGTTACTTGTCTCAACTAATTAGTTTCGCTAAAGAACGTCGATCACTATTGAAGATACTTCTGAGTGCCTTGAGATTCTGTTTTCTTAGCAAGTTCTGTAATTAGTGAAGACCTTTGGGCAGGAACAGAAAGTTTAAGTCAAAGAACAGTCAAATGGATTAAATATGCCTATAATTAATAATTACTACCACTCCGGAATAAATTACGTAAACTATCTACGTAAAATATCTTGCTACTCATTTTTGCCCGCGGCTTCGCGTGGTATTCAATTATCGCGCGCTGTTTCCTCGGGATCTGTGTATTTTTCCGAGATAAAAAGAATACAAAATTGAAAAAAGAATACAAATATAAAATTAGCTCTCTATCCCGTGACACCTTTGAAAATAGGTACCTAATTTATTGAATCAGGCGTTACTTTGCGGAGGTTCGTATCAATAAAAAAAAACATTTATTTCAAATAATTATATCCATAATCAATTAACTGAAACTATTACTTTGCTCACCCGCATCAAATGCGAATGAAGATATGATTTGTATCGCTTCTTCTGCTTTTAATTCAAATTTATATATAATAAATATTTATTTACTGCATGATCACGAGTTTGTGTTAATTAAAAGGTTAATTTAGTTAACACTATATCATATCCTGCCTCGGAGAGGCGTCTAGTCTATATGTTTAATATTAAAAAGAACTATCTGTTTCATAACGATTCTGTGTTGGAATTTGTTAAGACATCAAAACTTTGCTCAGGGGAAATGCTGGGATTGGCTTGCGTCTAGAAGTTCGACTTTAGCTATGTGGACTCGTGTCATAAAATCATTTATAATGTTAAATACAACCAACCGTTCATCTGGTTGAAATATGACTTTAATAAATAAAAATAAATAAAAATAAAAAGACATTTATTGCCACAAATCAAATATACAATGAACATAACTGACAGAAACACAACAAATAAAACGTAAAAAAAAGACATACAAAAATAAAAACAACAGATATGTGGCAATAGGCTCAAGCTCAGCATTTACATGCTGCATGTTTTAATATTTCGTCACTACTTTAAAAAAAACTCGTAGCTCAAAAGAGATAATTTTTCTGAGTCAACTTTATAGACATTACATCAAGGTTCAATTTTGTTGACATATTGATTTTAGATATGAGATTTTTTCAAAGTAGTGACGATTTGTTACTGTGGGTACTTTTTCCGAAAATCTCACATCAGTGGACCAAATTTTAATATGTAGGCCCAGCTTAGGCTGAGCGTTGACAGCCACTAAAGATACCTTGGGATAGATATACCTAAAAAACGGTTAGATTCGTAAATTATATTAAAATTATTTTTATTTCAGACCATGAATCCATTTTTTGTAATAATGGACAATGCCTATAGCGACTATAAAATACCAGAAATCACCACGAATTGTGATGAGTAGGTTGTGGTTGATTATTTGTAGATTAACCCCTGACTACAAAAGTTGTTAACTGAAACTAATTGTAAGGTAAGGTAACTAATTGTAGTATCCATACTAATTATAAATGCGAAAGTGTGTTTGTGTGTTTGTCCGTCTTTCCCGCCGTAACGGAGCGACGGATCGACGTTATTTTTGGCATAGAGATAGTATATGGGCCCGAGAGTGAGATAGGCTGCTTTTTATCCCGGAAAAATGCACAGTTCCCGAGGAAACAGCGCGCGATAACCAAATATTACGCGGGCGGAGCCGCGGGCAAAAGCTAGTACTAATTATAAATGCGAAAGTGTGTTTGTGTGTTTGTCCGTCTTTTCCGTCGTAACGGCGGAGCCGCGGGTAAAAACTAGTTCTGTAATAAACCTGAAATTGGTAACAATAATGAGACTTTCCTCTCTGAGGATCGGCAGGCACATCTATCAACATTATGAACATATTCTTTGACGGATAAAGAAAATAGTTCGCATGGAGTTTTATGGATCACCCTAACTAAGACAGATCTGACTTATCGGGTATAGTTTTACACGTACAATCGCCACCACAACTGGCCATCTATGAGCGTTGGAGTGAGATACATATCGCCAATTCAAGTGACCATTTATGCGCGTTAGAGTGAGATACAAATCTACCGTGAGACTTACTCATACTTGGGTAGTTCTATTAGCGTTTCAACCATTATCACTTTCCTGTCGCATATATTTATTGAACAAAAAAAAAGTCGTGGTGGCCTATTGGTTCCTCAAGCAGAGGTTCGTGGGTTTAAACCTCGGCCCGGACCTCTGAGTTTTTCGAAATTCATGTGCGGAATTATTACAAGCTTACGAGCTTTACGATGAAGGAATACATGAAATAATCATGTACGTTAGGAAGAACATATGTGATTTTCCCACTAACGTCGATAAGCCAAAGGCTACTAGAAACACAGGGAAGCTTAAAGTACCATCTTACAGACTGGCTAAAACCAAAAAGTCGTTTTTGGGAAGTTGCATACGTTTTTATAATAAAATTCCAAAAAATATTACTGAAGAAACTGATACAAAATTTAAATCTACTGTCAAAAAGACATTAATATCTAAGGCTTATTATAAAGTTAACGATTATATCATGGACAGGGATATTTGGAAATAATTCTGATCCGCACTAGCGATCCCTTCAAATAGTGAACCTACTGTGTTAAAAATAAAATTGTGTTAAATACTTGTAATGTATAGTACATAGATATCATTTATAAATATTGTGAATCTGTTTTAAAAAAAAAAAATACCTCGTTGAGTTTCTTGCCGGATTCTTCTCAACAGAGGTTTTTTTCCGAACCGGTGGTAGATAAAAAAAATGACGTGTAAAAGTGCCCATTGCGGCCTATTTGCTGAATAAATGATTTGAATTTGAATTTGAATTTGAATTTGAAGTACCCAATCCGCACTGAACCCGCGTGTGAAGTATGGCTCAGGCCCTCTCATTCTGAGTGGATGCCTGTGACCAGCAGTGAGACGTAAATAGGCTGCGATGATGGATGATGATTTTGAAGAAAGAGAGACCGTAAGCATGAATTATTAATGACTTGTAAGTATGTACTGCATACACACCATAACGTTTTATAAAATCCTTCCATTCAACCTGACTCATAAACTTCAGTATAAGCAACAGGAAGCTGATAGCGGTTGAAACGCTCGTAGAACTACCTATTTAATGAAATCGACCTAAATAGGTCATGTCTTAAAAAGAGTTTAGCTCGACATGTTTCGGGATAATTTGTAGCTCTTCCTCTAGGAGCAACGCGATACGGTGCGGCGGCTGCTGGAAAACTGCGTACTTTCTATAAGAAGTGGAAATAAGCAGAGACAAACTCGATTTAAGACACGAGTGTCAACCACACTCGTGTTTAAGGACCCTTATTACGTAACAGTTGCATAAACTACTATAATGAAGACCTCGATATAACTTTTGCAAATTTTCATCGGAATTGAGTCGATTCCCGGAATTTCAATTCAATAGCTGGATATGGTTTACACGTGCGAAGCCGCGGGTAAACAGTTAAATAAAATTTTCACACCTTTCATTAAGAAAAGTATATTTTCCTACCTGGCGAGAGGGATCAAAGTACAACTTTTCTGTTCAAGGCTTTTATAAGTACGAGTAAGTAATTGTTTTATTTCAATTTTCGTCAAACTTATCGGTGGGAAAAGTTGTAAATGACTATATAAGTACGCACTTTAATAGTGATATACACTCCGTAAAGAGCTCAATTGTTTATTTATGGCAATACTAGCTTTTGCCCGCGGCTCCGCCCGCGTGGTATTCGGTTATCGCGCGCTGTTCTCTCGGGAACTGTGCATTTTTCCGGGATAAAAAGTAGCCTATGGCACTCTCGGGCCCATAAACTATCTCTATACCAAAAATCACGTCGATCCGTCGCTCCGTTACGGCGTGAAAGAGGGACAAACATACAAACATACAAACACACAAACACACAAACATACAAACACACAAACACACTTCCGCATTTATAATATTAGTATGGATAGCGCTGTGATAAACAAACTAGCGCTAGGTTTCGTTATTGTTACATAGTAATAATACAGAATAACTGACACAACCACAACTAGTTAGAAGGCTCATAATAATACCACCCACTTCTAGTCTAGTGTAATAAATAACAATCCAAACTTTGACTCATTCAACTTCACAATATTTAGTTTAACAACAAATCAAACGCCAAAAGCTTGAAAGGTCAAAACACCAACAAATGTAAGGTCAAAGTTCGTTAATAATCCCATATTTGGAACTCAAACCACAAAGTCCACAAACGAAGAAGCTTAAAAAAGCTTTTTCTAAAAAAAACTCGGGATGTAGCTTTTAGACCGGTGGCAAGGTTGGTTATAGAGCTCCAAGGTCAAACAAAGGTTACGAGCCATGTATTATATACTGTGCTAATCTAAAATTATACTCTACGATCCATGTGAAAAAGTAGAGTTTTCGTGGCTATGAATCATAAAACACATTTTCCCGAACACGTTTCATTAGGTGTGTTTTTTCAAAAGGTGTAGGGTCTTGAAATTCTAGTTCTACTTTAAGTATTAGAAGATTTTTTTATGTTTCATGACAGAAACTATATCACAATTATTTAAAGTAAAATCATCCAGAAATAAACTAGCTATAACTATAACTCCACATCGAAAATACAAACTGAAACATAGATGCACAGAAAAACCAGAAAAAGAGATCAGTGATGGGAATCGAACCCAGGTCCTCAGGTATTTTACTATGATTCCATGTTGCGTGTTATACCTCTACACCACCACTGGACAAGAGTACATACACAAATTTCACCACATATCTCAGCATGTTTGTTTTCTTATTTACTTAGTCACTTTTTCTGGTTTTTCTGTGCATCTAGGTTTCAGTTTGTATTTTCGATATGGATTTACGGGTTAGGCGTAAAAGTAACGAAATTTGGAGTAGATATAAAAAATACAAAAAAACTCCAAAAACAAATCTAAAATATAACTCCTTTAAACTTGTATGTTCTCCCAATAAGCACTTATACTTTTAACGCAATTTTTTCTTTTGATACAATGCTAATTTTAAGTGCTGAATTGTTAGTTTTATTACTCTTTAGTTACTAAGCCATGTCTTTGCTTTGAAGAATAAAGATCTGTACTGTGGGAAACCAAGTAACTTTATTGATAAAAGAAACTAAATAATATACATATTAAACATACCTTACTTAAGATTATATCTATCTATCTATCTAATTTAACCATTTTCAATGTTATTTTTATTTCATGCAAGCTTTTGCCCGCGTCTCCATTCTTTTTGTCGTACCATCAGCCAAATAAGATAGACCTATCAATTTTCAAACAAGTTCCTATCAAATAGATAAGTCGCTAAAGTCGAACTTTCAAGTTGAACAACACGTCTATTGGCATTGTTGTTTTGTGACATGCAAACGATTATCAACTTAAGGGCGGTAGACCACATAATGGCTGATGGTACAACCAACGCAAATACAGATTAATATTTTTTGAGAATTCCCGTGGGAATTCAATAAAATCCCGGACTTTCTATTCGATTTTCTATTCTATTCTAATGTGCGAAGCGGTTACAAAAATAAAACCAAACCAAAACAAACCAGTCAAAAATCGAAAGCTAACATGACCATTAAAATCAATATAACATCTCTCACCATAAATAAAATATGGCAGAGTTCCGTTACTTACCCAACCGTGCCATCAATTTGCTAAATAAAACGCTAAAGCTGGTTTTATACAGAGTGTTTCTGACCATAGGGTTTTCATCCCTACTAATATTATAAATGCGAAAGTAACTCTGTCTGTCTGTCTGCCTGTCTGTCTGTCTGTCTGTCTGTCTGTTACGCTTTCACGTCGAAACCGCTGAACCGATTTTGATGAAATTTGGTATAGAGACAGTTTAAGCCCCAAGAATGAACATAGGATACTTTTTATTCCGGTAGAGGGCGCCACCGCGCGATAACCAAGGTCCGCGCAGACGAAGTCGCGGGCATAAGCTAGTAAATAATAAATAAATAAATATTCGTAAATATTATGGGATACTTCACACCAATTGACCTAGTCCCAAACTAAGCAAAGCTTGTACTATGGACACTAGGCAACGGATAAACATACTTATGTAGATAAATACATACTTAAATACATATTGAACATCCAAGACCCGAGAACAAACAATTTAAATTCAAAGTTCGATTCAACTGTTTCCATAGTGCAAGCTTTCCCTAGTTTGGGACTAGGGCAATTGGTGTCAATAATGTATCATGGTATTCATTTATTTACTCACTTATTTTATATAATGTAATTTTTTAATATATGACCACTGTTAATTTCATTTTTTTCATACATATTAAGTGCAATTTTCAATGTATGTAGTACAATACTAAATTGACAGCGCATTGATAAATATTTATCTTAGACATGTCAAAAATGGCACCATGGTACGAGGAGACAGCGATAACACCGCCATGTCCTACCTACTAATATTAATACTCATTCATTAAATTTTTTGTCAATTGTGTTTTGTTTTACTTATTTTGTACAATAAAGTTTACATAATACTTACTTAATACTTGTTCATTTTGTGTTGTGTGTAATTTGTGAAGTGCGAATAAATATTTCTATTTCTATTTCTATGTCCGATACATAGATGTAGGAATGAGTGGTATACTGATACTGAATGACTGATTTAATGTGATGATCGAATGAGGGAGATGGAGTGAATGAGTGTCAAGGAGAAAGA
This sequence comes from Choristoneura rosaceana, assembly GCA_037349165.1. NCBI lineage: Eukaryota > Metazoa > Arthropoda > Insecta > Lepidoptera > Tortricidae > Choristoneura > Choristoneura rosaceana. The sequence goes on from JAZBNJ010000013.1 coordinate 6,446,961, forward strand.
CGTAAGACGTGTGCGCGAAAGGACGTATTTGTTTGACTATTTTAACTATTGTGTTTTTTTTTAGTTTCTTATGAATTATATTTTATCTCGCCAGTTAAAGTGTTTCTTTAAAGGAAAAGTCTAAATAGATAAGAAGGATACATTTTGATGATCAATAAATGATATAAATTCAAGTTATTTGAAAATGGTACAAAACAAAAGTAGCTTATTTATTCGAGTGCAATTGAACCTTCCATTTAAGGCCCCATATTCAAAACACCCTGTATATTCATATGGAATGTAACGTATGTTGTAATGTAGTACGATCAAGGACTTTGATTAATGAGCCACAATGGAACCTTTTCAAAGGAAAAGTCATTACGATTTTCCTTGTTAATTAATGTGATGTCACTTTGACGTTTACTATCAAATGGTTCCATGGTGGCTCCTTGAACGTACGATTGTGCAGGTGAACAGTCACATGGAATATATAGCAGATGTTCATCTTTTGTGTTTTTGCAATTTATAGTTAAGTATAAAGCTAGAAATTGATGGAGTGCTATAAAATTTATTTGAATTGTGACCTTGTGGAATTTATTCACAGTTTTCAGTCGAAGCCACTGCATTGCTTGACGAAAGCTCCATTATGCAAATTAATTTGAAAATATTCTATGGTAGCTCAAGAATGAAATAATTCAATTTATATTTAATTTTGATACGAGAAATTCATGTCAAAGAAACATAAAACGTTTTAGAATTCCGATTAAAGTTAAGATAACTTTTTGCTCAAAAATTTAATTTTTAAGTCAATCTTTTTTGCTAGCTGTACTTTTGTTGACTATACTCACATTATAATTCAAACTGCAAATCTATCTGTACCCAATTCTAGTTAATCTAATCACTAATAATAAATGTCACTCGACTTGTCAAAAGTCAAAGACGAATACAGAATATCTATAGTATACTAATATTATAAATGGGAAAGTGTGTGTGTTTGTATGTTTGTCCGTCTTTCACGCCGTAATGGAGCGACAGATCGACGTGATTTTCGGCATAGAGATAGTTTATGGGCCAGAGAGTGACATAGGCTACTTTTTATCCCGGAAAAATGCTCAGTTCCCGAGGGAACAGCGTGCGATAACCGAATACCACGCGGGCGGAGCCGCGGGCAAAAGATAGTAATTCCATAAATTCAGTACTGTCACCAGCACCAATATCTGACACAACAAGCGTGCATAAATATCTGATAAGTCTCTATTTCTAGGGTCGGAAGGACGTGTCAGATATTTTTAGACGCTCCGGTGTGGCAGATATTAATTAATGATATGAATTAGATATTAATTAATGCTGGTGACTGTACAGCATATCTTAATCGCTTTTTTCTGTATTTTAGCGATTCCCATTAACATTTAAATGATTGATTTTTATGGCCGTGATGACATTTAAAACTTATATTAATAGCCACTTGCTGGAAACACATAAATCTCGAGTTAGCGTTAAGCTTAGTTTAGTAGTGTCAAAATGTATGGAACTTACAGGCTTAACAATTAAATCTAGATTTATTTTTAACTGCTAGTGGGTCTAGGTTAACTTGCTTGAGTAAACTGCTGAATTTGACGTGTATATATACAATCAAAAGAGGCGAAACTCTTTATTTTAAAATGATTGGTATACGAGAATGCAGCCCTGTTTGTGATTGAATTGACAAGCTCGTTGCTCGACAATTACCATATTGATTTCACAATCACAAATGGAAAGAATTTCATGCAAAATGTTGAAGAATTCCATTTCGTTTATTTTGCCTTAATTGCATTTATACTATACGAAAAGTCAGCGAAGTTATCGCTTTATTTATATGTGACTAGCTTTTGCCCGCGGCTCCGCTCGCGTGGTATTCGGTTATTACGCGCTGTTCCCTCGGGAACTGTGCATTTTTCCGGGATAAAAAGTAGCCTTTGTCACTCTTGGGACCATAAACTATCTCTATTCCAAAAATCATGTCGATCCGTCGATCCGTTACGGCGTGAAAGACGGACAAACACACTTTCGCATTTATAATATTAGTATGGATTATGTAACGAACGATTGACGGAATGCCGAGGACCTGGGTTCGATTCCCAGCGCTGGTCTTATTTTTCTGGTTTTTCTGTGCATCTATATTCCAGTTTGTATTTTCGATATGGGTTTTACGGGATGACCGTAAAAGTAACAAAAATTTGGAGTTAAAATAAAAAATACAAAAAGATTCCAAAAACCAATCTTAAAACCTCACACATTTCACTTAGAATCTATAGGTAGTGCCACTACAGTTGAGGTCCACCACACAAGAACATATCATGTCATAACAGGGGAGATTTTGACATTCACTCATTAATTTCATTCATCTCCTTTTATGCAATCAACCCATACTAATATTATAAATGCGAAAGTGTGTTTGTATGTTTGTCCCTCTTTCACGCCATAACGGAGCGACCGATCGACGTGATTTTTGGCATAGAGATAGTTTATGGGCCCGAGAGTGACATAGGCTACTTTTAATCCCGGAAAAATGCACAGTTCCTGAGGGAACAGCGCGCGATAACCGAATACCGCGCGGGCGGAGTCGCGGGCATAAGCTAGTTCTTCATATAGCTGTGTGTGTAATCATTCACTTCAACTCTCGGGGCTCTACCTATACACAGCTATAGTTCACATCGATTTTAAGAATCAATTTATAATTTCTAATCAACTCCAACAACCTTAATGACCTGAAATTGACTTAAATAGTGTAAATTATTCCACTGGCGGGAAGATCCGCGCTACGATATCGTAGCACTTGCTACGAAATCGTAGCACTTGCTACGGATTCGTAGACCCCTCGAGACTTGAAATTGTATCATTGCTGTTCGTATCTTATTATAGGTATTTGAAGTTGTAATATTTAACGCGTAATTTCTATTATTAGTAGTTTTTAGTCATGGTTGTGTCAAGCACACGGTCAGGGGTTCGAGCCCGGGCCCACACCTCTGGGTTTGTAACCCCCGACGCAAAAAGAGGGGTGTTATAAGTTTAACCAGTGTGTATCCCAACAAACAATTTGGCGATAAAAATAGACCGTATTGTAGCTTTGAGTGGTAGAGTAGCTTTACAAGGTCTACAGTTATAGCTTTTGGTGACACTATGGATCTAATTGAATACATTAGTCAGCTGGCGATAGTAAAGTGATTTAATAGAAATTAGAAAAATATAATAACTTTAAGCTGCAAAGTGGAGCTATAAGCTACCACGTTATAGCTTATAGTTGCAGCTGTAGGGTGATTTTATCACTGAAAGCTCTTTTGGAGTATCTATTAACGCGTCTTAATGCTGTCGCTCTGTAAGAGTGTTATGTTTACCTTCTAGTGCTAAATGTAGCCTTTAGTGTTAAATAAGCTGTAGGAAAATCTTAAAGCTGTATAAAGGTTATAGTGGCAATTCTAATAACTCTCAATGAGTGAGTGATATAACGGAGTTAGGGTATAGCTCTTTAAGAGCTTTAAGTGTTAATAAGATATGTAATAACTCTATTTTAGAGTTATCAGTTCTACAGTAGTAATAAATATGACTTTTTTAGTTAGCCTTGCGCTCCGAAGTGATAGTATAGAGATATCGGAATGTTTAAGAGTTACAGACAACAACGCCATTTTCGTTTACAAATAATAATCTTAAAATGGCAAACATAATCATGAAAATTAAGTATAATTTACTGTACAGTCTTCAAAAATATAAGATCTAGTTACTTTACTACACCCATTTGCAAACCTAACCCGTTAAATTAACTTTTCGAAAAAAAAAATGCACCGTAGTATTTTATCGTCTAAAATTTTAATCGAAACGTATATATTTCTAAGGCGCTTGAAAATTGAGATGTAAAATATCATATATAATAACAGAAAACTTACAACCGCAATAGTTTTTCACGTATCTACGTAAAAATAACTGATATTAAAATAACGCACTTACCGTTTTCCGTCTTTCCCGTCGCCATTACAATAATATTAGCACTGTTCGCGTTTTATTATTAAAAATGACACATGTTAATTTCCAAATAGAAATATTTCTATAAAATTGAATACAATAGTGTACACTAAGAGCTTTTGTATCACGCAAAGAGTTTATTTTCACCACTGTAGCTCTTTTGTCGCGCTTTAAGTGATATAAGAAAACATTCTACAGGTTTTATAGAACCCTTGGCGCAAGTTACGGCTATTGTGGCTCTTTATTATCTCCTTTATTCGCGGAGAGTTTATTTTCACCACTGTAGCTTTTTTGTTGCGCTTTAAGTGATATAAGAAAACATTTTACAGGTTTTATAGAACCCTTGGTACAAGTTACGGCGGTTGTGGCTCTTTATTATCTCCTTTGGTAATATGCGTCGCTGCTGTAGCACTATTATACCACTTGAAGTGATAAGGTCTGTGCCAAAATCGGACTATAAGAGAGTTATAGCGTGCTATATCGCTAATTTTTAGGTCGTGCTAGAGCTAAAGGAGTTTAAAAGAACTAATATACGGCGGTTATAGAGCTTATCTTATCGCCAAATTGTTAGTTGGGATCTGTGAGTGCGTCTGACTGTCTGTGGCACCGTAGCTCTTAAGCGGGTGGACCGATTTGAATGCGGTTTTTTGATAGCAGGTTTTCTAGCTAGACATGTTTTATCAAAATCGGTTCAGCCCTCTTTGAGATATTAAACTTTTAATTTACAAAGTCGGAGATTTCCCAATTTTTTGTTGGTTAGGTTAGGGTTAGGATATTATATTTATTTAACTTAAAACATTTCAACACGCATTACTCTTAATGTTTGGCCAAGAAACGTTACAGTTTTTCGAAATGTATGTACGAGATTAGATTTATAATTTATTGAAATCAAAATAATATTCACACGAATCTAAATAGTTCCTGAGGGATACAAGGCATTGCTCGCGCGCCGAGTCACGTTGCTCCGAGGAGGAAGGGCTACGGATTAGGGCGAAACATGTCGAGCTAAACTCGATTTAAGACGTGAGTTATCCGGGACAATATATTTAATATGAGTGAATCTCACGGCAGTTTCCTGCCGTTATTATATTTGTCGGCGGCCGATCGTAAAATCTGCCAGATCACGAAATTTCTAAGCATATCATGAAATGGCGCCATTTCATGATATATCTAAAAGTTGGTCAGGCATATCACGATGTGCTTGAGAAACAATACGGCAGATGGATTAGAGCAACGCATTCGTCGATATTCCAAGCTTTATACCGGGCACATCGTGATATGTCGAAAAAAATAAAAAATTAGGTACGAACGAGCGAAGCGAGGAGTGGTTAATATGGATTGTGACCACAGCGGACGAGGCGAGCAGCGACCGGTGAAGTGCCTAAACCGATATGACGACGTTTGATCTGTCGAATTTTACGATCGGGCGTCGACATATATAGCAATTGTTATAAGTAGACTTTCGGTTTAAATGTTTCAAACCGTAGTCCGTGGAAATGTTTTTCCTGGCGGGCTCGAGGGACTTCCCATTTTTCCGGGACATAAAGCTACCTCAAAATTTTCCATTATTCAAAAGAAAGTACCTGATATCCCAAATTATGCTTCAAATCTAAAATTATAACGAAACAAAGCATTCATGTAAAATTATTTAATTTACAAAGCGAATGCTAATTTTAATTAGAATGCTAATTATAAACACGCGTGACGTTTAATCACAGTAATTAGCTATTCAGAAATTCAACAAATTCCGCGTAACACTGTGCCAACTCCACACATAATCGGTTTAAATGAAATTAATGAAAACATCTCAGAGAATATTCATGGCGTTTCCAACTCAATTTTAGAACCGAATCAATTATCATTTTATAAGTTTATGATAAATGTATAAGTACTTCTTCCCGCTATTTTTTTATTTCTATTTAATGGTATGTGTCAAGTTCCCAATTCACACTGGACCCGCGTGGGAACTACCGCCCAACTCCTCTCATTTCGAGAAGAGTCCTGTGCCTTGGGCCGAGACGATGATGATATTTTGGTTTCAGCCATTTCCCGCGCTTTCAAACGCTTTTTCCTTTAAAAATTGCGAGTATTTATATATAATTTCAACTTAAAATAAAAATAGCACTCAACACAGGCTATCTATTAGGACAAAAAGGTCTCACTTATATACGAGCCATGTCATTAAATCCATAATTTTATCGCTATACCGGTCATGTTTAGGAATTATTAGGTATTAGTAGGTTATCATCTACACAAGTAGGTCATACATTCACCCTGTATAAGCCGGCCGAAACGATCGCACCAGTACCTCACAATCCTCTTGCATTCACTTGACCACACACTGTATAAACAAGCAAGTAAAGAAAAAAGTAATTTAGCGCTTAGTTTCGAATATATGAGTATTATTACGCTTTAAAATAATCGAAAAGCGCTCGGATCGTGCCGTAAGCGCCATGCGTGCGTTCAACACGACGGTCGCGTCGCTACTAACGTAGTAGACCTGGAAAGGCTTTAGCTGCCCCAACACTTCCCCTCTCCTCTCCTCACACCCCTTTGAGCCCTCAGCCACGGCCACTCACGCAAAAACAAAAGAGCACAAATACACTCCCAACCCCAAAGGGATTCAAAGCGAGGGCCATTCTCATTACATTGGTATTCGAATGATTAGAAATATGATTTTTCACCGATAAGATTGTGTGCCGGAAAAGCGAATGCACGCTGGTACTACGCGAGCAAATGGGTCGTACAAATCAAAAGCGGCCAAACGATTCTCGACTCGAATTCTTAATACATAAGATCGATTATTTGTTTCCGGCAGGAAATAACTTTCGAATGTGTGCAACACTAATGTCCGTTTTCGATTATGTTACAATTGTTAGACTAACGCTGTATTATGCATGGGGTACGTTCTCAGCACGGGGGTCGGAACCCCCCGGCGGGGTCGCTTACAGGTAAAGGGGGTCGCAATCTGTCAAAATAAATAGCATCTGCCCTATAATGAGTAAGGTCATGAAGTTTTAAACGTTATTCTTGTTTGCAGGGGGTTGCTACTTAAAACAGACAGAAAAGCATTGGCATTTGTTAAAGGTTTTGGCGGTATGCAAATTTAGGGTTAAATTTAAACAATCTTGTGTAAAAATATCAAATTAGGGCTTTCCCCGACTCGTGATAGATGTACAAGGCTCTTGTCATACTTCCTGTTTTTACTCAAGCAAGACAATGCCTTGGCGTTCTTAATTTAGGATTTATTTTTCTTTAATCATTTAGGTGGACCTGGTAGAACAGTTATTAACTTGACTATCATAAAACCATGCGCCAGAACAGTGCATTTACTTAATGGTGTACTTAGTCCGGGGTCTTTACCAAAATCGAATGCGAGGTAGGTAATGGAATGAGACTTATGAGACTTTGATGAGTTCAGAATAAACACATCACTACGGGTTAAATTGTATGTGAACATTAATCTTATATTATATTTTTATTGTAAAGCCTGAATCAATATATGACTATTAATAATAATTATTAATATCTATACTTATATTTCATGAACAATAAAGTGTTACAATACAATACCTACTATTTATCAAGAGTTTTTGCCGACCATACTTTTATTGTCAGTACTTGCATTGCCATCTTATGTATACAAGGTGTTAAATAACTGAAAACTTTAGACATCTCAATAACTATATTTTTAAATTAGATTTTTACATAGTATCTTAATAATTAAAAAATATATATATATTGCTCAGTCTGTGTTCTACTTGAATCGTATAATTTGCTTCGCCGTTTTTAGAAGAAATCCTAAACCATTGCATTCAGAATCACTCCTACAGTCATAGTTCTACCGGCTGCTGACCCAGACGCTTTGCCCCGCCTCCTCCCGAACTAATATAGAAAGTCAATAACTAGGTGTTAATTTCCTATTTATAAAACAGCTAGTAAGTGTCACATGACAGTGAGAATACACAGAATCTGTACTAGAGTATCCACATTGTATCGTACGTGGGCCAATCAACTTTTTTACCGACACTAATCTGTCCGCAACATTTCCAAACAATCGCAGATTTTTGTAAGTAAACATGTTTTTTCTCTAATTTAATAGATGGTGTACATGAATCCATGCCATCCTACGTAAGTTCAACCTATTAAACCGTGAAATATCTTGTTGGTAGTACGATTTTCGGTAACGTCAGAGACAATTTTGGTAACGCAGGAGACGTCCAAAGTGTCGGTAAAATAGTTGATTGGCCCACGTAGCAGTTAGGCGTATACAGGGTGGAAAGTTGAGATGGGGCAGCAATACTCAGTTAAGACACTAACTTCAGTTTTTAGGTGTCTACGTACTGTTTAGTTTAGGATTCATACTCGTATTCGTAAAGAAACAACACGCGAAAGTTTCACTTTGCAAATTAGTACTTACCTTTCGAACTGTGTGGAAAAAGTTTTCTTTTATTTGTGGGTGTTTTCATACTAACCTTAGTTGGTCTCAAAGAGTGCTTTAAATCTTTGATAGAAATGGGACCGATTGGCATTAAAAAAAAGTAAAATCTATCGATTTTCTCGCTGACTGTACATTTTATCAAAAATCTGTGAACGTCAATTGTCATGACTCAAAAAGTTAGTAAATGTCTCCTAAGAGTATTTTCGCGTAGCAAGGGATCTAGTAGCTGCCCTTGCTGCCCCATCTCAACTTTCCACCCTCTGTTATATTGTAACCCTGTTAAATACGTGTATCCTAAGGCTGCATTTCTACCAGAGATGTGCGAGGATGTATTGGGACGAATGTGGTTTTTATGTACCAATAGAAACGCTTCAGTCTCATTGATATATTAAGTAACTAGCTTTTACCCGCGGCTTCGCACGCGTAAACTAATCGGTCTGGTAGTGGCAATTGAAATATCTCGTGGGAGTATAGGGATAAAAAATAGCGTATGTGTTATTCCAGACGTGCAGCTACCTACATACCAAATTTCATGACTTTTAGCCCAGCGGTTATTATTTCAAAATTTTATTCCTATCCCGTGGGAATATCGGGGTAAAAAATAGCCTATGTGTTATTCCAGAGGTTCAGCTACCTACACACCAAATTTCATGGCTCTAAGCCCAGTGGTTGTTACTTCGAGATTTTATCCTTTGATATCCCGTGGGAATTTTGGGTCAAAAAGTCGCTTATGTATTATTTCAGACGTGCAGCTCCCTACATATCAAATTTCATGACTCTAAGCCCAGCGGTTATTATTTCAAAATTTTATCCCTATCCCGTGGGAATATCAGGATAAAAAATAGCCTATGTGTTATTCCAGAGGTTCAGCTACCTACACACCAAATTTCATGGCTCTAAGCCTAGTGGTTGTTATTTAGAGATCTTATCCCTAGTTATCCCGTGGGAATATTGGGTCAAAAAGTCACCTATGTGTTATTCCATACGTCCTACCTACATACCAAATTTCATGACTCTAAGCCCAGAGGTTCTTATTTCGAAATTTTATGCCTATCCCGTGGAAATATCAGGATAAAAAGTAGCCTTCGTGTTATTCCAGAGGTCCAGCTACCTACATACTAAATTTTATGGCTCTAAGCCCAGCGGTTGTTATTTTGAGATCTTATTCCTAGTTATCCCGTGGGAATATTGGGTCAAAAAGTCACCTATGTGTTTTTCCATACGTCCAACTACCTACATACCAAATTTCATGACTCTAAGCCCAGAGGTTCTTATTTCGAAATTTTATGCCTATCCCGTGGGAATATCAGGATAAAAAGTAGCCTTCGTGTTATTCCAGAGGTCCAGCTACCTACATACTAAATTTTATGGCTCTAAGCCCAGCGGTTGTTATTTCGAGATCTTATCCCTAGTTATCCCGTGGGAATATCGGGTCAAAAAGTCACCTATGTGTTATTCCATACGTCCAACTACCTACATACCAAATTTCATGACTCTAAGCCCAGAGGTTCTTATTTCTTTATCCCTATCCCGTGGGAATATCGGGATAAAAAGTAGCCTATGTCCTTTCCCAAGGTCTATTCTATCTCTGTACCAAATTTCATCCAAATCGGTTCAGCGGTTTTGGCGTGAAAGCGTAACAGACAGACAGACAGACAGACAGACAGACAGAGTTACTTTCGCATTTATAATATTAAGTATGGATTTATAATTGTTTTTCCCTTTGTGCAATTATGCTTTATTTAAATAAGACTATAAAATAACCAAAGAAATTACTTACAAAACTTAAAAATTACAAATAGAAAAAGCCCTGTAGATCGCCCACTTGGGGCATTGTCCCCAGGACTGAGGCCGCATTGCCTCTTTGCACAGCCAAACTTAGGCGCTGGGCAAAGAAGCTACCGGCCCTACGGTCCCCTGAGACGCCGAAGAGCTTGTCCGACACTTCTTTAACAAACTTTTTGGTGTCGGACGACCATGGGCCCAAAGTTTCAATTGCAAGTGCCGCAAATATGTAATTGTTGGACAAAAATGCATATTTGCGACACTTAATAGTTTGGGCCTGCTCTGCGGCGGACCCAGGCTTCCGTGCAGAACCGTTAACGTGGGACGGAGCCAATGTATCTACACAGGTGACGTCCCACGCTAAGGGGCAGCCCAGACACCAAGGCACTAAAGTACAACCATCGGGCCTCTTTCCGTCGGTGGCAGAGAGACCCGAAGGTTCCAATGTTGTGGGCACAGAGGCAGTGGAGAGAGCCCGTCGGATAATATCATTAAGAGTGGCGTGCCTAAAAAAGCGACCCACACTCTGCTGACAAAAAAGGCCATGCCGACCCAAAGTGTCCACTGTCTGACCGCAACGGCAACAAAGGTGTGTTTCGCAGATTTTAATGCCCAAGCGAAGACAGATTGCAATTCGCAGTGAAGAGGGATCCAGAACAGTTCCTAGGGTACGGGAGGGGAGCGCGTGCAGCCAATGACCTGATTCCCGTTCGGATTCCGCCAATATTCTGGCTCGTTCACCCGGGTCAGAGCAATCCTCTAGTAGCCGCTTGTGATTCATTTTAATATTAATCGTATCCCAGGCGGCCTGACTAGATTTCTCTGACGGCAAACACTCACCTGGATTACAATTCCTCCAAGCTGTTTCTGCATCCTTTAAACACGACACCTGAACATCAGAGGCTGAGGTAAGTCTAAGAATACCGCTGATGATGGTGAGCGTGCTATTAAAGGAAGACAGAAAAGCAGGGAGTGCCAGGCTACTGGTTGACCGGATTCCTAGGCCTCCAAATTTAACAGGCAGGGTTGCTTGGTCCCAGCTGGAGGGAGTAAAGGTTAAATTTGTAATTTTGCTCACTGTTTCTTTTAAAATTTGATCGATGTTAGAAGTAATTGTAGGAAATTTCCAAACCGGTGAACAACGCAGCAAATATATAAATTTTGGGGAAAAAAGGCAGAGGCGTAAGATGTGCATAGCCATATGCGGGCTGATTTCATATAGCAGATTTGACGTATTTTGGAATTGCTCTATTTTAGCATTTAGGGTCGAAGGTATTGAATCGTCAAAAATAGGTGCTCCGAGAAGCGTAAGGGTGTCACGGGATAAAACTGAAATATTAGAAATGAGATTATTTACGCTGTCTATTATATTGGTTTGAAGGGTAGGGGAAATACTCTCATTTATGAAAATCTCGCACTTATTGGTGTTAAGTGTAAGGCCGATCTCTGAGAAACGTTTAATAATGGAATCGAGGTCAGCCTTAACTGATCAAAATCAAAATCAAATCAAAATCAAAATCGTTTATTTGTTCAACACAGGTACATGAGGTCGTATAGGTAAAATGTTTTGTATCACTATGTCGGGCCGTAAGGCGTACAAATTATAATGTCAGTTAACTAAGACATCTGTAGTTCTTATTAACTAATTTAACTATTCAAATATTCATTTATTGTATAGAATGCTTCTTTAGCTAAAAATGAATACAATCGTTTCTTAAACTCGGTTAAATTTTCTATTTTTAATAATTCATTAGGTACTTTATTATATATTCTAGGAGCCATTCCAAGTATGCTCTTCCGCAATAAAGCTGTTTTAGAAGGTAATGAGCATTTTTTTCTTCTGAGACGTAAACTATGAAAGTTTTGAAATAGACCAGGATTACATCGAACAAAAATGACTACTTCATAAATGTTTGAACTACGACATTTGAATATTGAAAATAATTAGCAAAACCGAATTGGGCAAGATATAGGTTTCACTTACAGTTTGTTCTGGCTCTATTCCTCAGTCCCAGGGACACATTTAAGACACAATCACAGCACTTTCAGAGTTTTTTATGAATAATTTAAAAGAGCGCGCGCCGGCCGGCATTCATTTCGAGCTGTCAAATTTGCGCAACTGACTGGTGGCGCCGCCGTGCGGGAGAAAGCGGAATGTTCATTCAGCCAGTATGTTTTTGATATGTGCAGGAGGTTTTAATGCACATATTACTAATTATATCTGCCCAATGTAACGTACATAAACCCCCCACCGGGAATCTACCCCAGATTCCCCAGTTTACAAACAAAACCAGGGATGGTATTGAATAAGGTAAGTGGACTGTATAGTGTAAGTATTTGTTGACTTAGTGAACTAAACACGTGTAGCTGTAAATTGAGTAAAATAAATGACTTATTTCGAACCTAAAATTGTCATAAACTTGACACCTTCTTGCGTCAAATTCATGCAAAGAAACAAAGGAAAATAAAAATTATGCTGAATCTAATTCCATTGGAAGTGGTCTAAGCTTTACAACGGGTCGCGTGTATTCGCCATTCTGGATTTTTACTTTTACCACCCGTACAACTCCATCAGCTCCTGGATAAAGTTCCGTCACATGACCGAGATGCCATTGAAGCGGAGGAGCGTCAGCATGCATAAGAACGAGTTCATCAACTTGAATATTACGACAATTCCTATGCCATTTTTGTCGCTGCTGCAGCGTGTGCAAATAATCGTTTAATTGCAATGTACGCGGACCGATATGTAAATAAATTTTATGAAAATAGTCGATAAGAATTTTTGTAAAGTTGCACTTTTTAGGAAGCAATAATGGATACTTCTTTTGATACGGTAGTTCGGCGAAAGACAACCTACCCCCCACCCTGAGAAAACCGAGGGGGTCGACATAAGGTGCTAACCTTTTAAGTGAAGAACTACAGCTGTAACCATTGGAAATTGCTTGGATATCAGCTGCAAAATGCTCTCGCTGAACGGATTTAATGAGCACATCGTGTGCGTTCTTTAAATCTGATAGAGACGAAGGACCTGTGTTCCTATTAGACTTCGTCGATCTACAATTGTTAATAAATTGAAAACAACGAGCTAAGACATTTTGAAGTTTGCTAAAACTCGAATATTTTTCAGTTAAATTATAAACAAGATTTGAGTCACGTGTTGTGTTTTGCACGCTAGTTTGAGCCAAAGTCGCGCATGGAATTTTGAGTTCTGGCACATTTGCCGATTTAAATTGATCAATTGATTTTACTGGCCAATTCTCTCTTGGTGCGTCTAGCCAGCTCGGTCCTCCGAGCCACTCCGCTGTCGATAACAGCACGGAAGGTAGCGCTCCGCGCGAGCACACGTCAGCGGGGTTGGACGCGCCGCTCACATGAAACCAACAATCGCTTTGCACGGTCTCCAAAATTTTGGAAACACGCGAAGCCACAAAGGTTTTGAGATTATAACTGGGTGTATTCAACCAACTCAGCACCACAGAGGAATCGGTAAACAAGAGTATTTCATGAACAGGAATTCGTTCAGACAATATTGACTTCGTATATTTGACTAACTTGACTAACAAATGCGCAGCCATTAGCTCGAGACGTGGAATGGTCACTGTCTTCAAGGGTGCAACCTTGGATTTTGCAATGACTAGACTGACCTTCGAATTACCTTGATTGTTAAAACTACGCAAATAGATGACCGCAGCTATTCCTTGAACTGAAGCATCGCAGAATCCTAGTATCTGGTAGTAGCTGTGCTGTTTGACAGTAACCTGGCGCTCGTGGCTAAAATTCGACAACAGCGGGAGCTCTGACATGTAGGTGAGCCACTCCTTTTCCAGTTCCGGAGGCAGCCGCTCATCCCAACCCAGCTGTTGGAGCCAGAGTTTCTGCATGAAGCATTTCGCGTAGAATATGCAAGGAGCCACGAAACCTAAGGGATCATACTGACGACCAATCTGTGACAAAACACTACGCTTGGTGATCGCCTGTGAAGCTGGAAGTGGATGGAATACGAAGGAAAACACATCTTCGGCGGGTCGCCACTGCAGACCTAAAACTTTTATGGATAGGTCCTTGTCATCCTCGAATGCAATGGGCGTTTCGCGGTGATCAGCTGGAACCCGAGCCAGTACCTGGGGACAGTTGCTGGCCCACTTACGAAGCAGAAATCCTCCTCCACTCAGCAACTCTAACAGTTCATCCTGTAGCCTAGCTGCTTCATCATAGCTGCTCACTGACCACAGAAGGTCATCGACGAAGAAACCTTTTTTTAGAACCTTGCTCGCTAAAGGATACTTCTCGCAGTCGTCGTCAGCCAGCTGATGCAGGACACGGATCGCTAGGTACGGACTGCTAGCAACACCATATGTGATCGTGTTTAACTCATACACTTTTAAAGGTTGATCAGGTTGAAACCTCCACAAGATGTGTTGGTAATTGCGTTGAGATTTTTCGATCAAGGTCATTCGAAACATTTTACAAATATCACTTGACAAGCAAATTTCATGTATACGAAAATTTATTAAAATCTCGTTAATATCTGCTTGAAGCTTAGGACCGGCGTAAACGACTGAATTCAAAGAATTATTATTTGTCGTTTTGCATGAGGCGTCAAAAACTACTCGGAGTTTTGTCGTGGTACTTGACGGTCGGAGAATACAGAAGTGAGGAATTATGTACTTAGAATCCACAGTACCAAAATCACCTACGCAAGTCATGTGACCAAGGCTTTCATATTCGGACATGAATTTATTATATTCTTCCTTAAGTTCCGGAAGACGATTCAGCTTTGTTTCTAAATTGTTGAAACGACGTAACGCTTGTGGAGTCGAATCGCCGAGATCAAAACTGGGTTTGAACGGGTACTTCACTGTATAACGTCCCGTAGTATCGCGACTGTGTTCGTTTTGGAACAATTGTTCGACATACAAATCTTCTGGTTTTTTAGTGACGTCATACGGCACGTTTTCAGTCTCCCAGAAAGAGTTCATGATTTTATCGATACTACTAGTTTTATTAGCAGAGAACAAGTTGAGCGAGGCTGTATTTGACTCACAATCGTCACTCAGTACTGTCTGACCAGTAATGACATATCCGAATATGGAATGCATCGCGACGGGCAAACCCGGGTCACGTGGTAGTATATTTTGACCGTCATAAATGTAGGGAAATAAGTCACCTGCGATCAACAAGTCAACTGGAGCCGCCGAAAAGTAGTTCGGGTCAGCTAACTCTAGATTTTTGAAATTATTGATAACTTTGTTTGATAAGGTTACTGTAGGTAAGTTGCTAGTTATATTACTTACGACAACAGTATCAGTGCTAAGCACCGGACCAAATGAGTTTCGTGGTTTAATTGAACATGTAACCAGACCGAAATCTTGCACTGGCGCACCTCCCAGACCCATGGGTTCAAACTGACACTTGCGTCGAGACAAACCCAGGCGCTGGGCACACTCTTTTGTCATATAACCGGACATGGCACCGCTGTCAATGACTACACGTACGGCGTGGTAAGTTCCCCATCGATCTGCGACGTGCACCATGGCAGTGCCTAACAGCACGGTTGAATTTGACGAACAAGTCAAGCCGACGTTTGGCATTGACCTTTGACTTTGATTTTGACCATTTGAAACGTTTTGAATACTTGAAATGTTTTGACTATTTGAACCGTTTTGATTAATTGATGAATTTTGAACAGTTGGAACTGTATCTAAGTGAATACTGTGATGGTGCGGTTGTTTACACAGCACACAACGCACTTTTGACGTACACTCGGACAACGAATGCTGACGAAAGCAATTTTCGCATAATTGAAGCTGTTTCACTTTGTCAAGACGCTGCACCGGTGTTAAATCAAAAAACTCGAAACATCGATAAGTTGAATGCGGTTTGTCGCAAAATAGACATCTATTTGATCGTTCGCTATTATTCTTACTCACAGCTGACAAGCACGGCTTTTGGAACTGCTTCGGTGCACTACTGTAATTAGCAGCATTATTATTATTTGTTCGAACAAAATTCGGCTTTGCAGAGGTGTTAGGAACACTCTTAGGCGTAAACTGAATTTTTGATGTACTAATTTTAACCTCAGACATTTCCAAAACACGCGCCTGTTTCTCCACGAAATTAATCAGCTGTTCGTAAGTAGGTATATCGGTTTGATCTACAGATTGTTCGAATTCGCGCCTAGTGACGGGGTCTAAATTTCGCAATCCCATATAAAACAGTATGAAACTCGATAGGTTACTGATTTTCAAAAGTTTCAATGCTTTAACACACTCTTGATACGTTTGTAAAAATGTATTTAGACCAGTAGCCGACTCAGTTGACAAAGGCTTAAATTGAAACAGCCGATCTAAATAGCTCGTAGCTAAGGCACGAGTGTTCTCAAATTTTTTGACTAGCAAAGCCCAAACTATCGGATAATTATCGGCCGTCACTGGCATCCCTTTGACCACAGTCAATGCCGAACCGCTGACTACGGAGAGCAGGTAATAAAACTTCTCAATGTTCGTAATATCATTGTTGTTATGAATTAAACTCGTAAACGTGTCATAGAATGTTTGCCAGTTTTCTAATTTGCTATCGAAATGGAACAATTCTAGTTTAGGCAGCCGCGGCTTAGCCGACCGCGAGTCTGGCCCGGCAGCGCCCGGGCCGCGGCCCGCGGAGCGCGACGAAGGTCCGCTACCGCTGCCGTCACACGATTGCCAAGTGTCGCTATTAGCCTCCGCTACACTCAGAATACGGAAATACATGTCGTCAAAGGTTTGAATTTCCTGATAATTTGGTTTAAATTTCGGGTTTTGTTTCTTATTGTAAGAATTTAACTCGAATATGCATTGTTCGAAACATTCCCGAGTCGAATGAAGTTCTTTGAGTCGCAAATTAAATTCGGTTAAACGCTCTGGTGGAGTTGATTTGGATAGTTCAAATAACGTTTGACATCGTATAAAAAGCAGTTCTTTTTTGTTAATAAGTTGTTCGACATCAAATTCTTTTTCGTCCATTTCGAATTAAAAAACAAAAGACGCGCGCGACGCGTTGCAAAGAACGAAAATTGAAAACGTTTATTTTATACGTATTATTCTAGGTAAATAACTTAGATTAGAAATAAGCCTGTTACCTTAAAACTGCGTGAAATGTGTGTTTTATGTGTATGAATGTGTATTTAGTTTGCAAACTGAGGATCCGGTTCGAAGGACCAAAATGTTTGAACTACGACATTTGAATATTGAAAATAATTAGCAAAACCGAATTGGGCAAGATATAGGTTTCACTTACAGTTTGTTCTGGCTCTATTCCTCAGTCCCAGGGACACATTTAAGACACAATCACAGCACTTTCAGAGTTTTTTATGAATAATTTAAAAGAGCGCGCGCCGGCCGGCATTCATTTCGAGCTGTCAAATTTGCGCAACTGACTGGTGGCGCCGCCGTGCGGGAGAAAGCGGAATGTTCATTCAGCCAGTATGTTTTTGATATGTGCAGGAGGTTTTAATGCACATATTACTAATTATATCTGCCCAATGTAACGTACAATAAATATATAAACTAGGGAACGTTAGTATACGTAGTTTCTGAAAATGTGGCTTACACGAATCGAGGTAGTTAATGCCACATAAAGATCTAATGCATTTTTTCTGCGCCCTAAATACCATTTCTCTGTTAGTTGAGTTAGCCCAGAATATAATACCGTATCTGAGTGTTGATGTAACATAGGCATGGTATGCGGTTAACACAACGGATTCGTTAACAACCTTTCTAAGATTGTATAAAGCATAGGAAAATTTATTAAGCTTTTTACATATAGTGTCAGTTTGATCGTGCCACATCAGTTTATTATCTAGACTTAAACCTAAGAATTTTGTTGTTTCCGTTTGGTCGATTTGTTGATCGTTATAAGTTATGTTCAATTTACGTGTATTTTTCGTTCTTTGTTGAAATGTCATTACTTTAGTTTTTCCTAAATTTATTTTCAAGTTATTGCAAGTGAGCCATTCAACTATTTTCCGTAATGAGTCATTTATGTTTACTGAGGCGGCTGTTCCTCCAATAGTGCCATCATCTAAATACCAGATGTTTAATTCTGACTGAAGCTGAGTGATTATAGGGTGAATCGTCAAACTAAAAATACAATTTCATTTTATGACAAAATTAAAGTTGTTAATTATTCTAAGAGGATTGTGTCCAGCAGTAGAACGCAGGCTGAAAAATGAGATGAGTATTCAATAGTACTTAGTAATAGTATGTAGTAGAAAGGCCTTTTTTAACGAGAAGCCGGAGGCCGTATTGCCTAATGTTTTTGACACTCGTGATCGCAATCAAATGACATATTTCGCATACAAAAGCTGTCATTTTATTGCGATCGCGAGCTTCAGAAACGTTAGGCAATAAGGCCTTTGGTCATGGGCGTCCCGAACGCGACTGCAAAAACCATTTGGTGTTTCAAGAGATTTTCCGATACTTTACACGTGACTCCTATACCCTTGTTGCGGCGTGCGTGCCAGGCGCAGATTTAATACATAGATTATAAACAAATTAAGGTGAAATAGTAATAAAAGGCATAACTCGGGTCACTCAACTCTAATGTGGGTGAAAAAGGCCCTTTGGTTAGCTATTAAAAGGTTGTGATTATTTTGCGTTTTAGATGGTTTTAGGTAAAAGGCGCGGACAAAAAGGCTAAAATAAATACCTCCTTAGAGCAGCTTTTTGATCCCGAAGGAATGTGTTTATCAAGTTTTAAGAGTAGTGCGCTCTGTGTCTAACAGTCAGTGACCTTTTTTAATATAGGTGCAGAAGTTACCTCATCATCATCATCACATCCTGTATAAGTCCCACTGCTGGGCAAAGGCCTCCTCTCAGAATGAAAGGGATTGGGCCGTAGTTCCCACGTAGGCCCTGAGCGGATTGGAAACACAGAAGTTACTTAAAGTTGGATAAATGTTGGTTTAGTATTTTTTTTAATTATTTTGGAAATTTTATGTATTGTAAGTAGGTTAAGGTATTGTAATGGATCCAACGTTTTAGCTTCCAAAATTTTGTATTTTCCCTGCATAAGACTTAGCTGGATACACTTTTGTCTTCTAAAATCCAAATAACAAATTTAAATTGTCAGTATCGTATTTAAATACAGATAGGAGTCAAAAAACCTTAACTTAAATTGGTCAGACTATTCTTTCATACATTTTTATTAATTCAGCCAATCAATCATCATTAGCTAAAAAGTGTTTAAAATAAAAATTATAATAAATACTTTTCACATTTCTTTCTCAGAATTAAAGCGGTCTCGCTGTCTCATTTTTAGATTTTTCTTTCATAATTTTTGTTACTGGTTTTGTTAGAAGAAACGTAGGTTGTTTTAGTACTTGACGACAATTCCTACATAGTATTGAGTTAAAAATACATGTGGTGGCGTTAGGTCACATGCTATAAGGCCATTAATACGGTAACATATCGTTGCTTACCGTTGAACTTGATTTACTTAGGTATAAGTTAAGTATATTACATAAGAAAGCGTTAGAAATTATATAACAAACGCACACTTGAACTGGTAGGTTATTAAATAAATTCACACCCATCGACCTAGTCCCAAAGTAAGCTTAGCGAAATTTCTGTTATGGGTACCAAGCAGCGAACAAATATAATTACGTAGATAGATAGATACTAAAATACATGTATTAAACACCCAAGACCCGAGAGCAAACATTCGTATTTTTCATACAAATATCTGCCCCGACATGGGAATCGAACCCAGGACCTCAAGCTTCGTAATCAGGTTATCTAACCACTAGGCCATCTGGTCGTCTGAACATATATATTCGCACAGGTGTAGTGAATGAATGAAAGGAAGAAAACAGAAAGCATAGGCGTAATAGGGGGGGGGGGGGGGGTTTGGGGCATGCCCCCCCAGGATTTTTGGGCTACCAATTTAAAATTCTATAATACTGATATCTTCACACAAAAATTATGAATGTCATGCCAGGCACCCCCCGAAAAATAACCCTAGATATGCCAATGATGGGAAGAATAGATAAAAAAAGAAAAATTAAAAAAATGAACAATGTTTTGAGATGAAATGAAATGAAATATTTATTTGCTGGAATACTTTTGCATAAGGTCTTACAAGTAGATAATATAATCAGGAACAGTCTCAAGTTAAGGGTCCTTCTGTCTTATGTTATTATATTACGTAATTAGCTAACCTACCAATACAACGTATAGTGACCATAATATCAATACTTATTTAAAATCTTTTATGTTTTAAATAAATAGATTGACAAAATCAACATGCAAATTTAAAATTATGATTTAAAATTCAAAAAGTCCTTAACATTATGGAAGCAGTGATCATGTAGCCATTTGTCATCGTATTTTGTCCTAAAAGTTCTTATTTATCTTGCTTTCTCACCTAGCTTACTGAAGTTTACTGAAGCTAATAAGAGAAAGCATTATCATGCTAAATATAGCCATAGCCAACTCCAAAATTAGGCTACCAGGACAAGACGCGTGAAAACCCCGGATTTTGGAGCCCAAAACCCGGACATTTTCCGGCGTACATACTGTTTTTGTGCTAGAAGCAAAAAACTGAGAAAAGAGCAAAATATTCGCGGTTATCTGGCTCCCAAAAGTTATGCTCACCTCCTAGAAAGGGGACAAACTCGGATTACACGCATTAAGGACCTAATGAAGGTGTATTAAAACGATTCACAACTTGTGGGAAATTAATTCTTCGAAAAATTTAAAATATTAAAAATATTATTAAAAATATTTTTAAACCGATTTTTGTAGTCCGACAAATGAAACCCCGCCCGGACGCTCCCCGGACGCCCTCTAAAGTAGGAAAAATCCGGGGAAACCCGGACGGATGGCAGCCCTACCTAAATACTAACTTATCTGACTAAACACTTACAGAATTAACGCATCGATCTCAATTTTGATTTTTAACGTTGACCACGTACCTATTTAGACGATTACACATTCACCTTTATAATTAACTAAATTGTTTACAAAAAATCTATACGACATTTTACCAGAGTTTTTTTCTAATTCCTAGTACAAGGCTAAATGTCCACGAAATGGCTACGTTTATATCATTACGTTCGTGGAAGCACGTCATGAGCACGCTGCACGCTACTAAACGCATAGTTAAGAACGTTGAAGAATATGCTAAATAGTTAGTTTCTCCATAATTGAAAATATTTTCACAGGTTCCCGTTCCCTTAAGTGTATTGCCACTGTCGTACGTTCCATTCTTCTGACATATGAAAAGTTGTTTTTACATTACTCTAAGATAAATCTTTCCTATGTAATTCCTAAAATCTCAAAGTATACCAGACTTACCTAATCTAAATCAGTGCAGCGGTTTAGGCATGAAAAGGTTACAGACAGACAGAATTACTTTCGCATTTATAATATTAGTACGAGAATTAATAAGGAATTAAGGATACAATACAATACAAAGACTCTATAGTGTACACCAGAAATAGTAAGCGATACAGAAAACAGATACACACAGAAAAAAAATACAAGGTAAGCAATAGGAGGACAAAAATTATTGAACGTATTTATAGAACAGCTAGTGATAAAACTATCTAAATACGAAACCTGTAAAATTACACAGCGTGTCAGAGCTAGAACATCTCAGGCAGTAAAAATAAGTCTAATTAGAAACGTCAAATGGTCTATACATGTATATTACATGCAATAGAAACCAAAAGCTTTCTTAAACTTTTATAAGTCATAACTACTCCAAAACATTCGTTTCACTACTCTTAAACAGCGACCACACGACTTTGTGCGAGGCAATGGCGTGCTTACTTGAAAACTACCTTATTGGTTGTTGATGTATTTTTTAAACTCCATTTTTCACTACTCCCCGGTTAGGCTGTTCACACAATGTTGGTAATTGCTTGTTAGCTAGATGCCCTCCAGATTTGTGTACTTTAATCGGTTTCATGTTCAAAAGCACAAGTTCAAATTACGATTTGATACTTAAGCATTTTTAAAGTGGAAAGAAAATGCAGTAAATTAGGCTAAACGCTTAAACTTCAATTCATATTCATAGGTAGCTTGCACTTTTTCTGACCTAACTCACTCTTTGTCAGTCCCTAAGTGATTGCTCCTCTCATCCACTCACAGGTTGGCTGGTAGAGATCCCTTAAAGGGGTAAGTTCGCATATGCATGCATTTTACAAGCTACTTGAGAAAGCAGGAATAAGAATTCTTCCGACATAATCCTCCTTTTTCGCAGTCGGGTAAAAATACGGTAGCAAAACATTATATCTGTAGTACCTATTATAATTATTTTAACAATTTAAAGTTTTTGTTAAAAAATATTTTTGTTACAAGCATTCGTTTTTTAACAACTATATGTACATAATCATGAAACTACATAAAATGAAATTATCCGTACCTACTAGATATCAAGTCCGATCACCGAAAACTTAAAAAAAAGTGGTTTGTAAACAAAGACAACTCACATAAGTACTTCCAAGTTAAATAAAAACTTGTAAACACTCAATTTTGACCTCAGTTTGTAGTAAAGCAGTGTACGTGAGCCCTAACAGTTCAAGAGAGGTGTTCGTTCCGTAATGACGCTCTTAAGTTTAGATTAGCGCCAAACTGCCTTTTAATTCTGACGCGATTTACTCACCACTCGAAACGACATGGCATCAACAACACGTCTTGACCTTTTTCCTGAGAGTTTATGGCGTCGTAAATAAATGAATATTTATAAAAGTTTTGCCATTTTTGGTATAATTTTTGTTAATAGTATTACCAAAACCTAAGAGAGTAAGACAGCCGGTGAAATTACTGGCACTTGAGGTATTCTAACTTAGGCCGCTAGGTTGGCAACGCATCTGCAATACCCCTGGTGTTGCAATACCCCTGGTGTTGCAGATGTTTATGGGCGGTGGTGATCTATTACCCAGCACGAGACCCACTTGCTCGTTTGCCTTCCAGTCGAATAAAAAAAATAAAAACTTATCTAATTTCTGTCATGGTGTCCTAGTGGTTTTCCCCATCGTCTCTCAAGCAGAGGGTTGTGGGTTCAAACCCCGGCTCGCACCCCTGAGTTTTCGAATTTCATGGGCGGAATTTGAACATTTGAAATTTACCACGAGCTTTGCGGTGAAGGAAAACATCGTGAGGAGACCTGCACAAACCTGCGAAGCCATTCAATGGTGCGTGTGAAGTCCGCACTGGGCCCACGTGGGAACTATGACCTAAGCCCTCTTGTTCTGAGAGGAGGCCTGTGCCCAGAACTAACTGGTAACACACTGGTTGAAATCTTGCTCCAGTGTGTGCAATGTCCCGCAGTGGACGTCCTGTGGCTGATATGATGATGATGGAAGAAGACACGATAGAACATCTGAAGTAGGTAGGCACCGAGGTCACAGAATATAAATACAAGCAGTAGGGAACCTTCGAACAAATCCATCGAAACGAACGCACTCACACAGACGCGCGCCCGACAGGGCCCCAGAGGGGTCCGCACGGTACTGCAGTCGCGAGTGACGCGTCGAGACGAGCAGTGCCCGCGTTGCGTTGTTAAATTGCGTGCGCTCGAGCGCGACTATCCGCGAATCCGCGATACAGAAAAATAAATAACTAAGTATACCTGGAAAATATTGTGCAGTGTATAGCTGCTTAAACACCGGCTATACTAAACCAGGACTTTCATTTTTTAGACTCCCCGCTGATGTTGAAAGGTAAGAATGATTTATTTTACTATTAAGTACCTACTAAATAAAATGCTTTTTCTTTTAAATAAAACGTTTGGTAATTTTGGTGATAGGTAGGTATTGCCCGTGATTTAAAGTATATAAATTGTGTTAATTTTTAAAAGACGACTCAGGGTTTATTCGTTAAGTACCTAAGTGTTTTTATGATGTAAGTGATTTTTAACCCCCGACGCAAAAATAGGGGTGTTATAAGTTTTACCGGTATGTGTGTCTGTGTGTCTGTCTGTGTGTCTGTCTGCGGCACCGTAGCTCTTAAACGGGTATACCGATTTGAATGCGGTTTTTTTTTTATTTGATAGCAGGTTTTTTAGCGATGATGGTTTTTAGACATGTTTTATCAAAATCGGTTCAGCCGTTTTTGAGATATGAACTTTAAAATGACAAAGTCGGGGGTTTTCCAACTTTTTGTTGGTTAGGTTATATTAATGATAGTTTAAATTATTAACCCCCGACGCAAAAAGAGGGGTGTTATAAGTTTGACCGCTATGTGTGTCTGTGTGTCTGTCTGTGGCACCGTAGCTCTTAAACGGGTGAACCGATTTGAATGTGTTTTTTTTTATTTGATAGCAGGTTTTCTACCGATGGTTCTTAGACATGTTTTATCAAAATCGGTTTACCTATGGATACTTTCCGGCTCCATCATCAGATCAGCTCGATGGTAACATAATAATATTGTATTGTCACCGAACGAACATACATAAGGATGCAAAAAATCAATTAAATTGGACATCGGGAAGTGAGACAAATTGAATTTGCAAGATTTGACCTAAATATACAATATAAATACATATATACATACAATTACAATTAAACAAAACTTGTAACATAAGGCCTAATAAGCTGAGGTACTACGCGAACTATAATTTTTTTTTTCAATTTTACAAAAAATAAGTTGACAACCCTAACGCTCCTTCGGAGCGTAGGCATTTATCTTTGAAATGATGCTTAGCTTCCATACTGCTTGTATTTATATACTGTGCCGAGGTCGACTTTGTACCGTTTTGCTGTTGAAACCCTTTGATCCGTGGGGTACTAGTGTTTTGAAGCTTTATTATAAGGAAATAACAAAGAAGTTGGTAGACTTTTACACGGTTCAGTTACCTACTTTCAAAATGTTTACCTTCTCAATGAATTTTACTTTGTGTATCGCGTTTTTTTTTCTCCAATACCATAACTCAAAATGCCTCCAGTTCTCAACAATTGTCCTAATTAGACAAAGAATGACATTAAAGGTGATTTTTATAAAAAATAAGACAGGCCGACATGATTTTTATTGGTCCTTCTTCACATAATATTAATTTTCACTTACTTAAAAATAAACATTTCTATCTATCCTTTGATTGGTTAAGACTGTAATTCATGAGCCGCCATGGAACCTTTTCAAAGGAAAAGTCATTACGATTTTCATTATTTTCTAATGCGGTGTCATTATGACGTTTAATGTGTAATGATTCCATCCATGGTGGCTCATTAAAGTCCTTGACCGTACCATAATTTGTTCCGTATTACATAAGTGGGTTAAAATATTAACATATCTTATCTACACATGAGATCGTAGGGAAAAGTACTATTACATATCGACGGTAAAAAGCAATCTTGCTGTAAACCACACCCTTCACAATTTTTTTTTATTTTATAAAAAAATTCTGCGTCGAATGGTCCTATTCTCGTGGCTCTACGACCTCTAGAAGTTTTTGTACAGCATTTGAGTTTACCCTATTTTTTCAAAAAGACAACTGAATACTTGCTGTAAATAGCACGAAAAACAGCATTTTTCTATCTTTTGGAATTTACACCAATTTCACTTTTGCAAATAATATGATCTTTGTAGTTACAACGCAACTCACTACTCAACACATGTTGAGTAGTGCGGGTTACAGCATAATTGCATATAACATTTAAGTAACGTACCGTGTTTACTACATTTATTAGATACTAAACTTTTGATCATCGTAGTTTACTACATTCTAAACAAATATGGTATTATATACAATGACTAGTTACGCCAAATTGAAAACACTAAGTTTTACGAAATTTGCTATTTATGCCCTTTTCAATACAGTAGTCGTCTATTGATCATGCGCATTTACCGCATTTGAAACACGCGCTCGCGCTGATTTGACCGCGGCTTACCGCATGTCGTTCAGTTACTCCGCGACGAATTTGAAAGTAAACAATAAAGCAAAGGATGTTTTAGCGGGTTCAGACGAAGAAGACGTAGATAAAATAGAAAATGATGAATAATTTATTGAATCAACTTTGCGGAGGTCCATTTTAATGAACACATATGAATCAATGTTCATGTGAAAGAGGATGAGGGCTTGGGTTTTTGCATGAAAATATAATAAGTAAGTAATAAGTAAGTAATATATGTGTCGGACCGTGTGGTGTCGGTTGAGAATTACACCACCCCCTCTCTTCCCGTGGGTGTCGTAAGAGGCGACTAAGGGATAAACCGGAGGATGGGCAGCAGCGTCCTCCGCGAACGATGGGGTATTACTGCGGTCGCCAACCCGCCTGCCAAGCGTGGCGACTAAGGCATTTTCCCCCCAAGGCACACGATAAAAAAATAAAAAAATAATGAATCCACAAAATGAGCCCAGACCCCTAGTCCCCGGCGGCCCTGCTATTCCTGGCTCCGGTAGCGGCCATGGTAACGGCGGGGCAGGGGGTGCTTCGATTCGATCAAGACTTGGGCTGTGCTACAGGCTCTCCAGCGGTGCCAAGTTGACTACC
The DNA here is from genome assembly GCA_037349165.1 of Choristoneura rosaceana. NCBI lineage: Eukaryota > Metazoa > Arthropoda > Insecta > Lepidoptera > Tortricidae > Choristoneura > Choristoneura rosaceana. The sequence goes on from JAZBNJ010000013.1 coordinate 6,473,636, forward strand.
GGTATATTGAAGTGTTAAAGTGCTTGTACGAAAACGCCACTATGTCCGTCCGACTACAGGACCGGAGCACGAAGCCTATTCCTTTGCAGCGGGGAGTCAGACAAGGAGATGTCATCTCTCCGAAGCTGTTCACCGCTGCATTGGAGGATGCTTTTAAGGTTTTGGACTGGAAAGGACGAGGCATCAACATTAATGGCGAGTACCTCACTCACCTTCGATTCGCCGACGATATTGTAGTCATGGCTGAGACCATGGAGGACCTCAGTGCTATGCTCCCTGACCTCAGCAGAGTTTCCGACCGAGTTGGCCTGAGAATGAACATGGACAAGACGAAAGTCATGTCTAATGTTCATGTAGTGCCAACTCCCGTAATAGTCGGAGGCTCTGCGCTCGAAGTTGTTGACGACTATGTATACCTAGGACAGACGGTCCAGTTAGGTAGGTCTAACTTCGAGAAAGAGATCACTCGTCGAATCCGACTCGGCTGGGCAGCGTTCGGGAAGCTTCGCAGTGTTTTTTCATCCAAATTACCCCAGTGTTTGAAGTCAAAAGTCTTTGACCAGTTTGTGTTGCCAGTGATGACATACGGATCCGAGACGTGGGCGCTAACGATGGGCCTCATAAGGAAGCTTTAAGTCACTCAAAGGGCTATGGAGAGGGCAATGCTCGGGGTTTCTCTGCGGGATAGAATCAGAAATGATGATATCCGCAGTAGAACTAAGGTTACTGACATAGCCCGAAAAATTGCGAAACTGAAGTGGCAGTGGGCGGGGCACATTGCACGCAGGACTGATGGCCGATGGGGTCAGAAGGTTCTCGAATGGCGTCCGCGGACCGGGAGACGAGCTGTCGGTAGGCCTCCAACAAGATGGAGCGACGACCTGGCTAAGATCGCGGGATCGCGGTGGATGCGAAAAGCACAAGATCGGTCTGAGTGGAGAGCCTTGGGGGAGGCCTATGTCCAACAGTGGACGTCTTTCGGCTGACATGATGATGATGATGATGATTTGTGTCGCACATACTTAGCTGTCTTGCACGTGTTTTCGCGGGGTAGCAAGGTAATTCGATAGGTACTTATTATTATTCAAACGAATGCTGTTATTTTTTCACTAGATTTTATGTACAACTAAATAGCAGTAGCAGTTTCCTGTGATTCAGCGTCTATTGTTACCTAACTAGGTGTCAGAAATTTTATAATTTTTGATCTCAATTAGTAATTTAGAAGTGTTTTATGTTCTGAAACATTTTAAAATGACGTTAAATAAATGTCACTCCATACTTACATCGTTTTAATTTTACTATCCTTTCTTATCTTCTTACATTTAAAACAATTAAGTGCACCTAGTTACATAGATTTTTTTCATTTACGTCAAAATTGACACAAATGAATAGTTGTGATAAGTAATAACAGCAGTTTTGCTTTAAAGTAAAATACTTGTTTTGGAGCCGCCCATACATTTATCTCCTTCATTTACAGCATATTTGCGTAATAGAAAAAAAAGTGTTAATGCTGTAACCCACACAAACATAGACTAAAACTAACTTCTAGTTAGTTTTTGGTATTCGACTTGATAAACAATCAAAAAAGGCATTCTTATTCTAAAAATGACATTTATAGGATTAATAGTTTAGGAGATATGATTTTTTTTCTAAAATCCAAAAAGTTTTTGGGCTCTGGTGAACACTTTGGATTTTGTGGGTTACAGCAGGATTGCTTTTTACCGTCGATATATGATATTTACGATACGTATTGCTATTAACCCTAACTTCTAACTTATGATTAGTTATTGCACGTTTTATGAATTAATCTAATAAAAAAATTACAAATTTGCATCAAAATTACTCATACCAACACTGCTGTCAGTATCCAGCAAATTACATTCTTCGAATTCACTACGTTTTTCATCTACTTTTTGGTAATTAGTCTTACAAAGAAAATCACTGTCACATATAAAGTCACTCCTGCCATCATCCATACTGGTTCCTTCAAAACTATCACCTCTATACCTTTTGTCGTTGTCGTTTTGATAATTTTCATACCTCGTCATTTCGAAATCGGCTGATATCGTTTGCCCTTCATTTGCTGTTTCTTTTCCCAGAATATCATCTGTTTCAATGCTAGTGCCTTGAATAGGCATATCACCGAAAACTCTTTTGTTATTTTCATTTTTAACTTCATATTTTAGTTCCGACAAGTCAATATTCTCACGGTTTTCGATTAAAGGCTTCAAATTCATCAGATTAAAATTTGGTATCATTCTACCGTCCCACTGCTCGTTTTCTGGCGTTTCTATATCGAATTGCACTTCTTCTATCTTCTTGAAGGTCCCTAGGTTGTACTGTAGAGGTATAGAGAATGAGGGTAGATCCATTTGGGAGTTCTGTCTTGTTGGAAGGGCTGAGATGTGAATAGCTGGCATCGGTTGCTTCGATTTTGCGTAGTTGCTTTGAGATGATGATTCGGCGACGTTTACCATTTGCGGAGATGATACTAAAATAAAATAACAAGTGGATTTCTATTAAGGACGAAAGGATACTTACTTACATACTACACTGCGATGTTTAAAATGTGTTTTTACTTGTTTATCATTAGTTATGGAAGTTTTAAAAATAAAGCATCTTCCTACTACCTAAATGTTTAATATCATCAATACGTTTAGTGATAACTATAACTGTTGTATAATATGTTAATACGCTATCTCATTGGATTTCCTGTAATGATGGTGTAATGTTTTAATAAATAAATAATAATACTAATAACTTTTTACATATTATATAGCTTGTATCATTCGGTTTTTTAAGAATGAACTTTTTGCTATGAAAATAAAATTAATACTACTCAAAAAGTGGTACCATCTTACTAGGAATGACCCTACTGAGACTACTCGTGACCACGGCCACTTTAATGTAGTTGAAACGTCGATGTAATTATTATTAGAGTGATAAATCCCTAATTTATTGAATCAGGCTTTACTTTGCTGAGGTCCATATCAATGAACTAAAAGAGTTTCCTTGCTTCCCCGTGCCGCGACCTTATGATAGTCAAGCTTATGCAAAATATACGTGCGTGCGAGTGTGTTATGCGTGTTAGTCTAACAACTGGCATGGTGTACGGCTGTGTTACTCTGAAGATGAGCTCAGGTTAAGTTCGAAACGGATCAGTGTGGTGTGGTGGTGCTGATAGATAGGTTTGTGTGATTTGTGTGTGTTCTTACAGTGTGGACGTGGAGGAACTGCGTGAACATGCATATTTTGCATAAGCTTGGCTATCATAAGGTCGCAGGGAGCAAGGAAACTCTTTTAGTTCAGTGATAAATACCGGTTGGTGTAATAGTTATGAGTGGAAATCAAAATCAAACATTACCAGGTATGGTTATGTAGTCCCTCATCTCCAGCGCCAGCGCCGACGGCGACCGTTCCGGCGACCGGCCACGCGGGTACGGTTCGCAACCGGTCTTCTGTTGCTTGCGCCACTTGGCTCGCCGGTTTTGGAACCATACCTGGAATGTGGCAATTAGATGGTCACACAGTGGCACTATGTTACTTTCGTGGTTTTGGCTTTATAATCAAAGTCAAAGTCAAAGTCAAAATCTCTTTATTAAATTTAGGCTGTAAGAAGCACTTATGAACGTCAAAAAAATTTACCACCGGTTCGGAAAAAACCTCTATTGAGAAGAATCCGGCAAGAAACTCAACGAGCTATTTTTATTTTATTTAAATCTCTTTCCTCTATTATCGAATGACCGAAATTCAGTTAGTGTGTCTCCTAACCCATAACACATAGAAACAAAATCGCTGCCTGGTATCAGCAAAGTTAAAGGATTGAGCGCAAGCGTCTAGAATGAGATAATCACGCTAGCTCACTAAATAGAATCCCTACTAATATTATAAATGCGAAAGTAACGCTGTCTGTCCGTCTGTCTGTCCGTCTGTCTGTCTGTCTGTCTGTCTGTTACGCTTTCACGTCGAAACCGCTGAACCGATTTCGCTGAAACTTGGTATAGAGATAGTTTAAGCCCCAAGAATGAACATAGGATACTTTTCGTTCCGGTAGAGGGCGCCACCGCGCGATAACCTAGGTCCGCGCAGACGAAGTCGCGGGCATAAGCTAGTATTCTTTATATGTCTATTCTATGCTATAGCATATCATAGTAGACATATCAACTCATCTATCAATCTAATTCTAGTCTTAGTTGCATTTAAGGTAAATTGTCGGGTAACAACGAAAGCTGTGATCGAAAAGCTCCGAGTTACCCAAAGAGCAATGGAGAGAAAACTGGTTGGAGTTACAAGGTGGGACAGGAAAACTAAAAAATGGCCAAGAAAGCAAAGTAAAGTCGCTGACATTGGTAGAACGATAGCGAAGCTCAAATGGCAATGGGCAATGGGCGGGACATATTGCCCGAAAAACCGATTCGTGGTGTAGAGTTGTTCTGAATTGGAGACCATGGGAACAGAAAAGACCAGTGGGCAGACCGCAAGTGAGATGGAAAGATGATATAAAAAAGGTGGCGGGCAGCAACTGGACTCAAACTGCCCGAAATAAATCGGAGTGGAAGAGATCGAAGGAGGCCTACACCAAGAATTTGGTAGAAGAAGGCTGAGAAAAAAAAGGAGAAGATCAAGATCATTTGATGCCACATTTATCAAGTTTCTTATGCATGTTACGAATTTAAAATCCACTTTAAAGTTGTCGTGCCTTGCGGTTTTAAAATAAGATGGACCAATCCCTTTTCGTGGGTATCACAAAAGGCGATTAAGGAACTTAATGTGATAATGGGCAGCAGCTATAGTCAACTACGAACTCCAGATTGCGGTAAGGAACGCAAGGTGGAACCACCTCAAAAGGTTCCAAAGAAAGTCGTCACAAGCTTGCTACCATCCTCAACTGACCACTACCAGCACAACTGAGCACCAAACTAATGCTTTCAGCTACCTACCGACCTGGACTCTCGCTTCTGTCAAGTCGATCCTCATGGCCAATTCTTCCCTGAAGAACACGTCAGGATAGTGGGTCTTGTGGAAAGCAGCTTCCAACTGTTCCAGCTGAACGTTCGAGAATGTTGTCCTGCGAAATATAAAATTGTACGGATAAAGTCGGATAAAGAAGTTGAGGTAGGGTTTTAGTTATTTTGACACATTTCTTTTGCAGGATTTTCATCCTTGAATTTGTCAACATCGCTTGAATTTCTCCAAAGAATCAAGGGCGTTATGGGCACAATGGGCATGCCCACAACCTAAATATACTAGTAACGACACACTTTCAAAAGTCGTTCATGAGCGAGTTTGTACCCTGACTTGCACATGGCCGATTTTTAGGTGGCTGTGACTTCGCTGTGACCACAACCTTTTTTGAGGGCTGGATCCGCGCCTGCGAAGAATTATGCCGTAGTAACAGCGGGAGTAAGCGTGGTGTAGTATTTTGACCTATGGCCTATCTAGCATTAGAAAATGAACTCGAGTTTTTCGGAGAGGATTTGAGTTTTTCAGAATTTATGTGCGTAATTACATTTGAAATTTACAATGAGCTGCAAGAAAACATCACGATGAAAGATATAATTCAATGAAGTTTTTGGTCAAAGTTACAAGAAATTGTTCATCTCACCTGTACCTCCGTTGTTTACGCTTTGGGATATCGCTCTTTGAACCTGAAAATTATGTGTTTTTTAACCGACTTCAAAAAAGGAGGAGGTTATCAATTCGGTTGTATCTTAGATCTTTGACATTAAAAAGCGTGAAATTTATAGCAAAAAAATTAATTTACTACAAAAAAATCACTGCCTCAGCACGAGCCAGCAGGAGTGATTGAAACCCAATAAAAAGTGCGTAGGTGAGGTAGATGACTGTAGGTCCACTCCTACTTTTCGTATTTCCATGTTTTTTTTGTAGTCGGTTAATTTTTTTGTTATATTTTTTTTTAACAATTTTTATTCAATGTGTTTTTGGAATTTTTGTCCATTCTTCATTGTTCGTTATCGTCATATCAGCCGTAGAAGGTCCATTGTTGGACATAGTCCTCCCCCATAAACCTCCAGTTGCTTCGGTTGGATTATCCATCGTGAGCCTGCGGTTTTAACCAGGTCATCCGTCCATCTCGTTGATAGATATCCTACGCTGCGCTTGCCGATCCGCGAGCTCCATTCGAGAACTTTTCAGCCCCAACAGCCATCTGTTCTCTGTGTGATTATGGCCTGCTTATTGCCAATAAGCTAATTCGCTTGGCTATGTTGTCGACTCTCTTGTTTCTACATCGTTCTCGTTCTTTAATTGTTAATGTCGTTAGGTACTTTTTATGTAAAAATGTTTGTTAGTACATACTTGACTTAGGCGAGTAATCTTCGTCGTCCTCATACTGCTGCTCTACGGGCCCCTCCGCAGGTTCCGCGGTGAAGGGGTCCGTCGTGTCAGCGTCGGGTCGCTCGCACAACACAGACCCGGGACCTAGCCTACGTAGACGTGGCTATAATCAAATCTATGTAGTGTTGGAAAAAAATCGAGCGTTTTAGCGCGAAATAAATGTAAAGCTTTATTAGAATGCATTTTAGAGCTGGCGGGCGAATATTCAGCGTTTTGTGCGTTTTTTTTTCATTGATATCTTCGCAGGCGTTATTAAAAGGGGTGATCCCCAGTGTTTATTTTTAGGAAAAATTAAAACAACACCGATACTGAATTTAGCGTGATTAAATTTCTTGTGACTTGTCTTTTCATTGTGCTACATAAACGTGGGACGCTAATGACGTTTGACCGCGCGGCCAAAACGCTCGAATATTTGCCCTGGCCTGAGACTGATGGAAAAGCTTCGGGAAAGCTGTATCACTTTTAGTGAACTGTAAACAATTACTTTGCTCATCCTCGACCTTATTGTGTTCATGTGAAGTCTAATATCTGGTAGCATATTGGTGATGGGTTGTGAGTTCTGAGGATGAACTCTGGTTGAGTTCGAAACGTGTCAGTACAGAGCTGCGTTTTCCATTCGAGAACTTTTTGGGCCCAACTGCCATCTGTTTTCCGTGTCATATGCCCTGCCCAGCCTCTCGTTCTACGTATCTCCTCTGTTAGTATGTATTAACTATAAGTATCATTACCCATTGAACAAGTTAGGTATGCTGTAGCAGAAACTTGTGGTGGGGGACACGTCGTCATTCAAGATGGCTGCCGAGTCGAAGCCAGCAGCGCCTGCGCCGCCTTCGCGCCCGTCCAACGATTCCTCCATCTAATAAAGTAGGCGGATAAGTAAGTTTACATTAAATTATATTGTAACGGATAACTAACGTCTTAAATCGAGTTTAGCTGGACATGTTTCAGGCTATTTCGTAGCCCTTCTTCAAGGGAGCACGCGACTCGGCGGCTGCCGCAACACGCGCACTACGCGCCACCGCTCTGCTCGCGCGACTGTCCGATGAAACTAACACAGGCGCACAACTACCTACATTTTTATCGTCATTTTTATTGTAGGGTAGGGTAGGGATTGTCTAATGTAGGGTAGGTAGCACACAACACTAACAACATCGCTCCGTAAAGGCACGTTCACACCAACCGATGATGCAGCACGAGTACCTATTTAATTTCTAAAGACTATTTCCCCGACGCTAAAAGGATAAAAAGAATGGCGCTCAACTCACTTTATTTATTGAGACGACATTATCATCATCTCTACTTGTACATCCCATAGCTGGGCACAGGCTACCTCTTGAAATGAGAGGACTTGGAGCTTAGTTCCTACTGTGCCCAACGCGGATTGAAACTTCACATACAACATCCATTATGTAGGTTCAGGTTTCGTCACGATGTTTTCCTTCGCCGTAAAGTTATGATGAGTCGCAAATGAGTAGTTCTACGAGCGTTTTACCCGCTATCAGTTTCCTGTCACTTATAATAATATACTGAATAAATGAGTCAGGAAGAATGGAAGTATTTTATAATAATAATATAATATAATAATAATGTAATATTAATGAATATAGTGTAATATAATATTTTATAGTATTTATGTACTTTTTTTAAGTTTGATGTTGAAATAAAGTTATGTCTATGTTATGTCTTATAAAACTAGTTGTTGCCTGCCACTCCGTCCGCGTAGGAGTATGGAAAATAGTTTGTCCTATTCTCAAACCTACCGAATATGAACAAAAAAATCATATTAGGTTATCGCACGGTGGCGTCTTCAACCGGAATAAAAGTATACTATGTTGATCCTTGGGGTTTCAACTATCTCTACACCAAATTTCACAAAAATCGGTTCAGTAATTTCGAGGTGAAAGCGTAAAAAACAGACAGAGTTACTTTCGCATTTATAACATAGCGGTTGCATGCGACTCCGTACGCGTAATGTTCGTTTATCGATGTCCTTTTCGGGACTCCAAGTATTTGCATACCGAATTTCAACTAAATCGGTTCAGCGGTTTAGACGTGATTGAGTAACACACATCCAAGCCCCCAAACCAATTACAAACAGACACATTAATACATTTTATAATATTATAGTAGGATTAGTAGGGAAGTAGGAATAATACATGGTATCGTTACTATATCAGATAATAAAACGAGGGGTGTTTTATGTTTGACCGCTATGTGTCTGTGTATCTATCTGTGGCACCGTAGCTCTTAAACGGGTGGACCGATTTGAATGCGTTTTTTGTTATTTGAAGTCATGGTTTTCTAGCGATGGTTCTTAGACATGTTTTATCAAAATCACTTCAGCCGTTTTTGAGATATTAATTTTTGAAGTAACGAAGTCTGAGATTTCCCAACCTTTTGTTGGTTTGATTAGGTTATTTTACACGGTATTCCCTTGACTTGTCTAAAAACGTTTTGCATAATTTCACTTTGTCTAACAACTTTTACTATAATGAATAGTTTGTCTAAAGTCAATTTGTATAAATTCATTATACATAATTTTTATTTTGTCGAATTTTCATTTTAACTAAATTATCATTTGCATAACTCTTGTTTTGTCGAATATTATTTTATCGAAAACCCACATTGTCGATCGTCGTTTTAACTACTTAATCATCATGTAGCCGAATAACGTTTTAACTAATATGATTTTGCATAACTCTTGTTTTGTCGAATATTATTTTATCGAAAACTCACTTTGTCGATTCTTATTTTAACTAATCATCATGTAGTCGAATAACCTTTTAACGAATCCAAATATTCTTCTAACTTTTTATTAGGTTCAAGCAAATAACAATACTAAACATGCAGGGAATAGGTGCGACGACGGGCGAAGCGAGGAGGAGCGTTAGGTAGAACCGCGACCCCACAGCGCGCGAGCCGAGCGAGCGAAGCGAGCGTGCCGCGGCAGCGGCCGGCGAAGCGCCAGAATCGACTTTATTTTATAGAACTAAACTTTTTAGAATTAACTAACGATATCTCAATGTATTTGGATTAACCGAGATTAGGACAAATGAAATTATGCGATATGTATGTTAGACAAAATATAATTATGTCAATCGAACTTTAAACAAAATAAGTTTATTCAAAATGAAGTTTATGTGGCATGTACGTTAGACAAAACATAATTATGTCAGTCAAACATTATATTAAATTAGTTTATGTAAAATGAAAATTAGGTAATTTAAAATTAGGCAAAACAAAATTATGTAAAGTAAGTTGTATATAAAATGACTTTCATTGAAATGAAAATTAGGTAAAATGAAACATTAGGTTAAGTAATTACTTATGATAAATCTACAGAAATTTGTGAATTATTTAATGACTTTTTCATCCAACAAACACAAAAAAGTACATCCTCTAACTATTATAACGCACGGATAGATTCGTCGCCACAGAGCATTTTTCTCACTCCTTTAAATGAGCATGAAGTTTTAAAAATCATTCGAACTTTGAAAAACACTAACAGTACAGGTTATGACGAAATGCCTACTAAAATAATCAAATTGTGTGACAATTATATAGCGGCCCCTCTTGCTCATGTCATTAATTTATCATTCGAACAAGGGTGTTTTCCAGAAGGCCTAAAACTTTCGATAGTTAAACCACTATTTAAAAAAGGCGACCCAAATCTAATGAATAACTATAGACCCATAGCTTTAATACCCATATTATCGAAAGTGTTCGAAAGGGCAATGTATACTAAACTAGAGGATTTTCTAAAGAAGACTAATATATTAAACCCAAATCAGTTTGGTTTTAGGAAAAATAGCTCCACATCTCTCGCATGTTTTACCCTAGTCGAGAATATTAGTAAGTGCCTCAATGACAAACAATCAGTGTTAGCCATTTTTCTGGACATGAGCAAGGCTTTCGACCTGGTTTGTCATAAAACTCTACTGGATAAAATTGAGAAATATGGTATTAGGGGTAATGCTCATTCCTGGCTAAAAAATTACCTGTGCGGACGCAGACAATATGTTGAAATTACAAATATTATAAAAAATAAAAAATGTATTCATAAATCTCTTCCAAAAACAGTCAGCAGTGGCGTACCGCAAGGTAGCGTACTAGGACCCCTTCTATTTCTGCTGTACATTAATGATCTGCCGGCATCCTTAAGTCATAATTGTATACTTTTTGCCGATGACACCACCTTAATCATTAAGAGTAGGGATAAGACCAGACTAGAAACCGAAGCAAATATTGAAATGCGAAAAACTATTAAATGGCTAGAGGATAATAAACTCAAATTGAACACAGATAAAACTAAAATAATACATTTTCAGAACCATAATTCTCCATACCTTGATCTTAAAATTAATCTAAATTTCAATTCAATAAATACGGTTGACTCGACCTCCTTTCTTGGTTTAACAATAGACAAGCATCTTAACTGGAAATTACACATCGATAACGTATGCAGCAGACTAGACAGATTTGTGTATGCTCTACGAAGGCTTAGGATTCTAACGTCGAGAGAGGCCGCCCTATCTGCGTATCATGGATATGTGTCATCTGTGTTACGCTATGGGCTTATCATTTGGGGCAACTCAGTTGACGTACAAAGAGCATTCATAACTCAAAAAAAATGTGTTCGAGCCGTATGTGGCGCTCAATATTTAGATCACTGCAGACCAATATTCAAGGAGCTGAAAATTCTTCCTTTACCCTGCTTATACATATATGAAGTAGCTAAGTTTGTCAGGAAGCACCCTGATCGGTTTCCTTTATATGATACCGTTCGTAAAAAAATAAATGGAAGATATCCAAACAAACTGTATGTTCCCAGACAAAAAATGAAAATATATGGTAAAAATGTATATATAATGGCTATTAAAATATATAATAAAATTCCCAATGACATAAAATCACTAGATGTAAATAAATTTCATAAAAAATTATTTAATTGGTTGCTTGACATGTGTTTTTATTCAATTAGTGAGTTCCTAAATTATTATTAAACTACTTAATGTATTCTATAAGATTGTATAATATTGTAAATTTATGTAAATTAACCTTAATTTATTTTTTTTCGACTATAATTGGATAATTTAATTTAACAAATATCAAACTTGTAATTCTAACATTTCTACGCCCATGAGGCAGGATATGACGAACTTTAACATAATTCGACCATCTTTGTATCGTATTCTTGGAAATAAACAATTATTATTATTATTATTATTAATAATATTAGTTTATCTAACATTAGACAAAGTGAAAATAGGCAAAAAGTTGTTATGCAAAACAATGTACAACCATTTTAGACTTAATAGTGAAATTGGATTTGATTTTCTGGGTTATAATTAAATAGCTTTTTATTAGAGCTGTCTTGCAATTATTTGTTAATGACGTCAAAAAGGTCTATGAGTACGTAATTTACCCCGCCCCGAAATATTAAAAAATCAGTACATTTTACTTAATTTTTACCTCGATAATCCATGGAAGTAACGTAACACCGGGGTCGACGTCCGCATCCCTTGCCTCGAGTTAAATCGAATTAAATGCCTATAATTTAGTTAAGTTTATTAAATTATCACTAAATGAGGATAATTTGTGTTCCTTGTGACAGTTTTGTGGCCGCGGCTGGAGAGGCGCCATGTTTTTTTCCCGCCTAAAAGGATTTGGAGGTTAGGTCGCATTCCGATGCGTTCAGAATTTGTAAAGCGAAAAAAAAAACTCAGTTGTGTCAGTGGTAATTTGCTCGTCGTGTTTAATATTTAAATTCATGTGTTTATTTTGTGGTAGATAACAAAGTTATGCGATTGGACAAGATAGTTTTTTTTTTACATTTAACATGGGAGCAGCGTGGTTGCCGTAATTACAATAAATCAAGGAATGTGCGAATCTGGGACTTCATAATCTTTCATGGACACTCAGTGGATTATAAAAAAAATATAATGTGTAAAGCAAAGCCAACGAGACGAGATAAATTATGATATGAGAGAAAGAGAGCGAGATACTAATATTGATGCATCTGAGAAGGATTTCCTATAGTCGAGGAAACTGAGACGTATAACTATGAAACCTTCACCGCTAATATCGTAGTGACTTAACAATTTATTTTAAAACGTTGTTAATGAATTGCGAAAAGGTTCTACAAAATTATGCCTATTGCTTACCTTGTAATTTTCTGTGTGTACCTGTTTTCTGTATCGCTTACTATTTCTGGTGTACACTAAAGATTAATTGTATTGTATTGTATGCGGTCCAGTTTCTTCGACACTGTAGTGGTAAAAATAATACCTACCTAAAGTTACAGAGCACTGTTTACAAGACTGGTTTACATCAAACGGTTGGTTTTATTTATTATACATGTTAAATTTCTAACAGGTAGAATATCAATGATAAAGAAATAAAAATTATGGCACTTAATTTGTGTTTTTTAAATGGATAAGTGACTATAACTAGGTCGAAAATCAGTTTTTCTACAAATTGTGCGCAATTTTTTTGCGTCGCAAAAAACTTCAGAGAAACTTAGTTTATTATTTAATATTTATAGTCATAAGCGACGTTATTTTTCTTAAATCACACAATCAATTAATAAATGAAAAAATATTGTCTAAGCACAGTGCACCTTCGCAGATTTTTAGTTTTTGAAGTAGGTAGGTACCTATATAACTAGGTATTTGGATTGTCTTATAATCGAATTCTATTGAAACACAGAAGAAAAGAGAAGATTTAGGTCTACCAAAACTAAGTTTTGGTTTTTTCAGAAATGCTGATTTTGTTTATTTAGCTATCCAATTTGATGTTTTTTCCACACTACTTTGATATAAAGTGCTAAATAAAATACATATAAATATAAACGAATCATCAAACCCACTCAATAGGTCAAAATTAATTTTATAATTCAAATTTAACGAAACCGTGAACAAATTAAGCCCTAATTCAATTTACATCTCGCTAATCTAATTACAAACTAATTAGTTTTCTTGTAAAAGGACGTACCTTTTAAATCACAATTTGTTCCGTCAGTCCACTCGTAATTTAATAAAATGGAGGATGTGTATTGTCACGTGGTTGACGGCGAAGTGGCCAAGCGATGGTAGGTGGCCGTGGACAGGGAAAACTGTGGAGTAGTTGAATAGAAAAGTTTTGTTTGAACTTTTTTTATTGAAGTTTTTAGTAGGTAGATATGTTATATAAAAGCAGAGTCCTCTTAGTTATATTTATAGGTTTTGTTTGGACTTCTATGAGACAGAAGAAAAAATTTTAGATATGTATGTACCTATTGTGTTCTAAAGTATTCATTTATTTAATTCTAGTATTATGAGAATTTTGATAGTTATAATGTTTGTGTGATTATTTTTTTAATTTACAGAATAATGCTTATTTTTTTGTTGTTAAATTAATCAGTACCTACTCGTGAATAATTCACTGGCTTTATTTCATTATGTCAGCTATGGAAATGATAGGCAAAGATTTTAATTTTAAGTCGAGGTTTTAAGTTTAAATACTTACCTATAATAAAGTAAAAACGTGCCTATTCTCTCGCAAGCAACAAATTTAATACTTTTCATCAAGTGGGCTGCGAACTCGACTCAAACTGCAATACTTCCATTTCTTGCTTTTATTACTCAAATTATCGTTAGAATGTGTTTAAATTAACCTATCCAGAAATTATATCCCTGATATTCTTACGTTGTTAATCAATTGAATATAATTAAAATTAAAAAGGTCCAAATTTCACAATAAATTATTTAAAAAACCAGTCGACTCCATTCTTTCCAAATCCACCTAGAAAACCTCATGACGTTTACTATTACGCCACACTATACACAGACATACAAACTCATTTAAGCAGAGCTTAGCTGACGGGAAAGCCCTCAAGTGCTGGATCGTTGACGTTCACTGGCTTACGTTCAAAGGTATTTCTGAGTTCCAATAACGGTGCAGTTACCCTAGTTTTTCGACGATAAAACTGGAAAAATCGACAATTTAGTTTTAAGCATGTAATGACAGGACTACTATCTTATTAATAAAAAAAGTACATTGATTGCAGTAGGTTTTAATTTGGTAGGTTTTAATTTTAAGACTCCATTATTTATGATTGGTTTTTTGGAATCTTTTTGTATTTTTTATTTCAATTCCAAATTTTTACTTTTTTGTGCCGTTGACCAGCAGTGGTGTAGCGGTATAGCACGCGGCACGGAATGCCGAGGACCTGGGTTCGATTCCCAGTGTTAGTCTTATTTTTCTGGTTTTTCTGTGCATCTATGTTTCGGTTTGTATTTTCAACTCCATTGTTTTTAAAAGTCGCTGCACTAAAATGTTGTTTAGTTTGACGAGTACGAGTTATGCTTTAATTATTTGCTCGTATTACAGGTCACATCCAGTATAAAGTATACAGGGTGAAAGTTAGAACGTCATTACAAAATTAGTGTTTCGTGCTCAGTTCCTGATGAAGGAAATTTTCACTTTTATATTCATCTCATCGCAGGGGTACGCATCTGAAAATCGAATGTTAAAATATCGAATATATTAAAATATCGAAAGGGTCAAAATATCGAAAGGTTTATTTTTGAAACGGAAAACTTTTCATAATTGATAAAAACGGCATCGTATCGAACCCCTTAGGTTAGGCTAGGTTAGATTTATAACTACCTAAAAAAAACTACAGTCTTAACAGAAATACCTTTTCGATATTATGACCTATTCGATATTTTAATACATTCGGTATTTTAACATTCGATATTCAGATACCTAACCTTGATTTGATTACAGATGTTTTTTTATTGTACCTACCTATCCGAAGCCGGGGCGGGTTACTAGTTCATCATATTGAGCCGGGACAAAATTATAAAACAAACCTATTAGCCCGCTGTTATTCCAGTTAGCTACCGTGACGGTTCATCCGTTCATATTTTATGAACTACCCTACCCTACCCTTAGTCAAGGGTTTTTACGACCATCCTAATGTCACGGGATGATTTACGACCCGGATCCGGGTGTAATCTAAAAACTAGTAGGTTTTATGCCGAGCGAGAAACATAGTGTGGAAGTGGAATATTCATCTCATAATCTCGAGCTAGCCGTGGTGGCCTAGTTTGACCTATCGCCTCTCAAGCAGAGTCGTGGGTTCAAACCCCGGCTCGTACCTCTGAGTTTTTCGAAATTCGTGTTCGGAATTACATTTGAAATTTACCACGAGCTTTGCAGTGAAGGAAAACATCGTGAGGAAACCTGCACAAACCTGCGAACCAATTCAATGGTGCGTGTGAAGTTCCCAATACGCACTGGGCCCGCGTGGGAACTATGGCTCAAGCCCTCTTGTTCTGAGAGGAGGCCTGTGCCCTGCAATGTGTCGTATATAGGCTGGGATGGAATCTCGAGCTATACAGATGGCTTATGTAGATCGGTCGGTATGGGAAAGTCTGATTCTAAAAGACATACGAAGATCTGTTCTTAGTGATAGGCTCGTTTTTAGGGTTCCGGAGCAAAAAAGGCAAAACCGTGCGGAACCCTTATAGTTTCGCCATGTCTGTTTGTTTGTCTGTCCGTCCGTCCGCGGCTTTGCTCAGAGACTATCTACGCTAGAAAGCTGTAATTTTGCACGAATATATATATGTAAACTATGCCGACAAAACAGTACAATAAAAAATATATTTCTTTTGAATACTTCCCATAGACGTAGTGGGGGTGTTTTTTTTTTCTCATCCAAACTTATAGTGTGGGGTATCGTAACCTAACCTAACCTAACCTAACCAGGACTTTTAAAACCACCACAAACTTAATCGAATTATTCGGTTGGTATTTATTTCATGTATTGATCGCGATGATTTCAGAAATCATTATTTATTGGAAAAACCAGCCAAGAGCGTGTCGGACACGCCCAAAATAGGGTTCCGTAGCCATTACGAAAAAATTAAGTAATATTTTTCTAAGGATTTCGAATTTTATACGGAATCTTCCAAGTTTAGGTATATTTTATACCTTACGCTGCTATTTACTCATTAAATACTAATAATTCTCAAGCAAACTTAGCCGCTATAGTTTTCCTTGGAAGTTTGATATACTGACTACCATCCTGAATTTTTTGAAATTTTTCTACCCACCGGTTTAGATTTTAGAGGGGGGGGGGGGACGCTCGATTTTAATAAAAATTTGCACTTTAAAGTTGAATATTTCGCAAACAAATGACTGAATCGAAAAATCGTTTTAGCAAACCCCTAATGGTTTTAAAATACCTATCCAACGATACCCCACACTATAGGGTTGGATGAGAAAAAAAAAATCATCGCCACTTTACGTCTATGGGAGGTACCCTAAAAAAAAATGTTTTTGAATTTTTAATTGTACTGTTTTGTCGGCATAGTTTACTTATATATCCGTGCAAAATTACAGCTTTCTAGCATTGATAGTCTCTGAGAAAAGCCGCGGACGGACAGACAGACAGACAGACAGACGGACAGACAGACAGACAGACAGACAGACAGACAGACAGACATGGCGAAACTATAAGGGTTCCGTTTTTGCCATTTTGGCTCCGGAACCCTAAAAAGGAAGTAGGTAGGGTACCTAACGTTACCGTTTCGCAAAATTATTGCTCCCGAACTTAGTGCCGTGCGGCCGACATACATGGCATTGCGCACCAGACTGCTTTCCTGCGGTTTTCCTGCAATCTGCGCTTGAGGGCTGAGGTAATTCGAACCGGTGCGGGGCGGAGAGTGGCCATTCTTTACTACGTTAGTACAGTCACCAGCACCAATATCTGATGCAAGCGTGCATAAATATCTGATATGACTCTTATTTGTAAGGCCGGATTGACGTGTCAGATATTTTTGCACGCTTGTTGCATCAGATATTGGTGCTGGTGACTGTACTATTATATATTCTGTGCTACTAGGGTTTTGCGATAGTCAGCCCTGTGTATCTTACGCATACATTGACGCGTGTACAGACGTCGTCGTGCTCATGTAGATTGTGTGTATTTTGTACGTCGTGGCTGCCGTGTGGTCGAAGGTTTTATTTGGGGGGTTGCAACCAAGGCAGCCTGCATGTGATGACTCTGTTTACGAGCAAGTGTGGTGACAAAATATTTTCCAGACACCTTGTACATCGGTTAACTGTGAACTTAGCTCTCCGCTCTCACTCCCCCGTGTCTATATATTCTACAATTAGGTAGGTATGTAATGTGAACTTTGAAAATAAAACGCCAAGCAATTCTCATGAATGTTAATTCATATTTAATAAATAAATACATTTTCATTCTTTAAATAAAACTATTGTAAGTGACTTAGTTGTATCAACTTTCAACAACGCACCGTATAATACATAAAACACGCTGTCGCGGTATTGCTTAGGGCTAGCTATATATAACATTATAACTAAGAGATATATATTAGGTGTACTCTTCAATATACATACAGGTTAAAGTAGTAAGAATAAGTTAGTAAGTTCTATGTTACAGAAAACTAAACTTAATTAAACTAAATTGAATTAAATGAGACTCCATCTGCATAGTAAATGGTAATTAGCAGATGTTTTTTTCCTAAATAATTTTTCAAGTACAATTGGACAAAAAAACAATGTGATACATCTTTGGCGTCAAGCGAAATTTACAAAAGCAATCAAACGATTTTCCTACTAAAGTATTGTCGTATGTTCCAAACATAGATTAAGAAAATATATGAAAATTTAATATTGATACAAATTCAACTTAAGCCAAACTGAACTGTAAAATAGAAAACGCCTCAAAATTATTCTTCTAAAGAACATATTAAACTCAAGTACAGACGTGGGCATAAATATCCATACCTATAGCATACAGTCATGGCGTCAAATAAACATAAACAACGACCTTAAAGGTGTATAATAATATATATTTTTGACGTCTTGTTAACGTACATATTCTTATACCCTTGACTGTACAAGCAGTCATTTTCTAATAAATTCAGATATAATAATGAAATAATAAAACTTTACATAATTATCAGCAGATACCCTCATAGATTAACATTGCAAAAAAAATACTTTCGACTCACTGGCCTATTCGCGAAGGACGGAGTTTAGAAATACACCTATGTTTGGAACAAACGACAATAGACAACAAATCGACCATAGATATTAGGAAGAACGCATTCCGCTTGCAATACGTCCGCAAACGTCAAGGATTCTTGTTAACGTTACAGTTACGTTTTTAATGTCAATTTTAATATTAAATTGTTAAGTATAAGCATAACATTAGCTTTTTACTGATAAATTTACACGCTCTAAAACATTAATTTTAGTTTTACAGATTTTTTCTATAAATCTAACTTCAATTGAAGCTACTTGCTTGAAAAAAACACATAACCCGCCTTCTTCGCAGTCGGGGAAAAAGGAAGTCAATTTTTCAAATATTCTGCCGCTCAGTATATAATGTGAGCCTGACCTTTCGCCAAAAATAGTTTGCCAAATGTTTTATATGGATGATTTTTTTGTGACAAACTATTCAGAATATTTTTCGGGACCATATCCCGAAAGGACCATTCTGTAGAACTATATAGGTTAGGTTAGATTTATAACAATCCTGAAGTAGGCACTTCCAGTTTAAAAAAATCATTCGTCCATATTAAACAGTTGGTGAATAAATCATCAGGGAAAAATATTTTCAGCCATAAATTAGAGAACCTATTAAAATTCATAGTTACTAAGTTCTTGAATAATATAATTTTTCTTAAATTGTATCTAAAATTTAAAAGCATATGTTTCCAAATAATCAAAGGCGCGTGTAAAATTATCAGCAAATAGCTAGATTACAATCGAACGAAGAAACTTTTATCAATTCCTTTCAGTTGTCATGCATTACATTTTGTTTTTATAACTACGTATAACAAACATGCAATCACTCGCCGGCTCTCACACAGAACTCATTTCCATACGTAACAGATAAAAAAGAGAATACATTGGAATTTATAAGATCTTGCTTTCGGCAATCTGAATAACCAAATAAGTAAGATTGGGGTGCGTATTCATTCGCATAATTTTTGAGTCATAATTTAACGTTTGTCATAATTTTTGCAAGTCATAACTTTTTCCCAACGAACCAATAAATGTCAGAATATTATAAATGCTCATCCTGTAGAACTCTATAGATTAGGTTTGTTTTATAACAATTCTGAGCAATTAATGGATTTGGAGAAGCAATATTATGGGAAACTTACATTATGACTTTTAACAACTATGCGAACCGACATGGACCCAACGTGTTGACTCGAGTCTCCCCAGTCATAACGCTTGCAAGCAAAACCGCCGCGCGGCGCTAGCGTAATTATAGCCCACTCATATGCCTCAGGCTTATATAATTTCGATCTGCTCTACATATATTTATTAAGCCATCATAATCATCGCTGCGTGCCAGACTCTAATCGTCTTCATAAACACTTATTTAGCTTAGTACATCATCTGTCACTTTGACACTTGCTTTTGTATGAATGAGTGAGTCACAGAATAGAAAGTCTGTCAGTCGACATACATTTTTTTCACTGGCTAAGAAGGAATTTGTATTTTTATGAGCCTTTTAGTTTTAGTGAAGCTTTGCCGAGAGCTATGTAAAGGACATAAATATGTAATGAAATCTTAAGTCAATAAAATCGTGTGGAAGTAATAATTTGGGATACCTCATAACATTAAAAGTAGGGCTACAGAATCAAAAAATAATAGAAAATAGAATACTGTAAAAAATCACGAATAAAAGGTACAGCTACGCGCTGTTCTCCAAAAATAAACACATTTCCCTTTAATCCTACAAAGGAATAATCTTTTCACCGAAGAATTCGCAGGTAGTTACGTTTCACCGAATATTTATTTCACATAATAAATTTTCCTAATTAATTATTTTTTGAACAGTTATACTCATCGTATAAAGCACATTTTAGCTTACGTTCGTTTAATAAGAGATTAAGAGAAATTAATATTCGGCGAAACGTTACATCTGCGAAAAAATTTCAATGATAGACGCCCTACCAAAACCACAATTATATTTGTCCCTCAACAACCGTTTACCTATCTATCGTATCAAACAGTAGAAACGATCCTACTAACCGGTACAAAGTCAACAAGTAATTTAGAGATAACATTTTAGTTTTTATGGCCGGTTATAAAAAACAATCATAACAAAATGAACAGTAGTATTTTAACTGAAACCAGTGAAACTGCTGAAAACAAAACAAAAACTATAGTGAATTAGTGAATCGTAGTCATTAAATTTGTGATTTTTTTTAATGTTAAATTAATTAATTAATTATTTAAGTATGACTGCGTGCTGCCATTTTTTAATATTCATAAATTATTGAAAATTGTCAAAGATATACTGAGCGGCAAAAAATTTGGCTCTCAAATGTATGCAGAATCGGTAATTTTGTATGAATGGGCCAAATTTTATGCTGCTGAGTATATTAAATGAAAACTATCACAACTTGGTAAAAAATGAGTATCTACTATAATGCAGTGTTTTTAAAACATTTTCAGGACGCGAACCCCCTTAGTTTGAAAAATATTTGGCTACCCCTGGCTACCTCCATCCATACCATATTTACGTTCCACTGCTAGGCACAGGCCTCCTCTCAGAACAAGAGGGCTTGGGCCATAGTTCCCACGCGGTGCGGATACCTCCACTTACAGTAATTTGTATTATCTTACGTTGATATCACAAATATTAAATAATCATACACAACAACGGTGTATTTCAAAGATTTTGCGACCCCCTAAAGGGGCATCCGCAACCCCTTGGGGGTCGCGACCCACAGTTTGAAAAACACTACTCTAATGATACTAATGGTAATTAAACATCAAGTTAAACCGGCCGTGAGTCAAAGTTTTAGTATATCTCGTTTACTTAATATTAAATAGGTTATATTTAATGGTAAAGTCACGAAGCACTTGTGACAGGAGTAGGTACAATACACTCTCCCTTCTGCCAAAGTATGTAGTGGGAAAAATCCATTTTGAATGAGTCAGTTGATTCCCTACTAAATTCATCACTATCACTACTAAATTTTTGTTTAAAATTGTATAGTAGTCTTGCTAAAACTATCCATATTGATATTGACCTTCCACCAAAAATAAGCAAAGCATAGACTTCAATCCCCCATGTCTTTGATGCTTACGTTATACCCCAGTGCTATAAGTCTACATATCGCTCCCTCGATAAATGGCAGAAAAAAAAGTAGTGTAGGTAAAGCTAAAGTCACCTCCCGTCGTAAGTGCTTAGTGGGTAAAGTCCAAGGAATAGGTAACAACAAGTCTCCATCGCGTCACTCGCAAGTATGAAATTGAAAAGCAGCCTTTAGGTACAGTCAGGAAAAACAATCGAAATATAGTTTGGAAGATTCTTTTTATCTATCACTTATTCACCTAACTGGGTATATAATTTTTAATAGTTTTATTATGGACACTCGATCGAAATGCGTATAGACTAGTCTTGAAATCGAAAACGGACAAACGGGACTGTTTTTCTTATATTTTAGAAATTTTCTCAAATTACCTATAAACGCTAAAATTCATCAACAATAGTTAATAAATTCGTATTTTCTTTAACTATAAATATAATTCTGTTAACTGCGGACTTTCTAATGTATGTATGTATTTTTGTGCTGAAATAAATTTTATCCGTGACACTACATTTTGCTATTGCACTGCCTATACGAAACGTATGTACAATTATCCTAAAGAAAAAACTTCGATATCAAGATCGCATAGAGAAAATCTTTTCAAAGTAACCGCTTAGTATTTCCTGAATGGTAACATGTATTGAAAAAATATGTCAATAGTTAAATATTCGTTCATGTCAAATTTATACGACTGTCTCAATGTCATTGTCAGAACTGTCACAACAATTTAAATTCTCTCATATTACGAAATTACTTATACATCGGTTACTATTTTAAAAAATACTGGCTGATTGACAAAATATTTTAAGTATTTTTTCTTCTATACTCAAATAACTTTTTCTTCTTTTTTACAACTGACCAGTATTAAATAAATCAACCACAAAACATAGACTCAACGTGGATATAAAGAGACAATATAAGTCGATGTAAGACATCTGTTCTCTTATCCATTCATGATCCGACTATATTTTGTGGTATACCTGCACCATCATCTAAAACAAACACTACATTCAAAACATGACCCCAATATGCTTTCGATAGTTCCAACACTTATTTGTTGCATTCCTTCATCTATTTCATTAGTCTCCAGGGCTAGCATGGCCGTTTCTTTCAAATACATATTTAATTATCACTGAAGTAAAGACTAAAGAACATGTCCATGCTAGTCTCACACAGGTTATTAGCATCGTTGCAATGCTTTATATTGTCAAACTATTATGTACTCGGATATATTAAAAATAAATTCGAGTAAAAGTGCGTTACATTGGCACTTAAAAATTATGATCCATTCCCAGTCCACCCTCAACGTCCCTAAAACACCTTGTACCCTGGTTTAAAATGACCCAATGACTTTAAATATCTATCCTCAACTTCATCCAACATAAAAATTATGTTCAATCAATTAAAAAAAAACAGATGGCACTAAGAAAAAAAAATACATTCTTCCAAACTCGTACGATACATCAGCTAACGTATCCGAATTGGAATGCAATCGAAATATTTAAATCAACCAATCGTGTTAATGGAAAGGATTCCAAATTCGAAATGTAAAGAGTCGCTTCGCCGGCGCTTCGCTATTGGCTTAGACTTCGGTGCTCTTGCCGACGTGACCCGATTTGGTGTCGGGGACGCCCGAAGCGCTGAGTTTACGGGTTCGACTGGGGAATATTCCGCTGAAGAGGCGACCTGAAAAAGGAACACCAATGTTATTTATTTATTAAATGTATCCCGAAATAGGAGCCCCGCTGAGCGAAGCACAATTGACTTTTAGCGACACTACAAACGATGTCACATTTTGGAATCAATCATAATCTGTATATCTAGTGCCATCCAGGAAGACGCGTGATTTTGTGAAAATTAGCCATTAATGACATTGTAATAAGAACCAAGGCACGCGTCATCGTAAATGACTCTACCTATAATATGCGTTGAAATAACAATACGTACATTAAATTTTACCACGCGTTACGATTAAACGCGAGAGAGGTCCTGGTCACAGTATATATATAAGTTAAAGCAGTATGGAAGCTACGAACAAATCGATCGAAACGAACACACTCACACAGACGCGAGCTCTATACGCCCTCGGAGGGGGTCACGCGACTGCAGTACCGCGAGACCCCCTTAGAGGCCGTATAGAGCACGCGTGTGTGTGAATGTGTTCGTTTCGATCGTTTGTTCGTAGCTTCCATACTGCTTTAACTTATTTATATTTTGGCCTGGTCTACATCCCGTAGCAAAAACACTTTTACAGTTCAGTTTCATTGGTCGACAACTCGGTCGATATACACCGTGCGGTGTCATAAAATCACGTCACACATTTTGTGGGTGGATAAGGCGGTTTCAAGTGTTGAAGTGAGTTAGTTACCTGGCGAGCGGTCAGGCGGGTGTCGCGGCGAGGTGGCGTGTAGAGCAGTGCGACTGCCCTGTTGGAAGGACACCGACATGCCGCTGTCCAGGGAGCCTACGGAACCGCGCCGTTGGAGACGCTCGGCCGCCATCGCCACTGTAATAGAACAAAGCTGTGATATGAAGCTGTACGTAAAAGAGTACAGTGAATGTAATTGAGTGATAATCATTTTGTCTGAACCATTAAGTACTATAATGTTTATATTTCATTTTTGTTTTCTGTTTATATTTCTGTGACTGTGTATTTTTTATTATTTTAGTCATTGCATGTTTTCATTTGACAATGGAATACGTGTGTATTTAATAATTGTCTCTTTGACATGATTTTTCTTATTGACACATTATTATTTATATTGTAAAACTTATGTTTATTTTATTTTATTTGGATCATTGTTTTTGTGAATTCCTTCATTTTGATATTTTATATGGAATGTAATGTAATTTTCACTAAGTAATAAATATATATATGTCGTAAGATAGGACTTAGAGAGCCGGGATTTGACCCAGACATGATCAATGTGGGCATAACAAGTGGGATTCGGGCAGAGAATGAAACAATTTTGAAGAACTAACAAAAGTCCACTAATCGTGGTCAAGATAAAACCAAAACAATACGACACTCATTCACTGAAATCTTAGAATTGCAACTATCATAACGATTCACAATAATCTTAAGGAAAAGCCTAGTTAATAATAAAGAAACGCGTAACAGTTCCTGAGACTGTCGACTCAGGCCAAACTTCTTTTACAAACTGACAATTGACGATCGCTTTTCCCGCGTCCAGATCTCAGGCTCTGTCAAGCGCGCCACGCATGGCAACACTGGCGTTTCGAAAGTGCTATAATGCCAATCCTTAATAAACCACGCATGATAATGGCCATACAAGGACAATACTCATAATTCTACATATATTTTATCTAATCTGCATAGCAAATTATATGTAAGGCAACTCTCTTGAATTCACTCAGAGTGCAAATAAATCTATCTATAAAATCTACATGAAACCCGACTCGTGTTGAAGACACCACACAGACACAGATGTACGAGTGGACGTAGGGCGCTTCCAACTGAAGCAACAGAGGAGGTTCTACGGCTGATATGATGATGATGATGATGAGTATACTGACCGGGGTCATTGATGTCCACGAGCGAGTTACTGAGCACGTTCCGCTTGATGATGCTGGTCGGCGGCGGGTTGTGCGGGTGGCGCGGCGCGGTCGGCGCGGGGCACGACGGCGGCGGGGGCACCACCACACTGCAACCAACACACTATTAGCAGGCGAAGCCGCGGACAAAAGCTAGTAACATATACTCGTGCGGCCCATTGTGCAATAGAATGTACGCAATACGTTCAAGGGAATTAGGAATCTATGACAATGTAACGAAGCAAAAATTCTTTTGTTTTTCTATTGTTTTACACTCTGACAGTTTGACTGCAGTTTGACTTTATTCTCGAAACAATTAGATTATAATTGCTTTGTAATTTTTTTTCTAAATATTTATATGGTGGTGTTCAGGAGGATATACGACAGGTTATCTGTGGTGACCACTAGGACACAGTATACATAAGCTAAAGCAGTATGGAAGCTACGAACAAATCGATCGAAACGAAAACACTCACACAGACGCGCGCTCTACACGGCCTCTAAGGGGGTCTCGCGATACTCATCATCATCATCAGCCTATGTTCGTCGACTGCTGAACCCATATGGCTCGCCACTGAGCGCGATCGTCGGCCACTCTCATCCAGCTCTTGCCAGCCACCCTGCGAAGATCATCGCTCCACCGAGTCTGAGGAAACCTACGCTACGTTTTCCGATCCGTGGTCTCCATTCAAGAACTCTTCTACCTCAACGGTTATTGGTTCTTTGGGTACGATAATGCTTTAGCTTATATATATACTGTGACTAGGATGACAAGGGTTCAATTATCAATGATGACGTACCCGTGCACATGTACGTGGTCCATGCATTGTTGGTGGTCGAGATCAACATCCGCTACGCCGCTGTCGCGGTTCTCCATCACTGAAAAAAAAAACTGAGTTCAATGTTCACCAACAAGATAAAAACGTTGTACATAAGAATGTGCGAAATATGCAACTATGACATGAACTTTTAGGTACCTAGATTAAATGTATTAACCTATCCCGAAATAGGAGCCCCGCTGAGCGAAGCACGATTGATATTGACAATTTGTGTATGTGCTGATCAGCTTATTACTTATTAATTAATCTCCTTGTATTATATATTGTACGTCCGAGAAGGGCAAACTGTTGAGACTTATATTAAGCTACCATCATTGTAAAAACACAGTTATACAATAAATTTTATTATTATTATTATTATTGACTTTCTCACATTGGCGTGACTAGCGCATTACAATTTTGTTCGCAAAATTTTTTGGCCTTTGAGGCATTTTTCTCTACGCGGACGGAGTCACAGGAATATTGATGTCTTCGATACTTCACACAGAATTAAATTTGGACTGTATACTTAGGAAATGCAATTTATCAAATGACTTCTTAGGTTCGCCACATACACTTGGAATTCCGTTTCGGAATTTCGATTCAAAAATCCGATTCGGGATTGTAAAGGCAGTAAATCTATGGACCTACCTCATACGGACAGTAGTTTTCCGTTCGAACTTTTCACCTTTGTTCAGAATTGAAATAAACGTATTTGTGTGATGTATCGAAATCCCGAAACAGAATTCCGATAATACAGACATGGAAATACCGACCCTGTTTCTCATATACACGCCCATAGAAGCTCCTGTCAGTTTCTATGGACGCCCATAGAAACTGACAGTACACAAAAAACAGGGCCGGTATTTCGATGTCGGTGTTATCCGGGGCGGGGAAGACTGTCACCCCATGTAGCGGCTCTTACAGCGTTCACTGTAAACCCATTTTCCTTCTGTCCATTAGACACTAGTAGACTATAGCCTTATTACTCACCGTTTCTGTTGTTGCTGTTGTTCCTCCCCTTTCCACGGTTCAGCTCTCCCTCGATCCTCATGGACTCCATATCGTCCATCTCTGCGACACTCTCGCGCAGATCTTCGGCGAACTTGCATCGGTCGTGCTCGTTGCGCGCGTTGAACGTGGCCAGACGGCGGCCGTCAACACGCCGCGAGATGCGAATGCCGAACGGGTAGTCTGGTGGGACGTCGTCATCAGTATCATTATCGTCATCATCATCATCAATATCCTCATCAACATCATCTCCACAATTTTAAAGTCAAGTCAAAATATATTTATTAAATTTTTTGGATTTTTATTTTAAACTGGGTTCTCCAGAATAAATAAATAATTACATCATCAACATCATCACCATCATCAATATCGTCATCATCATCGACATCATCACCACCTTTTAAAATGTATGTTATTTAAAATGTATAGCCGTTTGTTTTCCAGAATAAATAAATATATAAATCATCATCCTCACCATCATCAATCATCATCATCATCATCATCATTTGTCAACCTGATTGCTAAGCTAATACCAACCCAGACTAATGAAGCTAGCGATTGTGGGTTCGATCCCCGTGACGGCAAATATTTGTATGATGAATATGAATGTTAGTATAGACACAGTTATAATATAAGCTAAAGCTCTACACGGCCTCTAAGGGGGTTTCGCGACTGCAGTACCACGAGACCCCCTTAAAGGCCATGTAGAGCGCGCGTCTGTGTGAGTGTGTTCGTTTCGATCGATTTGTTCGTAGCTTCCATACTGCTTTAACTTATAATATACTGTGGTAGAGAACCCTAGATATTAAGGTTGCGGTGTACTCACGTGGCACCGAGAACAGGTTGACGATCATGCCGCAGAGCGGGAAAGACTGCCGGAAGGTGTAAGTGACCGAGGACTTCTTCTTGCTGAAGATCTTCGTTATCACCAGCAGGTCATTGAAGAGGAACACCTGGGGGTCAATGTTCTAGGGTTAATATCTAGCGACGTACGTCGTATAACCACTGATGCAAAAAGAGGGGTGTTATTATAAGTTTGACGCCAATGTTTGTCTGTATGTCCGTGTTCTTCTGTCGTGGCTCTTAGTTCTTGTGGTAGTTATATATTTCACACGAACACACAAGCTGAAACATGGATGTACAGATAAACCAGAAAAATAGACCAGCGCTGGGAATCGAACCCAGGTTCTCAGCAATCTTTGCTGCGTGCTAATCCCCTACACCACCGCTGGATAGGAGACTAGACACGATGTTCTCCTATGCACCAACATTTCAACTTGCATTCTTTTCAGTCACTTTAGCAGCGACACTAACATCATCTATAATACTAGTTTCTCATCGAGATACATCAAACACTCCCATCGGAACTATCCGCTCACCAGGCTAACAAAAATTTGAAGTTGAAATAAAAAATACAAAAAGACTCCCGAAAAGTAATCTTGTGGTGGTTCTTAGGTTGTTCTTCTTGGAAGGTGAAGTGGACTGACCTCTCTCTGGTGTACACCAGGACGCTCCTTCTTGTGTATATCTGGTATTTCGTAGAGACGGCAGTAGCAGACGAGGCGGCGGTGGGGCAAAGCGAGATGCGGCTTCTTGCCTACTATGGTTGCTTGCACCTTCATCACCTGAGAACAGACGGTGTATAGCATTATTTGTATTAAAAAAATACAATCGAATTGGGGATGTCTATTTTTTTGCAATGTGCAGTAAATCGAAAACCATTTCGAGATAAATGCTTTTTAACTCGGTTTCTGTAGTTATTTAATTTTAATATAACGTAATGAATTTATAATTTAACAAATAAGCAATGACCTTCATTTGACATTGGTGTAAATTACGTGACCGGTCCAAATCGTACTTTATTATGTGTGGTTAGAATTCTTCACAAATTACGCATGGATTGTACTTCGGAGTTTGATTTAGACCGGCCGGCAATACGTCTGGCACTGACAGTGCCGGTAAAGTGTCAATACTGTCAATGTCATTCTTGCTTGTTTTGCGACGAATATTGTATTGAGATTGAGATGAATCAAGTAAAATACCCTGACTGTGTTTATACCGGATTCTGATAAGCTTCTCTGAATGAATTGTACCTTTCTTTAACCCGGACGCCGATCATTCTGCACTTACGACAACCTACGCATCCCTTTGAAAACAACTTGGCTTGGACCCGGATACCGACCTTTCTGCACTTACGACAACCAACGCTTCCCTTTGAAAACTACTTGGCTTGGCCCTGGACACCGATCTTTCTGCACATGCGATAACCTACGCTTCCCTTGGAAAACTACTTGGCTTGGCACCGGACACCGATCATTCTGCACTTACGACAACCTATGCTTCTCTTTGAAAACAAATAAGAAAATACATATGCTCTGGGTTAATTATGAACAGGACTATATAGATGAGCTTGTCAAAAAGTCCATAGACTTCTGGGAGAAATACATATTTCCAAAACTATTGGCAAGTGCTCTATCCTAGATTAAGTGAAAGCCTGTTCTGTTATATTAATAAAACAGGGACAAAGTATCCTAAAAAGTATGTTCTATTTTCATTTTGCTGGAATAAATAGCCTCTCCAAAAGTTATTCTTAATATTACTTTTTTCATAGCTTAACTGAAACCTAATAGGATCACCTATTAAGGGACAATTTCACCCTTCTACAGTCAAATCCACTGGATCGTAACCTATTGTGAAAGGAACCTATTCAATGAAAATATCAGTGACATTGCATTGCTTGACAAAGAAAAATCAACATGACTCTTACTTTGAAAATGTTCTATGATGGGTCAGACAACAAAAGGTTCGACTGTAGACAGGGAAACTGAATTACGTCCCGCCTTAGCCTTCTAAACCTAACCTATCCGAGTCGCTTCTGTTCCGAACCGTCTTGCTCACTCGTATTATCATTAAATCTTTGAACATTATAGTTAAAAATGTATGACTTTTGTGATTATAGAATTTAATATTATGTGCCATAAATATTAGAGCTAATAAGCATATAAGCATTATACTGCACAAAAATTATGACTAGTGATGTTTATAAATTATATGGATATTGATTTCTGACCATCGAAATTCGGAACAAAAAATGTATGGGAAATTGGGAAACAAAGGGA
Organism: Choristoneura rosaceana; assembly: GCA_037349165.1. Classification (NCBI taxonomy): domain Eukaryota; kingdom Metazoa; phylum Arthropoda; class Insecta; order Lepidoptera; family Tortricidae; genus Choristoneura; species Choristoneura rosaceana. The sequence continues at coordinate 6,503,633 of JAZBNJ010000013.1, forward strand.
TCCCTATTTTTTTTAACACAGATTTATGGAATGTCAACATGACATTTGCAACAATAAGTTTCCACTCTGGTATGCGATTGATTGTGCATTAAATATTTGTTTCTCTTGCCCCGACACGGGAATCGAATCAGGGTCTCTAACCGCTTTTAGGCCATCTGGTCATCAAAATGCTATGCCTGAAAAAAGTTAACTAGACAAGGTGATACTGAAGAAAATATAATGTGAGTAGTTTCAAGATTGAAAGTTCAATAAAACTATTTTGGCTGTTTATTCACTTTTTATTATTTCAGTTTTTTCCTTCGTGTCCACTTTACACTGAACAGCATCATTTATTGAATTTATCCAACTAGAAACTATTTTGCGAGAATGAACTTCAGATGGTTTTGAGAGTACATTATCTTGCAGAAAAAGTCTTCGGAGTTCTGATGTTTCATGCTGTAAAAATAATTTGTGATTAAAATAGGTAAAGAATGGTCAACATGTTTTGAAGACCTTGGGGGAGAGTATTGATAGGGATGTTTTTAGAAATTTAAATTAACTGAGATTGAGGATACAACTACCTATAAAAAAAAGCTCTTTAGTTAGCACTTTGCTAAGATAACAATTTCAAAATCATACCTGTGATGATCCCGGGATTTCAACACCTGTTGCAGGTATATTACTAATACTGCTTGACCCAAATGCCACGGAGGCTTGCTGTAGATTTTAGTTTGGGCCATCCTTTCATTAACTTCCAGTATTGGTAATTTTCTAAATCTTTATCCAGCTATAAAAAAAAAAACTAAATTATAAATAGATTCATGGTACAGAAGCTTAATAGGATGAAAACTAAATTACATGGGTACTTAGAAAACTGCATTATTTACTTTACCTCTTTATAATATTGGTATAGAAATGTAAACTGAACCCAATCTAAAACAATTAATTATAAACCGCCCCTGTGGCATGGACCCAGAGATGCTATATTATGTTATGCGAGAAAACTGCCAGCATAAGTACATTATTCTAATTTTTATTATTAACATAATACTATACCATTTTCTAAAGTTGGTATTTTGTGACTCATATAGGTACAAAATCTTTAATTAAGTATGTAATACCTGGAATTCTCGGCCCTTTTTACTGCACTCCAACACAAATCAAACATGAGTCAAGTTTCATGTATGATAGTGCATCTTTTATAAATACGACAATAGTAAAGTTATATTCGCAGGTTAGGTAAGTGTATAAGTAAAATAAAATACTTACATTTAGATGATCTTCACAGCAATAATACTGGCGTTTTGAATCGACATCGATATCTAATTTATAACACCCATAGCCTTTTCAAGTTCTTGTTTACGTGCACAAAAACTTTTTTGCTATTACAACTAGTGTTATTCATCTCGGTATCCAGAGGCAAGCAAAATTCAACGAATGCTTATACGAATGGTTATTCGTCGTTAGGTTCAGTCCAAGGTACTAGCACAGGTCGACGAGTATAATATTAGGGTAATCGAAATCCAGGGAAAAGCAGTTCAGCGCGTTATACGATAAATTACGAGGATGGAACGGATTGACATTGACAATAGTGAAAGTTGGTTGACACTAAGTTTGACCACAGATAAAGAATAAATAAAAAGGGGGTGCCACATATGGCAAAGTCATGAACCAATCAACTATGTGGTAGCACTTTATCAAACTGTGACGTCATCAACCAAAATAGTTTCAATAATTAATTTTGGTAAAAGTAGTGAACTAAATGAAAAAATATTGAAATTAGTTTCTTATAATTGACTATTCTATACAAAAAAAATATAAAAACCATGGGTAATTTTTTTAGACATCCCCAATTGATAACATATTTCACACGAAAACACAAGCTGAAACATGGATGCACAGAAAAACCAGAAAAATAGACCAGCGCTGGGAATCGAACCCAAGTCCTCAGCAATACGTGCTGCGTGCTATTCCCCTACACCACCGCTGGAAAGGAGACTAGACACGAATTTCTCTTATGCACCAACTTTTCAACTTGCATTCTTTTCATAGTCACTTTAGCAGCGACACTAACGCCATATATGTTACTAGTTTCTCATCGAGATACATTAAACACTCCCTTCGGAACTATCCGCTCACCTCACAAGAGATGTCGCTATTAAGCAATCAAATTAAGATAACTTTTTTTAAAATTTTTGTTACTTTTACGGTCATTCCGTGAAAGTCCTTACATTCTAAATATTATTTCACGGCAAAAAGACTCCAAAAAGTAATCGAATTGATAAACTCCTTTTTTGAAGTCGGTTAAAAATTACAAGTTATTTCGGACATTCCTTTGACGACCTTAGACTAAAGATTAGTGACCCTAACAGTAACTCTCACGATCACGTCGCCAATCCAACTAATTAATGGAAGATCTACTTCGCGCGATGTGGCCCGCCTATTGCCACTTCCACTTGCATATTTTTCCAGCTATACCGACTTCGACGAATTTCCGTATTCCAAATTCTGTCGCGCAAAGAAACTCCCAAGCGTACCATAACTGGTTGCGTTCCATAGCTGGTTGCGTGACTTTGAGCCTCTCCAAGAGACCAACAGTCACGGACCACGTCTCAGACCCATGGGACATCATTGGCAACACACACTGGTTGAAGACTAGCTCGAAGTTACTTTAAGGCGCGGCCATATGCAGTCGCTCGATGCTCGTTTCCAGCGATAAATCTGGTCGCACGTATGGCCTCACTTTTATGAACTAAAAGAATTTCCTTGCTCACCCGCGACCTTGCGATAGCTAAGCCTATGCAAAATATGCATGTTCATACAGTTCCTCCACCTCCACACTATAAGAACACACACAAATTACACAAACCCATCTATCAGCACCACCATATCACATTGACGCGTTTCGATCTCAACCAGAGCTGATCTTCAGAGTAACACAACCGTACACCTTGCTACCAGTTGGGTACATGCTGCCTGTTGTACAAAGTCTAGACTTTACGCACTTTAACGTTTTTTTTATGATGGAGATGTTGATTATTTATTTACAGAGCTCTATACCTGTGTGACATGATCGCTGCCGGGTCGGAACTCGCTGGACTTGACCCTCTCATAGATCCCGGCGAGCATGTCGCGGTCGATGTCGCCGCAGTCGTCGATGCCGCGCAGGTTGCGTACGAAGTCGTCCAGCGACATGCGCGCCTCCGGCTTCAGGTTTGGCGTGTGTAGATCAGTGTTTAGCATGATGATAGCGAACGCAAGCACGAATATCTGTGAAACAATACGAGGTTTTAAGGTTCTGTTTTGAAATCTAGAGCGGTTCCGCACTACATCCTATTCGAATCTGGTCCGTTTCCGTGAAATACGAATCGTAATAGTCGTAAAACTAATATCTATGGTAGTTTACGCTCTACATTCAAAATACAAATAGCTCTACGGCTGCTCCGGACCGTATTTTCACGGAATCGAATAGGATTCGAGTCATCGTAGTGCCAAAAAGCTTTTAAAACACCGCACACACCCACACAACCGATGCAAAGTTGAGGTATATTAGGAGAGGCTTATGCCTAACAGGTGGACGTCCTAATGGATCCGCCTCTGGTCCTTAGTGGATGATAAGATAAAAAAGTGGAGTGTTTATCTTTGCTCGCTTCTCTGATTTATAAGGAGTTTGTGCGTAAGCACAGTCGGGCTTGGGTAGCCCGCGGCACAAGTACAGCCGTGACCGTGACAAGTGAGATCTAGCGATATTGGGGCGGATGCACACGGGAAGCGTGGCAAGCGTAAGGCCAGCCTCACACAGCCGGAATAGCTCTCTGAATTCATAATATGAATTCAGAATGCACAGAAATGCATACAATAGAGATAAAAGTAAAAAAACGCTTTATGTTAGCCCTGAAAACAAGATTAATTTTCGATTAAAGTTAGATATTTTGTTGCTTTAAAACAAATAAAAAGTTGGTTGATTGAGTTGGCGAACAAATAGCGAGTTATGACGTCATAAGTTTCTATGGGAGAATTGTGTTTTGACAGCTCATAAAAAGTACGTCAGTTGATTGGTGGTGTCATCATCCCTATTCAGAGAGCTATTCCGGCTGTGTGAGGCCGAGGTTAAGCGTCCATATGCGCGCGCGACTATCCCATCATGCGCAACCCTTTACTTCCATACCGCCGGCTGTATTATTGTAACAAAAGCTTCACTAGGTTCGCAACCGACCGTGTCCTGTGTGCGCAGGCGCTGCACGAAGTCCGTGTTACAGACGCAGTAGCGGCGCGCGAACGCTTCGACCAGCCGCTCGATCTTCTGCGCCTCGCCTGGCAAGCGGAAGTGCGCCTGGTACCGGCGCAGCGCCACGTCCACAGCCATGCCGGACAGGTCCAGCTCGTTAACGAAGCATCTGACAAAAATAATGGATCATTTTTAGGGTTCCGTAGCCTGGAAAAAAAACTAAGCTACTAAACTAAACGTAGACAGGAAAAAAATGGCAAAAACGGAACCGTCTTAGTTTCGCTATGTCTGTCGGTCTGTCGATTCGCGGCTAGATCGGTTTGTGTAATTTGTTTGTGTTCTTACAGTGTGGAGGTAGAGGAACTGCATGAACACGCATATTTTGCATAAGCTTAGCCATCGTAAGGTCACGGGTGAGCAAGGAAATTCTTTTAGTTCACTAAACTTTGTTTTCACGCCCGTAATAACAGACTTCGAAAGCCACACTTAACCTCGCGCAACAGTGGCGCCATCTAGTAAGACAAAAAACGATAGCCCTCATAACGCAAAAAAACAGTTGCAAGATTTCATCCGAACAAACAAAACAATTACAAACCTTGCAACTTAAATGAGACTGGCATAGTACCAGGCAGAGGCGTGACGATGAAGATGCCTTTACTCGGTAGTACATTTGAATGTGAGCTGATTCTTCTTCTCGTTTAAAATATGGCTTCTGTCTTAATTAATATGACAATTTCGCCAGTGTCTAAGTATTCTCTTTCGAGAGGCAACGTTGTACGGTGATTGTAGTTTTTGTAACTTGATAGTAAAATTCCAGAAACCACGTGGAGACAACTTGCACATTAAAAAATGTCAGACACGAGAGCAATATAGAATTTTGTGATCACTGTTCACTGTTAAGGTTAATCGCCGCATAAAACAATCAAAATAAAACAAAATTATACTTCAACTAGCCAAAGAAACGGATATAGCAAAATTAAATATTGTCTACATCCGTCACGTTCGAATGTCACAAATCGAATCAGAATAATGTGAGCTGATTTGATTGATGATTGACCAAAGGAGACGCAACTCACTCTAGCACAGCCATGTTGAACTGGTTCTGCAGATTCCCCAGGTATTCTCCGATCATCTGTTTGCTGAGCCCCTTCCTGGTTATGAGGAAGCGGGCAACGCCGCGCGGAGAGTTCTCCAGAAAGCCCCGGGAGATCAGGTACGCGATGCCGCGCTCGGGCTTCTTGTTGAACAGGTTCAATCCCACGCGGTATTGCCGCTTGCGGACTGTTTCTGACACCTGAAAAAAATAATAGACGAAAGTTAAAATATATACTACGTAGTACTAGCGGTTCTCTACCGTTTTCCCAAATTTCAAATGGCATAATGAATCGTTTTCCATAATTTGCATTTGTCATAATTTATGACTCATAAAGTAATTTTATTCATTTCTGAAAAAGTATTTTCTTCAGAATTGATATTAAACTAACCTAACTTTTTTTTTATTCGACTGGAACGCAAACGAGCAAGTGGATCTCCTGGTGGTAAGATATACCCACCGCCCATAAACATCTGCAACACCAGGGGTATTGCAGATGCGTTGCCAACCTAGAAGCCTAAGTTGGAATACCTCAAGTGCCAGTAATTTGACCGGTTGTCTTACTCTCCGCGTCGAAACACAACAGTGTAAGGACTGCTGCTCTACGGCAGGATTAGCGAGCAAGATGGTGGTAGCAACGGGGGGACCTTGCACAAGGTCCTACCACCTGCTTTATTTTAATAAAGCGTTTTCTTACTGGAGTCGTGCCTTCGAATTATTTTTTAATGGCGTCCACCTCCCCTATACCCGGAGCATCCCCGCCCCTTCACAAGAGACGAGACGTTTTCTTACTGGAGTCGTGCCTTCGAATTATTTTTTAATGGCGTCCACCTCCCCTATACCCGGAACATCCCCGCCCCTTCACAAGAGACGAGAAGACTCGATCTTCCAGCAGCAGTTCCCTCGTACCTTGAGCGTGGCGTGGGGCGGATGGTCGAGCGGCGGGCGGCAGCAGGCGGCCGGCGGCGGCGCCTCGTAGTACGGCGGCGCGTCCTGCCGTTTCCACACGCCGTAGCCGCCGGCCGGGTCGTAGATCGTGCCGGACGCCGTCCGCTGGTGCCGCTGGAAGGACCAATACCCCGAGCATCCCCGCCCCTTCACAACTGACGAGAAGACTCGATCTTCCAGCAGTTCCCTCGTACCTTGAGCGTGGCGTGGGGCGGATGGTCGAGCGGCGGGCGGCAGCAGGCGGCCGGCGGCGGCGCCTCGTAGTACGGCGGCGCGTCCTGCCGTTTCCACACGCCGTAGCTGCCGGCCGGGTCGTAGATCGTGCCGGACGCCGTCCGCTGGTGCTGCTGGAAGTGCTGCTCTTGGATGTGGACGTGGGGTTCCTGGAAACACGAATTGCAAGTTTTAGGGAGTTTCACTTGATGGGGCTGTTTCACCATCCATTGATTGGCAAAAATTCATCATACACAAAATTTATCTTTATCTTTTGGTGAAAAAAATATTTTTCACTTCTCATGCCAGTAAAGTTGGTGTTTATGCTGGATCTAGACGAAATAAAATGACTTTTTAAGCACTAGTGCATGAAATAAAATCTTCGTCTAAGACCAAAGTAATCAGGTGTCAACAGCCACAAACAAAGAAGTTTATATTATTTTTTTCATAATTTTAAATTTATATAAAATTAAAAATCGATCGAAATAAATCAATAAAACCAAAAGATTATAATTATATAGTAATGCATGAAAAATAAAATATACCTACATAGTAAGTGAACAATTGTTTACACTGTTGCTATTTCACTTCCTCGCCATCTAAGTGAAAAGCAGAGTGTAAAACTCGAGCATTAAACCCATTTTCCCCTCGACGTGTCTATCCACCCTCGCCGTACCAGCTTGGGTGACTATATAAACGCCTCGGATAAAATGGCTTATTTTATGCTCTTGTACAATCTACTATTGCATTTTGTATCTTACCGGTGCCCTCGGCTGGTATGGCTGATGGTAGTGATGCCGGTGTTCCTGTGACGACGATGACGATGACGACTGCACAGAGGACATCGACCCGCCGCGGACCACCGCGCCGCCGCACTCCGCGCGCCGCAGCGACACCGGGCTCTCCGCACTGGGAAGAGTTCAACGTTAGTCGGGTACTGTCATTGGGTTGGAGAGAAAGGGATAGGACTACGTGACATTGGATGTGGTTGAGTTGGATGGACACGAATTATTTTAATTCAGGGTTGAGGGTGGGGGGAGCAAAGTTATCGACATAGCCCGCCGCATTAGCACGCTGGAGTGGCAATGGGCCGGTCATACCCGAAGAACCGATAACCGTTGGGGTAGACGAGTTCTTGAGTGGAGACCACGGATCGGCAAACGTAGCGTAGGACGTCCTCAGACTCGGTGGTGGGATGATCTTCGCAGGGTGGCTAGCAAGAGCTGGATGAGAGTGGCCGAGGATCGTGCTCAGTGGCGTGCCATGGGAGAGGCCTGTGTCCAGCAGTGGACGTCTTTCGGCTGACATGATGATGAGGGTTTCTTGACAGATGACGTTAGTATCGTCAGCACCAACTATCATGTCACAAGCCCTTATTGTAACCCCGCAGACTACAAAATTTTTGTCAGCTGATAGTTTAAGTAGTTAAAAAACACATGCTTTCTAATCTAACCTGCTTCTCCTTCCTGCCTCTGCCTCAAACTTTGCATTGAACCTAAGCACTAAACTGAGGTTAACTGAGCTATACTTTACTTTACTCTTTACTGCTTTGACACTAACTTGACAGAAATTTTAAAAGAGTTAAGTATGTTAGAATTGTCTAATGTATCACACACAATTTAAAGCGGTCAGAAACTTCATTTATGCCAGAAGTTGAAAGTCCTTTTCAAAGTCAAAAATAAGCAGAATATAGAAATATCAACTGAACTTTATGACGATTTAACATAACTTCAAAAACAAGCGCCAAATGGATACCAGGATCACGGAGGAGTGCTGTATGGGGGATCAAGTCAATGGATAGGTCATGGGGACACTTATAGCATATACTACATTTCAAGTAAATAAATTATGCGACAAATTCAGTCCACCCGCCACTACTAATGTAAGCAAAGGTTATTTTATTTATTCACTTAAGTGTTTCGTGATTTTGTATTTTTGACCCTTATGCGGCAAGAGTTCAGGTGACTCTTCAAAGTTAATTTCACCAGGATGCCAATGCCCAGTTATTGGCGTGCATTGCGTCAATTCTAGGGCAGGTTGTTGGTAGTTGACGCCGCAGTATCGCACAACCAGCAATATACTCGAGTCCAGAATTAGGCGAACCAACTTGACAGTTCATTACACACAAATGTTGCCACAGTTACACCAGTACTGTAATATCGATAAAAAAAACTTAATATTGATATTAGAAAAAACTCAATACGAAATATTAATTAAATAAATCTTTTATTTGAAAGATTTAGAAAAAAATTTGAACATCGGGATCGGGAAGGACGCCATCCGCCATTTTGTTTTATTGTCATTGGACTTACTGCCATCGGCTTGCTTGGAACTATTACCGTTATTGCGAAATTTTCGTTATTATTTGTTATTATATTACCCTTTTTGTCGTTTTCAGGCCTAAAGCTATAAAAATAAAGTCCAAAACCGACAAATACATAAGGTTATATCGACAAATTTGTATTGACATATTCCTACGCCTATTTTTTGTTGCTATGTCTGGTAACATTTTCATTTGTCAATCTAGTTCGCCTAATTTCGGACTCAAGTGTAGTGCTTAGCTCACTTAACTACAGCACTACAGGCTGCCATATATAAACATTGCCATTTGTGTGAACATGTTAAGCAGATACGCGGTCACAAAAGCATGAATTTACTTGAGTGTAATACTGCTGGTGCGTTTAGGCACGTCTGGGGGGAACCTGCGCGCGTTGGCCGCCTGGATCGCAGCCAGCTGTTGCTGCTGACGCGCCGTCGGCGAAGACAGCGGTTTCCCGCCCGACGACAGCAGGTTCCCGTAGATAGGACCTGGAATAGGGATGATGACGCCATTAAAAAATAATTCGAAGAAACTTAAACCTCTGGAAACTCTGAAATTGTCAGCAGTTAATTTATCAGTAAATGTTGTATAAATAGGGATGATGACGCCATTAAAAAATAATTCGACGGCACAACTCCAGTAAACGCTTTATTTTAGCCCTGAGAACCAGATTAATTTTCGATTTACTGTAAAATTAGATTTTTTGTTGCTTTAAAACAAATAAATAGTTGGTTGATTGAGTTGCCGGAAAGTGACGTCATAATTCGCTATTGCCATTGAAACTCTATGGAGAATTGTGTTTTGACAGCTCATAAAAAGGACGTCAGGTGATTGGTGGTGTCAACATATTATTACATTTTTAAATAGAAAATGGAAATCATTTATTTGTGACAAAGTTATAAAGTAGCATAGCAGAACAAAAAAGATATTCAAAATTTAAGAAAGTTGTATGTCACGAAATGGTCCCCAATCAGAGAAAATTGCCGGTCTTGCGAACGGCGCTTTTCTTTCTTAGGGACCATCTGTTTCAATGTAAGTTTTTTCTTGACGGTACTTAAAACGGTTTTCTGACATTCAGTACAAATGGAAAATGATCACATGTATTGTATTGACTGTTTTGAATTGGGACTGAAATTAATACAAAAAAACAATCTTAATTTGATTGCTTAGTAACGATATCTCTTGTCCGGGTGAGCGGGTAGTCCCGATGGAGTACCGAAAGTTTCTCGATGAGGGCTACGGCATAGATGTCGCTAGTGTCGCTGCTTAAGTGGAATATGCAATGGCACTGGTTTGAACTTATCTTTATCAATCATTTCACCGGAAAACTGACGTATTTTTAATAACTAAATAAATTGTAAACAGATAACACCGGTTACTTAAACACGGGTATTCCTAGAAGAATAAAATAATGTCAACATTTCTTTAACGTTTTTAAGCAGTAAATAACGTAGACAATAACAAGTTCAAACGGCGGACGGTTGACTGACATTGATATCTTTTACAATATTGGTTTTAGCATTAGGTTTTTAATTGTAATGTGAAAAAGGGCGTACATCTTAATATTCACTCTATTAGTTACTAGGTATAATAGAGTTCAACAAGATAACCATTTAATAATTTCTAAATAAAATATAGTTTCGACGAGAAAAAAAAATTGAATAACACAAATTACATAATTATTGAATCAGGCGTTACTTTGCGGAGGTCCATATCAATGAACTAAAAGAATTTCCTTGCTCACCCGCGACCTTACGATAGCTAAGCTTATGCAAAACATGCGTATTCATGCAGTTCCTGCACCTCCACACTGTAAAAACACACACTAATTACACAAACCTATCTATCATCACCACCACATCACACTGACGCGTTTCGAACTCCACCAGAGCTCATCTTCAGAGTAACACAACCGTACACCATGCTACCAGTTGTTAGACAATAATTATTATTATTATTGCATAATTTGCATAGACTTAGCTATCTTAAGGTCGCGGGCGAGCAATGAAATTATTTTAGTTCATTTTACAATATTGGTTTTAGCATTAGGTTTTTAATTGTAATGTGAAAAAGGGCGTACATCTTAATATCCCCTCTATTCCTTATCTTATCTTATCTTACATTTAGGGGTCCTTGCGGATACACTTCGACCCGTACTTCTACTCCTCCACACTCCTTCGCACTTACTCCATTGCTTTTACCACCTCTTCCATAAATTTTATGATTTGACGTAGCGGTAGTGCTTTAAAGTCTCCTGGCGCGGGGTATCCGACGCCAAAGAGTCTCATTCTTAATCTGGCGAGGGCGTCACATTCTCACATAATGTGTTCCATTTTTTCTATTCTACTCTATTCCTTACTACGTATAATAGAGTTCTACAAAATAACCATTTAATGATTTCTAAAAAAAAAATATAGTTTCGACGAGAAAAAAAATTGAATGACACAAATTACGTCATTACATTAGGTACGCATTGCGAAAATTATGAGACAATATTAATATTTACAGGAAAGTCATAACAATAGAAAACCCATAAGATAAGCCAATAATGGGGTCAGCAAACACTGAAAATTTTCCCGACATTGATTGATCGCTGCGCTGTGAGCTCAATTGTAAACATAAAACTTTCAAATTAACTCCGCCAAAATCTTCAACTTTCTGCTTGTTCATAAATATTACTTTATTTTCTTCACTTTTAAATAAATCACATTTTAGAGTAAATTTTGCTGTGTTGGGTGCTTGATTTTATTTTGAAGAAATATACATCTAGTCTATTCTAACATGTGGTGACATGGTGAAGAGTTGTGTTGCTCTGAAGATGAGCTCTGGTTGAGTTCGAAACGCGTCAGTGTGATGTGGTGCTGATGACAAATGGGTTTGTGTGATATGTGTGCGTTCGTACAGTGTGGAGGCGGAGGAACTGCATGAACACACATTTTTAGCATTACCGTAGCTATCACAAGGTCGCGGGTGAGCAAAGTAATTGTTTCAGTTCATTCAATCAGTGAAGTTGATATAAAGTTAGGACTTACGAGGGTATTACAATATAAATTACCAACCTGAGTTGTTCATCAGCTGATGATTGTGTAGAGATTCATTGTGTGACGACGACGTCGATATATTGGTGACCGACCCACTCACTGAGCAACTGCATACCTGAAACATAAAAGAAAGAGACGTTAATTTTTTTTGTAGGTGGAAGGACCTAGTGCAAGGTCCGCCCGGATTGCTACGACTATCTTGCTCGCTAATCCTGCCGTGAAATAGCAGTGCTTGCACTGTTGTGTTTCGGCGTGGAGAGTAAGACAGCCGGTGAAATTACTGGCACTTGAGGTATCCCAGCTTAGACCTCTAAGTGGGCAACGCATCTGCAATCCTCCTGGTGTTGCAGGTGTCTATGGGCGGTGGTAATCTCTTACCATCAGAAGACCCACTTGCTCGTTTGCCATCCAGTTGAATAAACGTCTACTTTTAATATAATACAGTCTTCCCCAGGGATCTCTACGACGATCGGTGTTGCTACAATGTTTTTAACCTTTGCGATTCAACTCTGAGTTTACTTACTTATATGATTTCACTAGGGGGGTTACTACGAAATTCGAAAATCGAAGTTCGTATCGTACCATTCCTCTCACTCTCGTATTAACAAGTATAAGCGTGAGCAGGACGGCAAGACACGAACTTGGCTTTTCTAATTTCGTGGTAGCTTCTCAGGGACTTCATCATAACTATGCCTAATGTCCCAGAGCACAGGTCTCCTCTCGGAATGAGAAATTACCTCATCATTTCGATCACATTGCAGCTATCGTGGACACGAGACTACGTTTACTCAATTTTAATTGTACGGATCTCTTTATCGTATTTCCTTAAAATATAATAAAATATAGTAATATCATACCTACCTACCTAACATAAATAATACACATTTGAAAATATTTTATTCAGATACTAATTAATTAACAGCCGTGTTTATTTTATGAGTCTATTAAATTACTCTCATAGGTAATATAAGCAATTAATTTGTCTTGTAACTACTTCTTTATATCACTTATTAATCATCCTTATTTCCTTACTAATATTATAAATGTGGAATTGACTGTTTTTGTTCCGTTTTCACACCTCAACTACTACATCGATAGGAACGCAATTTTTATAAAAAAAAAAAAAAATGTTTTCCCGAGGGCGCACGCTAAATTAATTCTTCGCAAGCAAAGTCGCGGGCAACAGCTGGTTAACATAACATACAAGATATTTCTCTATAATAAGTATGATTGCATTACATACATGATATTTCCCGGTACGCCCAAACCACACTCTGATTCGCTTCCCTTTCCTTGATGGCAACCAGACTTTATTCTTCACTATGCTTTTCAAAACTTCTTTCGTTTTATGCCGCTCCATTAACATTTTCAAACACTTAAAATACCATCAGAAATAAGTTCAAAAAATGAGGCTATGAAACTATCTGCACATTTAAAAATTTAAATTGAATAGAAAATGTCACTTGGAAATTTAAAAGCAGCAGCTTCACGTTAAGTAAAATGGAATTTAATCGTTCAATTAAAACTGGTTCGTTATCAGAAAAACGTCTGCTGATCTCAACGTCATTTTAGATACTGATAACAATGTGTGTGAAGATAATTATAATAACGATACCGTAATGGAGAGTTATATTTCAAACAATTACAATACGTAGGTATCGGAAACAACGTAGCGAATGTCAACATTCCTGAGATAGCGCAAATCCTTAATTAAATTTATCGTCGATCAAAAATAGAGTAACTTTATGACAAAGGATAATAAATTCCAATAACATCATAATTGGAGCTGTCGATTTAGATAGCAGTAAATAATAAGAAATAACACTACTGAAATTTGTTTAACGGAGAATAATAGAACCCTGCATTTTGTTTGCGCCCTGAAGGATATTGTACCATGTTACGAAAGCTAAAAGCTGTATGGAAAGAACTTATTGAATCAAAATTTGCTAGACCCGTACAACTAAATTTTGTCGACATTGATGAGGAAGCTGCATCTGTAAGCAGCAGGGGTACTACGAAACTCGAAGTTCGTATCGTACCGTCCCTCTCGCTCTCGTATTAAATAGTATAAGTGTCAGAGGGACAGCACCACACGAACTTCGAGTTACGAGTTTCGTAGTAGCCCTGCAGCCACTTTCCTCGTAGGCTCGTAGAATACGAAATGTTGGAAAGAAAATGGAACAGAAACTAGCATGTTCTTACGCCGTCTAAAGAAGATGTTAGTCTCAAATAAGCTAGTGGCGCGTGTTGTTAGTAAACAAGAAGGTAAGGCAAGAGCAACCTACGCATGATTTACATGTATAGCTGGCGGGACCAGCCCGTAGCGGTTTCACTTCCGCTTCCGCTAGACGACGTAATTATGCAAGGATATTAGCATACAGACAGTAGTATACTACGTATCTGTCGCAAATGAGTTTTAATTTAGCACAATATTAGCTTCAAAACTGTGAGGTATTTTTGTACAGCTCGTCTAAGTCACAACCATAAGGCGCTTATGAATTGAGAATGTAACGCGTGATTAAATATGTGTATTTTGTATGTATAATTCCCTACCATAGGTGTGGATATATTTTTGACAAACTTTTTTATGCTGATGCATCGTCATGTCATGACATATTTGGGTCAATCAACTATTTTACCGACACTTTGGGCGTCTCCTGCGTTACCAAAAAATCGTACTTCCAACAAGATATTTCACGGTTTAATAGGTTGAACCTACATAGGGCGGTATGTATTCATGTACACCATCTGTTAAATTACAGATAAAAAATGTTTACGAGTACTTACAAAAATCTGAAATTGTTTGAAAAATGTCGCGGACACATTAGTGTCGGTAAAAAAGTTGATTGGCCCATTTATGATAGGAGCGAATGGATGCTACTACTATTGGCGTATGCAAGCCTTCAAGATTTTCGGCAGGTTAAGATAGGGAATCCCGGTAGTCCCGGTAGGGGGTTCCGGTAGTTAGTAAGACCTTGGTACGTACACCCAGGTGTAGGTTTTCCTGTAGTCCTATTGTATAATGCAGGAGGGTTATCCAACTTACCCCGCTGTCGGTATCTCCCCGATGGTGAGGTGGCATGTCGCTAGCCATCATGTGGATTTGGTGTGCCGAATGTTGCACCCTTGCGACCATGGCTTCGACCTCGTTCTGGCTTTCGCATTGGAGGTGGTTGCTGAAAGACAAGGCGACGGATTAGAACTAGTATCAGATAGCGCTAGAACGTTGAAACTGAAAAACGGTGTGAACAGACCGGGTTAACCGTGGAAGTTGATTTTCTTCTTACAGAATATTAAGAGGGGGTGATAGTGGAGTAGAGACATGAAGAGTAGGAGGCGTAGTGCAATATCCACAATCTAAACCCACAACACCAGAAAATTGTCGAACTGCTGCCACAGCAGAGGACTAAAATAGTACGTCCACGTTAGTAACTACATGATAAAGCAAGAAATTCCCAGCTTCTTCTCCTGTTCTTATTGTTCTTCTTGTTATGTCTATTCTTATTGTTATGTGTATTCTTGTCTGTTCTTATTGTTATTCTTGTTCTGTGTATTGTTGTGTCTGTTGTTGTTATTGTTGTTATTGATTGTTGTTTCTTATGTGTCTGTTTTAGCACAAATTGACAAAACATGTCGTGTTTTTTCTGGGACTCACCTCATATCGATATCGTGCCGTTCGCGTAACGACATCGAACGCATTGGCCTCGTAAGAGCTAGGACCTTCTCAGCGGCCCCAGGGCTCTTCTGCATCAACGCGTTTGCGTATATGTCGTTACCTTCAAACAGACCAAATACAACTTGAAGTTAGTAACGAAATTCGTCAAAATGGACAATAAGGGTTCCTGTAGGCTTTTTGGCGTTAGATAGTGAGGTCCGTTCGACAACTTTGACATATTGCTTCACGCTTGTGATTGGCTGATTAACTAAGCTGTATGAGCCAATCGCAAGCAAGATTGTAATGTCAAACGGACCTATCGATACTAACATCTATCGTTATTTCTTCTGTCAAGAAACCCTCATTAGGAAGGCACTTTTTTAACACCCGACGCAAAAAGAGGTGTGTTATAAGTTTGACTGCTATGTATGTCTGTGTGTGGCAACGTAGTTCTTAAACAGGTGGACCGAATTTAATGCGATTTATTTTATTTGAAAGTAGGTTTTCTTAGACAAGTTTCATCAAAATCGGTTCGACCGTTTTTGATATATTGAACTTTGAAGTGACAAAGTCGGGGGTTATCCAACTTTTTGTTGGTTAGGTTATACCTATATTCAAGACACTAGTTGTAAATTTTTGTGTGATAGAGACAAAAATACCCTGCGGGTTAAACATGAGTAGTCGGATCTATTCGTTGTCTCGTCAAAATACGACACGAAAACGAAAACTACTAAATTTCTTGGAACTTCCTCTTTATCCAGTTCGAACTCAGCACTTTCCCAAACTATTTAATTAGGAAAAGTGAGGCTTTTAACAAGTATTTCCCTTTTACTATAGAATTTTATCAGCTGTTCCAGAAAATAATGCTCCCCCTATAGGCATAAGTTTACCTCTTCATTATACCAGTAGGTATTATCTCACAGCACAGAACTAGAAAGCCAGCCGAACATTGTACGGTCGAACAAAAGGAAACACGACCCTGGGTGGAACTTTTCAATAACCAATTTCACTATGATTTCCTTGACAAAAGTAGATGTCTACATGACATTAGTAGCACAAAGGTTCCACCCGGGGTCATGATTCAATTTGTTCGACTATCTGTATAGTTACTGCACATAATGTGACAACACATGCTGAGTGGAGACCCTTTTTGGTATCCTGTCGTGTCACCAAGTACGTACTTAATATAGTTTTAATGCTAGTTTTAGTCTTAGTCTTAGGTGGTACTTATGTGGTGCCAAAATAAATCTTTCTTTCTTTTCTTTCTTTCTTACCATTGACTAGTTGGCCGTGATCGGGGCCGTCCTGCATCCTCCTGTTAGTGGAATCAGCAGCTTTCGCCATCGCCGTGATGGCGCTGAACTTCTTCAAGAGCTGTCGTCTCCTGAACGCCCTCTGTATGGTCACGGCAGCCCTCCTGGCTCGCAGACCACCGTATCTACGCTCTAGAATCTCAACTTGCTTGTCGAGTAGGTCTTGGGACATCTCATAACGACTGGAAAAAGAAAGAATCGTTATCGTACACGCCGGTGCTAGGGGTTCTAGTGGAAATGATGGTGTAGGAATGTCTGGATGTGTATTACATGAAGGTTCTATGACATGTAGTGAGATGGCGTTGTTTATATACAAGTAATCTTTGATTGTAACAAATTTTGGAATAGGTTGTCTATGATTCCTACTAAGTTGATGTTTCTAATAGTCAAAGATTGGAAGTTATTGCGTTTATTGAAACTCTAATAGTGATGATTGGAAGATTGTTTTTTTATTTATTTACGAGTATTAGAATCATGCTGAAATCCTTTGTAGAATAAATAGTTAATAGACTTTATAAATTGCAAATTATGTATAAGTTTGATTAGTTTTGTTAGATTAAACATGCCTTAGTAGATTTATTTGTTTAAAAGTCGATACAAACAGTAATTAATAAATGTTGATAATAACGTTATTATTAAGGCGTCAATAACAAACAATTAAAAAAAAGGAATGGTAGAATGCGTTTATATCGACTCGACACCAAGTTTTATTAAGGATAGTTATGTGTTATCTAGGCGAGTTCAAGGGTTCACAAGACAGGCATTCCTGAGGTCTGGCGGGACGTACCCTCTAGTCAGTTTACCCCTTTTTTGGGGTAAACTGGGATCTTTTTGCGTTATCCCTGCCGTTCCAATGATCGACACGTCTGTACCACGCCTATGGAAGAATTAAACATAAAACATACAGAAAATGTTTATAAGAAACAATAGCACATTAAGTGAGACCAATTGAGACAATATTTACACAAGAGCCAGCCACCAGACACAATAGTTCGGAGTCACAGTCACATACATAAAGGCTACAACACCGCTGAAACCTTTGTCCCTCTATATTATATAAAATACAAGTATTCAACATATAAATGGTTATCCATATTACTTTGTACCTATTCGTAATATCCTACAAAGAAATTTAAAACTATCTCACAGGAAAGTAGCAAGTTTTCTTCTAACAATTACATCATCAACGTAAAAGACGACGTAATATTCTCAAGTGATCTATTGTTTAAAATATAATATATTATAGCATCCGTGGCACATTGTGTCACAATGCTCAAAACAATCATACTGTACTGTCAATCAGCTCACACAACAACCAAGCTTAAATATTAAAATAAGACATAAATTATACACCATTAAAGAAAATCGATAATGATTATTCAAGCTTATTTTTGCGAGAATAAAAACAACGACTGCTTCGTTTCATCGTGTTTTGTTATTTATTTATCTGAGATTTACGTCTCTGGGAGTGGCAGTTAAACCGTTCGGTCACAGTCTGAGGATCTGTTAATTAACTGCTAGCCCTTTCCTTGGAGGTCAGTGGATTGATATAATCAATTTGTATATAAATATCTATTGCCGAGACTTAGATGGCTATTCCTTGTTACGTCATGCTGTTTTGAACCCGGCCATCCATGCGAATTCATTAACGAGTAGGTACCAATAAATAATATCAGATCGTAAATCACTATCAGTTAGGTACGATCAATAAAAACTGCGCAAGTGCCGATGAGAATAGTTTATTTGAATATACTAAGGGGCTGTTTCACCATCCATTGATTAGAGTTAACTGACGGTTAAATGTGATGCCGTCTCCGTCTATTCGAACAAAACAAAATAGAGACGGCATCACATTTAACCGTCAGTTAACACTAATCAATGGATGGTGAAACAGCCCCTAAAAGAAATCACCTCGTTCGGGACCAGTGAGCTGAAGGCTCCAAAGAGTGGTCCTCATTCTTTACATGATCGAATTTAAATTTTTTGATATCTATTCCTTAGCTACAAGTTCATTTGCTCCAAATACCGAACAAAGCAGTCTCTTTCTGGCATCACCTCGCAACGCCAACGTTAGAAAAGGATGTCCATGTACCACCTGAGCACCCGATTAGGGTGACTAAAATGCACTCCATTATCTCGCTTGCCGCTCAGCGCATCCCTTTCTGACCGATCCATCAAAAACGGGATGCAAAGAGTTGCAAACGCGATACTTCCGCGCGAACTAGCCGTTTGTCATAAGTATCTTGAATATCAGGTGATAATTTGTTGAAGTCTTTCCCAGTTTTCCACACGTGGACGAGCCTGTGCGATAACTGTGTTATCGTCAACATATATCATACCTGTTGGTGTGCACGGCATGCCCGAATCCCTCCGGCGGCGCGGCGATGTACAGTGGCGGCGCTGGTTCGGCCGCGCCCGCGCAAAGGCCCGCGCCCGTCGACGCGTTCGACGCCGACGAGCATGACGAGTTCGAGTGGTTCAGAGCTGGAACAAGCGTATTGACTAATGAACTAAAATGATTTCTTTGCTCACCCGCGACCTTAAGATAGCTAAGTCTATGCAAATTATGCGTGTTCATGCAGTTCCTCCACCTCCACACTGTAAGAACACACACAAATTACACAAACCCATCTATCACCACCACCACAACACACTGACGCGTTTCGAACTCAACCAGAGCTCATCTTCAGAGTGACACAACCGTACACCATGCTACCAGTTGTTAGACTAACAAACCACCACCACTGTTTTAATTTGCCAAACAAAACAAAAAACTACCCGCAAAATATTAATAAATTTTAACTATGCTACAAAACTACCTTGATTTTTTAATTTTTATTTATTTTTAGTCAAGGCATGTTTTACTAACTATCGTTGCTAAAATTAGACCCAAGCCGTAGCAAGGGAGATGACACTAAATTTATTTGCTCATTAATAATAGACCCCATACTATTGTACCTAATTATCTCCATACATTCTAACACGTCGAGACGAAACCCCTTATCACAGTAATGCAACACTTCATACGAATCTGAGTCTGATATTGAATGATTTAATTCTAACAGATGCTTGGCAAAATTAGATCTATCAGGATGTTCGTTCCTATATGCCGATACATGCTCTTTAAACCTAGTATTAAAACTGCGCCCGGTCTGACCTATATATACCTTACTGCAGTCATTACAAGTGAGCTTGTATACACCCGATTTAGTTCCTTTATCCACCTTCTCTTTGTGGTTACAAAGTTTAGAGTACAAAGAGTTGTTAGTTTTAAAGGCTACATTAACATTGTTTGATTTTAAAATGTCATAAATTCTATCAGACAAACGACCAACATATGGAATACTGCACCTATATTTGTTTGTAGACTGAGAAGGCAACCCGGCGTGAAGCATGCTATTTACTATCCGTGCCTGCTTCCTCTTAACCAAACCATCTACCATTGATTTTGTATAGCCATTTGACGTTGCTATCTGATAAATAGTATTTAACTCTGAATTAAAATTTTCCCTAGAGAGAGGTACAGTTAATAATCTATGTACATAACAATGAAAGGCTGCTAACTTATGCTGCCACGGATGATTAGATGATGCTGGAATCACAGCATCTGTGTATGTGGTTTTTCGATAAATTTTAAATTGTTGTTTATTATTTATTCTTGTAATTGTTAAATCCAGAAAGTTTAGCGAAAAATTTTCTTCTATTTCTTTTTTAAATTTTATTTTTACATGTTTGCTATTGATACTATCCACAAATAAATCAAGTTGCCTCCTACTTCCCCTCCAACACAGAATTAAATCATCAACATACCTATAATAATACACTATATTATTATTACCTATTATAAACTGATTTTCAAAGTAATCCATAAAAATTTCTGCCATTAATGGACTCAAAGGTGACCCCATTGCTAAACCATCACCCTGTAAATAATAATGTCCATTAAACCGGAAATAATTTTGCTTCATGCATAATGTTACCAAATTAATTAATTCACAAACCTCCCCCGGATGTAAACGCTTCCTTTCCAAATGGTTCTTAAGAATAACCAGTGTCTCACTATATGGTACATTTGTAAATAAACTATCTACATCCAAAGAAAGCAATGTGTTTTTATCAGATAGCAACGTCAAATGGCTATACAAAATCAATGGTAGATGGTTTGGTTAAGAGGAAGCAGGCACGGATAGTAAATAGCATGCTTCACGCCGGGTTGCCTTCTCAGTCTACAAACAAATATAGGTGCAGTATTCCATATGTTGGTCGTTTGTCTGATAGAATTTATGACATTTTAAAATCAAACAATGTTAATGTAGCCTTTAAAACTAACAACTCTTTGTACTCTAAACTTTGTAACCACAAAGAGAAGGTGGATAAAGGAACTAAATCGGGTGTATACAAGCTCACTTGTAATGACTGCAGTAAGGTATATATAGGTCAGACCGGGCGCAGTTTTAATACTAGGTTTAAAGAGCATGTATCGGCATATAGGAACGAACATCCTGATAGATCTAATTTTGCCAAGCATCTGTTAGAATTAAATCATTCAATATCAGACTCAGATTCGTATGAAGTGTTGCATTACTGTGATAAGGGGTTTCGTCTCGACGTGTTAGAATGTATGGAGATAATTAGGTACAATAGTATGGGGTCTATTATTAATGAGCAAATAAATTTAGTGTCATCTCCCTTGCTACGGCTTGGGTCTAATTTTAGCAACGATAGTTAGTAAAACATGCCTTGACTAAAAATAAATAAAAATTAAAAAATCAAGGTAGTTTTGTAGCATAGTTAAAATTTATTAATATTTTGCGGGTAGTTTTTTGTTTTGTTTGGCAAATTAAAACAGTGGTGGTGGTTTGTTAGTCTAACAACTGGTAGCATGGTGTACGGTTGTGTCACTCTGAAGATGAGCTCTGGTTGAGTTCGAAACGCGTCAGTGTGTTGTGGTGGTGGTGATAGATGGGTTTGTGTAATTTGTGTGTGTTCTTACAGTGTGGAGGTGGAGGAACTGCATGAACACGCATAATTTGCATAGACTTAGCTATCTTAAGGTCGCGGGTGAGCAAAGAAATCATTTTAGTTCATTGATATGGACCTCCGCAAAGTAACGCCTGATTCAATAAATTATTTAAAATCGGCATGCGTAGCCGTGCAGGCACGTTTATATCTTAAATTAACTAAGCAACACCGTTTAGCTGTTCAAAATATTTGGTTCAATCAACAATGTAAACGATTGAATGTTGTACCTAATTATATTCAATTCCGTTGTTATAATACCAGTATAGCTGCTAAAATCGCAATGGAAAGGGCAAAGAAAATTTGGTTAAATGAGGAATCGCGTAGTTGGTTTCGTGTTAGAGATAATTTAAAATTACATCTAAAAATATTGCAGTCTGAACTTACTCATAAACTACATAAAATTGAGTTCGATTGTTTGGATGGAAAAGCCCGATTATTTGCTTCGGTAGACGCTCATAAAAAGTATTTAACTCAATGTAAAAAGTTGCGTTGGCTTACAAGACGTCAATCAGTTTCTTTTACTTTTTCCAACAATAACAGTCGACAAACTAATAACGGTCATACTTTCTACCCTCGCGTTAAAAATCTTACTAGTGTGGAATTTTTGGACGGTGAAAGTAAATTATTAGAAAAAGGTTTGAAGTATAATCTACCCACTAAATTAAATCAGAAAATAGTGGAAGGTTTGGCGGTAGATTCAGAAGTTGCAATTGTAAGTAACAGAGGTGATTTAGAGACAAAGGTTTTGGTGGCGAATACACTTAAAAATACAAATATTACAGAGTGTGTTGCCAATGTAACGGAATTACATTCTTTGCGATCCGTTCAACGAAAAGTGCATGACAATGATTTGGTTGTTTCGAAGGCTGATAAGGGTAATTGTATTGTTATTTTGGAAAGAAGCCAATATAATCAGAAAGTTTTAGATATCGTTCAGGGAGACGGTTTCACAGTTTTACAAAAGGACCCTACAATAACATTTCACAATGAATTAAAGAAGCTTGTTAAAGATTCTAAGTTTACATTTGAAACAGAACAACAGAAAAATTTTGTTATACCTATGAATCCGCAGGCACCAATTCTGTACGGATTGCCTAAAATTCATAAGGATAATGTGCCAGTTCGTCCAGTTGTCTCATACGTTAGTGCTCCAGCATATAAATTGGCAAGGAAATTAAATAGTGTTATTCGTGTAAAATCTTCTTTTAACCCATTATACAGTTTGAAAAACAGTTCGGATTTAGTTAGTAAAATTAAAGATATCAGCATACCGCCCAACGCAACATTGCTTTCTTTGGATGTAGATAGTTTATTTACAAATGTACCATATAGTGAGACACTGGTTATTCTTAAGAACCATTTGGAAAGGAAGCGTTTACATCCGGGGGAGGTTTGTGAATTAATTAATTTGGTAACATTATGCATGAAGCAAAATTATTTCCGGTTTAATGGACATTATTATTTACAGGGTGATGGTTTAGCAATGGGGTCACCTTTGAGTCCATTAATGGCAGAAATTTTTATGGATTACTTTGAAAATCAGTTTATAATAGGAAATAATAATATAGTGTATTATTATAGGTATGTTGATGATTTAATTCTGTGTTGGAGGGGAAGTAGGAGGCAACTTGATTTATTTGTGGATAGTATCAATAGCAAACATGTAAAAATAAAATTTAAAAAAGAAATAGAAGAAAATTTTTCGCTAAACTTTCTGGATTTAACAATTACAAGAATAAATAATAAACAACAATTTAAAATTTATCGAAAAACCACATACACAGATGCTGTGATTCCAGCATCATCTAATCATCCGTGGCAGCATAAGTTAGCAGCCTTTCATTGTTATGTACATAGATTATTAACTGTACCTCTCTCTAGGGAAAATTTTAATTCAGAGTTAAATACTATTTATCAGATAGCAACGTCAAATGGCTATACAAAATCAATGGTAGATGGTTTGGTTAAGAGGAAGCAGGCACGGATAGTAAATAGCATGCTTCACGCCGGGTTGCCTTCTCAGTCTACAAACAAATATAGGTGCAGTATTCCATATGTTTGTCGTTTGTCTGATAGAATTTATGACATTTTAAAATCAAACAATGTTAATGTAGCCTTTAAAACTAACAACTCTTTGTACTCTAAACTTTGTAACCACAAAGAGAAGGTGGATAAAGGAACTAAATCGGGTGTATACAAGCTCACTTGTAATGACTGCAGTAAGGTATATATAGGTCAGACCGGGCGCAGTTTTAATACTAGGTTTAAAGAGCATGTATCGGCATATAGGAACGAACATCCTGATAGATCTAATTTTGCCAAGCATCTGTTAGAATTAAATCATTCAATATCAGACTCAGATTCGTATGAAGTGTTGCATTACTGTGATAAGGGGTTTCGTCTCGACGTGTTAGAATGTATGGAGATAATTAGGTACAATAGTATGGGGTCTATTATTAATGAGCAAATAAATTTAGTGTCATCTCCCTTGCTACGGCTTGGGTCTAATTTTAGCAACGATAGTTAGTAAAACATGCCTTGACTAAAAATAAATAAAAATTAAAAAATCAAGGTAGTTTTGTAGCATAGTTAAAATTTATTAATATTTTGCGGGTAGTTTTTTGTTTTGTTTGGCAAATTAAAACAGTGGTGGTGGTTTGTTAGTCTAACAACTGGTAGCATGGTGTACGGTTGTGTCACTCTGAAGATGAGCTCTGGTTGAGTTCGAAACGCGTCAGTGTGTTGTGGTGGTGGTGATAGATGGGTTTGTGTAATTTGTGTGTGTTCTTACAGTGTGGAGGTGGAGGAACTGCATGAACACGCATAATTTGCATAGACTTAGCTATCTTAAGGTCGCGGGTGAGCAAAGAAATCATTTTAGTTCATTGATATGGACCTCCGCAAAGTAACGCCTGATTCAATAAATTAGCGTATTGACTATTAAGTAGTTGAAAGATCATTACATTTTTAGGACACAGCTCCATCTGTCGATGATTCCGGCAATGTCGATTTCATGTAGGGTACCGCCTGGTGGCCTAGTGGTTTGACCTATCGCCACTCAAGCAGAGGGTCACATGGGTTCGAACCCCGGCTCGCACCTCTGAGTTTTTCGAAATTCATGTACGGGGTTACATTTGGAAGTGAATTCCTTTTGTGTCATCATTATATCAGCTGTAGAACGTCCACTGTTAGACATAGGCCTCCTCCATTAGATCAATAGCTCAACGGTTATAGGAGACAGGCCTCCTCCATTAAATCAATAGCTCAATGGTTAGAGGACATAGCTCTCATGAAATGTTGGTCTGCAAAATAAAATTTTGATGGTCAACATAGAGCTGCATACCTTTAAGACCAGATATACCTACTCGTAACAGAGGGAATAGAGGGACATAAGAGTCCCACAAAAGCAAAAGCTTTTTCGTAAAAGTTCTGTACCGTACCAAATCAGACACGTTTCTCGCATTCACGTTAATTTACAACTTTAATTTTACACACGGCCTATACGCTATCGGTAAAAACTTCACACCTTTATCGGTTAAAAAGACCTTGTGATACAAAGACACAGCGGAGGCTTTTGGGTCTGTAAAGAAACATTAATACTAGATAAAACTGGCATAGCTTTCAATTAAAAAAAATGTTTTCGATTGCACGACTAAAAAGTTTTTCTTTTACGTCGTCACACAGTCATGTTATCGTTTTATTGAATGGAAGAATCACTTGAAGAGTGGCGCTTGTTGTGAACAATTGATTTGATGACACTCAATTACGAGAGATCATTGACATTGGTATAAACGCTTCAAACAATCGTATTTAGCGCAGACATGACAAACAACAAGAAGGTTGTTATAAAATATAGATATCATCCTTTGTTTGTTAGTAAAAGTATAATCAAGACTCAGATTTCAGATAATTATACTACTTATTAGCATTGTTTGATATTCTATTCATCATCTAATGTCATATGTTGTCTTTCCTCTTTGGAAAATTGCCCCTACAATTTTAAAAGTAACAAAAAAATTATAGGCATTTTCTATACAGTAAGTTGCAATATAATACATTACAAACTATAAGCCCACTTATATGAGTATATAATATTACGTATAATATAATTTTCACTTTGTATAATGCACAAACGGAAATACTTATATCATTTTATTACATATTATGCACTACGGATATAAAATCAATTCACATAAGGAACTAATTTTATAACATCCACATAATATAAATAATTAAAACTATAAAAGACTTTAGTAGATATATGCAATACCATGAAGTGACACAAGAAAACCTTTAAAAAGTATCAAAATTCTCAACTAAACATATTTTATCTGTTATCCACTAGACTCCTAGGACTCCTAGGCTTAATGACAACGCACTATAAGTACTTACGGCAATGACAATCCAAACTTTGCCACTACAAACTAAAACTAGTTCCTGGATGAAGTAAAAAAAAAAAACATGGTGTTGTTTCAGTTCATTAAATATCATGGGACAATTGACACCAATTGACCTAGTCCTATACCGGCAGCAGATAAACATACTTGTATAGATAAATACATACTTAAACAGGTACATTAAACGTCCAAGACTCGAGAACAAACATTCATATTATTCATACAAATACCCGTTCCGGCCGGAGATCGTAACCGGGACCTCAAGCTGCATAGTCAGGTTCTATAACAACATGGCGAGCCAAGGCATTTTGTCTAAAACACTTGGAATCACAATTGTTTTCAACACCTTTTTCTACCACGCGGCATATGACGAGAGTAGAAAGAAATCATTATCATCATCATCATGTCAGCCGAAAGACGTCCACTGCTGGACATAGGCCTCCCCCAAGGCTCTCCACTCAGACCGGTCTTGTGCTTTTCGCATCCACCGCGATCCCGCGATCTTAGCCAGGTCGTCGCTCTATCTTTTTGGGAACCTTCTGACCCCATCGGCCATCAGTCCTGCGTGCAATGTGCCCCGCCCACTGCCACTTTACTTTCGCAATTCTTCGGGCTATGACAGAAAGAAATAGCGAGTGTGATCCCGGTCGTAACCTTATAGATTAGCAGACTCACCAGGCATGGGTCTGTGCACGGCCGTAACGTATCTGTTGCCCTCCATGTACCCCCGATCGGGCTCGGCGTGGTGCCCATGGTGCCCGCTGTGGATCGAGTGCTGGTGGGAGTAGAAACCGTCGGGCGGATGGAGAGCCACGCTGCCGCTGCCTTCCTCCTCGTCGACCTTCTGCGAGAAGCTGGGGAAGAAATGTTATGGTTAGTCATGTCGAAAAAATTTAAGATGTGAAAAGAGTTATATTATCGAGGAGGCTGCGTTTTAACCAAGGATGTGCGAGGAATGTGTTTTTCATGAACCAATAGAAACGCTTTGTTTCCACCAGAGCGGTACTGTGCGAGGATATTAGTTTCTATCCCACTAAATTATAATGCGAAAGTTTGTAAGTCTGTTTGTTGGTTACCTAGTTTGTTTGTTTGTTACTCCATCACATCAAAACCGCTGGACCGATTTAGATGAAATTCGGTAGGTATGTACACAGATAGTTTACGGGGGAGGACATACGATAGTTTTATACCGGATAATTAGATAGTTCCCGCCGGATAAGGATAAACGAATTATACGCGGACGGAGAAAACGATCTAATAAACAGGTTTGTATAAGATTTTAAAGCATTAAATTACGATGAATCTAGGTCAACCATACTCTTATGATAAAGATGACTAAACAAATATTTTTCATAGCCAATGTGAACTTCTTTTTTCTGCGAAAAACAATCTGTATAATAGCTTGAGAAGACTCTAAGCTCGAGTCATCCTGCTATGTTGAAGTTTTCATATTCATACGAGTGGCGTCTAGATAAACTTGCCTTAGAATTTCCTACCCAAGCTCGTACATATTGAACGCCCGTAGATATTTACAATTTTATATTTCAATTGGACATGAATAAAATATTCGGACCCAAATGGAGCACTCATAATATCCCATCATATTCAATAATTCGGAGGTTTTAAGATAATATAAAATTGAAGTATTGCTTAGACAGAAAATAAATCTAAAAGTTGTAAGACCAAATTGCAAGGTCACCTATATGTATTATATTTTATTTGAGACTAGCGGTTTCACCCCCGTCGTATATTTTTCTGTATTTTCTTCCATAAAAACCTTCTCCTGACAGTAACGAACATAAAAAAAAATTAGCGAAATTGGAGCAGTCATCCCCGAATTTTTAGCTTAGCAACACATTTTACGATTCATTTTTATTTATATAGATAGATAGATAAGTTTAGTGGGACTGAACCTACTAAAAGTTTTTCGGTCGGAATCCAGCAGGTACTCGGAATATTCGTGTCTCCAGTCGCATACTCGTATTATGGAAATTTCATAAACCCGTGCTCTATCACAGAATAGATAAGAATAGATAATAGTACAAGTACAGAAGTCTCTCTGTTTTGATTTTCACAAATGCCGCCTTTTTATGTGCCTACATAATTATTATTAACAAACGGACCGCACGCGAGCAGCCGACATTGAGCTCTCTGGCGCCGCGTGAAGGTCGACATTATTCCACACCTTGTCAGATATTCCGAAAATAGGGTTGTCAATACTTTAATGGAATACCTACCTATTATACTATCAGATTTATGCTGTTTATAATATTTACTTAGCGGTTGCACTTTTATTTATTCTATGGCGCGGGGTCGAATATTATGTAAGAATAAGCTAGGTACCAGTCTAGTCCAGCGCAACTATGCTTAGTGACTCTCGTTGCAAGACGTCACCCGTCACTTTCTCACAGTAGTGCATAGAAAGAGACGGGTAATATGTACATCTGATGCGAGAAATAGTCACATGTCTTGTGATTGTCTAAACGGATTCTAATATTCGATTTCATCACACAAATACTTGCCACTGCCGGGAGTCGAACCCAGGACCGCTGCTCGAGAGGCAGATGCACTACCGACCGAGCCAGCCGCGTCGTCGAAATCAAATAAGTATAAATACCACGCAAGGTACACATGCAGAAACTGTAATACCTACCTATTAGGTAAATGAATACCGAACATATAAATCAGTTTACACAGGTACCTATACACGACACGTGATTTTCTTTTGATGTAGGTATGGATTATATGTATATGTAGCTACCTACCACCTATTTTAAATAAGTATATGATATAAAACATTTGTGTGTATATTCATTAATTATTGTTATAGATTTAGGTAGGTACCATTACAGTAGATATAAATTAGTAATGAATACCGTACCTTTCGCTATCTTTCTCACTTGCCGGAACCGAGAAAAACTGACAATTACTATTTTTTTCATTGTTCCGATAATCGGCTGCAATGCAGTATTTTTTTGGATACATATTGCCAATTAAAATATGACACGCGTTCGCGACGTAAATTGAGTCGTACTGCGTAAGAGGCGCGCGCGTGCGCCACGGGTCAGTGCGCGGCAACCACTGAATCGCCTCAACGTTGGGGAGGCCCGGTACTAGGGCTGCCACCTTTCAAAACCAGTATACCCGGAGATTTTAGATTTTTTTTTTACATAAAGAAATATAAAAATATAAATGGCCTAGCTAGCCTAGGTTGACTTGGGCCAGCTTGACACTTAAAACTATACTTTTTATTCTGAAGGGATTGTTTAAGCATCTCTTCTTGCTCAGGTTTCCTCAAAAACTTCAAAAATTCTTGGCAATTCATATTGTAATTAATAATTACAATTAACTCTGCCTTTAACGTCCCGCGCCGTGATGGTCGGTTGCCTTTCTTGCTGTCACCGCCCGGTCTGACCCGGAGATATCGATGTTGAACCCGTAGCCCGGACATACACCATGCAAGCCCGTACACTCCGGGTCAAAACCGGAGAGGTGGCAGCCCTACCCGGTACGCACTTTTTGCTCGTCGGCGGAATGGCGTAGTGACACCCCCCTTCCACCGACGTTATTCTTTGCTTTAAGCATTTTTTCATTATCTTAATTAAATGTTTGCCCAGCAAAGGGGAAATCTGGGACGTTTTTGTAAGAAACAAACAAATAAAAGCTTTTCCTGATTTAAGGCATCACGTACGGCGTCCTTTTCTGTCGCTAGAGATTCGATAAGGACATAACGACGTCATTAGTTAAGTAGAATTTCGGGTGTACGTTTCAGTTGCTTTGTTGGGTCCCTTAAGGTTTACTTTCTGATGCTTTCTGATTAAATTTGTTGGATGATGAATGGCCTACGGGGCGTGGTGAAGCGGCCACGTGACCGTATCGCGAGTGGTCATAAAGCGCTTAACAGTACTAATATGATAATTCCACATGCTACGGGGGGTCGGTAGAGCGTATAAAAATTACTGTAACGTGGAGACTAACCGGCCCGAGCTATTTGTTATAACAAGAGAAAGGCTGGTCAAGTGTTTATACTTCCGAGATGAAGAGTGGAGCATCTGTGATCTTATTAAGATATAGATGAATCTCCATAAATTATTTGAGAAAGCCTATTACGTTGATGATTTGGTACGCATGACACACGTGATTGATTGTAGAAGTAGAACCATTAGAAATCATTAAGTCTCATCAAGAGATTCATTTGAAGGATTTGTTGTAACGAACATGCATTTTCATGAATCCGACAACTCCAAACTAACTATCCGTTGCTATAACAGAAACCATTTGCAGATAACCGAAGGACTGAACATCCATCTTCGCCGCACTAATTCGAATAGCGAAACATTTTCACCAGTTGCAAAACTGCATCCTGTGCAGCACTAAGTCAAAAGCCACTCGAAAACGCTGTCAGCATTAAGTCTCAGCTGAGCGTTCCCCGGGTAATATCGCGACCTATTTCCTTGATGTTGAGCTTAAGACCACTCGCGCCGCAGCAACTGATGCGACAGCGTTAAGACAACTTTAAAGGTAGCGTGAAATTGATGGAAGTCAACACTAAGGTAAAGTTAAAGACGCGGGTGGAATTGAAGTTGTAGTGGAAACTTAGGATATTGCAGCGTGACAACTTAGAGAAGAAATAAGACAACATTTTTAATTTTATAACAATGGATAGGGACGTTCAATTTATTAATTGCTGAAATTTGACAGATTATCAGAAGTAGGCCGTTAAAATGCCGTGGCAGCGTAGCGTAATGTTTTGAAGTAAGCAAAGGATCGCACATCCGAGCTCGGGTTAGCACCTGAAAGTTTTTGGATTTGATGTATGAAATATTAAATTTGTAATTTTACCATGAATGTCTCGGTGAATTATGATGATAAAGATAATACAGAAACGTACTCGATTCCGAAAAAAAAAAAACGAGAAGAAAGACGATGTCAATTACGTAAAGAGCTTAGTTAGTTTTATTAATAATTCAATAAAACATCCCAATTGCAACGATCGTTTTTAATCCTCAGACAATAATAAAAAAAAAGAACCGAACACCGGAGCGAGCGGAAATTATCCAATCAAAGTCTAACGAGCTGACCACAAGGACAAACTTGGCCCGTCATCTATCAATTGTATAAATGCTTTTTGTGCTTCCGCGTCGAGAGATCACTGGAGTGTTTACGTCAAAAGTACAGTCAGAGTAATTATACATTAATATACAGTGATTAGTAAATAACCAATTGTAGTGCAGCTAGGTGTGAGAGAGAAGCTTTTCTTCGAAATTGTTAGTAATTGCTTTGGAGGACGTTTTCAACTCTTGCACTGGAACGGGTCAACAGCAACATCAGCAGCGAATACATCAGCAGCTTCATATTGTTGATGATATAGTTGTGATGGCGGAGTCGCTGGCGCACATTACTATAACTCAGTGACTTTAGTGTCGCATTCCAGCATAGACGAGACTAAGTTCAAGTTTAATGTTTAACTTGTTTAAGTCACAAGCTGTACCGGTTATAGTTGGGAACTTGGGAACGATAAAATGATTATGGGTAAATAATTACTCCGAATGTATCCTTAAAGCGTTTTTACACGATCGTGTGTCTTTGAGCAGGCAATATCTAAGCCAAAATTAAGAGTTTGTTTCTGGTGAGTTCCTGATTTCTTACGATATGATACCGGTTCTATTTATTTTGTAGGGATAAACAGAGATAGCATCAAAAATAACTGCACATTTAAAAACCGAAAACAGGCATTTAGTCGTGACCTTTGGTAATTTACTAGCGCCATCTTTAGTTATTAAACACATAACGGATTAGTGCACCAATTTTCGCTAACTCAATCAGTTCAACAAGCCGTGTCTTCATTTGAATCTCGTACACAACCAGCCACCTTAACCCAAACGTTGAAAGAGCCACAAATGGGTATCGCAGGGCTAAATACCATATTCAGAATGATCGAGATGATTACAAACTGTACCTGCGCGAGCGCAGCGTACCTTGACAGTGACGCGCAGTCGTCCGCGCAGCGCCCGGACCGTGACGCGTTATAATAGCTGATGAAGTGCTGACAATGCTGTATGAGGATTAGTATATTTAGCGGTGTTTCTAATGTTCTGGGAATTCGGAAAAAACTAATAGATATAATTCCCTTTAGAAAAACCGTGGTAGCTTTAAATTGAAAATAAGGACGTTACAAAATAAATACTTACTGGAGAAAGAAAGAAAAAATGACTTTTTGATGTTATGTTCGTAATTCACTTAAAGGTTCTGAGGATTTCAACGGAAGGTAATAACGTTAAGATAAAACAAATCAAAGCGGAAAGAAAATCAAACATATCAATTCAATAGAAAGGTTTGACTGTGATCCGACCAACCCCGCGTTCAAAATGAAACAAGCGCTAAACATTTACATCTCTAAAGTAAACAATGAAAATCGTGTCTTCCCTGTTAGCATATAGAAAATATCCGGAGATAGCAGTCACGACTGTATCGTTTACTTGAGAAAGCTGGTAGAGATGACTATTATTTAAATAAACTGGAGACTGATTGCGATGGGAATAAGATGTAGGTTTCTTTAGAAATCAGCACGGCGCATTCATGACAAATAATCCCATTGTGATGATCTAGGTTTTTGTCAAGCTTGAATACAAGAGCATACACATAGGATAGCTCAGTAAAGTAACTACTGAGTCAAAAAAAATCATGTCAACAATATTTACTGTTTCTATTGCAAAAACAAAGAAATCAAAGAAGAAATGTCTTGTGTATAACAAAAAACATTTATACCAGCTAGGGAACATATAGAGAGAGCAGATGTACATCTTGAAACTACAGATTACAGAATTTGCAACTTAGTAGGTTCGTAATTGTGTGGATCTAAGGAACATTTCCGAACAGGACCCCCATTCTGGGTCAACTTCGGGAGTAGAGTTTAAGTGCATACGACATGTAAATAGAGGCTTCGCCGGAGTATTAACAGTCTGGTGGAAACAAAACTGTGGCGGCATTTAAACGGAACACTTTATGTCTACATTGCAAATTATTAGGGATGGTTCCAGAAATTGCAGTATCTACAATATCAGTTAGTTTAAGTTCTCGGAGAAAGCTTCCTCTGAAGAGGCAGTTAGGAGATCCACTAAGCCTAATTAAATAAGGTAAATATCAAATAAGTTAATTAAATGTGATCTTATGCGTCCACACGAAGTACATTTTGATATTGGTTGATGAATTTATATTCAACAGAAACGTAAGTACGCAAGTGTATCTGAAAATCGCATGTAATTTTATTTCAATGAAACAAATATTCATGTGAGTAATCAATTTGTTTAGATTAATATCTAAACTGTATTTAAGGAAAATATTACTCGGCCTGTTTATATTGTTATGCTACAATTAAACGAAAACAACAATTAAACACAATGTAAACTAACTTGCATTGCATTGCAACCCTGCAGAGCTAGGCCAGCGATTCAGCAAAATTTCATACGATGTACATTTTGCAGCGTGCAACAATAGTTCGTTAGTGGGAACTTGCAATTTATAATTACTGCTCAAACCGCGAAATGTTCTAAACATAAATAAGGATATTTCGATGTAACTTCTGTCGCTTATGGACAACATAATGAGAGTATGTTAGATATTATCTACGGGATACCATTCATGACCTCCTATAATATTTCAACCCTTCAATCAATCCTTCTCGAATCCTCTTAATCAATCAAAATGCTGGTTATCATTAAGAACTGTTACTAACATTATCTTGCAAAACAATTGTTTTGATTTTAAGGACACCTAAAGTTCAAACAAATTATTAGTATTCAAATTCATAGTTAATCAATGGCTATCAACTACTTTCCATACAAAAAAAAGAGGAAGTTCTTAATTCACCCATTAGGTAGGTACCATTAATTGATGCTATGAGAGGATACGTAAGTGTGGTAGTAAAAATATTTCCAGTAAAAGTATCAGCGGTTCGATTTCCATTACCTTCCGATTTCCATAACAATCGCAACGCGAATTTTCACATTCAACTCGGTATTTCAAATGAAACCTTTTCTTTTTGTGTTTTGATAAAGGTACGCTCATATGCATGGACTGAGCTAGCACAGCCACAGCGTCCCAATTTCACCAACTTTAATTACAGTTGAGATGAATTTCGTCTTGCACATTCGACGTTTCATAGCAAACAGCATTTGTGAAGACGAGAGATTGTAAGGTTTTGTAGCTGCGGTTTGCGAGTGAAATTAAGACCTGTTTTACGAAATGAAAGACGTTTATTTACTTGCTAGAATACAGTACACGTAAAGTACTTTTAAAGACTACGCCGCTAATTTATTTAAAGAATTTAACTTTTGGAAAAATTTGATATTCCAGTTAAGTAAAGTTAACATGATTATTGTGATCATAACACTATCTTACAAGATGCTCCAACGACTTCGATCGATCGCTTAATACTATCTGCAGAAGATGGTTAACTACCGAAACGTAAGCGAGCAACAAGTTGATGTCTCTGCGTGGAAAATAAAAACAAAGTCATTCGCGATTATCAAGCGGCACTCAATCACGCTTTTTATTACTTCGACACGTTTCGACCAGTAGACTAGAATGAAAAGTATCACTTCAATCAGTTCGTGTCCACAGCAGCTACAATAAGGTATAGGCGCAACGTAGATGTAATTTTACGAGTAACAATATAAAAGGCGTAAATCCCAAGTTATCAGGAATTACGAATTAGCTTCAACACAGTACCGTCTTCAATCCAAACAAATAGCAACCTAACGCTATAAATAGATAATCAGGCATTCCCACACCGGCTAAATTGTGATTTACAATCGCGCCAGTTATAAAAATACATCCTTTGCCTTCACGCAACGGTAAACGATTAATCCATTATTTAGGCTCTCCTACCGCGTCGTTTATCTTTCATGCGCGCCGATGGAACGAAGGATTCCCTTTTAGGTGCCCGTTGACGTCATCCCGGGAACATGGGCTGAAAAATTTAGCTCACCTTGGGCTTATTTTAAAGCAAAATTTTGTGGTAAGGTAAGGCCAGTGCTGTCAATTTTCTGTAGGGTATAGGAATGTAAACGAACTTTGTTGAATTAGGTTTTTCAATCGAACATATTCGTATGTTTTCATTGGCATTTCTTTACTTTCTTTGCACTACGTGTAAAGCACTGCAGGAGATGGTCTTAATTTTTCATTCGTTTTAATTCAACGAAAAGGAATTTGGAGTAAAAATCGGATTCTTTTACCAGATAATTACGCGGAATTATATAGTTAATGCTCTTTAAGCGGATTTGCAAGATCAATGTCGATTCGTGCTTTGCACTATTTCAATTAGTGGCAAGAATGGATCAACTAAAACGAAAGTCCATCGACAAATGGTCCACCCGACTTATAAAACTTCCTTAGTTATAGCCGTTATAGCACCTTAGTATTAATTGTTGCTGATAAAGCGACCAATTACTTGAAACTTGTTGGCTTCACGCCAGCGGCTTGCGAAACGATCCGTAAGGGATACCTACTCTTCGGACGGTCCATTTTTCAATTTTGGAACTGACCTATATGAGAAACGTAGACCAGCTGGTTAATGGCCGGAAGTTGAGATGAAGAGAATTAAGAGACGTGAAATATAAATAAAGAAGATTGATAATTTTAGAAACTATTTTACCTGTTTATTTGAAGTTTAATGAGACTGCTGAGCTCTAAATTATAAGTAGGTAAGTAACTGAAAGAGGTGAAAGAGATTTCATGGTGAAAATTTCACTGTACTTAATTAATTTAGACAAAATTAATAAGTCAGAGTAATTATAGTCGAAAATCACAATAAACAGTGAAACAGAAGCCTCCCTGCCAATAGTAGATGCAATAACATTACTAAAACTAGTTAGATTCGAATCGGAGCCTATTCGGGGCACTTATCACAAGTGGAGTTTATTTGTCAAATGGAGCACGACAACCACCCCCAGCTGAGTGGGGGGGTTCCACCATTCAACTGCACCGACTTGATTAATACGCTTGAATGCTCTCCGCTCGTTGCAGGACCGACCCAGTTTTAGCAAAAGATAGACGTTATTAAACTTGGCCTAGGGTTACATGCCGGTAAAAAAGAAGTAGTAACCTGAATTGACAAGATTAAATTTTTTTGACACCTGTAAATTACTACAGGAATCGAAAGAGTTTTGCCTCCTGAACATGGGAAAATAATTATTATAATTTATTTCTCCATATTTAAAAAAATACAAAAACATTAAAAAATGTATCTGAATTTGCCAATATTACGACAGAATAGATATGTTCCCTTTGCCTTTTTGACCAGAAAAAGGAGCTGTCATAATTTTGACAACGTCTACGTCAGATTACGCATGACTTACGTGATCTTTTTTTTAATAGAGACTAGACAAAAGTAATGGATCTATTGTATCGTAGTTTTGGAGTTATGCCTTTTTAGAATAAGCAGATCTTAAAAAAATTGTAATAAATTAATTAATAATCGTAGCGAAATTTCAAAAATATCAGCGTCTTTCTATTTCCAAACAGAATACAGAGAACGAATCAAATTATAGTCTTAGAAATATGAAATCTGGTCAATCGTAATGGCGGTAACTAAATAACATTTAGGACAACTTAACATAGTGACTCCGCATAGGGATAGAGAGAAAGGACACAAAAAAACCGTTTCGGCAATGACATGTAGTCACCGCGGGGGAAGAACAGTTTTAATAATAAGGTAGTATGCGGTAAAAAAACTATCGTAATAATAGACAATAAAACACTAATTTTATGATTCAAATTCGGGTTTTGTTCCGCGTGCCTTGATTTTAGAGAAGCTCGATATTTCGGCACAGTTTCATGCGCTATGATCACGAGACGACCGCGACAGTCTAAAACATTGTGTAATAAAAACTCTAGTTTCATTTGCATTCTCATTTTGAAAGACCAAATTTTCCGATCTTGTTCTCAGGGTGATGTCCTAAAATTAACTACCCTCAACCCTACCGCGCCGCCGCGAGGCCGAGATTGCCAGTATAAAAAAAAACTAGGTTACCTACTCTCATTATTTTGCGTTTTATACTGCGTGATAACGAAGTGGTACCGTTGAGGATAAAAAAACTGTTATTGTTATTACCGTAGAGTTTTAAAAACTACATTAACACTCAGTTGAAGCAACATTTTAGTTCTTTCAACGATCATTACGAAGGTTAAGGTGGATTGGACTTCAAAACAGTGAATTACGATTATTTAAACAACTGTCTTTAGGCGGAAATTACTGCTAATACAGATAATACACATCCACAAGCTAAAAGTAGAGTAGACGTACAAAACTTATACATAAATTAAGCAAGTACGTTAATTAGGTAAGCATACAAAATAATAAATTTTAAAATATGCGTTATTTATCATTTTATCGTCATTAATCATTTCGTAATTTAGTCCACTCGTTGTTTCATTATTATATTTAACATGGTAGGTACAATTAAATTCGAACTAAAACGTTAGTACAACTTTGGTAAACTTTTCTCGATTAGGTGAGATCCCTTGCAAAATGGCAGCCAAAAGTGAACTGATGACAATAAAAATGTGAGGCATAAGCGGTTCCCTTGGCGCATGTCCAGCCGCCTTGCCCAAAACCTTCACTGCGGGCTGCATCGAAACACGAACGAAGATATAGGTCACTCAGGAGATCTGTTTGGATAGGTACTAGTCGAAAATACATCCGTAAATTGAAATCTAGATTTGTTGGGGCACGAAATTCAACAGGATTTCGCGTGGTGAATTTATGGGTAAGATAGGACTCCGCGGCGCTGCCGTGATATGTGTAAAGTCGGATGTTGTGCCACATTTCGAAGTGTTTGTCTGCACTATTTGTTGTCCGTGGCATTTTCTGCGTAAAATCCGATCATCAATTTCCAACAAAAGTTACCATTTCACACATTAACTTTACTCGTGCTGCTTATGTGTGATTGAACTACATTATTACATACATATAATGCATTTAAAAGCTGCAGATTGGACTAGCTTGAGTTAAACTTTAACTTTAACAGAACAGTTAAATCGGATTCATATAGTAACCCTG
The DNA here is from genome assembly GCA_037349165.1 of Choristoneura rosaceana. NCBI lineage: Eukaryota > Metazoa > Arthropoda > Insecta > Lepidoptera > Tortricidae > Choristoneura > Choristoneura rosaceana. The sequence goes on from JAZBNJ010000013.1 coordinate 6,541,903, forward strand.
ATCCGTACACGCTCACATAAACTTAAATGTCTACAAATTGTTCAGGTTCAGATAACTATTATACAAAAAAATAAGGTCTAGATAATTAGACGCCATGAAAGTTATTTTCTTTTGCCGAAGCTTTTTCACTGGCAACTTTATCATAAGTATATAACTAAGAAGTTAATTTTACGCCCCACAGCACCACCGCAATCAGCAATATCGCGACGTCTCAGCATTTTCCGTAAACAAGCCACAGTTGGATCGCATTTGTACGTGAACCAGTATCCTGTGTAATTAAACTTGAAGCTAACGTCAAAGGCGTGGAAATCAAGAAGTTTAAAGTGAAAATGGTACAAATATGACATTGAATTTGCAATACAATTAAATGTAGGTCCTCTTGAGAGATAGCGAAAAGATTAACACAAGAAGTGATCGTGCTGAAAATATGGAGAATGAGATACGCAAGCCACAGGATTCCGTATGTGAAGTGAGGTGAAATAGCCGCCACATTGATCGCTAAGCTAAACATCAGAAGGAAATATACATAAGAAGGAATATCAGAAGGACAGTTTTAGGCGCTATCTCTGAAGTCTTATAGATAAGACGTGCACTGAAAAATTTAAAGTATTTGCATTATTAAATTCAGTGTTCTTGGATTTTTAGACGCGGTTCAAAGCTTGGGGGCGTGAAATTTTTATGACTTCTGGAGATAATCGCTTTTGAAATATTCGCAGACGAAACTATACAGGGTCCCATTTTAAGTACGTAAACATTAAAATATTTAATAAAGCTACTTCAAACATACTTTATATTCTTATTCATTGTAGGTATGCACTTGTACGATACTTAGAAGTATATTGAATTATGGTTTCCATTTATTTTGAGTACAGTGTATTTTTTAAAGCCTAATATTGTAGCTTTCACTTTCTGACTTTCAAACTCACTCTTTATTTATCCTAAACTATAAGCTCCTCTCATCTACCTACTCAAATGTTGTCTAATAGTTCTAGTTGTCTAGTATTTCAACGTTTGCTGATTGCGCTTCTTTCTATATTTTGATTTTGTACAATAAAATGTTTTCATACTTACATACTATAGCAACTATTTTAGAAAAATCACGCCTCGTGACATTTTACATCGCAAGTTCCGTCTGGCAATAAATGTCAATGCGTTATTAACCTTGAAAACGTACAACGTGATCAAAGATTGCCTCAACTCTAGCGTGAAATATTGAAGTTGTTAAAAGCGTAAGTGTAATTGTTGAAGTGAGTTTACCGATAAAACATCACGTGTTTTTGCTTGTTTTTACTTATACCTACTCAAGAAACTGACGATGGAAACTAAATACATAGACCCACCCATAACAGAACGAATAACAAAAGAAGAATCGAACCGTTTACAAAAAAGCATTGTGAAAAAACAGCGGAGATTGACAGCGAAGAAACATCATAGTCAAAGAAATAAAAGTGGAGGTAAAAGAAATCACCTCGTTAATTTCAAGGCAACCGAAGAAGAAACTTACCCGTAGCCTGGCCTCTGGCAGAACCAGGTCTTCGTCAGCTTTGCTGCCTCAATGATTGCTCCTCCAAGGTCACCAATTCTCATGCCAGAGCAAGAGCAGCATCCATCGCTGTCTCCTTCGCCCACAAGCACTAGTTTAGACTCCGACTTCGCCACTTTGAATAAGTCTCCAACATACACAGTACCCCAAACAGCTTGTCTTAGCAGACAATGAAATCCATTTAGACTAACGATTTCTAGTCTTATTTCATTGGATTAGGCTTTGTAAATAACACTTGGAACTTTACGACGTCTCCGGGCACTTTACTGTCTTCCGTTTTAACTTTATACAACAATATTGCTCGAGCACTTGGTAAATTTTCTCACCACGACGTCAAATTTCAACTGCTTTGTTGTTTATTCCTGTCATGATGAAAGAAAGAAGTTGGTTGATAAATTTAATGAACATTAACTTACGGCGCTTTTGTTGGTAAACGTTTACGCGAAATAATATTTGAGGACAAAAATAGAAGCAGAATTTACATTTGCACATGAACTTGTTAACCCCGTGGTCATTATAAGAGAAAGACGTTGTTTATAGCTAAATTATAAGCTATTGTGGAATTATAATCTCACCAAAAGATAAAAGTAAATTAACTACGAACCAACAAGGTCGTTTAGACGAAATTGGTAGACATAATAGTCGCTGCTAACGTGACGAAAATCGATACAAATGACCAAATTTCTGACCAGCCGATAATGTTATTGAGTAATTCAATGTAACGGCATTCTCGTTTGCTCAATCAAAGCAGATAAAACAGACACGACCACGCCATAGTGTTTTCAAAGATAAAGGACACAGGTATAATTTGCGATCCATATTTATGTTGTCGATTGCGTTTTCCCACATACAATCGGTGCTAGTAATGGTAGTTATGATTTAAAACTGTTACAACATTATTGTAACAGGCACAAGATTCGAAAGGCGTATACGCCTAATAATGTTCAAATACTTTAGAATGCTTCAAGGCTTACAACGGTAAGTTGCAAAGAATATACCAAACACACAAATAAGTATTAAGTATCACAATGCTGAACTCTCAGGAAACCCTCGAATTCTCGCCCATCAACAAGTTTGTTAGTATCAAACATTGGTAAACTAAGTCGCAACTAACCAGTTTGGGTATCAAAATACATAGTTAACTTTACGAGAATACAATCCAAACAATTGCGTTAAGATAAAAAAACTCTGATTCAGTTTTTCTGATGGTGCTAATTTTAAAATATCTGAAGTGGATGGATATTCCCTGAGCAATTACTACAATGGTGTGAATAAGCAGATAAAACAGTAGGTGTGTTTGGATTAAGATCTCCCAATAGTCAAAAAAATGGAAAAACATTGATGTCATTAGCTATATAAATACTATAGATAGACTACTAAGTGCCGATGATGTTATTAAAATAATATTCACGACCACTAACAAAAAATCAGCCATCTTAAAGAATATAACGAAAAAGAAAAAACATTTGGTGACAAAAACAATTCAAACGACTAAGAAACATTTCTTCAAACTCAATGGCATGGGATTGCGAAATGAAAATTGAAATTTGTCATCAAAAAGAACAAGGGGCAGGGCGAATACTAATTTGCGATGAAATACGCTTGACTTTTATCTGGCAGCGATACAATCTCATTTCGGTACACGGGTCATCCGCCCCTTAAAATTCAAGTTATATTACAATTAAATTGCGAATGGGTTTTTATAATTACTTTAGACTTTAAATTAAGTAGTTCAAACAGGAAAAATAATAACGCGATCATTTATTTATAAACACGTTTTGTATTCAGTTTTATTCAAGAAACATGAGTATCATACATGCATGGATCTGAAATAATGATTTATTTCACTAACTCACAGTTGAATAAAATCATAAATATACTGAGTTTGTATGCAGTCGTAAGTAATTTTGTATGTATGTAGAATGGGCCAAATTTTGAGCCGCTGAGTATATTTTATATGCTTCTTATTTTTAAACTTCAGCAGCGTCAATTAAATATTTAACTAACATTGCTAATTCCGAAATTGTATTTATTGTAATATTCATGAGTTAATATCATACACTGTAACAAACTAAGCATTCACGGTTACTTTCCATACAATAAATCAAAGATCACATATAATCTGGTAGGAAATGTACTACAGACATTAAATTATCCATTGCTACGGAAAAACCACTCGTGAATCGTAAAAGAGATCGTATATTCGAACGGCAGGTCGTAATATGGGGCGAATTACTTTTATGGGTCGTCAATTTAATTTGCACTTTATTTTGCAGCTCATAAACCAGGTATTTGCTTTATGTATGCAACAGAAAGGTTGTACTGAAACGAGGAGGGGTGAGTAACTACTGCTAAAGACATTGCAATGTGAGAGAGCAGAGGGAAGTGTATTCAAATAGACTGCATGTAAGCGTGACGAAATTGTTCACCAGATATCGCGGGGAGTTACGGAATTGTCCCAGAAATATAACCCCTACTTTTTAAAGAAGACACACATGTGAAAAAGTTAGCTCACTTTAGAGATAAACCTTATCGTTAACAACAAACAATTTCAGACACTTAACACATGACGTCCACTCTACGAAACTGACGGCATTTTACAAAAACAAACAATGTTTATCTCCGATACGGCAACGGCCTTAAAATCTACTTTCGATTTCATCACTCCCACGGTGAGATAGTATTGGCTCGCTGGCACACAAGCCGGATTTATAAAAATCCTGTTTTTCTTGCGTGATTGAGTGAAAAGGTAAATCTCAGTTGTCCAATAAAACAAGAAGTGCCAAATAAAAACTGGTATGGTAAAGATTGTTTTTGATTTGTTGCATAAAGTGGCGGAATTGGTAGGTCATATAATCTCCACAAAGTTAACGTCGTTAACACTGGTTGGCGTGGTAATTTAGCAATCAAGGAATAACGATGGTGATAAAAGTAATATCGTCATACCAAAACAAATAGGTCGTACCGACAAATCACGTGCTGACTGCGGGGATGGTGACGTAAGCAAATAAAGCATTATAATCGCGAACTACTTACAACTTACAATAATTAATGCTCTCAAAGCTTACATTTGAAAGCCATAGTCTTCAGAAGAAGTTGGCCAAAGAAAAGATAAATAGTATAATAAGGCATTTTACTGATTAGAAATATTAAACAGATTTACTTAAAAAAAAAACCAAACAATAAGAAAATTGCAATTGGTCAACTTTAAGAATTGTAATCGTGTTTAAATTAAGTCAAAACATGTTCTTAAACGACGAACCCGAAACCGAAATGCGACAGGCCTTTTCACATTAAACGCAAAATGACACTAGGAAGCGTTGACGCAAGGTCGTTACGAATGCGCCCAGCCATGTCAAATGTCAGCTTGTGATAAATCTGCGGCTGCTTACCGCGTGACAGTTTAATACAATGGCCGAGATTAAGTGGAATTCTTCGCAATGGAAGTAAATGTTTTAAATAATCTTTATGGGCTTTTTGCTGGATTAAATGGTGACAGAATAAAATTCAATGTTTAATTTGAATCATTTAAAACTTAATGAAACCAACAACTGCTAACTATTATTGTGCTGAAGATTTTTGTGCAATATTTACCAATTCACTCTTAGCCTTGCCAATGTATCCCATAGCACCATTGCAGTTTGGAATCACACAAAATTGTCTCTTAAGCGAGACATCACAAACAGATCATAGAACTTAGATCAACACTTCTTAAACTTGATACTTTAAACTACAGATAATAAAGAACAAAACCAAAGAGACACGATAGTAAAACCAGTTCACATCATATCAACACATCCTTCAACACTTGTTAACCTTACTAATTACAACTACAGGCTGGAAGGATTGTCCACGGTGATTTCGGCCAAACACCGTTTAATAACTAACCAATACGAAAGGCAAGGTACCAGAAAGGTCCGCGGGCGACCTTCACGACTAATCAAGGCTTCACCCACATTGCGTATGTATTAAAATTTTCAAGCTACAAGCAGCTAGCGTTTTGCGGGCACGTGCGGTAGGTAAACATGAAACACTTATGACGGATTTCATAAATGTTTTTGCAAAATTGACTAAGTGAATTGCAGGAAATGATGTTAATATAGATAGTGATGTAATTGTAAGGACCATTGTCGTCTGCATACACGTTGTTCAAAACTTCACGTAAGTATAATAAACCTACAAAACCGTGCAATTGAAAACACTCGCGAATATTTTCGTTCTTTAGTGAAACAGTTAGTGACATAATGCGGAATCGAACACGATTGTAAATAAACATGAAAATGGACATTTGTATCACCCGCCACGGCGATACCAGGAACTGGTTTTGTTTTGTCAACCTCGCTGCAAGTCTAGAACTTGAAATTTACTAAATTGTAATCAGGCAGTACAATACTGGCGAGATCGGAGACGTCGCCGCCTTCCACAAACGCGTAACCAACGAAATTAAACCCAATCCGTTGATCAACAAAATCTAAAATCGAATACAATTTAACTAATTTATAAATACAATCAAATTAGGACTTAAAGTAAACGGACGATAAACTTCATTTCGAATTGTCGCAGCGCTTATTGGGTGGTAGTAAAATTTGTGTTTTACGATGCTAGTATTAAGTTTGCTATTTGACTGCTGGCCACAGTATCCGTGAAGTCTGGTCCTAGCTATCAGAAACCAGATGTTGGTTATAGATTTGCACGGAACGGTGCACGGTACGTATGGTTCTGTATATTTCTCGACAGGTTTAAAATTGAATATCGAGCGGATCCAGTTGTGACTAATACAAAAATTGCTTTCACTTACATAATTTATTTCTCATTTATCGGTAGAATTAATTCGGAATTTATCAAAAATAAATTGAAGCACCATTTTCGACAATCGACTCTAATCGCACCTAATGATTTGGTTTGAAATGGAGTAGAATTTTACACGCAACAAAAAAAAGTAATTGAGATGAAAAAGAAAAATTTATGCCGGTAACTATACCTAACCACTGTTAACGCTTCTCGAAAGAATAAATAGATTTGTATTTTTATAACTTGCTCTTCATCTTTCATCACGAATATATCACTGTGCAAAAAAGCTATCTATTTAAATAAATTAATACTAGACACATAATCTTACCAACACCCGTATTAGATCCACTAGCAAGTCAATCAATACCACGAAATCAAGTTACCAACAAAATTTCATCACCGTATCAATATCGCTTCTCAAGTTATCTTGCACGGTGCGTTACCAAGTAATGTGATACCTTAATGCAAATAAGTTACGGTGTAATGTGGCCAAGCAACGCTCGACTTGATGTATGTTTGCACAGATTGGCGTCAAGTGATTGTTTTGTGATGAAAACCAACGTTGAAACGGTATTGCATACTGAGCTTAAATCGCTGGTAATAAAGCAAGTTATTGGGGTTACATTTGTTGTTTGCCTTTAAATAACCGCGATGGCGAAGATTAGAACACAAACACGCCATGGATTATAAGCAGGAATTTTATTTTAAGACTCTTGAGGTTATTTCACGAAAGCGCGTTTCAGATTTATACAAGTAGGCGGATGCCAGCACGATTCGTAACTGAAGCATCTATAAAATTATAAATGATAATTAATAATGATAACAATTCAATTAACGTTATCTTATCTTTACTACTACTTAATAGCGGTTGTGTTAATCGCATTCTTCAAACATACGTAGTAACCCAAACAAAACATAATCACGTCCGAATGACTGAATAACTAAACATCAGCTGCTTGTATCAAAACATCAGTGTCTGTTTAGGAAAATGATATGATTTGTGACAAATTACGGTAATGACATGAAAATTATAGAAATCTTATGATTTCTAAAACATTTCTTATTACGCTGACGCTTGGAGCTTATCTTGAGAATATCTTTATTCACCTGTCACTCGTGAAAATGGGTCGGTGAATTATCGTACTTTTCCACCCGGACTCGCGTCAATCTCAATGAATGATTAATTGATTAGTAAATTGTTATGATTCTCACTTCAGGGAAAGCAGCGGCAGCTTCTTAAAATTAATTAACAGTTTCTCTCGTAGAAGCGTGATTTTCAAATATTTAATGTACTCGTAGGTAGCGCAGCATTGCCCAGGAAATACTGAATTACTGGGTAATCCATTAGTATTACGAGATTAGTGCCAGCCTTTATAAATCCAGCAGTAATCATAAATTCTATACGTGCTGATTTAGATTGCGTGCGAAACCTAGCACTTGTTAGTTGCGTAATTCTACAGCAGCTTCCCCAAATTAATAGATCTTGCCACACCATCCAACAGAACCTGGACCCGTTTCTCAACTTTCTTGCAGTCAATAGTTTTACGATTTATGTTTTTACGAATTTCAGTATACTTGAACCAACTGAATCGTGACCCACTTTGGAACCTTTTCGTAGAAAAAGTCATAGTGACATCGAATTGCTTGGCAAAGGAATTTATTATGACACTGTGAGAACGTTCCAAGGTGGGTCAAGAATCAAATGATTCGACTGTAGGTTCTTTGCTGTAAGTTTTCATTTCCTCAGACAGCTAGCTGACCAAGCCACAAGGTTCGCGTCTATGCAGAGTAAAATAAATACAAATTGAAGCAGTAATTCCTTCGTACCCTAAAAATATAATACCTTAGTGGAAAATCCGTCAACGTTGAAGGATCTGTGTTTAAACCATGCCCCGGGCCTTTTTGGTGGAATAATCATTTCCCTGCCGGATCGCCCTTTATAAGCATATTTTCTTTGTTCCTTTGGGAATGTTATTTCTCATACCATTGCACGTTTTTCTATCGACATCGGATCGTGTTTTTATTAGGATCATTAGAGATGTTTTAAATTTAAATTTCAAAACCTGTTACCAATGGTCCACAATCTAATTTCGCAAAGTTATTGGCTTAGCTATAGTAGTATTTTTACCCGACTGCGAAGAAGGGGGGTTATTAATGAGTGTAATGGTAAAGACAAGCGTATACTTTTTACTTCCTAAACCACTCTTATAGATGCTTCTTAAATCTGTTAAGACTATTAAATATTCAATCAATCCAAAGTCCCCTTCATCAACCATACTTTCCTCCAGCAAGTTCTCTTCTACTTTTAAACGCTCTCTCACTCATCCAATTTCTTATGGTCAAGTACCGTCCCAAACATTGTCATTACCGGCTCATACTAGCTTAAACACATTTGAAAGTCGCAATTGGAGCGAGTCGCGCCTTCACGCATCACACGGACACGCGACGCTGTTGCTATTTTGCTGCGCTGGCACACTGTGCAGTGAAACCGCGAAGGTAATGGCGTCATGGAAATACGGGCTGGTCATAAAGATTGTCTCTAGCACTGCTATGTGTGCTAAAATTTGTATGGACGTAACTGTTTTCATTTGCTTCGCATGTTGCAAAAGTATGTTACATGTGATGTTAGCTATCGCGCATAACTATCAATCGATCGAAACTTGTAGGTACTAATCAAGACTGGTTTCGTTTCGTGGCTTTGAATTTATGTTGCAATTTTTGTCCTAAACAGCGAAGAGGCACCTGAGGTGCGTAAATTGGAGACATAACATTCAGATTTTATACGAAATATTTACACAACACACGAATTACACTAACACTTGAAATTGTGTTACCTATTCTACTGTAAGTAAAGTAGTACGTGCGTTTTGCTTTCCAAGTGACTTCGCTGTATTCGGTAATTAATATTTATAATAGAGTGTAATTGGCCTTAAATTATTTTTATTTCCAATTTGCAATTACATGCAGTTTATATAAAATGTTCATGTCGTTAAAGTTAAATGCTATAAAACAGTAATGGGCGCTCTCTTTTAGAAAACTAATTGATTGAAAAGTGAAATTTACCATAGATATTAATGTTTTAATGTATTTAGGGCCGCTTGCACGGTCTAGGGTTAAACATTTTATCCTTAATACCTACTAGATTCCCGGTGACAGTTTCATACATTTTGACATTACTAAACCCTGGGTCAGCTTTTAACTTAAACTTCGCGCTCAGAGTGCAAGGGGTGCCCCAGCTTGAACCCACGATCAGCCTGAAGGCCATAGCCTCCGGGGACCTGACCTTTTTAACAGACTTTTTTAGTTACGCCCTAGACGCGGTTCACCAGCTTTGTTATTTTGTATATTATTGAAAAGCTCTTAAGATCGTTTTTTCAATTAACCATTTGTACTTTATTAAGTACGTTCGGCCGTTATTCTTAGTGTTAATTGGTCCTTTATAAAGTACGCGAGTGCCCATGAGGATAGGTCAAACCTAAATTAGCCTATCACGGCTTTCTAACTCAAACAGTTTTACAATAAAATAAGTAATTGACCAAAAAAGAACCGCATAACTTTTGCAGCACCTAGCGAACTGGATTTAAAAGAAAATTCTAAATGTAGTAACTAGCTGGACCTTCATGCTATTATTAATAATTATACTAATCATATTTGTGCCTCACTGACGACCTTCTCCGGTCCGGGTAGACCTGCCGTGCATATTAATTTACTAATAACATTGCTAATACTACTCCGACTCAAAGGAGATGCATAAATTTCAAAGATGAACTAGTATGTTGATTTCGTGCATGAATATGCGACAGCCGGACTAAATATTAATGGCATTTGACAAACGTTTACGATTTAAGTCCCACTTGTGCTTGGTTACCAGTAGCAAAATGAATAATAAAATAAACTAAGTATCTGTTTTTTGGTACTGACGGTTATTTGGTGGGGAAGGCCTAAGGCAAATTTAAGAGATTAATATTATCACGATATATTGAAGGCCTATCGGCCAAACGGTCCCATAGACATGATTACTTATACGGTAAGAACACGACACAGCTCTTCAATGTAAATGGATAATAAAATAAGTCGATGAATCGGTCAAACCATACTTTTTAAACCTAAGTCTTATACTTTTTTTGGGTAGAGTTGCTTTTAGGTCCAAAGATTTTATAGATATTTACTTTTATTTACTTTATTTTAGTTTTAAAATTTTATATGTGGTGCTTTAAGTTAGGGTTAGTAAAGTCAGGAATTAGGACCATGGCTTTTCCTGGAATTTCCTAACTTTTTTACAGCGAAAGCGAAAGAGACTTAGCCGCCAAATTTACTTTGACTTTTTGTGGGATATTTTAGTTCTTTTTCAACCGTTTTCAAGTCACTTATGTAGGAACACCTACCTGTAGTATCAATCACAATTATTGAGATTCACGTCTAGCTAGCAAAATTAAACTGAATATTTTATAAATAAAAACAATTTAAAAGATATTTCATGTAAACTAGTTAACTAAAGGGTTTTTCATATCGTAAGGTGCATCCAAGTACCTAATACCCTTTCACTCTTATCTCGATACGAGCAATGTCTTAAAAGGCACCAAAGGCTTTAGAAATTATCATCTTAAATAACTAACTCATTAAAATGCAATCAAGCAAACGCTCTAAAAGGTCGCTATTGCATAACAAAATGAAGATTTATTAGGCTTCCATGATAAGCCACTCAATGATTGCGCATACGCACATTGTAATACCGACCGAACTAAAATAATAAATAGATAATAATAATAATAATTTAATTTACGGGTATAATAATAATACGTGACACATACGAGAAGCATCAAGAAAATCGACATACTTACTTATTTAACTTCCTTTTGCGAAATATGTGTGAATTAAACACGGATTAGCTATGGATGGACTTTGAATAAACAACCTAACCTAACCAACAAAAAGTTGGAAAATCCCCGACTTTGTCACTTTAAAGTTTAATATCTCAAAAATGGCTTAAAAATTTGAACTTATTCAAAGTTTCAAAAACAAATAGCACAGACTCTTATTCCTTATTCCGACGCAATAAAGCCGTAGTTACATATTTTTGAGTGGTTCGAACAGATACTTATTTTTGCACTTGACTGTACCTACATACCAAATTTCATTCAAATTTGTCTAGTCGTTTCAGAGTGAAGGTGTTACAAATACACGCATATGAGAACGTTACAGACGTTAGAAACAAAGTAACAGTAGATTGCAAATAATGCAACCCGTTATTATCCAAGCATATTACACCACATTTAGATGCTAACTTATAATTAACTTTCGTCATCTATAATCAAGTGCAAGTAAAGTCCGTTTCCCATGGATCCCCCATTGTCTCTCATAACATAGGTGTAAATAGAACGCAGACTCGTAACGTGCGTGTGAAGTTTATAACATTAAGTTGTGTAAGATATAAAACTTGGTAAAACGGTAAATTGTCCATTGTTGTGTGACGCAAGTGATTTACGGGGGTCAATTTTGAAAGTATAGGGAAGTGTTGATTGCTCAATACGAGTTTTTATGTTGCTAAGAATGTAGTACGAAGATTGACAAAGATTACCTCAGTGAAAACCACAGCATTCATTTCATACCTATTATTAAGTATAATAAAGACTGTAGACATAATATTAATAACTAACAGCATACTTGTAGCAGTAGCAGTACTTGAACAGTTGTGTTGTTCAAAATTTACATACCTACTCACTTACTACTTACTGTAGTATATGAGCATGTAGATTGTAGATCATTTCTAACTCCAAAAAGTTCTACTAACGCTCATCCACTTATGCTAGTACTACTTACTACTTTCTGTAGCATATGAGCATGTAGATTGTAGATCATTTCTAACTCAATAAAGTTCTACTAACGCTCGTCCACTTATGCTAGTACTACTTACTACTTTCTGTAGCATATGAGCATGTAGATTGTAGATCATTTCTAACTCAATAAAGTTCTACTAACGCTCGTCCACTTATGCTAGTACTACTTACTACTTTCTGTAGCATATGAGCATGTAGATTGTAGATCATTTCTAACTCAATAAAGTTCTACTAACGCTCGTCCACTTATGCTAGTACTACTTACTACTTTCTGTAGCATATGAGCATGTAGATTGTAGATCATTTCTAACTCAATAAAGTTCTACTAACGCTCGTCCACTTATGCTAGTACTACTTACTACTTTCTGTAGCATATGAGCATGTAGATTGTAGATCATTTCTAACTCAATAAAGTTCTACTAACGCTCGTCCACTTATGCTAGTACTACTTACTACTTTCTGTAGCATATGAGCATGTAGATTGTAGATCATTTCTAACTCAATAAAGTTCTACTAACGCTCGTCCACTTATGCTAGTACTACTTACTACTTTCTGTAGCATATGAGCATGTAGATTGTAGATCATTTCTAACTCAATAAAGTTCTACTAACGCTCGTCCACTTATGCTAGTACTACTTACTACTTTCTGTAGCATATGAGCATGTAGATTGTAGATCATTTCTAACTCAAAAAAGTTCTACTAACGCTCATCCATTTATGCTAGTGTCTGTAGGGCTACATTATGTTCTGATAGATAGAAGCTTTACATTAGATTAGATTCTTCTAAAAATTTTAATGCTAAAATCACAAATATCTTCTGACAGTTTTGTTTCAGTCTTTAACAGGACACGTACGAAAGCTACATCAGAAAATACTAGTCCGCTGTGGCCCAATGACCCTAATCTCACGCGTCACCACGAGTGCGTGTGCACATGCAATGCTATGTTGATATGAGACGTGCCTTGTGTTAAATTTGCGCTTGACAGTACAGGTGGTGTTGTAATCTTGATATTAATATGGGTCGTTTGACACTCCTTGTATTGGTATCGGTGTCCAGTTCAGTTATTGGGTTGCTAGTAAGTAAACGCTGTGCGGTCAATCATGTTCAATTAGATAAAAGAATATGGTCAGACGTATTGCGACATAATCCATACTAATATTATAAATGCGAAAGTGTGTGTGTTTGTGTGTATGTTTGGCCTTCTTTCACGTCGAAACGAAGCGATGGATCGACGTAGTTTTTGGCATAGAGTTTGTGGGCCAGAGAACAGGCTACTTTTTATCCCGGAAAAATACACAGTTCCCGTGGGAACAGCGCGCGATAACCGAATTCCCTGCGGGTAAAGCCGCAGGCAAAAGCTAGTTATTATATAATTAGCCATAAGACGTCTCCTGTTGAACAAAAGCATCCCATTTAGATCGCCACAAACTCTCGCGATCTCGTAGCTCCACCTAGTATAATTTGTCGGCATTTAAAAAATCAATAAAATCATTGTTGGCTTTCTCTTCGATCTCAGCTTGCGCAGAAGCCTCGGATTGGTTCGAAACGTGTGGCATAACTCGACCATTAATAGATGAGTGACCCGTGTATCTATTTTATTAATTAAATAAATAAATAAATATCACAGGACAATTCACACCAATTGACCTAGCCCCAAAGTAAGCTTAGCAAAGCTTGTGTTATGGGTACTAAGCAACGGATAAACATACTTATATAGATAAATACATACTTAAATACATTATTAAACATCCAAGACCCGAGAACAAACATTCGTATTCATCATACAAATATTTGCCCCGGCCGGGATTCGAACCCGGGACCTCAGGCTTCGTAGTCAGGTTCTCTAACCGCTTGGCCATCCGGTCGTCAAATTAATCAGTACAACACAATCATTTAACAGTAATTCATTTCCCTTAAGGGCGTTAATATAAAATGTCTCCACTAGGTCAACCTTTACCGGTCAATTAAATATAATCAGGTCATACATTAAAATTTCTGGTTTTCTCTTAAAATATTTTGTTTATTATGGTTTGATTCTTATCACTGAATAAAGTACGGATACATTTAGCGATGCCAAATATGAGAAAAGGCGTGATAATGTCTACATTAAATGATACAATCTTCATCTATATTAACATTGGGTTATTACTAACAAACATAATTATTAAAACCTTGACCTAGAATTAAATTTACATCTTTAAAAACATCGTCAAGCCACTTGGCCATTTAGAGAAAAAAAATTACCTACAAATCGTCAGTTCAAAATAAATATCTCAAATTATGCAAACATGAAAACTTTCCTCATCTACATTAGTGCAGATTATAAATTCATGAATGAATGAACTAATATGATAATTCGTTTTCCAGTCATCTTAATTTGCATAAGTAAACATACCGGACTATTCAAAATTGAGTAAGCGAAAACCAGAACAAATAGCACATCAAAGGAAACATCTGATCTAGATTTTTGGTGTACATAATCAAAGAGTTTAAAAATAAAGCTCCGCTGTAAGATAAACCAGATGTACTTCTAGTAACAGAACGCAAAACTGTAGGCGAAAAGAGAAATTATGTCTGCTATTAAAAAAATAGTGAAATTAACCTTTTTTGTAACGTCTTTACGACCACTCTGGTTTAACGATACCATGAATTGCTCGCACAGATGAATTAAAAGAATTGAACACGAACAACAAACCGAGCAAAAAAACTGTGAGTTTATAAATAGTTTGAAAAGGCATTTTCGAAAGTATACACCAAAACAAACAATACGAAGTGTATGAAGAGCGTTCAATTGGAACATCGTAAACGACTCTTGAAGCAGCTAGAAAACCGGTTCCGATCAGACGGCTGGAGGTCGCCATCGAGGTCGCGGCAGTGAACTCCGGCCATCCGATGTTGAGGTACCACAAGTGGTTGTTGGTAAAGTATGTTTAAATTGAATTAGGAATGCATGCATGAATGCAGATTTGTGTGGATGCAGAATTATTGAACGCATGTGAATTGATACTACAAATGTTTCTAGCAGGTAATAAAGACAAGAAACTTACATGACTCCTGGCAGAGGACACAGGAAAACAAATTCAACTCCAATAAACAAAAATAAAGATCACTATGCTCACAACACAAGACGTCTGTAGAGTTCCATTTAAAATGCGCAATAAAGCATTTGTTAACGAAATATATGAAATATGCAATCCCGACGAACGAAAGAGTGTAGGTCAATAACCACTCAGTTGGCCCACTTGTTACTTGGTCGGATTGCAAGCGGGTGTTGCGTTTGCATACTGCCGAGCAAAAGCGGCAACTGACGGCTTCGTTAATACGAATTTGAGCCTAATGGACGTTAGAGAACAATTTCACATTAATTATATGCCACTGCTGCGTATTGCAAAGTCAATCTTACATCATTAGGCAAATTAGTGTAATCAGATCAGACTCGCACACTCAAGACTACCGAGAGTAAATTAGTATTCTAGACGACATTATTTCTTATCCGAATACGTGTGCGAAAATTTCCACTAAGTTCAAAGTCCTTCGCAGACGGAAGACACTTAAAGGCGGTTGGGGTCACCATCTTCGGAATACAAATGAGGATATTGTCATCGGAGCTTTGC
This sequence comes from Choristoneura rosaceana, assembly GCA_037349165.1. Classification (NCBI taxonomy): domain Eukaryota; kingdom Metazoa; phylum Arthropoda; class Insecta; order Lepidoptera; family Tortricidae; genus Choristoneura; species Choristoneura rosaceana. The sequence goes on from JAZBNJ010000013.1 coordinate 6,557,690, forward strand.
CATTACGTGCTGGTCTGAAAGGGTGTAAGAATAGTCTAGATGACAATCATTATGGGGCATTAGACATTCACTGGTGTTGAAACTAACAGACAAACGGACAATGGCCGATTTGTTACGTTACGTCACAGCAATCGGCCTGGTAGAGCTCTTACTTTCACTCGATCGCAATGACTCGTGATCGATCGGAAGGCGTTTGAAAAATAAAAAAATAACGGACTAATTCGATTTCATTTTGATGTTTTTTTTTTTCACTTTGGTATCAGATGAAAGCGATTTGTTTTTTGATTATGGTATAATGACCGATTATCGATATAGTCTCATATTCTGTAGGTATCAATACGCTTCCTATTCACCGAACTTCCGCGAGTACTGCCGTGTCAATTTTTTGTTTCAACATTAAATATATTATCTTTAACCTTTTTCCCAATCATCATGTCATATATCTGTTCCTCGAAATCTACTATATCCTTGTTGTTTTTAGCTCTAGAAGGTTTTATACATCATTACTTATCTGACCTTCCTTTGATCATTTATGTTCCGTGAGTAAAAATCTGTTACCTTGTTGCAAAAGGCTGTCCAATAAATCTTCCTTAACTTTAGTAATAAAGTCAGAGAAATTTAATACCATTAACTGAAAGTTATTAAAAGAAAGTGAAACGCGGTTTACATTCTTCTCTTTTCGTGAAATATGTTTCTATTCTTTCGCTTTTGAAATTAAATTCGATGCCGGCTCATTTATCATTGGAACGACTTAAGTATATACGTGACTGATAAATTCTTTAATGTAATCATGATCAGTCTCTATAATCTATATCTCTTACTGCTAAAGACTGTTCTGATAATGCGAAGATACGAGCTTACGAACAGATATAAACATAGTGTCTAAAATAACTTTTCTCGGAAACTGAAAGATTCTTATTATCATGCAACTCTTTGATTACAAAAATATACTAGTCCATGAAACGCAAGTTTTTGCATCTCATTACTCTAATAAGTAAATACCAAATACTTCTCAACGTTCACTTAAAATGTCAGCTTTAAGGGCTATCCTGCAACGCCTACTGCCTCCGTGGGCGGCCTCCGTGTCATAACCGATGGGTACAAGGCACTGGAGCTGACGGCAAAGGTCATAATACTAAAGCATTATCTGTTTGTTTTACAGAATTACTCATTTTTTGTTGAATTTAGTTTAACGCTAACATTCAGTAATGGACGATGTTTAAACATGATTTACATGGCTTTGCTAAGCTTGTGTATGATCAGGTGATATAGAAATCAATTACTAATCAACTAAAAAAAATAAAAAATAAAGCATTTTATACTTAAATCTAATTTAATTAAAAAGATTACTAAGAATGCTGTCGCGCGCTTTTGGTACTAAAATTTGACTACATACAAAATCTAATAACAGCGTTACTTGAGTCAATATCAATAATGAATCCTTCTTCAAATGCATTAAGGTTTCAAACTGAGTAGCAGTTTCAACCCTTCACAACAACCTTCTGTTGATAAACAAACACGTTCGTCTTATCTTAGCACAAAAGTTTCCTTCCTCGCGTGAGTTTGCGGATTATGTTTTTCCGATACAATAACTGTTGTGGTCTACTATAAAAATGAAATATCCGAAGTCAACAACAAGTCTTTACATAACATAATAGAAAGGCTTGTACAATACTTGCTTGTACAATATTTTATCACGAAATAATAAAAATATTGAGATTTAAATGACAATACGACGATGTCGACAAAACCGATTTAATAATTTTGCATGTAGTACCTTTCCCGAGAACAAAAGCAAGTGTACTGCAACTGACAAACCTGAATATGAATTCAAATCTTATCTTAACGTGCCAGCATAGTTTTTACTGACTAAAAAATCAAACAAAGGAAAAATAAATCCACCATTGAAATATGATAAACGAGTAGAATGTGGAAAAACATAGAGGTAATATTTTCTCAGCTTAAAAGGTATTTCGAGTGGGTGGAAAACAGACGCAAGAAACGCGTGGGACATACGAAAAGTCGACGGTTACGATAAAGTTGCGTATAAGGAATAACTTGAATTGCGTTAAAACAGAAGTTTAGTAATATGTGATGTGAGTAGAGGGTGACGTCAGAATTGCGAAGACTCGAGAAGCTAGTTAGTAATCTGTAAATAGTTTCTGGAATATGTGTGGTGTCTACAAAAGTTTCAACGTTATTGATTATAAATTTAAAAGCCTTTTTTACTTATATATAAAAAATATTTAACATAACAATTACATGATATTTACTAAAATTCGCCAAACTGCAAAACAGTTTGTTTGCGAACCCGCCTATTGTATTCAGCCATAGTTCATTTATATGACTTATTTTTTAAAGAGGTGAATAATTTGCTAGCATTTCGCAGCACCGATAAAATATTTCCTTACTTGGGTATAATTCTTCGTGCTTTATTTTGCGATAAGTACCTACTAATCGGTTAAAACGACAAACATTATGATAACAGAAAATAATTGAAAATAGTAACTAGAAAGTAAGGTGTAAGTCACAACTATTTGAAAATATAAATATAAATATTAGTAATTATTTAGAAAATATTGAAAAATGAGGTAATTCATTATAATCACTATGGTCAGTGTGTAACAATCAGATAATGGGAATAATTCGATTTGAAAAATCAACTCATGTTTTCATAAAGAATATGATGTTAGATAAAAATACAAGAAAACGTTATTTAATTTCAGACAACAAAATTAAATCACAACTAAACATGATGAAGTTAATGGAAGAAATACAGCCATTTAACTTAAGTACTGAACTGAAGTTAATAATGTGATTATTTTTCGATATGGATCGAGCTTTACGCAACGGTAGCTCGTAGGCGCACTATATGGTTAAAGATTTTGTTTAACAAGCGAGTTATTGCAACACAAACAATGACACAATCAACAATAAAATAAATGATCATTCTGCCACGTAATTTAACTATGATAACTCCATAACAGATATCAGGCTTTATTCATCAAGCATTTATTTACAAAATACTAGAGTAAAGTTTTTAATGAATAACTGATTGATTTAAGAGTTACTTTCGGAGGACATTAATGAAGTACAACCTTTTACCCTACTATTGCAATGACACTGGCAGGAATAGCTACTGCTGTCACATGAAACCACCTAAAGTCCAGTTTAGACATGCAAGAAGAATCGTGCAAGTTGCAATACCTTGCGAGGCCGTAAAGTGAAATATTTAGTATGAAGTAGTCTATCGAGCGCTAATATGTAAAGCAACTTGTATGATTTTTCTTGCAGATATAAACTGAGCTTACAAATATACACAGACTCTTATATAAACCAAACAATACTTTCAGCGAGCCAAAGTAAAAAAAAAAGTTTTGTTTTTACTAGCAAGATCATCCACAGTTATATTTTTTTTATTACACATATAGGTATACAATCTTCACAGATAAAGTTCAGTGACATAAATAGTGCTGACGTCAGTATCGAGAACGACCGCAAGTAATTCACACAATTTATTTTTATTTGAAGAGGCGTTTAATTTTAAATACAAGCCAAATCTATTTCGGTGGACATCTCAAAAATACGAACCGTCTACCGTCAAGTTCGCGCTAATAGAAGCAAAATCTTCCGTAGTCTTTTTTGAATATAAATTCATTTTGGCTGTCACACGCTCATTCAATTTTAATGAAAAGGAAATGTCTGTCGTTGCTGTACGAGTAATAAATTATTAAAATCTCATTTTGGTCTGCCTAGCGACTAAAGGTATAACTACCTGGAGAGAGAGAGGTCGAACATCTTTATCTAAGGCAAGTTTGTCCCTAGGGGACGCTACTGTCCCTAATTTACGAATCTAAGTGGCTAGGGCGTTCGATTATGTATATTTCTCAGTGGTAACTTGAAACTGGTTTAATTTGATACTAAGTTGTTTCGGTCTGGTGCCTTGATTTGGATGGAAGACATCACATTGTTGTGAAGGTCGACAGCTCGATGTCATGTCTGTATGTACTTTTCAAGTAAAGTCTAAAATCTTTGCACAGGTATATTAAAAAAATAACATCTATCTGACAGCTATCTGACAACGTACTGCATAAACCCCTGACTTAGAGCCTTGATATTTAGCAAGCATATTCCTTAAGGAGTGCACTGTGCACTAGGAAATTTACCGAAACTCCCACAGATAAAGAGCTAAACAGTTTTTTATTGTTTCACAAATCTAAAGTTAGTTTCTACAAAGCTACCTTTAAATCGATCAGCACGCATTTTGTCAGCAAGTAGGTATGTCTAAAATATTTTCTTCAACCTGCTTCATAAGCAAAACATTTTATTCGTCACGTGCCGACATAATCTGACCGTATCCTTCCATTATTATAGCTAGCGAGACTAAAAAAGTGTCAAAAAGGCAAATCCAAACTGGCAGGGCAACGTTCGTCGGAGGATAATAAAATAAAATGTGTCCCAGAACGCAAGGTATATAAAACCGCACGCCAGCAACTCCTGGGGTAATTAGAGCTAATATAGACTGTATTACCGGAGCGTAAGGTGCATTAGCGATACCGCCGCAAGTGCTAATACAGACATTGGAGAGTGTTACAGTAGATTCGGTGTTAATTTAGCTCGCTGGCAGTTAAACCAAACGACATCCAAGTTAATTACTGAAAAAGGTACCTACATGAAAGAATTTTTTAAAAGAAAACTTCTGAAGATCTGTTGTAAACTAATTTTACAACAGCAGCAACTGTTATATCAATATTTGTGTTGTTTTCAGTGTTTAACAACTTATTCCAAGTTTTAGATTTATTGTAACAATTGTATTTAACTGTTGCTGTTCAAATAAATCAACTTCTAACAATCTTAGTTGAAGGCAGTCCATGCTTTGAGTCTGCTTAATGCCTATGCTCAATATTACGCTTAATATTATGTATTTCTAAATAATCTTTTTAAGCACCAAATAGTTAAGAAGTTAAATTAAGAAACCTCGAGCCAGAATCATGTTCTTCAGGTTTGGCATCTACAATCTGGCGAAGTTGTCAAAATTTCGATCAGACCTGCTGTCCTAACTCCACATGACACCCCCAGAACACTTAGTTCATTAGGCAGTTTGACGCGAGCCGAATTATAATAAACCTCGCTAGAGACGGCCAGCGTTACTGGGTAAATTCGATTCCCTAACGTCATTTATGTAAACTTGTCCTATTATGTAGGGTAGGTGATTTTGCTTTTTCGGAAGTTAATTTTGTGGAACTAGTTAGGTAGGACTAAAAGGGTTAAGCCTTAATGAGGTAGGTAGGTATAATTAACAAGGTGGAATGAGAACCGATATTGAAGTCGTGAATTCATGCACGTTGTGCTCATAAAATCATGTTATGATCACGTTTGCTATCAGAATGAAAGTAGTAAAGATCTTTACATCCTTTTTTATCGATTTATGGGATCCCTAGGTATAAAATGCATGTTCGTTTTGTACACTCATACATTTGACATCTCACGTTAGGGTTACTATCAACAAGTGTATCCGACCGATAATAAAAGTTGCTAATGCTTCTGAATTCCACTAGCATAATATAATTAGCTGAGTTGATAAATATAGTACCGTAAATAGATTATAATAGTAATAGTCAAGTATTTTTTTAGCAGACAAACAGTATTAATTTTACGGTCGTATGTACATCTTTTTACAGAATAAAAAGAAACCTGTAGCTTGATATTTCACATTATATTCCGTAAAAAGAAAAGAATCATGTACATTGTTAAAGATGGATTCATTTGCTACCTAATGTTCGTATTACTCAGTTTTTACGATGTAACGCTACATCTTAGCGAATTTCACGAATGTATGAAACTAAATGAGAAATATATTATCCCCTCAGCATCATAAGTTACCAGCAATATCGTAAGTCGACATAATAATAAATCATGTCTAGCCGCTGACATCTCGTGCGCTACTACTCGAAGTCGCCAGTACTTCGGGTCTTTTGCTATTCATGTAACTATCATCTAATAAATTTTTCAATCTAAGCGTGTATTCTTTTTTTCTTTTGTGTCATGATTACTTGATCAGTACAGCTGAAATTTTACCGTACTTAAACACTGAACTGTTTTGTCCACGTAAGTCACGGATTTGAACTCGCACCCGACTCACCTTCAATTTGAATTCAGACTACCGTGGTAGGGAATCTTTATAGGATATTTTACCCGAGCGTTGGACAGGAAATATCTTCGGCCAGCACAATAGTTCGTTGGTCTCGAATTCATGTCGTAACGCAGGCACGCTGACACTCGTGTCCAATCAACGAATGACTCTAACAATAATCCCTGTCTATCCCCATATTTGTGCCACGATCACGACAGTCTTTTGATTTACTGAACTTCTATATTACTGTGTTTTACTTTGAGATAAAAACGAATTTTTATATAAAATACCGCGTTTAATCAACTGTACAATCCCAAGTTTGCACTCTTATTGTGACAATGATACGCTGAGCTTTCAAACTGATAACTAGCCCCTAAATAGCCATTGAAATTAGTTCTTTAGACTATGGTCAACTAGAAATACCAATGCACCACACCTACTCTATTGACCTAGTCGGATAGTTGGAGATTGAAGATGTAACAATTACGTGACATGTATCAAAATGATCGAACTATTGATAAGTACGATGACCTTATTCCTGACTAAGATAAGATACACAACGCTAAAAGGATTGACATTTTTAACTTTATTAACCTAGTCCAATTTGACACGAACGGAACGTTGGTGATACAACGGAAATTTTACAAGACAAATTACTGTTTGTCAATAATAAAGCTTGTGTGTGCACAAAATGTACAATTACATTTATAATCAATCATGTAACTCATGAATAACGCTTGCAGAATATTCGTTGGATAAAAACACGGAAGAAAAGAATCGCGATGATCGCTGTAAGGAAAATATTAACCTAAATGTATTATGTGAACATATCACGCGAAAACCAATTTGATCTCACAAGTGCTTCTGAGAATAAACATTTCTGTAAATACACCGCTGAATATACAGGGAAACATTTACACCGCTTTGATATTAGTTTCTTTTATAAACTCTCAGATTACTTTTGGGTATCCCCTTTTCCCTTTCGCTGGGAAAAGTTTTCGGGCAATTCTATGGACCCACGTCAGTTGGTCACGATAATTTGTTATTCCGCTAATTACAACAAGGCTAGCTGTTTTTTACCACGACTTTTTTAAATTATTTGTATTTTTGCCTGCTCGTAATAAGAAAAAGAATTAATTGCTTGTAATGAGAAGACTATAGGTACATCTCTAGTTCATTTATTTCGCGGTGGAAATGTTTTACACAGAGCGTAGAAACTTTGTTAAATTTTGTCATTACCAGTAGAAAATATCTCTGGCACGTTTAGTATTTACTTAACTAATGGATTTTCTGCCAAGTTTCTTACGGCGTATTCTACTTGACAATAATGATCTTTCCGAAAACGCTGGTAGTAAAAAGACATTGTCATGTAATAGAGTCCATTGAGGTCTAATTACAGAATAAACTTACCATTTGTACTTTATTAGGTACTAGAGTTTACCCGCGGCTTCGCACGCATTAATTCCGGGATTTTACTAAATTCGCCTGGCAATCCCCAAACTTTATATCGTAGTCTTCATTGAGGTTGTGTTAAGAACAACTGTCCAAAATTTCGAGACTGTAAATCCAGCGGTTGAAATTTCACAATTTTATCCCTATCCCGTGGGAATATCGGGATAAAAAGTAGCCTAGATGTATTATTTCAGACGTCCAGCTGTCTCAGACATACCAAATTTCACGACTCTAAGCCCACCGGTTGTTATTTCGATATTTTATCCCTATTTCAAGGGAAAAAGTATCCTATGCTTTAATCCAAGTTATAAAGTAACGTTTTGCCAAATTACATCCAAATCCGTCCAGCCGTTTCAACGTGAAGAATTAACAAACATATTCACTCACAAACTTACGCATTTATTATATTAGGTAGTAGAATTAGCTGTAGCGATCCTTCATAGATATTGCGTCCTAAGGTATACATCAAACATAACACGATGCAAAGTCCGTTGGATTAAACAATCAAGTGTAAGCCGCATTCAGTTAAACAACATTAAATCGGTTTAGGCTCTGCTAAACGAGCGTCATGTTTAGAATAACAGAGCAATTTGTGGTAGTTACGATGATATTGACTGTGGTAAAGCCTGATTACAAATAAATCAACTTACACTTTTTTTTTACTTACTATTTACGTGCTATTATTGAAACTCGAGTCACAATATTAAATTGTGGTTTACAGTTTTATTTATATTTGAATGTAGACTATTATATGTCAACGTCGGAACAGCGACTTTTTATAACCTAAGAGCGTCACATAATGACGCACTGTGAGTAAAAAAAGGTAAACTGGTTTTTAAATAAATTTACAAAGGTTCATACAATGACACCAGACAGTAGGATGTATATTGTCAAAAATTATACAGGAACTTTCAGTCAAATCTTGCTAAAAACAATTAATTTTTAAAGCCGAATAGAGTAGGTAATATTTCGTTGAGAGAACAAAACGTTTTCGCATGATTTGTTTTTGAGCAAAAACAATGTTTAAATAATTGTAATTTCAATGAGACTTTTAACCTCAGTCGAGACAACAATACAGCAATGTCTCACTAGCAGAGACGTCTGTTTAGATGGGCACTTATGTGTGCAAGTTTGTGTAATTTATTTTACTGTTTAAAGGTAATTTGTAAGTAAGCATGGTTCGTTGCTATTATTTCAGAATGGGATTCATACAACAATATGTTTACTAGTATACGAAAAGTCATCAAAAAAGTTTTCATACGGTAAACTTCTCCAACGACAATGCCACAAAACCGTTACATTGTACAAAAATAATCTTTATTATATTTTTTCTATAAAACCTATGAAACTATGGCAAAAAGCACCTAAGCATTGAGGCATCACACAGTGAGCCAACAAAAACCATTACTTCCGTCACTGACTGATGACATTGTCGTTTTTACCTCACCGAGTATCGCTATTATTATAATGTAGCGGCACAAAAAAGAAAACTTATGAAAAATTCAACAGGTAAAAAGTATGAGAGAATTACCAAAAACAAAAAGGGAATAGAGATAATCTCAGCTGCCTCTTATTCTCATCGGAAATAATGAAGTTAAGAATGTAAAGTTAGACAAGGGATACTGAAGGGACGCTGTCAACAACGAATACAATGTCTCTACCTAAGTATGTCACATATTGCAAATACCCAATAAAACCAGATTACGTCAGACAATTAAATATTATGTTTGTAACTCTGGAATGACGTCAAAGCATGTTCACAAAAACTTACCAGCGATAGTGTTATGTTTACACGCAAAAAAAAACTTTACATCGTGCAGAAGTAAAAATTTCAAATCAACTTTAAATTAAATCTGTCCAACTCATTGCAAAAGGCATTACTTTATTCCATCACTAGGTACTCCTAGACTTTTCGCAATTCAAATCTTGCAACGTTACTAAACATTATGACGTTGAGAAAGAAGTACAACACAATATTCAAGCTTCATTAAAGTCAAGAAAAGCTGCAAAAGCGTTATAGACAGGTGCACGCTCTGGTGCTAAGTGCGTTCATTATGCTAACATGTGATAGAGCAGATGCGGTCTTATGACAATCATGAAATTTTAAGAATACTTAAAAGCTGCAAAAGGATTTCGAGGACTTCTTATGACATCACAAGACAGGGAATTACCGAAGTTGTTCCGGTTTGTCCTAAAGTTGTAACGAGCCTGAGAAAGTATCTTAAGGGGAAAGGGTACAAGATTCTGACTACCGTGAAACGAGAGGCTACGAACAAGCAGTTAATATGCTGAACACGTCTTTCAACTTTGCGAACGCGGAAAAACCGAAGGTACGCTAGGTCTAAAATGTGAACGAGTGGAATGATGCAAACCCGCGCGGACTCTCTTGACAATGTTCCAATTCACTAAACAGCTGATTCCGCAGAACAATTGTGTCACATCCAGTTCTTCGAAATTCTCGCAATCCACGAAATCGTTTCGAATGATTAGTTTAAGTAGACTGGGGACGTCAACTGCAGATGTACATGATTAAACTATGAAATCTAAACAAAGTTTTCGATATATTAATTTTTTTTTTAACTTGTCTCTTTAAAAATGAACAACTTGTACATGTACCATTTAATATTCGTCCGATTAAAATTCTGCCTGTACCTATCCGATGGCAACTTCCTTGTATTTTTTAGCGGATTCACCTTGTTTTTCTGACAGTATAAATTAAACTTCGTACATTATGAAAAGATAAGCGGCGTGAGAAAAAGTCAGTATAGGTTACCTTATCAATATTTAAGGTATGGCTTGAAATATAAATCGTACATGGATGATTCAACGATCATTCGCAAAATGTGACAAATGGTAATTGTTATGATTTGGGACGTGCAGCCAACGGCGGCATTGATAATCAAAACAATACATCATCCACGTCATTAATGCGTGATAGTTCAACAACTGCAATCTTCGTACGTACAATAAGCGAAATACTTACCATTGTTTGGTTAAAAGCAAAAACAATGGATTCCCCAAGTTTCGGAACAATTCGTATCTCACATATATATTTCCAAATTTTACTCAACATTCTGATTAAGGATATAGATAGACGGAGTCTAATAAATAAAGTGCCACCTACTCAAATACCTATTACGAAATTCATGACTAATATTATACAAGGTGATACCGATAACATTTATATGTCAACGGTATTCGTATAAAATAAATAGGAAAATTATTCATGTGCAAATGTCATCAGCTTAATCAACGATTTGTTTTAATATTGTAAAGGCCAAGGAATAAAAAAAATCTAAGAGAAGTGAAATACGAAGAAACAATATAAAAGAGAAAAAAATAGATGGTTGCTGAGCTGATAAAAGAAACAATAATAATTAGAACCGTAATTACAGCAATGGAGACCGATGTAAAAAAAGAGTCAATGCGCGTGACGGTCTTCAAGGAAAAACACTAGATCCTGTAGTTTTTGCCACTAACACTGAATCTTGGTAAGTCCAAGTATAATCGCACAATATTTGTTTTTGCACTGTGTACACTTCAGCACTCGAACCAGCACCGTGACGCGGTGATCGGCAAATGTTGGCGATGATTTCGTGAAGAAAACGCGTGCGGCCTGTCCGCACGGCCGTAAGCGACTGACTTGGCGCATGCGCCATCAGCAAGCGCTTTCAGCCTCGAGGGAAAGCGACACTCCTGCGCATACAACCTATCAGATAAAAATCTACCTGTATAAAGCGCTATTTCTGCTGGAAGATCAGAATAATGCTTTCTAGACGACGGTCAGTTTCTATCCATGGTGAGTTGTTAACAACATGTAATGATTGATTGGGGAAAACTGACAAGTGACTTTTGACTTAAATTTTTACAAGCCTTAAAACTGAAATCAGTGACACTGATTATAAATAGGCCTTTACGGGAAACAATTTCCTTCCCATCTGTCCATCCTGTGGCGGTGTAGTCGCGAAGCCACACAACCTGTAACCAGGCCATCTGTCATACCGAGCACGTATTGTGCGGTGTCCGTACGTCACCCCAAACAAAACAGTATAGAACACCTGTTGAACAGAAATAATAGGAGTAATTCAAGGTGGTTTACTATGCTGCGAAGGTCAATGGCACAGCGGTAATGAAGATGGTGTGGTACTTTTAGATGGCGGTAATAACTCACTAAGATATGATATTACGGTTTAGCTTGATGTTTGATGAGATGCTTTGATGATAATTTTGGAACGCGCAGTAAAAACTGATACCTTTCCCTGTAAAGAAGGATCAAAGGTAAATAAATGAAAGTCTTTACGAGTTTAATTAAGGGACAAAGGCTGTAGATAAACATTAGAGAGGCAAACCTTGATATGTAATTAAAGACAAAATTTACATTTCTCGATGTAAAAAATCACCAGACTTGTTTAGAGCGGTTGTCTCTTTCTGTGGTATGGTGTTTGTTTTATGTCTGATAGTGACAGTATTACCAGGTTGTGAAGTATATAGATCAGTACTGTCAGCGCCGGTGAAGGCGGCAAGGTCGTTCGGAAACCGGTCTGATGAATGCTACTGTATTGGTAACAATTATGTGGACCGACTACAACTATGGTATATTGGTTATCGGTTAATACTTGAGCAATGACATACTTTACTTACAATACTTGATACAAATATATTTGCTTCCCATTTTTAAAAGCGCCTGTGGCCGGACTGTGTAGATTCGTCCGTAGAAATATGAGCTAGACATCTAAATGTATTCTTATTGCACGTCCCAAAGGTTACATCTGCTAAATTTCAAGTTCCAAACTGAGATACTGTGGTTCAGGTTGTGCGGTGACTGCCAGTTAGTCTCGTGACTAAATGTACTGTCCTACATATTAAAGGGAGACACAACTTTTTTTTTTTGATTTGTCAAGTTCCAATAAACTTGTCTATTGAATATTTAAAATGAATAATCATGTTCGGCTGAATCCAGATCTAACCAAATATTGCTAAATTTTTAACAAATTAAACAAGACAAGTTTGGTTATTCTAGTCGCTCTCACACTATAAACCCATTTTAATAAATAATCATAGTTTCTTCGTACCGTGTAAACCAAAAACATCTGAAAGAAGCTTACTCCAAACGTCACGAACTGAAAACGACTGAAACGTTTAAAACCCACCCAACGTCTACAAAAGCAGAACGTCAATATATCCTTATACATCTAGTCCTACAAGATTCATGTTTAACCGTAACGTAAAACGTTTAAAGAGGGTGGTCGATCTGTATGCGCGAGCGCAAGGCCGCACCGGTCCGTGGTTGACCGAGTAATAGTCCCCGTTTGTTACCGCGGCACCGTAAATCGACAATACGTTTGCACTAGATTGAGATCAACATATATACTACGAAGTGCAAAATTAAAACTTCGTTATCTTGCCATCCTGCTGACGCTAATATTATTTAACACGAGAGTAACAAGGACTGCACGATTTTTGATTTTCGTATTTCGTAGTACCTTCCAGACACTGAGCCTACCTATCTATCTATCTGGGCCTCGGTTTTCGATGTCATTGCGAATCTCTTTATAAGGCGGATATTCGAGCGTTTTGACTGCGCTGTCAAACGTCATTAGCGTCCCACATTTATATAGCACAACGGAAAGACAAGTCACAAGAATTTTAATCACGCTAAATTCAGTATCGGTGTTGTTTTAATTTTTCATAAAAAAACAACACTGGGCATCACCCCTTTCAATAACGCCTGCGAAGACACCAATAACAAAAAAAAAAAACGCTGCAAAAACGCTGAATATTCGCTCTATAGCGATTTATCTTGATGGCAATCATAATGGATTTAAAAATCACATGAATATTATTGGCGTGCTGTCTCGAAATATTGTTGAGATATGTGACCAAAAAGTTATATCCTCTCAATTTTGAGGAATTTCAGGAAATTTCATGTTTCATTGAACATAACCAGCTCAGTTTTGGAACACTGTAGCATCGTTTTGCTGTTCGTCCGTTCATCTTCTGTCACGCTTTAGGAACTTTTTCCTTGTTTTTTCCCAAATGCGACAGGTTTTTAAGCTTCTTACTTATACAAATCCTGAGCGTAACAAAACGTACCAAGCAAAGGATTTCCGGTGACAAGTTGGGCTGTTAGTGGGGTTCTGAGCTATAGGGGATAAACGGAACATAATAAGAACAATACGTTAAGGATTACTGTTAGGTATAGTGAGAAAAATAAATATATAATAAATCAATACTTAGTACCTAAAATTACTAAGGCCGCCTATTTGCTTACCTTAGAAAATGTCTATGTATATACCTGTGTTTTATGTTCTGCACTATGTGTTGGTGTGCAATAAAGATTCATTGTATTGTATTATTTTGTATTACTCGATTAACTTACTATTATGAATCAGAAACTGTCAGACTAGGTTCGCTATTTTCGGAAGATCTGTTTCATAATTTCTAACTTATATTCGTGAGTTGAACGGTTCAAGTAAGTATTTATAAGAAAAACTAGCTTTTGCCCGCAGCTTCACTCGCGTGGAATTCAGCTATCGTGCGCTGTTCCATCGGGAACTGTTCTCATTTTTCCGGGATAAAAGTAGCCTGTGTCACTCTCTGGCTTAACTATATCCATGCCAAAAATCGCGACGATCCGTCGTTCCATTTCGACGTGAAAGACGGACAAACATAGAAACACACAAACGCACACACTTTCGCATTTATAATCTTAATATGGATTACACAATGTTTAATTGAGTAATTTAATCAAATATGTCTCATGAGAGCTTAAGTAATATTAAATCAATACCTGTCTAGATTACGTATTGGTCTTACATTACGACTAACAGGCTGGTCATAAATAAGCTAATGACGGCTTATATTTCAATAACCAAGCCTGCAATGTTCTTAACTTTTTTATTTTTTGCTAACCACAAACTATTCACTTCGCCTTCTGATATGTAAACAATACTGAGAACTTTTACGGATAGGTATTTTTGAGAAAATAAATTTACAAACCTTACCCCGCAGTGGTACATTCACCATCAGATATTTCTGAGCGGCCTAGGTCAAAAATATTGGCACATGCACTCTATTCTGATCTGTCTGAGGTAGGTATTAAGAGTTCGTGTTTCAATATTTTTGAATACCTTGGCAACTCCGAAATATTTGATGGCGACTGTACATACATTTGGGATAGTGCGAAGGAAAACAACTTTTCGAAAAAAAAAAATCAAAAAAAATTAGAAAAAAAGAGTTTATTAGAAATTTAAACTAGTGAATACGTAATACAAAAAAACAAATGAAAACAGAAAACACAACTAGCACCAAGGCTCACCCTATCGTAACTCAAATCTTTTTAACTCATTCGCTCGTTTCATTCACTCCACATTAGTCTTCGGTCATTCAGTTGCTCGTTCACATCAAATCGTTCAAATACAAATCCACCCTCATTCCCACATACCATTTATCGTATGCGCTAAATACATGACCCTTCCTTTGCTGGCAGTAAGGTTAACCTGCGATTTAAACCTCTAATGCAATTAGACTTTCACAATCACACATTAATCTTGATGTTAATCCATTAATTTTATTACACAATATCAGAGTTTATCACAACAAATAATTATGTTTAATCATCTGTTGAGATACGCGACCCACCGAACTAGTTTCCCGGTTACGTAACAGTTAACACTGCCGGTTGAAATCTAGTTTATTTTATGTAATTTCGTTGTGAACTTGCGACTTAGTGACTGCGTTATGCTGGTGCCAGTTTATTTAGATCCGCAGCACAATTTTGAAAATCAATATTCCTAAATTCGACAAAACTCCGAAAATCAAAATTTATAATGTTCGAAATTCCTAAAAATACTGGCCCTAACGCACTTCAAGGCCAATGACATTCTTTAAGAAATTTAATATTCCTTTGTACAAAATATCTAATGACAATATTTTGAAATTCGACATATCTGAAACGTAAAATACCTAACCTACGTACAAAAAGTAAGTATAATGAATTTTTCGGAATTTCTCAATTACAATTACTACTTACTTCTATGCATTGTCTTTATACACAGTTATAAAACTTGTCTTATGGAAGTGCACGAAGGTTAACGTAGAACTCACCTCTTATACGGACATCCACATCCATCGCTCGAACACATCAACGGAAGTTTGTATTTGTCCAACACTTTCACACTCATCATTGATCATTAAAACTTGCACTTTCGAAATAGAAATATAAACAGTCGACGCTATAGCTACTCGCCAGTTCAAGTTCAAGAACTTATAGGAAATAAAAATAATATGTCAGTGAACTTCGCGAGCCATTGTATAATTTGGTAGACATCAGTTTAACTAAATGAACTAGATTCTCTCATTTTCATATTTTTACCACAAACAGGTAGCAATGTTAATTTTCGCGAAGACATGAAAAAAACCAGTAAATTTATATTTTTTTGGCAAAAAGGTATTGTAAAACTTCGATACTACTAAATGTGAACGATGTAGTAGCTTCGATCAAAGGAAAGATGCATGTACGCATAGATATACAGAGTAATAAATAATGTTAAAGTTTAGTTTTTATTGCTTATCCCATTCAAAACAATAACGTCAAAGTACAAGTCAATGAGACACAGACACTTCGCTCCTTTAAGAACCACTTTCCAAAATTGCTTTTTCCACACCAACACGTGGTTAAAACAGTGTCATAACTAAACTAAGTCTAACTAAGTTGAGCTTGAAGTTCTTTTAATACGAATTTATAAACAACAATACCACTAATACTGTTATAACACGAAACCAATCGACTTGATGAACTGTGGGCGTATGCTGCTAAACGACCTAACGGATAGAGTGGAGAGCCTATTTACTGGATCAAAAACATAAGGAACATGGCTAAAAAAACAGACGGTATATCGCTTTACTCACGGCATGCTTAATGCTGCATTAGGTAATCAAATAGTGTAACAATCACAATCGTTTTAATTGGAAAAGTTTAACTCTGCAATCATGCATTTTAAACGTAAGTATAATCTTTTTCCACACGAAATATCTTACGTGATACAAGGAAATTAAACTAAGACTGCACGTTTCCTTTAAAATTATTTGAAGACTTACATTAATGTATCAGTCAGTATGGTAAGTAGTCACCATTCATTATGTAGGTGAGAAATGAGTAACAGAAGTGATGCAAATAAAATAAGTCAAAAACCCGACTGCCCCAAAGAAACTATGTCATTCTAACAGTTACACCGAATCTGATGATGAATGTAATCCATCCAGCCGTTGCTACAGAGAGTGCCAAAGAAATAAGCTTGAAAAAATAACTATCATTCGGGTAGTTGGCCAAAAAAGAATCATACAAAAAACGCCCGTGTAAATGCTAAACAAATAAGCTGTTCCATCTAAGTTCTGACGTTAAACTGATAAATGCAAAACTTGTGGGCGTTTCCCTATACTTTGATCTATGACCGTGCAATACGAACCTGGAAATCCAGTACTAAATCATACTATGTTAGCAGTAACAATGGCTTCATATTCACTTATATAGTTCAAGAGCGTAGCTTTAAGTGCTATAAATAAAATTAAGTAGTCGAGCAGATTGTGTTCAAGTTTTGCTTGATTATTTTATGGAAGAGTGGTAGACACCAACAAGATGGACCATTGGATGCACGGAGCGCGGTGACGGATATTAGGTATATATTGACGACTTGATAAGAGACTAGTAAATCTTCATTGAAAGCGTCGAAGTGCGCTGCCATTAGTTACTAAGACAATACTTTAAACTTCTTCAAGTTTGCGCACGGAATAAAAAAGAATATCAATCAAAATAACAAACTTTAGGAAAACAGCTAAAAATCCGAGTAGGAAAGGTTTCCAAATTAAGCAATACCATACCAACCAATAACATAATTCTGAGTAGGAGCTTAATGAAGCTAGGCATTAAAGATGCTCGAGCCAAGTCCACTTAGGTTAGGAGGAATCTAGGAATGAGTAATTCGGGAATTATGCAAACAAGATGCCTGAAATAGGGATGGTAGCACAGATTTATAGTGAAACAACAACAATAACAACAGAAATAAAAGATGATTAACCCATTTATTAAACTACCATAAAATAATAAATCAACAAGTCCTGAGCGATACTTACCTATAATATACTCTCGTTCAAACCAGAAAATGACAAAATTACAATAAAAAACTATTTTTTTTATTGTTATGTATAAATGACAAATTATAAATAGTAAGTAACTTTGGTGTGAAGATACATAGTTTGAGACTTGTTTTATACCGGAAAATTGCATAGTTCCCGCGTTATAGCAATGAACTTGACGCAGATGGAGTCACGGGGAAACGCTAGTCACCTATAAATTAGTACTGCGCCTGATTGTCAGACAAACTAATATAGCCTAAACAACGAAAGCTTGAGCAACTATACTTAAAGAATCTTTACGACTTTATTTCAAGAGGACAAATATTTATGCACTCGTTAACTTCTTAACTTTAAGAGACAAACAGCGTTACATCAAATGCTATAGCTAAAGCTACTCGCTGTAACTTTATTTTCTTAAGGATATCTCGACCATATATTAAGGTAGAATTCCATAATCAAACATTAAGACCCTCGTAAGATGATCTTCATATTCTTCCACGCACCCTAAAACCTCGTTACTTAGCACGAAGTATCAAGTAAGGAAACTGTTTTTTGCCTTGGCAACCTCCTGGGCTGGAGGTAAGCCGAGCTTAACTTCGTTTTACTACCCAATAAGTGCCGACACTTCGGCTCTCGTAAAATATCCTCCGACGTCCCGTTTTTTCGTGAATTCTTTCGGTCAAGGTCATTTAGTTATCTAACTATTTAATTCAATATATATCCTGCAAGGGATTTTTACTGGGTTCTCCCGTATGTATGGCTTTAAATGTTTAAACAGTGAACATGCCATTGAACACAATAGTGGGCATTAGCTCGCTGTGTGTTTCGACCTGCAAGATAGCTGAGAATTGTGCTGGCAGTTAGCCCGCAATCTTGCAAATTCGTGGATATCTAAGAACAGAGACCACATACCATCCAGTAACTCACTTGTTTACCGCCTTGTATAAGAGGTCGGCTCGCAGAAACTTCTCCAAATAAGCCAATAAACTCATGATCTTGAGAGGTGAAAACTCAAATAAAACCCGTTAATGCAGCTATTAAGATACATCACGGCTCTCACGCATCCAATTTATAAGGGCGAGTGAAATGTAGGAGCAATAAAACTGATGTTATTTTCGTTGGTGATAATAAATAAGAAAATCTGTTAGACGGATTCGTCTTTTTGCGAGAGCATCTTTGACATCATTGTTTTGCAATCTTTGTTTCAAATTCAAATGTAGGTGTTCAGGAGCAACTAAGAGTGAACAGACAATTTCTAGATAAACGTGCATATTGATCACTTGCTCTACATAAACTTGAATGAAAAGTGACCTATTAGTTTTATCTGGTATAGCGCCAGATTCAGGCAATTTGTATAATTAGGACAAAATAAATACAACACTGGACCGGACAACGGTACAGTAGCATAGAGTCCTCTTTTTCAACAAAAAATCTAGCCTAATTAAAATTGACAGCTTTTAAATCTTCATATTCCTACTCGTAGCTAATGAAATTGCTGCAAACCTATATATGGGTTACATAATTATTTCTCCCTCCTTTTTCCTCTAAGCCCAGATAGGCACGACTGCGCCAGCACTAAAATATTATTCCACATTTCCACAATCAATACCCTACGACTCCATACGGCAGTATACGTTTCCAGCGGCATTGTTCGACAAAAGTTTCATGAAGCTTAGAATATTTTGCGAAACGGAGGCGTCATACGCACTAATCACTATAGCCAAAAAAAAATCTGTCATTTTCAACGGGGTGGCAAGGCAGTACATGCAAATCGTGATGCACGAAAACGAGGAAATTCAGAAAATGTAACTAAAACTTTATCTTCCCATATCACACTCACATAAGTATAATGAGCATGAATGCTAGTCATTACAAGCTTTTATTTAGTTTCACCTGCCCCATTATCTGTCTGTCTGTAGTCAAATCTTGCAAGTTGATTTCGACCAACTTCCAATAATCGGATTGACTTGAAATTTGGCATCATAGATCTATGTATGTTATGTTAGTTTGGCAAGGATCGTCTCCACAGGACGAAACTCTTCGATGGTTATTGACATCAACAATAAAGGTATGCACATGTAATTTGGGTGACAATGCAAGTAAAATCGATAAAAAGTACTGTCAGCAAAATAAGCTTGTATTAAAAATGAAATTTATACCAAAACCTTATTTACTTTTAGTTTTTTAACAAAGGGTTTGGTCTGCCGTTGCTGGCCTCTCCATTTTCTTTAGTGCTTTAAGTGAACCAGCAGTAGCAACGCAGGAAGCAAGCGCGAACGCAACGTGCCCCAATTATTTTCGAGTGCATGTGTTTTTTATACATCCACGATATATATTTGTTTTACGAAGAGCACCTTATTGAGGACGCGGTAACGCTGCATACTGATGAGTGTGAGTTAAGGAGAATACGCAGAGACGGCTTCAAAATGAACTTGATTTTCGGCTGTTTTTTTCCTGATAAAACGTGTTTTAGGTTTTGTCACGTTGTTGTTATTGTTTTAGGGTGTAGATTTTTAGTCCAATCTTTTTTTTACTTTCCCATTGTACCTACCTACCCTAATAGTTAAAGTTACAATATTTTTGAGCAAAAGCTGCATTGCTTCCGAATAATTAGCAGACAAGTCAAACGGCCCTTTTGAACTAAGTTGGTACTTCGGTGTTAAAGAAAAAATTAACAACATGGAATATTGTACTAGCTACACCTGAATAATGTTACATATACTTATAAAAGACTAGCTTGACTAACTGCACGATTTGGTTTGCTTTGATTATTAATGCCCGGAACGTCAACGTCCAAATGCGCAATGCAGTTTCTATACCCCCTGTAAGATATTCTACAAGCAGCATTCACCTTAACCAAACCATATCGTATGTACGTTAGCACAAGCAAAAAGCTTTTTAAGAGTTTTACCTCCATTGCTTAGAAAACGCACACAGACGTGACCTGCAATGTATGCCTTTCAACACACCTGTTCAAAGTATCTTTTACCATGAGGAAATAGTTTAGGCCGATGAACTGTTAGGTTAGTTGGTCTGCGGTTGTTCTGAGATTGTTTGCAGTGTTTAGGGTCCTGAGGAGCAGTTAAGGGTTCATCCTAATTTGGGTCTCGTGAAGTTTCAGGTATTAGCTGTTACTGATTTAGGGAATTGTACAAACAGAACAAGCCCGCAACAAGCTAAATTGTATGCCAGATGAAACAAACATGGAATCAATATAATTCACGTACCTAATAACTCCGAATGGCGCAATAAGAATTGATTATTGGATATGTAAGGAAGATTAAAATGGATCTAGACAAACTAAAGAAATGATTATATAATTAGTTTAAACCTGTATAGCAACGATCGTATTGTGAAAATGAACAAAACGATTTCAATAGAATAGTCAGATTTCTTTTAAAACAAACCCACAATCCAATAGCGTGATAATTCTTTCAAATACGACAAAGACTTGAATAGTGACCATTAAACATCATGACTTGTATTATAAATACTGAAAGACAAAGTTCTTTATACACTAAAGTAATTAACAAACTAATTGAGCATTGAGTTGAAACAAGAACGCGTCAGATTAAGATTTATAGCCGTGGCAAATACGACGAAATCAAAAGATGTCCTTGCTACACCTTGCGAGTGCGCAAGTATGAGTACAAATGGTTCAATGGCAAATAAAAGCAAATATAGAGTGGGTGTTGTCAATACCACTTTACGACAATATGGATTGTTTGTTTTATTACTTTTTAGGACACTTGCTTAACTCTAACAGAAATGATCGTGATCGTAGGGCGATTTGGCAAGCTAAATATTACACTTCGTGACCTTGCGGTCCGGTCCAGTAGTTAAAACATATTTTTAATTTTGTTTTGTGGTTGGCGATAAAGATTTGCGGCAGCATGTGTGAAAGACTCGTGTGGCTCAAACTAATGCAGAAGCACTCACTTTATAGACGACCACTTCACTCACTCACTTTACAGACGGAATTGCATGTTTGTTTTTTTTTCATGTATTACATGTGATAAAAGTGAATCAGGTGTAAATATTCTAACCAACTTTTATTTATCTTCCAACGTTCGTATCTTCTCCGCAGGATGGAACTATTCAACAGTTAATAGCGTCGACTTGAAAATTGGAACCGATACCGATATGTCGTATGTATGAGCCATGAACTTTAATTTAGGTTGGGATGCACTTGTGATTGGATATAATTTTGTGTGACGATTCTTTTGAGACTGGCGCAGCCACTCGCTATGGTCCCCATAAGCAGCCGCGGCATTTCTTAAGAACATCGATCATACGAACAGCAGCAGCGTAGGTAAAAGTGCCTAATACACACTTTCACTAAAGCGTAGTCAAGCTATTATAAAATGGACAGACTTTGAGCCAGGTCTCGACAAACATAACGCTTAACTAGACAAGTAAGTACTCAATTATTCCGCACAGTGAAAAAAGTGACGTGTGGCAGTAACAGAAATTATGTCAGTTCTCGGGAGGATATCGTGTACGTAACCTTATCCTTTTCCTGCGCAGACAATGTGCGTGTCAAATATCAGAGGCACTGTCCCGATATTATGACAGCCAGATGTCTGACGGTTTATTCGCTATTTTTGTCCATTCGTTTTAAGTATGTGTTCAGACACGGCGAACCGCGGAGTTTTATTGCGCTATCCCTCTTAAGAGTATCAGTTTAGAAAGAGACGGTGGGATAAAACCGCACAGAACCGCAGCCAAAACGTGTGGTTGAGTTTCGTGGTTAGTAAGAAAAAATTGTTTATGTTATACTCGTGTTAGCCTAGTGGTATGGCCTCTCAAGCAGAGAGTGGGTTCGTAATTTATATAAGAAATTAATTACAAATTATACCCATGGACTTTACTTTAAAAACATGGTGAGGAAACCTACAACTGATTAAAAATTATATGGTGTGAAGTTCATAAATGGGCTCACGTAGGAACTACGGCCGAAGAACTTTCAATCGGAGAGGAACCCGTGCCCTGCAGTGGTACGTATATACACTGTTAAAAATTTCTGTAGTAATTTTACAAAGAAAGTGTTGGAAGTTTTTACGCACAACAATAAAGTAATAATATAATTCCGTTTTGTAAATTTACAATACAATTTATTTCAACTCAATTTCGAAAAATTACAAAACAATTGTTGAAATTTTACCAAACGACTATCGGAAATTCGTTTACCAAAATTACAATACAAACAATGTAATTTTTCCAAACAAATTCTGTTGAAAATGGTTTGCAATTTTAAAATGATGTGTTGTAAATTTACTACACAATTAATTTCATCTCATTATTGAAAAATTACAAAACATTTGTTGAAATTTACCAAACGACTATCGGAAATTCGTTTAGCAAAATTACAATACAAATAATGTAATTTTGCCAAAAAAATTCTGTTAAAAATGGTTTGCAATTTCAAAATGATGTGTTGTAAATTTACAACGTAATTAATTTCAACTCATTATCGAAAAATTACAAAACATTTGTTGAAAATCTCAAAGATAACGGGAAAAATCTAAGTTTGAAGTAAAACGTCTTATATAAAAGTTCTGTCTATTATATAAGTCTCAAAACTTTCAATATTAATATATTTCTATAGAAATTACAAACTCTACTTTTTTTATTAACGTTTTGTTGATTGGACTGCTAAGAATTCATGTAAAATATCATGTTAAGCTATCGAAAATTTCACTGCGTTCATAGTGCAAACGAAATACAATTAATAATTTTAATTTAGAATTAAATATAAACTCTGTGCAGATATGAATTGCGATATATCTAACCCGAGACAAAAAGTTCTACCTCTCACGCAGGTAACGTATCGCTCTGAAAATGATGATCTACAGCTTATTTAAAGACTTGGTTTGAAAATTCAATTTAAAGATTATAATACTAAAAATATTTATAGATTTTTAATGACTTCATGGTAATTTCAATACTAATATTTTTCTTTAATTTTACAAAAAAAAAAAATTTTAGATCAAATTGCAAACAGATTTCAAGAATTTTAGAACCTTTTGATTCAAAACTAATTAACGGTTTGAAACATTACTATACGTGTAAGAGAAATACACGTTTTTAGTAGAATTACAATGTATAATGCAATTTCGAACTTGCGTTATACAAATAATAAAATTATAGGTAAATCTTTAATAATTTCATCTTCTACATTTTTTCATAATTTCACAAAATAAGTATTGTAAATGAAATTATAAACATTATGTAAAAATTTTAAATTTTTTTGCTTGAAATTAATCAAAAATTTGAAAAAATTACAATACGTGTTAGAGAAGTAAAAACTTTGGGTAGAATTACAATACGTAATGCAATTTTCAAATTTGTGTTACAAAAATAATAAAATTATTTGTAAATTCTTAATGATTTCATACTAATTTGTGTTTAATTTTTTTTTGTAATTTCATAAAAAAAGTATTGTAAATCAAAATACAAAGAGTTATTCTAAATTTCAAATCATTTTGTTCAGAATTAATCAACAGTTTTAGAAAATTACAATACGTGTTAGAAAAATAAAAACTTTCGATAGAATTATAATACGTATTGTAATTTTCAAATTTGTGTTACAAAAATAATAAAATTATTTGTAAATTCTTAATGACTTCATAGTAATTTGAGTTTCAACATTTATTCGTAATATCACAAAAAAAGTATTGTAAATCGGATTACAAACAATTTTGGTAAATTTACAACCTTTCATTAGAAATTCACCAACAGTTAGGAAACATTACAATACGTGTAGGGTTATTGCACAAAGCTTCCAAAATTAGGTACAACTCATTATAGTAAGTTTCTTCACATGTCTTGTAATTTTACTCAAATTGTGTTATGTTTTGTATTAGTATACGTTGATTTGGAATTTTGCTGATATTTGTTTTGTAAAACAATTGTAATTTTACAAAAAAATTTAACAGTGTAATAGGCCGAGATGGTTATGATGATAAGTCGTAACAGGTACTGTTTTGTAAACTAACGACAAGTCAATTTCCATCGGGTTACCTAAATTTGTTTACGTGACGTCAGTGATGATGACAAGTATGGCAAAGCTTGTGTATCTACTCTAACTGCGAGGAGTCACATTCGAAGACATACCTAACTCCAATAATAAAGACAAAGAATAAGTAGGTATAACATTACTATATTAGAAAGTCAAAATCAAAGCGGAAAAAAGTGACAATCGGCATTTCTGACCTGAATCACGTCGAAGGAAAGAACAACCGTATGCATTTCATAACGGGAGAAAAAAGGATGTAAAGCGTAAACGTGCTGCCACTGCGAAGGAGCATCTTTTTCTGTTGTTTTACGCGCACGTGGATACGCCATTTACCTTATAAACTTGTTTACTTATAAAATTATAGCTTACCTCACGCTTTTCTCTGTCCGGGTTGCCTACCAGATATGTTCACTCCAAAATAATGCAGATATTTTATAGCGATTATATTTTCGAGCGATTCTAGCCAAAATAGACTGACCAGTCTATCTATACGAGTTTTTTTTAAATATCTTCTTACTAACCTGTCATTACTAAAAGCTTTTCAATAGATGATGTCTCAATCTAATAGACATATTCACAATGAGTGCTAGTGCAGTAATGTTAATCATCAAATCATCAGGTCTTGAGGTCAACATGTGGTAAGACGGGTTAAGGTCTACCGATGAGAATGCACTTTGCACTGTATTAAAATAAATAACGAAGGTCAGCTTAGGCAATAACAACATTTAAGCTAAATACGCTAGAAATATGCTAGGTTCTTTAACGACGCGACATTAGCTCGAGCCACGTAAATTGAAATCAACATAATGTTCAAGTGCTTCAGCAATTAAAAATAATGAGTTTGTGTTAAGAATTGCATGTAAACTTGCTGACTGCACTTTTTGTTGATGGTTATTGCATTGTCATCCAAACTACAAAATAATATCCTTATTAAATCAAGTCAATCCGATCACTTGATTTGATTGAAATTAGACTCGCAAGATTTGAAGACATGTTTCATTCCTTCTTACCTACGAGTACGTAAGGACATTGCAGGTTATAAATAAAAGCCTGTTGTTGGCAACACCAACAATAAGGTTTATATAATCTGTGGGATCCGCTCCCCCGCCACTCTCTCCGGCTCTCTCCGCTCTTGTCACCGGCACGAAATACTTGTAAATTTGCTTCGTTTCTTCTGTTGTCTTATTTTTCTAATGACAATGAAAATGAAAATATTTTTATTAACCTTATTAAATCACACCGCAAAGTTTTTTCAACAGCCCATGTGCATCTTATGTATTTAAGTCAATCACAGCGTAAAGTTCTACATCATGTGTAGCTAACTTACCGTATTTATAACCAGTTGATGCTTTACTGCCCACTATATAGATATCCAATCAATATACTCCCTAAAACCGCCCTAGGGACGTTATAGCAGGTGGGCAACGGGCAACTGTTACTTTAGCGAAATTGAAAATATGCTCTCGGAGGGATCGAGCGCAGATGACGTCAATCAGCCCACGTCGAGATTTCAACGGAGACTACGAAACTCGAAACTCGAAGTTCGTGTAGTGCGATCCCTCTGATACTTATACTATTTAATACGAGAGCAAGAGAGACGGTACGATACTTCGAGTTTTGAGTTTTGTAGTAGCCCAGCTGTAGCTGATAACCGGTATGAATTTAATATGAGATTATGTCGGCAGTACGCTTGGTACAAGTCGTCAGATTACCTTGACTGTTAAAGATTGGATATGTGTAGGTACACTTCAAAACACTGTTAAGATTTTGTCGTTACTTGACGGAGCTCCGTGTTTTAAAAAAAATACGAAATAGTATTTCGCGGAGGAGCAAGTCAAGTTAAATTCACGCAACTTTGCAACCCTATAACTTCTGAACGAATGAAGCTATCATCCTGAAATATGTACGAGAATGCTTATAAATACCTAAGGTTTTCTAGCGATGATTCTTAGACACCGATTTTGATATATTGAACTTTGAATTTACAATGTCGGGGGTTTTGCAACTTTCTGTTGGTTAGGTTAAAAGACGTGAGTTATCCGTTACAGTATCATTTAATATTAGTGAGTCACGGTAGTTTCATGTTCAAAACTGTACAATTGGATAATTTCTTGGGTAATATTCTATTTCGTATTAACACAATCTTCCAAACAAACATCCAGCCTGAAATTACACAACGTCACGCGTTGAAATTCCAGAACGGGAGTGGAAAACGAGCTATTGTCGTCGTTATGTAATATTTACGCTCGCATTGTAACAACGCAAATTTCTCTTTAACTGTGGCACTTTTACTATGCAAATCATTGAGGCACCGTGAAGTGTGACATGCAAAACGGGCGCCACGTGAGTTTCGGTACACTAGTGCACTTAGAAAGTGTAAGTGAGCATGGCGGTACAACAGGGAGCTTCGCCTGTAGGCTAAAACTAATTTTGACCACGTGTTTAGGATCTAACTCGTAATTTTCAAATCATTTTGGAAATAATTTTGCAGGTGGTAGGACCTTGTACAAGGTCCGCCCGGGCTGCTACTACCATCTTGCTCGCTAATTCTGCCGTGAAGCAGCAGTGCTTGCATTGTTGTGTTTCGGCGCGGAGAGAAATTACTGGCACTTGAGGTACCTTTTCCAACTTAGGCCTCTAGGTTGGCA
This sequence comes from Choristoneura rosaceana, assembly GCA_037349165.1. Taxonomy (NCBI): domain Eukaryota; kingdom Metazoa; phylum Arthropoda; class Insecta; order Lepidoptera; family Tortricidae; genus Choristoneura; species Choristoneura rosaceana. The sequence goes on from JAZBNJ010000013.1 coordinate 6,585,075, forward strand.
ACGCATCTGCAATACCCCTGGTGTTGCAGATGTTTATGGGCGGTGGTGATCTCTTACCACCAGGAGACCCACTTGCTCGTTTCCCTTCCAGTCGAATAAAAAAAAGTCATGAAGTTTATCTACATAGGGGAAAAATCTGAAAAGGGGTTCTTTGCAAGTCACAAATATTGACAAATAAAATTAACGTTCTAAATTAGAAAAATGACATTTAAGCTCCAGAAACAAAGAGTTTATAAAGATTTAAAGTGGCTTATTCATTAACTTAGAGTCCAACTATCCAACTGTGTCATGTCACTCGATGTAAATTAATAAAGTTATAATTTTATACGCTCACAATTACAATCTCGAGGGGTCGAGAATATTCAGGAGGTGCTCAATTATAACTTGCACGCCGTTTTCATGCAGTTTGTGACGTTGCACGTAACAAGTTTACACCGACTCGCAGTTTGATGTATGATTCCCTCAACTTGGGTTCTAAATCTTAAACTAGAGGAAATGACAAAATACCACTAGGTAACCCACTAAAGCAAAGATCTAGAGTATTCTTATGTGATTACTAAAACAAACTATTCAATCTTCACAAAACCGTCTTTTGTTTCATATATTTTGAACATTTGGATAAGAAACTGTTTCGATCACGTACAATAACAGAAATTCGTGTTTATAAATTGATAACTTCTACTAACAAACATTATACTCTTATTTACATAAATGCGAAAGTGTGCGAATTTGAGTGCGCATGTTTCTTGTTCTAGTCTCACTTACACTGAAACAGCTCTGCGGATTTAGATTAAAATTGATATGCAGATAGCTGGACTTCTGGAATAAAACATAGGCTACTTTTTATCCCGATATTCTCACAGAAAGGATGTAAAATCTAAGGAATTAACCGCTAAGTCTAGTGACATGAAAATTTGCACAAGTGTCTTTCATCCAGCGTAAATAAAGACCATGATGTAATTTTTATTGGCTGCTCAATGAAAGAAAAACAATGTATTTTATTTACGATCCTAAAAGTACTAGCAACAAACAGAAGAAAACAACAACTACAAGTTCCTGCATTTTAATGGTGATACAAAACTCAAGGTAAACGTCGTTACATTTCAAAATCATCACAGGAGCGTCGCGAAAAGTATTACTTTTCGCGGAACGCGAAGTTTTAACAAGCTGTCAAAAACCAAATGTTACCAACAGATTCCTGTTTCCGACTTCACAACTCAAGATTCCAATATATATTGGAAAACGAAAACGTACACGTACATGTTATTGCCCCCACAAACTGAGTCGTTGCGATCTGATTTAAGACAGGGAAGGCATATGCAGAAGCGGACTGGTCTCCACAATCCCCAACTCGACATCTATGTGCCCTATTTTGCGTGAATGACACTATTCGGACCAGCCTCGCTCCTGGAGGAAGCCTAGCAGACCCTTAAGGCCGTCGACTTCCTAGAAGGAACTCGGTGATTCGAGGTGCAGTGCTCTGAAGTTTGCCACGCTAGTGCATTCCAGCACAATGTGTGTGGCCGTTTCTTCTCCCTCCATGCATATTCTGCACAGGGGCTGTCTGTAATGTAACTTATTGTTGTTCATGTCAACTGTTTTTTCGTTTTTTCGTCTACTGGTAGAATAAATATGTCTATTCATCGGACGCACCAATTGCCCCTCTATGCTCGTATCTACGCGGAAAAGATTTAAGTGTAAAAGGAGTTGAAACGGAAGAATCAGGACATACTCGTACCAAACGTTACGATGTTATAATTTTGGCAATATGTACTGGATCATTACTTAGACAGTAGCCGACATCTCATATCATCACGTAACAAGACAAATGATCTAACAATTTGCAGATTACCTAGTTCCATTTCAGCAAGTCAGGTCGTAATATGAGATATCAGTCATCTCACATAATCTGGGGGTTTGTGGGCGCTAATATGTTTATCAAGGACGAGGCTAATCGTTCTAGTATTTATCGCGTGCGTGACAGTATAGACATACATTACTTAAGATTAGCCTGATATGACAGATACAAACATATTACACAAAGCTGTCGATAAACCTCGTCACACCAAGCTTCTCAGGTTAGCCGTTTATCCACGCGTGCCAAATTGTCTTCCAAAACGATTGGCACGGACAGGAAGAGAGAACTTCCTTAATCAGAATAGATGCGGCGAGCCGTTCTCTGTTCATTGAGCCGCTGAGACGCTCATCACATAGTAGTTGCTGGACAGAAAATGAAATGAACGGCGAAAACGCCCGTTTCGTAAGACGAGCGAGACTTGCAAGACCCCGCAACTAACTTCGCACAACCTGCTTTTTACTGCTGAGATTGCCTTGCTTACTAGCTGATCCCCACGTCCGTCCGCCAGTATGGCAGCAGTGATGAGTAGGTAATTCCTAGGCCTATCAATGGATTCTTTACAAAGAAGCTGTACCGACTTAAATGTGAAACAACTCAACACCAGAATAATTTAGTTTTGTTTTAGTTCAACAACTGAAGACCGGAGAAGAGTAAGCAGAGTACCAAGTATAAGGTCGTAAACTTATTCCAATTTCATATTACCAAGTATTATTTAGTCAAATGTATCGTTTGGCATAAAGCACTCTGTCAAAAATATTGCATGGCATAATAAGCTACTTTTCTGGTAGCAGTTCGTTTTTTTGGAATATAATATTAGCCTTAAGAAAATGTTTGCTTAATAAACGTTTGTCATAATAAAACTTGACAATGTAACATTATGCCAAATGATAATTTGACCAAATGAACAAGATGCGAAATGTATATGCTATAGATTCATTTGGGAAATGAAACTACTGCGATAAGTTTTTTGGAAAGTGAAATTTGGCGTAAGATCAGACGGGGACAGACGAGGCGGAGACGCCCTTGCCCTGTGTCCGCCCCGTCCGCGACGCGCCCCCGTCCAGTCTCTTCTGTGAGGCTTGCGCCTAAAATGCGCTTATTCATTCCAGCCAGATAATTCTTATCACAATAGACTTTCGCCCGCAAACATAGAATTTTATTGGCTGTTACTGTCTGCAATGCAAATACATATCTGCATAATTATTTATTTATGTTGGCCTATATTACTTAGGATGATGAGGGTAAGGGCGGTTTGTCCGCGATTTGTCTTGATTTAGAGATGTTTTGGGAATAAGGTTAAGCTATAGTTTTCTGTATTATAAATTATAATCATATCAGAGATTACTTGAATGGAAATTTCTGATAGCATAATTATTCAGACTTACTAAAACACTTTATTGCGAAACTTGTAGTTTTTAGTTTCATTTAAAAGTTAGATGTAGCAAAATTCAACATGACATTGTAGCACAAAGGTTCCACCCTGGGTCATAATTCAATTTTTTTAATTGTACCTACCTCATTCTGCTGCAATCGATGAACAAAATAATTATTTTTTCTGGTTATTGCCTAATATAAGCAATTTAGTGCCTAAATAATTAGTCAAACATTCAATAAAAATTCATCATCACCATCATCATCTCAGCCGTAGGACGTCCACTGTTGGACATAGGCCTCCCCCATAGATCTCCAGTTGCTTCGGTTGGCAGCGGCCTGCATCCACCGTGAACCCGCAGCTTTAACCAGGCCATCCGTCCATCTCGTTGGTGGACGTCCTACGCTGCGCTTGCCGATCCGCGGCCTCCACTCGAGAACTAAATAGATTAAACTCGAGAATTAAAAATGATGTCATAATTATTAACAGTCACCGATGAGCATCCCAAACTGACCTAAAAAAAGTCTCTTTAAATTTAAAGTAATTACTTTTCGAGCGAAACATTTAACGTAATCAAATCAAAAAATAATTAACAAACCCCAATCCGCTTTTGGCGTTTTCCCTTATTTATTCGGGGGGAGAGGAAAAGAGGAAAAGTTTTAACATGAAAAATGGAGTCAGCACCACTTTTAAGGGTCTATTCAGGGTGTGGAAAGGACCTTGTGACGTCAGACACGTCGGAAACTCTACCGGCGACAATGGGGGTAATAGGCATGCGTGTGCGCGTGCCAAGTTACGGGCGAGAGCGGGTTTGAAGCTAAAGCGGAGGCGGGAGCGGTGACAGTGCGTCACGCACGTGTCGTTGACTTATAGTAATATAATTATGATAAGAATGAGATCATATTTTACGTTTGCAATGTAGTACCTGTTTTAGTTTTTAGCTATCGGATTTTCGGGTGCATTTTTAATGGTTTCATGAAGGACGCAATGAGATTTTAAAGGAAGAAGAACCTAGCAATTCAATTCAATTTCATTTAATTAAAAAAAAAATGGTCCCAATATCCTATGAATATGCTTCTACGGGTGACATTGGAGACGTAATCAGAAACTACTTTTTTAGGCTCGTTAATTTATAGCTATTTACATGCACTAGTCCTTACACGAAACAAAAACCGTTTATTTTTTGTTAAAACCATGATTTACTGCATTGGTGATTGAATTAAGGGAAATATTAACAAATAATAGTAAGGATTACGCAGTATAACAACTAACGCGTGCATAATGTGCGAATTTATATAATTGTTTCGACTATTAAAAGTAATAAACCTGAAACTTGTACCAACTAAGTAGCGTGGAGTGAGAAGCCCCCGACGAACTGTCGAGCCTTTCAAAGGACCTACAAGACGCGCGCCCTTTGTTTGTGCGGAAACCATCGTCATACGTATACCTAACTCATACGGCCACTGTACCGTTATTATCTTTATTCCAGACGCGTCATTAGCAACAATTCACTCACCTGTCATCCTGCAAGTTCTTTAACTCGCTAAGCTCGAGCTCCCTCCGCAGGTTTGACACCTCACAGAGAAGCATGTCCCTTTCGGTCGACACCTTCTCGAGCTCGGCCCTCAATCGGACCACTTCGTTCGTTAAATCCATCGTCGCCATCTCGACGACTATCGATAACCACTATGGACACAGCACATCACTAATCAAGAGAACGCTGAACGCGTAAACCAATCACATGCGCACATTTTTGAATATCGAACGAACGTAATGTCTCACGCGCGACTTGTTCGAGATGGGGTAACTTCGGAACTCAATATCGAGCACTTTGCACGTTTTTGCAGTTTGTGATTGCGCGTCGGCTACATCGCTGGCATCTGAAACAATAAATCATTATGTTAGTGTTCGGCTTGAAAGCTGCTGAGTCGGCATGAGAATCCGAAATATTCTGCTCATAAACTCTGCACGCTCACAATGGATAGCGAATGAAGTCACAACTATGGCAGCTATGATAATACAACTGCATAAATAACTGAAATTGTTCCCTTTATTGGTTGCTTTGTGCAAATAGGTCTGTATTTTTATTTTATGCCGCGCTGTTCCAACGTGAGGGAATAGAAACGGCCGGCATTGTGATATAATGGTTTAATCTAGTAAGAGCTAGACCTATTACGATATGATTAGGACGTTGACATTCTCATAGTGGACTTTATTATGAATTCGCAAAAATATGTTCAGCGAAAATTACGTCTCTGCTATAAATTGTAAGCGCTTTTGTTGGCTCTTTTCACATTTAAAAAAATTAAATTTTTATTACTTGTATTACTCGTAGTCATACAGTTTAACAAGCCAATTACTTTAACCTATTTACTACAATAAAAGAGCGCACAATTTTGTCGAGATCTGCATTTTATTGTATGAATAAATAAATAAAAATACGCTAAGCATAAGTAACTGAGGATACAAAACTAATAGGAACAGGTATAATAAATTGTACGATTATTTTCCGTAAATCCATAGGTTACTTTTAGTTAGTAAGTACATCAAAAGAATATATGTTTTTAGATAGGAGACTTGGATCCATTAAGAATCAAAAGAGTAATATCTAGCTATTCATGAACATGAACTATCCAGTTTTGGAACGTGTTTGCGAAGACTACTTTAGCTTAACCTATATATTTCACTCGTAAGGTTATACAACATGTAAAGCGACCGATATTTTACAATAATATTACATAATTTATTTTTTTATCTTAAGACACTTTTTGATACGTACACGAATATTCTTGGCGTGGTGTGATCACTTGGAACACTTCTAATTACATAACTTAATCTGAAACTTAAAATCTCAATAAAGTTATGGAGTTGATAATAAATTAGGTTAGAATGAAAAGATAAGCTGGAATTCTCATCAAATTATAAGCGGTCTTAAATTCGAAACATTATGAATCTTATCGTCTTGCAAAGGATCGAGACAAAACAATTGAAATAATTTCACCGTCTCGTGAAGACAATTAAGTTTAGGTTGCAAATTCAAATTTCCGAATGCAAATTATTATGTTAGCTAAACGGCTTATGATTACATAAAATCGGGTATTTATGAAGTCTAAAGTAAAACCTTTTTTGCTCACGTTGGTTCTGTACAACAGTATCGTCTAGATAACATTTACAATATAACTATAAAACCAGCAAATTCATCTTAAAGTCAAGAAAAATATTATTCAAATGGAGGGAAATTTTTCCGAAACTGCCGTGAAGAATTGCCAACTGCTCGAGTCTCTCTTTCAAATGTTTCTATGAAAGTGAATATAAAAGGAGAATAAAAACAAGTTCAAACTAAAGGGGCTATCAAAACGAATATCATGGATATATCATGGAAGACTCGAGGTCGAGTTAACGTTTGGCAAGCAATCTATGTAACAGTATTGATAAAACCATGTAGAATAACAAGGTGCGCGCACATTTAAAAGAAATTTGATTTGGTTTAGGACTCGAATCATAATTAAGACATCGAGCTGGCTAGCACGTATCACATTCTCTCATTTATTGCTCAATGGGTGCGCCTTCTAACGATTGAAGAAAAAGAGAGAGATAATGAGAAAGCAGTTCGCGGTAATCCTTGCTTGTGTTAATATAACCCATTTTGCATGAACCCTAATAACATAATAGCGTTAAAAAGACCGTTTAGTGTTAATGGACGTTTCTTTTTGGTTGTTTACAAGATTTTAGAGCTCGTTTAAAATGGGAAACTTTCGCGGCTGTTTATGGCTTGAATTATACGGAGAATGCTAAGTATAACAGATAATAATCTAATCTCGCTTTTCATATAAAATGGTTTTTATGTTTTTTTTTTTATTACCTGTGAACACTGAAGTAATTAAGTCGTGAAGCTTAATTATTTTAAGATGACAATGAGACTAGTGAAGTGTTAGTTTCCGTCATTACGGATTGTTAAACTAATTAAGGCAGCGTTTTTCAAAGGTGTTCGTACCGTCTGCTCGATAATTCACAGCCATAGCCGGAAGACTCCGTGATTTATGCGGTACGGTGGGACAATGCATAAGAGAAATGCATGGTGTTGGACAAGGTGTAAGTAAAATAATAGGAGGCTTAAACAAGTGAATACAGGTGTTAGTCACAAGTAGATAGGCTTTTGTATCTCTACAATTGATTATAAATTAAGTTTTAGTATCAAAATTATTTTTAATACAAGACGATCCTAGCGGACCACCAAAATTTTCCTACTACTGTATATTATTGCATTACTAGCTTTTGCCTGTGGCTCCGCCCGCGTGGTATTCGTTTATCACGCGCTGTTCCCTCGGGAACTGTGATGTGCATTTTTCCGGGATAAAAAGTAGTCTATGTCAATCTCAGGCTCATAAACTATCTCTATGCCAAAAATCACGTCGATTCGTCGCTCCGTTACGGCGTGAAAGACGGACAAACCCACAAACACACTTTCGCATTTATAATATTAGTATGGAATGGATATAATATTTCTTTTTTACTTAAAGCACATGGGAGCACAAATGAATTAATGCCAAAGTGAGAATGAGTGTTCGATGCGATTAATTATAGCACAGCTACTTAACAGTGAGTGACTTGTTGACAATAACACCTTTCCTTCTTTTCTTTTTCTTTTTGCTGTGCAACACCGCTACCGCCTGTAACAAGTACCAACCATTTCGGGTATTGCGTTACCTTGAATGAACCATTTGGATAATTCCACAATTAAAACAGAACAGTGTGAAATTACTTCAGTCCCCGATTACCATGGTGTCTGGCTGTGGCGTACAGAACGTGATCTCATTGTCAGGGACATTAGACAATGCAGTAACGAACTGAATTCAAATCACTATTATTAATGAATCATATCTTTTCTAATGTTAAACGAAGTAAATTTGTCACTAGGACTGACGGTTTTAGTGCCGTGTATAAGCCCGTAGTCTATAGTTACTTAATCCAAAGGGTTACTAAAATACCCCTTAATTGTTTTCAGATATCTATTTCATTATGCCTCACACGTCATCGCACGCTTAATTAAAAAAAGAATTAACCGTCCGTTGAATTTATGGAACGAGTACCTATTCATACAAAAAAAAAGATATTATAATGGATAACTCATGTCTTAAAATCGAGTTTAGCTCGACATGTTTCGGGCTATTTCATAGCCTTTCTTCAAAGGAGCACGCGGCTCGGCGGCTGCCGCAACATGCGCACAGTGCAGTCGCATGCTCCTTTGAAGAAGGGCTACGAAATAGCCCAAAACATGTCGAGCTAAAGTCTATTTAAGACGCGAGTTATCCGTTACACTAAAAAAATCTCGTATTCTAGTTTCACTAATAAATATGAAATTATGTTTTATTCCGCTACGAATTACTAAGAATCGCCCACGTATAAAATTCAAACTTAAGAAATGTTCTAGATAAGTCACGGTTTCAGGAAATTAAATGTCACCAACCAATTCGCAACGCAGCACGTGTCTGAATTTCAGCCTGGCTGATATTTACCAATAACCGTTACAAAAATACCCGTAAAGCGGAAACGGGGTTAAATAGTCCCTTATAAACGGTCCTCTTATAATAATTGAAAACCGTAGTATAGTATCACAGTGATTTTTTCATTGATGTGCAAACCCTATTTCAATCAATAAAGAGTAAACTACACAGAATGTTAATGTAAATTTTTACCTAATATCTGCGGAACGACAATCTTAAAATAGGTGTCCTCTGGTAAATAATCTATGCATGTATGACATAACATTACCAAGGTTCTACGCCGATCACAACTTGTTCCAACTATAATCATCATCATCATCCCAGTCTATATACGTCAAACTGCTGGGCATAGGTCTCCTCTCAGAATGAGAGGGCTTGGGCCGTAGTTCCCACGCAGGCCTAGTGCGGATTGGGAACTTCACACGCACCATTGAATTGCTTCGCCGGTTTGTGAAGGTTTCCTCACGATGTTTTCCTTCACCGCAAAGCTCGTGGTAAATTTCAAATGTAATTTCCCACATGAATTTCAAGAAACTCAGAGGTATGAGCCGGGGTTTCAACCCACGACCCTCTGCTTGAGACGCGATAGGTCAAACCACTAGGCCACCAAGGCTTCTTGTTCCAACTATACTGAGCGGCAAAAATCTGGCCCTCAAATGTACGCAGAATCGGTAATTTTGTATGAAGGGTGGGCCAAATTTTTTGCCGCTGGGTATATTGTGACACAAGAAACAAACTAAAAACAATGAACGAGCTCCACAATCTCAGCAAGGCCCCCACATGTACAGTACATTAATCAGTAGTGTAGGTACAGCAAACACACGCTCACATCCCTTGGGGGAGCGGAGTGCGTGAAGCGCCTCTTATCTCAGAGCTTACACGGTTTACCTAGGCATTGAGTCTGAAGGGTTCCCTACAGTTGTCAGTAATAAGCAATTGCGTTAGAAACAACTAGTGAAGTAACTCGGCTGTCTAGACTGGGCCACAACGCAGTGCGAGGCAGCGTCCCCTTCGACGCCAATTTGCAGGGCCCAATCTACCCGACCAGTGAGTGCCAAGATACGGCGGATTGTAGGAAGCTGGCATCGAGACCACGAAGTGAGCCTACTTTCAGAAATTACTACGCTATTACCAAGTTTTGCAGGTGGTAGGACCTTGTGCAAGGTTCGCCCAGATTGCTACCACCATCTTGCTCGCTAATCCTGCCGTGAAGCAGCAGTGCTTGCACTGTTGTGTTTCGGCGTGGAGAGTAAGACAGTCGATGAAATTAATGGCACTTGAGGTATTCCATCTTAGGCCTCTATGTGTTGCAGATGTTTATGGGCGGTGTTCATCTCTTACCATCAGGGTCTCCTGACTTGCTCGTTTGCCATCCAGTCGATAAAAAAAAAGTTGACCGGGCCGCGCCCGGTTTTACAATACGATGGACCAATTTCTTCCCGTTGGTATCGTAAGAGGCGCCCAAGGGACCTGATGTCAAAGGGGTAGCAGAACTTTCTTTTGCTAACTACGAACTCCGGTGTCCAGCACTGCGGTGAGGAAGCCAACCACCACACTATTTTACCAGGAAAGTCGTCATGAAGGTTCACTACTGATTCTGAACGACGACCACGACCACTGTGAAGAGCGTAGCGAGTTGGAAGAGAGACCAGGTATGATTTTGAACTGCTTTAACCGAAGTTTCTCATACAATACTTAAGCAGTTTAAATTCACATGGGTTTGCGAGGGACATTATATACTCACACATCTTTAACAACACATGCACAAAACATACAACACTAGTAAAAAATGACTATTTTTCTTTTCTTGTTTATCTTTTTAATTTTGCATGCACGTTTTGGCGCTGTTATAATTGTATCATAATAGCTGATAGCGTCAAGCTGTTTTCAGTACTTAGTAACTTTGTTATTTATAATTCGCTCTCGCAGACACCTAAGTTACAGGCTTAGCCTAGTTTTTGTCTGATGAATAATTCGTTTGAATAAACTTCTTATTGAAATAAAGTATTTTGTCTTTTTTTTTGTACATACTCGATTAGTCATCATCATCTATTACAAAATGGCCATCACACGCTCTATTCTTTTGTTTTCTTCTGCGTTAGACATGCACGCCATGCATGATTCAATACATTATTTAGACATGCACGCCAAGGAAACACGTTAGTCGAAAATGCAAAAAAAATAGATTCAACCGGAAAAGTTTCACCGTACAGTTTAACATAACTGTTAAGTTAACTTTAACAACAGTCTCCATACAGTCGTAAAACCGTGATAATTATTTAATAAATCGAATTACCAACCAAGTTTCTATTCCTAACAATGTAACAACGATAACTATCACTTCAAACCTACAAGTAACGTCGAACTGTACTTTCCATGCGGGCTGGATCCGACGTTCCCAAGTCTGCGGCACTGTCGTCTTTAACCAAATGAAGTTAAAGTTCAACTCGATTTGCTAAGCTGCTTAATTGCAATGGAATAATGGAATCAGTAGGTAGTTGCAGTGGTAATCTTGTTAAAGTGTAGACTGGGGGAGGTGGGGTTTGAACTAGAATGGTTCGAATGGTGTAGGGAAAGATATACACTAACCCAGTGTGTGCAACATGTGTGGCTCACAAATGTGCTATAGCAAAGGTACAGATGCCAACAGTATTAAAACTTCAAATGGTTGAAAATCTATATACCTAGCTAGTCTTATTGCAGGTTGAGATAGGTTACCATAGGTTCACAACCTTATTTTGGGTACCATCCAATCGCATTTTACTTATAAGTAACACATTTTTTTTTTTGAGTGTTCAGATCGTTTTACTGCCACTGTTCTCCCGAAAGTCTTCACCACCCACAGGAAGTTGTTATCATCCACGTTGGGAACCTAACCTTTACACGAATTTGCGCGTATCAAACAAATGATAGATCCTTGTTCTTGAAAATATTTCCACAATTGGTCTGGTCAATGTACGTCCCAGAGCTGGGCACAAGCCTCCTTTCAGAACGAAAAGGCTTAAGCTGTAAGTTTCCAATATGTAGCTGTTGAAAACTGTCCTACTACGCATCAACATTTAATATCTGTAACAGAGATCCATATACGGAATACTTAGGTTGAAAGAAAGAAAAATGTTTTATTAACGGCCCCAACAGTACCACCACCAAACACTTAACCTCCAGGGGTTCAAAGTGATAATACTAGGACATATTGTTAGCAAAAGAACTCGAATCTTTTGAAAAAGGAATAGTGTCATTTTAAGTTAACAATCAAACAATAATATGCAAAAAAATACTTTGTAATGGTGGTGACTGAAAAAGGCATATTTATTGTTCCTACTCTACTGTATGAGACGAATGAGTTTGTGTCACTTCACAATGTCCCACGTAAAGAAAATAGGAGTTATGTTTATTCAAGCGACATATCCTTGCTACGAAATGTTTTTGTTTTAAGGCCATTTGGAGTATATCTGATCTAGCAGGAAGTCATAATTGGCATCGAGAACAGTCATAATATTGAAATAACTACATGTGAACATGTCACGCACATTTTTAACGATTTTGTTCGTAGAATTTTCATTCGCGGACGGTGTGTCATCAAGGAAAACATTTTTCGTCTAGAACTTTAACAATAGGATCGTACGATGTTTGTATGGATGACTGTTCATTACAAAAATATTGAACACGTACAATAGCTCACCCTTGACCTTATTTAAACAGTTTATGGCAAACAAGAGATTTCAATTGATGTACTTAATTATAGTTGATCATAGTTGCAAATTACAATAGGCGTGTTTAAATTTAAATGATGATCTAGCTAGCTCTGGCCTTCGAGCGCCATCTATGTAAAATCTAGTGCAACGCGTGTTGCGTTGACCGTACAAAGATCGAGCGGCTGATACCATGCGATATCACAATAAACACGATAGAGTGCGCTACAAGTCGCATTAAACTAAATACTATCGTAAGAAGCAAAAGTAAAAATAGATGTTATAAATACGTGATAATTAAGTATGGTATATATATTTGCCTCTAAAATAGTTTATAGCTATTATTCTGACAGTTTTTTTACGAATATTTAACGATAGCGTGTTCGATTTAATAGACCGAGAAATTAACCACGCAACGTCAGACCTACAAGAGGATGCGTGTCGATCTGGACAATTAAGATTTAAATACAAAGCACAATGCTTTATGAGCAAAGCAGATATACCTAACTTTAAATTTAGCATTCTATTTGATTTTACGAGTAATATCGTCGATAAAAGTAATATCGTCTTCGGTTTCATAAATCATATTTATTCTCCAGTTGCTAATCAGTTTCATGCTTTTTGTAACGCTGCCATTTATCGTATTTACTTGTCATTTATCGGAATAAATTATTCGCTTCAGTAAACATAAAAGAGCTTCCACGAACACGCGTGAGATTTCCAATGGTCTAGCTAGCCACTATTGAAGTTTGATACTTTTAAATACAACATACCTAAGTTGAAATAGGACATCATAAAGACGAACGAAAAACTGGAAAAATACGGACGGAGCTCAAAAAACTAGACTAGTGTTGTAAAACCGTCTCTTCACAAAACCCTATTAATTGGAGCAAATATCGTTCGCTGTAAAAAATCCAATTTAAAACTTCTGGCGTCCGTCAGGTGAGGATAGAATTGTGCGCTCCCCCCTTAGGTAAACACTATTAACCTCCTCGATTCTAGCGCGTTAGGAACATCGCTTTTATAGTTCGATGAAATGAAACTGAGTCGTGCAGACAATTTCATGTGTTTTGCAGCTCCAACTTTTGATGAACGTAGGCGTTTTATTTGGACAGTAAAAGTGTTTTATTCTTTTGTTTTATTGGTTTCAGCCCTTGGGGATGCTACACGTGCTAATAAGAAAAGGTTATATTATGGTATAGTATCGTTCTATTCGAATTCTGATCCCACTGTAGAACGTTTCCAAACCAAACTCAAACTCACAACATTTATTGACATAAAATACACACTACATCACAATAAAGACACAGTAATAACATAAACAGAAAAGAGAAAAATTTCAGTCTTCTTTCTTCTTCGTCTTCTACAGTGGTTGATGCACGATTTACTTTACCAGTAGACAGGTTCATATTTTGGGATGATCTATTAGGAACGAAACGAGAGATCGGGTTGCAAAATTACTCCATTTATTGGTAACTGCGTGCATGTCAGTTTCCAGTGGAGGGCAAGAGGCTACTGAGGTTACAGACTGTATAGCTAGGTCGTGTTAGTTATATCGCAAGCTAAGCAATCCAATGTTGCTACAACTTGTTAAATAATATTTCCATTTATAAACTTATCCGTTCCGATATTAATAGACATTTAACAAATATAATTTTAAGTTTGCTTCTAATGCTTCAAGAATGTTACTCCTTACTAACTTAATATGAAACTTTGGAACAAACGAGCAAGAAAACGCAAGAAATCAAATTTCCCGTTAGAACAACAAGACTAAACGAGAGATCTTAGATATGAACTCACAATAGACTTATTTAAATTCGATACCTACAAAACTAATTTGTTACATCGCTGATTAAATTTCCGAACCTGTCGCGGCGGTTTAAGTTTAACAGAGTTACGTCTCATTTCAATAAAGTTTGGTTAACTTGGTATAAACTCCAGACATTGCGTTGGATATGATATGGTTCAATTAAAAATTAAGACTCGTGTCACGCGTGTGATACGGAATTTGGAGTTCATAGAAGCAATTAATGTCCTGGGAAAACAGCGTTTGCTTTTGCTGGAATCCTTTGGTTTGAATATCGCGTTGCTCTATAACAATTGTATGTAAATGCAGCTTATGTGCTCATCAAGCAATAAGACGGAAAAGTTTTATTGATTCACGAAATCGGTAATGTAGCGGTAAGAGTCGTAAATGAGAAAAAAACATGACAGATTTTTATCATTATCAGTCGGAAGACGTCCACTGCTGAACAGAGGCTCCTTAGAACACCAGACACCACAATGAATGTCAACTGGCCACTTGCATATCCATCGCACCGGCTGCCCGCAACTCTTACGATGTCATCAGTCCATCTAGATCTAGTCCATATCTGGTCACTAGATTCTAGTGGGAGACCTGCCAACGCTTCGTCTTCCGGTTCGCCACTGGCTTTTCTCCCCCAATGGTTATCTGACCGAGCGATGTGGCCGCCCGTTGCCACTTTAACCTGCATATTCTTTGTGCTGTGTCGGTGACTTCAGTTCTTCGGTGAATTACCACATTCCGAATTCTATCACGCAGAGAAACTCCGAACATAGTTCTTTGTGTGACTATGGGCCTCTCCAAGTGGTCAACAGTAGGACCACGCCTCACCGGTAATATACAATGACCGAAGTCTTAAGTCTTCAGGCACTGAGATTGATTTTCATAATTACTATTAAATATTGTAACAATCACCACTCCTACACCAGTGTGACTTTTGAAACTGCACCCACTAAAACGTGCCCTCTCGTATTATTTTCATAAAACTCGCCTGTAAATCGCCACGCTATGCTGCTTTATTTATTATTTCCTTGGCTGCGATTGGTATACACTTTTACTGGAACGTTCCAGATTTTTAATGGCCGCAAGATGGTGGATTAATTGCGTAATTTTGGTAATTAAACTGTTTTGTATGCACGAAAGCCGAGTCGGGATATATTACAGTTTATAGACGTAAAAAGGATGAAAATACATAGAGGGAACGAGACTGAAATCTTAGAAAAAGATTTTTAGGATCAGTTTCATGACGCAGGTCGTTCACCCAAATATTAATTATAAATGCCAGAGTAATTATGTCTATCTATCTGTTTGTCTGTTATCTCTTCAAGCTTAAATCGCTGACACGAACTCGCCACTCTCTGCTTAATTTTCCTTTTTGTCACACTAGGTATGTATCATGTACGTACCTATATAATCCTCCGGAGATTTGCTTCTTAGGTTTAGCGAACTTTATTCTTAAAAAGAAATGCGGAACTAGTGTTTTTACTTTACCGAAGACTATTAAATATTTCAGTTAAAATTTAACGAAGCGTCTGAACAGCTACCGTAAATAATTAACGGTTTCTTTACTTTGTTTCCGTTCGGTGTTCTAGCGATATAAAAGCTATAAAAACTACAAAGAATGGAACTATTCACAATCCGTAAACGGTTTTAATTTAACATGAGAACTAAATAATGCCACAACAGAATACTTTGTTGGCATTTAGTGGATTCTATTTCTATTTGGCAGTTGTTGTTCGGGTGCCGGCGTTTGAATGTTAACCTCTTTCTCCTACTGTGGGCGCCGAAAGGAACAGGCTGAGGGATACCACCCTAAAAGCAGCAGTGTCTTCATGGCAACGTCCATACTAATATTATAAATGCAAAAGTGTGTTTGTTTGTGTGTTTGTCCGTCTTTCACGCCGTAACGGAGCGACGGATCGACGTGATTTTTGGCATAGAGATAATTTATAGGCCCGAGAGTGACGGCTACTTCCCGAGGGAACAGCGCGCGATAACCGAATTCCAGGCGGACGAAGTCGCGGGCAAAAGCTAGTTGTTGATAGAGCCATCCCGTACTGCAGTAAATAAGTAAAAGTGAGACCGTTGCATCAGCCCTCGTAAGCCGCTACATGCGCAGGCGTCACTGTTCATCCTTATTGAATACCGTTATTTGTAAGGTGACACTGATTTATGTCCAAAATCCAGGACAAACAAAATTTGGCCCACCCTTCATACAAAATTAGCGATTCTGCATACATTTGAGGGCCACAATTTTTGCCGCTTAGTATAGTATAATTTAATCATCATCAGCCTACAGCAGTCCACTGCTGAACATAGGCCTCTTCTATGGCGCGCCACAACACTGTCTTCACCCTCTCGCCTCCATCCGCCGCCAGCAACCCTCTTAAGGTCGTCGGATAATGTGATTTCGGATTTTATCCTTCAAAGAAACCCCTAGTATTGCTCTCTCCATAGCTCGCAAACAAACACAACAAACAAGACAAATTATATTTACTCGAACTATATATGCCTGTGAGCTGTCCAGCGAATCAGTAAAAGATAGCTGGGTTCTTATTGCGCGGGCATTTGGAAAAATTCCTTGTTAGTGCACCTTTAATGATACTCAAGCTATGTAGTCCTAGTAGAGGTGGAATTTGACTGTCGGACCCGTCTGTCGCTTGCCTAATTTTTTCATTTCTTTATTTTTCGATAAACATTATTCCAGTCTCTGGCCTCAAACTTGTGTCTGTACTCAATATTCTGTTTCAAGTCCTTACATCTAGTTGCGTTCTCTGTCAGCCAGGATTAGTCAAGTTACTGTTGGCAATTCCTTTAATCTAGAAATTTGTGTAAGAATTATTTAAATTTTATTCCAAATATCCTGAAATAAATAGGTGGATGACACTGAATCGGGAAAGCTTAAAATTCGCAAGAGGCAATTAATGAAAACAAAAAATCCCCTATGTAAAAATAAAAGAAACGCAATTCGATAGGAGTAAACATTATATATCTAACGTGATTGAGTGCACATTCAGCGTATACGCCCGAGGCTGATTCGGTGATGATTGTTTTTTTTTGTTTGTTTACTCCGCCAGAAATTAAATGACAATATTTTTATATCAAGCCTTTGTTGTTTTACAGAACATCAAAACTCGGTTGAACATTTCAACCAATTATATTTCATGCTCATTCCATGTTGCGTTTCATAACAGTAACATAATTACAAACAACACTTGAACACGTGGAACTTAATTTGAATTTGGTCTAGAAAAACCTCCACACTATTCCAGTTAGTAAAAAAAATCTCCTATATTTTTTTCAGCAATAGGTAATTTCTGTTTCAAATTAAAATAAAATATACCCGAGATGATAATTTTACTTACTTATTCACCTTATTGTAAGCCTACTGATATAGTTAAAATTAGGTATTTGAAGATCCATCCTATTATTCACTCAATAAGCTAAAATGTAGATGTCGCCACTCGTGACTATAGTAACAAACATCTATTGGATATCACCTCTCTTTGATTTGCTGTGCCCAAATAATATGTTCGTTTTATTATAATTATTCGAAGCACTAAAAATTTGTTACTGCGGCCGTATTACGTCGGAATAAGAGTCTGTGATACTTATTTTTGAAAATTTTAATAAGTTTCTTGACTGTATACCCTCCCGTTTAGATTTTAAGACTTTTCAATTGCACTATAATTTGGACTTGCAATAAAGAATTCTGTTTCGGATGGCTCAAGATAGGAAGAAATTTTCGGAGCTAACGGCCAACCTCCAGTAATGGAGTGGCACTTTCAGAAGAAGAAGAATAAAGAATTTGATTGATTGATTGAAACGATTCCAGCTGGGACAATGTCCGACGATTTACCCCGGCATGGACACACTGTGACGCTGAAGACGCGTCGGGATACACTTTTACTCGCATTCCTAATACGTCTGCGTACGCGCAGTTTCACTCAACGCTTGTGGCATACCGAACTGCAGTCTTAGTACCAGCTAGCTCCTTTACAAACATACATCGTCACTTCCCACTAATATTATAAATGCTAAAGTTTGTAAAGTCAGTTTGTTTTTTACCTCTTCACGTCGAGACCACTGAACCGATTTAGATAAAATTCGGTATACAAATACTTTGAGTCCCGGGAAAGGACATAGGATAGTTTTTATCCCGGAAAATTGCATTGCGAGATGCGGGCAATGGCTAGCGCAAAATAAAAAAAATATATATGAACGCCAGAACTTTCTTAGCACGCTTATATTATTTTTAACTGTAAGTGGGTACGATTTTTGAAATCACAAAAAACTACATAGAACTCAATCAAAATTTTGAACTAGTTGTCAAGATTAATTAGAGCTACATATAATTTCTACCGAATATTTCGAATTCAGCACAATTTTTTTATCACTTTTGAAAAGTGTTTTCGAGTGATGTTATTTCAAAAACCGGCCCCTGCACCTTCAACGACTGGTGACGTTTGTCGCGAACTAAACCAATATTAGGTACTTAATATATATTTAATATACAGCAATAATATTAACACAAAAATATTTCAAGAGCATAAAGTGTAACGTATGTATTGTGTGATTCAGCCCCGACGCCAACAGGTTGTTTTGTAAATAAAAAAAACGAAGTGACTAATTACTAGTACTAATTCGGTACTGTTTATATATGTATAGCACAAATTTCTTATACCTGTTATTCAAATGATATGAAGAAACAAGATAATAAAACTAGTTGTTTGTTTGTCACCGGTTTATGTAAATTGTCTTATAAAAAGGCCTACTTAGTTTAGTGAGAGCATAAATGCTACAGGTCGACCATATCAGGATATTTGATATCTAATATCAACAACTTCATACACACCATTACATAAAATGCATTACGATTTGTTTACACGGACTTCACTAGGTATACTTATAGTGCTTTACTACTGTGCAGCTTTTTTGGTTGCCTATACTCGTGTTGATTTGTCTTGTCTACCTAGACAAGTACCTACTCCTACTAGAAGAAGTAAATACTTAAAAGACCTTAGTTTACTAAGCGGACATGAGTGGTACATTGCGGGGCCGCGGAGCTCACGAGTTAGGTACATTACAAGTGACCAATTGACAAGATTTCATTTTTTCAACACCTGTAAATTACTACAGGAATCGAAAGAGTTTTGCCTCCTGAACATGGCAAAATATTTATTATAATTTATTTCTCCATATTTAAAAAAATACAAAATAATTAAAAAATGTATCTGAATTTGCCAATACTACGACAGAATAGATATGTTTCCTTTGCCTTTTGCACCAGAAAAAGGAGCTGTCATAATTTTGACAACGTCTACTTCAGATTTACGTGATCTTTTTTTTAATAGAGGCTAGACAAAAGTAATGGATCTATTATATCGTAGTTTTGAAGTTAAGCCCTTTTCGAATAAGCACATCTTAAAAAATTTGTAATAAATTAATTAATAATCGTAGCGAAATTTTAAAAATATCAGCGTCTTTCTATTTCCAAGCAGAATACAGAGAACGAAACAAATTACAGTCTTAGAAATATGAAATGTTGTCAATTGAGCGCCGCTATGTCGAGCTACTGGGGCAATTTTACTGGAAACTTTTAAATCACATCTATAGGACGCGATGCCCGGGAGAAACCTTTTAAATACTTTACTAAAAGCTAATGTCTCCTATCTTGTACTTTACTCCAAATCCATCTGGCACAGAGTACAAAACTTCAATTGCCTAAAACAACTTCCAGAGCCATCTAGTTTCACCACATGAAAGCTTTTGTCCCAGCCACCGCACAAAGTGTGGTGTTCTCGATCCTTCGCTCTAAAATATTCTTAAAAAATTAACAAGAAACATACACTAACAAACGGTTTTAAGTCTAAGCTTAAATAACGTTAAGCTTATGTGTAACCTTTTAGCACATTAGCCTTTTGTTCACATGTTATATTCTCATATTCCATCGCGGACACGAAACCTTAGTTGCTTTAATAAATGAGATGGTATTACTCACCTTTTTGTCACAGTCCCGGGGACTATTTAGTTATTTATTGGACCCGGATCATTTTCGTAATTTTCCTCGTCCATTAGATAATTTGGGCTGTTTAGTTGTCTGTCAAAACACAACTGTCAAAACTCATTCTGTAATGTATGTTATAATATGCCTATACCTACAAAGTACAAGATTCGAACTTCCTTGCCTTCCCGTTGACGCTTATATGGTACAGGGACAGTACGATACGAATTTAGATTTTCTAATTTCGTAATAGCCCCACAGAAATGGCTAGGCTTTTATAGCGCCTTTGTGTCTAGCTACAGGTTTAACTTGCCTCTGACCCCTCAAGCAGGGGATAGTGCGTTCAACTCTAGCTCGCAACTGTGTTTAAGAATTTGTGTATGAAATTCAGATTGAAGTTTGGCTTGATTTTGTCGGAGAAGGAAAACATAAACCTGCAGCCGTGAAATTCACTCAGACCGCATAGGAACTCCTCTGCCAAGTAGGTCGTATGACTGTCAAAAATGAAATGCTAGGCACTTAATCAGAGGTTTCCAAAGTGGTCCAGAGGCCGTATTGCCTAATGTTTTTGACACTCGCGATCGCAATCAAATGACATATTTCGCATACAAAAGTCATTTTATTGCGATCGCGAGTGTCAGAAACGTTAGGCAATAAGGCCTCAGGTTGGGAGCCTCTGCACTAAATGATGACGTGTATGTTTGTTGCAAGAGAAAACCTAAGTATCGGTATTATACCGTCAAACGCCGCCTACGGGGCAGTTGGCATTCGATACTGTTGACTGTTGAAAGCAGATAGCCATTCTGTACACAGTCAAGTACAACGAATATATGTCAGTTTCCTCATTTATATGTTGGGCTATATAGTTGTCAGTCAACACATGTACAATGATTAATGTAGCAACCTAATAAGGGTGCCTAGGTTGTAGTTGTATAAGGAATTGTGTACATATTGTATACGGCTGTTATTCTAAAGGCCTCTCTGGTAATAATGGGTAGGTTTAGTGGCACAGTCATGTATGAAACATAATAATCTTTGCTTTGAATACCGGCTCTCGGTTAAGACAGTTCTATGTTTCTGTGGAATGTTACTTTCTGCTTACATATAGCTTGCTTCTGAATATGGAGTAATATCAAACGAGAAACGAGAAAGGCCAGTTTACCAAAAGATTAACTATTATAGTCAAAGGCACTGACAATCACAGTCCTAAGATTTCTGAACATAATTATTTATTTTTACTGTATGAGTTTGAAGTGTGATAGTCACAAGCAGATGTATTATTAATCGAGTACATAAAAAGGAGATTCCCGATTTTTTGTATGTTTTTATAGTTGCCTCGGAACTTAGTCATTTATTTCTAAAATTCTTTCAGTGTGAAGGGGTACTTTCCGTCTAGTCTCATTTAAATAGAAAAATAGCACCCCAAAGGAAGTTTTTAAGTAGTTTTTTTTTGTTCAATTATCTTACTTTGTTACATTAGGCGCTATGCAGAATATGCAGATATGTATATATGTTCGAAATTTGTTTCAGCCTCGCCTCCCCCTGGTGTCCCCCACACATATTTATTAACATAGCGACACATTATGTTGTCAGTATAAAAGAATTAAAGGATCAACGAACCGCCGCTTCTTTTGTTAAGGTATTGAGCGGACCGACTGGAAAATGGGGGCTTGATAACCTATTGATTAAACTTTTACGTTTTAAATACCTATATCTAGTACATAGGTATATGAGTACCTTTTAGTAGCTCTGTGAGAAAATTAATGAATAATTTATTGAAACAGGCGTTACTTTGCGGAGGTCCATCAATGAACTAAAATAATTTCTTTGCTCACCCGCGACCTCATGATAAGTAGTTAAAAATATGCGTGTTCATGCAGTTCCTCCACCTCCACACTGTGAGAACACACACAAATCACACAAACCCATCTATCACCACCACCACACTACACTGACGCATTTCGAACTCAACCAGAGCTCATCTTCAAAGCAACACAACCGTACACCATGCATGCAAAATTAATGTCTGTCCACCATCCTACCTTCAATCCTAAAAGAAATTTAGTGCACTGTGTGCACGCGAGTACACGCGCTTCCAAAAACGGTCTTAGTTTGTTATACGCGAAGATAAAAAGCTATTTTGAAACCGCCCTTAGATAAAAAAGGAAAACTATTTAATCGACAGATAAATTATTTAAACATTTATATAATTAGCGCCGCGTCCAGTGTCGCACAAAATTACGAGACCGAAAATAGGCGACTCACAACTCGAATATTACGCTCGTCTTGCTTCGCGTCACCCTTAGTCGAATCTTCAATACCATACTAAAGAAAAATCTTCAATCGGCTTTATTCAACTCAGTTTAATATCCACGGATGACTTCGTCCAGGGTTTAACAATAAGATGAACACGTGCCCAGTGCTCGCATCTGTAATGTAAACAGCGCACGCGCAGATGCTCCCGCGCACCTGGCGCTTTCAAGACGCCTTGCGGGTCGCCGTCACCGCACAACCAGTTCGGAGTGCAAAACTTTATTTAAATTAACCAATTTGATCACCAAATTTTTATCTTATTATTTTTTTATTATAAGAGGGAGTTAATTCTTTTATAAATGTGATAAAAATGCACATCATTCAATCGGATCTGAGACGTGGGCGCTAACGATGGGCCTCATGAGGAAGCTCAAAGTCACTCAATGGGCTATGGAGAGAGCTATGCTCGGGGTTTCTCTGCGGAATAGAATCAGAAATGATGATATCCGCAGTAGAACTAAGGTTACTGACATAGCCCGAAGATTTGCGAAACTGAAGTGGCAGTGGACGGGGCACATTGCTCGCAGGACTAGTGGCCGATGGGGTCAAAAGGTTCTCCAATGGCATCCGCGTACCGGGAGACGAGCTGTCGGTAGGTCTCCAACAAGATGGAGCTACGACCTGGTTAAGATCGCGAGATCTCGGTGGATGCGAAAAGCACAAGACCGGTCTGAGTGGAGAGCCTTGGGGTAGGCCTGTGTCTGATTGATGATATGATTTAAGCACTAGGGCGCCTATAGCTACCTTTGTAATTTTCTCTGTGTACCTATTTTCTGTATCACTCACTATTGTGGTGTACCCTGTGTACCTACAATATTTTATTTGTACTAGGTAATAAATAAATCGCACCTGCTACATTGGATACTTCAAATGTAGAATTTATTGCGCTCGGAATCATACTCTTATGGAAGCGGCTGCACTATTTTAAATGAAAGGTGAGATTTAGGGCTGTTTCGCCATCCATTGATTAGTGTCAACTGTCGGTTAAATGTGATGCCGTCTCCATCTATTTGAACAAAACAAATAGAGACGGCATCACATTCAACTGTCATAACACTAATCAATGGATGGTGAAACAAAAAAAAACAATAAATAGTCGGTCGGACCGGACATGGTTTTAAATGTTCCTAATACACACCGGTAGATCTTCCAAATAAGAAATCCCACAAAACCTTGCTTATAATTATTTCAGAACCGGATCGGAGATAAGAACCCGACCAACGCACATAATATGAAATCCACATGTCACCACCTTATTTAGTTGTAAACTGTGTAGTCAATTCTGCACATTTCCTGCTTCTATTAGAAGAAACACACTTTACCTCTCAAGTGGTTAGCCAAATAGTCAAGTTTTCACTATTTTTGGAACTTATAACATGGAAAACCTCCGCGGTGCGAAAAAAAAAAATGTTGTTAGGTATATTGGAAACGACCGAAACAAAGTGTACCTACCATCAACTTCCAATGTGTCGTCTACGTAAAATTGCTATTACTAACCATGCAAAAGACGGCCTGGTTCAATTATGGCATATAATTAAAACCAAACATAGAGACAACAAATTAACCATGTCATTTGACCGTGACATCCATTTCACGTTGATTCAAACCATACAACATTGTTTATGAATGGTAAATTAACAACAAAAGAATCCGGAAACAGAGGAGTACAATAAACGGGTACGTGCGAACAAAAGGCATAATTTTGAATGGACATCTATCTCGATTAGATAAGATGACAAAGAGGCGAAAGAGGTGTGGTCAGAGGTACAATACAGTGGGGTTTGTTCCGGAACACGAGGTACTTAGGAACTCAACGTAAACCCAAAGTATAGATAAGTGCAAGTTGCATTACATTGCGGCGCTCGATTGACCACTACAAACTCATTAGTTTTACGGCTTCGCAATGTACTGTAACTTGCACGATTCTTCTTGCAGTTCTAAACCGGGCTTAAGAATAATTAACCCACAGTAACTAAAGTAAAGCGGGACCGCGGTGGATGCGAAAAGCACAAGACCGGTCTGAGTGGAGAGCCTTGGGGGAGGTCTATGTCCAGCAGTGGACGTCTTTCGGCTGACATGATGAACGAAAGTAAATCTGAACCTAATCTGAACAGACTGAATCGAGAACCACTGTAGAACCTATTTGCAGAAAACGTCATTGCGACATTTGCCTGAAAGAAAAATCATTATGACACTTAAGTACTGTGACGGTCTACGGTTAGCAAATAGTTAGACTGAAGTCGTCGTGAATGACGTCAGCGTTCCGGTTTCATGCTATCGAGATAAAACCGATGTTTCACCAGAAATCCTGTCTGCCTGGGAGATGCATCCGAATATGCTGAGCTGTATTGATTTATGACCCGGCCAGTATCAAAAACAGGGATGCAAATATCGGTCGAGTGCGTGATGAAAAGGAAATGCAAATGGCGCATTGAAAGAAAGCTATGTAGAACGAGAGATAAACGCAGTTTTCCGTTTTGATTTTAGTTTAAAATATGTATATACAATAATGGTAACGATCACCGGCGACGCAATATCGCAAGAATATACAACGTTATTACGATTTGAATCCCATAGGAAACTATCTCCTGCCCGAGGCTTTGACTCCGTAGAAAACCGTAATACATAATTTGTGAAAAATTCAAATGTCTAACTATTACGGCTCAAGAGATAGAGCCCTGTGACAGATGGACGGACGGACTACTACTATGGGTACGGAACTCTAAAAATAAGCTACCTTCCTACCCCGCAAAAATTTTCAAAAAACTCTTCTTAGTGCACATGTATGATCTTCATCTGTATGTCTGTGCGATCAAGTGCGTGTGTTTTGTGAGGCTGTATGGTAATGGGAACAGGACTGAGCAGGAAAGATCGGTTCAAAATTACAGACAGCAAAAAACTTATATACCCAGTAATTAATTTTACTTGATGTCAAAAGATCTACTGACCGGGATTCTAATTTATGGAAGACAAATGGCCTTAGTTTGATCGCCGTGCCATCGAATCCGATAGATAGAACTTCGGAGTTCACGATCCAACTTTGAAGGTGCATACCTACACTTCGAAAGTAGGTATAAAATAAGATTGTTTTATCAGTTACCACACTTTGTTTTAAGTAGGTACAGGAATACCTAGAGAAAGTAATAATAACTCGCCATTTAAGCGTTCTAATTTTACACGTAATAAGCGTTACTTATATCTATTTAAGATTATATTACCATTTATTATGTTCTATTGTAATGGAATTAGTTACTTATTAAATTTTTAATACGATGGAAATAAAGCAAAACATAATTATACCTATTGTAAATTATACAATACAATACAAAAACTCTTTATTGCACACCATAATATAGCAAACAATTACAGAAAACAGGTATGTACACAGAGACTTTCTGAGGTAAGCCATAGGCGGCCTTATCGCTTCAGAGCGATCTCTTCCAGGCAATTATCTTTGTATCTTTCTTATAGTTTATAGAATATGTGTGAATAAAAATATTTTGATCCCTAAATCTTTGTTTAATTTTTCTACACAAAGCACACCTACACACAACAGAATCATAAAACTGATATATAAATAGAACAGTAACACAAAAATTATAAAAACTAGACAATAAAAAAGTATAAGGCTAAAGAAAGGCTGTCTATCGCCAAAAATTTTCTTTTATACCAAATAAGTAAAGCTTTGACATTCTTCTATGCCATACGATTAAATAAATAAAGTAAAGCTCCTTGTCTATAAAATGATTAACCGCTTTGAAAACCCTCGAAAGTTGTTATGTAATGCCTGAACTCAATAAATATGCAAATTTACAAGTTCAAGATTCCATCTAAATGCTCACTAGGTCATATTGAAGCCACAATGGCTCCTAAAATTATGTATGGTTCGTGGTCTTGACTACAAGACTTAGTAATGAACACTGCCTGTGATGTCATAGCTTATCGTGAACCGCCCAAGTCCTTTGAAGTTGCCAAGGTTGACGTTATACCCGCAAAGGTTTTATAAAAGCCGGGGGTTCTAATTTAGCATGTTTATTAATAAAGTCCCGTGAGTATGCAAAACAAAATGACTTTAGAACGCTGTGGATATAAAAAATGGTGGGCGTGAAATATCGTAAAAGGAAACGGTAATGTGCTGTTAACAGATATTTAGCAAGGCATTTCTCAATATGTTTAAAGAGGAACGTAGGCGAGATGACCTACAGACTTACTAATGTCCAAAACGTCTTGACCTTAAACCATGTGTTTTAAGAAGGAAACCAGATGACACAATTATTAATGATTATGCCAATAATAATAGAAAACGTGATAAAGTCTAAAACGGTCAATGTTGTAACGTAATTTTCCTTGTGTGGTTTATAAATAAATGGCTGGAGAATTTACTGTGAAAAAACAGTTTCATGTAAAATACTGCAACTCAATAAAACAAAATATAAACAACAAAGAAGAAATAATTATTGCAACCATGTCCATATTATTTCCTCATTGATTCTAGAAATTGAACAATAAAATATTCCACGCATTCGTCAAGTAATTTTTACGGCTTTTTATACCAGTAAGAAAAAACGTAACGAATGATTAATACCAGAAATAACCAACATTAGAAAATAATGAAGGGATACAAAATTACATTTCCTCATAGCCTGAATGGAAACGGATCAAAAAGCTAAATCAGGCAGAGAAAGATGCGAAATTCGGTAAAAGGTTGACGCAGATTAATAGCTAGATGGGAAGACACTTACGTAGAACGATGTTAGGTATAAAGGTAGTAACTGAGAAGAGGTTGATAATAAATTGAAGGTCGTTGGGTAGCAGTGAGTCTACATTAATCTAGAGGTAAGTATGGATAAAGACTAAGTAAAATTTACCATAAATAACCAAAGTGAAGACAACTTTCTAATATACATCTTTTGACATAATGTCAACGCACCCGTAACAATTAGAGTCTATTTGTAGGAACTTGTTCGTTACAAAGATCCATTTCGTGATGTCTGCTAAACTGTTTAGAAGCCTGTCAAGTGACAAGTTTCAAGTGACGCGTGCCAGTACTGCCGTTGAGTGAAGTTTAAAATGTTTTGTTCTTTGTCGGATCGTTTTAGTTACAAGTACTACCACGTAATGGAGTAGAACAATCATTTTCTACAAGACAAAATGATTTGTATCGCATTGTCTGCATCAGCAAGAGCAGTAAGTTTTAAATTGAAAGTATAAAAGTTAGTAATAAACGAAACACGTCGCGTTTTCGCAACAAAAGCAAACGATAGAGAACTGGATAATGCATCGTAATATCCACGTGTTGTATAATCTAGTTATTATGGTTCGGATATGAAAAGAGCAATAAGAAAGAAACGAAGCAGTTAATATTCTGGATAGTATTCAATTAATATAGTTGCTGGATGTTAGGCTGCGATGATGGTGATGGTGTGAAGTGGGACCAGGAGACGAGCTGTCGGTAGGCCTCCAACAAGATGGAGCGACGTCCTGGTTAAGATAGCGGGATCGCGGTGGATGCGGAAAGCACAAGACCGGTCTGAGTGGAGAGCCTTGGGGGAGGCTTGTGTCCAGCAGTGGACTCCTTTCGGCTGACATGATGATGATGGTGATGATGGTGATGTGATGATTTTACCAAAGGAAAGTGCAAAGTTTTCGGCGCACGCATGAATACAGGCGAAGTTACAGGCAATAGTCAGTCTATAGATATGTGCAAACCAAAACCTAAATTATTTCTGTTCTTTTAAATTCACAATTCTTTTTTGCCAACCGAGTTTTTCTAACCGCATCATCTCCATATTGCGCAAACCTCTGTTCTACCGCGAGAACAACGCTACCAGACAACCCGTTCGTTTGAACATTGAACGAAATTGCTTTTATTCTATCGCACAAAGGATCAAGCTGCGACCTGAATTTACATTTATATGAAAATGCATCTGCATATATGATGTTTTAATAAAGAACCTCGTTTATAATATACACACGTATTTTTTTACCTTCTTCAACTTTGAGATGGCTCAGTTCATTCATAGACGAGGAAATAGGCAGTTAATGCCAAATAATTAAGTTTACGGGCCAGTACAGACGGACTGGATTCCAACTGCAAAGTAACTGCCAACTGCTGACTGCCCATACATTTTAATTGCAGTCAAAGTGCAGTTGTGCCGACTGCAACGAAATATGTATGGGCAGTCAGCAGTTGGGGTTACGTTGCAGTTGGAAGTCCGTCTGTAAATGAAATGAAATGAATGCCGATTCATCAATAGCTGACCGAGTTCCAATTTGGAGCCCGAGCGTCAGCGAGGGCTTTAAAAAGCACGTGGGCAATATACATATTATATATCAATATATATAACTTAATGCGAGGTGCATAATCTGTTTTTCTTTTAACTATTTATTACAGAAATAGTAGACGAAAAAAAACCCCATGCTAAACAATTAATAGGAAAGAAATATCACTAGCACTCGATGATTCCATTTTTGTGAGTTAACATTCATTCACACGCTCAAAAAATGTCCACGGAAAATTCGCAAGATTCCCGCTATATTGTTTTTTTTTTCGAGTTTCTTACTTTTTTTGGCAGAGTTAGTAGCCAGTAGCAGATATTTTTACCCGCGATCTGTCAAATTAAGACCGTCAGGTTGATCAACCTAATACTAGATTTTTTTATACTATACAGGCTAATTTTATAGCAAAAATACTTGAGTTACCTCTTTGGTGGTGGTAAATGTATAAAAAAATCTGAAATATTGTTTTTCATACTTTTTTTCTGCTCTAGAGCAGAAAAGTCCCTCTTTGTGCTGAGTATTTAGTGCGTCTATGATGAAATTAAAGCATAGTAGAAAGAAAACAAATAAACTTGTCACAATGTTTACCTACCATATTTTATTGAAAAACTAAAATTTTCACGAACACGAAAACTTGGTCGGTATTCAATATGATCCCTCACATCCCATTGGGACGATGGGTATTGGCTTCATAGTCAGAGATCGCGATACCCTCACTCCTTTGACATTTTTCAAACCTCTGTGGAACGTGAGCGAGTCTCGAATGCATTTTATTGAAATAACGGCCGAAAATCTTGTAAAATCGGAATGCACTAACAAAGAATTATTAAATAATAGGGTTGTAGTTAAATCAAAACTTACAAACCGAAAACACGACACGACGAAACGATCGCGGTTAAAGGAATATGCAGTCTCTTCCACACTTCTAAATCGGAAACATGAACAAAACGACCCCCAAAAAAAAGTGTATTGATATTCCATGTAAGAGGTATTTTCTTTGTGTAAATTGTTTCCTTAAAACCATTTTTGATAACTGCGTTTTATTCCCAGTGCAACATTCTTGTAAATATGCGGAAAAGTTTACTGTGACTCACGATTGGGTCAGTTGTTAATACAGTTGCACGTTTTGCGGCTTTCGTTCAGATTTGAAACAAGCTTTCCGTGCTGCGGTCGGGCGCTGCAGTGTATTTCTTCTGACGGTTATTAATTAACGTTTTTTGTGTCTAAAATAATTGGCGGTTGACGGGTAGAGTACTTAATATGGGTCAATCTCTACTGAAATACATCCATTTAAACAGTTATATGCATTCTTACAGTGAAACCATTTGAATCGTGAATCACGTTGCCTTCTTCCAGTAAACCGTGGTACTGATTTTCCGATCAAATTATGGCATAGTTATTACGCTGTATCATTAAAATATCATCGTATTACGATTTGGAACGGTCTAGTTAATCGACATCTTGCATATTCTTATCATATAAAACAAGTGATTCGTTTTATCCGATGCCTATAATAATTTCAAGCCTACAGGTGGCTCTTTAAACGCTTTTTTTAACAATGCAACTACCCGAGAACTCTTCTTGACTATTTACTTCTAAGCTTCTATTTATGAAATATATTTTTGCAATTTTATAGTGGTGTCCATGAATACATTTTACTAAACACAAGAGATAACCCATATTTTCCTATACACAAATGCAAAGTTGCAACATTAGTCTTGTGGGATTGATAACCACAAAACCACGACTCCCAAGAGTCGCTTTGTATAGTACCGTGTAGAAGGATTAGGTTCATTTTATTTAGGTATTATCGGAGAAAGATGCACGCTCTCATAACCGATACTTTTTATCCTTGTGAATCAGATAAATGTGTCGAATAATAGCTTCCACGTGTTTTTAATAACGCTAGTAAACGTCATTTCCTGCTCCTCTGGTACGACTCATGCTACTGAAAAGTGATAACTATACGGCAAGAGTATTAACCGAAAGAATGGCTACTAAAAGCTTTCCAAGTTACGGTAATAGATCCCAAGTTGGCACTAAACAAGAACTTGGAAGCCACACATTAAAATTATTACCAACATTAACAGTTAGGTTTCGACATTAATGATAAAGTCCCAAAATTAAGTGAGTTCCATAACTTTTTAACATGAACAATGTCTGGCATTTTATTAGGTTTATAAAGGCATTTTATTAGCTATTGTACTGGGGGACTTTAATGCGCACCCAGGAGAACTGTTTTATAGGGAAATGTCGAGTTTTTGTGACGAGCGAGGGTGGCTCTGTGCGGACGTGATCAGGCTCGGGTTATCTTGTGACAGTCATACTTTTATTAGTGATAGTCACAATTGTAAGAGGTGGCTTGATCACTGTCTCGTAACGGAGGCAGCCTCGGGTTGTCTGGTTGATGTAGTGATTCATTACGATGTCTTTTGGTCTGATCACTTTCCACTGGAGGTAAGCTGCCAGCTAGGTACTTTAGTTCCAAAGATGCTATACGGCGGTAATATCATTGATAAGGTACGGTGGGGAGATAGAGACGAACAGCAGATACTAAAATACAATAAAATATGTGAGAGTAGGTTAGGTGATATTGATTTTCCGGCTGAATGTATTAATTGTGCTGATAAGCTTTGTAACATGTTAGACCATAGAAGAGTTATTGACAGATTGTATAATAGTATTGTTTCCACATTAAAAAGTGCTGCAGAAATTAGTTATAATGTTAAAAAACGGAACGGAAAACGTAAAATAGTAGTAGGCTGGAATAAACATGTTAAGGAGGCTCATGGGGAGGCTAGGTTCAGCTTTCAGACTTGGATGTCGCACGGTAAACCCATCGCGGGATATGTGTATGACAGAATGCGTGAAACTAAGAGGCTCTTTAAGTCCAAACTGAAATGGTGTCAGGACCATGAAAATCAAATCAAAATGGACATTTTAGCTACTCGCCACTCCTCTAAGGACTTTAAGGGCTTCTGGAATCACACTAAGAGACTGGATGCTGGAACTAGCTTACCTGCGAATGTTGGGGGTCAGTGTGAGCCAGGCCAAATTGCTGAACTTTTTAAAGAACACTTTAAGGTAGACTCTCCCCTGGGGCCGGTGACGGGGGTGCTCGACACTGCGTCTGAGTCATGTGGTGAATTTATGCATATAAGCAGTAAAGAAGTTGCTTCGATTATTCAGGGCATGTCGAGGGGCAAGTCGCCGGGCCACGATGGGCTCAGTGTGGAGCACTTACGTTACGCGGGTGAACATCTTCCCAGAGTGCTGGCTTTATTTTATAACTTGGCTATAGGGCACTCATATCTACCTCGTGAGCTTATGGAAACTATCGTTGTACCTGTACCTAAGAACAAGACGGGAGATGCCTCTGACAGGAATAATTACAGGCCAATTTCACTGGCGACGGTGATAGCTAAGGTGTTGGATGGTTTGCTTGATCGCATTCTTGAAAAACATGTGAATCTGCATGAAGCACAGTTCGGATTCAGACCAGGATTGTCCACAGAAACAGCGATTCTGCGATTAAAGCACACTGTTCAATACTACGCTACAAGGGGGACGCCGATCTATTCTTGTTTTTTGGACCTGTCGAAGGCGTTTGACCTTGTTTCGTACAACGTTCTATGGGATAAGCTCTTGAGGGAGACTAGCACGCCCAGAGAGTTCATTAACTTGACAAAGTTTTGGTATCAACACCAGACCAATAAAGTTCGATGGGCTGGTTCATACTCAGAAGAGTACAGGTTGGAGTGCGGGGTGAGGCAGGGTGGACTAACATCACCTCGGCTCTTTAACTTATATATAAATGGATTGATTGATGAGCTCAGCAAAGCCGGTGTAGGCTGCTCAATAGATGGCAAATTTGTGAATAACATAAGTTACGCAGATGACATGGTTTTGCTGAGCCCATCAGTCAGAGCACTTGAGGTCCTAATTGGAATTTGTGAAAGGTATGCGGTGTCCCATGGCCTCAGATATAACAGTAATAAAAGTGAACTACTCATCTTTAAGGCGGGAAACAAAACACCAAAGACTGTTCCTCCCATTAAGCTCGGTGGAGTAGTATTGAGTAGAGTCACCAAGTTTAAATATCTGGGGCACTGGATCACCGTTGACCTCTCTGATGACTTGGACATAGAAAGGGAGCGTAGGGCATTGTCGGTGAGGAGCAACATGTTGGCGCGCAGGTTTGCACGGTGTAATAGGGAGGTCAAAATTACCCTGTTCAAGGCATACTGCCAGACTTTTTACACATGTAGCCTGTGGGCCAAGCATACGCGCAGGTCACTAGATGCCCTACGTGTGCAATATAATAATGGGTTTAGGATGCTGTTGGGATTGCCCAGATTCTGTAGCGCGTCGGGCATGTTCGCTGAGGCGCGGGTGGATAGTTTTCAGACTATTCTGCGCAAGCGAGTAGCCTCGGTGATGCAGCGCGTGCGGGGCAGCACCAACAGTCTCCTGAACACCATCCTGGAGCGAGTTGAGTGCCCGATAGTGAGGCACTGGAATGACTGTCACTCGCACTCCAAAATTACCCTTTTTAATAATGGTTAAGTTATTTGTATTTTTTTTGTTTATTTTATTGATATATAAAAAAAAAATGACTGATTTGAATTTAATTATCTTCTTGATTGTGATTATGGTTAGGTTTTAATTATTTGATCTTGGTTTTAATGTGAATTTTAATTTAATTTAATTTAATTTAATGACACTAACGTAGGTAATAAGATTATTGTTACTAACACAATATGAATTGAATATTTGAAATAAATGATTATTATTATTATTATTATTATTATTATTATAAATACTCCTGCAGCGAGGTGATGGATTTTTAGAGATCAATTAATTAGCATAAGACAAATATTTCCTTGTCTGCGTGTATTGAAACTACTTAGGTACTTCATTTTCCTCTTTGGAAAAAATTCAATGTACCTAAGGCAGTTTTAGATTGCAAAATTCTTTGACAAACACCTACAAACACAAATAAACCCACGAGTAAGTAGATAACTCCTTAGGGAACGGGTTTCAAATTCATAAACAGTTTTAGTTCCTTTTTAACGAAACATTTTATTCAGCCAACTCTGGTTACTTTTGTGAAATTAAATATCAACACAAGCAACGGACTAAATTCTTGCATCAAGAAAACAGGTGTGTCCTCCATCGATTTCATAATTAATGACCTCATCTTTACACTCCTACAAAATCAATCTACCTGAGTAAGCGTCATAAACAGCGATGATATCACTATTACTACTATCAGCAATCAATTCATTAGGTAATATATCTCCAGTGGATTTGATAAAGAGCTTCGACTTGGCGTGCATCTTTGACCTTAAGAGCGGTTTCCAGCGCAAACGTACCGGACTCATTACTGATTTAGTTTAACTCACATCTACCAACTTTATAGAGGTTGGGTTCGTTCATGCCTTCGTCGAAGGATTCAAATATAAATATAGCTGTAAAAATATGCAAGTTGAAGTGGCAATAGGCGGGCCACATCGCTCGAAGGACAGATAACCGTTGGGTGGGGGAATGGCGACCGCGAACCGGAAGATGAAGCGTTGGCAGGCCTCACACTAGGTGGACCGATGACATCGTGAGAGTTGCGGGCAAGTGGCGAGTGGTCGTTCATTATGGCGTTCTAGGGGGGAGGCCTTTGTTCAGCAGTGGACGTCTTCTTCTGGCTGATGATGATGATGATGACTTTCATGCCGCCGATCGTTGCAAGATAAACCGAGTCCGTATGGAGTCCACTCCGCTCGCGGTTTAAGTTGAGTGATCCAGATTGACTACAAATTTCATTTGCAATCCCGCTACATTTTGCACTCTGCGCGAAGCGGCCGGGAAACTGGCCAAGATATTGCCGAGGACAAGACAAAATTAATATTTACATTTACGGAAACGATCCGTTTACTCTGCCTCTTATTGATACAAATTAGTTGAAATGGGAAAACTTTTCAAATTAGCCAAGGGGACGGTGAGCAGTGAGCACAGATTCGAGGGTTTTAAACCAAATTGCCTCCCTCGACCTTTGGACACTCGTTGGAAAACAAAATACTTTTGTCCGCAATAAAAATGTTTTGGGTTGAGAGAAGGTGGAATTTTTGTAATGTGCGTTGCATAAATTCCGTTTGAAATACACTAGAGTCGGCGAGGAAAGGTATACAACCGAGTTAATTCATCGTCGTGTTTATGGACACTAGTGACAGAAACGACTCCTCTTTTTGGCATCAGATGTCAGCTGACGTGAAATTGTAAGATTCCGCCTAACTTATTTGCAAATTACAACAAATTTAAAAGTTTAACAGGGGAGTTCCAAACTTACATTAGGTGTAATTACTTAATTAGTCTAAGTGAAATGTCTGCACGCAAAATTAGGTTAAGCCCGCGAGATAGTGCTTTACTTTGAAGCAGTGGGAAAATAATTTACCTACTTCACGAAATATAAATCGAAATAGAATTAGTAAATCAGTGTATTACTAGGTACTTTCTAAAGATGAGCAGATGATATTTTAATTATTGGTAAAACATCTACGCTGTAGAATTACTTTTCAAAATGGGAAGAGAAGACACTGCAAATGATTCCCATCAACGTAAAGTGATACGTTTTATTTTTGAAGAATACCGTGGACACTTTTACACGGAAAGCTTCGTAAAATACTTAAGTGGTTTTTTTTATGAAACGTGAGCTATAGAAGTTAATAAAAATATATCAAATAGCCGGCTCGGATGGATGGACCATTCCACTCCTGATGACAACGTAACGTAGTTAATTTCGATCGTGCGGCAGAGAAAAGGTCAAGGAGTAATGCCGTTGTTCAAAGACAAACAGAGGGATCTTTCTGTTTGCTGATTTGAGAAAAATTATGGAAAGTCTGTAGAGCAGGAAACAATTTTGAATCGAGATAAGCATCTTCTAACAGGAAGTTTTGCCACATCTCTCGCGGAAAGTTGAAGACGTGGTAACAGTTTGCGATGGTCGCAAACACACCCATGTAACTCTAGCATAATATACAGCCGTCTACTTAACAAAAAAGTAACATCTCTGTATTTATGCAGCTATCATCTATGTTTCACAAATAAAACACTTTTGACTTAATAATAAACTTTTATAACTGTAATCAGATGCAGATCATGACATTCTTAATCAGAATTTATCCTCAACTACAACCTAATACTTTTGAGGCAATAGCAGATCTTAAACACTTTTTTCCACATTAATAAGGAAGTTAAGCTAAAATATGAGTAACCAGCAACTAACAAATTTAGTAAAGAACACTGTTTTAAATTCGCGCTGTCAATAATACCCTTTTCATCCAAGCGTTTGGGAAAAGGAACTCGAAATCTCTCGAGATAAAGTTGGTCACAGTACTTTGTTGAGCGATCAGGACATTAACGTGCGGCCCTAAAGGCTCAGGTGTGCGACAAAACACAACACATAAAACAGACCCTTATATTGGATTACTTCGAACATAATATGTAGAATATATCTATACTGTGCTGAAACCTTTCTATTAATATTGATGTGGTTTTATGGCCTAGATCAGGTATTCAAATCGGTACACCTTTTTATATCCTCTCTCATCGGTCGGAATGAAATGGATGTTGGCAAAATCTTAAATTTATTACAGAACTGCCCAAAGAGTGTATTTTTTTGTTTAGGTACATTATATTTTGCTAACCTATACCATTGTAATAAAGTATTGCTTTGTTTGATTTTGCATAGATGTAGGAGTAATCTGTGGAACTACTGGACCAGTTCAGAGTTTAGAGAGCTTCACTGTTCCTGATTGTAGGGTACACTTAATACATGTTGTTGTAACTTACAATGAGGGTACTCTGACAGGTCCATTTTATGTTTATTAGTTTTGCTTGCGATTGGCTCCATTTGTTACGGGTATAAACCAATCCCAAACGTATTGTCATGTCAACTGGACCTCACGATACTAGCCAAGTAGCAACAAAGCCAGTAGTAGAAAGGCAGAACCGTAATCTAAGTGCAGCTTGTAGCCCGATTCTTCTAATATCAGTATCTACTGTAATTCATAATCCAATACAAGTCCCTAAAACTAGTCTGAACAAGTATAACAAAAATTAAGACTACAAAAGAAGATCTATCACGTACGATTTACGATAGACCTTACGCAAACACTATCAGACAGTTTTATGTCGTGACCAAATCATGCGTAAACTACTCAATAGAGAAGAATTCTATTATAATGGTGGATACAAAAGAAAACGACCGTGGATTAATAGATAGGTCATATTTTATCCCGCTTAGTGGGATTACTGGCAAAGAATGGAATAGCTACGGATAACACAAAATACCGGTTCAGAATAATGACGGACGATATTTTCAGTATTTTGGATTACGTTCATAAATAATACTTCATAGGTTTCATAGCAACAATAATTAAAAGTTATGCGCAATTTTTTTGTTCGTTGCAGTTGAGAACTTTCCAACATTATTTATCCTTTTATCATTCTTTTTTGTCACCTAGGATCTTGATGTTGGAGTCAAAACATTCATTCGTTTTGAATTTCGGTCGAAACGGAATTCGTTCTCGAATGGAGATTGCAGATCGGCAAGCGCAGCGTAGGACGTCACCAACGAGATGGACGGATGACCTGGTTAAAGTCGCGAGTTCACGGTGGCTGGGTTCACTGCTTCAAATCGAATCAACTGGAGGTCTATGGGAGCGGTCCATGTCTAACAGTAGGCGTACTACGGCTGATATGTTGATAACGATGACCTTGGGTGGAATAGTACGAGTAATCGATGTGTCCATAGACTGACTGCTAATTATGAAATATAACGCACACTGACCATTCGATTTTAATTAAATGAAATACATTCACGAATTGTACCGCAGCTTTATTTAATCCAGGGTGAAGTAAATACTGTAATTATTTCAAGAAGAGAAGGCGAAGTAATTAAAGATCACAAGTACATTGACTCCGAGCACTTAGTACGTCGTTACGATTCAGACAGCCTTCCAGACACAAAAGTACAGGTAATCAGGCCATCACCAGAGCTCCAATTTCACGCATCAAATGGAAACAATAGACCATACGACGTGTACCGGAAACTTAGAAGATGGGGTGAATGGGGGAAAAATATAAGAAAGAGCGGGCGGGGTTGGAGGGGCGGATTCGATGTTTCCTAGATACGAAACTGTCGCGGTTGAAATCGAGAAAAATTACAAGTACATTTGGAAATGGCAGCAATAACAATGATTACATTCTATGATGAGTCGGCTTTATGATAAATCTTAATTTTATTATTTATATATTTGTCAAAAAAATTACAGTTGAAACACTAACGCGCTGTAAAATTCCACGCGGACGAAGCCGCGGATAAAATCTAGTAAATCTATAAAATCATCTTGTATGCAGTCAGTTGATTATAATTACCTTCATCACAATCGATGTATGAAACAGAGAACGCTACTTGGGCATTCATCCAAATCAATACGTCTTAAGCCGGGGTCTTAATACTTTCCAATTGCATTAATGAATATATTAACAACTTGATGCATAAAAGCATTTTTTTTTACTAAAAATATTCGTTCGATACTGTTATGTAGGTACCTGACGCGTTAGACTTAAAACATCGTCTAAATATACTGATAACTTTGTCAAACTCAATTAACTACTCTCCTAAAATAATGCTTGGCGCTTGCATCCTATGATTCGTGGTTGGGCCAATAAATTTTGTACCGACACTAATCTGTCCGCGAGATTTTTCACACAATTGCAGATTTTTGTAAGTAAACATGCTTTTTCTGTAATTTAATAGATGGTGTACATGAATACATGCCATCCTACGTAAGATCAACCTATTAAACCGTGATATATCTTGTTGGAAGTGCGATTATTTGGTAACGCCAGAGACCATTTTGGTAACGCACGAGACGCCCAAAGTGTCGGTAAAAAAGTTTATTGGCCCGGTTGCCACTAGAGACCCTTTGCCCAGTGCTACTTAACTTACATATTATTGAACCAAAGTCGCACTCAGTCACATTATACCAATGACATCACCGATACGCACTCCACGAACAGCTGACACGTATCGAACCGTTTACCGCTTTACCGGACGCGCGTCCGAGTGCGCTCGCGCAGGGCGTGCCAACCTGCCAATCGTCGTTAGATTGACTGGTGAGACTATATTACAATATTCAAAATTTGACAGTCATTAGTATTCATAAGTCTCTGATTTCAATTAAGAATGAATTGAATATGAAAACAATGAGATATTTTGACGTGTTTAGTTGTATGGAATTATTTATTAAGTAGGTAAATACTACTTACCTACCCAAAAAAAAAATTCCAACTTTTAAAACATTATTTTTAATATAATAGCAGACATTTATTTACGTAATATTCCACTAATAATATAAATGCGAAAGTTTGTAAGTCTGCTAGTTTGTTTGTTACTCCATCACGGCAAAACTGCTGAACCGATTTACATGAAATTCAGTACACAGATACCTAGTTTGAGTCCCAGGGAAGCACATAGGATAATTCAATTCAATTATGGCATTAAAGATGTTTATGGGCGGTGGTGATCTCTTACCACCAGGAGACCCACTTGCTCGTTTGCCTTCCAGTGGAATAAAAAAAAAAAACGCCTGCAACAAATTTCAATTATAATTTTATTACATAAACTTTATACATCACCGCACACATACATAATTCCAATTGCTGTGTGTGTGTGTGTGTGTGTGTGTGTGTGTGTGTGTGTGCGTGCGTGCGTGCGTGCGTGCGTGCGTGCGTGCGTGCGTGCGTGCGTGCGTGCGTGCGTGCGTGCGTGCGTACGTGCGTGCGTGCGTGTGTGTGTCTTCTGTGTTAGTGAATAAATGTCTTCTTTCTTTCTTTCTAATTTTGCAGCTTATTAATTTCTGTTTTGTTTTGGGGGATGCTTATGTCCAACAGTGGACGTCCTACGGCTGAGATGATAATGATGAAGATGAACTTCGGTGACTCTGGAAACAATTCGAGATAAAACCTGTCATGTGGAGTAGTTGTGTAGACTACTGTAAAATATCCTAACCAACAATAAGTTGGAAACCCCCGACTTTGTCGCTTCAAAGTTCAATATCTCAAAAACGGCTGTACCGGTTTTGATGAAACATGTCTAAGAACCATCGCTAGGAAACCTGCTTTCAAATAAATAAATAAAACCTGCATTCAAATCGATTCACCCGTTTTAGAGCTACGGTGCCACAGACAGGCAGACAGACACACATAGCGTTCAAACTTATAAAACCCTCTTTTTCCGTCGGGGGTTAATAATAAATACGAGGAAAGACGCAATCGCATACTGTTTCGTAGTAATAGGCTACTAGTGGTGGCTATCATACCACATTTGGGTGGCGGTAAGTGCTTCTACGAAAGATGAATGGTTTGGGTACGGTTTTTACTTTTATGCTTGCGTAAGATTTTTGTTTGCTGTTAGGTCAGGTCAGTTTGACCAAATTGTACCTATACTAGTTACGATATAGGCATAATCCTTTTTCTTTATTTTTTTTTATTCGACTGGATGGCAAATGAGTAAGTGGGTCTCCTAATGGTAAGATATCACCACCGCCCATAAACATCTCCAACACCAGGGGTACTGTAAATGCGTTGCCAACCTAGAGGCCTAAGATGGGATACCTCAAGTGCCAGTAATTTCACCGGCTATCTTACTCTCGAAGCCGAAACACAACAGTGTAAGCACTGCTGCTTCACGACAGGATTAGCGAGCAAGATGGTGGTAGCAATCCGGGTGGACCATGCACAAGATCCTACCGCTTGCATCATATGATATAGGTAGACCGCAGCCGGTTTCTTTTTAATACCACATTGACAATTATGTATGACACTTAAACATAATACCATAACATATTCGCAAAGGTCAAAATATCGTGTCGAATCGACGCAACAAGAATCACCATGAACTTTCTATCATTGAAATTGTTTGTTTGTAAATAAAGCCGAACCTGTTTATTGTACATTCGTGTTGGACATGATACTTTTTAATAGACACACACACACGCACGCACGCGCGCACGCACGCACGCACGCACGCACGCACGCACGCACACACACAAGAAAGAAGACATTTATTCACTAACACAGAAGACACACACACAGCAAAATTTGTACAAAAATAAACCAAAAAAAAAAAATGTGAAATAGGTATACCTACACAATTTTGTGTGTCCCCGCGAAAGTAAAACGGTCGCTGACTCAGCATTATGCTGAAGCGTTAGACGCCAGCAGCGCTGATTTTCTGCCAGAACCACTTTACAAATTAACAAAGTTTACAAATTAAAACCACTTTATTGATAGTGGGCAATAATTACACACAATTAGATAAGTGTAAAGTAACAAACGTATTTAAATTTGAACCTTTTTGTTTCAAAAGTAAACATGGGACGCAAAGCAAAGTATCATCCACATACGAACAGACTGAGAAAACATACGATTAGCTCAAGATAACACGTAACGTAGGCGCAGTTTATCAACCCACAGCCGTTTAATAAGACCTCCGCCCACGGACCTTACGTCACAAGACATGGACTTGACGGGTTCTCTTCTGACGCAAACTCCTCGTTGACTGTGTCTCCAGTAATCATTTAGCTGCAAAATATGGGGGACTAGCTTTTGCCCGCGGCTCCGCCCGTGTGGTATTCGGTTATCGCGCGCTGTTCCCTCGGGAACTGCATTTTTCCGGGGTAAAAAGTAGTCTATGTCACTTTAGGGCCCATAAACTATCTCTAGGCCAAAAATCACGTCGATCCGTCGCTCCGTTACGGCGTAAATGACGGACAAACGCACAAACACACAAACATACTTTCGCATTTATAATATTAGTATGGATTACATAGATCGTCTACGGTAAAAAAATCATAATGCCAATCGCTTGGAAACAGCTAAAATGGGTGGTACTAAATCTGCAAATAATTTAAAACTGGATAAATATTTATCGAAAGCAATAATTAAACGTAGATAATTATAAAATATAACATGAAAAACTGTAAATATTTCGCAACGCGATAAAACTGTGACATCTGGTAATAGGTATCACAACTTTGAAGATAGTATTGTCGCAAAGAAGCGATACGTAGATTTTAGTCCTTTCTATAAGGCAATAAATATGTACTTATGTATATCTATGATTTTTCTAATAGGTCACTGGTTACTGGCTGGCTAGTAATCTACCTACGATTAATCGACACTACCACGTGAGTAATGGATATGGATCTTAAGATTTCATTCCAAGTTTCATCAATATTTTTCAGTATTTCGTTGATGCAAAACCCGTCATGGTTTTCAGTCACGAGAACTTGCGGTGACTCTTGACGTTTAACGTTTGCTTGCGATTGGCTCATTTAGTTTTTTGACCAATCACGAGCAAACGTCAAACGGACCTCTCGATACTAACGCCATCAAGAGATATTTCGCCTGTGTGAAAACTCTCATTGCATTGAGTTAGAAACACCGATGTTTTTGCATAAATAGTAAGACTTGATAAGACACTTTAGTAATAAACAACATAACATATTATTATATGTAGGTTAGACAGGGTTGGAAGGGTTGATATTTTATGTGCACGCCTTTCATCTAATGACCATCAAAGA
Source organism: Choristoneura rosaceana (assembly GCA_037349165.1). Taxonomy (NCBI): domain Eukaryota; kingdom Metazoa; phylum Arthropoda; class Insecta; order Lepidoptera; family Tortricidae; genus Choristoneura; species Choristoneura rosaceana. Next base: position 6,627,544 of record JAZBNJ010000013.1, read on the forward strand.
TTTAAAAATAGGGGATAATAATATTACAAAAAGTGATGAGATACCCGTAGTTAAGTAAAATCAGACAGTAAATCGACGGATCTTGAGAATTGAGACTTCGACTCGACTTTATACTTATTACAATCACATACGGTATTAAACCAATGTAAGCACATGAACTCGGGCATTGTTAACTTAGATACGATTAAAACAAAAGCAAGATATAACTTGAGAACGCTATAAAATAAACATTAAAACGAGACGTTTATTATTTTGATAAGAGACGTATAAAATCAAAATCATTAACCTCTTTAGAAACATAGAAAGGTAAACGGAAGATAGTAATAATCAGACGCTATAAATGTTAAGTTGAGAGACGTTAATTTCATCGCTCGTAGCACAGATAACTTTCTTCTTACTTGGTTCTTTTATTTTTTCATTGCACTCGTAGTGTCTACTCTTTTCTTCTGATATCCTGTCAATCGTTCCGAGGTTAACTGGAAGAGATTCCGTTAAGGATAAGTTCGCCGTTCTAGATCTTATTATTTGTTAATTTCATGTTTTTATGTGCAATAGAGTATACAATACAATATAGGTAATCGAAGGGGGAGAAAAATTGTCAAGTGGCAAGGCGACCACGAACCGGAAGACGAAGCTATGACAGGTCTCCCACAAGGTGGAATTCTGATGATGACATTAATTTTGATTAAACTGCCTGTAAATCATAATAGCCACAGATTTTACTGAGAGTTAGAACTGCAACTGTAATGTGGGGCGATGGGAGACAAGTAATAGTCACGGGTGCTGTGTAAATACTGTCTATATTCTAAAGCCTTAGGTCTAACTTATAGTCTAAGTAGTATACCTATGTTGGGAGAGTGTGTGTGTGAGGCGCAACTCACACTACACCTCCCCCCTTGAAAAAGGAAAAAAATACATTTAAATTTTTTTTTTCTACAATACAAAATTTTAGAAAATAACACTTTAGTTATTTATTACACAAAGTCACAATATATTTTTTAAAGAAAACTTAACTTCTACGAGCTTACAATGTACCATTTTAAGTAACTACTTATCTATACGTAGCTTTTCTTTATTTGTGCGCTTTGCTGACGAGACTTCTAAAATCATTTATGCCACTAAATTCATAAAAATGTCACTGACTCTATAATATTATTATACTATTCGAATTTTAGGCACTGTTGAAATGCTGTAGGTACTGTGTTCTCCGATTCCCTATATTAACTATAAATGCATAACAAAACAACTTAAAAAAAAAACTTGTCTTCTAAATTCATCCTTCTGTTTCTACCATTATTATATTTTCTTCCATAATCATTCCATACTTTTCATAATATCTTTAATTATAACTCACTTCATAAATTTTATATTTCATAATATATTTATTTATCAGTGTGCTACTTTGGCATCACTTTGTCATCAAGGTCAAGATCCACAACACATTTTACATTTCGTGTCCGGCCGGACTTTTACTTCATATTATTTATTTGTTCAGGATATAAGGATTTTTTTTTTTACTTTCGTGCGCGCACATTCATACTTCATTATTCATTTATAACAACATTTACCCAGGTAGTTCATTTAACACTTCCCTTCTTTTTCAATCATACCATGTGTCCAAGAATCGTCACGAGTGGTAGCTCGACCAAAACATGATCCAATTTCAAGGATTCAGCTACCTGCCCTTATATCCTGGTGGACCTTGAATTTACAACTACTTCCTATCATATACCATCTTGTAAATAAAAACACATTCAAATATCTCAAAAAATCCTCATTCATATAAAAACTTCAACTCACAAGAATTCCATCAACTTTTAAGAGTGGCCTTTTTAACAGCTAAATGAAAATCCTGATTGTTTCCGCTTTTCCCTCTACATATCTATCATTACGCTTTCTTTCAAAATCATACGATATGCTAACCTCACAAAACTCTTCCTTTCCTAACTCAATACATAAATGCTATTCACAACTTAATACCTATAGTACTTACGTTTCCTCATATGTCAAATTGAAACCATAAAATCATAACCATTTTGTAACCAAAAAAATGTGTAAATATGCTGTCTCTGTTTAATAAAATTTAAATTTATTAAAAAAAATTGAAATATGTACATTATTTCTTTCGGTAATGTTATTGACTTTTGCACTAATAATTTGAAATAGAAGCCAGGTGATCAAGCTAGCAACAATAACAAATTATTTTCGGATCATCCTTTTTATCCGTCTGCAGCTGAATAAAGAGGACAATCATGGCTACCTTTTTAAATGAATCTTAATAAAATAATGCAATATTTATTTTTTAAACTGCTAAGTTCATGTAAAATCTATTTGCGTAGTAATTAAAACATGCATTAAAGAGCGCACAGTACCTCATTTACCTATTGAAATGTGAGACGAAATAACACACCTCGCATTCCGATCCATTCTTGATGACCTATATGGAATCATCAAGCTAAGCGCTGGGAATCTAAACAATGACATATTAGTTTCTATCTATTTTAAGACTGTATAAAATAATTTAAGTTTTGTTACTTTGAAAATGATAATATTTGAAAAACTTTGAAATTTGTAGAATCTCGTCAACAAGCGGCATTGATGTTATACTTATGATTATATTTAGTATCAATTAAGCACACGACTAATAATAATAAAAAAAAACAACTAATCAAGAAAACCCTGCTAAAGTCTTGTCAATATACCTTTTTAAACGATGGTATAAAAAAAAACGCCTGTTCTGGTTGGCTCCCACTCCTTAAAGTTCGTCCGATTGCGTCAACCCGTCCTCGACGCCATCCTCGGCCTGCTGCGAACCGAAACCTCTCCAACATCTTCTTGCAGCAAACCTCCACAAATCTTTTTATTTGGTTTTCTTCTCCAATATCTTCATTTTTTTTTTGTCTTATTAGTTAGTTTTTTTTTCCTGTATTACTTATATTCTTCTTTCTTGATTTTATTTAATATTCATCTTTCTTACTTTACTTTATTAAGTTATTTCCTTATTTTTATTATCTCTTCAATTTCTTCATTCTTAATTTTCATTGCTTTAAGTATTCTTCTCTTCTTACTTCATCTCATTTTATTCGCATTTTCTCTTCTTATCTTCTTACTTTCTTAATTTCTTCTTTTTATTAAATTCGTCATAGTCAATGTTATTTTTCTCTTCTTTCTTCTTCTTCAGTAGATTTTTTCTCTTCTTAATTCTTCTGCCGTTTATTCCGTGTTTTTTTTTCTTCGCCCGTGGTCACTTTCTATGTCAATTTTCAACTTTTAGCAGTGTTTGTTTTTTCTTAACTTCCTAAAAATATTTGCTCTATGATAACTTGTTAGTTCAATATTCTTCCGTCTTCTCACTTAAATTTATTTCCTTAATTAATTATAATTAATAGTACCTAGTTAAAGTTCATGTTTTTTTTTCATAGTCTGTAAATAAAAGTTCACACCTTTTCACTTCTTCAATATTTAGTCTTTTTTTCAATTCACTTCACTAATTTAATAATTAAGTCCGTTAACTGGTGGCGCAGCGCGCCGCCAGCGCCGCACGAGGCAGCGGCACTGGCAGGGTCGCCATGTAATGTGGGGCGATGGGAGACAAGTAATAGTCACGGGTGCTGTGTAAATACTGTCTATATTCTAAAGCCTTAGGTCTAACTTATAGTCTAAGTAGTATACCTATGTTGGGAGAGTGTGTGTGTGAGGCGCAACTCACACTACACAACAACGCATACATCAATCAAAGTAAGTAAAGTTGATGAAGTTAAAAAGTAAAACGCCACTCAATCACAAGCGGCAGAAACGAGTGTCCAACAAGTGTGCGTACACTAATGCGTCGACGCGGATCTCAATTGAATTGAATTGCCCCCGGGGTCAGTAATTGGCCGTTTATAGTTTTATGACCGCGACAAAGAACGGAGATTAAAAAAGGGAATGCTATGCTTTTGATCAGGAAGTGGAAATAAAAATGTATAACGGAACATTTTTAATGAAATAAACCCGGTAAGTAACGTCTTAAATCGAGAATGGAGTTCAATACGCGTTTTGCAGCGTTGCTCCTAGTCCTAAAGGAAAGGGCTACAAGTTAGCCTGAAACTTGTAGAGCCAAACTCGCTTTAAGACGTGCTTTATCCGGGAATTATTTCATTAAATACTTACTTGAGTTTAACCGCGGTCTCGCACGCGTAAAGTATTCGATCTAGTAGTTACAATTGAAACACCGGGGTTTTACAAAATTTCCCTGGTAATTCCCAAAATGTATATCGTGATCTTCATTGAGATTTTGTAAAGAAAAATTGTACGAAATTTCATGACTAAACCCAGCGGTTGTTATTTCGAGATTTGATCCCTATCCCGTGGAAATATCGGGATAAAGAGTACGAACCTCTGCATACCAAATTCCATCCAATTGCGTCCAGCCATTTTAGTACGATGGAGTAACAAACATACACACACAAAAACTTTCGCATTAGTAATATAAGTAGAAAAGTAGAAATATAAGTAGGAATGAGTGCGTCTCTAGGTAGTTTCACGTATAATGAATTCAGGGGCCGAAACAAGTTTCATGGTCGAAAATACTGATTTTACTGACCAAAAATTCAACAATACTGACCAAATACTGACCATTTCCAAACCGTTTTTCAGGTGAATGGTGTGAAATAAAAAGCTTATTTTCAGTTATTGGCCTCCACCATCCCCATAGCCAACCAGCACCGCCTTTTTATTGTGTTAAAAAGCTTTTTCTATTGTTAGTAATTGTTATTGTATTACAAGTGAGTCATGCGCATTCGTGCAAAATTATATAGTGAACAATAAATAATAAATAGATAGGTATTAAGACATCTACATAACAAAATCACACAAATAAATCAAATGACTATGAGGAAGAAAAAAAAGTACAGAGAAGTTCCATTAAAATAAACATAACATTTAAAATTAAGTTTGTTAGAAAAGGTTTAAGCAAACACTTCTACTCTATAACCATACTGGCTGTATCTCTGTCTATTTGATTTGTTGTCATGTTTGTTTATTGTCAATATAAAATTATACCTCAACATGGTAGCAGATGCGTATCGAAAAGTATTTTAAAATAAAATATTTGTGATGTTATATTTCTAATGAGCGAAACGTAATTATTTATCTAAAAATAATTAGTTACAATTTTCACAAGTTTTCTAACAAGGCCTGTCAAAATGTCAACTTCGTCAACGAGCTGCAAAATTGATATCGGTCGTTTAGAAGGAAAAGAAAATTGGTCCACATGGCGCTGCAAGGTACTGTTATTGCTAAGAGGAACGTCTGGCGGATTAGACGCTATCAACGGCAACCTAAAGCCACCTACGCACCCAGATGCAGCAGCGAACCCGGCAGCCATGGCTTCTTATCAACAAGCTCTACAAGACTATAACGAAAAAGATAGCGCCGCTATGCTTATTTTAATGGCTAATATGTCAGATGTTACTCTACAAAAAGTAATGAGGCTAACAAGTGCGAAACAGATTTGGGATGAATTACACACTCTGTTCGACGGCACATCTGAGGATAAAAGCTATAACCTTTGCTACAGCTTCTTCAGTTATCGCAAAGATCCCCTACATGACATGTCCATGCACATATCCAAATTGAAAAATATATGGCATGAATTAAAGGTTGAACTACAAAAGGATGAAGCTAAATATGATCTTCCAGAGATTTTAATCATATGCAAGATTTTAGAAACGCTACCCGATGATAGTTACTTCCCATTCAAATCAAGTTGGATGCTCATGTCTAAAAAGGATCGCAACATTGAGAATTTGACTGCCCAAATTTGCAGTTACGAAAGATCATTGGCGAATAAAGAAGAGGAACCTGACGCTCAAGCGCTAGTAGTACAGAACTTGAGTCGTAAAACGAAGAAAAAATGCGGATATTGCAAACTGTTCGGCCATAAAGTCAAGAATTGTCGTAAATGGATCTCGGATGGGAAACCTCCTAAAGAAACAAAACCATCTACATCTACAAGTCAAGCTAACAATAAAAACTTAAACCTGACTCTAATGCAAGTTGAGACTAACGAAGCAGTGACCACCTTTGAAGATCCTGACAGTTGGTACGTCGATAATGGTGCCACAAGTCACGTCACCGGTCAATCTGACGTATTCTCCAGTTTTGAACATTTCACCAAGAACCAAATGGTCACTACTGCAAACGGGTCTACAACAGAAGCTATTGGAAAAGGAACAGTTGAATTGATAGCAAATGTTCATGGTCGACAAGAACGCATCACACTATGCGATGTATGGTACGTTCCCGCAATAAAGAGAAACTTATTTTCTGTTCTTGCCGCACAAGATAAACTTGAAAACAGTGTCTTCAAATCTGAAAGAGAATCTTGTCAACTGATAAACAATGGAAAGGTTAACTTGATTGGCACACGAGTCAAAAATGGAGGCCTCTATAAGCTGAAAGTTCAAACTTTAAAAAACCAAACTCCAGAATTGAGTACCCTGTCAACAGAAAACACTTTGCAACTTTATCATGAAAGATTTGCTCATCAGAGTAAAAGGCATGTCAAACAAGTGATTGAAAAGGAACTTGGTATCAAAGTTAAACTCGATTCTGAATTATGCACAGGATGTGTATATGGAAAAACACACCGTCATAAATTTGGAACAAGAGAAAGAGCTAAAGTACAAGGAGAGATAATACACACGGATGTGTGTGGTCCATTTCCAAATTCATTCACAAAACTTCGCTACTTTGTACTGTTTAAAGATGACTACAGCAACTTCCGTCATGTTTACTTCATCAAGCACAAATCTGAAGTCAAAGATAAGCTCGTGCAAATGATCAAAGAAGCACAGACTGCTGGTCATGTTATAAAAACAATACTCAGCGACAATGGTGGAGAATTCAAAAACGAAGCTGTCGAGAAAATACTCCACTCTCATGGTATTCAGCACCGGTTTACAATGCCCTACACCCCTGAGCAAAACGGATCTTGTGAAAGAGAAAATAGAACTCTCGTAGAAGCTGCACGCACCATGATGCATGCTCACGAAGAACTCCCACTTGCCTGTTGGCCAGAGCTTGTTAACACCGCTGCATACATCCTGAACAGGACTGGGCCTACTTTTGAAAAAGGAAAGTCGCCATTTGAACTTTGGTTTGGAAAGAAACCCTCCATAAAACATTTAAGGGTTATTGGTACAGAATGTTATGCACATGTTCCAAAACAAAAGCGAACAAAAATGTCCAAGAAAGCTCAAAAATGTATTGTGTGTATTTTGATTGGGTATGATGGCGATGATGGCTATCGGTTATTGGGTTTTGATAAAAACAATCAACCGACATTGATCCGTTCAAGAGATGTAACGTTCAAAGAATCGCTGATTAAATCGGTAGGATTAGAATCTGATATATCTGAAGAGGATGCACGAACTACGACTGAAATCGAACTTAACTTCCGAAAAAATGAACAAAATCATCCAATGTTTGAAGCAAGGGAGGATATACCACAAAGCGATGGAGTATTGCCCCAAACATCAAATGATTTAAGTCAAGAAGAAGAAGATCTCAACGATTCGCCTCCTGAGCCAGATGATTGTCGAATAAATTATTCAGACGAAGATCACGATGACGTCCCCGATACCAGAACTCTTCGCGACAGATCCACACTGCGACTTCCCAGTAAATATGACGACTTTATTGTCTCGACTATATTGAATGACGAGCATGAACCCACAACATATAAAGACGCCATGAAAAGTCAGCAGAAAACTGAATGGATGAAAGCAATGAATAGCGAAATTAAATCTTTAAATGACAACAAGACTTGGATCTTGGTAGATCGCCCAAAAGACAGAAAACTAATTTCTTGTAAGTGGGTTTACAAAAAGAAAGTTAATGCCGATGGAAGTCTTGATAAGTACAAAGCTCGACTCGTAGCAAGAGGTTACACGCAAGAAAAAGGAATTGATTATGATGAAACATTCAGTCCCGTTGCTAAAATGGCTACAATCAGATCAATCCTAAGTATTGCAGCTAACGAAGGACTATCTCTCATGCAATTCGATGTAGCGACTGCCTTCCTTAATGGCCCAATAAACGAAGAAGTCTACATGAGTCAACCAGAAGGGTTCAGTGATGGCACAAACAAAGTCTGCAAATTGAAGAGGAGTCTTTATGGTCTCAAACAAGCTCCACGATGCTGGAACAAATGTATTGTTGACTATTTAAAATCGATCGGATTTAAACAATGTGACACAGATCCATGTTTATTTATTCGACAAACGAATGGAAATAAAATCATAATCGGACTTTACGTTGATGACGGTTTAATAGCCTCAACGAATCCAAAGGAATCTGAAAAGTTTTTGGCTGAATTGAAAAGAAGGTTCAAGATAACCACAAAGCCAGCTTCCTATTTTCTTGGACTAGAAATCTCCAACGGTAAAGATGGTTCCATTAAAGTGTCTCAAAAACACTATACAAACAAGCTTCTAGAAAGATTTAAAATGAGTGACTGCAAGGCTATCAGTACACCAATAATTAAAGAAGCACAACAAGATACGGAAACTGAGAAGGAAGTAAAGTTCCCTTACCGCGAAGCTGTCGGTGCATTGGCATACCTCCAGACTGGAACCAGACCAGACATATCGTACGCCGTAAGCGTCGTATCCAGAACATTAGACAGTCCATCTAATGAAGACGTTCTCAAAGTCAAGCGAATTTTTCGTTACCTGAAAGGAACTATCGATTCAGGGATTGTTTACAAAAAAGGACACAAACCCGGAGTGTTGGAATGTTATAGCGACTCCGATCACGGCGGAGACACAAATACAGGACGTTCTACATCTGGAATTTTGTGCATCTATGCAGGAGGAGTAATCTCTTGGGCAAGTCGCAGACAAACATCTGTAGCGATCTCGAGCACAGAAGCTGAATTAGTTGCAGCTAGTGAAGCAGGACGTGAAATAGTTTGGCTGAAAAGACTTTTCAACGAGATAACCACACTGAAAGATATCCCAACTCTACAAATTGACAATGATTTAGTTTTAAAGCTTGCACAAAACCCAGAAATGCACAGAAGAACAAAGCACATTGCGATAAGGCATTTTTATGTCAGAGAACTTGTAACTGACAAAGAGCTGCAAGTGAAATATGTTCCCACAGAATACCAATGTGCAGATATTCTCACAAAAGCTGTTTTTAAGCCTAGATTGGCATTTATTAGTGGGTTAATTGGGCTAGCACTGTAGATAAGAGTTTGCCAAAAAGGGAGGATGTTAGAAAAGGTTTAAGCAAACACTTCTACTCTATAACCATACTGGCTGTATCTCTGTCTATTTGATTTGTTGTCATGTTTGTTTATTGTCAATATAAAATTATACCTCAACAAAGTTTTCTTAAAAAAGTTTGTTATAAGTGTTTTTTTCTTCTTATCTACGATTTTTTGCTATTTTTTTGAAGTCATGTGATGCTTCAATATATACGTAGATCATCCACATATAGGTATAGAGCATCCAAAGCAGCCCTCAGATATCATCACTGGGCAAATCGAAAATGTAGGATTGGCCAACAGCAAAGGAAAACCAAAAAAAATTATTGAGTTTGGAAAAATACTGACAATACTGACCGATTTTCAAAAATACTGACTTTTACTGACCAGGTCTCAAAATACTGACTTTTACTGACTTTACTGACCAGTTTCGGCCCCTGTGAATTGAATGTTTTAATTTCAAACAAATTACAAACTGATGATTATGTTCCAAACTTAACATCCTTTTAAAACGAGTTATATCATAGTCTTACAAGTTGCTGGAAAGTGATGTGAAAGATAAGTTGCAATTAGCACCGCATTCAGTTGAGCTCGGTATAAATGCGTTAAATATTAAAAGAACATTACACGTGCTTTGTAAAAATCAATATGAAGCCGACTGTATCCGTATATGGGTCATCAAGCAGTCAGCAAAAAGTAGCGCACGGTGCAAACTAAAATAGACCTGTTGTTTTTATAGACTCTATTTTATCGTCGCGAAACCTGGCGATTAAGACCACAACTTGTTAACAAACTAAATGGGTTTAAAAATTAGAACCTGAACACGAAAAGATCCCTGAAACGTGCGTTTTTTGTATTTTACTTTTACTAAATCACTTTTGAAACTTGGTTAAGTTTAAGTTAAGCTTATATATAGCACACTATATTGACGAATTTGGCGCTATTGTGAAACATTTAGATAACTAAAAGCAGAAATTTTCCTTGGCCTTGCTGCAATAAGATTGTAAAAATTAGCTAATGCATGAAGACTTAGAAGTTAAGACACCAGACTAGTAAAACAAAAGAGCGTTTGACGAAGAAAAGACCCGTTCAATAACTTTTCAGACAAAGATTCTAAATTGATCACTGTGAAAACGGCGTCGGGGTTTGATATAAAAACTCAAGTGACAAAAAAAAGAACGAAAGGAATCGTTTCCAGTTCACCGGACCCCACTAATGAACCTCGGAGCCGAAGATGCATTTAAGTTTAACTTTGAAAGCAAAGAAGTCTGTTATACCGACCATACTTCGACTGTTAGCGTCTACTAATTTCGCTTCGACCACGGCCATTTCGCTGACTACATGTATTTTTAAGCGTCGGAAGCAATCAGAATTCCATTAGACAGAACTAGGTTGTTTAGTTGCTAGATTATTATCACAAAACGAGAAAAATACAGGTACTTAATTTCTATTTATCAACAATGTCACGTTTTATTGATCCATATTACTGTTGATTTGGGATGGACTGATTTGGGTTAACCGCAGTTTTCATTTCCTAATTAACAGTTCGAATGATACTTATCAGTTATTAGTATCATGAAGTGATATGAGTAAAATATCACCAATCACCATCCAAACATTCTCGGCAATAGATGGGTTAAAAACAAATACGAGTCATGATTCTGTGCAAACCTAAAGTTTCAACGGAATCATTTTCTACTGCTTCGGACTTTAAACTTAAAGCTCTGTGAAGATAGCCATTCACGAGCGGCAAAGTGTTACTTTACGTAGCAATTTTCAGCAAACGTTTGACGTAACGTCGGAAAACAGGACGGGTCTAATTAGGGACAACGTTATCGTCACGTTTTCATTTTAATTGATGTTTGTTATCGCGGTATTTTTAGAACGAACACACATAACCTGGGTAACTAACTTGTGATTATTACGAGTGTAAGTGTGATTATAGGAAAAAGGTCATCAAGATACCAGAATTCTTATGTAATGGCGTTGGGTACAAAGTTTGCAAAGGCTAGCTACCCCAACTGGTTGGACAGGTAAGTACTTCCGTTCCGTAGTTAAAGTGATATTGTGTTTTTTTCCTTTAAATTTAAGAGCTACGCTCTGCTCGGTGGAACGCAAGGTCTTCAAATTCAAATACGTTTATTTGTCAAACATAGGTGAAAACAGGTGGATATAAATGACAGGTTCATCGGCCAAGTGTTTGGTTTCCTAATACGACACGAAACCCACTTTCTCTTTCACCTAGTCAAATAGGTCTTCGCCTTCCTCTGCCTCATCTTCCTTCTACTTTTCCTTCCAGCAAATTTAAAAGAAATTGGCGTGTCCTATCAAGTTTCCTTTCTTATATCCCCTTTTGCAATTTAGAGGTGTGGTCTCCAGAAAAGTTATTCTCTTTGACTATGGCAAGAATCTCTTCGTCGGTTTTCATTGTGTTATAAATATAAACATAGAAAACAGCGTTCTTAAAAATAATTAAGTGCAAACAATGATACGACTAAGAACATCAAGAATTGTAAACAAAGTAAATAAATAAAAGAGCATTTCAAATGTTTACAGCCGGCGTAGCTTTGAAATGTTCAAAGATTTAAAGAATGTCCCGTCATATTTGGAAGGGACGAAAGGATTCTCGGCTCGGCCTTGATTGTCTTTGAAGTTATCTTCGTAACAAAAATCGGTACCGCATTAATCAAAATAATAAACAACTTCAGGATATCGAAAACAATAAAAAATAGAGAACAAAGTATACGTTGATGTAAATCTTTGAAGTATATGGTATAATACAAATGTTGCGTATGAATAGGCAATATGAATGATATGATACCGTAAGTACAATAAACTATTTTATCACCAGAGATAACTCATAGTGGTTTTTACAATATTATAGAGATATAATACGATATCATAGATGTTTATCTTTGCATTTTCAGAGTTCCTTACCGAAAAAACGTGTGCCAAGGACGCTATTAACAAGGATTCGATTTTTGTCTACAGACTATTTTTCATAGTGCTGCATCTTTTGAAGTTTTAAATTTTCACAGAGAGAGTATGAGCGCATGGACTATGGGTTCTGTAACAAAAGGTTCTCAAGTCTCGATGCAAAAATTAATAGGTATTGCACGGTAACATGGAACCCTTGGTGTGCGAGTGTGTAGGACTCGAGCAAGGCAGTGACCCCGTGAGTGAACCGATATCGACGTGTAACTCACTAGTTTGATTTTTTTTGCATTATTTCTTTCACTTATATTTATATAATTGAGTAGAGTTCAAAAACTTGGACACTTGAACAACGCCGGTAATTACAATTTACAACTATGATAGTTTTTCTGATCCTTATGCGTAATTTTCATGTCACAACGACACTTCATCCAGTCATTCACATTGTATGGTTAACGTGGTCCTTTTTTTGGTTTCCACCCAAGTGGTAACTTGATAATAAATAATGCATTAATATGGAGCAATATGGAGGAGTTCTTAGGTTAAGTAAGTGTTAACAAACATTCAACGTTCATAAATTGTCCCAGGACACCTCATAACTGGCGCCCAACGTGGGGCCGGAGGGCACACCTAAGCAATTTCCCATTACGACCAACAACACAACTAAACCAACGAAAAAAACCTTAACACGTCCATGCCAGAGACCAAATTCACTCGTTTAGCCAAAACCCCGTGATTGCCCGTATATGACAAGGAAAAATGAGCTGTGAACTAGCAACTTACAGTCCTTTTCCATTTGTTACGTGATTGATTCGCGTTAATGGAAAAGCGTCTACGTCTCAGTAGGTAGGGCCGTGAAACAAGTAACTCGGGAAGGTTACTGCCATCGCGACAGGCCGAGCACAAAGCATTGTTAAGTTGGCTAGCAAACATCGTAAACAGTATTTACTACGCCAAGCTTGATAAGAATGTATTGACTGAAACAGGTAGTAGGACGGAAACTTTAATACTCGTAGTGCTGTAAGCTAGGGACTGCAGACCGCAAAGTTGGCGACAGAGAAAAAACATAGGTATATCAATATCATCCTGTATTGTATCTTATTTATATTATATGGCTCCAAGTAGATTACGAAAGATCTCGGGTAGCCGAACCCGGCATAACACTACGTAATAATATCAATAAAGTTGCCCTTTACATCCAAAATCCACATACCCGAGTCACGACCCCAAAATTTTCGACACGCCACGCTCATATAATGCCCCCAGTCTGGCCTGTAGGCTATTTGTCAAGGACCCCGACCTACCCTCACTCCCTCCGCACATAAAAAGCATTTGAATAATCGAAATGACGAGACCGGGATATTGGCAATACAGTGAACAGGTGTAGTTGTAATTGAGGAAATGTATTTTCCATTTGCTATATGGCTACAACGCGAGAGTATTTTCCAAATATACCTCATACCGCTTTTGTTCCTACCACTGAATATATTCTAAAAAGTAAAGAACTTGTAGCTAGAAGAAAATGAAAGTTTTGAACAAACATGGCTTGCCGAAATCCACCACAATAGAGTCTCGAGTCAGACACTTGTAAGAAAAGTCTGACGCTGAAACTTCGCAAAAAGAAAGCCTTGAGTCGGCAAACTTCGCAAACGCAAATGCGAAAAGTAAAGTTCATTATAGTTGTTACGTTTATAAAACAGCACCCGTTAAGAAACAATAGCTTTTTAGTCACGCCTTACAAACTCTTCGAAGGCAGCGAGACGGGAACACAATTGCTATTATGTGCGCTGAAATAACACACCCTATGTTGGCTAAAGTAGTATCTAATATACCAAGGTACGACATCGCATTGCACGGAGCAGAGACGTATGACATTGCTGAGATTCAAGCCCTCCCCGGTGGATATAGTATGGACGAGTATGTTCATGCCGTAGATGACGTCATCGACAGTCGCGTAGAACTGCCCTAAAACGGAATAATTATATTCAATTAGTGGCGCAAATGCTTGGGGAAACTCGTGCATTGGGGTTAGATAATTAGTTACCGGGAAGCAACACCATTAGGAAATTTATATGATTAAATTGTCATTAAAATTGCACGTGCTATTCAGTGCTCCACGTGAATGAGCAAATTAAGTGGAATGGTTATATTGTACGTTGAACATTACGTACTAACAAATTGATTAAAATATCGTTACATGTCTTATCCTATTTGAACGGAAATCTAGTCACATACATATCTAGTCTAACTATTTACTTATCACTTCAATTAAAATCAAAATTCAGTCAATAAAACCCTAAAAAGAACCGCTTCCGGGCCTCCCCCAAGTTTAGCGATGACTCACAATCGGGGGAAAATGACGATTTATACCTATTAATACATTTCGCGATACTAATATATTATGGATAGCGTCGTCGGCAGCTGGGTAGGTTTGAAGCCTCAGGGGTATAATTTCGAGGAAAGTGTTTGACAAGTTCCTTCGTGGGTGTATAATTGAAGAATTACCTGCCTTGCGAAAGCCATTTAATTAGTTTGTTTCTGTGACGATAATTTAAACAAATTAAATGGAATTTTGGTGAATAAATGTAGCTTTAAAAAGCAATGAAAGCGGAAACAAATTTAATTTGTTCGGATACCAATAATATTGGACAAAATTTCGAGTGGGTACAGTCACTGAATGCGAATGTTCAGCACCCACCTTTTTACATTAAAATTACACGACAACTTCCTTGTGTATGTTTGACATTTGTTTTATTACGTTTGCTAGCTGTTTAATAATCACTATTCACATATCGAAACGAAAATTAATATAATTTTGTGTAAAAATTTCAACAACCTAATTTCTACCAAGTTTCAAGTTGATGTTGATACCATAAACAGTTGTTGACAGCATGTGTTTAAAACTTGAGTTATCCGATACAATATAAATAAATAAATAAATATCATGGGACACTTGACACCAATGGACCTAGTCCCAAACTAAGCAAAGCTTGTACTATGGGTACTAGGCAACGGATAAACATACTTATATAGATAAATAAATACTTAAATACATAAGTTAGTTTAATAAGAGTGAGTCTCACGGTAGTTTCATGTTCAAGATATCAATAAGTGTTTATGTCGCGAAAGTTAAAGAAAAGTTACATTAAAATTACACTTTTTATGGAAAATCGTAAAACTCGGCGACATTTCAATCGTTACACGGCTCGTTTCCCAATACTAAAGAGTTCAACATCTTAATGCATCCCAAATTAGCTGGCAATAAAAGAAACTGCCTATTACATGGCACATTTAAGTTCAATTCAAAGTACCTAACGTTTTGTTTGAAAAATTCCCACCAATCGTCTGTATTAGGTAAGTACTTTCGTAATGTTGTCACATGACGTAAATTGACCTTAAAATATTTAGTAGAAGTTTTATTGCAGACTAAATTATTTATATTTATTATTTTGCCATCGTCTATCAGGCACTTCCAGCAGTTTCGGAACTGACACTACTGAAACTCACTGAAACTATTAGTTCCCGTAAAAAAATAATTTAGTAGAAGTTTTTTGCTGACTGTACCTACTTGTATTGCTATCGGAAATCCATTCGTGTAATTTTAAGTCTATACCATTCACCGTTAAACAGTTCTCTCCTGTGGAGACAATTCTGACCTGGTGATGATCACCGGAATTTCACGACCAGATTCTTTGCCACCAATTTTATATTACAATGCCAAATTTCAACTCAATCCAACCACTGACAGTACTTAGATCCAAATAACTATACTTGCGAGATTTGATTACAGACAACGGGACAGGTGAAATAACATAAAAGATTGTATTTTTTTTATTTTCTTACATACTAAATATACCGACCACGACGAATTAGTCGATAATCCTTGTTAATCGATCATAATTCGTTAAATTATTCTCATTTAACATGATACGGTTACATTTTCCTTGTAGTTAAAATTACACTTTTAAAGGACTTCCGGCTAAAAAACGCTTGGCAGACTTATATATTATTAAAGACACTAATATTACGAAACTTTTGTAATAATTTTGGTCACGATGTCATATGACGTAGGAAATCGTTTTTGGGGGTCACCTTTGTCGCAGTCTGTCAGGCACTTCCGGCTATTTCAGAACTGACAGACTTATGTTGCCCCTCTCTACGGATAAAGGGCTTCATGATGCCACGTGTTTCGTAATGATGTCACGTGACGTAAATTGACCTTAAATTTTTGACCGGAAGTGAAGGATTTTCTCAAACTTCCGGCTAATTTTAAGTGCGTTAGTTTTTTGATTCTAGCTCAGCACAACTTTCCCCACCTGTTGCCAGGCATCTTATGGTGATGTCATGTTACGTAGGTACCTAGGGGCTGGGCTCACGGACTACTAAGACATTAAATAGTTAACTGCTTCAAATAAAGAACTGTTTTAGAATTCCGTAGTCATCCTAATATATATCCATATAGTCATGTACGACTGTTCTTTCGCGACTTAGCTTAGAGACTGTTAGTTCTAGAAAGCAATATTAATAACTTTTTATGGTAGCTCCTCTTCAGGTCAAGTGGGGATGTTTTTTTGTCGTCTAAAGCCAGAGTGGGGTATCTTTCAGAAAACATTTTGACAGTGAATTAAACAGAAAAATCCAAAATATTTGTAGTATATTTGTAACCTAGCAAAGTAATATGTGTGTGTTTTTGCATCCGGGGTAAAAAAGGAAAACATTCACAGTTAGAAGGCTCTACAAGTAAGCGAGTAATAGAATGAGTACATAAATCAAATCCGACTTGATATTGAATATTTAACTCACATCATGCGCGTGGACTGTCAACTGACACACACTCGACGGCTATATTATTATTACATCACTACATATACTCAATAGGTTTTGCCCGCGGCTCCGCACGCGTGGTATTCGGTTATCGCGCGCTATTCCCTCAGGAACTGTATTTTTCCGGGATAAAAAGTAGCCGATGTCACTCTCGGGTCCATAAACTATCTCTATGCCAAAAATCAAGTCGATCCGTCGCTCCGTTACGGCGTGAAAGACGGACAAAAACACAAAAATACAAACATATAAACACACTTTCGCATTTATAATATTAGTATGGATAGTCAAAATGTCACAAATAGGACTTAACACGCTAACCACACGAATAATATTTACCTCGACGTTTCAACCACATTGCAGTGGCCGTGGTCACGAGTAGACTCCACCAGACGAGTCTACGTACGGGTCGAGTAGACGGCCACTGCATATGGTCGAAACGTCGAGGTAAATATTACTCCTAACGTTATATCACTATACTCGTTAAATACCTAATTTTATTCCAATTCAAGGGTATTCTGAGACTTGAACAAAGTAACTAGGCTCAACTTAAAAAAAAAAACTAATTTGGCTCAGGGACTAGGGACCCAAAGAGGGTATTAGCCTCCGAAACAACAGCTTATTCAGTTTCAATTAAAATGTCTGTAAAGATTGTTACTTCATTTGTTTCTTCGTCATTCTCAGATAATAATTGACAACGACGATGAAGAGTGATTTTGATCACCCGCAATCTCGGAAACTATGACCCTTAACACGAGCAACAAGCTACCACAATACGGTTCTTATTAACCACTTAAACTACCGTTTATCTTCCTTGGCCGTCGGTTCAAAATCACTGGTAACGATCGTCTGGTCTCATTAATTGCTACATACTGATACGCTGGTTTTTATTAGCCCACCAAAGGGGATCGGAGTTAACTTAGTTAGAGAAATTCAATTTAATATGTTATCCATCCACAATGATCTATTTGAAAAAGCAATTAAATTTTATGATTTGAAATTTAAAGTTATCAATTGCAATTAAAGGCATTTTAACGATAAACAAGAACATGGAGTTGAAACTAAAATCAATAGTTTGATTGAGAAGCAAACTTTGACCAACGTAAGTTATAGCCTTGGTTATCTGTGAGGAACAAGGGAATGCTCCTAAGCTTGAAAATCAAAAATAAGAATGTAATGTTGTTACTAAAGCGCATTATCAACTTTGTAGTCAAAAGGCGTTCAGGCTCAATGAACTAGAAAATAGAGTTTGTAAAAAGTTTTTCCATCATTAATAAGCTTATAAAAGACTTCGTATAAATTGAGGTCGGATACGGAAGAAATGAGTTCTGTAGATAATATTATTATAAAGACATCAAATCATGCTATAAAATTTGGCTACAAGTCGCAGTAGAAAATAAAACATGAAACAGAAATAGAGATTTTAACATCCGAGGAATTGACATGATATGCAAATATTTAGATAGACAGCTATAGAGATAAGAACAACCATATCAGAGCGCATTCGTAGTTATCAATGGTAAATAAAGTATACAATAGTTCAATAATGATAATGGTATTTGACAAATGATTTTTCTAAAATGATTTCCGATGAAACAATAAGAATAAAGTTCTGAGACCGGTACAAGTTATGTTTAAATTTCGAAACCTGAGCAAACTTCGAAACCACAAGATGGCCTTTAAACTTTGTTTATTTAGAATTCTTCAGAAAACTCCAAGTATTAAAATTTCAAAGGAAACTGCGAAAGAGAGAACATTTCGAAGATTAGAAGGTACGCGATTGTAATTACATGGATTCTCTAGAATCTTCGATTTCAATAAGATAAATTTCAATTTGAACTTTTAGTTTGCAAGACAATATGATAATGAGATTTTTTGCACTCGTTTGGTAAGAAGAACCAGTGAGAATTCGTTGTTATTTAAAATAACTTACCGAATGGACATCACCGCATCTCCTGTAACAAACGAAAAATTTTGTTGATACTGTTGGAAAAAAAAAAACATCGATTATATAACCGTTTCTAATACAGTTTAACTAAAATTCAAATTAATCGCTAAGTCTCTTCGATGGTTGCTAAGCCAACATTAAAGGGTAAATGTTGACCGATGTAAAACAATCGTGGCGCAAAGCATATAGTAGTAATATGAAATTTAATCTAGTTAACAGTATTAGCCTTGTGGCCAATCTACTGAACATTGCAATAGAACAATACCGGTTTACCACAATTTAGTTGTTTTCATGGGACATAAAAGTATTTTAGTAAGCCAAAATACACTGCGTAACGTGACAGACGTGATCCAAAATTTTCGGTAGATTTATCGGATATCGCGGTGGTTCAATTGGTAGAATACTCGGCGAGTTCAACCCCGAGTAGTAGGTTCAAATCCCAACCTACATTCAATTTAAAATTGTAACATTGTAACATACGTTTTTGAGACTTCGGTCATATAAACTCTGACGCGACCAGCCCGCCAAATTGCTTACCTTAAAAATCTCTACATAGATGTTTTTTCTGTACTGTTTACTATGTGTTGGTGTTCAATAAAGAGTTATTGTATTGTTTTTGAGACCCTCATAACAAGACTTTTAGTTTGATATGTCAGACGGTCAGGAAAGTTCTTTTTTTTTTTCATTTTCTAATCCGCTCCCACTTCAATACAATCGACGAAGATACACGAGTGATTCTAAGACGGTTCCGTTTATTCTTTTGAGGTACGGAACACGGCGCTCTAATAAAACCTAAACGTGTCGAGCCATTTTCAATAAAGTTAGATGTCAGCATCATAAAGATGCTAAATGTTATGATAGAAACAACATAATGTTTGAACTAACGCTGCGACGAAAAATTTAATTTAATTGAGATCCAGCAGACGCAGACAGTATCATTTACAAACGATAGTCAAAACAATAGCATCTAACAAGTTGCAGGCAATGCAACCATGCAGATAAAAAAAATACAGATCACGCAATAATGCATGTAGCACGTGGGGCCAAACCCCTTGCTACTGTCCCCTACGAAACGGCAGAGGAAATAACAAGGAACTTTACGAATCGCGATATAAAGTCTATTTTAAACGGAGCGGAAAGACATTACAATAAATTACTGCAAGCAATGCACTCCCTGGCCGCATGGATCGATAGAGCGGCTAAATTTTTGGGCCCTCTATTGTGTATAGAATCGAGAAGCACTATGTTTAAAACACAATTAAACACTGACAAATTAAAACTGTCAATTGTTTTGGCATGTATTGAAATATACCTTTGACAATTTGAAATCAAAAAATCTGTTAATTATGACAACCAAGATAAAAAAAACACAAAGTTTTCTTTGGTAACATCCGGATCAATTTGGTAGCAACTTAATCCAATCTACAGGACCTTTTTTTGTTTGTAGACCCTGACATCAATTTAGCTAACCGTGAAAACTCGTCAGGGTATACCGTTTCGCTGTCTGAAACTAAGCCAGTCAACTACTAAAAGTTATCACCGGAAGTTGAAAAGAACTTAGATTAGTTCGCAGATAATTGATGAAGGCGAAAAAAACATCCAAAAACAATTACGGGCTCTATTTGTTTTATGCCAATTGGTGAAGTTCGATCATCTGTTTTTGTGCAGATATTTTGTTGCGTAATGATGACCCAATAGGAGTTGTGAAAGCGGAATTGTTATGCCGTCAGTAGTCTGTCTTGTATGGAGAAAAAAAGTGGAAATAAGACAGTAGCAACGGTAAGCAAGCAGCGCAGTGTTTAAAAATAAATGAAAAAACAAAGGCAGGAAGGAAATTAGTAAGGCACGAGCCAGTCTTATAACAACGAGGCATTCTGTCTGTCGTCTGTCATGTCAATAATAAAGATGCACGTAAGTAGGTAGATAAGACTACTAGTAGGTAGGTCAGTGCGCGTGTGGTAGCAGCCGCAAAGTCGCGTTGCTCCTGGAAGAAGGGTTGCGGATTAGCCCGAAACAGGTCGAGCTAAATTCGATTTCAGACGTGAGTTATCTGTTTTTTTTACAAAACTTATTTGTAAAAAAGCTAACCGATTCGGTTGAGACTGAGAAGTTGATAACGTTTTACATGTCTAAGGGTAACATAGACAACAGTGAGAGACCGAATGTATCAGCCAGAATCCAAGCACATGTCTGGCGGCAATAAACCAACCGTCAATAAATATGCTGTCACGAGACCTCGTAAATGCCGTCGTAAAAACTAGTACTTTATCTTTCTTAGATACCAGGAGTTACAATTCCAATAATGGCGCTGCGATCACGTATTCTTTTGCAACGACTTGTTACACATATAGATATACTACTATCCTTTACCCTGCGGCTTCGCTCGTACGAAACAAATGATACAATCACAATGATTTGCGATGTGACACAATGAAGGGTTTTTCAAGGCCAGAGTGCATTCACTAACACTGGCTCAAGAGGCTGTTGATAAGTCAGTGAGTTACATATTCGCCCTCATCTGCACTTACTATCAGGTGAGTTAAAGGTCAACTCCTAGTCAGTTAAAAAAAAATTAGATCCATCCGTGGAACCGAAACTCCGTTATTTTACTAGATTGCTAAAAATAACGTCGCGGTCTTCATTTACGCAGTAATATACTCGTGCAAAATTTAATAGCTTTAGACTTAGCAAGAGAGATTTCGGGAACCTGTTAATATCGAAGTCTCAATTGGCGTAAGGGACAATATACCGACTGTCCCTTACGCCAATTGAGACTTCCAGCATCGATATATCAAAATAGAGTACTTATAAGTTTTTTAAGAGTTCTAGCTATTTACATATCAACAAATACACACACAATCTGTCACATTTGTAATATCAAGACAACATAATAGGATTACATTTAAGGTCGTTTCATTATTTAATTGGGGTAATAACTTTGAAGGTTTGTCGGTTAGTAAGATTGGACGTTGGAAAAACAATTAACAAATCGACAGCTCATAGTAACCATGATTGTTATCATTTAACGATGGTTATCGACGTAGGAACATAACTTGAAACACAGGTAATAAGTTTAACATAATTCGATCAATATGAGAGAGTCAATATCGTCACCAACAATACGACTTACAGAATTATGGATTGAACAAACGTGAACAAAAGAAAAATTGTAAAATTAAAGTTGTTAAATTATTTTTAGATAAGGCTGCTAAAGAGCGAGTTGGAACATTTATCACTATGATTTATGCTCCTGCAGCTAAATCTCCCGTAATCTTACTTGACTAATGAGACCAAAAGTCTGCTTTCTCACCCAAACCTCATCAGAATCATACATCATTTCACGAAGAAAACGCCCTTCTAAATCTTCCCTAAAATTCAACCAACACGTGTTACGGAAACTAAATTTACAAAATTCTTAAAGCACATTATTTGACACAAGTTTTGGTGCAAAATTTGTATTCACGAGATGCTTGGTGGACGCAACGGTTCTTTCTCTTTCGGGTTAAACGTGGTGTACGAAACTTATAAAAGAAATCAGGTAATCGTTTATCTTCATGTACAAGCAACAGTTTTAGTGCACCTTTTCTACGTATTTCGCTAAATTGTCGCTCACTTTCGTACTTTGCGGGAGACGCGAACCGGAGAAATTTATGCAAATAAGAACTTCAAACAGAATGTTGAAGACTGCATTATGTTGTTGAGGTATGTTGTGAACTACAAGTTAAAATACATTAAAGCGTATTTTTGAAGATCTCCTTGGATTTTAAGTCCAAGCTAGGTTCTCAGTGGATAAGGTGCTTCCAACCGAAGCAACTGGAGGTCTATGGTAGGGAGCCTATGTCCAACAGTACCTACGGCCGATATGACGATACCCCAACTAGAGGTACCGCTAGTACTTTCCGATTTTCCGAACCAGGTGACTTATACAGAACAAAAATAAAACGGATAATTATAATGAATGGCCAATGGTATCGGAGGGCTTATTAGGGAGCCACACAGGGTGCAGCAAATCCCTAAAATAGACTGAGCTTTGGTCAGATTGCCAGATTAGGAGCACGATTTATTGGATAGTTTATTTCGGTGCGATAACTAACATGTATAGTAGAACAGCGGCTTCTAGCCACACAGTTTATCTACTTTAATTAATCGCTTTTGGATGTTTATACTATAAGCGGTTTTAGAAGAGAGAATTCACCATCTTTATCGTACAGCTGTCAGAATTAGACAAGGTAAATAATATCATAAAGAGCTACCGGTAAGCTCAGGCTAAATTTAAGCGAAGTTTGATTCTCAAATAAAAACTGTTTGGTAAAAATATTAACGTCGCTAATATGGTCCTTATACTTCAATGATTTCCAACTCCGACCCTAAATCAATTCACAATTTGCATAAAATGACCTGCCAGTCA
This sequence comes from Choristoneura rosaceana, assembly GCA_037349165.1. Taxonomy (NCBI): domain Eukaryota; kingdom Metazoa; phylum Arthropoda; class Insecta; order Lepidoptera; family Tortricidae; genus Choristoneura; species Choristoneura rosaceana. Next base: position 6,650,911 of record JAZBNJ010000013.1, read on the forward strand.
AATGTTACTTTAGGATTGCTAGTTTGTGGAACAAAACCGCTTGATTGTAGATTCCTCTAAATACGTAACATAATATTAAATGTTTGATTTCAAAACCTCTCTTCTCTCGTTCAAAAGCACAGTTGATATCAAAGGATGATCGCACCATAAACTATTTTATAGGTGTCGGTTTTATACGTCTTGTCTCCCGACAAATAAGATTCTCTGACCCCTATTTGTTAGGCATCTGTAGAGGCTGCTTCCGCCTTTAAAAAGACCAGATTTATCGATGTCTTTCAGAGTATATTAATCGTGACGGATCTCAATTTGTCTTCATGGTATACTTGTTAAAACGGTGAGATAGGATAAAAGTTGTCTCGAAACTATTGATATAGGTACATAAAGAGTGTAGGTAGGTAGTTATATCGGCGATTCAGTTAGTCGTTAGCATAAACGATTTAAATATAAATCTCGCCTCTCGTCTGCACCTAGGACCTAGACGGTACAGATCCGTCTTCATGGTAAACTACTAAGTGGAATATAATGTTTTTTATACTATGAATGAAACTAATTGCAAAAAACGTACTGGCTATAGCATATTGTAACTGTTGGCTCACTACTTACTTAGGCAGCACTGATAATGTAGTTTCTACATGAACTACCATACCAAGGTAGTTAAAGATAACAGGGAAATACCTGCCCTAGTTACAATTAAAGATAATGGCAAAATCAATATCACATACTTAGGTGTAATTTTAACTTCAGATAGGAGACCGTAATAGAACAAAATATAAACTTTATTTTAAAAGGTTTTTGCTGATTGTAATTTGAAACTGCAGTGCAATGTTTTGTATTCATTTTCCTTCTAAAGTAGGTAAAATAAAATATTAATTCATAAACATAACACTTTGTAAATAGTCATATTTAAGTTTTGCTTACCTACCTTGTAGTTTTCTCTCTGTGTATCTGTCTTCTGTAACGTTTAATATACTAAGTGGTCAATAAAAAGTCATTGTATAGTATTTCGTCGCTTATACAATACCACGTAAGTCGAAAATTGCCCGTGTTGTTTTGATCAATTTTTGACTCTCGTGGTAATGGTGTGTGTAGAAACTAAAGCAGAAACTAACTAATAAAAGAAACCTAAAAGTAGTTAACCTAGTAGTCATTTCCTATGAACCAAAACATATATTAATATGTATTTCTAAATTCGGAAGTCCAACATCAACGTAAACTGCGGGTAACCCAAACGCAAGCAATGCACCCGAAGTTGGTTGTGCCCGCGGGGCCGTGATTCATCTGTCAAGTGCATTTCGTCGGGGAACTCCAAAAGGTAACAGGCGACTGAGCGCGCAGGATTCTAAAACAGAGTAAAAACACTTCGAAAGCAATTCAATGGCCGATACGTTAGTGGTAGCTAAGAAGCGATCAAATAAGAAAAAATATAATATGCAAGTAAAAATACGGCAGGTATACATCCCATACATGATGTAGTAACTCTTTATTGTGCCATCAGCTAAATATGTGGTGCTTCCACCCTCAAATTGATAATGCCAATAGACGTGTCTGTCAACGTGAAAGTTCGACTTCAGCAACATATTCATTTGTTAGGAACTTGTTTAAAAATTGAAAGACTGACTGCTTGAGACTATTTGGCTGACGGTACATAAAACACAAACATACGTCAACACTGAAATGAAATATTCGGAATTTTTACTTTCGTAATAAAAAACCTTCTTAGGCTTAAACCTTCCTTGAAACTGCAACTTTATTTATTTCGATGTACCTATGTTATTGTCACGCCGCAAACGATAAAACAACGTAAGAAGAAGTTAGAATTAGTAAACATCATAAAGTAACCATAACATTTTAGCAAACCTTTGTTATCATGTATACTAATATTAACATTTCTATATCTTACAACTATGACATTGTTCTTCTACATAAAGTTTACCAAGACACTATGATGGTTAAGCCCTTTTACAATTGAGGTGTCGAATTGGATGCGCAGGCGGTGCTTGCCACCGAATTAGACAGCGATAACAACTTTGAATAGTGTTGCCAGTTGAACAAATTTGTTTTTAAAAAGTGTATTATTCTGCACAAAGCGAAATATCATCGTTAGCAGAAACCAACATAAGTACTCTTGTTTCTTGATACAATTTGCTCTGTAACTGTAAGGCTTCTTTTAATAACTTGTGTTCAGTTCTAACTTCGATATTTTTGATAATCAACTTCAAGTCCAGTTCAACTTCAGTTATTTTTTTTATTATTACCATTTTTTTCTGTAATGCTGTATATTTTTATTGATTTATATTTATATTTTTTTAATTTATTTGTTTGTTAAGGTCCTATATAAATTCCTATGTAAATTCCTAATAGTCATACAACCAACTTTTGGTTCACCCCGAAACATTTTTCTTCTGTTACCAGACCGGGCAGAGTTTTAAAAGGCAATATTTAAATAATGCATTGAGCTACAATTTTTCTTGGCATAAGTTAAAAGAATTCCTTATATTTTTCAACTTATCTGTGGCAACACCGTTTGAGTTCTATTTCCGTACCGTTTCAAGTGACGGTAAGTTACGGTGGATTGCGTGATTTTGTCCAACGGCAATTTCAGAGTAGGCGTTTTGTTTGTAAACAGTCGGCTTGTTATGTTTTGGAAGAATCATTGGGATATATTTTTTAAGAGCTGTTTTGAAAATAAATAACAGTGAATTTACGATGTGTCTTTCTATTAAATTCATTACCTAAGTACGTATCGTACGTATCGAACCAATTAACTGAATCGTGAGCAGGTGTGGAACTTTTTCACAGAAAATGTCATAGTGACAATGCATGGTCTGAGAAAGAATAACTATGACACTTACTGTGAGAACGTTCTACGGTAAGGGAATCAAATGGTTCGACAGCACATCCTTAGCAAGAAAAACATAATCTTAGTGAGAAAGCCGCTTCACATAAAAAAATATTTTCCTATTTTCGAGAGCAAGGAGGAATACACAAACCATAGCGGAAATAAAAAGCACCGACATCAAAATATCAAAATAAACAGGAAGTTTATTTATCTTCACATATTTAGATACCATTACCAGCAAAGCAAAGGCCCGATATTAGCGTTAAAATTGTGTAACTAACCGACATTTGAATGGACAAAGTAAACAGTACCTGGGAGTACCCCGAAAATGGAGAGAATTTTGCCAGATAAAAATAAAAATCACTGATTCCGCTGAAATTTGAAAACTCTTTATGAAAGAGCAACACAGGCTAAACGCTGAAAGTGTTATTTCAAAGTTTCAGCTGAATATTCACGAAATGATAATTCGGGATGAATTCTCGGCCGGAGACGTACGAGGGAGCGAGAAAGCTAAATATGGACGTACCAACGCGAAGATCCGTTTTGATTTTGCGGATGACGAAGACAAAAGTAAATTTTATAATTGGACACTGAAAAAGGGTTTTTCCGTTGACGGGAATGATTCATTTGCCTGTTTAATTGCCTGCTTATCTGGGGAAAAACGTTTACGATTTTTATCCGTGCCTTGTAGCCAAATGATTTAACTTTTTTTTTATATTGCCAGCGACGTTTAGGCACGCCGAGAAGGAGATGGCGGGACGATTTGGACACCTACGCAAAAGACTGGCCTGACATAGCGTCAGAACGGGATTTATGGAGGTTAAGAGGGAAAGCCCTTCCCAGCAGTGGGAGACCATATAGACTACTTTAAAAAAAGGTATTTCTGGTTGGGTACGTTTTATCAAAGAATCCGGACAATAATCTGCCTCGAGAAAGGACATTCCATAATATGCATTCGTTTTAACATAACAATAAATCTGTCTTGTACCTTGACAAGTGTGTCTGTGACACTCGGTAGAATCCTGTTGCAGACAGTATTAGCCGTACTTTTTTAGCCTGTTAAGGCGTCAAAGTGGGTGGGCAAAGGCCTCCCCTTTTTTCCGCCATTCATGCCTATCGAGAACATGCTCCTGCCACTGCCACTCTATTTGACATGCGTCTAAGTCGTCTCGCCGTCTTCTCTTCAGTCTGTTTCGATGGCCATCCCACGGAACCCAATAGGTAGGTACTCATTAGGGGCCATCGCTGTGAGTGCATGCGGCAGACATAACCAGCCCAGACAGACAAACAAACATATCTGTAACGCGGGTTTCGGGGCGCAGTTCGGTGTTTCTGATGGGATCAGTACTACGAACGAACACCCACCCAACTGCGCTCTATTACCCATTGGCAAACCTTGAGCCTGGACTTTTGAGCTTCAGTTACTGACCAAGTTTGAGCACCTTATATAAATTAGGATTAGCCGCACTTATAAAAATTAACTTAATAAAGGCAACAGAGCTGTTAGGTTAGGCTAAGGTTCCTTGCGATGATAAGGCAGGGTTCGACAGTGTCACGGACGAACTTGTCAAGACAGAACACAACATTCTCGATGCAATATTTACAAAGTATATCGCAATGCATACCTGAAGTTTAATACGGACTGATTATCACTGTACTTACCTGCATTTTACGCAGAACATAACCACATCACGTTCATGATTCATGAAACATAGACGTGAGTCACGCGTTATTTCAATAACAACAGAATAAGTAAGTAGTAAATTATGAAATTTTGACTGACAGTAAAACAGTAGACAAGGTGTGTCGCAAAAATTTACTGGAGTTAATTTTCAACAGAAGCTAGGTATATTCTATGTGACATGGATAAGTAGAGATGGAGTGAAATATTTATGAACACAAAATCGTTCCACTATCGCAGACACAGAAGTTTATATCAATATCCAATGACAACGGGGTAATAATTCAAAGCAATTACGTTTTTGCTATAGGAAGTAAAGCTCTAGAATTGAGGTCACTGCAATAAACCTCTAACCGAGAACAAAAGCTGTTTTCATTATAAAGTAACAAAATTGAGGAACTAACTACGCGAAATAATTGCAAATTAAACCCAATGCTCACTGACTTTGAACATCTAATGTCGATTAGGGTCTTGTGCTTGAAATTGATAAACTTTTTTAATTATCTCACTTCTCCCTTTGAAGAGATCGTTTAATCCTTCCGAAAATGTTTTAAGACAATGAAACTCAAAACATGTTTTTAAATTTCTAATTCAATTTATAACTGCAGCCGCTTCGTAAACCAACGTAGATAAATAAAGAAAAAGGCGCCACTAACTAAGTTTTCTATCAAGTACAACTTCCTCTTGATTCGACAGGGATCTAACGCAATACTACGACGAAAACATAATTAATATCTTTGAAAAGAGCCAATTAATTGTTAGATTACGTTATACCAATCAAAACAACAATTCGCCAACGACCCGAATGCTTGATTGAAGAGGAAAGCGGTATTCCGCTAACAAAGGGTAGGAAAAGGCTGACGAAAAACACCATTATTACATTATGAGCGCCTTGTTAAAATCAGTCACACAAATTAATTGGATTTCTCGCCACCGATCAACCATCGTACCCTGAAGGGCTGACAGAATCTGACATTTCATATGAGATCCTCTTTCACACAGAAGACAGCTCTGCTGGAGACAGTAAGCGACCACAAAAGCATATGTTCAGTGGATTAACATAACAATATTCAATTAAGCGTTAGGAGGTCCATATCAATGAACTAAAACAATTCTTTGCTCATCCGCGACCTTATGATTGCTAAGTTCATGCGAAATATGAGTGTTCATGCAGTTCCGCCACCTCCACACTGCAAGAACACACACAAATCACACAAACCCATCCATCACCACCACTACACCACACTGACGCGTTTCGAACTCAACCAGACTAACAAACCACAACAACAGTTTTAATTTGTCAATGAGTCCATCTTACTCTAAAACTACATACGGCACCGCAGACTATTCTTTTCAGCCTTGAAAAATTATTGCCAGAATAGAAAGGACAGTTAAGTAACGTCTTTTTAGTTCGAAAAAAAAAGTCAAAGTTTAAAAATATATTCTCTTCCTGACGAATAGATACATTTGTATTTGTCTTATTGATTGCAGTGTTGTTAAGTAAATTAATTTTCTCAGCAGCTTCACTAATAAATCAAATTCCAAACCAGATTAGTTTAAAACCAGATCTGACCCGTTTGTAAAATTAATTAATTGATTGAAACCGACATTTACGCTCGCTACTGATCCGTTAATGAAACCGTCCCCTCTTGATTCAGGCTAAGTTACAGTTTAGATCAAGAAGGTTCCGGTACTTCAATTCACAAGGACTGTTACGTCACAGATGGCATTGAAAAGGCCAAACCATTACTAAACTTGTTGGTCACAATGAGAAGACGAGTACTTCTCTCGGCACTGAAGTATAAACACAGCAAAATCATAAACTTTATCAAAGATTTTTCGAAGTAGGCACAAAATTTAAGAAACGCCCACTTACACGACTTTTCACTTGATCAATCTAACTTACGTTTTCCGCGCATTTTCTAAGGATAGAACTTTTTACTTTGTGATGGAAAACTTGTGGAAAATTTTAGGAAACCGATACTTAATCGTGAAGAAATATGGCCAAACCACACTAAAACAGGCCTTTTTCTTATACTTATTAGCGTATGGTGTACTTTAAAAGCATATATAAAGTGCAATTAATACGACCGCAGTAACCCACTGAATTGGCAAATATTTTAAACTAAATAGCCTAAAAAGCAGTTCATCTCAGCTATAGAGCTCTTAAGGCTATAAAACTAGTCGGAAAGAAAATCCAAAGACTTTTTAAACAACATTGCTAAGAATCATTTAACTAACGATGATTCTGATGAAGTAGATATTCTGATCTCCACGAAAATGATCAAGTACACAAAGACAAGGACGCAATGGACAGCAGGAAAACATCAATTAAAATGGCATTCGTGCAAACATTACACAGTAGCCGTTACACTGCCGTGGTCAATCAATTTGCGCGAAACTGACAAAGGAATTTTAACTGATAAAAATAGCTAAGCAGAAAATGTGAGAGAAATCGCAAAGCTAGATGGATCGTTACGTGAACTAGCAAATCCCCGGCTCATGTAGACAATGTAAATGAGCCAAAATTATAATCTTGTTTGAACTTGTCAACGAAACAAAACAAATATATTCGTGGAAACCTAAAATGTCCCGTCGACCCTTACCCTTACTGAGCTACTTTGTAACAAATAGATTTTTGGCTTTAAAGATTTTCAGAGAGAATTAGGGCTAATGTACTAAACACCCGAACCCATTTCGGGTTCAACCCACATATGTCTTGTTTTACGAGACCATTGGCCCACAACCTACAACACAGCTACCTTACTTACTAGGTACTTACAGGTTTAATATCGATGAACTAGAACCAATTACCTTGCTACTCCATGACCAACCGTGCAAGACAACTCTATTTTTGTAATGCGAATATCTTCACGCAAATCCCACACAGTGCACCGGATAGCTTCCACATAACATAACGTATTAAAAGATTAAGCTATCAGCACCATACTACTCAAATGAAGGGCTATCAAAGCAAAGAGCACCATTATAACATTTATGCATTGTGTATAACTTCGATCGAATAAATCACCGATTACCCTCGAAATCAATGCCCCTGCAATAAATGTCTATCCGAGTGTGAAACGAGGCTTGTGCTCCGCAACCGCAGCCCCGCAATCTGGAACACGACAGTTTTATCTAGAACTCGTTTAACCAAGCACTAGATACATTAGAACTTCGTGTCATTAAACACGAGTACTCTTGAACTCTCATGCATGCGTTTCTGAAATATCGTTATTTATATGTTCTCGAAATTTGGTTTATCAAATTGCGAATGTCTTAGATTCTAGAGAGAACTTGTAGTCTACGTATACGCACAATGTCATAAACGTATATCTAAGTAAAGTTACGATGCAAAGGGCCACAATGGAACAAAACACAGCTAAGCTAACATTATTATATGCCAAACAATTGAATGACCTGATGATGCAACGCGATGCAACTGTCATTACCACGGTTGCAGTATTGTTATTGTATAATAAGCCAGACTGCAATGATCCCCGAACAGTAGCACGCAAACTGCAACAAAAGAGGTCTTGTTTCGCTGGGCATATTTAGCACCTGGACCAGTTTGATTTGAGCTCTCCAGCTAGGGAGAAGAAAGTAGTCGCTGCTTTAAAAATATCGTCAGTAAGAGGTCTAGTTTAATTGGGCGATGCTCACCGTTGATTGTCACACTTGGCCTCTTTTGCAGAAACATGGCAAACTGGTATACCATCAAGATCGTTATTCTATTCTATTGTTGCAAATGATGAACGAACTACCCACGCAGTTGCCATGTTTGATTTGACAAAACATCAAAACGAATTGATTATTCTTATCGTAGTTTAACATGCCATGAGAAATTTTCATAAAGACCGTTAAAACAATCAAACGCATATGATAAAGCTTCCACGATTCATTTTCACTCGAAATAATCGAAAACACATCATTAGCCCAGATTTATTATTAATTTTCAGTATCCCATTTCCCGAATTTTCTAGTTCACTGGCTGTTGGCCGCTGAATTTCCACTCGATGAGTTAATTTTCACGTGTATTTAAAAGGTTAAATCTGGAGGTGACGGGCGCGAAGTGACGTAAGTTGCTGGCAAACAAAGAACGTATCAGGCTGTGAAATCTTTTAGTCAAAGTTGGCCGGAGCCTTAAAGGGACGAGGTTTTCCTACATTTGGTTAAGTTGTCCCAACAAATCTCTACAAAAGGCGGAACAGATGGCTCTAAAGACGCGGAAAAAAACTTTAATTGAAACAAAAGAATTTCTTTGTGGGTTGCGTTGCGATATTAAAAACATTTATTGGAGCAATGTGAATTTAAATCCATAAGTCAATATTGGCTTTAATGTCTGCGTCTTACAGTAGTTTTAACTCAAAGAATAAGTACTGTTTTTTTTCTGTTATGCTCGCAGCTTCCCACCCATGGAAGAAAAAATATTGTGTATCTATTCCGTGGGAATTTTCGTAAATCCTTTTTAATGTACCTCAAGTGTACCTCTATAATCCTCAAGAAATATTAAGTCATACAGCCACGGCGTTCTTTTATATTTATAAGTAGGTATAGAATATCCGTTCCGTAGTATCCGTAACATGACAAAAATTTGGTTTGCTGTAACATCACGTAAAAAAAATTTAAAGACTAATAAATACCCCGTTGATCATTTTAATACGCTCCACATGACAGAGCTGAGGTGATTTTTTTTATAAGGACACTCATTTCCGCGGCAAAAATACTGTACTTTACAAAATTTCAAATGTATGTCAAGCTCACTTGAAAAAGAATGTTGATAATTAACTTCAATCCGTAACGGAATCTGACTTTAAAGTAACCTTGCAGTTTATGGCCTGGTTAAAACGAGTTATCGCACGGGCTTAAGATGTAGGGCTGGTTTTTTATCTTTATAGTAAGTACCATGTGTGAAGAGATTATTGCACACTTGTTTGACTGTCTATTGAACAACAATAAACATTTTGCAAGAACTAGTCGAACTAAAGTATGTCTCGTCTCGATCTAGTGGCATAGTGACGTCCAGTGACATAATGCGAACCGGTTTCATAGCGGAGTAAAAATCAATAATGGGACGTGTATGTGGATGACATGATAACGCATTGCACCATGTTCTAGAAAAGCACACCACACCACACGTGGTGGTGATTGGTTTTAGTTCATTGAGATATTCATCGCTTTTCTTACAGAAGGTTCAACTAGTCAAACGCTTCTAAGCCTTACCCACCCATAAAAGAGTAATGCAAATGCGTCTAGAGACGGCAAATTTGACAAACAAATCCTTAAAGATCAAGGTCAATGTAAAAGAAATTATTCAAAATTTCCACGTAATTAATAACTATTTAATTTCTTATTCCATGCAGGCGAAAGTGCGGAGTAAAGACAATCATTCTATACTTTCGGTAGGAAGCAGGACATCTAACGTAACAGACTATATAATACACAAATAATCCTACTGAACTCGGAGTTGTCGAGAGCTTCAATAGAACTGTTGTGCTGAAATTAGTAACGAGGTCTCCATTAATGCATCCGTTACGCGAATGTAATTATTCAGCGAATATTGCCAGAATTTCGACGCTGTAAAGAGTAACGAGTAGGAAATTTCGCATTTAACGAGCATTCCGTGCTGACGTCCTCGTTTTTAACCATGTCAAGATACCTGACCAACCTTATTGCGTAAAACGAGGCGTTCAGCCGAAATATTTGAAGCCAGGAACCCCAAACGTGCAACCAGTAAACTGTTTAAATTACGTTTAACAGCAGAAATCTATCTCGTACTAATGGGGCGGTCCATCTATTTCAACGGTCGAGCGAATTTCTCCTCGCTTTTCCCGGAAGTCGGATAAAGAACTAGATTTAATACGTCTCAGTTACATTACTATAAGAAGGAATCACTCATGTCTAGGTACTTAGCCAATTGGTATTCCATGAAAGCTGGTTTTAGGTCTGCTTAGATATTTATAATATAGAATACGGCTCGAGATGAATATTTTCTTAGTTTAACATGGATCTTTTTGTCAAAGTTTTAGATTTCAACTTCTTAATATTTTTAATGTTCTGTTGGAAATGGCAGGTATATATACTGGATATTGTACACATTAAAAAAAACAATGTATACATTGATGGCGTGATGTAAAATCAAATTTAACCTCAAACAACAAACTCAAAGCAGGCCATGTGATACATATCCCCAATTTGGACATCTTCGGTATCTCCCAATTCCACACGTGACTATAAACTGCGCATGACGTCACATCTCAACCGCCCCAGATGTGGAGATAGCATTGTTTGTAAGCGCATTTACGATGGCTCTGGCTGGATGTGTAGAGCTTAAGACCGCGAGTAAAGAAAAAAAAAAAGCTTCGGCCATTGCCCCGCGCATGTAGGGAATAGTAAGTACGCTATTAGCGGGAATCGGGGATACTCAATCTAAAATACTTAATCGGCATCGCTTAGGAATATACATATGCGTAATTCCTAGGATAATAATGTGTTAAACCTTCGGTTATTTTGTGTAAGAAAACAAAATAAGCGAAACAAAGCTAGTCCAAGCAAAGATGTTTCTGAAAACTAAATTGCCGGCAAGTCTTTGTTCAAAATTGAACGTTTAGGCGTGTGAAGTGTTTGCTAGTTTTAGTTGTTTCTGTACGATGCGCACTTAATGAATGAGCTTACTAGTAATTACAGGTTTTTGTTAAAATGATTTAGTTTGAAGTGTGGGGCAGAGTTATGAGCGTCATTAGAATAGTAATAGGGGATATGACGCAAGTCTATGCTGAAGTTGAAGGTTATATTAGTAGACTGATCAGCGGGTATGAAGCAACGGTTTTTTCAAATGATATATGTCTACAATTTCTCAGATGTGTTCGTTTACTCGAGTTTGAGAGGACAATGATGTAAGTATCAAGCCTGCCACAACATAAAATAAGAAACTTACCTAAAATAAGAATAGAACCTAAAACTAAAACAAATTACCTAAAGAGTACCCCTTAGGCAAGGTCCCGAAGATTCTGGCAGCGTTTCCTCTTTGAATAGCTAGGCTAATTCTTTGTCCGAGCAAGCTGCGAGCTCTTCGGTCACCTGTGACGTCTACTAATCTTTTCGAAATTTCTTTAAAAAGTTTTAAAGCGCTAGGACCCCACGGACCAAGGGTCTCGACTCGACACCGGTTGGGACAAAGTCATATTCGGTGCCTAGACCCCTGTATTTGGATAGGTAATTTTGTCTTTTCAGCCGCTTCGGATGCTGCACCGGCTCTTTTGCAGGTTCCATGAAGATGGGAAGGACTGAAGGAACCAGCGTGTCAGAGAAAGTGGCGTCTCACTCTCACACAAGCACACGACTAGTATAGTAGGATCCCTCGCGTGTGTGTCTGTCCGTCTGTTATGTCCAATTTGATTTGAAACCACGGATTACTCGTAGTTGTTCTTTTAGTTCCTTTCTTTTCCTACTAATAATTCCCCTTTTCTGTATCGCCAAATGAATTACTGCGAATTATCCTAAACTGCTGAACCGATCGACATGAGTTTTATTTAAATTAGTGTCTGTAACTCAAAAACGGACGTAAATTTATAATTTTGAAGTATATTAGCGAGCCCACTTTGGATATTATTGGGCCTAAAATTACAGAAAAGCTTACAGGAAAACCGATAAGAAGTCTACGGTATTTAAAGTAACACATGAAATATCTGTAACGTCCAAGTAAGTACGGAAACCTCTGCGGAGTTTAACGCACTTGTCCGGTTTTTTCGTGAGGATCACGTGGCCACTGGAGCTAAAGTGGGTACAATCCAAGTTGGGATCTTTTCATAATCTCAATTTCACAATTTTCAATGTATGAAATGTCATCAGTAGCGCAACGGTTCCAGCAGGGTTAATCCGAAACTCGAAGTTCGTGTCGTGCGGTCCCTCTGATATATACATGCTTATACTATTTAATACGAGAGCGAGAGGGACCGCACGACACGAACTTCAAGTTTCGAGTTTCGGAGTAGCCCTGCTGGCACGCAATTTTGTTTCTTTGGCTGTACTTACCTCAGAAAGAACTATATACTTACTTACCACAAAACTGGCGTAAGTCTAAACTCTGGTCCTCATGACTGCAAAGGGCACCAAAATAAAAACATGACGAGATGACATCGAATACACGAGAATTTCCATAGATTTCTAAAAAACAAAGGTACTTATTCTGTCAAGTTGAAATAAAGTAGAAATTAGTCATAAGCGTCATATCACTCACACCCCTAGTGGCAGGCAGAGGGGGTGTTAAAATAAACATAACAGATGTATCAGTGCCACTGTTGACAAGAAAAATAAAGCTCTGTCAGGGGCACTTAGTCTCCGTCGTTTTTGAGATTAACTGATGATGTTATAAGATAAAATCTGTGAGCCGGTGAAAAGTTCTTTAAGGTACATTTGTCGGAAGTCATTTTATGGATCATACCTAATTTTTTCCTCAAGCTAGTGACTTTTTTTTTATTTGAGTCAAAGTAAAGAAAATTAAATTAGGTATAAATTTTGGATAAGGGCCCTAAAAAAAGGGGGGTATTAAAATGGCATTTGCTGGTAAACCCATATGGAGAAGTTTAGTAAGTTCCCGTGTTTATCAATGGCGTTGAGTGAATACTTATTCTCGTAAACCACAGAGATTGTGAGAAGCGTAAAAGTCAAGCATGTTTTTGATATGGCATGCAGCTCAGCTGAACTACTACGGAACTCGAAAGTCGAAGTTCGTGTCGTGCGGTCCCTCTGACACTTGTACTATTTAATACGAGAGCGAGAGGGACTGTACGATAAGAACTTCGAGTTTCGTAGTAGCCCAGCAGGTTGATAGCGTAGCGACGGTCAGTAGCTGCAGGGCTACTACAAAACCCGAAACTCGAAGTTCTTATCGTACCGTTCCTCTCGCTCTCGTATTAAACAGTATAAGTGTCAGAGGGACTGCACGACACGAACTTCGAGTTTCGTAGTAGCCCTGCTGCAGGGAGACGCAGCCGCCAGCAACAGGCAACAGGGTAGATATAGGTAATGCCGCCAGAGTTAAGGTCAAGTACACTCATTCATTCCATTCATTCTCCTTTTAAGCAATCAGTTCTTCATGTAGCTGTGTGTACTTCAACTCTCATGGCCCTACCTATAACACTAATATTGCCTACCTGGTTGCTGGCACTGGTGCTGTCTGCGTGAGCTGCACGCCAATGCTTTGAAAACAACTCCTCGCATTTACATAGTATACACAAGATTTGCCATATTGACATCATTTATGTCCCGTAAAAAATTTAGGCAAGCCGATGGGAATCGATTTGTTGCAACGCCACGCTACATTTACTGCATTAAGTATGAAAACAATAACAGTTTCTTCAGTATATCCGTGTTTATGATGCATTCAACTGCATCTAAATATCGGAAACTGGTTAAATTCAAAGTCCAGTCCCGTGACATTGTCACTGTGACAAAGATATTTCATAGCTTTGAACGTTGTACCTACATGTAAAGATATCGACAAGGGCAAAGTTGCAAAAATATGTATAAAGACTTTATGCACTTAACATTAAGGCTGTGTATACATATTTTGGCTAATTTGGCCATGTCGATATCTCTGCCCTTGGTACAGTCGGTGCCCTGACATAAGTATCCACTTTTCTATGCAATTAGTATGAAAAAGTGGATACATAAGTTAGGGAACCGACCGTACCTATGTCAGTCAGTCAGTCAGTAAGACAACAGTCCAGCAAGATAGGTAATAAACTTATACCTAGATCTGATCTGATGGTGAAAGTATTTTTTAATCATCCTTATAAAAAAAAACATACTTTACCAAGTAATGCATGTGTCAGGGCAATGCATGAGGCAGTCTCCACAATGTGGATTTTTTTTGAAAAATAAGTACTCTAATTTGAACTCCCTATTTCACCAGTATTGTTCCTGTTATCTGCTAGATGGGTGAAGACCAAATTAGCAGGTAGTTATAATTTCCATTAACTTTTGACTTTTGGCTTTTTACAAGCTTTTATCTAACTTAACTTGCCATGTATGTATGTATGTCTGTATGATGTGCGGGTCAAATCTTGCAAGTTAAATTTGACTAACTTTCAGTGATCAGATTGAATTGAAATTTGGCATACTTGTGTAAATTGGATGACATTGCAATCTGACAGTGACATCCTGGTAATCTGGCCAGCATCGTCTCCACAGGATGGAACTCCTCAATGGTTTATGGCACCGACTTGAAATTTAACACGGAAATGTTTTTGAGATGACTATGCAAGTACAGTTAACAATAATAGTTATGAAAACATTTTAAAATATTAGTTTCAGATAGATCTAACCCTAAGTTATCATCATAACATCTGCTAGCCACCTGTTAATATTCAAAATTAACTGAGTAAAATTTACAGGATTGTTTCTACATTACCATTCTTTATTTTATTTACATTACCTACAAATATATTTTAAGTAGTGTATTCTTATTAAAAATTAACAATTTTGTTACCTATAAAAGTACTCAGGTACCTACAGAATATTATTTAAATCTCATACAAATGCAACGAATAATTTTCCCTACCTACCTACTTATGTTAAGCTGACGCGTTGTTGTAAAATATTCAAACAAATTGTTAACGAAAAAGAAAACAATAGTACAAGAAACGAAAAGTACCAAAACAAAGACAAAACTTAATAATTGAGTCTTGAAACGTGCGTGTTGTGTTAACCATGTTAGCTGCTTGCGAACAGACACTAATTTAAATGAGTAATCTAATAGGAAAAACAATAGGAACGGTTTATACGATTCCCATGCCATGACTGAATGCACTGACCATTTCTCATACAAAACGGTTCGGTTTTTGTCCGTAATCGCGTCGTGATGCACAATCGTCTCATAATATGCACCGGCATGAGTGTACCGACTAAATATGACTGTTATAATGCATAAAAGGTAGTAAATATCGATCATACTCACCACAACAAGATAAGCTTGCCGGCGATCTTGAAGTAATCGCACCGAAATACGCCCGTTTGTCAATTTTAACACGAAAACGAATACCCAAAAGCACTAAACTACACTTCACTGTTACAACTCGCTAATAAACGTTACATATCTTTATCATTTTAAGTCACAATTTTGTAAAAAAACACAAATTCACTGCTAATCCGTTGTATTCGACAGATTAACAACCGCCCAATTCGAATGCAATGCGGCACAAGACTGTCTCATGCCAAACTAAACTCAACTGCCCTGCCTGACTGTTCTCTACACGCATACCATAGACACGAACGGTTTGTTATTGACTTCAAAGGTTGTTTTTTCTGCTACACGACTAAATTAAATATTACGACCGTAGACGAGGTTGTTCGTACATAATGTAGACGTTTTAATATAGCATGGTTATATAAACGCCATCTGGTCATACTTTTCCGAAGCTTTTCAACCTATCCTTGGTATGTCGCGAGTTGGTTTTCAACTTGTTACATGCAGTTAAGCGACATCTAGTGAGCATTGCTTATACAATGAAGCATAGCAGCCACCTTTACTTTACTAAAGCCAAAAACAGCGCGCATCGTAGGGAGTTGAAGTAATAACTCCCTAAGAGATGGCGTTGTTATCAAAAAAAAATGTTAATAAAGTTTACAATAGATGTCTCTTTCGCCGTTAACTTTGTTTTTGTTTTGGACCTTCTCTATTAATTCTACTATAATTTTGTGTCCTTCAAAATATCACTACCAATACATTAATAGGTATACGATAATTGACGACCGGATGGCCAAGTGGTTAGAGAACCTGACTACGAAGCTTGAGGTGCTGGGTTCGATTTTCGGCCGGGGCAGATATTTGTATGAATAATACAAATGTTTGTTCTCGGGTCTTGGGTGTTTATTATGACTTGTATGTATTTATCTATGTATAGTCAACGTCATAAATAAGTGATCACTTTTGTACCTTGTCACTTTAACGTCATGTTTGAAAAGCCATACGAAATTGTGTAACGACTGAAAGCGACAAGGTACAGAAATTGACTATACTTATCCGTTGCATAGGATAGTGTCCATAGTACAAGCTAACCTAGTGATATTATTTACTTATATATACCAGCTTCCAAATAGCGGGTAAGTAACTAGCCGATAACACTTTTGTGTTCTGTCTCTGAGCTTTAATTTACGAAATTCTAGGAAGAATTATCTATCCTAAGGTAATAAGGTATCCTTTCAATAGTTGGTTCGGTTAGAAAAGTCCAAAATGAGCGACTCCGGCGCACTTCCGCCCTGATGACCGCTGCCGACATTAAGGGACGCACAGGGAAATCATAAGAGACTTCCTACTATAATTAAATTAGTATAATAATAATAATAAATTATGTATATTCGAGTGAATTTTTCGAAATGCTTGTGTGAAATTGCATATGAACTTTTGCTTTTGCTTTTATTGAGGTTTGTGATGAAGGAAAACATCATAAGGAAATCTACTCAACCTACGAAGCAATTCGGTGGTGTGCGTAAAATTTCTAATCCGTATTAGGCCGGCGTGGGAACTACGGCCCAAGCTCTCTTATTCTGAGAGGAGGATTTTAATTCATGTGCAAAATTACATTTGAAATTTATCACGAGCTTTACGGTGAAAGGAGGTGAGAAAATCTGTAATTCAATGTTGTGTGAAGTATCCAATCCACACTGGGCCCGCGTGGGAACTGCGGCACAAGCCCTCTTATTCTGAGGGAAGGCCTGTGCCTAACATTAGGACGTACATATATAGGCTGGTATTATGATTATAGGAACACACATGAATATTATCATTCATTCATGCATTCAATAATTTCCTGCCAGTTCTTACGAGTCGACCTGTTTTACGAAGTCCTATTTTACGAAGCTACAAGTTATAATTTACAAACGGTAGTCTTTGTTTAACAGTATGCATTGAAAAGAGACTACCGCTAGTAAATAATGTAAGTTTGTGAAATAGACACAGTACTTTAATATTTCAAACCAAAAAAAAAAACAAGAGGAGACTCCACTCCCTCCTATAGCGTGAAGAATGTTATTAAGTGGTTGTATAAAAAACAATATCTCCATCTGACGTGATAATTAGTAGCCACGGCCGGCCGTGACTGTCTTGGCACCTACCCGCCACTTTTGATGACAAAAAAATGGACCAATGATACCAAAACGAGGCTGGTTTATAGGATACTGATAAAAACCATTATGTGTCAAGTTATGTGGAAATGGCTCTTCTGACAAAATAAACTATGCCTGTCTTACTCGTAAAATGCGGTCTCAATTGCTCAGCATCCTATTGCAAGTTAGTTCGAGTTAACATAATATAACTCTACAGTTTGTAGCAAAAAATTTAACCTACTACAAAAAAAACATGAAAATAATTTTCTAATAGTTTCATGTCTGTGTACCTCAGCACGAGCCAGCAGGAGTGGACCTATAGTCATCTTCTTCACCTACATACCTACTGATATTTTAGACTTCAATCACTCCTGCTGTCTCGTGCTGAGGCACCGAGTTCAGACTGGTAGAAAATTATTTTCATGGTTTTTTGTAGTCCGTTAAATTTTTTGTTATAATTTTTTTTATGCTTTTTAGTGTATGTAATCTAAGATACAATAGTTTAATGTCAACTGCTCGACGCCTTTTACGAAAGATTGCTTTTCCTGATGCAGAGACGTGACACTTTCGCATTTATAATATTAGTATGGATAAATGTGGTGCTGTCTCGTTTGTTTTGTTCAAAAAGACGGAGACGGCCTTGCATTTATAGAAATAAAGATAGAAGGAAAGAAGACATTAATTATTCAATAACACGGAAGACACGAATACAGCAAAATTTACACAAATGAACCAAAAATAATAATTATAGTAAATTACAGAAAAAACACAAAAGAAGACTCTCCTTCTTCCGTGGTCTTTTATCCGTCAAATAAAATTAATCAATGGATGGTGAAAAAGCCCCTAAGTCTATTATGTTAAGTACATTTCAATAGAATCTGACAATTTTCTACACATTTAAGACTTAAGACACCCTAACGTGGGCACACTTGATTATAATATATGTCTCTGTTGTTGTGATACCATCTAAAAGGAATCAAAAAACAATAATAGTCACATCACAAAGCCCTAGGCAGCCCGGTGTTCATATTAGTAGGCTGGAAGTGTCTACAGGATTGTCAGATTCTATTGAAATGTAGTTTATACGCGTTTCGTTCCAGATTACGTTTATGTTCATAACGAAACACTGCTGGCTGCTGGAGCTGGTGGCTGACTGTTGGTCTCCAAAAACGAGCCTACTTCTTTCCCAAAGAGTCGGCAACGCATCCATAGCTCAACTTATATTGTGTGTCCATAGGGGGTCGTGATTGCTTTCCATCAGGGGACCCGACTGCTCGTTTTCTTTCTATCATAAAGGCAAATTTTAAAGTTTGTTTCCTAAGATTGACTCACGCTTGACTGGTTTTTTACGTACAATCCATGATATGCTATTTATCTCTGTTAGTCATTCAGAGTTCAAATTTGAAGAATTTGAAATTATTGAGAAAATTTTCAGTATGTGTATGTACGTATTGTACGTTAAATCGAAAATACAAACTGAAACATACTTAGATGCACAGAAAAAGAGATCAGATCCTTGAACTCAAGGTCACTTTTTCTGGTTTTTCTGTGTATCTATGTTTCAGTTTGTATTTTCGATTTGAAGAAAAAACATTTAGAGGTGAAATAAAAAATACAAATATACTCCAATAACCAATCTTAATTATGTACGACTTAATTCAAAGAACTTCTTTACACAGCCTATCAAAATGAAAACATCGAAGTATTTTTTGGTAATTCCCGTGAGATTTTCATTAAATCCTGAAATTTACTGGTCAGGTTTCTTAATCGTTTAATGATTCACACGTGCCAAGCTGACACAGGCCAGTATCTCTATGTAACGTGGAAAAAATAAGTATAAATTAAGTTAAAATCTCCATTCTTCATCAAGTCGTTAAAACAAAGGTTCAGCGACCGCCCCCTGGAGGGAGACGCATCGCTTTATAAAACTTAACATAAATTAATTAAAAACACCATACAGAGCTAAAAGATAATTTATAATTTCCGTACCAAATAATTACCGCCTAATATGATTAATAATTTTCGCTCGTTAGACATTCAAATTATTAAAAACATAAGCTTTGTAGCATAAAATTGTTGAAAATGCAGAAACGATAGCCTTCCTTCCTACTATTATAAATGCAAGCGGTTATGAGCGTGTGTGTGTGCGTGCGTGTGCGTATTTTCCAGGATCAAAACTATCCTATGTCCTTCGCCGGGACGATTATCTGTATACCGAATTTCATCTGAATCGGTTCAGCGGTTTCGACGTGATGAAGTAACAATCATACAAACAAATAGGCTTACAAACCTTAGTTTTTTATTCGACTGGATGGCAAACGAGCAAGTGGGTCTCCTGATGGTGAGAGATCACCACCGCCCATAGACACCTGCAGCACCAGGGGGATTGCAGATGCGTTGCCAACCTAGAGACCTAAGATGGGATACCTCAAGTGCCAGTAATTTCACCGGCTGTCTTACTCTCCACGCCGAAACACAACAGTGCAAGCACTGCTGCTTCACGGCAGGATAGTAGCAATCCGGGCGGACTTTGCACGAGGTCCTACCACCTGCAAACTTACGATAACTGCTAACGATAACTATGTCTACAGCAAACGCACACAAATCCCACAAATCCAACTATCTATCACCACCACCACACTACGAACGCTGAAGCGTTGAACTCAAAGTTCATCATCAGAGCAACACAACCGTCCACGATGCTACCAGATTTTGTACCCTGGGGGTGAGCAGTGCCGTAAATAAAGAAAGAAAGAAAGAAAAAATTTATTCGTGACAAACAATGAATAAAAATAAAATAGAGAAAAAAACAAAATAAAGGTATGTATGTCACGAAATGGTCCCAAATCAGCAATCTGCCGGTCTTGCGAACGGTGCTAGTCTTCCTATGGGACCATCTGGTCATCATACATGGGCATCATAATGGCGGTGCGACCGGTGCCCAGGCACAGGGCGTATACTCTGGGCGGCACCAGAATAGCCAGACCATTGCTCAAGCATTGCTCTAGGGTACCTATAATATCTAAAAAAAGAAGGGCGTAGTTACAACAGCTCGCAATGCTGCCGTCCTACCGAAGAAGGCGGCAAAGTGACAAAAGTAACTTTCGAGAAAAACGGCAAAAACTTTTCAAAATTTTAAATACCTGTATCTCAGGCATAAATTGACTTACAAAAATTCTGATTACATTAAAATTTAGATAAAAAATCACGCCTTTTTATGTATATATTTTCATTAAAAAAAATTATAAATAGTAATAATTATGGAGGCTTTTATGTTATAGCTTAGGATTTGTGAATATTATTCGACGAAGAATAATAAGTTAAAAGGCCGTTAGCTATACCTTAGCGACTTTTAAGCTTAGTATTGTACATAACTTTTTTAGTGTTGTTATTTTTAATGAAAGTTAGGTGCGATTAATACACTAGAAGGTCGTTACTACGGATAGCCGCGGTATTGTCTATTATTGCTAGTAGAACATGTACGTTGCGTTATAAATAAAAACGAAGTTAAAGTATCTTAACCGTTTTAAAGCTTAGATGTTTTTTTAACTTTTGAATCAAAATTATCAAGCAACAGAAATGTTTACTCTCAATACATTAAAAAGCCGTAATACTTGAGTCACTCTGTAAATAACGGCATTTTAGGTTATGATAGGACTACAATTATTAAGAGTAATGCTGCGTGAGAAGCGGTAATGACAAAAAATTAAAAGGCATACTATATAAAAATCAACTATTTATTGTTCAAAAATAAAAATACTTCTAAATTATTACTTTCAATTAACATTATGATTATTGAACTGTGTTCATTATTTACTTCTCTAAAGTTTATAAATGAAAAAAAGGGTGAATTTTCAGAGCAACTTGTTTGGCCGTCACAATTCGATTTTATATACGCTACCGGAGTTTTAACATAATAAACATTGTTGACTTCAATTAAAGCTGAATTAAAAATATCACAGACTTAGAAACACTAACTGCAGTAAGTCTGTAAAGCCTGTCCCACGCGCGGTTTTGTTGAATCAATTGACCATAACTTTTTGTCTAGGAGTCATTTTCCTAATAAACATAAATAAAAATGAAGCTAATTAAATAACGCATTCTATTTTTACTTTTTCATACTAAATACATTTTCATTTAAAAGATAGGTGGATCACTTTTCTAAATATCGTCTAGCTACCAATATCAATTTGCACAAATACTTGCTAATATCTTAATGGTGAAAGATCATATCACTATGTTCGCATTTTTATGGAAAATTACATTAGTTGTGCTTTAGCTGTCAGGCTGAATGAACCTCCAACTACCGAATTTTGTGTGCCTATCAGTAAGTAGGTACAAGCCTTTCGCGCGCTGTGTTTTGTTTTAGTCATCTTAAAAGTAATGTCAGTGGATTCCCGTTGTGCGATATACGAGTACAATGATTTCAATTGAATGTTTATATTTTTACTTATTAGTTGTCTTGATTCTTATTTCACAGAATAGAGCTAATAGTACTGATGTATACAGTTTAGCAGTAATCGCAAAAGATACATTATTGTCGTAATATTCGGTGCTGTAATTCCGGTGGTATTTTATATTTATTAACTATGGTCATTATGACAGAATTTAACGGTAGTTTCACGTGAAACTGATTCGCTCACTCGCGTTTTGCTCACGTGAAATATAAAGGTACAGATAGATTATGCTCATTACTAGCACAAAATCTGATGAGCAATTACTACTGTGATACTAGCGTGTATGTTTTTGAGATGTTTAAAGAAATATGGGACGTCTTGGACCAACACCTTCACACAATTAACATCGAACTTCACACCAGCTGGCTGGTAAGTTCGTTTGATTTTTAAATGTTTAAAGTAGGTATGCTTTTTAGTAGCATGCTGCCCATGCTGGCTATATCACCCTACTATCTTTGAGTGTACCTACCTACTACTTGAGGTAGGGGAGGAAGGACGAATGATGATAACAAGTATGAACGCGTCTGCGAATGAGCATGCTAGTATAGGTATGTTTGTCTTTTATAGCAGGTGCAAGTGCGACTTCGCAAATTATGAATTTTGAAAGGTCAAGCGAACCGATTTGACATTCGATTTATTTTGATCGAACCTACATTCAAATAAGTATTGGGAACTAAGATTAACTTAAAATAATAATTTAAAACTTTAATTCTTTACTTTATTAACATAAGTTATACACGGATATGTACACGTATATAAAATAAATTATAGTAATTTCAAACTAATTTCCTATGTAATTAATAAAACGTAATTTACTGTCACTATCGTAATTTCGGTAGCGACGTTTTTTCACTATATCGTATAGCTTTAACTTAGTTTTTGAATTTAAATACGAGTAGGTGCTTCTTGTATCATTGAAATCCTAATCCAGAAGAGCATTTAAACGAGTGATTATTTTCAACAAAAATTAAAAAAAATAATGCCCACCAAAATAACGTAAAAAAAAAGATTTCAAAAGTTCACCCAAAACCTAAATTGTGCTTAAATCTAGATACAAAACTACTAAGGTAACGTTATTGACGTTAACCAAAAACTAAATACTTAAGTTCTTTTTAATTTTTAATAAAATTAAGCACTAATATTATTTAACACTAGCTTTTATTGCCTGCGGCTCCGCTCGCGTGGTGTTTGGTTATCGCGCGCTGTTCTCTCGGGAACTGTGCATTTTTCCGGGATTCAAAGTAGCCTATGTTACTCTCGGGACCATAAACTATCTCTATGCCAAAAATCACGACAATCCGTCGCTCCGTTACGGCGTGAAAGCGTAACAAACAAACAAACAAACTCACTTTCCCCTTTTAATAGTAAGGATTGACAAAAATCTAGCCGCTTTTTTACTTATTATTGCTATTTAGCCGCTTTAAAAATATGATCGAACAAATATCAACCTTATGACACTGAATTAAAAAGGCGGTCACCGCTTTATTGACATTTAAATGTATTACGTAATGTGTTTAAGTGTTATAGGCCAAAAGGCGGCTAAGATCCCTTAACGTCATTATAGAGTTGAATTTAAAGAATACTGCTTTTAAGCCTATAAACAAGTATGTAAATTCAGCTATGACAAATTCATTAAAACCTCGTTAAACGAACTTAACCGCTTTTTAAAGTATGAATGATCGATAAGCGCTTTTTAGCTTAGAAAAGTGTTATATTTTATGCATGATATAAGGCGGCTAATGATACATAACGTCTTTTTAGCGTATTTAATACCAATCACGGCTTTTTAGATTATAAAACCCTAACAAAAATCAAAATATGTGTCGTTTAACTGCTGCGTATCTCGAGAACTAACTGTCATAGAAAAAAAAAGTCAATACCGTTCGACGCAGATTTTTTTTCTGAGTATGCACGTATCAAAAAGTTAAAAAGCCGCTAAAGTCCCTTTGCCGCCTTCTTCGGTAGGACGGCAGAATGGGCGCAAAAAGGCTATTTACGGCACTGGGGGTGAGGTGATAGTGAGGTCTGGTGCTCCATGAACACACATTTGTTGCATAGATGCTGACCGTGAGTAGTTCCTTAATTCATAAACTGTTTAATTTTACGCGTAACTTACATCATACAAGCCACGTTATAAATAAATAAATAAAATAAATAAATAAATATCACGGGACAATTCACACCAATTGACCTAGTCCCAAAGTAAGCTTAGCAAAGCTACAGACATATAACTATAAGACATGCCTACATCGAAATGTCAACCAAAAATAAAGTAAGTTAACCGGTTTTTTTTTATTTTAGAAATATAGAAATGCCAACCGTCTCCAGATCAGCAGGACTAATCTTAGGGGAAGAAATAAAACGTAATTCCATACATATGATATAGCGCAACGTCGTATGCCTCCAATAGAGCCTATTCGGATTTATTGGCTGGTTGTAGCGGTACAGTCTTGCACGAAAGTGTTAAAACGTTATTTATTTATAGCTATGTAAGTGCCAGAAAATACATGAAAAAAAAAGTTTATTTACGGCGCTAAAAACTTGGCAAAAAGTCACATTGTGTGCCTTTTAAAATTGGTAGAAAATTTGAAATAAGTCGAGAATAAGTAGTAGTAGAGGCTTAAATAAAGTCTACGGCTATAAAGTCCTGAAACATTCAGGCACACCTATGCTATATTGGGTCATTTGCAGAATATATGCACGTTGACTACTTTTTTTCAGTAAATTGTTTTTTTTTTGGCTTATCTTACTCAGAATCAATTTTTTACATTCATACCTCATACAAAAAATATGTAGCAAATCTCAGTCCGTTAAATTTTTGTATGAACGACTTTTATAATTTCTATGAATTCAACGAACCTGAGAAATATTTTTCTATACGTACAAAATTTTGTGACATCTAAATGTCCCAAATATCCGTCTCATTTTGATTACATTTTAGTGCACCTGAGAAATATTTTTCCAGAGATATAAAATTTTGGGACACTTGAAAGATGTATATTTTCTGCAAATTACCCAATTACTATTCTATTATTTATGCGCAACGAGTAAGTATAGCATTTTTTTCCTATGGTTTTAATTTTAATCCAGCCAACCCTTGTACAAGGCCGGTTCGCCCCGAAAAATTAAACCGCAGGTTTTGCAGGTGGTAGGACCTCGTGCAAGGTCCGCCCGGATAGCTACCACTATCTTGCTCGCTAATCCTGCCGTGAAGCAGCAGTGCTTGCACAGTTGTGTTTCGGCGTGAAGAGTAAGGCAGCTGGTGAAATTACTGGCACTTGAGGTATCCCATCTTAGGCCTCTAGGTTGGCGACGGATCTCCAATACCCCTGGTGTTGCAGATGTTTATGGGCGGTGGTGATCTCTTACCATCAGGAGACCCACTTGCTCGTTTGCCATCCAGTCGTATAAAAAAAAATTCAACCGTAATAGCATCCAAAGCACTAGTGTGCCCGCCAGTACTTGCTCGTAAACGGCTCAGCGATCCTCGTTTTTGGAAGAAAAAGATATCTGGTAACCCAGCTGCGTTATATTTATGACCCTACCGTCACCCTCGCACCCACATGAAGCGTATATATCCCTCCCGCTCTTATTACCTGAGGCTATTATCTACGAATACGTTTTGCTTCGGGTTTGTGAGAATTATATAGGTAAGGTATTTAAAAAAAATGATTCAACAATAATTATTAACAACTTACTTTATATCTGTGTAATCACGTTTTAATTTATCAAATGACGTATAGGCAGTTAGCCCTTGAAACTTAAAAAAAAAATACTTAGCTTATTATAGAACAGAAGACTGTAAACAACAATTACCAGTCCAATCGAATAAAAAACATTAAAATAATAAAGCAAATTTTCAATATAAAAGCATAACCAAGTAGTGTAGTGTAGTAGTAGTGTAGTAATTACTGGCATTTGAGGTATCCCATCTTAGGCCTCTAGGTTGGCAACGCATCTGTAATCCCCCTGGTGTTGCAGGTGTCTATAGGCGGTAGTGATCTCTTACCATCAGGAGATCCACTTGCTCTTTTGTCATCCAGTCGAATAAAAAAAAACCTCAAAAAAAATAAAAAAATAACAAAAATGGAGGAAAAAGGAGTCTTACATGCTGCGCACTTTAGGCGCATGAGACCTAGATTATGAACTCAAGACCTCCAGATTACAATTACAACATTATACCGCTGAACCAATAATACCACTATGCAAAGACATGCTATCAAAATCACTGATCTAATTGGGTGATAAATTTTCACAAAAAAAATATCTAAAACAGGTGTTTTTTAGGGTTCCGGAGCCAAAATGGCAAAAACGGAACCCTTATAGTTTCGCCATGTCTGTCTGTCTGTCCGTCTGTCTGTCTTTCTGTCCGTCCGCGGCTTTGCTCAGAGACTATCAATGCTAGAAAGCTGTAATTTTGCACGAATATATAAGTAAACTATGCCGACAAAATAGTACAATTAAAAATTCAAAAACATTTTTTTTTAGGGTACCTCCCATAGACGTAAAGTGGGGGTGATTTTTTTTTCTCATCCAAAATCGTTGTTCGCTATCGTTGGATAGGTATTTTAAAACCATTAGGGGTTTGCTAAAACGATTTTTCGATTCAGTCATCTGTTTGTGAAATATTCAACTTTAAAGTGCAAATTTTCATTAAAATCGGGCGTCCCCCCCCCTCTAAAATCTAAACCGGTGGGTGGAAAAATTTGAAAAAATTCAGGATGGTAGTCAGTATATTAAACTTCCAAGGAAAACTATAGCGGCTAAGTTTGCTTGAGAATTATTAGTAGTTTATGAGTAAATAGCAGCGTAAGGTATAAAATATACCTATACTTCGAAGATTCCGTATAAAGTACGAAATCCTTAGAAAAATATTACTTAATTTTTTCGTAATGGATCCGGAACCCTATTTTGGGCGTGTCCGACACGCTCTTGGCCGGTTTTTCAAATATAGATTGATTGTTAACCCCCCAAAGCCTTCACATAGCAGATATCGTCGAAATCACTACAGCCGTTTCCGAGATCCCTGTTATAAAGAAATATAAGCTTATGCCCGCGACTTCGTCTGCGCGGACCTAGGTTATCGCGCGGTGGCGCCCTCTACCGGAATAAAAAGTACCTATCCTATGTTGATCCTTGGTGCTTAAACTATCTCTATACCAAATTTGATCAAAATCGGTTCAGCGGTTTCGACGTGTAAGCGTAACAGACAGACAGACAGAGTTACTTTCGCATTTATAATATTAGTAGGGATAAATTGCTCGTTTGATTCAAATCTCGTCATTACTTTGTAGTCCAAAAATTCTACTTTAAAACAAGTACTATAAAAGCAAGTTTTTGGTAAAAAAAAAACATTTTTAATAGAAGTCACCCGAACTACATTTGCATACCAAATTTCAAGTCAATCCAAAGTTGGTCTAATATAACTTGCAAGTTTGGACTACAGACAGACAGACAACGGGACAGGTGAAACTAAATAAAAGCTTGTAAAAATACAAAAGGTAGTCTTGATGTTTATTTTTTATTTAGTGTACACTGTCAATTTAAGGGTTAAAGAGTGCCAATCAAAAGGAAAGTGACGCTTTTGTATTATTTCTGGTTTAAAATTATTATTCATATCCATCTATTATAGGTAATTCTTTATTTAAATAAAAAGAACACTATTACCTACTGGCAGTGGCCTAAACAAAATAATAAAAAAATCTGAACTAGTTAGCAGTTAATTGGCGATTTTAGCGATTTATATGATTTTTGACGGATAAATGTGATGCCGTCTCTGTTTGTTTTGTTCGAATAGACGGAGACGGCATCGAATAGGCGGTGTTCTGTTATTTTCACGTGTTTTTATGTACAATAAAGAGTTTTACAATACAATCATCATCATCATCTCAACCTATATACGTCCCACTGTTGGGCACAGGCCTCCTCTCAGAATGAGAGGGCTTGGGCCATAGTTCCCACGCGGGCCCAGTGCGGATTGGGAACTTACAATACAATAAAATACATTTATCCGTTAGTAAAACCAATCAATTGGTGGTGAAACAGCCCTTTAATTTACTATATGACGGGCCTATAGCCCCAATAGTAATAATAAATAGTAAACCCCTATTTGCGTGCACTACAGGTATAGGTATGACAGCCTACATCCCTATTTAATATGCTACAAAAAGACAAGGCATTAGTGGGCAGAGGTCGTAATCAAGCGCTACTAGGTGCGCGGGCGCAGCTAATGGAGTGGGGATGGAGCCGTGTTCTCATTTGCCACTTCTTGTACTTCGTTATGCTATGAAAATTGAACGGTAGCGGTTCTTTGAACGGACACAGAGTTACAAATTGGATAGAGTAGAGGTTAAATTAGTACTACTAATAATAATACACTGAAAGTCAAAATACCATAAACGGGACTTATCACCCTATTTTTACACAAGTAATATTTACCTCGACGTTTCGGCAACGTTACAGTTGCCGTGGTCACGAGTAGACTGAAGTGTGGGATGTCAAGTCTGCCTAGCAGACGTTTATGGTATTTTGACTATATGAGTGAGAATCACGAAAGTTTAAAACGTTATATAGGTATTACACTGAAGCCAGAATGAGAAGCGAAGGATTCTACAATAGAATTCAGAGCGTAATGAGGGTTTTTTTTTTGTGTTTTTTTTTTATTCAAGTGTTAGCGCCTTTTGCTCCCGAGTGACTCAAATACAACTTTTCACACTGAGTATGACGAAAATTGAAATAAAATAATTCTAAATATAATCAAAGAGCAAAATGGCTTGGTGAATATTACATATCAATTAAAAAAAATGCATTTACAAATAAAAAACACTTTGGAAAGCCTTGAACAGAAAAGTAGCACTTTGATCCCTCTGATCAGGAAGGAAAAGTTAATTTTCTGAATGAGAGATGTGAAAAATAATATGTCGTCTTTTTTTTACGAATTATTTAAAAAATGTTCTTTGTGCACGGCAAAGTACTTTATATTTATTAACTACTCGTAACAGCGGTTTATCTATCCATTCGTTTTACACCGTTTTCGCGGTACTTTTTGTTTACTTCAAAAAATCGTTGGAGAAGTCGTATATCAATGAATTCGTATGTTATGTAGAATTATAATTCGCGGATTAAGGTATAAACTTAACTACTTACTTAAGTACTTGAGGTATTCCAACTTAGGCCTCTTGGTTGGCAACGCATCTGCAATGCCCCTGGTGTTGCAGATGTTTATGGGCGGTGGTGATCTCTTACCACCAGTAGACCCACTTGCTCGTTTGCCTTCCAGTCGTATAAAAAAAATACGAGTAGAAAAATAATATAAAAATAATAATTTTGAACCTTTGGCTCTTCGACTATATTTGCAACAAGATTATCAAGAAATATAAAAGGCATTCGATATTTATTTCCACTTGTATAATTGAACTAGGGAAGAGTTCATCTATCATTTACTTAATTGATGAATTTAAAGTTATAGCCACTTAGGTGCCTGCTGGAGGAAAGAATTACGGGTTTAGGCGTTAAACCTGGTTTTAACTCAAATTGAATAATTAAACAACAATCATAAAATAAACAAAGTCTCCAAACTAAAAAAGCCATGGGTTAGTTTTTAGGAACCTGTCAGTCTAAGTCTTGTCATATTAACGCCGTAATAAAACAAGTTATTTTTAACCCCCGACGCAAAAAAGGGGTGTTATAAGTTTGACCGCTATGTGTGTCTGTCTGTGTGCCTGTGTGTCTGTGTGTCTGTCTGTGGCACCGTAGCTCTTAAATGGGTGAACCGATTTGGATGCGATGTTTTTATTTGATAGTATTTTAGACATGTTTTATCAAAATCGGTTCAGCCATTTTTGAGATATTGAAATTTATAAAAAAATAAATGTTCGACACAGAACCCACTTACAATAAAATGTTCAGAACTTTTCCAAAGTTTTTAAGATTTGTGACGTAGTAAAATAAAAATATTCAAAATAATAATTACATGACAAATATTAATTACGTATCCAAACATTAAAAGATCAACTTAACTTAAATAAATCATACCGGTTAAATACCAAAATGCCTAATCCAATGAAAGATTATTATCTACACGGGCTTGTATGTCTGTGTGTGTATTATTACCTAAACCGGCTTCAAAAAGTAAGTGATCAGTATTATTAAGAGGGCTAACGTTAGGTTGGAAAAAAATAAACATTTTGATAAGAATAACGTGTCGCAGCCATGGAATTTATGTAAATCGATGGGTACGGTTGAAAAAACCCCATAGCTGCTGTGGTCCACTTGGAACCATGGGCGCTCGTTGAGGAAATAAGAGAATGAAAGATTTCCTTTCTAACCCCCGATACAAAAAGACGGGTTTTATAAGTTTGACCGCTATTTGTGTTTGTGTGTCTGTCTGTGGCACCGTAACTCTTAAACGGGTGGACCGATTTGAATGCAGTTTTTTTATTTGAAAGCAGACTTTCTAGCGATGGTTCTTAGACATATTTTATTAAAACCGGTTGTTTGAGATATTTAACTTTTTGATTTTGCCCGCGTGGTATTCGGTTATCGCACACTGTTTCCTCGGGAACTGTGAATTTTTCCGGAATAAAAAGTAGCCTATATCACTCTCGGGCCCATGAACTATCTCTATGCCAAAAATCACGTCGATCCGTCGCTCCGTTACGGCGTGAAAGACAGACAAACATACAAACACACTTTCGCATTTATAATATTAGTGTGGATGGATTATGAAATAAATATCCTCCTTCGGGCAGTCAAGTACAAAAATCCTCTTACGCCGGCTCCAAGTGGCACAAACCATTCAATATAGAGTATGGGTCCCATTTAATTGGCCACAAGGTGATGGCCTATCGATTCACCACTTTATTGGGCCATGGGATCTAACACCACGAACCATTCTACTGGTCCGTTCTCGTATGTTACACCATAATCTTACAAACTTATGACTCCAGTGCAGGCGGCGCCACTGTTAAAAGAAATCGCTTATTAAATGCATGGTCACGTTAGTTCCGAATTTGTCCACCGAAAAACTTAAGTTTGCCGGGTTAACTTAATCTTAGGCTTCTAGGTTGGCAACGCATTTGCAATACCCCTAATGTTGCAGATGTTTATGGGCGGTGGTGATCTCTTACCATCAGGAGACCTTCTTGCTCGTTTGCTATCCAGTCGAATAAAAAAAAAACTTTAAAAATCTTCATATTTCAAATCAATAAGTCAACAAAATTGACCTTTGAAATAATATTCATAGCAGTAAAATTGTCGATACGTGCTTTTTCAAAGTAGTGACAATATATACTGAGTTACATCTACTATTTCTAAGAATTGTTCATACAGGTATTCAGCATAATTGTAAGTAACATGGCTCTTATATATTATTTAAGTGTCGTATTTCTCATATGCTCCCACGGTTCTCACCTATATTAAGTTCACATATATTTGAATCGTCATCAAAATTGCACCTGTTTCGATAAGCAATTGACATAATTTCACTCCGCGTGTTTTACAATATTAAATACGTATTATGTATTAAGTATTTAATTGATTATTTCGTTTGATATTTCATACGAAAACACAAGCTGAAACAAGGATGCACAGAAAAACCAGAAAAATAGACAAGCGCTGGGAATTGAACCCAGGTCCTGAGCAATTCGTGCCGCGTGCTATTCCCCTACACTACCGCTGGACAGGAGACTAGACACAAATTTCTCCTACGCACCCTATGAAGAGACCTAAGTTTTAAATAAGTATTATTGATTATATGTATGTTAGTCTGTAAGGTATTTATTGTATGGGCCAAGTTGCCAAAAATAAATGGATTTATTGTTATTGTTATGAAGTGCACAGTCAGCAAAAAAGATTAAGTATAATATTGAAAATTATTTCTTAACAAAGACTTGCGTACCTATCACTTGATTCTATTTAATATTTAAATTGTATGTGTTTAAAAACTCTAGAAAAACTAACCACCGTATTTGTATAACCCATTTTAGGGTGTTACTAAACAGATTGAGTTAATAAGCGTTCAGCAGGGCTACTACGAAACTCGAAACTCTAAGTTCGTGTCGTGCGGTCCCTTTGACACTTATACTATTTTATACGCGAGCGAGAGGGACGGTACGATACGAACTTCGATTTTCGAGTTTCGTACTAGCCAGTCACAAATAAAACTACTCTAAAACATCAGAAGTAAACCGCAACGACAACCCATTTAAAAATGCGACTAAAAAACGTTCCAAAAAGAACATTTGAAGGACCTTGTCCATTTTAATAATTCTCGGGTCAAATACTTCACGGCCTGATTTTAGAAGGTGGCTACGTTGACTCACATATTGTTATTTCATTATAAATGCACAAATGTCTTAATTAAAGATCAGAACCGGCGTAATAACTCAGAAAAAATACACAGACTCGACTCGAGCCGACTCATATTGCGTTCTGCTCACTCCCTAGCATTTTATTCTCCGTCTCGCTCCGCGCCAGACGAACTTGTAAATTGTTCTTTTTACGTAACGTCCGTAACGAAACGTCATAACATTTTCAAAGTTGCCGATTTCGATCCTTATTTCGTAGCTGCTTGAGTTCGTTTTAAAATTAGATGTTTCCTTTATAACTTTTAGTCTTCTGGCATGATGATCAAGTTATCTCGCTCAGACAAAACAAAATACAGCACCAAGTCCTTTGAGGATACGAGTATACTTGCTTTACGGCGATTGCTTTTTGTAGTCCATCCCTTTTCTTAGACCATTTCATTCGTAACGAAAACGGGTTCGAATTTGAAATCCTCTTATTCCTACCGCAGAGCGCTTCAATCTGGACCCTACAAGGGTACGATTAGTGTCTTTATTCATTTGTATTTATCCAGTATTATAGGTTGTTTAAATTATTTACGTAAAGATGTTACTGTCACGTCCTATCGATGCGGGATGCGCTCTCTTTTTGTTGGAAGTGCATTAAGTAAGACATACAGGCTCCACAGTGCACGTAGCTCTGAAGACTAACTTGACTTATACATGATTCATCAGAGACCGCGAGTGATGCGATTTCACGCATTGCTATGACAGCTGTATTCCTTTGAGTATCGTGGAAATATACAGATTTTAACGAGGGAAGAGAAAAAGAAGTTGCTTCGTAGCTAGCTGTAGCTGGGAGCTATTCGGGCTGTGTAATTATCAAAAAGGCGGCTAGATATAAAATTATTGCTTAAAACAGCGCTACGGGCTATATTATAGGTTCTGTAGTCGCTGCAGTTTATTTAAGATGAATTATAAGTGAAGCCTTAAGTACCAGGAGCGATGAACTTTACACGCAAGTAAAAAATGAGATAAAATGGATTGTTTTCTTTGAAGAAACTAGTTCTGCATGACTAAGGAATTTCTCTGAGATTCCCAGAAAAATTATCTCAGGTTGAGTCGTCAGGCTGTCATCGCTGGACAAACATTTGCGGAGTCAGCCCGTCAACACGGCGAGTGTTTGCCCACCACTTCACAAATAGATAAATTATTTAGTCCGTCCTTAGATTTACATGCCTATTGCATTCTGGTGCTTTTCTAGTTCATGATGTGAAATGATGAAATTATTTCAATTTTTTTTACAAAAAATGTTAAGTAAGTAAGTGTATTTTGTCTTGCTACTTGATCAAAGTATAGCTAAAGACTTTTAGTAAGATTTAGACGGACAAAAAAGTTATAATTTTTTTATTATTTTAAGTTTTAACGAGTACCTAAACTACAACGCATGGTCTTAGTACCTACCATTATTTTATCGAATTCTTGATTGATATAAATATTTGCTATCGTTCAAGTGCTTTAAAGATTCCACATTTATCTTTCCTATTGTATCACTTTATCTAGTTTTATCGAATACTTAAACATATATAAAACCAAATGTAGGTACTAAGCTTATATCTATTCACACCCTCATTAGTAAGTAGTTCTAGTGATAACACTAGGATGCCTAGACCTCCCACCGTCAATATTTACTCACGCGCTGCACTTAATTCAATAAAAAGTACCCTTTTATCATTGATGCAAATCCATGAATTATCATTGTTTATGTTAGTGCATCAGTCAGCATAGCGCTAAGAAAATGCGATTAAGACATTATCTGGTTAGCACTATCCTCGTCCGAGCGAGACAGAACACAAATACGCCCGCATACAATTTGTACGGAAATAACTCGGCGTGGGAGAGGGACGGTGCGATTGAAATGTCAGTTTCGACGCGGGTGTAATGAGAATCGCGTCGTCTCTTTTCCACTTGACGTTTTACAATCGTTTATTGTCATGTTACTGTCTCGTTTCGACGGGCCAGATTGAGATGAAATCGCCGGCGGCGTTCGTCCTCCTGCTATTGCTTGCTGTATCGGTTTGAGCCGCGCGGGCGACGGTCGTTGCTGTACCTTTTTTTTCTTGCATTGTTTTTAAACAAAATATCTGCGCTTGTGACTGTTCTAAAGTGCCAGTGACTTTTTTAACATTTCTGTTGATTGTGTTCCAAGTTTGTTTAACTAACAAATTGACGTGTTGTGTTGTGTTTTATTTATGCGAATGGATTGCTACCGCTGCGATATAGTTTGACACGAGATGACCTGACAACCCATACATCATTAATGTGAGTTACTTGCGATAATTATCTTATTAAACTGTGTTTATTTATAATTAGAGTTGTGCGAGGTCCGTTCGGATCGCTACCACCAACTTACTCGCTGTTCTGTTCCGGCGTGAAGAGTTCGACAACCGATGAAATTACCGGCATATGACATAATATGTATTAGCCCTTTGTGCCGACTTTTTATCTGCAATCCAATGTTGCCGGTATTCCCGGGTATTGGTGCTCACTTACCTTGTTGATACACTTGCCCGTTTGTCACCCTGTTCTACCTATATACAAAAAAATTGTCACTAGAAAATTAAACTAGGTTTTTTCCAAAAAGACAAAATTGCCACATGTTTCGCAGCATTTTCGGAATCGGACTGGACTTTCGGCTGGTCTTTTTGTGGAGTGACAACTTTTCGTTTTGGCCCTGCCAGGCCCGGCCATGTGGGCCGCAGACCACATTTTGTACCTGCTTGAGAAGGGGCTGACTTTTTGTATGTAAAAACAAAAGCGACGGCGTTGTAGTGCAGTCACGTTTCTAGTCTTTCCCGGGAATCACTGGAATTTATGGTTCGCATTGCATTTTTATGAAAATAACGTATTCTGTACGACACGTGTGAGCGGTGGGAACAATTATACATATTTTATTATTATAACACCTATTCAAGTCTTGGGTGCATAAATTATAATCGAAGTTTTTCCGGTGACTTCAAACTGTCGCAAAAGTTATAAATAAAAAAAATGTATCTTTATTCCAAAACATTTAAGATTAAATAAAAACAGTCTCCTTCATTACGGCTACGTTGTAGTGCATAATAATTTAAAAGTTTTGAAACATACTAAAATAATAATCGGCACAATATTTTTTAACAATGAAATCAATATTTATAGGACCTTGAATAAAATAAAACAATTTTCATTATGTAACTATTAAATGTGTAACATTTTAAGTAAATTAGACTATAATTATAATATTTATAATGATATTATTAATTATACTTATTTTATAATTAAATTATTGTTAACTTATTCTGTGCCACTGCTGAGCTAAAAGCTGCCTCCCGATATTTCCACAATTAGTTATAATGCTTTTTATAAATTAGAGCCTTTAAGTATATTTAACTTTTGTTCAAAACTTTAATCAACGAAAACATTTAAAGATTTAAACATTTAAAACACTGAAAGTACGTTCAACGAAATCTAAGGTTTAATAAAATCTTAAACCAAAATCAGGTTTGGCTTCTTGTAATGAATTTTAAGTTTAAAACCCCATTGCCATTTGCCTGCGCTCGTAAGCAAAAGTAGACAAAGGATAATTACTTAGCTAAAAAGATGTTCATTACATTACTCAGGATACTTTACTAGGCATTTTTCCATCCAAGCTTACCTTGATTCTAAACACTGGAAAAATTAAAAAACAACAAACCGAACCAACTTAAGAAACCCCGCACATCGTTATTTCGAAGTTCGATATCTCTAAAACGACTCACCGATTTTCATGAAACATAGCTAAGAATCACCACAAGCAAATCCGTTTTCACCTTAGGTTTTCACTTAAAAAAAAAACTGTGTCTAAAACAGTCCATCAGTTTTCAATTGTTAGCCATCATGCCACAGGCAGACAAATATACAGGCAGACATTGGTGTCAACTTAGTTTATTAGTTGATTGGAGCATTGGTTGATTGATTATAACACCATTTTGTGTAGAGGGTGAAAAAAGTTATAACATGTTAATTTTATGACTTTTCACAAAACTGACAAAAAATTAAAAAATATAAGGATTTTTAAAATAAAAATCATTCGTGCGTGATTCTAAGTCTCTGCCTGTACTTTATACAAACAAGTGAATAACTCACTTAACATTGCAACTGCCCATTGCAGCTGTAGTTATGCCCAGAGGATTATGTGCTACATAGCGGGTGTAGTCTGTAATTCGCGTAACATTAGTTCAGCGACTTTTAAAAATAATGGAGTGCTTAGATTTTCCTTTTTTCATAAAAATTAAATACTGCAATCAATGTACGCTATTTTAGAACCCAACTGATGTCGCCTGTCACGCTACACATATCAACCATTTTGCTTTACATTACTTCTTCGAATAAACCCTAAAGTGTAACTAATAAAAATAAAAATAAACTAGTTATTTTTAAAAGTCGCTGATCTAATGTTGTTCATTTAGACGAGTAGATATGATCTAGGTTCTAATTATTTGCTCATATTACAAGCCACACCCGATATATAAAATAATATAGGTACACGTCTCATAATGATTACTTAATTAATCTTTTAATGCCATCAATATCCATCTCACGAGATAGCAATTACCGCCCTGCGTGTAAGATATTATCGGTAATAATTATTGTTTCAAAAACCTAGTTAAAACATACTTTACTGGCGTTGCTGGCAGCTTTAGTTCAGTTCAGTTCAGTATAGAGGTATTGCCTATATTTCAAGAAAAAAAAAGGAAATTCTAAATTTTTTGGAATAAAAACATAACTGGCGGAATAGTTTACGGGTGGTGTAGCTTTCTGTTAGAGAATTTAAAAATAAAAATAAATCAAGTTTACAAGGTCCCAACTATTGGTCGTAATGAACGAAAAAATTAAAACCACTTTTCGGAAGTTTTTGGATTATTGTCACACTTTATAACCCAGAGGTATTTAGCTGTTGTGTCTCAGTCATTAAAAGTCCGCGTTAAAAATATCGTATAAATAATTAAAACTCTTTACGCAAAAGGAGATAACAATTGCCAAGAAACCTAGATATTGTTTTGACTTACAACATATAAAAAAGTGTCTGGCAGACATTATCATTATCACCAATATTAAGTATATTAAAGATAGTAAGCGGTTGTTCTTCACTATTACATATTTTTGTTATTGCGTCATTTTCATACATCCTAAATTGAAATATTCCTTGTGACAGAAAAGAAAATTAACCCGTCGCACGACTAACCACTTTATTGGGTAATTTTAGATATTTACCAATGTTAAAAGGCGATCGAAACTAGTTACAAAAATATTGAACAAAATTACCAAATTACAAATTCATACGCGCCAGTGTGGCACGGGGCGTCCAACAGGTTAGAACTATTTAAAAGTTTTTATTTTGGAAATGCTTACCAATACAAGCAAAGTTCAACTGAGCATCCTCGTACAAATTTTTCAAGATGCCGACAGCGCAGCCTAAACATGACTTCATCTTTAAGAAAAATGTAGTTACTTTATTGTGAGAAATCTTGGCTTAGTTTCTGGATCTATTTTATCTTGTCCCATCAGCCAAATACCTAAGTGGTCTATCAATTTTCAAACAAGTTTCTATCAAATTAATATGTCGCTAAAGTCGAACTTTCAGGTTGACAGTCACGTCTATTGGCGGGTACGTATCTGAATATCGAATGTTAAAATACCGAATGCATTAAAATATCGAAATTATTCGATAATTTAACATTTGATATTCAGACGCGTTCCCCTATTGGCATTATTGTTTTGAGACATGCAAATGATTATGCAACTTTGGGGTGGTAGACCACATATTATTATTTGGCTGATATATACATTCTATGCCTACTAATTCAAGCAAAACTTAAATATCTTCCAAAACAAGCATATCACGGACTTCATACCGATATCTCTGCAGCTTGATTAAATCCTTTAGAGCCGCTAAACCCCTGGCATTTTGTAGAGCAGCGGGGATCTATAATTTGCGTGTTTCACGGACAATCTGGCCGCTGATGCTTTGAATACAGAGTTTATGGTCACATTCTTGACCCCAAGGAGCTCCATAAGCTTAGACCATAAACAAAATCGGAGGAAAAGCTACGGCTAATAAATAGACACTGTTACAAAGTGTTCCGAGCATGTTTACACTAATTATCTTGCTTTTAGCTCTTGTAATTTGATAAATGTATCATTGCCGTACGTTCCGTACGTTTAAGAAGAAGAAGAAGAAGAAGAAGAAGAAAGACATTTATTCACATTCACAAAGACACACAAATACATCAAAAAAAAAAACAATAGACAACAAACAAAACAAAAAGGAAATCTTACTGAAAGGATTTTTTTCTGTGATAGACCGCTTGAGAATAATAATATAACAAAGAAGTAACCTACTGAAAAAAAAAAAAATTGCTAAGAGTAACCAAAAAATTTTATGCTTGTAACATAACTAAGGCGTACTAGTAACTAAAAGTTAGGTGATGTCTTACAAAATCAGTTTTACAATTTTAGCATAATTTTAGTTCCTAATTAGTACATTTTGACTAAAACTCAAGTAGCCTGACTAGTCAACTGTCCTTTTTTTTCTCAGTGCATTTAGTTACAGAAACTACTTAATATAAAA
Source organism: Choristoneura rosaceana (assembly GCA_037349165.1). Taxonomy (NCBI): domain Eukaryota; kingdom Metazoa; phylum Arthropoda; class Insecta; order Lepidoptera; family Tortricidae; genus Choristoneura; species Choristoneura rosaceana. The sequence goes on from JAZBNJ010000013.1 coordinate 6,689,927, forward strand.
ACGTCAAAGCAGGTGGCGGAAAAACGAACGGACTAGCGAAACAAAAATATTCAAAATGAGAATCATAACGTTTATTCTGTAAGTACTTAAGCATCAAGGCTCTTACATGCTATTTTTCATGTCGCTGGTAACATTTCAACTTTCCGAAAAATTCATTGCCAAGAAGAATGCGCCGCAAGAAACATGACAGACATAATTTTTTCAAAACTAAAATTATATTGCAATTGACACAAAATGTTTTAGATTAATTTTTGAGATCGGCTCTTTAGACTTCTCAAGGCGTGTCTACTCTTGCTTCTGTTAACTTCTGTTAACATGTTGAGGTGAAGTTTTTCAACAGTCGTTATGTATTTTTGCAGACTTCAAATGAAGTACTTTCATAGTATCTCAAATAACCGTTGAATCCATTATTAGTAAAATTATAAAGATAATTCAGAAGTCTAAAATAGGTTTAGGATAATCTTTAGGTAAGTATCCCGGTCAAATTCCCGTCGGAGAAAAATTTTTTGTCACTGAGAAGAATTTGAGGTTTTTCATTGTGTGTATTATATTATAGTGCAACAAAATAAATACAGTACAATAAAATAACATCTTATACTATAATTTGACTTTATAGGTTCGTATTCGTATGTAGTAATATTTTTTTAATTTGAAGTACATATCTGACTTATTAGGTAATAGCAAGTAACAATTGATTAACAAAGAATAAATCACACAAAAATATTCTCCTATATATTAAATTTATTTATTTTAATCAATTTATAACAGCGACTTGTCAGTAATACGAATGTGCCTCTATTACTAATTTGATAATTAGGAGAGTTAGTTAAATAACAAAGAAGAAAAAAAATAACTAAATTAAAACTTAAATAACCTGATAATCCTGGTATAATAGAACCAATATGCGTTACAAATCAAGTTCTCTCATTTGAGAAGAGACCTCTGCTAAGCAGGTATGGGTTTACCGAAAACGACATAAATATTACAAATACAAATAAATTACACAATTTCATTCATAATGACATGCTTACTTTATAAAGTGCATGATCCATAGAGTGTCAGTGACCACAGAGTACACGATGATTGAACTAAAATAATTTCTTTGCTCACCCGCGACCTTATGATAGCTAAAGTTTATGCAAAGTATGCGTGTCCATGCAGTTCCTCCACAACATACACACCCTGGTAACATCGCACACATCTGGTAGCATGTTGTACGGTTGTTGCTCTGAAGATGAGCTCTGGTTGAGTTCGAAACGCGTCAGTGTAGAGTGTGGTGGCGATACATGTATTTGTGTGATTTTTGAAATTCTTTTAGTTCATTGATCTGGACCTCCGCAAAGTAACGCATGATTCAATAAATTACGCGGCCATTGCCGAAATCGCCATATCTATCTGTCAAGGAGCATGAAATGGCGACGGAAAGAGATAGCTAATGCTTTTTAAACCTCCTAGTTTCCTGGAAATTATCTTTACTAGCATCCATTGTGTGTTTCATTTAATATACCCATTTGTAACTAATATATTATGTTAAGAATATGCGGCATAAAGCTAATAATTTCATAACCTTTCTTAATAGACATAATGCTTGCATTTCACGACCGCAGCCGAGTGTTCACGAAGCCGCCCGAACCGCCCCGAAGTCCCGATCGACCGATCGGCTTGATCACGAACAGATAAAGAAATGATTTGTTTGTATCGCACAATCGATGCCATAGAGTTAGGAATCCGCTTTGTATAGAAAGAAAATGTAAATACACAGCCTAAGACAAATGGAGATATAGTCTATGATAGGAAGAGAAGAGATGTAAAAAAATATTAACTAGACTTATATACTTATATTCGTATGTTTAAGCGATGTAGACGGTATTTACCTCTAATGTCGACCAGATAGCCAAATGGTTACAGAACCTGACTACGAAGTTTAAAGTCCCGGGATCGAGCCCCGATTAGGGTAGATATTTGTGTGAATAATACAAATGTTTGTGCTCGAGTCTTAGATGTTTAATATGTACATATTTAAGTATATAGAATAGAACCAAACAACTAACTTTTTACGTTTTTCAACAACAGAACAGTGGAAAATCATGTAAACTAGTGTAATAAGAATGGTGAATTTCAAATTTGTAACCCTAGCACGCAATTAAAATTATTTACTTTTTACGTAGGTTTCCAAGTAAGTTCCCAATAGATTGACGGGAGTGAGGCATTCTACATTTATCTTGTTTTTATGTAAGTAGAATAAAATAAAGCCGACAAACGGGATTTATAAGGCTTAATAGAGATATCTCTCCAGGCAGATGTTAGGCCTGGTGATCCAAGTTTGAAATTGCGCCGTTGAAAAACGTCGATGATGCGATGCGGTTCAAAAAATTGCACCAAAAATGTATTAAATAAATTCTCTTCACTATAAAAGCTGTCAGAACAAAGTCAATTAGAAATATACCGGATGGAGCGTTTCACAGAAATTTTAATAAATTGTACTAGACAAGTCTGTTCATTCCTAGCTCTGGCCTCGCGCGGTCGTCGACTGGATGCGCGAGCGCAATCTCTCTATTAATCCTCGATCCACTGATTAAGTGATTACCGAAACTATACGTTGCCTCCAGCGCCCCGCTGGGGTAATGTTCCTAAACCGATATTTGGAAATTTTATGTTATTTTAGAATAATGTATCCGCTTCTTCTGTCGTTTCATTAGAAATTAATAATTTGAATAGCTTAAATTGAAGTTAAAATCTGACAGAAGCTTTAAAATTATCCACAAAAAGCTTACGTTAGCAAAGAAAGAGTTATTGTAACAAAGAGTTGAAGTAGAGAGTTGAGTTGAGTTGAGTAGAGTTGTTGTTAATAAAGAGTTATTGTATTGTATTGTATTGTATTGTTAGCCAATTAGTCGTTTATTTAATTTATAATGTTTGTACGCATGAATGTATTTGCCTCCAAAGTTTCCAAGTCAAATATTACCTGCTTCTAGTAATCGGATAGATTTTAACCCGTTTTGTATGAAAATGTACATACTATGTAGTAAATAAATAAAGCCAAACCTAAAAATGTAATTTTTGACATTAAATGGATCTAGTAGATTTTGAAGTCTACTCTACAGTTTTGTCACTTTACTCAAACCTTAGTTATGAAAGTGAGTAGTTCCGTGAATGAAAATATCGACATAATAGAAAATTTGTCATTTCCGTGGGTGAGAAAAGCAATTTTTCATTTACCAAATTTGCATGTGAAATGTCCAAACTAAAGTGCTATGAACAATTGGACTGAAGGAAGTTTTAAGAATAAAATTAGATTTTAATCGTTTCCTTGAATTTGAGTGCGACGAGCATGTGCGCGCACTTAAAGCTCATTGGCTTTCATAAACATCTGCCATACTGTGTATTTACATTGATTTTGTGTAGTTTTTCTTTAAGAGTATTATGTATTTATTTATCCTCGCCTAATGCATTGTAAAAACATTGTGTGCTATAGATACCTACGTGTGAAATGTAGTAAATTCCCAACTAGTTTCAATTTTAAAAGCTCGCTTTGCTCATTTTTTAGCATCACTGAAACTCGATGGGAATTGCCTACTTTCTACACTTTTATCGTGAATAACTATTTCAATGAAGGAGTGACAAACATTCTTGCAGATACAGTCATAATGATTCACATGGATAATGTTCAAAGGATATTCATACACAATGACAAAGTGATACATTGCAAACACTAAACCTAAAAGCTTAACAAGTTTGCGTGTTTACTTGAAACAAAAAAACTAGATACATAGGAGACATATTATTCAACAAGAGAAAGTACCTACTTTAAAATACAACTTTCTGTGCAAGGAAGATAAACACTGTTTCCCAAGTCATACCTAGGTCAATACCTAGTTTGGGGGTTGGAATCTAAGATATTCATTGACTGCACAGAAAAATATTATCGCACCTTTCATAACAATTATACAAAGAAATAAAAGGAAAAGAATAGCAAATAAAAAAATATTTACTGTCACTGAAAAAATTAAATACTTAAACGGATGACTCGGCCAAAAAATTTAAAGCAAAACAAAACGTCTCTTAGTTTCATCAACCAGCCAATCAGCGCCCAGTTTTTTTAACAGCAAACATAAGATAGGCCTAAAGCCGATACAAATCCGCTTGTAGGTATGTTCGGAGCTATCTCGGGAACTGGTCGGGCCGGGTCAAGTGCGGTCACGGCCTTAGATGAAGACATTCGGGCGGACAGAGGTGGTGTGGAGATCCCAAGTTGCACAAAATTGCAGCGTTTATTAGATTACTTACTTCAAACTCTTCCGCTTTGACATCATTCCATCTTAGAGCACAGGCAATGTTTCAAGAAATCACCAAGACTACGTTTCAAAGTCTACAAATTATCTATTTATGTAGTAAGTATATATAGTATCCGTATATCGCGAGCGGTGTGTCATAGACGGTGCTGTCTAAAAATCAGCACTGGAATGTTTCAGCGCTTCAGCCACAGATATAGACTACACTAGATTGCGCAAATGCATCTACTTCGCGTGTCCGAACCCCGACCAAATTCACATCGCTAATTCGCTCTTGAGACGTCACAATAGATATAAAAAAGTGACGCGGTCGGTTTTTCGGATAGATTGAGGTGTTTGCGTTATCTAGTGTAATCTATATGTGGCTTCAGCACTATGCTAAGCAAGTGTCCGATTTGCAACCGCAATGACACACTAGCCTTCGTCTTGGACATTTATCATAATCTTGTGTCTTGTGTGTTCTAAATAAAATATATACATTCTGTCTTTCTAAATCGGATATTTATCTTTTTTTGTTTAAGTGTAGTGTTTCTTTTGAAAAAACGTGATTCTCCTTTATGAGTTTTCTTAATATGTAACTCACATAAATTACTGTGTAATAAGTCACTCCACTATTCTCCTGTTCTGTTCTCCTTTTGAATTGTAATGGACGTTTGTAGCTATGGAGTTTCTCTACCATACATATAGAAAATACACGAGGAAGGTCGTCCTGAAACATACATACATCCTATTTACGCCACCCTAAGTACAGGCGTCCACTCAGAAGAAATGGATGTTTCCATGCAACTTCACACACCCAAAACGCAATCTCCTATATCTTTTTCGTTAATTAAAAAGCTTTTATATCACTCAAACATTTTGAAATTTTTGGAGGTGTAAGCTCAGGTTTGAACCCATGATCATCTGCTTGAAAGACTATAGGTCAAACCACTGGGCAACTATTTTTTTCTTCAGACAATTGAGAAATTACTTTATCTCTATCCAACCATTGACAACAAATGTTTTTTCTTCCACTCCGTTCCACCTCAATTACTTACATACATGTTTATTTCTCCCATACAACTATCAATTATAACTCCAGTGCCATCAATTATCTTGTATTATTTATACCAGTTTTTTAACCAAACCAATAACAACCAACTTTGTCACAGTGAGCCTTTGCTGTATTTACGAATGTACTCGCTATGACATTTATTGTGAAAAGGTTCTATACGAGGTTCTGCTGGGAACGGTTTCTATACAAAAGAATATACCTCCGAAGACAATTATCACAATAGTGGCAATGGTTGTGTTAAGTCGTAGTTATTGTACTTTCTTGAATTATTTGAATTCTTTCAAGATTTTAAATAAGTCCTTTTATAGGCTTCCGTTGGACAAAGGAAAGCTTGAGTTTTTCTTTGTTTCCAAAGTATTTTGTATTTGGAAATCCAGCTAGCTCGAAAAACTTTCAAATATCGAAACCATACCTTCAGTCGACTTCGTACCATTGAGCAACCTGGATGTGCCACGTCTACATTCATAATGATGATGATTGATGATCTTCTTCTTTGTAGGTATCACTCTTGACAGAGTGGTCGTGGTCATCACTTCAGGTGTTCAGGTGTTCAAGTCACCAAATAAAAGCGGCAGTAAATGGCTCATCATCACTATAAATGCACGAGGAAGGCGGCCATCAGGGAGGAGTGGCGTCGTGTTGTGAAGCTTGCCACCAACACCTGAAGTGATGATTGATGATGATGATGACGCTTAATTTGAGACACGAGATTTTATCAAAGTAACGACGAAATACACGTAAACAAGCAGCTTGCATGTACTTCTGCGCAAAATTTACACGAAGTCCCTTCGACCAAGTAGGGTAAACTCACCAATAGTTGTCCACACAAAAGTCGACAATTACAAACTGGAAAATAAATCTCCGTCCGCTGATGTATTATTATTACATGCGTGTATGACAGCAGCACGGCAATGTTTCATTTGAATAATATAAATAAACGTACAAACCTGTCGCCGACGTCGTCGCTAATGATCTATCTTTTACGGGCTTCGTTTAAATTAGTTCTCAGGACCATGCTACTTTATTTATAAAAATAGTTGCCGCTTGTAATTATCTAAAGCAAAAAGATACCTGAATCGACGATGAAACTGATGCAATGGGGACAATACCTTAGAAAACAGGCTCTCATTTCAATTCCGGTTAGGTTCCAAACAAATTTAAATCGCGTAAAAACACAGATAATGGTAAACACAAAATAAACATTACTGAACTACATAACTTATTATCTACCAACTATTCTAAAGTTAAGATATTCATTCATTTAATTAATCTTTTTTATGAGCCTTTTCCTCTAACGACGTAATCGCGGCAAGAACCATGACATGACCAGAAAATACGAGTGAAAATATTTGTACAGTCAGCAGTAATAAACACACAGGAGCGCGTCGAATCTCACTCTCTAAATAAAAATGTCCGAGCGAGACAAAAAAAGCGGTCATTTATGACCTGCCACTTCCGCCGAGGGTTCCATGCCTGGATTTGTTTGGTTAGTTAAATGTGGCGGCAGAATGTGAAGGTTCATTGGGAGAAAACAATTGATTCTTAGTAAACTTCTTTTTATCTGATTACTATAGTATAGGTATGTCTGAAAATATCCTGATAGTGTTTGAAACATTACTTTCTAAATTTATTGCACAAACATGCATCTGAAGAAATGTTTATTTATAAGTGTAAGTATTATCGATATTTTTATGTTACTCTCGTTGTTATGATCTTATTTTACTTTTATTTTCAATGTGGAATAAAGGTACATTCTAAATATGTACAGTATTCAGTTGTTACACATACGCACTTAATTCAGTGCCTTTCTCTTCTTTATCCCAATTACTTTTCCTAGGCATCCTAATGTAATATTTTTACTTCTTTTCCCACCGAAACGAACCTTTTTCTTTAAGCTACAATTCTACAGAACCCCAAAAACCTTGATGAACCGAAAGAGCCATCAGTAGTAGAACTAATTGGTCTACGGGTACACCTCGAAAAACTTATTTGTTATACGCAACACTATTTTGATTGATCCCCCAAAGGACCGCCGCAAAAAATGGTTGCCGTTGATTTGTTCTCGAGAAACCGTTGATCGAACAACGATTGCTGATCATATCGATGAATCGGGGAATTTTCAAGGGAATATATGTTTTATTGGATTTAACCATGGTATTAATAACAAAAGAGATAAAAAAGCGCTGTGAGTTACAGAATGGGTCGAAAATCAAGCTGAAAAGCATATTCATTTTACCTCCTCAGTCTAAATCGAATCGCAGCTCGAGTTAATTGCTCACAGAATGGATCCACTGGTGAATTGAATACCGTAATTAAGCAAACCTTGTGTAAAAGCGAGGGAAGTGCTTCAATAGCTAGAAAAGGAAGCATAGCTGTAGGAAGATCAAAAAGTATTATAAATGAAGATACAGAAGACTTTTTAATGAAGACAGATAAAATACTAGTAAAATTACATCGATCTTTCATAATAATTCTTCCTTTGCTAGCAGTCCATCCTCTAATTAAATTTAAAATTATGTATATTGATTGAAACTTCATAGACTTGAACTTTAAATTCAAGACGCTTCCACCAAAGTGCTAATAGGCCTCAGGAACTTAACACCGGCAATCCACTTCCGATTAAACTGTATTAATATGCTAACAACGTGATCAGACCGACGTTCCACGGATCTAATTCAAGCTTTTAATTGATCGAATGATTAAAAAAATGCAATCCAAATTAAAATGTGACCAAAGTTAAGTTAATCCGTTGATCGAACATTCTGGAAGAAATTTTTGGAGCATTGACGTGAATTAAGTGAAATGAATTCAAATAACGCAAGGTGTTTTGACTTTTGAATATTAAGTGGGTACCTTAGAACTGATGGAAGTGAAAAGGTAGAAAGAATTAAAAGAAATAAATTTATTGATATGGGTTTGGAACAATATCGTTGCAATCCACATAGTGAAGTCATCATTACAGTAAATATTCGATGAACCGATTGGGACACGGTTCGATGCTTAGACAAAACACCTGTATCCCCGCCTACCCTACCCACTTATAAATATGTAACCTATTGTCCTCGGAGGCTCTACGAAGACTTGCTAACAAGGGTTTGATAAAAAAATCAAAAGCGCACCAGATCTCCTGAGGAACAATAGACCGACGGTCAGGTAGAATTCTTGTCGTCTGCTATTAGGACGTAATACTGAAGGTTTTTGGTACTTTTGGAATGAATGGATTTTTCGGAACGCCTGGTAAGCCTCAAAATCTACTGAATTTGGAATGGCTCGGATTATTCCTCGGCCCTTTTGTAGTTTTAAATCACGCTTAAGTTTGCGTAATAAAAATGCCTTTACGTTTTTTTCGTGTGAGACAGTTGAGATGTTCCCACCTGCTACAGTTATAACCATTTTTAAACGATCCGATATTCGCGGCAAATCTCCATAATACAGTCATTATTAACGACAGCGACTTATAAAATACAACCCGAACCGGAGAGCTATTAATATTTTTACATCTTGTTCGAATCAGATACCGAAAAATTTAAGTATAAATTTTTGAATGTCGAACACTCCGGGCCCACGCTGGCCAGTAAAATTAATGACAGTTCTTTCACCGAACGTTTCGGTCTCGGGCCTCAGGTAGACCGTTTGACGTATCTATTTAGACATCAAAATACGTTTTTTTGTCCCTCTGCACTGTGAAACTAGCTTCGGAAACACAAAACAATTTCCTTTGTCCGGCCCTTTAATGATTTTCGACACATTTTGGCGATTTTCGACGGGGGTATTCTTCGAAATGACCCATTTAGTGGCGGTTGAAAAAATGCAAGGTGTGCTATGTGATGTGTCAGAATGGGTGTAATTTACGCGGCTGACGCAAAACGTGACAAATCCCTTGTAAGTGATACTTCTAAAGAACACATACATAAGCTGATTTAAGGTGTGAGCTTGTTGTGTATAGAAAAGTTCAATAACTATTTTGATGATCACATTTGGCTCAATCAATTTGATAGTAATAATATTCTGTTATCCCGAGCTGGTCTTTTTTGACACAAAAAGTTTCTTTTTCTTTTGTTATGTATTTCGTAGCATGAACATCTTTTATTACATTTTGACTAACTAGTCATATTATTAATTGACTGTACCTGGGCTCCTAGGTAACTAGACAGCTCTGATATTTACAATGGCAACTGTACCTATATCAAACAGCTTATTCGAGATTAAAACCTCACCTTACACCGGAAACCATATAACACTAGTATTAAACAATCAAGCCACATTAGCTTATTTTATCTTATCAACACACAGACAGACAGGATGCGTGCGTTAGCTCCTTGAGTGACAGTCGGATCCCGAGGCACACAAGCTTGTTAGTAGAGATTTTGTTATTAGTACGTTTGATGCCAACTATTGCTGCAATTACCCTAATTGGTATGCAAATGGCTTCCTTTATGAGTGCGACAGATTTAACTGAGCATTATTAATTGAATGAGGGAGACTAAATTAAGTTACATGTAAGTCGCACAGTCAAATCTGCTTAAAATAAACTTAAGTTGATAAGTGCTTTAAGTTCTAAGAAGTGAATAGGGAATAATATGAGCAAGATAAAAAGTACTGAAGTTCATTACTAACCAGTAATCATGCAATTTGCCTACTTTTTCATGTTGTCATCCCAGCCTATTTACATCCCACCCACTGCTGGGCACAGGCCTCCTTTCAGAATGAGAGGGCTAGGCCTTAGTTCCCACGCGAGCCCAGTGCGGATTGGGAACTTCACACACACATTATTGAATTACTTCGCATGTTTTTTGTGTTGGTTTCCTCACGATGCTTTCCTTTAACGTAAAGCTCGTGGTAAATTTCAAATGTAATTTCGCACATGAATTCCGAAAAACTCACGAGGTGCGGGCCGGGGTTTGAACCCACAAATCTGTTTGAAAGGCGATAGATCAAACCACTAGGCCACCACGGCTTTTTCATGTATCAATCTAATCGAAGTTGGATTTAGAACATTCTACAAATGGTAGCAACAGTAATACAGTCACCTACATTAATATACTGCCTCAGCGGAGTGTGCCAAAATACCTGACATGTCCTAGCCGCTCTAGAAGAAGAGTCGGTTTAGTGTCATTTGGTGCAAATAGAAAACAGACAACCCGTAATCATACCACAGTATAAGTAATAGTACAGAAGTACAAGTACAGAAGCTTCACTACCGTACAAAAGTGACGCTTAGGCATAAGAATCGTGCTTTCTGTACTTGTACTATTACTTATTCTGTGGTATAATTTCGTGTTGTCCATTTTCCATTGACAGTAAATTGTAGAGTCGTATCAGATATGTTTGCACGCGTTGTTGTAACAGATACAGTGCTGGTGACTCTATAAATTTCAGAAGGACTTCGTATAATATGGCATATTAAATGCATATGTCCCATTAAAAAAAAAACTTAACCACTTCTTGCTACTTACTCTTAAATTGACTGCGAATACTTTGTTACTTTAACAGTTTTAATTAACAGATGCAAACGATAGCACATATTGTGAGTAGGACAAGTATATAAATTCACGTATTTATCGGACCTACGACGTTCAGTAGGTACTAAAATTGATAGTGATACAACCACAGATATAGATTACACTAGATAATGCAAACACCTCAATATGTATGAAAACCAACCGTGTCACTTTTTTATGTCTACTGTGACGTCTCAAGAGCAAATTAGCGATGTGGATTCCCCGATGTCCGCGCAAAATCGATTCAAATGCGCCGCCCGCCCGCGCCGTGGGGCTCGAGTCAGTCACTAGTCATGATTAGTCAGTTAGCGGTCAGTCGCTGTATGGGGCCAAACCCGACGTTTGGTCGGGGTTCGGACACGTGAAGTAGGTGCCTTTGCGTAATCTAGTGTAATCTATATCTGTGGATGCAACTCGTACAGTCACAGTATTATCGGCCACAGCGGAGCGTGCAAAAATATCTGACGCCCTACCGGCTCTAGAAATAGAGTCGTATCAGATATTTTTGCACGCTTTGTTGTGTCAGATATTAATACTTTCTTACTCGATGGTGACACCCACTGACGTTTCGCTTTTGATAATGTCGTGTAGACTTCTAAAGGCGAGTTTAGACTTGCAAGAAAAATCGTGCAAGTTGCATTACATTGCGAAGCCGTAAAGCCAGCGAGTTTGTTGTGGTCAATCGAGAGCCGTAACGTAATGCAACTTGCACTATTTTTCTTGCAAGTTCAAACCAGGCTTTAAATAACATAAAACTACCAGATGCACCTGTTTATAACTAGTTTCAAATGTAATGAAAGTAAGAAAACTTAAGTGTTTTATTTTTATGGTCCATTTCAATACTTTGCATAAAAGGTACTAAAATTTAGCTTTGCGGTATGTTTCTGTATCATACGGCAGTAAAATAATGATAAAAGGAGAATTTAAGTTATTCATAAAATATTGCAGCTATATCCAAGATTAATTAGTGAAATCATCATCATTGCTGCACACAAAACTGTAAACTGTAACTCCGCCTTTGTACAAGTATCTCAAAGTTTGCCAATTGTGTTTTGTTTCTTTTCTTTTCTACAATAAAGAGTTTACATACATACTCGTACATACGTAAAACTGCGAATTCGCATCCCATTGCAAAAATCTGCGAGCTCGCAGGATGCATCGCAAAAACTTCCGATCTGATTCGCATCGCGCATTCCTGCGAATTTCTGCGATATATATATTAGGTATGGTGAACTGCACTAAAGCTTTGCCGTACGAAATCGTATCGCAGCAGTTCGCATCGTTAGTTCCTGCGATTCGGCGTCGCATCGCATCGCAGTTTTGTGTGGGAGCCCTCCCTTCAACCTGTCTGTCTATATCCTGGTTCTAGGCTCTGGTCTCTTTTCAGAATAATAGGGTTTAGTTCCTACGCGTGCCCATTGTGGATTGGCAATTTCACACACACTATTGAGTTGCTTTGCAGGGTTTGTGTTTTCACTGGAAGTGGGGTGGATATTCTCGTGTTTATTAAATTTGTTGTAAGCGCCTACTTATATGTTTAAGCAGGCCTCATACAATGCAATACAATACAATGATTCTTTACTGACACCAGAAATAGTAAGCGATACAAAAAACAGGTATACAGAGAAAAAATTACAAGGTAAGCAATAGACGGCCTTATCGCTTCAGACCGATCTCTTCCAAGCAACCTTACATATTTACCGCTTCTGTTCTGCTCTCCCTGACATTGGACAGAAAAGAATTGAAGCTATCTTCAGATAGTTTGACAGTCTGGTAAGAAAATAGGACAGTTCTTATCCCGACAAAACGGAATAGTTCCCGCGGGATAGCGATAAACGATTTTCTGAACATGGATTCACAGTCAACAGCTAGTTCCAAATATATTACGGGTCAAAAGATATAGCCATATGACAATGGACACTTCGTCGCTTAGTGTATTACAAGCAACGGAACCCTAAAAAGCATTGAAATAAAAACATTCATAAAATCTTACATCTCCAATCCTTCTAGCAACGTAAAACTACAGCTTACAGGTGATAATGACAGTTTACCCCGTCACTTAGCGCGGTCCCGTGAGCTACCTGCGTCCGCGCATCCAACTCCCAAACGCCGTAACCGCCATAGCTTTCTATGTCGGTTACGCCCTTTCGGTCGACACCGTGTATATTGTCTCACCTGTTTGAACGTTATTATCGCCACGTTGACTTAGGCTGCTAGTTTTAGGCGTGAGTTCCAGTAGCTTATTTCTAGTTTTTTTTTACTTGACTAATCTATAATAGGATTATTTTTCATCAGCATTATAATTAGTAATATTATTTCGAAAGAAAAAAATATATTTTTACTGACTTTACTTTTTGTTTGCTGTAACTATACTTGCGTAGTAATCAAAACTACACATCCTTACCAAATTAAGTCTTTCTAATCACAAGCAGTGGGTAAAATTCACTTGCAATTTTTTTATCTTTACAAGTCTTACAAATCTTTATAAATAAATAAACAAACATTTTAAGTTAAATAAGCGCTTGCAAATACATACATACAAAAAATCTTATTAAAATTGGTCCACCCGCTTGGGAGCAAAGCGAGCCGATAGACAACCCTTTTTTACGTCAAGGGTTAGAAATCCGTTGCAAAATGCGATTTATTGTCATTTGGTGGAAATGGAAAAGGGACAACTCAAAATACCACAAAATAAAACAAAATAAATACCACAAAAATAAATAAATACCTTTAAATACCACAGAATAAGTAATAGGACAAATAAATACCTTTAAATACCACAGAATAAGTAATAGGACAAGTACAGAAGCTTCACTGCCGTACAAGAAAGAAAGAAAGAAAGAAAGAAAATACATTTATTTATTTTTTACAAAAGTGACGTTTAGGCATAAGAATCATGCGTCCTGTACTTGTACTTTTACTTAATCTGTGGTATAATTTCGAGTTGTCCATTTTCCATTTGCAACAAATGACAGTCAATCCAATGCTACTGCTACTTGTACTATTGCCACCGCGTAAAAACTGTACTTTTTTCAAGCCAGTCAAGTCGACAGATAGATGGCGCTGTACCCAAAAACTAAAAGTAATCAAGTTTTTATGTTATAATCTGTGGAAGCAAGGCTTAACAACTTTCTATTAATTATTTTATGTTAAATCGTTAATTATTACCGATCGCCAGAAGTCGAACAGTCGATAGAATTCGCCGTGATCAATTAAATCGATTTTACGTCGGAGTCGATGCTGCCATAAAAATATATTTATCGAAAATCGACCGGAGGCTTAATTTGCTAGTAATTGCGTCGAAATAAAATACGAGTAGCGTTTTGTAATGCCTCGCAGCTATTTTTATTGGTAAGAAATAAGTGAGAACTTTGACCTATCTGAAGCAATTTGCTAATAAAAAGCCTTCCAATCCAATCACGATAACTATTAAATTATTTCTCTGAAAGATTGAATTCGTAACGACCCGGACCGCACAATTGAACCATCTCAGAAGAATACTGTTTCAAATAAAATAAAAATGTTGAAAATCGGTTCACAATTGACCGAGTAATCAGTGAACCTACATAAAAAAAATACCAACAGTGGAACGTAGAAACTCCCCCTTTTTTGGAGTCAGTTAAAAATAGAGCGCTCCTGCACAAGCTCTCTCATTCTCTCAGGAGATCTATGCCTAGTAGTGGGACTTAAATACGCTGGAATGATGATTAAGGGAAACTAGTTATATACCTAACTAGTCGCGGCGAAATGATCCTAATCTAGATTATTCCTTCCACAGTTAGAGCCCTCTTAGCACTAATAGGTGGTTAATTCTGGCCGGAACCAGTTTGGGTCGGAATGCGAGTGGGCGACGTTCGATTCCCGGCTGTTTGGACAAGAAACGTTTCGACCGCGCATGCGCTAGATCAAGCAACTGAAAAGAAAGTCATTTAAAAAAAAGGGGCCAAAGCTATAACGTACTTTTCAAAGACGGAAACCAAGCAGAAACAAAATGGCATACAAAAATATTATTAACTAAAAACTAAAATGACAGACAGACAAGGAGCAAAGTTCTCAAGGGATGATAAACGTTCTAAATTTTAGTTTAAACACCTCATGGCGTCATCGCGTTGTCATAAAAAAACCTAAAACCTCTTAGACAATTAAAAAATTATAGTTTTCTATAAACTGATTAAGTTTTCGTGGTAGAACGTAAATTTTTCGCACTTTACTTATAATGTGAAACGATTTACGTTTCAAATTTTACCAGCGTTACATACAAGAATATAAGTACATCTTGAGACACTTGCATGCCTAAACCTGCGTAGCAGTTTCAAGGAACTAGAATAGTCCAAGCTCTTTCATTCTGAAGAGAGGCCTGTGCCCATCAGTACGACGTGATTAGGCCAGAGATAAGATATTATAAATATGATCTATTTCATTCTCATTCTCACCTATCTACCTATTTCATTCTCATTACTGAAAAAGGAAAGCTTATTCTTTACAAAGCACACACAACTCTTCATAACCAAATACGCTGTCATTTGCGACGCAGAATCGAAGATTAGGGTAAAAAAGAATGCATTAAATACCTTTAATCCCGAGTAGGTTTTGTTTGAACAAGTGCCTGTCCATAGGTCGAGTATTGTCCCATTTACCCTATTGTATGCCTCTGACAGAGTAAACAGCCGACAAAGAATGGGATTTGTGAAAATTATTAGTTTTGTCATATTTTACTTGAATGGGGATTCTGGGAATCTTGACGCGGCTTCAAAAATATGTATTGAAAATGAGACGGAATAATTCGTTGCTATAAAGTAGTGTACAAGTGTGTTGCTTTCGTATTATGTTTCGAGTGTAACTCGGCCACGTGTCGCAACCGTTTGTCTGGCTTTAGCAGAATAATTTTCTTCTTTAAAGATGGGGTGAAATTTTGAATGTGATACAAAATTAGTATTTCGAGCTCATTTAACGCTGGACAATATAATGCATTTACATGTTTGTTGATATGTTTGTGGACATCCTAAATTATATCAGACTTATTATGTCCATACTTTAAATGAAGAAAGAAAGAAAGAAAGAAAATACATTTTATTCGCAAAAGTAACTTAAAGTAAATAACTTAAAAGATATATAAATGACACAAACAAAGAAAGCAGTAAAATAAATTAAATTAAATCACAAGTCCAGTATTTCAAGAAATGAGCTAACTGCAATCCCCCTGATGTTGCAGGTATCTATGGGCGGTCGTGATCTGTTTCCATTAGGAGACCCTCTTGCACGTTTGCCATCCAGTCGAATAAATTCGATTGTGTTTCTCAGGTACTCAGAGCCCTTATTTTTCTAACACAGTTGGGATCACAATCTCACTCTCACCACTTCTTTCTGTCACATGGTATAAGACGAGAATAGAAAGAGACAGTGGATGCGATCGCGAACGTCAGCGCGTTAGACAATACGTCCTTTCTGTTTGTGCAACATTTCATTACGATTTTTACATCTAGCTAATCTTGTATTCTTCTCTTCTCTTGTAATCTAATAGTCATCGTCATCACCATCATTAGCCAGAAGACGTCGACTGCTGAACAAAAGCCTCCCCCTTAGAACTCCACAATGAATGACAACTCGCCACTTGCATCCACCGGTTACCCGCGATTTTCACGATGTCGTCAGTCCATCTAGTGGGAGGCCTGCCAACGCTTCGTCTTCCGGTTCGGTTATCTTCGAGCGATGTGGCCCGCCCATTGCCACTTCAACTTAATCTTGTAGTAACTAAACATTTCCATGAAACTGCCTTCAAAATCTCGAAGCTGAGCTTATCATAGAACCAAAACACAGCCCTACCACCATATCTTTTGTGTGCTTACAAATATTACTTTGCTAGCAAGGTAAATGCCTTATAAGAGTCATCAAACAGTTCAATTAGTAACTAAGCAGTGTACTCGTAGCCTCGGTTTAAGTATAGTTTAACTTAACGTTTAGACATGTGAAGATGTTAATGGAAGTAATTTTTCATGGAAATTCATATTTAAATACAGTCAAACTGAACCGCATTATTACAATTTTATTATGGAACCTTTATAATCATTTTGACTTCTTCAGCAGACATTGGTGGAGGTATTGTTATGACAATTACAAATAAAATTGCATTACCTTCTTCTTTTTTAGTCTGGTCATGACCGATAGTGTTTAGAAAGCATTCTCTAAGTACTTCACCAACGAACGCTCCTTCGTCTCTAGCGAGCTTTTCATTGACTCTTCTGAATGAGATCAATGCTTTATCACCAACTTCACTAATAGATTCTAAAGCAGCTCGTCTCCCAGTTTCAATAATCGTACATCTAACTAGACCAAATTTCTCACTGCTTACCACATCTAGACCCTGTGATGTCAAAACCGGTCCAAGCATTGCCTTAGCGTCTCAGGTTTACCCACCGTATCTCATATAGCCACTAAAAGTGTTTCCCAGAATTGAATCCATCAAATATTGACAGGAACAGTAGCTTATTGGTATTATGGATCCCGCGCTTTTATATTGGTTTTTGGAGTTTACACTTGCCTAGGTGAGGGTTTACGGTGATTACAGGAAGGGGTAATTATAGAGGGTGGCGTGGTTGTTGGTACTTCTTGGTTTTTTTTTGTTCTTGATTCTTCGTTTTTATATCTATTTGTGGTATCTTCAGCACAGAGCATGCAAGATCCTCAGTAGACATTTGGATTTTAAACTATTAGTACTTCAAAAGATATCTGGCGTCAAATAATTTTCAAGTGCTTCTGTACTTCTAAATATTACACTGGAGTATCTTTCCATAGTTATTTTGTATAGTTATATCGGTGGGTTAAGCACCAAAAAGTCGGATTTCTGAAACAATCTTTGCATAATAGACAGAAGAATCAAAATAACATAGAAATACTTTAATTCTGCTTCGTTTTTCTTTTCTCTCACTCTCTCTGTCTCTTTTTGTGAATGTCGGGCATTATTTGAAATAATACCATTTTGTATCATTTTCATGTTTATTTTTTATTTCATCAATGACTTCCTCTAATTAGTTCTTTATATTTCATGATGAAAAAACTATCAAATCAATTTCATAACAAAAGTAATTCGTTGTACTTTAATTGTATTTGCATTAACAAAAATACATATTAACATACATATATATTAACATACACAAACACTGCCTGTACAAATATTATCTAAAGTAACTGACAATCATCCACATTCACCTAAGTAAACAAGTCAAATTATAGCAAACACACGGTATCAAGTGACATTTGTATTTGGGGCCATTGTAAAGTACACAGTACAATGATCGGCAAATAAGGTTACGGGAATGTGAAATTCATTTCACGCCCGCAATGGAATGTAAACTTGTTGGATTGTCTTTATCGTGGAAGATTCAGGTGAAATGGTTTTACTTGGGTAAATTTTTAGGGATGTCACTTACTGTAGAAAATAAAGATACCTAAATATAAAAAGATAAAAGTAAATATAAAAGTTATTTCTACAATAACGAAGATCATCATTGTACAATCTTGCTGAAACAGTTGTAGTAAATAGTAGTCCATCCGGTCCTATGTTTGATATGATTTTAAACATAAAATGTAAAAAAAGAGACGTGGAAGCCTAGTGGAATAGCCTCTCAAAAATCGCGGTCGCGGGTGAGCAAAAAAATGATTTTAGTTCATTGATATGGACCTCCGCAAAGTAACGCCTGATTCATTAAATTATGAAAAAGGTTATTTAATTTAATTAAATGAAAAGCCATGGTGGCCTATGGCCTCTCAAGCTCAGGACCGTGGGTTCAATCTGGGCTCGCACCTCTGGGTTTTTCGAAATTCATGCCATAAAATTTATTAATAATTTACCACGAGCATTACTTTAGAAGGAAACCTGCACAGACCTGCGAAGCAATTCAATGGTGTGTGTGGAGTTCTTAATCCGCAATAGGCCCGCGTGGGTACTATTGCTCAAGCCCAAGCTCATAGTGCCTGTGCCCAGCAGTGGGACGTATATAGGCTGGGATGATGATGGCAATATTTTGCATTTACCTATTATTATTTGTCAGTGTCTCGACTACTACCACTTTTTTATGTCATTAAATGTTGTGAGTTTGTACTCTGCTGCCAGCTGTGCCGAATTTTGGTAAAAAAAAATCGTTATCTACACTCATATAGTAAATCCTCCATTATGCGTTCAAAAACCATAGATAATGACCAGCATTACGATATTGGATTCTATTACGATACAGAAATCTGGCAGCTCGTGGGGCACCTAGTTCTCGTTAATGCAGGTCATTCTCAATGGTTCTTGTACAGATCGCGTCAGAGAAAAGGAACCCCCCTTTGGTAATGACATCAAAGCGTTCAATATTTTTGTCACAGTACGTAGGAAGCCAGTTGGTCTAGTGGATAGATAGTTGGCATCGACCTGCCTCGTCATACTAAGGTTCTCAGTTCAAGCCCCTGCGGCTTGAGATCTTTTTGTTTTTATTTTTTGTTTTTATTAATCACCTGCCGTTGATTAATATTAGAGATCTTTGTTAAAGTAGGCATGAGGTATAAAAAAAGATAGGCATGTTGCAAACGCAATATTTGTTTATTTATCCATAGATTTCGGGGTCAGTAGGTATAGGTATACAGTTTTCAATCTGTGTTAAAATAATATATATATGATTATTTACTTAGGTTTTGAATTCAACTAAATTTACTAATAGAACACTTGCTTTCGCATACATCATATTAATTTATAAAAACAACACTTATTTTAGACTGTTAACATTAATTGTCGCTGTGATTACTGAGAAAGAACCAACATGCTTAACTATTATAGTATTATAGCAATTTACATCTTTCTCTTTTATCACAGTTTCTGATAACCTTTTTTGACATAACACATTAAAAACAATACCTATGTGAGGTCAGATGGTGCATCATTAACAAATGACTCGTCAACAAGGGTAATTTGACTGATCATAATAAAGGTCTGTTTATTATTGATCAACTACGAAATAACAATAATAGGAATTAAAACACTTAATAGGAATTTTAACACTTGCTCTTTCGTTCTAATGCTGTTTTATTGGTTAGTAATTAATGTTCCTTTTAGTAACGGAGAGGATAGCTCTCACTGTCTTTTACTTCTTGAAGCCGTGTTTGCATGCTCGAAACCACTTTGAAACATGTATCACTATTACACAACAGTTCCCATGTTTTATTTACCTCATTATCCAAATTCTTATTAGATCTTATCTCACTGGAGTCCCAATTCAATACCATCTGACCCCACAAGTTTTCTATTGGATTTAGGTCCGGACTTTTAGTCAGCCATTCAAACACCGTTATGTTTTTTTGGTAATTTAGCCAGTCTCTGACGATTTTGGACTTATGCACTGAAGAATTATCGTGAACCAGGTAAATTTGTCCTTCAGGATAAGCCACACGCACTGACGGCAGCACTACGTCCTTTAACACTTCAAGATATCGCTCACTGTTCATGCGGCCGCCTATTTCCACTAGCTCGCCTGGTCCCATTGAAGACATCCATCCCCAGTAGGTAACCTATAACATTCAACCTATTAAAATATGTTGCAACATGGTGATCTAAGAAAACTTCAAAATAATATTAAATACACGCCTTGAACGTATCCCTACTTAATATTATAAATGCGAAAGTAACTCTGTCTGTCTGTATGTCGGTCTGTCTGTCTGTCTGTCTGTCTGTTACGCTTTCACGTTAAAACCGCTGAACCAATTTTGATGAAAATTGGATAGAGATAGCTTAAGCCCCAAGGATCAACATAGGATACTTTTTGTTCCAGTAGAGGGCGCCACCGCGCAATAACCTAGGTCCGCGCAGGCGAAGTCGCGGGCATATGCTAGTAATATTATAAATGCGAAAATAACTCTGTCGGTCGGTCTGTCTGCCTGTCTGTTATATACGCTTTCACGTCGAAACCGCTGAACTGAATTTGATGAAATTTGGTATAGAGATAGTTTAAGCCCTAAGGATCAACATAGAATACTTTTCATTCAGGTAGAGGACGCCACCACGCAATAACCTAGGTCCACGCAGACGACGTCGCGGGCATAAGCTAGTTTTAAATAAATGTGTTAATTACACAAACATTGTAAAAAGATTTTATTATTATTTACCTAGTGTTAATCGCCTGCTTGTTCTGAGATCTAACACGTTGTTGGAGGTATACCTCTCCCCGCTCCCGACTTCATCTCCACAAAATTTTTCGGCCATCCATGTCTGACTTAAAGCACTTTTCGTCCGTAAATATAACTGTTTCGTTTTCCCAGTCGAAATTTAAGTAACGAGTGGCAAAGTTTACTCTGTTGGTGCGGTGATCGTCAGTAAGCTTAATTTTTCTGGCCGGATTATAATTATGGATATTCGCCGCGTGTAAATATCGTCGAACTGTTCTGAGAGACACCCAAAAGTTTCAGATCACATTTCACATAACCCGTCGCTTGATACCTTTGCTTTGTATCGATCTGTTTTTCTCTGTATAAAAGAAAACAATAATATTAGAAATACATACAAGAAAAGTGTAATTGGTCAGAAATATTTCAACAATAAATATTATTATTTCAAACTTACCGTTACGTTCATATCCCGTGCTATTTTCTTTATAAAATATGTAATTTTTGTTCCCAGAGAACAACAATTATAGCCTTCAAAAAAGTTGTTAATCGAAATAATAAAAGCTTTTCGTGAACTTAATAAATCGGACAATATTACAACGTGGAGATATTCACACAAGGATATCGACACGAAACGTAACGATTTGTAAATTTCGTTAAAAATATACCCTCAGGTTAGTAAATGGGACTCATAAAGTGTATTATCCTACATTCAACCTTAAGTAGCAGTTTAATACAGCAGTCTTCGATAATTCTCTGAAGTTACAATAAGGTAGTGCAACAATCGGCCATAAACGTAATCTATCTGTTCATATCTATACGCATTAGCTAGAACAGGATGCAAAGATTAAGTAAATATCTGCCACCCTCAAATTTTCAATACGAAAAACAAAGTTAGAACTCAGTATATCTACAGTCGCTGCTTCTTTGAAAGTCGCTATTTACTGTGCGATAAGGTTGTTTTTGCCGCTTGGTGCATATCTACTGAATACTAATGACAATGGCACGCAACTACCAACTATTAATTTTGCAAACATCGTCAGGTATTGAAATGGCCTAGCGGCAAATCGAAGTGTTCGGCCTGTGCGCTGCTCGCAGTGAACCGAGTTCGATTCCGAGGATTTCGATGGGGGAAATTTGTTACATTTAAAAGAGATATTTTTGGTAGTTGTCATTCACCGCTTGGTGAAAATGGACTGTGAATGTGAATGTAACTTGCAATGCGAGTATTGAATGTTATAAGAATTATGAGTTGATGTCCGCTCGTGGAATAACAATAAAAGAATTGTTACCTACACAATTCGGATCGTATTCGAATATTATTACTAAGGTTCTCTTGTCTCACTCACACCACCGAAGATCGTATCAATTCAAATGTGGTTAAAAATATAAATGATCAATATCTTTTTTTTTCAACTTATTTAAATGATCAGAAAAATACTAAAAAATAAATAAACCAAAAACATAAATAAAACAAAAAGTGGATTTGAACCCGAGCCCTCCCTTTGATGCACTTGTCTCAGAGCTCGCGATAGTTAACCGCAGGGCCAGACTGATCTGTCACGTGTCACACAGAGGGGTTCCTTTTCTCTGACGCGATCTGTACACATAATAGAGGATTTAATATATGGACGTAGATAAAATATTGTATGCAACTATACGTAATTAGGCTTTAAAACACTCATGTGACCCTATTATGAAACTCGGCTACGCCTCGCTTCATAAAACCATACTCGTATTTTAAGGACCCCTATTACGATACAGTTGCATAAATAATACCTTATTTTCTTTCTTACTGGCAGCCCTGCGGGCGCGCTGCGTCAATATTGACCGGCGCAGTAAGCCGCGACGTCACGGCAAACGCTGCACGGACAATATTTGACTGTTTGCGTGCGCCTGCGCTTATCTGCTCTAATGCGGGGAATGGTATCGATGCTGTGGGTTTTGTAAGAATTGGAAATTAAAAAATATCCGACTTAATATTATAAATGCGAAAGTTTGAGTGTGTAACGCCTGATTCAATAAATTGTGTGTTTGTTACTCCTTCACGCTAAAACGGATGGATGGATTTTGATAAAATTTGGTATGTAGATAGCTGGCCATCTGGAATAACATATAGGCTCCTTTTTATCCCGGAATGCACAGTTCCCGAGGGAACAGCACGCGATAAGCGAATACCACGCGGGCGGAGCCGCGGGCAAAAGCTAGTGTATAAATAAATGTTTCTCTCTCTTCTCTCTCTCTTATTTGAACAATAATATCAGCGGCTTTTCAAAAATCAACATCCACCCGCAATGCATAATCGTGTAGAGGCGTGACTCCACTCGGTCGTACCGGGAATTTCATTGGGAAGCAGCACACGGCGTTATTTATGTGAGATGCTCGTACGCAACCCATTCACATCGAGCAAGGCCAGCATAAGTGACCGCGTGCTTTGTCGATCCGTGCGTTTTCCGGATGATCCAGTAGCTGATCATCGGATCCATCCTAACCCAAAATATCGATCCTACACACAGAATTCCACCAATGCACCTTGTTACTGCTGTCTTCAACGTCCAATGAGGCATTTGACGAGGCTCTCGTGGGATATATTTGGAAAAATATACAAAATTAACGGTTGAACTCATGACTATAACGACGGAACACACTTACTTTTGAAAAAGATATTCTAAAACTATCGAAACTCAGTTGGGACATAAAAATACATTAGATGGAAAGAATAAAAATAACATCGAATTGTATAAAGATGAGTGAGCAAGATGGATGCTGACCTTTTAAAGCTGCAGGTTCTGGGATATGTAGGCCGCTTCCAACCGAAAAAACTGGGGGTGATGGAAGGCCTATGCGTTGGACGTCCTACGGCTGATATGATACTGATGAAATAAGTAAGCAAAACCTAACAAAAAAAGCCTAAAATCTGACATCTGGTAGCATGGTGTACGGTTGTGTTGCTCTGAAGTTGTGCTCTGGTTGAGTTCTAAACGCGATAGTGTAGTGTGGTGGTGGTGATAGATGGGTGGAGGAATGCTGTTGACACGCAGATCTTGCATTAACTTGGCTATCATAAGGTCGCAGGTGAGCAAAGAAATTCTTTTAGTTCATTAAGCAGAGCCTCTCAAGCAGAGGTTCACGGGCTTAAACCCGGGTTAGCACCTTGAGTTTTTCGAAATTCATGTGCGAAATTACCTTACACCACGAGCTTTACGGTGATGGAAAAAATCCTAAAGAAATATTGCATAAATCTGCAAAACAGTTCACAATTGAACTGTTTTGCAGGTGTGAAGTTTCCAATCCGCACTGGGACCGTGTGGGAATTACGGCCCGAGCTCTCTCATTCTGGCACGAAGCCTATGCCCAGACGTGGGACGTATGTAGACTGGGATAAACAAAACTAGAAACGTATCTGTACCAACCGGAGTAAGGACTAAAGTAGACTGAGACTAATTAACTAAGGCACGTTGGAAGGATCTTTAAAGTTCATCTGTTCCCGGTACAATATTCGATTGCTCAATACCGCGTACGTTTATACCAATAATAAACGCATATACAATAAATACGCGTGTCTCGGTCTGTCCTACGGCGGGTGATAAAGTCACTGCGTGAGCTCCGGCCATACTCTTTTCATTTAGGGATGGGCTATTTTTACAATATCGATATCGATTATTAGTAACACCGGGTTACTTTAGCCCAGCAGAAACTCGAAGTTCGTGTCGTGTGGTCCCTCTTGCTCTCGTATTAAATAATATAAGTGTCAGAGAGACAGCACGACACGAACTTCGAATTTCGAGTTTCGGAGTAGCCCTGCTGAAGGGTAACTTTAAACATTTAAGTCGTTCCAAGTTTTGTAATTGAATTGAAATTATAAAGAAAGAAAGAAATATATTTATTCTCAACACTAGGGTTAGAGCCATCTATCTGTATATAGTTTTCATATGGGCCAAAGTTACCTTTCACTGTGTCAAAGTATTCTGACTTTACGGTATATAAAAAGGTAACTTCGTAAGCAAATATTTTAAGTTAATAGAACACCCCGATATATAGATGTGTTTAGGTTTTTTTTCTTAAGTAGATATGTACATACTAAAATGTCTTTAATATGTAGTGTAAAATTAACCCTTTGATATCCCTGTATCGTTAGAGTGCCATGTACATACCCACCTACATATCTATATTTTTATTATATACGCAATAAATAATTATATTCTGTTCTGAGCGCAGTGTAACTGTTAGTTAACGTTTAATGGGTTATCAATTTCTCATGAATTCAAGCTCAGATATATCTTGCGTATACTTTCTCGCTAAACAGACCGGACAGATACTGGTATAGAAACATAAATATAACTTGTGGTTGGTTTAATATTCTACTGAACTTCGAACGCCTGACATAACAAACAACCTGTAAAAATCTTGCTTTCAAATTCAAACACAGTTTTTATTACATTTCACGTTGTACATGAGTTCTAAAAATATTTTTTCATAGCCAAACAATTCCACGATAAAAACCTCGTTGGCATGGCAGGCGCATCCCTACGCTTTCTTCTCTCACAATAATGGTCTGGGCGGGGAGCGGGCACTAAAAAACGAAGTCCACGGAACAGGTATATTGTTATTACCACGTGACGAATATGTGGAATAAACATGCGCGCTGTTTATGAGCGCGAATCAAGAATAGTATATTGTTCAACAAGGGACTAAAAGAAGCCATAACGACACGAGAAGTTTAGCCACCCGAGCATAGCGAGGGTGGCTATAGTTCGAGTATTATTAAGGTTGTTTAGTCTCGCGTTAAATACTCTACTTTTTACTTTGAACGCGAGAAAAAAAAAACGAAATACTTACTGAAAAAAATTACAATATTAATGTTTAAAAACGTATACCCAACTAATGGGTATCTGTTTAACATTCAAATAGCAAAAAGTTTGCTACGCGATGTTTTCTTTTCTTTTATTGTTTTTGAAGTGACGCTTTAAATAAATGCTTGCATTTTTGGCCACAACTTTCAAAATTACAATTATTATGAAACTGATTGGATTATGCATAATAAAATGAATTAATCCTTATTATTAATGTGTTTCACAAAATTAATCGTATTTTTAAAAATATTTTTGAACAGTTATCATTTTGAGATTGTTTCCACGCCTTAAAAATCCTCCATTGACAAACACCGTGATTGGCTGTTTAGGAGATTTATGACGACGTACTTTAATCCCAATATGCAGGATTAAAGTACCATTTTAAGAGCATGAGAAGTGAAAAGATTTTTACAGTCTAGCCATAGTATAGCCCATTTTTAGGTGGTCAGTGGGAAACTTTCGTCAAAACGGTAAAAGTATTTCGATTTCTCTGCATATTTTCTGCGAAATTTATATGAAACTTGGTTACGCTTAGATTATTAGATTCACGTCGTAAATAAGCGCAAATTTGTGTTTAAACACTCGCATTTAGCTACCTGAATTGATTAACTCGAGTTATTCATTAAGATGTTATCTATGAATATATTCCGAGATGAGGCTTCACATAATTCAAAATCAAGTTTCACCAACATAGTTTTTTAATTATGTTATCTTGTTGAACGAGTAGTTTATGATTTACTTGCGAGCTTTAAAGTGCCTTGATTGCTGTTATTTTTTATATTGATTGATTGGTTCCTACATAAACTTAATGACTAAGATGTTACCTTTTTGCGTGTACCAAGAAGAAGTGAGAAAAAAACGTGTCAAAAAAGTTCGTTTTTTAATCAAGGAAAATAGTACGTGAAACAAATCTAAGCTACACTGTAACATTTCTTAGAACATACTCCAAGAAAGTACAGTTGAGAAAACTGAATCACAGCTTTTCATAATCATTTTTGCTATGATTTCTTTGGCAGTGACCATTAAATTAGTAGCGCAAAGGTACATGAACAGTATATGATTCAGTTTCCGCGACTGTACCTACTTTGTCGACACAATTTAAAAAGGTCGTGTCTAACTAACGCACCTTCTTCGGTCGTACAGCCTTTAATGATAGTGATGTGCCGGCTCTATATAATTTAGTACGGAATAAAGATTGAGTTATTAGTACCCCGGTATAAACGAGTAGAGCCTTAATGCGGTCGGTTTGGACGGCTTAATGTGATTTTGATATGGAGTGTTGAGTTTGAGAACTTATTTGGGTAACGCATTACATGTTTGGTTAAATTAGATTCTTGTGGTCTAATATGGGAAAGGAAGGAACCGGTAAAGATTTCTTTATCGATATTCTGAGGACCAAGGTCAATGACATCGGATATATTATGATTATGACATAATTGTGCTTCGGCAAAATTTACACATAATCATTACAGCAACAACGACGGCGGTGCCACGCCCATGGAATAATTTTTCGATAGCATATGCATATATTAAGTGTCATTATTTTAAAAGTTAACTTCTTTAAGTCTTACAGAGGCACCTTTTGTCATTAACTTATCATTTTGTTGCTTCTTCGGTCGGTTTTAATAAAATCCTATCCACCTGTTCTCCCATTTCCATTTCATTATCCACAAGAATCTCACTATTATTTTTATTAAAATCAGTGAAACCGTCACTCTTTTTTTCTTTTACAAATTGTCCTTCGAGCCGGATAGTGGGCGTTTGTCGCTTTCTTGTGCCCTCTTGAATTGATTAAGGCGTTTTTGTCTCGCATTGTAGGGTAATTACCGCATGTCTTTATCTCTTTCCAGCGTGACCGAAAAAGCTTTAGTTGAAGACATTCCCCATGCGCGTACGACCTTTTTCAACTGTCCATCTTTATCGTAGTAATGATCTCGGATTAACATGTTCTGATGACTAGTGTGATGGCGCTGTGATGACGAGGCCGAATCTCGATTGTGTTTTTGTAACACAAAGCTTTGTAGGGCTTCGTGTAATAAAAAAAGTTATTAAGCAACACGCATACGAGGAACCTTAAACCCTTGAGGAGCTTTTCAGATTAAGAAGACATACTTATACAAAAACAAGCAATCATCTTAGAAATTTCAAATTCTGAAATATAATAGTGATAGTTGTAACAGTAGTAGCAATAGTAGCAGTAGTAGTAATGTTACCACCTACCTTATGTTTAAAATGTCATCTGGAAAATTCAGCAAATATTTCGATCTAGAAGTCGCTGCATCTCAAATCAACTACAAGCCTTTATCTCCCGTTTATCGCAGAATTAATAAATGACGTGTCCCATAAGGTATTTATTCACAATCATTCAAGTCAATACTAAAATATCGCGTACATTAGTATAGTAATTTATATCAAGACATCAACCGAGGGTTCAACGACACTGGTCCTTAGCGGATGTTGGTTCGTTATTAAGAAATAGTTTATGTTCAGATATGCCGTGTCATCTCGTATTTGTTAACAAACTGAAGGGTTTCTCTAATGATGCCGTGAGTTTCAATTTCTTTATTGAATAGTAATTAATTGATGTTTTAGATGCTCCCATATTAACCTGTACTGAAGCAGGTTCAAGGGCGATGCTTAGATCACTCGGGAAGTTTTAACGAGCATCGGTCTCGGATGATTTTGTTTTAATTTGAGAAACAAAAGGCGGCCGTTCGGATTGGAAAGGCTTGCGAAACGAGTCCTAACGAACTTGGCCGTTTTTCTTTTTGTTTCTTTTTCTGCGCTTGCAAGACAGCATGTCGACGCTCAAGAGTTCCTCGGGGCGATTTGGGCATTTTTTCTCCTCGCCGCGACTGGCCTCGCCCAGCCTGTTCTTGCCCGTAATGGCTTCATTATACCGCTCAGAATCTCGGAAAGAAGCTCGCAAAAACGGCCCACACTTACACGCCGACGCGCGCACAGACATTTACGTGTTTTAGCTCCAGAATAATAATCCTCAATCGAAATTGTTACAGTAATCGTTCCTGAGTTATTACGCAATTATGTGCTCAGTTTGAAAATTTTTGGCCGGCGTTTCCTTGCAATTTTGCGGTTTAAGATGATTCCGTGGTCGTAATTTGACTTGCTACAAATTCCGGTGGCTTTTCGGTTGCGAGTTGATTGGGAAGTTGACGTGTCCGCCTGGCGTCGAGGTGGGAGATATTGCAAAAAAAAAATTAATCATCATTTGTATCGATATTTTTCTCATCACTAGTTACCCGATTAATCTTTCTGGAGGTCTTCAATCAAGCCTTATATAATGACAGCGCTGTCTCATAAATTTGTTGAACAATTTTCTCGGTACGTCTCATTTCGGTGTCTGGGTCGCGACGGTTCCTTTTATTTTGCACCTTATAATTAAGTGCAGGCGGAGAATCAGTATCTTATGAAGCGTATAATTTATTTGTTAACGTGTGCACATTTAACAAATACTTTATTTAATATGTTTAAGTGAAAATAATCAATTATTTTTTGCATTCACTATTTCTCCATCCTTAGTTTAACCACAATGTTCTCTAAATAACAAAAATAAATGTAACGTATGCGGGTAAGTGTCCACTGTCGTAAACTGAATACTCATAAAAAGAAAACAACACTATCATTCGAAAAACATCAAAAACTAGAATTGCATTCGCAACAATGTACTAGCAAGTTTAACTTGTGTTTCTATTCATGCATTGAAAAGGTGCAATAAATATAGTGCGCACACGTCGACCAATTGAATGGTACACTACTTAATAAACGCCGTTCGCACACGATTGCTACGTGTGGTCACAAGGAAAACAGCACTTGGAACGAGCAATATCCAACTCTACAACAACTTCACACGGTCGTGTCTTTAATGCGTAAAACTATGTTGCACTCAAGCAGCCAAGAAAGGAAAAAGATACGAAGGCATAGAGCTGAGAGTCTAGATTTGAATTGAGAGATGCTAATTATAGTGCTAAGGCATGTGGAAAAGCAAAAGCGCCGATTTATCGATAACGCGTGAGTTGCACGTCACTATTTGATCGTGCGTTGTCGATACTCGTCAAGTGATCAATGTTTTCTCTCTTTTTCAAAAGAAACAATCAAACGAGTCAATGGAATCGATATAATTTAGCATGTTATATTACATATTAACAGTATTTTAATTCACTTAAGTATAAACTGTGGGGGTGACACTCTTTCCCGGCCCGGATAATACCTACATGGAAAAACCGACTCTGTTTTTAGTGTACACGCCTATAGAAACTGACATGAGCTTCCATGGGTATTACACGAAAAACAGGGTCGGTATTTTCCGGGCCGGGAAAGAGTGTCACCCAACTGTGCCATATTGACGCCGTGCAAATATTTTTTTCCGCAAAATTATTAAAATCACACTATTAAGGGGCTGTTTCACCATCCATTGATTAGTGTTAACTGACGGTTAAATGTGATGGCGTCTCCGTCTGTCTATTCGAACAAAACAAATAGAGACGGCATCTCATTTAACCGTCAGTTAACACTAATCAATGAATGGTGAAACAGCCCCTAAATGTATTAATAATAATAATAAATAAATATCATGGGACACCTCACACCAATTGTCCTAGTCCTAAACTAAGCAAAGCATGTAATACTATGGTTACTAGACAACGACCAAACATACTTATATAGATAAATACATACTTAAATACATTGTATTATTCATACAAATATCTGCCCCGGCCGGGAATCGAACCCGGGACCTCGAGCTTCGTAATAACGATTTCTAACCACTTGACCATCCGGTCGTCTAAATAAAAAAATAAGTACATACTTTAAAAGAATCTGCTTATGAGCAAAATACAGTAAAGAATTTAAAATTAAAGGTTATTCACATTTTATATTACTTACTAAGGATGTACCTTAATTGAACATAATCAGAAAATATTCTTAATCGTTTATTAATCTCACTGGGGAGAGCTGAGTTACTTAAAAGCAATTTACACTTGTAATCAAGCTTTTTGGGTACTTAGTTTAGCATCAGTATTAAACCTTAAACTTGTCGATTAAAAACTGGTTAACCTTTTCATCTTGAAGCTTTTTTATAATAAATATTTATTCCGTTAATATCAGTAGAATCGCTTAAAAAAACGTATATATGTAATATAAGGTGACTTTAGCCTCTGGACAAATAATGAAACCATGGATATAAGACTGATACTTAGCAATATAATATAATCTTCTCAATAAAATAAGGAAATGTTTGTGTGTCTGTTTAATGTAGTTATTTATTATGTACCTATAAATTACGTAAGTGTTTTGTTAGTCTAGCTAGTAATAGAGACGCTTTGGTGTATACTGTAAGTCTTTATTATGAATAAATAAATAAATATCTTAAAATAGTAGTTTTCTTATTTAGACAAGAAAAAAGCCGCCCGTTTAAGAGCTACGGTGCCACAGACAGACACAGATACACAGACATACATAGCGGTCAAACTTATAACACCCCTCTTGCGTCGGGGGTTAAGTAAAAAGTAATTTTTCAAAAAATAGTGGGAACCATTTTCCGCTTCGATTTATAATTCGATCGATACTCGGATCGTCACGTGTGGTCGCCAGCGATCGATGCTTCGATATCGCGAATAAGCGATTATATAAGATACCGGTACGTAACTTATAAGTAAATTTTTCTTATTTTCAACCTCAACCTCTGCAGGTGGTAGGACCTCGTGCAAGGTCCGCCCGGATTGCTACCACCATCTTGCTCGCTAATCCTGCCGTGAAGCAGCTGTGCTTGCACTGTTGGGTTTCGGCGTGGATAGACAGCCGGTGAAATTACTGGCACTTGAGGTATCCCATCTTAGGCCACTAGGTTGGCAACGCATCAGCAAAACACCTGGTGTTGCAGATGTTTAGGAGCGATGGTGATCTCTTACCATCAGGAGACCCACTTACTCGATTGCCATCACATTAGATATTTCACAATAGGTATATGAAGTGAAGTATCATAACTATCATTATCGCTGCATTGTTATAACTGACGGCAATTAAGTTCCAAAGGCTCTATTTTTATTATATCTGTATAAATAAAAATGAATCGTCAAATGTGTACTCTGGAACGGCTGGACCGATTTCGCTAATTATTTTTTTAGATGTGTTCGTTACTGTCAGGAGAAGGTTTTTATGGAAGAAAATTTGAAAACTTACAACGGGGCTAAGCCGTGGAAATCTGACCGTGATTGACCTCTATCTCACCTGGTGTAAAGTCCAGATGAGGCTAAAGGTGTATCTCACTGGTTCAGTAACAACCTGTTCTTTGCCCCTAGTACAGGGATTTTTTTCTAAAGAAATTTTTAATGAGGTCAAGAGACGTACCAACAAATAATTTCTAATTTAGGAAAATAATGATAGTTAAAATAGCATGATCCAGTTTTCTCAAACAATTAAATGTGTCTGGTGCAAATCAATTTTGTGATCAGTGACGTGCCCAAAATATTAAATGCTATTAACGGCACGCGTGCCATTGGTTCATCCCTGCCCTAGTGTAAGTTTTCGGTTACAAAATATGTCTCGATCGCGTTCACGTTAAAATCACCATTTATAAGTAAACACAGCGCCTCTAGCGGAACGTTTGCGATGTTCGTGTTTCCATACAAATTGAGATTTTAACGCGAACGCGATTGAGACGTATTTTGTAACCGAAAACTTACTTTAAGCAGTGGCCTTAAGGTAATTTTTCGGTTACAAAATACGTCTCGATCGCGTTCACGTTAAAATCACCATTTATAAGTAAACACAGCGCCTCTAGCGGAACGTTTGCGATGTTCGTGTTTCCATACAAATTGAGATTTTAACGCGAACGCGATTGAGACGTATTTTGTAACCGAAAACTTACACTAAGGGTACAGAGCGCCTCTAGCGGAACGTTTGCGATGTTCGTGTTACCATACAAAATGACATTTTAACGCGAACGCGATCGAGACGTATTTTGTAACCGAAAAATTACTTTAAGGCCACTGGTAACAGTCTATTTTCTAGAACGTTTTATGTAGTGTTATTTACCTCATTAGGTATAAGATCCGTTCGTTATCACCCCTGCACCAGCATTCATGGCATATTTGCCACGAGACGCGACGCTATTACAAGATACTAGATAACCCGTATCAAGTTTCTGTTCAGATCTTAATCTGAATATGTTAGTGTGGTCGAAGTTACAGAAGATTATGTGGATCAAATCATTGAGATTAATGTTGTTTTTTAGTGAAATCGGAGTGTTTTTGTTCGATCAATCTAAACCCACTGTACACCCACGTTCTGTAGTCTCTTACTTTCACGCTAATTTCTAAGCAATTGTCAAAATTGACGGGTGACGATGATAGTCCGTTTAAAGTTCATCATCATCATTATCATTTCAGCCGTAGGACGTCCACTGTTGTACAAAGGCCTCCCCCATAGACCTCCAGTTGCTTCAGTTGGGTATACTCTTATAATTTAATTAGTCTCCATCTTGTATCTATCTTTTATAAACAGAGAAAAGTATTTCTTTTTGTGAGTGTACATTAAAAATCTATACTAATATTATAAATGCGAAAGTGTGTGTGTGTTTGTCTGTATGTTTGTCCGTCTTTCACATCGAAACGGAGCGACGGATCGACGTGATTTTTGGAATAGAGATAGTTTATGGGCTAGGGAGTGACATAGGCTACTTTTTGTCCCGGAAAAATGCAGTTCCCGAAGGAACTCCATAAAGTCCATGCGGGAGAAGCCGCGCGCAAAAGCAAGCTAGTATTTTACTAAAAATCCTTAAATTTTCTGAGATTTACAAAATCTGGCCGTAATTTCGAAGACATGGTGAAAAAATCCTGAGAATATGGTAACCCTATGTTTGCTTGGTCTTGAACAGTTAAAACGATCAAGCAATTTTCTAAAGGATGTGCCAAAAATCACGTATATAAATCATTATGTCGCTCTATCTAGCACAAGATTCTATCAATTACAAACTTATCAATTCAATCAACCGTGGCGCCACTAACGCAAATTACTATACAACTTACTTAGTTCCATATTTATCCACCAGTCTATACTTTATGGTTGGATTTAATATTCATTGATGCTGTCAAACTGACGTCAAAAACGGCACAGAAAAGTGACAGGTCGGTGAATGGGCTAATCAGTATTTTATTGCGATGATAATGAAATAATCAGTTAGTATTTAGGGTGAATGACTCGTGAAAACATTGTAACAAGTAATTTGAGTACATTTGAAGCGGAAGTAATTGAAGAAAAGTTTTTATTAGTTGCTATTAATGTTATAGTCATCTTGAATTTTTGTGTGGGTAAAATATAAATCTATCAAACACGTTAGGTTGGGTCCACGTTTGTATCATTTTAACAATGTATCATAATATAGCGTACCTACAAGTGACTCTACCCAACTTTGCTCGGGTACAATGTCAAAAAAGGTCTTCAATCATTTTAAAAATTGAAAGTGGTATTTGGTATGGAGATATTTAGAGCCCTGAGCAAAGTGCTTATTCCAGAAAATTGCATAATTCACGAATAAACGAATTCTTCGCAGACGGAATAGATGACAACCCTTATTAAAATAATTTTAAGTGTTTTTTGAATTATTTATTCGTTTTTTTTTTTTCTAATAAATGTTAGCTTTATACCGCTTCTCACTTGGCACCCGGAGCGTCAATATATAGTGTAGCAGTCAATTAGCCGGGCTAGATATAATGTATAGCCTTCACCGCGTCATACAATATATGTCCCGGAACGGAATGGATTAACAGGATTGCTGTTACCTGATTGAATTCTTACTCGTTATTTTCTGTGTTTTTGTTATTTTTAGATATTATATATTCAAACTAGCTTTTGCCCGCGGCTTCTGCTGCGTGGAATTCGGATATAGCGCGCTGTTCCCTCGGGAACTGTCCCTTTTTCTGGGATAAAAAGTAGCCTATGTCACTCTCTGGCCCATAAACTACCTCTATACCAAAAATATTGTCAATCTTTCGCTCCTTTTTGATGTGAAAGACGGACAAATATTCAACCAAACACACACACTTTCGCTTTTATAATATTGGATGGATGAAAAGAGGATTCTCAATTCCACCTAGTACAGACACTGCGGTACGTTAGTAACAAAATGTGCAGAGATCGAATTATATTTTTTTTTGTATTAGTAATTTTTATCGTAGGTACCTTCATTAAAATATAGTGTTAACGTTGCATAAAAATCCAGACAAATAAGATATATACGAATAAACGCTTTAAAAATACTCAAGCTTATATTACTTGTATTAATACTTAAATTTAATAATATTTTTGCCATCTATGTTAATTTTATTATTGCATATCACGTTGTAATAAGTGCTTAAAATAGGTAAGTAGAGTCAAGCGTGAACCCTGTAAGGGCATCGCCGTATGTAAAGTGCAATAACCTGTATGCAAAAAATCTGAAATAAAAGAAATCATACCTTATCAAGTTATCATTCAACAAAATCCAAGTTCATTATTAATAAGACTGAAAAAAACACAAACCTCAAAAATCCTCAACCATTTCAGTGTCACTTCACGAGAAATCTCGTAAGGTGAAACGGCTTTATAAAGGCGAGGGCACACCGGGTTTAAGGCGGGGCGCACACCGGCCCGGTAATTAAGCCCCGATGATAAATAACGAACTGTCCGCGTTTTTACCGCAGATGTCATTATCTCGGCCGACTCTATCAGCCGTCACTCGATTACCGCGGGTATAATGTGGAGCGGATAAAACCGCTTGAGTTTTGTAGTGTTTCAAGTTTCGTGTTTTTTACTAATAAATGTAACTACATACATATTTCTTAAATTAATTTATGAAATAGAAATAGAAATATATTTTATTTGAATTAAATGTTGTGGGTACAATTATGATGTTAAACTTATTCTAGTTTCAAACATTTAAACTTATAAAAGTCATACAAATATTTTTTGTGGCATGCAATCTTTACAATAAACATGCCTTAAATATAAACATCTACATTTTGTTTAAATGCTATAAATATAACGGCGAGGGAAGGGTAGGAAGGCTCCCAGGGTTCGCATCGCCGCCCAGGTTGACGCCGCTACCTCCACCGCCACCTGCGTCATCCATACCTAGGCCTTGATCCGCTTAGTATGGACTTAGCAGAGCAGTGAAGTTTATCAATGATGAACTAGACCAACTAAATAAATAAAAACCGATGGCAATACTTAGCTTTTGTATTTTCTCCAATACACAACCGTCCAGGTCGGGTGCTCAGCAAAAAGTGCCCTACCCGGCATACGTTTCAATAAGACGAAACCTTAAAGCAGTAGCTAACTGACACTTGGTTTGTAGCGCTCTTATTGGTTGCAACAAACCAAGCATTATGATTGGTCGTCTTGTTCAAACGTCACAAAATAACAATTCAACAGGCAATCTTTATTTATTTAACTATCACCTTGTTTTTGTAATTTGACATTGAATTTCGCGTTAATGACGAACAATAAAACATTAATTATTTGTGTAACAATAAAATATTAAACTTGGCCTTGAATAAATCAATTCAGATTCTTAATGAAAGTAATAATCAAATGGCGCCACTGAGCCAGCGCATCAAAAGGGAACTAAAAGTTAATTGTTGACAGATTCTATATTGATAACGTTCAAATTATCTTATTAACATTAATTGCAAAACAGTAAATACTTAGGATTAAAAAAATCAATTTAATATTCGTGGTCGTTGCGCCGATACGGCCGTTCTGACAGGCGGTGCGCGCTCTGCACTGCACTGGACATTGTCTGTAAAGAGAAAAGTTATCTGAGCTAGGTATCCGTAAGCAGGCACTACCTAGCTGTCTACTTGACTATATAAGCAGCGCAGTGACGTAAAGTAGAGTCACTCAGCTGGAAGCGTAGCTAAATTAAGCGCTACTTAGTAGTAACATCATCATCATCATCATCAACATCATCATCATCTCGGCCTGTAAACGTGCCACAGTAGAGTACAGGCCTCAGAACAGCAGGTAGCAAAAATTGTGTGTATTTTGAATTAGTTGTGGCAAGTATACACACCTGCACACAGTATTCTTAGTAGTGCGTACTACTTTAGCGTTAGTGGTGCTACTTATGATGCGTAGAATAATTCAAATAAATTTTTCTGTCAGTACACCTCCACATGTCCAACATTATTATTATCTTAATCATTGTTTGATACCATTGTTGTGCGTCTCACTACGACAACAATGCTTTATAAGGGAATGATGCTGCGCTCTGAGCTGTCTTTTAAGCCGTGGTACGCAGGGGATAAAGGAAAGTTGTAAAGGTCGATGCTGTGCTCTGGGTTTTTATTAAACCGTGGTACACAGAGGCTCTAGAGTAAAATAATTTATGCAAATACTTTTAAGAATAAGGTTCGGTGCTGTGCTCTGGGCGGTCTCGTACGCCGTGGTACACAGAGGCTCTAAGGAAAAGGTGGGGTCGATGCTGTGCTCTAGGTCACGTGACCGTGGTACACAGAGGCTCTAGAATT
The DNA here is from genome assembly GCA_037349165.1 of Choristoneura rosaceana. Lineage (NCBI taxonomy): Eukaryota > Metazoa > Arthropoda > Insecta > Lepidoptera > Tortricidae > Choristoneura > Choristoneura rosaceana. The sequence goes on from JAZBNJ010000013.1 coordinate 6,727,283, forward strand.
GGGATGTTTAGAAATAATAACATACTCGTACGAACGTACTTTGCATTGTAATGTAACCTTTTGTTTTATGACCTTTTAAATAACTAATGAGCAAACGGTTAATTATTTACTAACTTATGTAGGTACAGGAATCGAACCCATACTAGAAAATAGGTTGAAGCAGATAAATAAATAATTTGGAGACTCACGTGTCTTAAGATTTTTCGGCGTTAGATGAATCCGTCCGAAGGATAAGATCTGCGGAGGGTTGCTGTGGCCCAGGTGGAGTGTGACTGCACCCGGGCTGCGGGGAGCGTGGAGCGTGCGCGGCGGGTTGGAGCTCGGCAGGTGTGAAGTCTTCTTCGTGCGCCGATATGGCCGCCTGCTCGCCCGGCTGCGGGGCGCGGCGCAGCTGGTCGTGTGCCACTTTGCGCGGCCGCCCGCGACCGACCACCTTCTTCACCAAGTAGCGATCGTGCTCCAGGACTCTGACAATTTCATAAGGGTCACTAAATTTGAGATCTAGACAAGTCTGGTTACGGGGATTATTTTTTAACAGTACGTAGTCCCCTCTCTGAAAATGAAAAATTTTCGCCTTTGTCTTGTCAAACCTTGCTTTGTCTTTTTGTGCAGCGGCAGTAATGCGCTGACTGACGGCCTGTTGCAGCCGATCCGCGTCGATTGACTGTTCTTCGATGTTGACCAGGTTTAAGAGTTCTGGGGGCACGCAGTGCTGGCGGCGGGTGAGCAGTGTGAGTGGGGCAACGCCAGTGACCCGGTGCGGTGTACAGTTCATCGCAAGCTGGAGGCTGTCCAGAGCAGTGTGCCAGTGTACGGTTTCGTAATTGTTAATAATTACCAATGCAGTTTTGAGTGTGGCCATTACGCGCTCTACCTGACCATTAGCTCGGCTTACTCCTGGCGATATAGCGTGAATGTTTATACCATACCTGTCACAGTAGGTCTTAAAGTCTCCAAGAAACTCGCGGCCTCCATCTACTATTATTTGTTCAGGGGTCCCGAACAAATGTACTGCTCGCTTCAGTGCTGCCAGTGTGCTAGATGGGTTTTTATTAGTGACGTAATGAAGTAACACATACTTAGAGAAGGAATCTATGGTAACAACCACATATTCGTGCTGTCCGGTAGTGCCCAATTTACCAGTAATATCCATGTGAACGACTTGAAAAGCTGCCGTAGGCTTCTGGATGGGATGGAGCTCAGCTTGTACCGCTCCTGAAGGACCTTTGGAAGTCCTACACACTATGCAATTATCCACGAAGGTACGAATGATTTTGCTCATTTTATCAAACCAATAAGAATCTCTCACCTTTTGCAAAGTCTTTTCCCATCCAGCGTGCTTGAGAGAGTTGTGGTAGCTGTTGATGAGACTCCACTGAAAAGCTTTCGGAACCACTGCAGTGTTGATTTCTCCCAGTAAAGGGACAGACTGCAAGCGTTTCAGAACACCGTCCTCCATATTATAATTGCTTACGCGCTCATTACGCTCCAATGAATCTATTATAGGACGTAGAGCGTCATCTCGGTGCTGCTCTACTTTTAGCCAGTCAAGGTTTCTAGTCATAATATTGACCTCCATCGAACTTGGATTTCGACTAAAAAAATCGGCGTGTTGCAGCCGCTCTCCCTTCCGATACTCTACCTCGAAGTCGTAATTCTGGAGAAACGACCACCAGCGGTACACGCGAGGCAGGAGTTCTTTTTTGTGTTTGGAAGCTTTAAGAGCATTACAATCTGTAATTACCTTAAATTTGCGGCCATACAAGTATTGGCGGAAGTGTTTTATAGCTCGTACCACAGCCAGCGTCTCGAGCTCGTACGAGTGGTACCTGCTCTCGACGTCTGTGGTGCGCAGACTCATGTAGGCGACGGCATGGCGGCGGCCGTCCAGCACCTGCACGAGCACGGCACCGTAGCCCAGACTGCTGGCGTCCGTATACAGCTCAATAGGCGCGTCCTCCTGGAATATGGTTAAAACAGGAGAAGCAGTGAGGTGTTTAATAATAGTGTCACGCGCCTCTTCGTGCCTGTGATTCCATTCCCACTTTGCCCCTTGTTTAGTCAATTCGTATAAAGGAATCATGACCCGAGAGAAATTCGGGATAAATCGTCGAAAATAACCAGCAAGACCGTTTAGCTGTCTTACCTGCTTTACATTGCTCGGGATTGGAGACTTAACGAGAGCCTCGACTTTACGGGGGCTGGGGCGAACTTCACCGTCCGATATAACATTACCCAAGTACTCAATCGATCGTTTGAAAAATGCAGACTTTTCAACGTTGATAGAGAATCCAGCTTCCTGTAGCGCAATTAAGATTCTCTCTATGTTAGAGAGACCTTGTTGGAAGTCCGCAGCCTTGCTTAAAACGTCATCGACATATACCTGAGCGATGCCCGCGCTGCCCAGCAATGGGAAGAGTGCCCGGTTGATGCACCGTTGATACACCGAACACGCGTTGCTGAGTCCAAACGGCATCGTCAGATATTCATACAAACCGTCGGGTGTGACGAATGCAGTCTTCTCTATCGACTCTTCAGCTATGGGGATCTGATGAAATCCTGCTGCCATGTCAAACGTCGTATAGTAGTGTCCGTTTGCAAGTTGATCGATCTGGTCAGATATTAGTGGAAGAGGGTAATGGTCGCGAAGTGTATTCGAATTTAACTCGCGAAAATCCACACATAAACGATCGTCGCCATTCTTTTTCTTCACTAATATAATTGGACTCGAGAATGGAGATTGACTTTCCCGAATAATATTGTGCTCCAGCAATTCCTTAATTATATTACGAACTTTTTCGCGTTCTACAGGGCTTAAACGGTATGGCCGTCGTTCAACGTATTTATCGGGATTTTTCAATCTGATCTCCAGTTGACCAGTCTTAACACGTGTAGTTGGAAATCCTCGAATGAATAGGTGGGAGTACTTATTTAATAGAATTCGCAACAAATCAATTTCGTTACTGTCAGTGAGGTCACAGTCAAATTTGTCGAAAATCTCATTGCGGGATTGGATATGCATTATTGAAGACCCACGGACAAGTTTTGCGCCATGAGCGGTCACTAGGACGTCAAGGTTAGTATTTTTAATCAAATCTATCCCGATTAAAATCTTCGAACCCATGTTATAATCTGGCACAATAAAGAATTGCATCTCGACATGGGTTTCGTCGATCATGCAAACGGTTTTTAATGTCACAGTGGAAATTACAGGAAACTGACCAATACCTTTCAGATAGTTGACAGTGTGCAGTCTCTTTCCTGGAAGTTTCTCAGCTACAGACTCGCACATCACTGAACACTCTGCACCGCTGTCGAAAACAGCGTTGACGGTGAAATTGCCAATACTGACTTTCATCGGTGTCAACTTGTCGCTGCCAACACAATTTACATTTGATACTACCGACTTTTCACGTTTGAAGCAGGTTTCAAATGTATGACCTACCTTCGAGCAAAATGTGCAGGTAGGTTTATTTTGTGTTACCTCAGTTTTGCTAGTTGGTAGTGCCGGTAGCGGTGGTCGTAAACTGTCACTTTGTTTAAAACGACAATCGCGTGAGATATGCCCGTTTTTCTTACAGATTTGACAAAATGGTAGGATTTGAGAATCTGATAAACGGGGTTTCTTATTGGTTAACGCGGTGTTCGAATAAGGATTTGAGCGCTTAACGCGTATGGCCGATGCCACTGAAATTAATTCGGGTACGGACGACGCCTTGGCACTAAGTAATTTAATTCGAAGGTTTTCATCGTTAATGCAACCTATAACAGCTTCGACAGCGTCGTCGTTGTTTAATCTGTCTTTCGTTACGCGTTTCCACAGAACCCACGAGCGTGTCAAGAACTCTGATATATCTTTTGAAGAGTCATAGGTATGCTCACGAAACTTTACAATATCACGCGAGTACCTATTTTCTGGCTCGAACGTAGTTATTAAATTATCGCGCAGCTCATCCCAAGACGATGTGGTTACCAGCCAGTTATCTACCCACAGCTTAGCACGACCTTTAAGCAAGCTACCAACCTTCATTCTGACGTCATAATCATTGAGTTTATAGGTTTCAACCGCTTTGGATACGTGTTGACACCATTCTCGTATGCCCACATTGGCATCCGGGTCGAAGGAGGGTAGAAAAATATCGTTTATTTTTACCTTCTCATCGCGATGAGTGGCGATCTGGTCAGTCATTTGCTTCATCATCTGCATCATGTTTGAGAAAAACTCGGTTGGTACACTTTGCAGTAAATGATTACCCGCAGTGTTGCCAGCATTAGATGGTCCAGAACTTACATGGTTTTCAGGATGCTCGGCAGAAGCCGGAAGCGATCCCACTTCTGATAACGGCGAGGGAAGGGTAGGAAGGCTCCCAGGGTTCGCATCGCCGCCCAGGTTGACGCCGCTACCTCCACCGCCACCTGCGTCATCCATACCTAGGCCTTGATCCGCTTAGTATGGACTTAGCAGAGCAGTGAAGTTTATCAATGATGAACTAGACCAACTAAATAAATAAAAACCGATGGCAATACTTAGCTTTTGTATTTTCTCCAATACACAACCGTCCAGGTCGGGTGCTCAGCAAAAAGTGCCCTACCCGGCATACGTTTCAATAAGACGAAACCTTAAAGCAGTAGCTAACTGACACTTGGTTTGTAGCGCTCTTATTGGTTGCAACAAACCAAGCATTATGATTGGTCGTCTTGTTCAAACGTCACAAAATAACAATTCAACAGGCAATCTTTATTTATTTAACTATCACCTTGTTTTTGTAATTTGACATTGAATTTCGCGTTAATGACGAACAATAAAACATTAATTATTTGTGTAACAATAAAATATTAAACTTGGCCTTGAATAAATCAATTCAGATTCTTAATGAAAGTAATAATCAAATGGCGCCACTGAGCCAGCGCATCAAAAGGGAACTAAAAGTTAATTGTTGACAGATTCTATATTGATAACGTTCAAATTATCTTATTAACATTAATTGCAAAACAGTAAATACTTAGGATTAAAAAAATCAATTTAATATTCGTGGTCGTTGCGCCGATAAATATAATTCAATTACAAAATACCAAAACCTATTACTATTGCTCTGTCTGTAAAGAAACACACAGTTAAAAAATATGTTACTAGGCAATAGTTAAGCATATGTTTAACCAATTTACGAAAACGGACATTTTTTTGAAGGACATTCTTTTATGTACAAAATTAAAGCAACAATTCTTTTTATATACATTAAGACACATGAACAAAGGCTAACTTAACCTTATAAAGATGTCAAGATGTCTACCAGTTAATATTTATTTATTTAGACATTTTAAAAATAAAATTAAAAAATAAAGAACGTAGTATTCACTAACAAATTGTTTTTACAGTTTGGCGAAGTATAATTGTACTTTTGTTGTATTACATAAATGAGTAAATAAACTAAAAAAAAAACTACTGTTCAGACGGTAATAACAACTCTATATTGCACTCAAATGTCTTGTGACAGCGAAGCGCATGCATAATCGAAAGGTCCGAGTTGATGAGAGCGCGTGAGAGCTTTTTTGTGGGATGCGTGCGCGCGGCCTTACGATGTCGATGTCGATAAAAATATGTCGTCCCACCACTAATTGATATGAGTAAAGCAGGAGCAGTAATAATTATGGTTGAAATATTGTTGGCTATCTCGATATCATAATGTCGATTTATGATAAGAGTCAAAGGAGCATATTTTTATTCATATTATTTGACTGCAGTTCGTGTGTAACCTATATGCGTCCCACAAGTGGGCACAGGCCTCCTCTCAGAATGAAAAAGATTGGACTGTAATCAGTAACACTTTTGAATTGTTTCACTTGTTTGTATATTTCTTCACGATTTTTTTGTATACCAAAGCTCGTGATAAATTTGAAATATATTTCGCACATATACATACCGAAAATGCGATATTAAACACAAAACCAACATATCAACATCAACACACATCATGATAGCATGGTGAACGGCTGTATTGTTCTGAAGATGAGCTCTGGATGAGTTCAAAATGCGTCAGTGTTGTGTGGTGGTGTTGATTGTGTTTGGTGATTTGTGTGTGTTCTTACAGCGTGGACGTACAAGACCTGCATAATTGCACTTTTGTTGCATAGACATAGCTATCATAAGGTCACGGGTGAGCAAACTAAATTGTTTTTAGTTAATTAATTAATATGGACCTCCGTTAAGTAATGCCTGAAGGGCTACTCCAAAACACAAAATTCGAAGTTCGTGTCGTGCGGTCCCTCTGACACTTACACTATTTAATACGAGAGCGAGAGGGAGCGCACGACACGAACTTCGAATTTTGTGTTTCGGAGTAGCCCTTCTGATTCAATAAATTATTTATTTTGAGGTTTCTCCCTCGTTCGCCCGAGCCCACACTGTTTACATAAACACCGTCCATAAATCAACATCATCAACTAACAGTGACACAACTCAAGTAATCAACAAAAAAAATGATCACACCTACAGTCGAAGACGAGGGAAATTTATTAAAAACTCTATTTAAGGGCATACAAGTCCCAGCGACAGCTGAATGTGATATTGTCACTTTTCAAAAATGGCGCGCGTTAAAAAATTGCGCCGATAAAAAGGTTTTTTACACGCATTTATTTCAGTTCAGCGACGAAATGGAATATTTATAAAGGATATTTTTCTTTGCAGATTCTGATGGAGATGTAATGAGCAGAAGCCTGACATTAAACTGTGAGTGGCATATTTTTTACCTAAAAGTGAAACGTTGAATTGCTTTTTAATTTAAGTTGGTTTTTGTGTCGTTAATTATTTTGCTCAGCAATAGGCTGCGTACTGGACGCCAGCGATCAGCGGTCAGACGAGCGTTTTCTTAGTGTCTGCTAAGAAAACGCTCTTAGACCCTGTCCAGTACCACTACCATGAGTTTACAGTGACCGTACTCGATAGCGACGGCGTAAATTATTTGTAGAGGCATTGTACCCTTAGTGTAAGTTTTCGGTTACAAAATACGTCTCGATCGCGTTCGCGTTTGAATCTCAATTTGTATGGAAACACGAACATTGCAAACGTTCCGCTAGAGGCGCTGTTCGTGTTTCCATACAAATTGAGATTTTAACGCGAACGCGATAGAGACGTATTTTGTAACCGAAAACTTACACTAAGGGTACGTGCAATCCTCCATACAAAAAATTTACGCCGTCGCTTCGAGTACGGATACTTGTAAACTCATGGTAGTTTTTTGTGTACGCAAATGCTTTTACCGTAATGATGACAAAAAATATTTTTAAATATAATAACATTATTTATAAACTAATCCAACACCTGCCCCGTTAAATGCATGCCCATTTATTGACATTGATGGGATTATAATTGATAAAAGATCATTTATTATTTACACTTATTATTAAATTTAATCAGCTGATACTTACATTGGGTATATTATACGAGTAATAACTGAAAACCTGAAAATTGTTTGTTCGGAGCCGAGATTAGGATCGATAACGCTATAGGTACTTTAAAGCAGGTTGTGTGTGTGGCATACGTGACTTAAATACAGTGTGTATTTTTGATACTACCTCAAACTTTAAGGGCATTTAGCGAAGGCCCTAATAATGAAATTTTATTGTGTTTTATCAAAAATACAAGCTTGCTTACTACTTTTTTAAATAATTTAATACTGACCGTCTACGAATAAATAATAATGGCCGTTTTTTGTCAGTTTGAATTCCTTCTCAAAACTACCAAGCGCAATCTGTCAGTACAGCAGGACTACTACGAAACTAGAAACTCGAAGTTCGTATCGTACCGTCCCTCTCGCTCTCGTATTAAACAGTATAAGTGTCAGTGGGATCGGACGACACGAACTTCGAATTTCGAGTTTCGTAGTAGCTCTGCAGATTACGAGATTAGTGTTAGAAATCAAGCCCAATAAGTACTGATCTAGCAAAACATACGAATAGTTTATAAAATAAACTGACTTAAAGTAAAAAGAAGACTGTTGGGGTGCCTGAGATTTTCATTTATTTAATTGACATCTTTGTATATTATCTTATTTGTGTTATTAATAATGTTGGTTATTAAAACAAACAGATTTTTATCATTAAAGCAATAAAAAAAATTTAATTTTTATTAAATTAGTGAGTCAATTTTGTCGCATACTCTTTGCCAAATCCTTCTGTGTTTGGTACTCAAAAATAAAAACAAATGCACCAAAGAGTAAGTACACAAACATTATTTACTTTGTTCTTACATCGCACCCCATGTTTTCCAACATAAGTGCGTTGACCACGAATAAATAAAAATATTTACATAACAAGTTACAAAATGTAACTTTATTAAAACAAACACGTTTTATTACGTATTGTTTACGTCAAAAATAACTGAGTTACTCGTATTTCCGACTTAAAGTTATTGTTGGTTACTTTGTACGGTTTTCCTCTCAGTTAAGTCACGCTCCGGGCCGTTAAGATCCGTGTTTATTAAACTGCAGTTCACTGTACCATTGCAAATAATGTATTGAATCAGACGTTACTTTGTGGAGGTCCTTATTAATGAGCTACGAACAATTACTTGGCTCACTCGCGACACGGTGTACATATATGTATAAGCTAAAGCAGTATGGAAGTTACGAAGCTACGATTTGTTCGTAGCTTCCATACTCCTTTTTTAAAATCTTTTTATTCAATATAGGCAAGCACTTATGAACGTCAAAAAAAATCTACCACCGTTTAGGAAAAAAACCTCTGTTGAGAAGAATCCGGCAAGAAACTCAACGAGGTATTTTTTTTAAACAGATACATAATATTTATAAATGATATCTAGATTTGTGTTATCTAACGCAAATGGCCGTAAATTAATTAACTGTTCATCAATCAAGACTGTAAACAATCTGTCATATAGTTTAAACTTACCGCGTTTATTTAAGCTGTGTGCTAAGGTTTAACTAATATTGTGCCAAGAAATTTTTTTCGCCGTTTGTAACAATTTTATTATACTCTGTGATTTACTTGATTTCCGTTAACTTCGGCAGGTGGCTCAGTTCATTGATAGAAACAATCTGGTGCCTAACTTTATGGCCAAATCTTTTTTCCGTACGTAATATAGGGATCACAGTCATTGTTAAAGGTTCATCATCATCATTAATTTAAGAGCTTAGCTCTTGTCGGTGGAGTAATCGCCACTCTTTTCGGTTCTCTGCCAGCATTTTCAGCTCCTGATACGACATGACATTGACTTTTTCCTTAGCGATGTTAAAGGTTAAATTGTAAAAATCACAAAATCGAGTGACATTGACGTGACAGTATATTATATGCGAGAGACATCAAAAAAATATTTTTTCTTTACATGTGTATGAATTAGAAACATTTAGCTACGTACTAGCATAAAAACTTCATAAATTAGGAACATTTAACACTGTTTACCTCGCATAATTAATTATTACAATTCTAGATTATTTTCTGAAAATGGTCCTTTTAAAATGTTCCCCTAAAGTTAACGGAAGTTAATAATAGCACGTTGTATATTTTTTTTACCACCTCATTACTTGTTTCTCTGTATCGTCTAAGTTTAATATCCGCAATTGCATTCATAGCGTCAGTGGCGCCAACACCGGATGTTTGTTCATACATTTTTTGTACCATTTCCCCTACATTATTGCAGTTTGCATTTCTATAATGAATTTTAATATTTGATTACTGATTTCCTGTTATATAAAATATTGAATTAATAGTTTCTGCGCAAAATTGCAGTAACTCAGCAATTTATTTTGACTTTTCCGCGAAATTTGTCAAAAAAAAAAATTTTGATTCATGACATGACTTTTGCAAATTCATGCTTGGATTTTTTAATTATTTAGTATTTTTTACATTAAACACAAGTTTGATATCAAAGAATATTTTGTAAGAAAATCATGAATAAGTTACCTATTGTATTTTTAAGCTCTTTTGTTGACGATAAAATTATCATTCAGATTACAAATTTATATAAAATTTTAAATAAATTCAACCATTGGAAGTGGATAAAATACGACAGGAAAGATTTAACTTAAGCAAACATACACAAAAACAATGCAAATTCATTTAAAGGACTTTGAAATACAAGCAATACTCCAGTATATTTGTACGTTCCCAATAGAAAAACAAATAACCTCTTCTAAGTATTCGATGCAAGTATTTTGAAGTGATTCGACAAAATTTTATAGTGGTACAGGTACAGCGTCCAAGTGTATTCAAATAAATGTTTGAAAAATTCAGAAAGTATAATAAATAGTGTCTGGCGGGCGGTTTGATCCGTTCGTGGAAGCGGCATGCGCAAGAGCAGCGCGTCTACCTGAATAAGGGGAAGCTGGCGTTGGAAACTTTATCTAGGTTTGTTATTGTAATTTATTTGTTGTTGCAATTTAGTCTTGCTACTTCATACTTTCGGAGGATGAAAGTAATCAGGGATAATGTACTCGTAGTTATGAGTGATGGATGTTATAAAAAATGGTTTGTAAGTTATAGAGATTACTTTAAATAGAAATACGGACAAAGTTAAACTTTTCATTAATATATAAACGCAGCCGTGTGTGTACACACTATAACTAGAGTTTGAGCTGACAAAAAAAAACTATTTGATATATCTCAAAGTACCTACCTAAGTAAGTATTATGTTCATTTCTTTACATTCTTTTACTATCTGAAAATGCGATGTTACGCATTCTCTATAAAAAAATCCACTGTGGGTTTTATTACATAAAGAAAGAAGGAAAGAAAATACATTTATTCACAACACAAGACACAACAATAGTATTAAGTACAAATAGACAACACGTAGGAAAGTAAGTATGTTTTATTGCGGTTGTGAATCGGAGACTGGCTCAACATAATGCTGAAGCGTTAATAATAAACACCCCAGCGCTGATTTTCAGACCGTTGGTGACCCTAAAAAAATTAAAAAAAAATTTTTCGTTTGCCTGCTCTTCGCTTTCCTAAGCTGTAACATCTACATCATTCTAAGCTCTACATCATTTTAAAAATAGAATTCCTAATTCTAGATACATTTTCTGAGTACTTACTCGTATGTTTCATGTCGTGAAAACCATAAAACCATCTCCTTAACAAGTTGACTCTTGGTAAGGCGACATCGGTGAATCATTTGTTGTAGGATTACAATGTGATTATACGAGTGAACAAATTACTACAACGCGGCAACGGCACAACTTACCATATCATACGAACGTGTTAGTTAGGTACGTATACTTACGTTTGACCGTAAATTACCAAACGATACATCCGTGTCCAATTATTATGTAAATACGCTCATATGTATGTATGTAACAAAAGTGTTCGCAGGATTTTGAATACTTTGTATATAAAAAGACCTTTATAATATAAATTGAGACCATGCACTTTGTAAATAATTTGATATTTTTTGTTTTCAATCTTTTTTCAATATTAAGAAATCATTACCCTTCCTTGGCATTGCCGTAGTCGGGTAAAAATTATAACGTTTTAAACGTAGACTCTACTCTTGACCACGGCAACTGCAACGTTACCGAAACGTCGAGGTAAATATTACTTGTGTGTGTTAGCGTGATAAGTCCCGTTTGTGGCACTTTAACAATTAAGAAAAAAATAAAGTTATTCCCACTTATACGGTATAGTAGCACTACTGAATCCGGTAGGTTAAGTCCTACTCACCTGTCCTGCCCATAGTGCCCATCCTGTATTGTACCTTTTATTTTTCCAAACTTTTGATAAGTTGTATTAAACAAAAATAATTTGAAACACCGCACAATCTAACAAATAACGAATCAAACGTAATTGAACAGCAATTGGTGCTCACCACGCATGCGCTGCGGTTAGTTCATGCTTAGTTTGAGCGGTAAAAAAACGTCCAAGTTCTAAAAGCCCCGACCACAGCACGCGTGGCCGCGCGGTGTGAATTGTGTTACGCGGTTTTGCTAAACAAAAGGCTTTTAATATTCAACAGAAGAAAGAGATTTGCTCTAATAACTTAGTCTAATAATAAGTCTTATTAACTTCTATTAAGTCTTAGTAGTATATTATTGCCTAGGCCAGGATGCAAACAATTGCTTGTGGTACTTGCGCTGAAAGTTTGCGAGTTCGTTTGATAATTAAATCTAGTCAGGAATTGCCGTGCGAAAATACTAGTGCTATTTATTAGTAAAAGGTGTGAATATACAAGTCCTTTTTAACCGACTTCATTTTTCAAAAATCTAAAAGGAATCAGCAAACTACCTGTTCGCCTATCTTTGAGTTTTCCTTTCTAGTTTAGGTTAGCTTGAAAAGATCCCTTTTACGGATAAGTTCGCCTTTGTACTCTTTTGGTTTGGTTGTTTTCTTCTTGTACTAATTTGTGTTTTATGTACAATAAAGTATTAAATTAAAAAGTCCTAACTGAAATATATTTATTAAGTACCTACTAACAAAACAATCCAAAGACATTTCAAGGGGTGTATTTTTCTAACCAAACACATCGAGCAAAACGTCTTAGCTACCGCTGAAACTTTTGTTACACTTTATTTCTTTAATCCTTTCTAATACTATAAATGCGAAAATGAGTAGTATATTTCATTGTCACGTTGTTGGTTACGCTTAAAGTACTTAACCGATCGTGATAAAATCTAGTGTAGTGATAGTTTGAGGACAGTTTTATGCCAGAAAATTGTATAGCTAGACAGGCAGTTATTTTCGCATTTGTAATACCTATTTGTCTGGATTTCAAACAAAGCTACCTACCTACCATAAAAACTAGTCTCTGCATAATTAGCTAACACAATTTATACATCAGACACTATTCAGTCTACAAGAGCAATTTTATGACCATTGCATTGACAACATTCTAATTACTACATTATTAGCTCGTTATATGCCGATCACTTACTCGATTTATGTAGGTGCCGATTTCAAATAGTCGAATCGAATTAGCAATCGGTTTCGCATTCTGGGTGAAACTTGTCCAGAATAAGGACATCAGGTATAGATTACCGTTGGAAAGTGTTACTAGCATACAAGTTATCTCGCTTTATTCAAATTTGGACGAATTTAACGCATTTCTTAGGTTGTAGATTGACCGCACGAATAAATCCACTTACGAAATGTAGCTCGGTGAGTTTTTTATTTCCCTTAAAGTCACCATTTTCACAGGAGTATCAAAAAAGTATGACATTAACAAAAAACCGACTGTCTTACAAATACATTTTTTTTTATTCGACTGGAAGGCAAATGAGCAAGTGGGTCTCCTGGTGGTAAGAGATCACCACCGCCCATAAACATCTGCAAAACCAGGGGTATTGCAGATGCGTTGCCAACCTAGAGGCCTAAGTTGGAATACCTCAAGTGCCAGTAATTTCACCGGCTGTCTTACTCTCCGCGCCGAAACACAACAGTGCAAGCACTGCTGCTTCACGACAGGATTAGCGAGCAAGATGGTGGTAGCAATCCGGGCGGGCATAAAAACTAATTAATAAAAAGACTAGTCGACTAAGTCTTATCGACTAAGTAACTTAAGCTTTTACAGTCGGGACCTATTCCTGAGAATTATTGGGCGGATCCCGATTTTTATTTTTAAATTTACGTTACTTAAACTTAGATTCGATAACTTAGGTCTTAGCTCCATAGACCTTTGTAAATTTAGTAAAGATAACTTTCATTTTGTTTTATCAACCGTTTACCATAACATAACAATTACTGTGTCTTTGCTCGTTAAAGTTCATAACTTTTATAGCAATTAACTACATTTAGTAAGCACTGTGGTATTATAGTCTCTACTTAAGTAACGTAGGTTTTTCGATAAGAATACAGCTGCCTTTTCACTGCAGTACAAATTAACAATTTGCCGTTTGTTATGTTATCTTTAAGCTTGCATGTAGCACTGACAACTTTATTTTTTACAATTAAACTAAATATTTTCCGTTGCTTCACCTATATATTTTTAACCGACTGCATAAATGAAGGCGGTTCTTAATTCGGTCGACCAATAATACTACTACTGTTTCATCTCATCTAGGCCACACGTCCCACTGTAAACACAGGACTCCTCTCAGAATGAGAGGACTTGGGCCATAGTTCACCATTAGATTTCTTCGCAGGTGAGTACAGCCTTCCTCACGATGTTTCCCTTTACTGTTAAGCCATAGTAAATTCCAAATGATTTTTTTTCTCTGTGTATCTGTTTTCTGTATCATTTACCCTTTCTGCTGTATAATGAAGAGTCTTTGTATTGTAATTTTAACAATACACATTTGCGATCCCGGGAACGAATCGACGAGCATACGGGAAAAGATACATTATAGCATATGAAATTCGGGCAAACGCTTGAGAACTGACTGAGCCACTTCGGTTTCATTGTCAATACTATTTGCCACACATAATCCTACACTACGCGTATCCCAACACATACTTGGCCGATTTTTAACTACAAACAGCAAGCAAACCGCTAACGATGTTTGACATACAATCCTTTAAACGTGGAACGTAACGAATCCATGGCATTTCTAAACACGACGCGAAACAACGGGATAATGTATGCACGGAGACAAGAATTCCGAGGGCCCCCGGGAAAAATTCGGCGTTTTGCTTAATTGTTTGTTTTGAAGACAATTGCATTGACGTTAGGATTGGTGCCAGTGCCTATTTTGATGCGTGACAATGCCGTAGTTGCCTTTAGTTTCTAGTAGTTGGTGGTTTCACCTCTATTTAAATACCTAAGACCCCTGTCGGTGACATTTTTTTTTGTCACTCTCAAATGTGACCATTGACAACCACCCAGCCCAGTTTTTCGAAGTAGGTATATTAGTGTAATAATGTTAATTATCTTTGTAATTGGCTAAGTAAAGTTTTCGAAGAGGTGTAGACTATTTTTTTTGTGAACGGCAGCTTTTAAATTTTATTCCCTGTCTTTAAATGGATTTTTTTCTTTTGATTAAAATGACATTTTGCGGCGATAATGGTAGACAGGCTACTAAGCCCTCATATTTAATAATAAAACAATAATAACGGGGTTTTATTCGACGTTGACAAGATTTACTAGTTATAGTTGACATATCTTTTTTTTCTTTAAGTACGAAGGCTTAGTAGCTTGCCTGCCATTACCGCTGTAAATGTCACATCGATGACAAAAAAATAGGGAATAAAAAAGAAAGAGCAGTCTTTGCACACTCAGTAAAACCGGGACTATAGAAAAAAATTGCACCTATAAAACTTTACTTGGGCAATGTCATTGTGCAATTTACGAGACAAAACCACTAATATTATTAGACTTGTAAGCTTCTAACCGTAAATTAAATTTAATGAAATGTAAGTGCTTAAATGAAAAAAAGTTATCATGGTGACTTTCTCAATACATTTGCACGTTTTACACAATTATTTCACGGTTCCATATATTTAAGCATAAGCCACAAATCCATCACGGGCGCAGCTCTACAGAGTGGTTTATTTACGGATACCAATAAAAATATATTATCTAAATACGTCATCGCACTGGGAATAAATCGATGAAAACATGAACTTGGGCTTGGCTGCCGTCCATGATGGAATCAATTTAAAATCTGCGTCTAGAATTTTAAAATGCTGATGATGGACAGGTAGTGGTTGAAACACGATTGGCGATTTCGTCTAAAAATACGAATACTTTTTTTTAAGTCATACTTGTATAGATGCGAATAAAATAATAGGTACATAATTTTTTTTTGCTGACTGTGCTATTGTTATCCTAGTTATATATTTGTACCAAATTTCATGTAAATCCCATCACTATAAGTTATCTAATCAGAATTGTCAGAGTTGGACCACAGATATATGTATTTGTTTATAGGAACGTATATGATACGTCCAAATATTGCAAGCTAATTAAAAGCATGTGAAAAACATGGGCAATAACAATAACTACCAAAACAAACGTGTAACCAAAACATTCCCGCCAGATTGCTATCTCGTTTTTTATTTGACTACTGACCTACGCCCGGAGTTTTCATTTTATCAATCCCAATTAACACTAGAACGATAAATAAACCTTCTATTTAATAAGCATTTCAACGGAAACCGCGTTAAAGTAAGATATGTCGTACTAAATAAAAGTTTCACCTCAAACGTTACGGTCCAACTTCGTATTCCAAAAGCTGCCAGTTTTATATTCTACTTCCTCCATTCGTGTCTGGAATACTGTACTCCAAATATGGGCTAACTTTTAAAACATCCAAAATCACATCCTTAAATAAATTACAATCTTATTTCTAATGGCAAAGAGTCCCTAGTTTTTTTTTCCACGGCAAAGTTAAGTTGGCAGAAGCTCAGGCGTCAAGTCATTAAGTAGTCGACGCCGAAAACTAATAAAAAAAAGACGAAAACATAAATAAAGAGCTACCATGAATGAAAATAGCGACGCGGCTATCATACTTAATGGGATCAACTATTTGTTATTTATTGATAGATCGTTTCAACTGTTTTATCGCTTTATTTTACTGCAAGCTGAAAAATACTTTTTGTTTCGCTATGTTGAAGTTCATGGACAGAAACTTCCATCGCTCTTATTCTAAATATTTTTTTTTATTCAGTTGTAATAACATTCGTATTCATTGCGTGACTTTTAAATTTATCTCAAGCTAACATCCTTACCTACCCACAAAATAACCCAATATAAGTATATTGACTTACTAAAAGATGAAGTTAAACAAGATCTTGCAATAATAACAATTGAAAAAGCTTTATAAAGAAAGAAAGAAAGAAAGAAAATACATTTATTCACAACACAAGACACAACAATAGCATTAAGTACAAATAGACAACACATAGGAAATTATGCGTCATTGCGGTTGTGAATTGGACACTGGCTCAGCATAATGCTGAAGCGTTAATAATAAACACCTCAGCGCTGATTTTCAGCCAGCACCGTTGGTGACCCTCGGACCGCTACAAAGATATCCTTTAGTTTTATTACTATACATAAAGACTACATAAATAGATAATTTGTGAACTATGATACATATTATATATTTTATGACTATGAAAGACATTAGTACATAAACGTAATTATACTTACTATTATACAATACACCCACCTGCCAAGTATACAACACCGTTAGGTACCCGGGTTAAAAGGAAACATGAAATTAACAAATCGAAACAAAAAAGAAGTTTTGTGTAATAGTGCTGGAAGGGAGAGGAATTACAGCTTTTGAAATGCCAACAAATAGCCTTTAAGCTTTCGCCCAAAGGTGTACCTGCTAGTCACTCCGAGTATAGGAGGAGGGATGTCACTCCAGCACTTAGACGCCGCAAATCTGAAACTACCTCGAAACGCCGCCGTCCTGTGCGGAGGCATAATAGCCTTAAAACTGCGCACACTTTTTGACCATGTAATTTTTTCAAAAAGGTACGAAGGCGTCTTATGCCGCACTACACCGAACAAAAGGGTCGCAAGGTGCAAGCGCCTGCGGGCTTGCATTTTCAGAAGATCAGCAGCATTCAAGTACGGAGTGACATGGGACCGAGGAGGGACTTTGAAACAAAAACGAGCACATGCGTTTTGAACTCGTTGAATCAATCTCCTAGAACTACCAAGTATACAACCATCATAAACGACATCGCAATAGTTCAATCTAGACAATACTAATGACTCACACAGTTGGACACGCAAATCCACACTGAGGTAGTCACGAATATTGTAAAGAATCCGAAGGCGATAGAAGCAGCTGCTAACTAACTGAGCTACATGGCTCTCGAAGCGTAACTCGCCATCCATAGTTAGCCCAAGATTTCTTGCTACATCTACCCTTTCTATTGATTCGCCCATGATA
Organism: Choristoneura rosaceana; assembly: GCA_037349165.1. NCBI lineage: Eukaryota > Metazoa > Arthropoda > Insecta > Lepidoptera > Tortricidae > Choristoneura > Choristoneura rosaceana. Next base: position 6,745,078 of record JAZBNJ010000013.1, read on the forward strand.
GCAACATCTTTGGTAGCCAGATTTTTCAAAGTATTACGAATCTGATGCTTAGATCCAAATATAAGATACTTGGACTTTCGGGGATTAAGAGCTAGACAGTTCCTCCTCGACCAAGAGAAAACGCGATCAAGGTCTGCATTAATGTTCTCCACGCTGTTGACTGCATCTGAAGGCATACTAGATGCATAAAGCTGCAGGTCATCAGCGTAAAGATGGTATTTACTGCTCTCTATACTAGTAACGATATCGGCGCTATAAAGTATAAAGAGCAGTGGACCCAAGATCGAACCTTGCGGCACTCCTCTGCTCAACGAACTAAGGCAAAAATCTTTAAAAATTTATCGCAAAAATATTCTACTAAAGTTTCACTCCACCTAAAATCTGCAACTTCACCTGGACCGAAAAACTTCCAAAAAGTTAAGACAAAAATACGACAGAAATTGAATCTCTTTCATAAGCAATTCCTAAATCAATTTGAAAAATCTCGTAAAGACCGGAAATCGCGTGAACGATTGTACATCAAGCTTCTAAATACATTGCGTGCTCTGCCAACTAGTAGTTACATAGTGAACATCTTCATCGCGTAATGATCAGAGAAACCTCTTAGCGTTTCGCCAGGGACGCGCATAGTTGTGACTGGATGGTAAGCTACTAATTCACACATCTACCAGGACGCACGTAGAGGGCACACCATTGTGATGCATGAGGGAACCAGCCTGGTGAATGTTAAGTGGATATGAAAGGTTTAGCCGCGTACTGAAGCTACCGAGGCTTGTGGTAATTATTAATCTGTGTAAATATTGCCTTTACTTACTGGTAAGACATGAGGCTTCCGAATCCGAATGGATATTACTACAGTAAACGGTTAAAGAAGATAGAAGTAAGATTGGAGTGGTAGGAACATGGAGAGATGTGAACCCGAAGTTAAACTAGAAGTATCTATTTTATTCTTAAATCATCTACTCTTTTAAAAGAAAGAAAGATAGAAAGAAAGGTAAACGTTTGTTCGGGGCATAAGACGGAGAAATAAAAAAATACTTATGATAGCCACAAAATGGTTTCAAATCAGTATACTTAATCGTGTTTATGGACGACACTGACCTTCCTTTGGGACTATCAGGATTATAGACACACTGTTGAACGAGTGCCTCATAGTGATAATTTAATAAGTTGGATTATGATCAATATTGCAACTGTTTCGCACAAAAATTACAACAAAAAGAGGACGCACGCAGCAGTGCAAAATCTGTATTCGCAATTGCAATCGTAAAAGCTTCAGATACACCTGTCTGACACTGTCTGGACAATATTATGTTACTACTAACTAACCTGACCGCCGACCAATCATCAGCTTCTAATCAGACAATTTGCGTTCAACGCATGCGCACTCGGTAGAGGCCAAGCTAATGACAAGTAACACTATTGTGTTCCAAGAGTTATTGCTAATGTCACAGCAATGACTGCGTGAGGGGGCGATTTAATTGTCCCGTTTAGCAAATTTTGGTCTCGCTTGATGGCAGGGCGCACAATTAGTCGGCTGATTTGTTATTGAATTTTTAATCGACTGCGCTGTATGGTCTGTGGCCGGATTCCAGCACGCGCTGTATGAAAGTTGAAGTTTAAATAGACCCGGAACTGAGGGTGCACCATTTCTAAATGTCCCCTAGTTTTTAAAGACTGTCGTCTGTCGTGTCGTTTGGGAATCAATTTGTGGCATTCGAACATGGCGGATGTAGACAATATCTAATTTTGCTATTTCTGTTTCTTTGGCTAGTTTAAGTATAATTTTGATAGTGTTTTATGCGGCGATTAACCTTAACAGTGAACAGTGATCGCAAAATTCTATATTGCTCTAGTGTCTGACATTTTTAATGCGCAAGTTGTCTCCACGTGGTTTCTGGAATTTTACTAACAAGTTACAAAAACTACAATCACCGTACAACGTTGCCTCTCGAAAGAGAATACTTAGACACTGGCGAAATTTTCCTATTAATTAGGACATAAGCCATTTAAAAGAGAAGAAGAAGAAGAAGTAAAGACTGTCGCTTGTCACTTTGAGACGATAGAAACAGAACCCGATGGAGATTTGTATAATATTAAACTCGATTTTGACAATGAAGATGATGGTTGTGGATACAAAATTGAGAACAGAATTCACCGATAAAGTGACCCTTGGTATTGTTAAGAGATACACAGCGGCTATCTTAAAAGCTTGCAAGTTAAATGAAACTCACCACAATCGCGATCAAATAAACAGTAACAATGTACATAACAATAAAACTGTAGAGCACTTTAGTTCCATTTTATAATTACCCGTGGAATTTAATGATCAGTAAATAGGACCCACACGCAACTGTAACGAAAACATAAAATGTAAAGATGAAACAAAAAAACAGAATTTCAAGAATCCGCTCCACTTTTGTTTTGTGCGTTCAATTGTTCAATTAAATGCCACTGCATTTTAAAAGTAACGACTGCGTAAAGAGTAAGCAATTAAATTAATTAAGGTGATTATTATTAAGGAGCTATTGACATCAAAATTGTAACGTTATTGACATGCTTTTTCATTTTGCCGTGTCTCAATTTAAAAGCTATCTAAATTCTGAAAAACTGATTGTGTTTGAAATCTAAAAAGTCAGTAGTTTAATACAATTTCGATGTTTTATGAGTTTTTTAATCAATTAAATATGAAATTTAGAATACCTAAACCGCAAAAGGCTTTGGTAGTGGATTTCTTGGAAGCTTTTCAAGCAGTTCGACGGCTAAAACAATTAAAAGGTAATTAAGAGTCGTATTAAGTCGCCGACATGCGACTGCGCATTGCAGTACTCATTTCGGAGTTTAGGGATGTGAACAATTTTGATAGGAATACGATAATTATCGATAAATATTTAAAACATTGCGACTTTCAAGGCACATGCTAAACAAGTGCATTTATAGTCTACGCATAAAAATGTAGGTAATCTTGATTTGAATTAAAGAACAGAATTCATTCCGTTTTTACGATTCTGCGCCTGCATAATGAGTGCCAACGGGAACCTTTTAATAGGGGTCCGCCGTCTGCCTGTTCTTTAGGCTGATATATCTCTTTAACCATAACTTGAAATTTCCACAGAGTCATAAAACTATGGCAAACCACATCAACAAAGTTTTTAACATTGAGTCTTATGTGAATTTATTAAATGTACAATAACAGAAAATAACTATTAAAATATATTTTTTCTCAAACATATTTTTCTAGTGTGACTGAGAGCCATTATTGAGTCAGATTATTGAAGTGTGTTCAACACGAATCACGGATTGATAAAGAGGTTTCAATTCCATGCTCCAGCACTTCTTTTCTGGTTTTAACGATTTTGTCTTGTCTTAGATACAATAGATATATTCAGGTGCGAGTTTGGTAAATAAGTTTAGCTCTCTCATACGTCATGTCATTCATTCCTGTTCTCTGACAATTTTTTAAGTCAAAATGTAACCATCCATCCATCCATCCATCCCAGCCTATATACGTCCCACTGCTGGGAATAAGCCTACTCTCAGAACAAGAGGGCTTGGACCATAGTTCCAGTAACCGTAATTCGTTTAAATTAAATACAAAATCATTTGCTACATCATTATGCAATAAATGGTTACTGAATACCACTTGTAGCGCAAACATTGAGATTAAATTAAAAAAAATCGAAAAACACTGCGCTTGATGAACATTAAACGTCAAAACCCCTTGACGTCCACAAAGGCAGCACGTAAAAACAACGCCCTATTTATCGATCGCATTCAAAACGATTTTTGAATGGCCGATAAAATCCGACACCCGAACCGCCCGCCAATTCCGCATACATAAACATCGTAAATCTCATTGAATGAAAATGAGTATCGATATGTCGATATCGGGGTTTACGATCGATTCATTACGCGTATGCAAGCCTTATTGAGGGACAATGCTCGAGTCACGTCCGAAACAATCACATCTTCATTAATTACTCTTGGAATTTTTGCAGGCAGCCCTTTCGGGAGTATCCCAAGGGAGGAACTTGACGCGGCAAATGATAGCGTCTCTTCTTGCTATTTCATACCAGCTTTCTATGGCTGTTGATTCTTCAACTACAAGCCATAAGCTCTCCCCATGCTTATGCCAATATGCAGACTGCAAGGTGTTGCATCTACAGTCACCTAACTCTTCTGTAAACCTCCGGTTTTCCTAAATTGGCCTTGAGCAAGCACGAAAGCCACTTCACTAAGCCAGCGGCAGCCTTTACCGAGCGGAGAAGAAACAAACCGAATGCAACCCGAAAGGAAAATGTTTGTAAATTTCGGCTCGGCCTAAAACTTCGGCAATTTTTTCAGCAGAACCTTCGGCTGATATGTGATTACTAAGCTTAAACCTGCCGAAACCAAAACATCGGTAGGACACTAAACCAGCAGGGCTACCACGAAACTCGAAGTTCGTGTCGTGGGGTCCCTCTGACACTTATACTATTTGATATGAGAGCGAGAGGAACCGCACGACACGAACTTCGAGTTTCGAGTTTCGTAGTAGCCCTGCAGTTGCCCGCTACATCCCCCGCTGCATCTTCCACCACACGCCGCTTCTACATACGTGATAATGACGACCCGTCGGACCCGTCCGTCGCCACACAATTTGTCGCTCAGTTTTTTACTCAAAGCCTCCGAGTTGTCGAGATTCAACGACAATTAAAGCCCTTTCCCATGTCCGATGTTAATTACGTGAACAATATGGGATAATGAGGCTATTCAAATACAATTACACGTGCAATTATTTACTTTGTAACATATTAATTAAAGCCACTCATAGTCCAACAAATTTAATTTATAATAACTCGTAAAAAATGCGTTAGCTTAAAAGCTAAAACGCTTTCGGTGTTCATATACTTATTAAGCACAATTAATTTGTAGGCTGAGTGAATCGCTTCACTCACCGGTAAATAAAGCCATAATAGAGGCAATTGAAGTAACAACGGACCGACACGCGAACTTAACACGGCCTCATTAACTCTTTTTGTTAACAGAAACACTTTAAACCAAAAGCTACTGAATAACTGGAAGCATAATTAATTTAACCTTTTTTTTGTTTCAGATATTAGAAGAATGAAACAAGACATCATCATGCAAATCGCGAACGTCTACAATGATTTATAACAGGACAACGATACTGCTGATGACAATGGAGTTAATAAGACTGGAGTTGACTTGACATAATACAAACTCGATAACAAGAAACTAATAGTGATTGAAACTTTAGCCAGTGATGTTGATGATAGTGAAGTGGAGATAGATGATGTTATAGTGATCTGAATGATGCCTGATCGGGAGTCGGTGGGAGCAGGGACTGCTGGCAGCGGTTTCTTGCCACTGCAGTTTCCTTCGGCGTTTGCTGCGTTCCATGCTGCGCCGCCGAGTGCGCCCACAGCCATGCATCACGCCTCGCATTACCACCACCATGCCCAGTAAGTGCCTAGTCTTCTAAGTAATATTTCAACGTTACATGCTTTGAATTAAAGATAACTAAGGTTCAAACTGAGTCCTTGTCTAATGCACTTGGAATCACGATCGTTTTCAACACTTCTTTCTCTCACACGGTATGGGATGGGGTAAAAAGAGATGATGAATGCGATAGCGAGCGTCAAAGCGTAAGACAATACAGGCACTGATCAGCGAGAGGCAGACACCGAAGATAGATAGAGAGAGGTTAATTCGGTATTTGACGGAAATAAATTAATATCGTAAAATACTATGATGAACAGTGTCAAATATACGAGTGGAAATTGATTTTCTACTTAGGATCGATTTTAAACATTGAGGCAGTTTCCGAGATACCAGTGAGGCAGTTGCCAGAATTGCTCGTTGAAAGGTATTAGACTCAATAGGACAATATTTAGAAATTCATCATTATAGTTTATCCAAAGAATAGCCTGTATTACAGTAGACATAAATCAATTTGAAACTCATAACAAATAAAAAAGTTTTCAATCATTTTAAGTTTCTCACCTGACTGTTAATGTTGAACTGTAACTATTAGAGTTAAGTGTTTCCTGCTAAATACTTGAAAAGCGGTCACGCGATTCCCCTCCTGTCCGTTGAATCACATTTTTTTTTATTGGTGAAACACTGAACAACACTTACTGCTAAGCTAACCTTTATTGCCATACCAGCACATGCCAACAAAATGGTTTTTTTTTATTCTTACTTCCTTTTTCAACTTTGTACCCTTTAATTTCTTATCGTTATAACTCAAAGATCTTTCACTTCATCAACAAGCTTTTGTCGTGATGCGAGAATCGAACTCACGACCTCTGCCCAGAAGATACATCAGCTAATGGACTAACATTAATCTCAAGTTGCACACAGTTTAACTGAATTTCCTAAGCTCGCGCTAGTTCACGACTTGAAGTAACTTGGTTCATTAAAAATAAAATAAACTTACTGTTGTATATTGATGTCCTGCTAAAGATATTCTGATGTATGTATTAGATCATCAATAAGTTCAACGGTATCCAGTAGCGTGACGTCATCGCTGAGAGCTAAACGAGATACCAACGAGTGCATCCTCTCGACAACTAATAGCAGTAATCAATTCAAAGTCATTTCGTACTTAACTTATTTATTCATTATCTTCTAAGTGAAGGACTAAATGAGGGTCCATTAATTTGGTTTCAATGAGAAACAATGTTAGTAGCTGTATCGCTTACAGAGCATGGTTACTCAGAAATTCTAAGATTGCACTAGTCAAAAGCGCCACCAAGAGCTTCCAATAAATTCCATAGTTGTGTCAAGCTTTAAGTCTTAGTGAGTATCTATGTGCATTATGCAAAATTATGTTTTTCTTGCTTGGCAACTGTCCTTTAGTCCATTATAGTGCAACCGCTTCATGTTTTACACTCGTTCCGAAACGCCAGCTCCGTTTATTGGACTACTCCATAAACTAGAGCGGTTCATTAAGCATCTTGTACCAGGCCAATAGACCTTTTTATTGCGTAATTGCAATTGCCTTTTTGTAAGCTAAAAATACGACACCAACTTTGTACACGTTCTCAATTAAACGGTTTTTGCTCATCAGCAATAAAACACATATTCGTTACGTTTACACCTTCATGAATATCCTAGTCCATTAGTAGGTTCATTTCGACCGGCGTCTTATTTTTTGCTCGCCCATTACGGGAGAATTTATTTTAGACACAGGTAAAATTTTTAGATTAGATTAGAGCCGGCATATTAAGCCCAGTTTACGGGCGAACGCCCATAAACCGCGTCCAGCGAGACAAGGTGTTACTTAATGATAATTTACTGCACAACACCCGACACACCGCTCTATTTGACGACAGCATTAATCTTTTGTAACTGGTCCCAATAAAATATGGTCGTAAAGTGAAATGGGCCCCGTTCGGCACCTGAATCGACGGGCTGATGATCCTGTTGAATTACGAACAGGAAGTCGTCAGGAATTGAGACGTTTACAGTGTTAGGATGGACGGTAATAAAAGCACGGTGAGTCTCAACAAATGCGGCTCGGTGCTCGAAGGGTCGTGATGTATGCGCGCGCCGCCCTCGCATGATTAATGCCTCAGAATTGTACCTCACAGCGCTCGGCCGCTCACACACCCGCCAGCAGTATTACAACTTTTAAATGTTAATTTACTAAACAGTCGGAATTTAACACACTGATAGATGTGACGTTGTAATCGTTCTCTGCCACAGTTGTGGTCATTCATTATTTATTATTGAGCTGCGTCGTTTCAATATCCCTTTTGTTCTGGGGCCTGCCATGGCGAGCGCCGAGACTTAAATCATTGGCGCACGCTGATCAATTTAAGGCGCTCTTACCTGCACTAAACTCATTTCTACATCCAATTTATAGTGATTGCGCGATAGAACTTGTTCTTAGGGAAATAAAACGGGGCATAAAGTCGATGTAGTAAAGCGTTTTGCTCTCGGAAGTCCAGTAATCCTTTGGGCACGGTTGGGATTCGACGCCGGATGCCGCAGCCGGGTGTACCATTAACGACAGTTTCTCGGTGCCTCATTTAACCCGCTGCTGCGATAATTGCCACCACGTGTTTATTTCCGAGCTGTCTAATTATAGCGCACACAATGGGTTGGACACGATCGGTTATTTTGGCTTCGTCGCTCCGTCAAAGTCAGTTTTGTCCGGCCGCAAAGGAGGTGTTGCGAGGCGGCCGTCGTTTGATTCATTAACTCGAGCCCTTTGAACTGATGGATCGGTATCGCGTGCCACTTCGCCTATTAATTCTACTTCAGCCAGGGTTTCTCGATCTTCTCTTGTTTTAGCCTCGTGCCTCGCATCATTGGCATCCTCGTCTTCATTCTTGTTTGTTCTAATTTAATCCGACTTCCATGTTCATTCATTAAGTCTTCAAAGAACCCTTAAATATCCTCCTCGTCGTTAGTTATTGCACCTAGAAAACGCAATTTATTGTACACAGTAGCTTAAATACCCTACTTAAGCTTTACTGTGTTAAATAAATTACGTTTTCTACATGCAATAACTTTGCAACTGCACTTAAATGCGATAGCGTTGAGTTTCCGAGTTCCAAGATAGTCTTTATTTATCCTTTGCACTATTCATAGGGTTCCCAAGAAACCTCTAACACTTGTGTCACCACAAAGGCTAAACCATGATAAAGTGCCATTCTCCCGCCCGCATCCCGCTCTCATTGTGCCGCGTCCTGTCTTCACAAATCATTGATGGGAAAAAAATGGTGTAAAGACAAAGCATTATCGAATCATGATTGGTCGACGTGTGTGGTTGGCCATTGTGTAACGCTATGTCGACAATTAGACGCCTTATCGACTATTAAATCTACAACAATATTAAGCGGCGTATTATCTTCATCGCTATCGAACGCTTCGGGATTGAATTGTTTCCAGCTAATCGTATTGTCTTATAAATTATCGATAGTGTCTTCAGTTTCTTTAGTCACATCCTTTTCGGGTTTAAAGTGCGCCTTTCCTCGTATCAAAGGTGTATTTATACCACTTTTATTTCAGTACCAACACTGAGGAGACTAACGTCAAGGCACCAATAAATCACTCAAACAGAAACGTGCTAACTTCGGACAGTTTTTGCATTTCCAAGAATAATAATCGGGCAGACCAAAGAAGTGGAAGTGTGTGTCGTAATCTTTGATGGTTTCATGGATATGAGGTATTATGGGATATGAAATATCGATACCGGAAATCTCAAATGGCGTAAAGGACAAAAATGCGAAAATGAGTTTTAAGTACCATCGTATACAGCTTTTTTTTCTCTATCGAATGGTATATTCCAAGCAACGCTGCGATTAAAAAATTGACCTTTACCACTTTCATTTTGGACAACTTATTCAAGATTATTTATGAAAAAAATGATTTAAAAGACATTTTATAAACTTTGCTTGGACGTAAACCTTTATTTACATAGTGTATCTGGGTGTAAAGAGATTTCTCTGTTTTGATGTCCTTTACTACCTAGTTTACTTTTGACGTAATTTATATGCTACTTACGTGTGTCCATTAAGACCTAAAAGACTGTTACAACTCATAAAAAATATGGTAGTAAATAATTAAAATGACTAAAATGATGTCCTTAAATGACTTTACAACCCAAGCTTTGTTGCTACTTTGATGATTTTACTCGTAGTTCATATTAGATACTGTGTGAGACAGAGTACGCTATATATAAATTATAACGTAATAATGGATCGCAATAATATCAGAGACATCATACGACGTGGAGCGGTGTACGTAGGGCACGAGCGGGGAGCTTGGCGGCGGGGTAAGGGCTAGCTAAGCGAACAAACGTAAACAAACAGGTTCATACCGTCTACTAAGTTCCGTAACTAAGTTCACTTTGTGACAAGTAGTCTACACAATGCCGAACCAAAAAAATCTACTAACTACTTATGTGCGATTTTAAAAGTTTTCTTAAGATTTGATTAAGTATTAATTATATTTGAGACGGTCACCTTAAGTATTGTCATCCAAAAGATTAATTACAATGTTGCCTAGTTTACTTTGATTATAATTTTAGTTCATCTAAAATACTTGTATATTAAACAACAAGAGAATAGCGAATAGCAGTGCTAAATAGAATTTTATGAGTAGAAGGAGACATTGATAAAATACTTAAATATTTCATGATAATGGAAAAATATTATTATAACTAAAATACTTACTGATAATAAGAAGAAATTAAAATTAAGAGATCGATACCTCTTGTACTTAAGTTTATATTTAATATTAAAGGTCTTGTTTATTTAGTTGTTTGAAAAAATTATAAGATGTTGATTTTTGACTGATAATTATGCTACAAAAATATTTTTGATGCAGGTATAATGGTCTGTTTTTGCTAAACCATACATACAATTTTGTAAATTATTTTCTTACCTATTGAATTTTTCATTATTTTCATTACTCACTATGTTGTTGTAAAGATTCGCTACAGTGTTTCATATTTGATTATGAATAGATTACTTATTATATTAAGTTTTGTTTTTAAAATGCATGTAAATAGGTGGTTAAATTAAACTAAATACTTATCCTATTTTCCAAGTGGAAAGAAAAATTAATAATTATATCTTTTATGGTGGAAAAATTATAATTAGAACTAAAGTACTTGTAAAAATAAAGCAAACTAAAGTTAAACTACCTACAAAGTGTCATTTAAATGTTACTATTCCATTTTGAAAGGGGTTAAAGAAAGAAAGAAAGAAAATACATTTATTTAACGCCATAAATAAAAACAGAACAAATACAAGACATACATGACGCTAAACAGGTCCCCACTCAGCATAATGCCACGGCAAGCCGTGGCGCTGATTTTCAGTGAGGACCTTATCTAGAAACTAACTTAACTAAAACTAAACTAAACTTAAAATAAAAATAAATAAAAAAATGTCGTGTCGTGCAACACGGCCCTCCGTGTTTAGATATTTTACTTAAGAAACTTTATTATAAATATTGATTATTAACTACAAAACTAAAATTTGATGTGTGATTACAGGTATAAGGCCTATTTTTGGTAAACTAAAAAACAGTTTTGCACTTAGAATAATAAAAATCTTACAGTAATGAATAAAAGTGTTGCATTTTTTCCATGAATTACAACCCATTTTAATTATTTCAATCTAAATTTGTACCATTTCATGTTCTTTATACCCCGTTTTCTGTCAATTTCGTTCTCTTACGACAGTAATAATGCCCTTTTATTTTGCTAAAGGGACCTGTACGACTGAAGGTTATATTTTGAAAGTCACGTTATCAACAGGCGTAAAGAACACAACATCTAAAATTGGGGGTAGTAAAAGACATTATCTCCGTAAATATGCTTTTTCCAATAAAAATTTTAATGCTATCTGATAGAAGAGATAAAAAAAACTATAATCTCCCTTAACATTATTTTTATGCAATAATAAACAGATGAGTTATAATTTTTTTTTTCAAAAAAGTGAACGTTTTTTGCTTGTACTGTAAAGTCTTAAAATGTCCTTTACGCCAATTGAGATTTCCGGTATCGATATCACTAGTGTTTTTTTACAAATTGCTAAATGTTACTGCGAAGCAACGGATTTCTCAAAACTTTTTAGTTAAACTCTCTATTGATTATTATGTAAATATATCTTTAATGAAACATGAAAATCTATGATTCTACATTTTAAAACTCTAGTAGCATTTTGTCATAATTTTACGAAACAATCAATATTCGTAACCATAACATTCGTTTGATGTCCTCTTAGTTTAACATCTAGGGGCGTGGCGACGAACAGACAGACACTGTCAAACAGGATGCCAGTAATGACCAATTTATGGCCGGATCCCGGTTTATAGACGATTGACCGATCGGAATCCTGAGGGATTTGGTGGGACAACATGGGAAGTAGCTTTTACTTCAAGTTACTTCCTAATCTTACAAAATGAGCATTAAAACAATAATAATATTAATGAACTAAAATAATTTCTTTGCTCACCCGCGACCTTAAGATAGCTAAGTCTATGCAAATTATGCGTGTTCATGCAGTTCCTCCACCTCCACACTGTACGAACACACACAAATTACACAAACCCATCTATCACCACCACCACAACTCACTGACGCGTTTCGAACTCAACCAGAGCTCATCCTCAGAGTGACACAACCGTACACCATGCTAACAGTTGTTAGACTAACAAACCACCACCACTGTTTTAATTTGTCAAACAAAACAAAAAACTACCCGCAAAATATTAATAAATTTTAAATGTGATACAAAACTACCTTGATTTTTTAATTTTATTTATTTATTGTCAAGGCATGTTTAATAACTACCGTTGCTAAAATTAGACCCAAGCCGTAGCAAGGGAGATGACACTAAATTTATTTGCTCATTAATAATAGACCCCATACTATTGTACCTAATTATCTCCATACATTCTAACACATCAAGACGAAACCCCTTGTCACAGTAATGTAACACTTCATACGAATCTGAGTCCGATATAGCCTGATTCAATAAATTAATAATAATATTGAAAAAAAAAAGACATACCTACAGCTTTGTTCTTGTAATTCTTATATAGGTCGAATCGTTGAAACTAGGAATACAATTATACATGTGTGTTGGTATTGACTGATTTCAAACATAGCATGCCGTGTAGCCTAGTAAGCCGTGGGGGCCTAGTGGTTTAACCTAACAGTGGGACAATATAATAAAAAATATAGCATGACAGTAAAACCATGATATACAAGTAGCAATTGGCATTTTATGCCGATACCGTGGGATTATCGAGATAAAAAGTGTTCTATGTGTTAGTCCACTCCAGCTATGTAGGTGGTAAATTTCAGCCAAATCTGTTCAGCCGTTTTAGCGTGAAGGAGTAACAAATATTTGTACATACATTATGTATATTATGTATATTCACAAACTTTCACATTTATAATATTACTCGTAAAACCACACGCGTATTTTAAGGACCCCTATTACGATACAGTGGCATAAATCCATACTAATATTATAAATGCGAAAGTGTGTTTGTATGTTTGTCCGTCTTTCATGCCGTAACGGAGCGACGAATCAATGTGATTTTTGGCATAGAGATATTTTATGGGCCCGAGAGTGACATAGGCTACTTTTTATCTCGAAAAAATGCACTGTTCCTGAGGGAACAGCGCGCGATTACCGAATACCACGCGGGCGGAGCCGCGGGCAAAAGCTAGTATAATTATAAAGATTTTACCTAATCTTATTGTGTAAGGTTAAAGTTACTATTACATTCTTCGTAATTAAGTCCTCTATTCCGTTGCCGCTTTATTACTTTCCGCATTCATAAGCCACAATTAAATTAAAATATTTCACAGACTCGCCGCTTTTAACGTGTCAATAAAATCACATATGTCCACTTAGATTTCGCTAAAAAAATGTTTAATTAACTCGAGCGGTCATAAAAAAAGTAGATTCAAATGTTTGATTAATCAGCCTATTAAATCGATCTTGAGGCTAACCTAAGAATTTAATGAGCGGCTGCGCAGGAGCAGGGCTACTACGAAAATCGAAAATCAAAGTTCGTATCGTACCGTCCCTCTCACTCTCATATTAAATGACATAAGCGGCAGCGGGACGGCAAGATACGAACTCACTTCGCAGTACAGGCCCTGGGGATCGTAGTCGTACGTAGCTACTGTTGCTCTTGCACGCGACGTTGCATGACCCGATGTTTTTTTATCCACACGCCTTTTATTGAGAATTGAAAAATAATAAATCCTGCGCATGGTTGTGGGTTGCGATCGTTTGAATTTTACTTCTGAAAGTATTATCGAGCTTTTGATATTTTCGCGATTTGTTAACGACGGCGTAAAAAGTTTTGATATATAATATCATAATTTTCATTATGAGTGCGTTATAATAATTTTTGAAAGTACCTATGATATGATACAGACTGTTAATTATTAAGTTTACCTAGATGACAGTAAAAAATTCAAACTTTTTGCAACGGCTACAGCTAGTACAACATACTGTAAAAAAACAGACATCTTTGTATTACGCCGACTAATAAATAAATAAAAGGTCTCGCTGTCACATTTTGATACACTAAAATAAAAAAGGTGGAAATTATTCACTACTTAAATGTCTCAGCATACGCCAGTTAGGCACTAATCACGCCTCAATAACCCCCTCACACTTCACTAGTTCAAATCTAACCTGAACACAAACGACAATTCCTTATGCTTCTATTAATATTCATATCCTTGCACTCAGCGGTGACTAAGATAATTTGCTCACAATAAGTGTTAAATAATATTTATTTTTAGTTTTTTTCTTGAGCCAAGTGGGGTCGACACGTTGAGTTATTAGATGTGGTGATTAACCTAAATTAAAATTAGCTAGTATGTTTGTGAGAATGAGTAATATTTTGTTTGAGAAGCTCAGGTATTTTGTTTTTTTTGCTACTCAGGTACGATAGTGTTGCCAAGCCGTCGACTGTCGTATTACGACAAACTTTTAAATAAAGCGATACAAATTTTGGGCCACTATAGTGACTCTACATACAAAATTAACTATTACTTAAGGCATACATTTGAGGACCACATTTTTTTTTAGCTCAGTATATCTTTAGCATACTTATTTCAAGTTTGAAATTGATTTTTAGCGGTGTTTGTGTTTTTGTTATTTGATTACCAAATCGTTTATGTATAGTTAAATACTAGTGGCGTGGAGTAAACAGTTTTATTGGGCATCTCGGGGAAAAAAGCATCAGTTACTTATGTAGGTATGTTTTTAGATAAAGTAATAGTAATAAGGAATTAAATACAGAACATTTTTTTTCCTTGATAACGACGTAATACGCAACATGAAAATAAATCGAATGAAGTAAAAGTTATCAATATCTGATGAAAAATTAGGATACAAGCGAAGGAAGTTCGCATTTACATCTTTCTATGGTCGTTATGTTAATGTTATGTAACGTCATAGTTCGTGTCGGATCTCTATTTGATACTTTAAAGTGCCCATATCTACGTATTGTTTAAGATATTGAAAAAAATCTTATTGTAATACCTAATTTAGTTTGTCACATAAAAATATGCTCGCATATTCTCGGTTAATGACATTAGTGTACATACATTTGTTTTTAATTTTTCATTGCGTGGGGTGTGGGTTAGTAATACCACATTAAATTTCAATAAAAAAATTGTGAATTTTTATTCAGGACCGTAAATACAGAACCTGTATACATATTATTGACTTATGTAGAACTCTAGAACCATCCTGTACATATTTTAACCCTGTATAAACTCCATTACGAGTTTAATCGGCGCGCGGTCCGCGAGCGTTTAACGTGCGATTGTATAGTGTCAGCAACCGTGGCGTATTAAAACTAGCTCTGTAAAAACATAAAATTACATTAAAGTTGACTCTGGGGAGGGTTCCACAAAAATATTTTGAGTGAGAACATTTTTGAACCAATACAGTGGGCAGAACCAAGTTGAGTTAGCTGGAGAAGAGCCTCTTTAGGCAATAACCACGATTTTTTAGTGATACGAATGAAAGAAAGAGGTTAGAAGGCTAACACGCACTTTATGAATGTCAAGAAAAATCTACCACCAGTTCGATAACCTCTATTCTATTGAGAAGAATCTAGCAACTACTCCACGAGGTTCCAGTATCTGTATATTTCTTTTATGGTGGTACTTCACTTGGCGTTGCGACATCTCCATCGCTCATGCTGGAAATGTAATAGTACATCTCTTTCGTTCATTCAAATATTTCGATAGATATACCAAGTGAAGTGCCAGCATTAAAGTCGTTCTTACACTCCCACTTCTTGTCGAAAGGTGTGGTGTTCCGTCGCTCTAAAGAAGCGAAGACAAAAAAAAAAAAACAAAATATGTAGTTGTAACCTTTTTTTACCTATTCAGTGGTAATGTCCATCCCGGCAGCTAGTTTGGCCTTTTAAAAATCGTCTGAAACAAAAATCTGACATTGTACAAAAGCATTTTTAAATAGCACATCATTTAACCCTGAAACCTGACACGTTTTCAAAGAGCTTTCGTTCCGAAATACCCCACCTGTTGTTGTTTACTGAAACAACACGTCGATACTGGAGCGATTCTGTCTTAATTATATGGACA
This sequence comes from Choristoneura rosaceana, assembly GCA_037349165.1. NCBI lineage: Eukaryota > Metazoa > Arthropoda > Insecta > Lepidoptera > Tortricidae > Choristoneura > Choristoneura rosaceana. The sequence continues at coordinate 6,761,195 of JAZBNJ010000013.1, forward strand.
AAAATAAATGATTGCTTTTTTTCTATAAACTACTAGCATAGTATTACGCTACTAGCGACCCATCCCGGCTTCGCATGAGGGTAATTTTGAAACAAAGACAATTTTCTTTAAGTAAGTATACATCTCTTATAAAAAGTACATATACCGGCTGTGGCCTGTAATATGATCAAATAATTAAAATATAGATCATACTCATCAAGCTGAACAACATTAGTTCAGCAACTTTTAAAAATAATTAGTTTTTTAATTTTTATTACAGTTTTAAGTTTATTCGAAGAAGCAATGTAAAGCAAAATGCTTGATGTTTGTAGCGTGACAGGCGACGTCAGTTGTGTTCTAGGATGGCATCTAAGTATGTATATTAATAGCAGTATTTAATTTGTATGAAAAATGGAAAATTCGAAGACTCCATAATTTTTTAGGGTTCCGGAGCCAAAATGGCAAAAACGGAACCCTTATAGTTTCGCCATGTCTGTCTGTCTGTCTGTCTGTCCGTCTGTCTGTCTGTCTGTCTGTCTGTCTGTCTGTCTGTCTGTCCGTCCGCGGCTTTGCTCAGAGACTATCAATGTTAGAAAGCTGTAATTTTGCACGAATATATAAGTAAACTATCCCGACAAAACAGTACAATTAAAAATTCAAAAACAATTTTTTTTAGGGTACCTCCCATAGACGTAAAGTGGCGGTGATTTTTTTTTTCTCATCCAACCCTATAGTGTGGGGCATCATTGGATAGGTATTTTAAAACCATTAGGGGGTTGCTAAAACGATTTTTCGATTCAGTCATTTGTTTGCGAAATATTCAACTTTAAAGTGCAAATTTTCATTAAAATCGAGCGTCCCCCCCCCTCTAAAATCTAAACCGGTGGGTGGAAAAATTTGAAAAAATTCAGGATGGTAGTCAGTATATTAAACTTTCAAGGAAAACTATAGCGGCTAAGTTTGCTTGAGAATTATTAGTAGTTTATGAGTAAATAGCAGCGTAAGGTATAAAATATACCTATACTTCGAAGATTCCGTATAAAGTACGAAATCCTTAGAAAAATATTACTTAATTTTTTCGTAATGGCTCCAGAACCCTATTTTGGGCGTGTCCGACACGCTCTTGGCCGGTTTTTTTTTTAAAGTCGCTGAACTCGGTACAGTTCATTTTGACGACGAAGATCTGTGTTTTAATTTTTTGCTCGTACCCACACCCGGTGTAAGAACAAGTAATCGTGTTTTCTAGTTAGGTATGTCAAAACTTTATTACCTAGGTTGTTTTATCCGTAACAAATTATGTAACTGTTGATCGGAACTGCATCGAATTTCGTTGCGTGGTTTAGGAGGGGTTCGCGGAAATACAGACAGATAGACTTGGTTTAATGTTATCTGGACAAGGGATGGAGAATGTTTTTTGTTTATACGAGGTTCTGTACCCTTATTGTAAGTTTTCGGTTACAAAACACGTCTTGATCGTGTTCGCGTTAAAATCTCAATTTGTATAGAAACACGAACAACACCTCTAGCGGAACGTTTGCGATGTTCGTGTTTCCATACAAATTGAGATTTTAACGCGAACGCGATCGAGATGTATTTTGTATCCAAAAACTTACACTAAGGGCACTGTAACGCGTTTCGTTTATTTCATATAAGTATGTGTGCATGTCAAGAAGATCTTACCAAACTCGGGCAAGATACTATGTAATAAAATTATCAGGTAACTGGAAAGGTGGACTTAATAATAAAAAAATAAATTGGAAGCTGAATATTTTGCACAGTAATAAAAATAAAACGTGATATTTATAGAAGCACTTTCTGCATCAACTTGTCTCGAATATGAAAGGCAAAAACAGTTATTATTTTGTGTGAAAATGTTATGTATGGTCCATGTCAAAAGCAAAAAGGGTTTTTGTAGAATTTAAACCTATTTAATCAGACCAAAGTAAAAAAAAGTACGATCGTACTAGAATTCGTACAATACTTTATCAATGCATTTTAAATCAAATGTTGACCAACAGTATACGGTCAACTGTAAAAATATGACCTTATTCAAAGTTTCAAAAATAAGTACCACAGACTCTTATTCCGGTGCAATAAGGCCGTAGTAACATATTTTTGAGTGGTTCGAATAGATACTTATTTTTGCACTTGACCGTACTTACGTTACGTTATGTTTTTAACCCCCGACGTAAAAAGAGGGATATTATAAGTCTATTTCTATAACTTCGTAGCTCTCAAGTGGATAGACCAACTTTGGTGTTAATTTGATATCTAACATAATTTGTTTGGTGGCAATGAAAGCTGTCAAATCCAAGACAATTAAGCTTTCTTTTGAAGTCCTACCTGATCCCAAATTTAAGCAAATGGTTTAATAATCAGCTACTTGTAAAAGGATCACAGTCAATAAACTATAATTTGAAATTTTGATTTCGTTTTTGGACCACAATTAACCTTATGTAAAAAATCCAAATCCGATAAATTGCTGACATAAAATTTTGTATTTAAATTCGGTTGTGAAGTTATCGCAAAATGTACGTTTTATATTCGTTATGGAAGGCGTGGGTTACATTGTCACACGTTTGAGGTTATTATCGAAGTAAGATGTCAATATTATGTCCAGGACCTTTCTGGATCAATATTAATAACATAATTTAAACACTAACGATAAACTCTTACACGGATTTTGACAGGAAAATAAATAATAAATAAAGAAATATCATGGAACACCTGACAACAATCGACCTCGTGCCAAACTAAGCAAAGCTTGTACTATGGATACTAAGAAATGGATAAACATACTTAATAAATAGATACTTAAATAAATTTTTAGCATCCAAGACCCGAGAGCAAACATTCATATTGTTCATACAAATATCTGCCCCGGTCAGGAATCGAACCCGGGACCTCAAGCTTTGTAGTCAAGTTCTCTAACCACTTGGCCATCCGGTCGTCTAAAATATGTGTAGCATGTTTCAAAATATTATTTTTAGTTATTTCAAAAACTTAAGATTTTTTCACTTTAGCACTAGCTGAGTCTGCTCCTTTTGCCGCAGGACAGACTATCTACTTGCAAACTTACTTACGTACTTCTGTGCTGTATTGTACTATTTTATCTTGTATTATTTATATTGTTGTCTTGTATTGTTTGTACTGTTGGCAATCAAATATTTTCTTTCTTTCTTTCTTTCTTTAGCTTTTGCAAAACACATAGCAGAGGCATGGATGAATGAACGATATTCTAAAAGCGATAAATATACTTATATGTAAAATCTCTTATTTTATGTGTAAAATCTCGTTGATTTTAATTTTGACACTGGCTTAGTAATTAAGCAATAATTTAAGGGGTGATCTTTTAAAGTCATAAACGTAACTTAAACAATTTACTGCGTTTAATCTTTGTTTAACGACGGAGCGTCACAAATCGTAAATTTTTTTGATGCGGTGCTCTTAGTAACAAATAAAAATCGTGTCGTTATAACCAAATTTTTTCAATGTCAAGTTTTTTTTTCGTTATTTTATTCTGAGGTCGTTAGATTATTATAGAGTTTAAAATATATATAAAGAATGCTTACGATAGTATGATTTTTAAGGTCAAATAACTACCCGTAAGGTTAAAATAAACCGTTGGAATTTCCTTCGTGTAGGTAGGTAATTAGGATTATTATAATACTCCTAACATGGAGTTTAATAACGAATTAACGAGCCATAGCATTATCCATACTTCCATACTGTGTGTGTGTATGTTTGTCCGTCTTTCACGTCGAAACGGAGCGACGGTTCGACGTGATCTTCGGCATACAGATAGTTTATGGGCCAGAGAGAGAAATAACCGAATTCCACGCGGACAAAGCTAATATTGTATATATATAGCAAAAATATATATAATATTTAGTTTATAAATTAAAAGTAGGATAAGTATTTATCATATCAATAAATGGAAAAGTTTTTTATAATAGTCATATAAACTTAAATCCATAGGTAAAAGATTATGCTAAACTTTAGATAGTTACGTGAATCGAGAGTTTAATAATTAATAATACATATGTTTTAATGGAAATTGACAGCCATGGTGGCCTTATGGTTGGACCTAAAGCCTCTCCGAGCAGAGAATCATCGGTTCAGATCCGGGTTCGCACAGACCACTCATTTTTTCAAGATCCCTTAATTACATTTGAAATAAATCACGGGGTTTAACGTGAAGAAAAACACCGTGAGGAAACCTGCTAAACCTGCGCAGAAATTCAATGGTGTGTGTAAAGTTCCCGATCCGCACTGGACCTACGTGGGAACTACGGCCCAAGCTCTCTCATACCGATAGGATGATGGTGATGATGAGACCCAAACCCTTCTTGGGCCATCATTTCTCAATTATTAATTACTTCAGTCATGTAAACTTAAACAAACCATTTTAGTCGCGCATTTGTTTCTATTAAAGGTCATAGCCCGCAAGGGCTGTCTGCCAGCAGTTAAAGACAGCATCTCAATAAAAAAAAATAACCCTGTGCTCTAGCCAGCAACCGGCCCTTTTTACGACTCATTTCGATTTTATAACACCCTGTATATGCGCTGCAGTAAACAGTATTTGGGTATTTAAATAACGCACTGTTTTAAGAAAATGAAGAGGGATTTTTGTTACTCGCTTGTATAAGACAGTCCTTAGAGTGGGACGAAGCGACACCTTATAGCACGGAACAGAACAAACTAGCCTTATAGAGTATTTTTTACCTTTTTTTTGGTATTTGCGTATTACAACCTCTTTATAGATAAATCTTGATCATCACCTGCTGGAAGTTGTCCACTGTCAAACAAAAACTAAATTAATGAAGAATGTTAAGGAGTATGTCATTTAAAATCATAATACATCTTTGTATACTTTTGCATTTACATAATATAAAACAAAGCTGTTTTCCGCGCCTCTCTGTATTATATGTTGTAGTTTTCAGCATCAGTCATCAGTTATATAATTTTTAACAAAAGTTAACGTAATAAAACCTAATTAAGTTTTTATTTTGCAACCAAAACAATATGATTGAAGTCAGGATAGAGGCCTTATTGCCTAACGTTTCTGACAGTCGCGATCGCAATCAAATGACGGCTTTTGTATGCGAAATCTGTCATTTGATTGCGATCACGAGCGTCAGAAACATTATGCAATACGGCCTCAGGTCTCTTATAGATACATACTTTAATGAACTTGGTAAACAAACAGCCCAAGTAAATAGAAGTCAATGACATCATAACAGAACTACTCCATGCAACACAATTGGCAATCTTCCATATGTCGGCGGCCGATCGTAAAATCCGCCAGATCACGAAATTCCTAGGCATATCATGAAACGCCGCCATTTCATGATATGCCTAAAAGTTGACCAGGCATATCACGATGTGCCTGAGAAACAATACGGCAGATCGATTAGAGCAATGCATTCGTCGATATTCCTAGCTCTATACCGGGCACATCGTAAAATAGTTTCTTTTTTGGCCACTGGTGGCGCTGCGTATGCTATGGCGGCCATTACCAGCTGACCGGTCGTGTCTGTTTTCAGCGCGTAAATAAATGACGGCTTCGCAATTAAATTATTTTTATACCGAAAATAGTGATGATAGTGTTCAAAAAAGTGTACAAGAAGCATTTCAACAAGAGCTCCATTATTTTTATGAAAATCAAACGAATTCTGTGTGCAATGTAAAAAAACCATGGACATCTGCCCGTATTTTAGAGGTTAGTTGAGGTTAGTATTTTGTTGATAAGTAAATAAAGTATTCACTAGTTGTTATTTATCTATAAAGAAATATGATAAATATAGTAATTTCTTAAATTTATACTTTTGCGTTCTCGATTTATACTGAGCGGCAATTTTATTACTCGTACTTATAGTACTTACTTAAAAGATTACTTACCAAAATGACTGCAATTGTAAACGCATTCGACGATATTCCTAGCTTTATACCGGGCATATCGTGATATGCTGAAAAAAAGAAAAAAATAGGTACGACGAGCGAAGCGAGGAGTGGTTAGTATGAATTGTGACTACTACGCACGAGCCGAGCGAGCGAAGCGAGGGTGCCGCGGCAGCGGCCGGCGAAGTGCCAGAAACGATTTGCCGGCATTTCACGATATGCCTAGGAATTTCGTGATCTGCCTAGGAATTTCATGATCTGCCTAGGAATTTCATGATCTGCCTAGGAATTTCATGATCTGCCTAGGAATTTCACGATCAGCCTAGGAATTTCATGATCTGCCTAGGAATTTCATGATCTGCCTAAACGTCACTAGGAAAATCGTTAAACGGTGGGTTTTGAACGATATGGCGGATGTCCCTTAGCCAATTCATGAAATGGCGGCGTTTCATGATATGCCTAGGAATTTCGTGATCTGGCGGATTTTACGATCGGCCGCCGACACATACAAACCATAAAACAGTGCTACCCACTTAGCTCTGCTAACAAATGCTAAGTTCAAAAAGCTCAATAGACGATGTCGTCTAACAGTAGCACTTTGACAATAAATTTTCTTGCATCTATTATACATACAGTCTTATTGAGAGTCCGATGAAGGGGTCAAGAAACGTTGATAGAATATTGCAAAGACTAAGTATAAGTATAACGTGTGTTGCCTGTTACGTTGGAGCCTATAAGTTGTCTTTAAACGCATTGTCTTATCCTTTTTTAAATCATAATATAACGGATAACTCATGTTTGAAATGGAGTTTAGCTCGACATGTTTCGGGCTAATCCATAACCCTTCTTCTGGGAGTAACGCGACTCGTCGGCTGCTGCAACATGCGCACTGACTACCCGACGAAACAAATACTTTCATAGTATGTCTGTGCTAACGTCGAAACAGTTCAAAATTCAGAGCAAAATTCGAACTTCGTATCTTGCCGTCCCACTAACGCTTATGTTATTTAATACGAGAGTGAGAGGGACTAGAATTTCGTAGAACCCCTCTCAGACGTACTCCAGTAACTCGTTCAAATTTCTCGTGACTGCTTCGCGACTCGTCCCATCAATCGCGCGCGAATGTCTGTCTATCACATTCGTTCACAAGAACCAACCAAATACAGCCGAGTCCATAATCTTGCGAGAAAAAATTTGATCAAAAATACCTGAACACGACTATTCTTAACGGCGTAGAAGCGTGTTCACACATTTATGATCAAATTTTTGCTCACAAATTTATGAACTAGACTGTACCAAGACATGCGAAAGACCTAGGTATTAAATTAGCGGTAGTTGTGAATCTCTTGTCTCGTTATCTTACAGGTCAAAGCGATAACCAGTGAAGTTATTTATTACTAAATAAATATTCAATATACAGTGATCCTGTTGTGTAATTCTGATATGAATTTTTAATTGGGTTTCGCAGCAGTTAGTGAACAGATGTACTGTAAAAAACTGTTAAGTAAAACCAGGTCACTTAGATACTCTTCATGATATAAGTACGTAGATTCATACGTACATATACTTAAGTTGTTTTCATTCGTTTCGACTGAGTAAGAAGTGGATAAGAGCAGTAACTTACTAATAAAGCGACTATAAACAGGTGGGACCTTTAACTGGGGCGAATAATTTTTGGGGCTTTTGCTCGCGCCTTCATCCGCATTTTCCGGGATAAAAAATAGGCTATGTCACTCTCTCAACTCTCTGGTCCATAAACTATCTCCATGCCAAAAATCATGTCGATCTGTCGCTCCGTTTCGACGTGAAAGACAAACAAAACATTATTACTTACACTTAGCAAAAATATTCAATTCACGCTACTGCAATCCGCACTGGACCTGCGTGGGACCTACGGCCCAAGTCCTCTTATTCTGAAAAGAGGCCTGTGCCCTTCTATGTAACGTATACAGGCCGAGATGAAGATGACTGCAATGGAAGCGAAACGAGTGGATCGCGGCCGATTAATATCCCAGAAACGCAACGTACGCAACCATAAAAGGCTACCGTGACATTTCCCCAAAGCCTTACTTCCTTACCAACATCCGCACCTCAAAATAATCATAATTTCACGTGCGCAGAGTCCGATGACCTGTTCAGCGGAAGCTAAAACCAAGTTATTGGAAAATCACCCTTTTGTCGTAAGGCATAAGGTGGTAGAACTGCTGTGGCTGGTTCGAGCAATAAAATAATGCTGGATGATTTATTTGTAAACAGTCTCGCTGGTACGTCAGCGAGCGGCCGTAATATTGTGTGGGTACACTGACAGGGAGATGTGGCTAGTTTCGTATGGTTCACGAATGAGCACAACTTGCCACTGTGGATAAAGCTTAGTCACACCTACCTTCAATGGACTACTTACCCATCACTATCAGTGAAGTATTTATTATCTTTGATATAAAATGTTTGTTTATTAAATTTGTTTCGCTGGTTGATGCTTACTATTATAAAGGGAAAAGTGAGTTTGTTACGCTTTCACACTGTAACGGAGCGACGAATCGTCGTAATTTTTGGCATAGAGATAGTTTATGGTCCCGAGAGTGACATAGGCTATTTTTTATCCTGGAAAAATGCACAGTTCCCAAGGGAACAGCGCGAGATAACTGACTCCCACGCGGGCGGAGCCGCGGGCAAAAGCTCGTAATATGTAATTGTAGTTCATTGATGATCTCCGTAAAGTAAAGTCTGATTCAACATATAAATTTCAATAAATTATGTAATTGTAGTTTTGTGCACTTGTCAATACTTCTCATAATTTTACATAAATAACTTGTGGCCGATTATTCTTATTTAGGATAAGTACCTACCAGGCGATAGTAAAAAAAGTGATAGTAAATGTCTGACCTATTTTATAATTATAATGATAACAAAGTATTACAATGAGACATAAATGGAGAAAATAATTATAAATATGTTTATGGATAAAGCTGGCTTCACCTCGTTGGATCAAATGTTAAATATAGTGAAACCAAAAAAAATGTCTTCAAACCAAAAATCAAGAATTCAGTAACCATAACCATTGCTACGTGTACTGCGCACACGCACGCTGCAATTGTTTACAATAGACGATCTTGTTTATTTTCGCTGCATATGGATTAAAAAGCTACCAAACTCCATTCCGGGCTTTATAGCAGCTTTATTTAGACATCCCTGGCTGGCCAGTATTTTATTATGCCAACGCTGTTGGATTAGCAATACTTTTTTCAGCTAGTTGGGTAAAGGCCCTTTGGTCCATTCTGCCATACGTAGGCCATAAACAAATGAAAAGAAACATGGAGGTTTTTGGGTTGACAAAATGTTTTTTTTTTTCATCTTAACGACATAGCTAGCTTAAGCCCGCTTCTTCCCGTTTCAGTGGGATTCCTGTCAGGTAGGAATTTCTCAAATACTTAAATAGTTATTAATTATATAAGTTAAAAATGCTTTCATTCAAATTGTCGGGAAATTAAAACATATAGGATACTTCCAATTTTTTTTATCAAACAGCTGGCAAACGAGAAGGCGGGTCACCTGATGGTAAATATGATCACCGCCGCCCATGGACATCTACAGCATTATTAGGACTTCCTAATAGTTAATAATAATTCGTAGTTTCCCTGGGATTCAGTATAAAGGTAGCTATTATACCACCACCAGTGAGAAAAGCCTGAAAATGTTACTTTTTAATGTTGTTCTGTCTATGTCAGTAACCATCTAAAATAACCGCACAATGTGCAAATTTTACTTAGGAGAGGGGCTCTGCTAACACTGGATATTCATAGATGCCTACAATTTTGTACGGGACCCTAGCTACGCGAATCAGACTCGCAATTGGCCAGTTTTTATATTAATATATTGTAGTGGCATATTGAAACCATTTAGGAAAAGTTTGCTTTGCTTTGTATGGTATTTATTTGTTTGCAGCAGATATTTGTATGAATAATAGGTACGAATGTTTGTTCTCGGGTCTTGGATGTTTAATATGTATTTAAGTATGTATTTATCTATATAAGTATGTTTATTCGTTCCCTAGTATCCATAGTAGGTACAAGCTTTGCTTAGTTTGAGACTAGATCAATTGGTGTCAAGTTTAGTGTCCAATTTGTTTCTTTCTTTCTTCTCTATATTTAAATGATTGTTTAATTTTGAAACACAATAACCTGTATTGTTTATTGAATAAATACTATGACTATGACTATTTTTTCTACGATTGTAGCACGTAGTTCCAGTGATTTCTAACATACAGTTAAATCCATTACATTAGCACCACATCAATAACGTTTAGTTAAGTTAATTAGTTACGTGGCCGGCACAAATCATTTTCAATTGTTACTAACAAGCAAATCACTGGTTGACTTTCCGCAGCTTTTATTAACAGTACAACATGCTAGTTTATGATATTTTAAAAGGCGAGCTTTTATACATGTACAGGTGTATTGAATGATGTTTTTCCACCGTATTAAAAAAATAGTTTATTGAAAAAGTATCGCATTACAAAATTGCATTGTCGTTGGTCCCAGAAAGCCAAAGCAAAGCTTGGTAAAGCCTGTCACGTGGCAACCGGGATTCGGGTACAAAACACTACATGATTTAGTTTAAAACTTAAAATTTAAACACATTTAGGGTAATTTCAAAAAATGCCAAAAACGGAAAAAAAGAGAAAAACATGTTAAATAGGTAAAGTGACAAAACAGGGGGGGAGGGTTGGTTAAACCAAAACAGTAGGTGTGTATGCAACTGTATGTGTGTGTGTGTGTGTGTGTGTGTGTGTGTGTGTTCGTTTATCTTGCTTTCTCAACTAGCTTACTGAAGTTTACTGAAGATAATTGAGAAAGCATGATAAATACGAACTTAACCGAAGAAATACGATGGAAAAACATTAGTCACTACATCTCTACATATTTTATCTTTACCTCATGGCGTCGCGCGTAAACTAATATGTCGAACAGTTGACTCAAAATTCCCAAAAATTACCTATCATGTATTTCATTAACTGTGCAAAACCTCCCTAAATTTCATTTCTCTAATCTTAGGGGTAGACATTTTAGGATTTTAGTTATTTGAAAGTTTGAAACTAAGTAACAACTAGGATCAAACAAATAAACTTGCGTTATAAGTTAAGTGCTTAATAATTAATCTTGTTGAAATGTGTTAACTATTGTTATTTTTGCCATACATTTTAACTATTAGTTTGTTTAACTAATGATCAAACAACAGGCCCTTAGACGATGACGACGACGATGATGATGATGATGAATATCACTAAATAAAAAACATCACATCACACATCATACCGTCGGTCATCGTTTATTCGCATTGCCGCTCTAATCTTCATTCTTAAACTTAGATCCAATAAAGCAGCAGATGCGTCATTAATAGTTTGAAATAAACGTAAATATTAAAACTAGGCCTCGTTAAAAATTGTTGTGAATAGCACATAAATCAATGGTAAGCATTGTATCATAAAGCCGATTTCGACACGTGTCGGAACCTATAAACCTATTAGGGTCCTCATTTTATGATGCGTTTTAGTGGAACGTTGCTTCTGTCATAAAAAAATGGTTGATTCGTGATGCAATGGTTCTTGGATTAATAGGAGACGATGGATGCGGGCTTGTCTAAGAAGAGATAGACATCATCTTTATTTACCTTTATCTTTAACGTATCACTTGACTGAGTAGCAGTGACCGTCATTTTAAGTATTTAATTTTGGGAGCTCTCTCATTCTGAGAGGAGGCCTGTGCCCAGCAGTGGGACGTATATAGGCTGGGATGTTGATGTTGATTTTGGGACTAGGTCAATTGGTAATTAATCATGAAACTACCGTGAGACTCACTCATATTAAATGATATTGTAACGGATAACTCACGTCTTAAATCGAGTTTAGCTCTACATGTTTCGGGTTATTTTGAAACCCTTCAATTGGTATTAGTTATTAGGTAATAAATGATTTTGAGTTTGAGTTTGAGTTAAGTGTTAATTATTAATCTTAACGGGTTTTATTGTCATTTTCTGCTCGTTATTATTATGTCACGTAGCACTATCTGGCTATTCGCTTCACGTTTCTAAAACGAACTGCTAAAACATAAAAAATATTGTCTTTGTCTATAACCTAGAGTTTATGGCTATTGAATAGATTGTCATGGAATTATCAGGAAAGTTACCGGTTGACCACTGGTAATTTAAATTTCTGCAAAAAATACAACACTTTTCCTGTCTTTACGAATCTAACTCTTTAACTAATCTATATTTTACCAGATTGAGACGTCAGACGCTCTTAAACATCTTAATAACTCTAGAAGTTTACGAAGTCGTTATTTTAACTGAGGTCGCGCTAGTTTAAATGTTTATTGTCCAACGCTTGAATGTGATTGTTATGATTTATTGAAGGATTTTTAGATATGAGTGGTTGACGGTTAACCGAAGCCCCGATTCTTAGTGTAATTGAGATCTTTTTTATTTAATATAAATAAATTCTAGCAGTAAAATAAATACCGCGTACAATTATCGTACCTTCCATAGAACAACGTAAGAGCATGTTAATAATTTTTAGATTAAGATTTTTCGACCTTTAGAAAATATGCTCACAGATATAGATTACAGTTAGTGGTTAGTATAATCCAGGCTTTCTCAAAGTGTGGTACGTGAACCCTTAGGGGTTCGCCATTCGACGGTAAGAGGTTCGCGACAAGATTTACGTAATGGTGGCTGCAAAACTGGTAAGATACTTCTTACCTGTATTTGTTACGACCTGTTATTGAAATAAATATTATATTATAATGATGATTGAAATAAAAAATGTTTAAGGGTTCGCTGTCATCTAGAAACTTTAAAAGGGGTACGTGGAACCATAAGTTTGAGAAACCCTGGGTAATCTATATCTGTGAATATGCCTTAGTAGTACTACCGAAGGTATGATATAAAAATAAGTTTTATGATACAGCGAATTCATTTAAACTGTCCCAAATGTGGATCCCACTGTCTGGCCTCCGAACTTTGGCCACTCTATCTCAATTACTAAACTTGTTAACAAATAGGTCATTGATTAAAAAATATTTTACGTTTGCACAACATCGAATGGAAACATTACTGATGATTAAGTAGAGATAGTAACTACTCTTGTTTTTAATTTATCAGGCATATTTATTACAACAAACTTTTCTTATTTACTTAAAACCATGGAATTTTTTTCTGTATTTGTCAAAAAGCCGACTAAAATTAACTAATTATGTTCAAAAGTCAAACAATATTACGAGTATATTAAATAAAATTAATGAATGAAGTTTCAGGAAGCTTGTCCCATCATTTTACTAGCAATCGAGTCTTAAAAACTATTCTTAAACTATTTTGATTAATAAAAATTGAAAATGTTTTTTAATTCGAGCTTGAATATGCTACGTTCCCGTAATGAACGCCATGTCACTTGGGAATTTCGTAAAGTCCTTCCTTCTTCCTTAATATCCAAATACTAGATATCAGAGTGGTTGAGGGACACAATAAGGGATTACTAAGCTTGACCTTCTACGTTCGATCCCGGTTGGGGCAAATACTCGTGTTTACTTTTTAGCTGACTGTATTGGTATTGCAACCCAACCTACACACTTATAGGTCCAAATTAAGAGTCGTTGGGACCACTGGAAGTAGTGCAAAACTCATTAACTTTTTTTTTATTCGACTGGATGGCAAACTTGCAAGTGGGTCTCCTGATGGTAAGAGATCACACCAGGGGTATTGCAGATGCGTTGCCAACCTAGAAGCCTAAGATGGGATACCTCAAGTGCCAGTAATTTTATCGGCTGCAAGATCCTATCACATTTAACTTTCTCATATCTTGAGAAAAACGAAAAAACCCGATAAGTTCCGAGCGACATTAACATTCTGGTTGTATTGTAAAGGTATAGATTAACATTTTTTAACCACATTTATGTTCAAAATAAAGAGATTAAACCACTCAAACCGTGACATCATACATACCGTCAGAGTTTGGCATCTAGATCTTCAATTAAGCAATAAACGCGGTCTTAATCTAGCGTGCGCACGCGCCGCCGGCTGTTGTATGAAATTTGAAATGGCGGGAATATTAATAACATTACGAAAGATAATAGTGTGTTCGATTAAATGAAAGGTGAAGTTGAAAATATTTTTTTTATATTATGTATATTTATTTAAAGCACCTACCATAAAATAATGGGATTAGGGAACGTGATCGTTTATAGAAACACATAAACTAGAAAAGTTTTATTAAAATATAAGGTGTATTTTGTTTGTCCAAATATAATCCAAATACTTAAGTGATACCAACACGGAAAGTTTTTTTATTTATAATCTTTATTTAGTATTCATCAATAAATGAAGCAATAAATGAAATGAAATGAATGAAATTTTTATTTTTCAGGAGACATAAGTACGCAGATGTTACAAGTATGTAGGTATTATACATGTCAGAAGAATTATAATAGGTACATATTATGTCATGTATGCTCTGCCACATTTTGGCATGCAAAATCTTAATCTAATTGCAAATCAATACTATTAACTACCATACAATTCAAAAACAATCCTTCATTATCTTATTTATAAGTGGTAGGTTTATTCAGTGGTTTATAAGACCATTAATCATTCCAAAACAATATGACAACTACGCGATTTAGACTAAAATCCAGCCAAGCATTGCAAAATGTAAAAGCTTGTAAAAATCGAGACAAATGGTTTTGATCCCTTTGTTTACGGAACTCCAAAAACGGTCACAAAACCTTTCGACCTCTGACAATTTATTCGCACATCGACTTGCGACCTTTTAAAGTTTATGTTTACGCGCCAATCGGCAAATGCGAAATGCAAGCTTGTTTGCGCACGCGCATCCTGTAGCCCGGGGCATCGTGGTGACATGTCAATCTTTGTTACGGTGCAATGCATAAGAGCATAGCGCCAGTGGTCATAAATAAAAATAATAATCATTGATTTCAATCTTAGTGAAATAGATAATTAATTAATTAATTACTAAACATTTGTGGCGACTGTACGAGTATTTCCCCTTCCGCTTTGATCTTTTATTACGCGCATGTGAGGATATTGACATTGGCTTTTACCAACTATCTTCCTACGGACATATTGTTCTAGATAGAAAATTCTATTTAGTTAATTGTGTTTTCCTATCGTTTTGTATATATTATTGATTTCTTCTGTACTTCTGTTAGTGTAAATATACTGTATGGTGATAAGGTGTATTTGACTATCTCATTTTGGAATCCATCCTCCATACATTTATGAAAATCACTGTGCTAGCATGGCTCACATATGCACAAATTATTATGTAATACCAGTCGGTTCTTCGCCAAAGATGCGAAGAGCCAAACCAGGCCCCAAAGGAAGATGAGCGCTGTTCGCAAGACCATTTCGTGACATGCGCTTTTTTCCACGTTGTCATAAATAAATATTTTTCTTCTTCTTTAAGAGTACCTCTAGAAGCCGTGGGTGGTGGCCTCGTGGTTTGACCTATCGCCTCTCAAGTAGAGGGTCGTGGGTTCCAACCCCGGCTCGCACGTCTGAGTTTTTCGAAATTCATGTGCGGAATTACATTTGAAATTTGCCACGAGCTTTGCGGCGAAACAATTCAATGGTGCATGTGAAGTTCCCAATCCGCACTGGGCCCACGTAGGAACTATGGCCGAAGCTCTCTTGGTCCCGCCGCCCTCCTGTCCCGTGCACCAAACCCAGTAAAGGCAAATAATGCAGCTTTAAGAAACAAGCTGTTTACTATCGATTTAAACTCTAGACTGTTACGGCCATAACAACAGTATATTATACTTTGTTCGCAACTTAACGCCGAAGAATAACTTAGTTTCTAAGTTATAAGATAGTGTAAGTATGGATTGTGAGGCGTGTTATTGCCGTATTCTTGCTTACAATGCTTTGTCTATAACTTACTGCTTCTTGAGTGTGTAATTTTATTTTGTTATCCTATTATCTACTAAGTTAACTTGTTAGTTTGGGTCAGATCTTAGATGACGAATTTAACCCATTTCTAGAAAAGAAAGAAAAGAAAAGAAATGCGTTTATTGCCAACAATTAGGAAGGTATATAATAAATAGAAGGGTACCTACTTTAAAAATTAAGTTAACTTTCTAGCTATATGTGGGTTCTATAAAAGTTCGTGAGACCTGATTTCTAATATTGTTATTGAAGGGGTTAATGAACTTTTATAAAAATCCCGCCCTAACCTAAAGTTCTAGTGACTGGATTGATTTGAAATTTGATACACATATATAAATATCTATATTTGTATGCCCTTGGGCGCAGCATAGTGATACAAGTCTATGATTAATGTAGGTACCAACTATTGTAACCTATGTTTGACAAATAAATTATTTGTATTTGTATTTGTAAATAAATAAATAATAAATATCATGGGACACTTGATAAGTACCAATTGACCTAGACCCAAACTAAGCAAAGCTTGTACTATGGACACTAGGCAACGGATAAACATACTTATGTAGATAAATACATACTTAAATACATATTAAACATCCAAGACCGGAGGACAAACATTCGTATTATTCATATAAATATCTGCCTCGGCCGGGATTCGATCCCGGGACCTCAAGCCTAGTCAGGTTCTCTAACCACTCGGCCATCCGTGGTCATCAAAAAATAAAATATGTTACCTTACATAGGTATGTAAGTTCAAGACATACCAAAAAAAGTACAGTCAACTATCGTTTCGTTTGACTAGTTAGCGTTTTATACGAGTATTTATGACTAAATTGATTAAAACTGCTTGCACCACCCATCGACAGCCGTAACCTCGTGTGCCGATTTTTTCATTGGCTATCTTAATCTCCATTCTAGAACACAGTAGCGCAAACACAGCTGCTATGCGGAAGAATTAGAAAAAAAATGGTGGCAGCGCAGCGATCCGGAAAAAAATTACATAAAATCCTAATACCACGTGAAACGTTTCCGCGATTTTCAATCATAATTACTACCACCCCCGGATCAAATTAAAATTATTTAAGAAATAAAGAATGTCGACGAGAATCTTGGTAAAAGTGGAGACTACTTCAGCTGCTTCAAAGGTTCGCATGTGGTTTCAAATTAGCAAATAAATATTCCGCTCAACCGTTGCCCAAATCACCCCAATATAATTTCGAGAACGTTCCAAAAAAACAATTGCTTCCTGTCCTAGTTAGCCCAACAAAACACCGATGGTGTGACCATAAATTGGGACAGGCGTCGGCCAGTGGTCTCCCGCGGTGACCACTTTGATCCTTCTCAGAAGGCCAGTCCCGCGTGCCTGGGGGTCATTTTCTGCAGGTTTTTGACAAATTTAAACTTAAGATGTGGTTATTAGTGTGGAATTTTTATAAATGTATCAATTATGTTCGCGGTTGCAAATTCAGGCTGAGTTGTGTCGTCATAATCTAAGATCTCACCTTGAGATTCTATTGAAATATCAGGTATTTACTTGAATAAAAAATTACCTATATTTACACATAGAGTCAATGATTAAGTTTTATTAAAAAAACACCTCCTTTTTTGAAGTCAGTTGAAAAATCTACAAGTCACGTAAAAAAAAAGATGTTGCAATACGAGTATGTATAGCTTCAAAATATATTATGACCAAAAAAATATCGATACTCCAATAATTATTATGACTTATGAAATTATAACTAAAATCTGAGCAGTAATTATGCGTTGTAAGCTAAAAACTGTGACTTGATAGTTATGGAAATGAATAATTGGGAATCAATTTGTGTCTTTCGTAATTTAAAATAAGAGGATCCTAATGTATGTATAGTCGTACAATTTGATTCCTGACTCCACTTTAGAACGTTTTCACAGTAAGCGTCATAATGAATTCCCTTGTCAAGTATGCGATGTCACTATTACTTTTTCTACGAAAAGGTGCTACAGAGGATCACGATTCATTTGGTTCGATAGTACACAAATAATTATCAATTTGACCAACCCGTATCTACTTTAAACATCAAAAATGTTCTTTCCTTTACCTTTAAATAAAATATCGTCATTACACCCCAATTCATCTTCAAATCGGTACTTTAATTATAATACCCACCTAAAACCACAGAATAAATCATGCCACCGATTCAATGCAACGCTTAAATTCTCACCAAATATGAGAACAGAGCTTTTTTTCAACCCGGGGACCTTAATAAATCTGTATTCTGTACATTTAGAGCTTTGAGAACGAGCTTTAAAACGTTTTGTCCGCAAATCCTGATTAAGTGGTATGAGCTTGACGAAAGCTCTCGGTAATAAAGGTGAGAAATAAGCAGTTTATAAGTTTGTTGGACTTTTTGTTAAATAATTTAGGTGAAAATAGCGTCAAAGTGCGTCCTGAAAATGGGGTTATTGGGTAAAGAATATATTGTGTCTAGTCCGTCACTTAAATCATTATAAAATATTGTACATGTATTTTTTCCTTCCGAAAAGTGGCCTCTTACAGTAAAAATGGTTAAGAAGCTCGAAATCGATCAAAATTCCATGGCGAGAGCCATGTGATTGCTTAGTTTGAGAGACAGAATTTGGAATAAATGCATCCGGAAACACACCAGAGTAATAGACATCTTGAGATGCATTGCACGACTGAAATAAAGCTGAGCAGGGTGTGGTACGCCGAGTGGATAACCGCTGGGCTCATAGAGTGCTGCTGTGGAGAGCACGGCAGACACAGATGAGATGGTTTGATAACATAGAGTAAGACGGAATAAAGATATATAAAGATAGTATAAATAAAGTAAGACGGAATAGGACGGAGTGGAGGAGATTAGGGGAAAATTACATCCAACAGTGGATAGAAAGAGCCTGAAAAAGAAGAAGAAGAGATTTTTTCTTTTGTCAGTCAAATAAAAAAAGACAAAGATGATGTGCGTGAAAATTCGAGGTTTGGAGTCCTTGTTGACGTCATGCCGTGCTCAAAAGTGTCGCACGACGTGTCGTCACGTGGAACTTTAATTGATTGTATGTATCTTTATCATTTTTTCATTTTTCGTTTAATTGACTAAAGGAAAAATACGTTTTCAATATTTTCTGACCATGTAACATGCGGCCTAAAATTTGCAGCCGAAGACGTCCACAGCTGCATCCATTAGACGATCTTCACCAAATCGTCAGTACATATCACCATCACTGCTTTAACATAATGTTGTTCATAATCAACTCTGAAATCTATTTAGTAATTTGTATTGTCTCTTGATCTTATCTGGTCTGACAGCCCTGATCTGGTTCAAGCCAATCAGTCAGTCAAATCAAACTTTAAAAAAAACTCTTTGTCCCTGTTCGTATCGACGCGCTGAGTTCAACCGACATATACGCAGCGCTTACGCACTTGTCATACCGCCAACGATGAAAGAGAAGCGAGTAGAGCTAACTAATAACGAGTGGGCAAACGGAGTGGGTATGTTCCTGTAGTTTTGTCGCTGGGCTATAAGCAACTGCACTACCGCGACGAGCGATTACTCGCACTGAAGAGTAAAATGACGGCTTTTTGTTCTCTAGACGTGAGTTTTGACTGCCATGTGAGCATAGCTGTGCAAGTTTTATTTTAAATAGCTCTTGTCACTGCAAGTGTAGTGGAGAGAGAGTTCTCACCGGCAGTACGAACAGCTTGTTGCTGACACGGTATCTATATTTATTGTTAGTTTCATCCTAGCATATAATACGTCCCACTGCTGCGGACAGGCCTCCTATGAGAATGAGAGGGCTTCGGCCATAGTTCCCACGCGGGCCCAGTGCGGATTGGGCACTTGCCTTGGGAACTTGTTCGTTTTGCATGGGAAAATAGTCTATAGCTACTCGCTATCTCACTGTCGGTGGGACAGTGCCTTAATGATGGCGACGAACGACGATTGTATCAGCTGACGATGATCGAGCTTCATGTTCCACTACGAGCTGCTAATAGGGGAATGATGGCTCAGGTCTTCACTGTACGGTCAATAGAGTCAGTGACAAGTTTTTGTCGTAACTCTCACATCATCAGTTGGTTGAAAATTTTCCTATGATAATAGGGATATCAAAGTGCATGCGTTTTAGACTTTTTGTATTGTAGAGTCATCCGCATTAAAATCTGAGAGCGTGCAAAAATATCTGACACGTCCTATATACCGGGACTAGAGATAGAGTTGTATCAGATATTTATACATAATTTGTTGTGTCAGATATGGTGCTGGTGTCTGTAGATACAGTAGGCAAAGTCGGGTAAATCTGCAATGACCCTTAAGGTTGACTATGGCATAATATGGCTGGTTAGTTGGTCTTAGTTGCACGCCTACGCTTTTGTAGCCTTCGCCGCCTCCCATGGACATCTACAGCAACTTAGAATTGCTAGTGTGTTTCCGGCCTTAAAGTTCGAATCCGCTATGCATAATGTAGATCATCATCATCATCATCTCAGCGTATATACGTCCCACTGCTGGGCACAGGCCTCCTCTCAGAATGTAATGTAATGTAGAATAATGTAAATATATAGTATTTTCGATGATCAGTCCAAAAAAATTGTGGCTCCACGACCTCGTAATGTAGGTGAAAAAATGCGCATGACATTTCTCGCACCGACTAAATAAAGCATTATAATGAAACTGATAAGAAATCTTGATTATTAGCTCATTTATTCTGGGTGCGACTAGCGTCTACAAATCATTAAATTATGATAACCAAATAACTATTCGCATCAAATTTCGTAAACAGTAGCTATTAATGATAAATATTCAAAACAAACGAGTGATGTTGCAGGCAATAAAAACTAATTGGACGTTCAGGGAAAAAACCAGAAGGTAGCAAGGAGTAATCGAAGACTGGTTTGTATGAAACATTCATGACTCTTCGATTGAGTCGCTTTGCTGCGTACTTCGAAATTCAAAACGGTAGTTTCTTTAGCAGCTCGGTTTGCGCTAATTGCCAATTGGATAAAAAACTTGAGACATTTTTCAAGTCCTTTTTTTATACATCTCCATTGGTTTGGTATGTCGATGATTTTGTCAACGGCGTGATTTAATAAAACACAGTTTTAAATCGTCTTCCAGGAAAAAAAAATGCTAAATTTAAGTTTGTTAAACTTGTCAACTTAGTTTAGGCTTGACATTTTGACATTACTGAACTGAGTTTAAGCTAAGTTTAGATTTATTTTTCAGGAAGTGGTAATAAGTGGGTATTATGCGTGTGTGTTGTTATGTGAAATGGTCCTTTTTCACAATTTAAGATGCCATACTTTGCGGCCCTCAAATCTATTTAGTAATACTTAAGTAATAAACGAATTAGTCACATTTAAAATAAATTTCAACGTGTAGCCTTTAATTAAAGTAAGTATTGGAAATTTTAGCCGTCTGTCGGTGCAACTTAAAAAAAGTGCATTTTGCAAAATGGCGGCTTTGTTTAGTACAGGTGATTCTAGTCATTAACGTAGCACTATTATCATCTATACAACATCCCAATTAAGTCCGATATTAAGGCTTCAGTCGTAAACGAAGCGCTATAACTTTTACGACGAATCTAGCACGTGAACAGTGCGAAATAAATCGACCACCGTTCAGATTTTACAATTAAATTATCTAAATAATTGTTTATTAGCGCACCCAACAATTAAGAAACAGCAGCTGCTCTATACTTTACAGTGTATAATTACAGGTGTAAAGTAACTACACTAAACCAGGCAATTTGACCAGCTGTTTAATTCTCATTGTTTGTAACAAACCAGAGTTTCGATAAAACAAACGACTAAATAAAACGTCAAAATCAAACGGCCTGTCTGCGCGAAATCTGTTAAACTTGTTTCACGTCCCGCAAGCAATAGCTTGAAAACTTTCTTTCTATTCGGAGAGCAATCTCCGCGTATCCCTGTCCTTTTCGCACCCGCGTGACAGGACGAAATAATCGCGTGCGCGACAAAGACAGGCTACATGAAGACGTCACGCCGGGCGCAGGCGCGCGAGTGTTGTTGCACTTGTTTTGTTTATTTTCTCGGCCGCCATCTTTTTTGTTTTTTCTCCTTTTCTCAAAGCTACGTCTTTGTTCGGGCAAGCAATCGTCCGTGCCTGGTAAGTTGGATAATTTCTTTATTCTGCTGCCCACCCGACAATTTTCTGGAGCCGCATTATTATGAGGTTGATTTGTTTAATAATTTTATTACTGAGTGTACTGTCCGTGATATTCGCGTTTTATTTGTTAGGATTGCGCTCTTACTGTCGCTTGCATTTTATTGCGGAACGGTTTCTAAACCACACTTGCCGAGCACTAGTGGTACTACTGATACGAAAATGTCAATTCTTTGCGATTAATAGTTATAAAATGCCTACTTTATTAATAAATTGTAAAGAAAACAGTGCAGCTTTTTGGATTGTTATTCGTGTATTCACACTTCATAATTATCTTTCCAGTGTAACTTTATTTAGAAACTAGCTTTGTGGACCTAGGTTATCGCGCGGTGGCGCCCTCTACCGGAATAAAAAGTACCCTATGTTCATCCTTGGGGCTTAAACTATCTCTGTACCAAATTTCATCAAAATCGGTTCAGCGGTTTCGACGTGAAAGCGTAACAGACAAACAGACAGAGTTACTTTGGCATTTATAATATTAGTAGAGATTAGTAGGGATTAAAGTGTTTCTGATTTTTTTATCACTGCCAGTTTAAATTTAAAAGTTTTAAAACCAAAAGTGCTTAAAACGATGACTTTTAAAACTAACCGTAACAAAATACCCGATCATCAATATAGACAGCCGAACATCGCACCATATCCTTCGTGCTTTTTCGGCGAATCGTCTAGACCTTATCAAGTCAAAGGTTCTTTTTGTGCACGGATCCCTACTGTTAGACCTTGGGCTCGCACCGTCGTCCGAATGCTCTCAATAGGGCGAAAAAAAGACTTAACGTATTGTGCCTTTGTGCGGGATGAAATGTTAAATCTGGAACTTATGCTAGTCTGCTCATTAACCATGGGCCCTCCTGTGGATATTTGGTCGGACACACATATTTATGGCTTTGTGTTATTTATAATTAAATTATTTGTATTATTTTACAATGGAGATAGTGCAAAATACGGTTTATTCTAAAGCATTAATTTTTATTAATATATTGGCGTTGTTTCACCTGGAGCCAGCACATAAATGTAACTTAAAACAAGTTATTAAGTTGGATTCATGAGGTGATGCTTGTCTTGTAATATGTGTGATAGTAATGCCGTACCTGAGAAGTATATAACACTGCAAGTGCCATTTCCGAAATTTTACAGGAGAAGGGTTTTTGTGTCAAATTGTAACGACACATAGGGTGGCACAACCGAAAATCGTTAAAAGTGGCACTTGCAGTGTTATGCTTCTCGGGTACATGTCATAATGTGTTCTTTGACACCGGACGACTGGATGGCTAAGTGGTTAGAGAACCTGACTACGAAGCTTGAGGTCCCGGGTTCGAATCCCGGCCGGGACAGATATTTGTATGAATAATACGAATGTTTGTTCGCGGGTCTTGGATGTTTAATATGTATTTAAGTATTTATTTATCTATATAAGTATGTTTATCCGTTGCCTAGTACCCATAGTAGGGTGTCCCAAAAAAATTAAAGTTATTTTTTTTGAACGCATACCCTCTAATTTTATTTTAATGATATTAATATAGTTGGAAATCAAATTTTATATTAATAGAATAACGGGAACCCGTGCCGACTTCCATCGAAACCTGTCAGTACTTGCATAGTAAGGCGCGTGCGAACTAAGTTTTTATGTACTTGTTTTCGTCATTAGTGTACTTAATATTTTCGTTGTGGCAACATGGCAGTAGAGTTACGGAGTTCGAAAAAGGATATATTTTTGATTGGTGATGTAAAAAATCAAATTACCGGGTCAAAACTGCCGTCTAATGGACCAGTGTTGGCAGTTTTATCCTATAATATACGCGAAGTGAATTTAAGTGTCAAGGAAAGGGTCAATCATTCGCGAGCGTATTATTTACTAAATCTTTACCTAACTGTGTGTGTGTGAGTGTGTGTGTGTAGAAATTAGTAACCCTATAACAGGTTTGAAGAAATTTATAAAAAAATGCAAACATTGATATTGCACATGCCAGTGCGCTTGATTTAATACAGATAGACAAGGATAGGATCTTCTTGGAAAAACAGAGAGAGCCAGGACGACCGGGTCACTTGGCTGGAGTGGATAAAAAAATTACTGAAAAAGAAGAAAAGGCGAACCTTAGAACCATTCAAGAGAAAAATCGGCATGTTAAATATTTGTCGTCCCTAACTCCCGTGGCGTCTTCCTATGAATCACAACAAGAAGATTTGTCTTCTGATTCTGAGGGAACAGATTCATAAGACATGATTTCTGTTCCACCTGAGAGCATACAGCCCCATGCTAATGGACCTACTATGAGGAAAAACTTTATCACTCCAAAGCTAGTGGCAGCATTAGACAGGTGTCAGTTACGTATGAAAGATTCTGTATTTATAATTGAAGCAACTAAAGAAGCACTTGGATATTGACAAATTTTCAATAAGCAAGTCCTCCATGCACAGAATTCGCACGGAAAAGCGAAAAGAGCGCGTCGAAGCTATTAAAGCTAATTTTTAGAGTGATGTACCGGAAACTGTGACTGTCTACTGGGAAGGTAAGCTGTTGCTAGCTTTGAATGTACGTAAGTCTAAAGAGGAACGCCTACCGATAGTGATATGATATCCTACAATAATAAGGAACAACTCAACTTCGTTTCTATAAAAAGTAAATCTTTGTTCACTCGACTTTTTTTAACTTAAAATTGATGACAGTTTTCTCAACTACTCTCCCACTTCGTGGTCCGATAATGCGTCGTTCCAACACGCTAAGATGAAGGTGCAGATGCTGAGAGCAGTCAATGACACGACTGAAAGAGCCATTAAGTTGATGCAAGACTGTCATGGTTTGATCACTGCTGATGAGGAGCAAAAGTAATATTTATTACGTTCCGTCAAGAATACATGCAGGTATATCCTGATTGTAGAAAACAAACATTAAAAAGAAAATTTAATGAGTACCTAATATCCTTTACATGATTAATCTAAATACGTAAAATTAATAAATATAATACACTAAACAAATAACCAATGTTTTATTTACAAAAATATACCGAGTCCTAATATCCCTCAATGGCCTCCATACAAATTTTTACATTCAAACTTTGAAATTAAGTCGGCACGGGTTATTGCTATCCGATTCCAATAAAATTTATTATTTTAGTTACTAGAGTTAAATGAAACAAAATAAAAGGGTATGCGTATCTGAAATCGAAAAAAAAAATTTTGCCCTTATAGCCTGGGACACCCTAACCCATAGTACAAGCTTAGTTTGCGACTAGGTCAATTGGTGTCAAGTGTCCCATGATATTTAAGTATTTATTATTTTACATAACTCTTTTTTTCTCTGAAACCATTTATTTTTCATTTCGTAACAAAACGGACACATCAATATAATATTTTATACCCAAATCACAGATTGGTTCATAACATGTTGGGCATACCTTGACTACTCTACCTCGATACGAGAAGTGAGCGCCCGCGAATGTCCTGATTCAAACGGTCCATGGTCTCATAGCCTGTTCTTTTCTAGGTTGGCAGCGGCGGCGGCGGCGGCGGCGGGCGCCACCAGCGAACTGAGTTACCTAGCAGCCCTGCATCCCGCGTACCGGCCTGTTACCTACGACCACCCCTTGTATGGAGCCAACACCTTACGAGGTAAGTCTTTTTTTTAATTCAACTGGATGGCAAATGATCAAGTGGGTCTCCTGATGGTTAGAGATCACCACCGCCTATAAACAATCTATGCGTTGCCAATCTGGCCTAAGATGGGATACCTCAAGTGCCAGTAATTTCGCCAGCTGTCTTACTCTCCACATCGAAACACAGCAATGCAAGCACTGCTGCTTCACGGCAGGATTAGCGAGCTAGATGGTGGTAGCAATCCAGGCGGACCTTGCACAAGGTCCTACCACCTGCAACGTTACACAAGAATACCATCAACCAATTTATTAGGCAAGTGTGCTCCATCTCAGTGCACGCTACATCTTCGCTTGCTATCAGATGTGATTGTAGTCGCAAAAGCAAGCCTTTTTTTGTGTAAAAAAAAAAACGGTTTTGGTCACATCCTACTGGCTAATCCAGCAGCTAAAGAATATTACTTCCAATGAAAAGCAGTCCTAATGGAAGCTCCATTGAGAAATAGTATCTACAGCACTTGCTTAGCAACAAGAGAGATATTCCAGCTTCTAGCAAGCACCGTGTCTGCCTAGCGCCAGTGTATCAGTGAAAGAAAGCATCTTATATCACCATTAAGACGCAACACGAGCAGCGACCAGGCACCGCCTGCAATCCAGACGGGCGTAATATTACTCGCTTGGCAGTCTGTCTTTATTATTATGCTGTATAATTAAACGCATACCGCGACAGGAGTCGTATAACGAGCTCAGTTGTCAGTGATACAGGCTTTAGTTATAACTTATGGTACCTTTATATGAGTCTTGATAGCGAAATATATGTCGAAGGATGTGGAGATTTAGATTAGTTAGATAGGTACATATATATATATATCTGTTATGGATGGAGATTTTTAGTCGTGATAGCCTAGCGGGACCTATGGCTTCTTACTCGTAAGCAAAGGTATGTGGGTTCGAACCTGGGACGCACTTTTTTGGAAATTATGTGCAAAATTTTGAGATTGACCATAAACTTTACGACTGAAGGAAAGCATCGCGAGTAAACTTGTACCTACACACACGATAAAATTCAATGGTGTGTGTGAAGTTCCCAATCCATCCTGGCCAACATGTGAACTACAGCCCAAGCTCTTTCATTTTGAGGAAAGATAGGCCTTAGGACGAGGCTGATGTGATAATGCTACCATATATACGACCTGCTACCTTAAATCATTTCCGGTATGTGGAGGCATTTACTAGCGTCTCGCATTTATCCGACCCTCGCTACTAAAAAAACAAGCTTAAAAATTACAAAACATTTCTCAAAAATAAAACACTACACCATTTTCGCACGGTACACCCCATAAAGTTGCAAAATTGGCGCACGATCAAATCACAGCTCAGCTGAATCATAGAAACCATATGCAAAATCCTGGCAATGCCACCGTTCTACCCAATCGGCTCAATTTATCTGCTCGCTGAGGTGTTAATTAGGCATCGAACTCACGACTGGTACCTTTAGTGTAAACTCGCCGGTGAAATACCAGCTTTAACTGCACAGGGGACAGTTCAGGGCTCTTCGGTGTTCAAACTGATGATAGATAGGTAGAAGGGGCTATTAAAAGACGGGGCTAAGTCACGGGTTAAAATGGGCATGCATTTGGGTAACGAAGGGCAGTAAGTGTGGGTGCAAAGTTGCGCGGTAGAAAAGCGTTGGATTAGTTGATTACAAAAAATAAGTACTTTATGTTCTTTTTCAGTAAATGAATTAAGTAATGTTTTCAAGGTACTAACACAAAAAATAAGGGGTTTAATACCCTGTCAAAATTTTACTTTTTTTTTCAAACTTTAATCCTAAAATTGCTAAAAGTGGCTCCGAAGCGGTAACGTTTCGTGTGCTCTGCCTACCCTTATTTGAGAATACAGGCGTGGTGATTGTGTATGTATGTATTAAAGGACGGGTTAAGTCAGGTGTTAAAATTGACAGTCATTTGAGTAAGGAAGGGTAGAAATAGATAAGTGCATTTTTGCAGTAAATTAATGAAGCAATATTATTTAAGTATGTAACAGTAAAAATAAAGGTAAATTAATCGAAAACATACCAAAATCATTTGTTTTTGAGACAATGAAAATTGAATTCTTTCAGCAGGTTGCTGAAACCACAACTAGAAGAAAACTACAAGCATTTTTGAACTATAAGCTCCAGTACAAGCATATGTACTTACATAAGAACGAGATAGACAAAGATCACTTTTCTTCCACACAATAACCCTCTAAAAACTTAGTGACATTCGTGAATGAAAGGAACAAAGCTGATTTTTTTTTACACTCGCACCAATAATATTTACTATTCAAATTTATCAAAAGCTAGTGTTTTAGATGACATTCAACGTATTTGTAATACTATACTATAACTATTTTATAAATCATTTTTTATACGTAACAAGTTCCTAAATTCGGCAAAACTTTTAGGATAAAACTCCATCGATAAATAGAATCAATGATTCCGCTAATGTCGCTGTTGAAAAGCATCTTCGACGATGAAGACAAATCAAGCAAAACATGCGATTGTCAGTTAGCGCTGTAACCATGACAGATATGCATTAATGCCATTAATGGACTTGCAACAAGTCGTAAGTCACAAGCGTGTAGCTTTTGTAGGGAAATATGGTTGGAAAAGTTAGGGAAATGGCCCAGCTTATGATTTTCTGGACAATACTTGCTTGATTTTTTTTTGAATAACCAAAAAGTCCGTAGTAAGATGTGACGTAGTAATATTGTTTTACACTCATTGTCGGCGTAGTTAATAAATAAACTCATACAAAAATACAGGTTTCTAGCGCTAGTAGTATCTAAGTTTGAAATGTGGTGGAAGAGATCGAGAGGAATAAGTGGAAATGGACAGGGCACATTTCCAGGATGAGTCACGATCGTTGGGCGAAGCGAACACTCGAGTGGAGACCTCGTGAAAACACTCGCAGTAGAGACCGCCAATGAGGTGGAAGGACGATATCTGCCGACAGGCAGGTGGAGAATGGATGCGTGTGGCTGTCGATCGCCAGGCGTGGAGAAATGGAGTAGAGGCCTATGTCCGAAGACGGACGGACTAAGGGCTCCTGTGGATGGGTGGATGGAGTATCTAAGCTATCTGCGGATGTACTGACGGATGGATGGACAATAAAACAATAAGTGCAGGACTACAGCTGTAATAGGTAATCATTAAAAGGAATTATTAAAAAATCTGCTTTACTGAAATAAATCTAGATGGACACAATCTTTGAAGAGATCCTTTGATTTCTTCACCTATCATCATATCAAATCGGTCCGACCGTTTTCAATAATATGAACATACGTACCTAATAATGATTCCGACGTTGAATAACGAAATGCGACAAGCAAAAAGTTCAAAATACAAACTGAAATATAGATGCACAGAAAAATACAAAAAAATTGAAAAAAAAATCAATCTTGAGCAACAAGTTCCTTGCAACACTAGTAAAGGAAATAGTTTCAAATCAGCGACCCGCCAAAAAAACTTATTTATCGAAGCTATGCTTATTTTGAAACTGTACGCAAGTCCGGCTTGCACTTGGCCAGTATTTTCAACAATAAACTGACCAGAGGTTGATACCTTAAATCGTTCGTCGTTTAACTCTTACTGTAAGTCGATTCATTTTCCTGCGCCCGCGCATCTTCTGACTTGCGCTGCGCCACTTTAGTTGCGCCTGCATCGCACATTAGCGATTCGCCGTGGGGTCGTTCTTGGGACAGCTTTTATTTGTGGTTTTCAGCCAGATATCACGATAATCACGACATTGCCCTTTCCTTGACACTTTCGCTGCTCTGCGGTGCTACGCTTACGCCAGCGGCTTTGTCCCAGTGGAGGTTACCCTATTCGTTCCCCTTGCCTACTTTGTAAATTTAAGAGAACCTCCGAGAATTTTGCTTTCTAGTTTGTAAGTCCAAGGGTAAAAAGGTTGGATTGGTAGAGATGTTAGTACCCTGTTTAAATTGTAGTAGATAAATAATATTAATCACATAGGCTATTTTTTATTCCAATATTAGCACGAAAGAGGGATAAAATCTCGAAATTTCAAGTTTTAAGACTGACTTTAGAATCATGAATTAATTTTGGCGCGGGTGAAGTAGCTTGACGAAAGATCGAGGAGTTTAAGTAAAATCATTCATAGTATCAGAGATGTACTCTCGATAGTCTAAGTATAAGCACGGTCTTAGAGATTAATTATACATATTTATTAGCTAATTAGTGCTTAACAGCTATTACTCAATTTTTTTTTTATTTATTCTACTGGAAGGCAAACGAGCAAGTGGGTCTCCTGGTGGTAAGAGATCACCACCGCTCATAAACATCATTACGTGCGTCACATGTTGTAGGGAGTAAAGTTGCCGTTATTGTGTGAATTTAGGCGTTTAGCACACGAGTGTGTTACCTATATCAGTAGAACCTATGCCTATTCGCCCTTAATAACATCCACGATCTATTTTTTGGGTATTCCCATGGAAATTTATTATATCCGGGAATTTCAATTGAACTGTTGGTTTTAATGGTTTTAATATAAAAATTAATCCCTATTTCCTTTCCCTTACTACTAATGAACTTTATTGATTAAGTCATTGAATAAATTAATTAATGCTGTTAATTATTTTTTTCTAATTCTTAGTGTTAACCACTAGGAATAGAGACATAAAATGCGGGTTTTATACAGAGTTATTGACATACAATTTTGTAAGATAAGAGCTAATATAGTAAACATAAATCCCTGCCGGATTTTTTAACACAAAAGCAAAAAAAAACTTTTTTTCGCCACTTATACGACACGCGAGTAATCCAACCCCATCGGTTTAATTTCGCGAAACCGAAATGTGCAAAAAAAGCATCGCCTCCGCTCTCGGCTCCGCTTACAATAAACGCATCTTTATAACACACTCAATTAAGCACGATTTTTTCGGCCATTTTTCAAACGGTTTTATGCAATATGTAGCGTGTTAATTTAGTACATTTTGGTTTTAAAATAATGGCACTTGAGGTATTCCATCTTAGGCCTCTAGGTTGGCAACGCATTTGCCATACCCCTGGTGTTACAGATGTTTATGGGCGGTGGTGATCTCTTACCACCAGGAGACCCAATTGCTCGTTTGCCTTCCAGTCGAATAAAATAAATAAATCATAATAAGCGGCTCCAGGATATATGTTGCATCAATTTGCAGGAAAGCAAAAGCGACCTAATTAATTATGTGGAATTGTGTTTTTGTAGTTTTATGTTTGTTTTTATTTCCTCGCATTCAAAGTTTACTTTCCATCTCAAGATTTACACACCCGGGATTTTTTGGCTGCCTTCGCTGGACTCAAACGACTAACCACTGAGGCTTTATCATAGTTTTTTCTAGTCCATCGTTATAAAATATACGTACAATTAACTTTCGTAAAAATCTCATTCCGAGAGGAGGCCTGTGCCCAGCAGTGGGACGTATATAGGCTGAGATGACGATGAAAAGTGCTTAAAGTGCTTACTGGACTCGAACAAATGTTGCTTTCGATTACATAGGTGTACATGTAAGTAATCACGTGTAATAATTAGACGTGGGATGCTTAGTTTATATTATTTTTTGCTGACTGCAACTGATGCAAGTATTGTCAAAGTGAAAATATCTTCGTTCAATTTTAGGATACATAACTAAGCGCTTACGAATGTAAAAACAAAATACCAGTGGTTCAAAAAAACCTCTATTGAGAAGAATCCGACAAGAAACTCAACGAGATATATTTATATGTCATCTAACCAACCAAACTACAAAACCAAATTACAAAACGCCCCCATTTTTAGAAGTGGATGCAAGTAAGACGTGCAAGAGTCGACTTTAACAAATATTGCAACTTAAAAAAAATACCTAACTTGATAGATAGTCCGATGAATCTACAGGAAGTAAAGACACATGTCATAAGAATGTTAAAGACTCCAAAACAAAAAGCTTGTAAAAAAAATTAATGGTGTTATCCCGCATGACACCATCCTAACGGGTTAGCTGGAACGGCGGTGTTTACTCGGGGCTCGTGTTTCGTCTACTGCACCGGATGGCTGCCTGGTTCTATTTGCATACACCTGACCTTCGCCTGATATCGGTCAAGCGTTATGTGGGTTAGGGTTTATTTTATTTTCTTTTTGTGAAAAAAACCCTCAAAATATTTAATTTAGCGAATATCTAGAGTTGATAACCTTCGGATGAGACTGTTCAATTAACGTATAAATTAGACACATGGTTATTTATAGGAACGTTTTCATTTCAAAGATCACTTCGATCAGCAGGGCTATTGCGTAAAGAACACGGGATTGTAATCGTCATGTTCTTTCAAAGCAATTACAAATTCGACTGACATGAAACATTCGTTTCGCGTAACAGAATCTAGCAGTCATCAAGCGCAATTGTCATGAGAAGTAATATCAATTGAATGGAACGAAAAGTTTGGTTTTTGCAAATATACTTAATCAACGAATGATTTCGATAAAATTGATAAGACTCGGATTGAGTGTTTTCGGTTACAAAATAACCATATTCGGCATGTTTTTTTGTTAATTATAGTATACAAACTTAAATCTACACAATATTATTGTTAGTAAATGAATATTTAAAAATATTGGGAATTAAACTAAACGCAAAGCGCAGCGGTGATTTTTAAACGTCAACTTATATCTATGCCCGTACGTCAGTGCAACGTCAGTGCGTGTTCTATCAACGCCCGCGAAACGAAACAATATTTAAAGTAAGTCCTTTAAAATTTAAGTTTTTGAGTTTATTGCATTAGGTAAGTACGTATTTTAATTAGATAAAATAAAGTTATACTTAATGCATTTCATTTAAAGTTATTTTTATAGTGCTTAGTCACTACAAAAATGGATAAGCATTTAACGAGCGAGAATCGAAAATGTTTGTTTAGAAGTAACTTTATTTCACTTTCAAAAACTTATGCAATGGGAATTAAGCAATTGAAATACACATAAATAAATAAAGCGCCCATTGCCTTTGATAAGACAACTTTCTAAGAAAATTCCACAATTCTTAAGAAAATAAGAGATCGTTGATTTTAATAATAAAGTGATAGTGTGTATATTTGTTACTTTATAAGCATCCAAATTATATCTTAATTGTTTCTTTTTAATGAATATGTTCAAGATGAATAACAAATGTGTTAACATTCATGAGTACCTATTGTTTAAGATGCCAGCAAGGCCTGTCGTCTCCGACGGACAATGAGAGGTGCTCAGTCCTGCAGTATATAAAGTAGCACCCCCAGATGGCTATAGGGCGTCACTCACGAATGACAGCCCCCTAGCCAAGAAAAAAAAACAGATAACCAGTGGAAAGACCTCGCTTCCATCCTAAACTGCTGCGGTGTAGGAGCCACAAAGACGGCAAAAAAATGGCGAGAGGTAAGTACATAAATTGAAATTTTTAAAGAGTTTTTGTCATTATTTAATAATTCGACTGCCAATGCTAATTAACGTGTGATAACAAAAAAAAATAGAATGGTTTTCAGCAATAAAAAACATATATTCTGTGAGACAAATCATACAATTTATACAAGGTTTATTATTTACAAAACTATTACTTAGTGAATATTAGAAAAAGGCCCATGATCAGCAGTTTGACGAAACTTAGACATAATTCCAGAACAAGACCGTTGGGCGGCATTTTTGTCGATTTTCTGCACACAATTTTTAATTCTTCTTATCACCTTTCCAATTTTCTAATATAGCTACTAAAGAGCACAAATAGAGACAATGTGGAAGATTATGTTGCATGGCAATTACAACAAATCTGGCAATTGAAAGATTCTCTGGGTGTAAAGCAGTGTAAGCAGCTGTAAAGCAGTAGTTGTGTTATTCCCGAGATCCAACTATGTTACTCATTGTTTCAAATTTCAAATCCATCCAGTCATTTTCTATAATCAGTAAATGGCATTGTGCATAGCTATATTGTATTTATATTTCTTTTATATTATTATATCAGTCCTAAATCATCCCTTCCTTCTAGCGAGATCTGCGCGCGACGGCAACAAGCAGCTGGCCAGCCCGCGCCATGCCCGCGCCCCGGAAGCCCCGCGCTGACGGAGCAAGAGGAAAAGATCTTGGCGTTCATAGGGCGAGTGGCGGTGCACGGAGAGGAGGCCGTGTCCACTGTATCAAGAAGTGGTTGGAACTGACAAGACAGTGTTGGGTGGGCGGCAGCGTTTATTTGATCTATGCGACATACTGCCTGTGAGAAACCATTGCATTGCTTCGCTGGTTTGTGCAGGTATCTTCACGATGTTTTCCTTTACGCTAAAGTGCACGGTAAATTTGAAATATAATTTAGAAAGAAAGAAGGTTTTTTTATATCACTGGATGGCAAACAAGCAAGTGGGTCTCCTGATGGTGAGAGATCACCACCGTCCATAAACATTTGCAATACCCGTGGTATTGCAGATGCGTTGCCAACCTAGAGGCCTAAGATGGGATACCACACAAGACACAACAATAGTATTAAGTACAAATAGACAACACGTAGGAAAGAATGTGTCATTGCGGTTGTGAATCGGACACTGGCTCAGCATAATGCTGAAGCGTTAATAATAAACACCCCAGCGCTGATTTTCAGCCAGCACCATTGGTGACCCTCGGACCTCAACAAAGATATATTACTACACAGTTTTATTACTATACATAAGACTACATCCTTACTAAAATTATAAATGCGAAAGTGTATTTGTATGTTTGTGTGTTTGTCCGTCTTTCACGCCGTAACGGAGCGACGGATCGAGGTGTATTTTGACATAGAGATAGTTTATGGTCCCGAGAGTGACATAGGTGACTATTTTTTATCCCGGAAAAATGGACAGTTCCCGAGAGAACAGCGCGCGATAACCGAATAGGTACCACGCGGGCGGAGCCGCGGGCAAAAGCTAGTAAATAGATAATTTCGTCTTAACGTGTAACTTTGACTTTGACCAACCAATTTGTATGAGCTTTTATTTTTATAAACATGACTGTCTAGCAATATGATAAATGTAAAATCCAATGACAGTTCTAATACCGTGCTTCGTGAATAGATGTCTGTGTGTAGTAGGAATTTTTTTTTTCTGTAATTCTAATGCACTTTTTTTGTATAAGTAGAATTTTGTTTACACTAGTACTATTTCCCTACACTTCATTTTGTAAACTATGGCAACATATTATTTATTTTGTGGCTTTGAAAGACATTAACATTAGTACATAAACATTATTATAAATTTATACACTCTAGACAACACCATTAGGTACCTACGCGGGCTAAAAGGAAACATGAAATTAACAACTGAAACAAAAAATAAGTTTTGTGTAATAGAGCTGGAAGAGAGAGGAATTACAGCTTTTGAAATGCCAACAAATAGCCTTTAATCTTTCGCCCAAAGGTGTAACTGCTAGTCACTCCGAGTATAGGAGGACGAATGTCATTCCATCGCTTAGACGCTGCGAATCTGAAACGAATCTGCGGAGGCACTTAGGCCTTAAATCTGCGCACACTTTTTGACCATGTGATTTTTTCAAAAAGGTACGAGGGCGTCATTTGCCGCACTACACCGAACAAAAAGGTCACTAGGTGCAAGCGCCTGCGAGCATGCATTTTTAGCAGATCAGTAGCATTCAAATACGGAGAGACAAGGGTCCGAGGAGGAACTTCGGAACAAAAACGAGCACATGCATTTTGAACTCGTTGAATCAATCTCCTCGAACTACCAAGTATTTCGCCCATAAATTCCGGATAACTTGAGATGCGAGTCGGGGTTCGAATCCACGACCCTCTGTTTAATAGGCCATAGATCAAACCACACAGCTACTGCGGCTTCCCTGACTAGCGGCCCTTATAATGCAGTCAATCGTTGTAACAGAAACTAACATTTTACGGCCAATCAATGGGGGCGAACGGTTGATTAAAAATATAAAATTGTTATATTTGTGTATTGTGTTTTCAGATCAGCGAATAGTGCCCGCAGCTCCCGAGTGGTGACGCATTTTGAAAAGCGGTGGCTGTTGGTAGAGACAGCAATGATCGCTGCCACCCGCGAAATGCTCGTAGCCCGGATGGTAGCCAAAGTCAGCGTGGCATTGCAGGAGGTGGCGGAGGTGGCGCGGGCATTGGACCGAAGGGCGTGTTTAAGAAAGAACGTTAGGTCCGTTTCGCTTGCAACGGTCACGTCACGGTCGCCGTTAACTATTAGATCTTTCAACGAGCGGTGAGGAGGAAAGGAGTGAAATCGCTGATGTATGCGAAAGTGTAAAAGTAATTGTAAAATAAGCTTCATAACGATAAATACAGTAAAAGCACTCAATAAATAAATCTGTTAGATCACAAAAATTCATTCACCGTCCAAGTTTTCTTACAGCAATTATTTTATTTTATAGGTACATATTTACTAAAAAAGTGGAAGGATGTAGTCTCTGCCTACCCCGTTGGGAAAGAGGCGTGATTTTATTTATGTATTAACTAAAACATTTCAGACACTTGCTATTTTAGCGCCACTCTGGCTGGAGAAATCTAGAACTAATTATATACTGCTTACTTTTGCAACTTTTTACTCATAATAGATTGTTCTCCTTTCCTTTACACTGTAGTAGAGTCTACAGTATAGAGTGACTGTACACTGCTTGTAGTATGAACAATTGCTGCTAGGTTCCGTTACCTCCAGAGATGTGCCAGAATGTGTAACGATGAATGTGTTTTACATGAACCATTAGAAATGTTTCATTTACCTAGCCTCGCTGACTGACTGATAAGACTGATTATAAAATAAAAATATTAAAATAAATGGTGAAGGTTTTTATTTACTGTAATTCCTCTTCTACATACATTTTATTGAGAAATACATACAAAATTCAATTCATAAATCTCGGTGAGGTTACGGCTAAGATTAGGACTCGCAATCATATAGTGCAGAAACTGACGGGCACTACCTAGG
This sequence comes from Choristoneura rosaceana, assembly GCA_037349165.1. Classification (NCBI taxonomy): domain Eukaryota; kingdom Metazoa; phylum Arthropoda; class Insecta; order Lepidoptera; family Tortricidae; genus Choristoneura; species Choristoneura rosaceana. Next base: position 6,797,761 of record JAZBNJ010000013.1, read on the forward strand.
ACGCCTGCGCTGCGTGCCTCCGAACAACCGCCCTCGCAGTAGTCATTCTTCAGCTGAGTATTGTGCGCCTGTAGGAGAGACCTTAGAGTTAGTATGTATGTATACAGATAGACATTGATAGACATTGTGATACTAAATTTGTGCTTTATTTATCCTACTAATCCTACTGACTAATAATCCTTCTAATATCCTACTAATATTATAAATGCGGATGTTTGAGAGTACAGATGTTTGGTACTCATTCACACTGAACTGAAACAGCTGGACGGATTTGGATGAAATTTAGTATGTAGGTATCTGGATATCTGGAATGAAACTTAGGATAAAAGTATTTTATTTCGATATTCCCACGGGATAGGAATAAATCTCGAAATAGCAACCGCTGAGCTTAGAGTAATGAAATTTGGGATTCTTGTTTATAATGCAACGTCAATGAAAACCACGATGTAACTTTCGGGAATTCCCAGGGGATTTTTTTAAATGCAAATGTATGCAGTAACAGGCAGGTACGTATATGTAGAATGGGCCAAATTTTGTGCTGCTGAGCATAGTTTGATAATAAATTTAATATTTACTAAAAGATATTTAAAAAATTGTTAAGGGCTAAATAAGTTCATACTTTCCACAAGTAATCGTGCGCTTTGGTTTGGGAGAGTGCCCGGTGCTGGTAGGCACCCACACATGTTTGACATGGCCCATTCCTGTAACATGTGATGGCTGCTTGCACCTACAATAGTAAACATCCGTGAGTAAACACATATATTATTAATGTACCTACATTCAATATGAAGTGGGCACTGCGAAGTATATAAAAACAACTGTAATTATGAAGTTAGAAAAAGAATTAGTCTATTAGCTTATCATCCAATAGTACAATTCTACACCTATTTTTTTCAAGGGTTCCTATAAGACAAAAAATAATCGTTTCAGATATCAGTTGGTTTCTTATCTGACTGGGAAGCACTGATTATATTAGAATTAGGCAAACGCTGCCTTTAGGCTTGATGCAATGAATTATTTAAACATACCTTGAGTTCCAGCTGCACGACTGTGTTGCGCTCCCAACTTCCTATAAGTAATAGGGCAAATTTTGTTGCACAGTCGGACGAACTGCGTCTTTGTGAGCTTGAAATTTGCCCAAAAATAGTTGTCAGGCAACCGGAGAGGATATATGGCTTTCTTGGCGCAAAAGCCTTCAGTCGCGCTTGTGTCTGCAGTCGGTCTTCCTCCGCGAGCGCCAATAAATTTAATATGTGAGAGCCATCCACGCGAGCCATTTATTACGCCTCGAATCACTGCTCAAAAGAAAACTTTCATTTTCAATTACTTAGGCGCCAATTTAATCAAGATATTAATATTATTTTTATTATAATTTAACGAAAAACCTAACTTACGATATCAATTTGCACAGTAACGGTCACAAAGTTGTCTCCGGTTTGTTTTGACACTTTCTATCAGTATGTAGACCAATTTTCAATTGTCATTTTGCTTACGCGAAACCATTTTTTAGCAAATCAATGGCAAATCATTCGTTCAATTGTGTTAAAAATGGCCGGCTTTAGCTTTCAAATGCTTTGACATTACATGGACGTTACGCGAAACGAATTACTTCATTTTTAAAGCAGCCTTGATTTCAACTGTCAAAAATGAATACTAAAGCGGTTCCGAGTGCGTTAGGCAATAGGCCTGCAGGTCGTTTATTCGATGTCTCTCGAATAAACGACAGCCTTCACTAATTGCTTTTAAATATTATGTCAGTAAAGTTATTCTAATCCTATCTAGATTAAAAGTACTGACAAATTGCAACGCCCCGTTAAGCTGCAAAATAACCCTACTCGGGCAGTCGGGTAAGAAACCGCTGAAAAAATAACAAGTGTTTAATTTGAACTTGAGAAAAAATTGTGGTGGAACTACTTTAAGTTAGCGCACTTATAGGACGCTGTTTACGAACAAAGTATGATGAGAATTAACTATTCCCTTGAAAGTCATATAAATCTTATCAGATCCGATGACATTCAGCGACATAGCTTTCTTGATTATACCATCTATACCTGGAATAACATTTAGGCCCGCCTCGCTGCACCCTGCACCGCGGCCGATTGCAAAATTTCGCGAGCCAAGTGACACGCCGAAACTTAATAACTTACTCAGAAATGCACCAGCAAATTGGAAGTCGAACCGGCTCGGTAACTCTATACTGGCTAACCGAACTGTCCAACACATATAAATTGTATTTTTATTCAAATCGAGCCTACGTGCCGCGATAAAACCCCCTCAAAACAAATAAGTGCCCATTCAATGGACAGAAACGAACTAAATGAGACTGTAAATATGACTACTAAAGCTGAAGATACAGTGGATGAAGCAAAGGCAGAACCTGATCGAGAAACAAACGACAACAAGCTTTCAAGTGGCGGTGATAGAGTTGTAGTTTCTGAAATGAGCGCACTCGCTACACAGGTTCCAATGGCACCCGGTAGTAAAGGAATTATGTGCGGCAACACAAACAATGTAAACTATACTTTGGCTGTAAACAAACAAGCCTTAAATTCAGGTCTACAGTAAAAGCAGATGTAATCAAAACTGATGAGCAAGATCTCTGTCTCGAGGCATGTATAGAGAACAATTTAAAGGTTCATTGGGACACTTTTTCACTCAATTTGTACCCTTTTCTTTCTTGTTGTACGGCGCGAGATCAGCCAGGTTTTTAAATTAAAATATTCGATGGTACAGTAATGATTTCATGATGTTGTGTAATGTCAATTTTCTCTATATAAGGTCTTATGAAGGGTGACTAGTATTGCAGTGCGTGCGACTCCTGTTTGCCTTTTTAATATAGCTGTTCGCGCCGATGCTGTTCATTATGCATGAACAGTTTTTCTGGCCAAATTGTTAATCGCCATATACACTTGTCCGGTTTTATAAACACATTTAATAAAGTTGTTATTAACACAGCTGTCAATCAGAAAGGAAACGATACAATAATTAAAGTTTTTAATGCTCACGGAGTTGATGACCTTAATAAAGGAGACTTTAATCCTGCTGGCAATCACAAAATTTAAAAACATAGTCATTCCAAAGCTGTTAAACGCTTACGCGGTGGTGATATAAAAAATCATGATGCTTTGCAGTCGTAAAATCTTGCGCCGAAATATTATAACAACGCGCATATAGAAACGCGCATCGCTGTACGTGTATGTCTTTATTCGATAATCGTAAATTAAGGCCCAACTCTGGTTAAACCGAGCGTAAAAACTGTAAGCACAAGATTGAGAGTTCATGTTACTCCCAAAATGAAAAAGGAAAAAGGTTGAGCGCTTCGATTGTAGGAGTGGGACAGGCTATAGTGGACGGCAAAGAGTTGGAAGTTTAGAGACGTACATAAATGGTTCGATAGAGCGTCTCTATGAGACAATCATGGATTTGAAAATTAAGGTCACAATTAAAAATATATGAATCTCCTTTAGCAAATTTATTGCATAGTTAATTAATTTATTTTTTTGCTAAAAAGGTTAGGATTACTCACTCAAATGTACATTTTTTTTAAACCAACAGCAACACGTTTTAATTTACAAAGTGTCATATCAACTTGGCATGTTCAATTTATTTTTGATCGTTTACCGAACCTTTGTCAAACGCTGTCGTTAATCTTTGTCGGGGTGCGAGCGAGAGGGCAGAACGGGTTTTAGAGCGGGACGGCGCAGGCGCATGACAAGTGGTCGGATTAATGCATTTTAAACGAAGAAGGCTTAATTTTGTTCGGTACCTTTAATTGAACGAGTTTTTGGAAACTTGTTGCCATTAGAGTAACGGTAGCCGTGGGAGTGATTTCCGTTGTTATGGGCTGGTGTGAAATTATATTTTAATATTGCGTTTGTTGGCTGTGTCCAACGAGTAAAGATGAAAAACATGATATTTTCAAGTCAAATTAGATATACGTTTCGAATACATTTCGCTTGTGATCCGATTAGACAGTTTTTTGTTTTTGTTACAAATCAAATCTTAGGCACAGTATATATGTATGCCAAAGTAGTATGGAAGCTACGAAGCTACGATCGAAACGCACAAACTCACACAGGCGCGCGCTCTACACGACCTCTAAGGGGGTCTCGCGGTACTGCAAGAGCGCGTGTCTGTGTGAGTGTATTCGTTTCGATCGATTTGTTCGTAGATTTCATACTGCTTTAGCTTATATGTATACTGTATCTTAGGTACAAATAAAATTATACATTTTTGGTCAGCCAATGCAAAAAAGAGCAATAATATACTTACATATATTTTCAAATAATACCTTATTTAATTCCTAAAGAGCACTTTTAAAACTGGCTTATCTAGGTCCTTGGGTCGAGGCGTATTATTCATTATAATACGTTGAAAGCTTTAAGCTCCCCACAAAGTGATTGACGAGTGCGTTCTATTCCCGCTGCGTGTGCGCTGCGTTAATATATTATTATATCTTTGAGGCCGCTAATGTCGATAATTTCTTAGGCCGTGTAAACAATAAATAAAAGCTTTCTTTAATGTTTATTGGTTACTTAACAGTTCGTTTTTTGTTAAGTTAACACTAGATATAATAGAAATTATTCCTGGTCCTAAAAAATACTCATACAGCTGAATAAGTACTCAAATGGACCTAAGGTTATCTAATAGTATTATTTGAGATTGTAATTAAATTATCAACATTAAAGGTTAGCATTACACATACAAAAAGTATAATAGAATGTATTTTGGGGAGTAAAGTGAATAAAAAAAAAATAGCAAAAAACCGATTTTAAAAAAGTTTAAAGCCATAATTTCGAAACAATTCAAATTCAAATCATTTATTTCATGTAACAAAAGACACATAATATCGATGGTGGAAGTCTCAATTGGCGTAAGGGACAATATACCGATTGTCCCTTACGCCGATTGAGACTTCCACCATCGATATATATTAGTAAATACCTTGTAAATACACTTAAGAAGGGGTTAGTAACTTGTAACCATACATACTTATAACTAAAGCCTTTTATTTATAAACAAACAAACACTACAATACAATGATTAACAGAAATGAATAAAAAAAGGAACTAAAACTAACTTACTCTAAACCTAAAAATCTACATATACAAATATCGCCCAAGTCGTTGCTACTGGGCAGGGTGCCCAGTAACTAAAGTGTTATTTATTTTAACATCATTTTTAAGTTCGCAAAGAAAACAATTAATAACCTGTGAAACTATCAATACGGAAACGAATAAAAAGTATAAAATGAACAACATAACCCTAACAGGTTTCCATATCAAACCATAAAAATTAGTGTCTACTCCCAAACACTAAATATATCTTAAAAGCGATAGTTTAATATAATTTCTCAATCCGGGAACCAGTCCGCGTGCGCGCGCGCTGATTGATCCGGCGATTGAGACATCTTTCAAACAAGTTCCATCTCGCGTAGGCTTTAGGTGTTGGTGCCAGTCATAAGATGTAAGTATAAATTAAATTTAAGATGTCGGAGTAGTTTTGTGATAAACGCTTATTTTTGTTTAATTCAAACACTAAAAATAATGACGATTTATTTATTTATTTTATGGAGAACATGATGGTTCTAAAAACAATTAATGAAAAAAATGAAAAATGTTTATTATGGAACAAATACGAAATACAATTAGCAGTGCCCAGCGGACCCCTAACTAAGCAGAGCCTGTATCTTGGGACCCAGAAAGAAAGAAAAGAAAAGTATTGGCCCAGAAAAATATTGGAAGTCTCTTACATTCTGCCGCGATTGCGACATGTAAAATTAACACATTAATTAATTATAACATAAGCAAGTTACAGTTACAATATATCCAAAACACGAACATATAAGGTTAGATTACACGTATGTACATGACAATGAAAATACTAATAATAAAGAAAAACACATACTAATCTACTTGATATTAGTATGTGATATGAGTACGAAAACTTATCCAACAAAACACGACGATCTTTACTTTGTTCTTTATTACCCATCTTCTATATCCCACTGCTGGGCAAAGGACTCTCCCTAGGATTTTCAACAAATTAAGTAATGCCAAAAAAAGAAACCTGGAAGGCACAATAGTATTTCTTAAACAAATACATTTCCTTTAAAATTATCACCAGCGATTTTCATTTTTGCTATACATACTTTAATTTGTGATCTTTGCAATAAAATTGTAATAAAAAACCTTTGCATTCTGTTTGAAGTGGATTCTACATAGGCATTATTAAATTTTGAAATTGTAATATAATACCTAAGTTTAATTGCTCACATGTTTTACTATTTCATCATCACTTCCACCATCACCAACATACAATACAAATACTCTTTATTGTACACCAGAAATAATAAGCGATACGGAAAACAGGTACACAGAACACACACAACACACATATTGCCTTTAACATATTGCCCTATATTTATATTGGCCTATTGGTAACATATTGGCTATTATTAAATCTAGTTTTCTAAAAAAATACTTTTTTTATATTTGTAAAATTTTTTCTCCTTTATTCACTCAATCCAAACAATTAATCTGCTTCTTCCGCTCATAACTTGCACCAAACCCAAACACCCACGCCACTTAATCGTACGTCCCTAGAAATTCGATTCGAGACTTTTTTTCTCCTTGTTTATAGAAAAGGTAATAGCCCCAAGAGCTGTAAGTGTTAGATTTCTTTGAGTGGTGTAATCTACACTAATGTTAAATCAGATTTAAGTGTATGGTCGGGCGTAATGACTTTTTGTTGTTTCGAAATAAAACATTGAAATTATTGTGTGCTGTATTTTTCTCAATTTGCTTTATTGTGATATGAGGTTATAAAAAAATGTAATTCGATTTTAGTAGTTTTAAAAACTTTGTGTTTTAGACTTTGTATCGATACTTTCATGAATTTCTAAAGTTATTTTTTAAGTAACATAGTGATGCAAGCTCATAGATAGAGATCAGAAAGTGATCATAGAAGAATTTCGCTTTTTTCCTTCCATTTTGAATTTTTAGGTACAGTCATGCCTAAAAGTAGCTGATCTGTACTTACATGTACTTAAATTATAATAATGATATTATAATTATACTAGCTTTTGCCCGCGGCGCCACCCGCGTGGTATTCGGTTATCGCACGCTGTTCCCTCGGGATCTGTGCATTTTCCGGGATAAAAGGTAGCCTATGTCACTCTCGGGCCCATAAACTAAGGTATCTCTATGCCAAACATTTTATTAACCCCCGACGCAAAAAAAGGGGTGTTATAAGTTTGACCGCTATGTGTGTCTGTCTGTGTGTCTGTCTGTGTGTCTGTGTGTCTGTCTGTGGCACCGTAGCGCTTAAGCGGGTGGACCGATTTGAATGCGGTTTTTTTTTATTTGAAAGCTGGTTTTCTAGCGATGGTTCTTAGACATGTTTTATCAAAATCGGTTCAGCCGTTTCAAGATCATCAGCTCTTTTGTTCGCTGGGGTAGGAATCTTAGACGCATAATGGGTATTTACTTTACTTTCAAGCATATTTGGGACATAAAATTTGAAACACCCATGTATGCTATATAACTATGCAAGATTATGCAATTCTCGGCCTGATGCTGCAGCCAGGATATCCAGAACACCAGTAGGTACACTCTTGATAAAACCATAGCAGATATGTCGTGTTTGGATTTGTTTCGATCAGTTTTTTGATTCTACATACAATGCAATGGTGGCAACAGGATGAGCTGATGCTGCAGCCAGGATATCCAGCACACTAGAATACTATAAAAAATAATAGCACATATGTCGTGTTTGGATTCGTTATGATCAGTAATTGATTCTACATACAATGCAGTGGTGGCAACAAGACGAGATGATGCTGCAGCCAGGATATCCAGCACACCAGTATCCTACTCTTGAAAAAAAAAAACAGATAAGTCGTGTTTGATTCCTTCTGATCAGTATTTGATTCTACATACAATGCAATGGTGGCGACACGAGCTGAGCTGCAGCCACGATATTCAGTACACTAGGACACTTTAACAAAAATCAAAAACATGAAATAAAAAAAACTAAAATTAAAAATGTTAAAAACCCCCGACAAAAAAAAACAAAAAACCGAAAAAAAGGCGCCAAAAAAAGGACAGTTAAAAAGTAAAAAATAATTATGCACTACTAGCTGTTGCCCGCGACTTCATCTGCGAAGAATTCGTTTATCCCTATTCCGCGGGGACTATGCTGATTTCCCGCAAAATTAGCCTAAGTTAATTTAGTATAAGTACCTAGTAATATTTTTTTTATCTAAGCGTCGTCGGTGTCGGGGGACCGCTAAGGTTAATACTTTAAAAAATACAACATACGTACTTTAGTTTCCTGTTAACCTTAGCGGTCCCCGACACCGACGATGCTTAGATAAAAAAAATATTACTAGGTACTTATACTAAATTAACTTAGGCTAATTTTGCGGGAAATCAGCATAGTCCCCGCGGAATAGGGATAAACGAATTCTTCGCAGATGAAGTCGCGGGCAACAGCTAGTAGTGCATAATTATTTTTTACTTTTTAACTGTCCTTTTTTTGGCGCCTTTTTTTCGGTTTTTTGTTTTTTTTTGTCGGGGGTTTTTATTTAGTTACGGCGTGAAAGACGGACAAACACGCAACGCAAACATACAAACACACTTTCGCATTTGTAATATTAGTATGGATGGATATTCGATACACATAAAAAAAATAGATGGAAAGAATAAAAATAACATCGAATAGTATAAAGTGAAATGAGTGAGCAAGATGGATGGAAAGGACTACTTTGGAATTTGGCTGTGTGCAAATCAAGAAACAATATGAGTGAGTCTCACGGTAGTTTCATGATTAAAACAAAAAAGGCCAAATATTTTGTTTATTTCTAACAGTTTGACAAGCGCAGACCGGATCATTGGATTACACATAGTTATATCATTTAGCTTAATAGAATTAACATATGACTGGGTGTGCAGAATCAACATAATTGTTCGATTAATTCGTTAACTACGGCCGTGGGTGGAAAGAAAACATTTTTTATGTTGTTTTTTAATTAAATAATAACTGCCATGATTGGAGCGTTTGTTTTGAGAGAACTAGTATTAAAGAGGAATAGAAATATCGTGTGTATCTTTTTCTACAGTCGATGACGTCACTTTTCGCCTCTTCTGCTGTCAATGTCTTAATGAGCACACTTATTTTATCGTAGGTTTGAAGAAAGTTTGAAGATAATTCATTCGGTTTAATGATAATTCATTTTGTTTGTACAATTCATAAACAATTACTTTTCACACCTCTCCTTCAGAAAAGTTTAAGTTCTGTTGCCTAGTTTTCAAATGAGACCGGGACTACAATGTATGGAGAATAGAGCGAAGAGACTTCTCTTCACAGCTTAAACAATAAATAATGATCAACCACAACCTAGTTATATCTAAACAAATTTCCGCAAACTTTGCATAATACCATCGAACGCGCATTCGAGACGCGCGCTCAGTACCCTTAGTGTAAGTTTTCGGTTACAAAATACGTCTCGATCGCGTTCGCGTTAAAATCTCAATTTGTATGGAAACACGAACAGCGCCTCTAGCGGAACGTTTGCGATGTTCATGTTTCCATACAAATTGAGATTTTAACGCGAACGCGATCGAGACGTATTTTGCAACCGAAAACTTACACTAAGGGCACAGTGTTCAAAACTCGAAATTTCTTAAAAGCAATTAATAAGTCGGAGATGACAAAGATCAGTCACTGTCAAATAATTTTACGTAAGTGGTCGAATATGATGGATGTGTCTGATTGAGGATTAAATCTTACGATGTTTCGACACGTTTCGGGCTAATTACGTGGCTCCTTATCAAGGAGTGCTTAGCTGGAATTGGAATTGAACTTCTTCAATTGTTTGAGGAAAGTGACATTGTAAAAGAAACTGAGAGGAAATGACAGTATTAGAATGGGATTCCAAATAAACAGCCTGCAATGTTCATTTCTACCGATAATTAAGTATCAATGTTATGTAAGTGCCGACTTTAATGATCAACTGGATAATTATGTTTTCGATAGATTATACTCCTTCCTTTTTGCTTCATTAGTTAATGTAAACTGTAATTTGTTTATTTTTAAGAACCATGTACTGTTTGTGCCCAAATGAATATTAAAACATTAAGCCGAATTGGTTGTGTTCATCAAAAAGATTTTTTTTTAATAATCCGTTTACGTTTATTTGCTTTTGGTCTGCACCGGCGCTGCCTATTGGGAACTTTGATCGATTACTTTAAATTTATCATCATCATCATCAGCCGGAAGACGTCCACTGATGAACAAAAGCTTCCCCTTTACACCAAAGTGCACGACAACTCGCCACCTTGCCCACAATTTTCACGATGTCGTCAGTTCACATAGTGGGAGGCCTGCCAACGCTTCGTCTTCCAGTTCGCGGTCGCCACGCGATCACTTTTCGCCATTACTAAGTTCTAAACGAGTTACCTAAAGTAACGCAAATACTTACTCCCGTGCTCACATTCTAAACACCCCTTATAAGGACACATTGGACACATGGGTACAAAATATTCGCACAAAAACACGTGTCGACGTGCCAACGTTCCCAGAAGGTTCTGTGCCAGCTGAAACTGTGATTTATACTTCCTCAAATGTTTCACAGTGTATGAAAACACCTCATTATTTTTTTCTAGCGTTAATTAGGTTGGTGTTTCTGTTAACTATGGCGGTGAGCTTTGCTGTTGAGTTGTCATTAATCATTTTAGTTTTATGTATAAAGCTTTCTATGTTTCTTATTATTTGCCATTTCGGGAATAATAGGTAAGAAAACGTCTTATATAAGTACTCGTCAAGTTTCTCAATTTTACGAGTCGATCTTTTAAATTTTTTTTTATTCGACTCGTGGGAATGGCTGTGAACTCAATTTCGATTCAACCGTTAACTCAACCGCCAGGCAGTTCTTATTAATACGCTGAGTTATCCCTTCTAATATTATATTTTTTTTATGAAATTTGGTATATAGGTAGTTTGAACCCCAAGGATCAGCATAAGATACCTTTTATTCCAGTAGAGGGCGAATTCGCGGCATAAGCTATATGGAAATAAAAAAACGTCATATAAAAAGTCTAGTTTTTGAATGGCTGGCCGACTCATTGACCCCCATCTCAAACCACCACCCCAGAACAATGATATTATATGTTACTATCAATCACTGCCCGAGAAAGCCGAAATTTCGCATCCGCGAGCAAGTCGCCGTCGCAGTACAGGCCACAGACATCTCAAATATTAAATTCTCTACCTATAATTTTCGTTCTATAAATAATACAATCTACCCTCTTATAATAATTTACACCCCTTAAGAGAAGCATGATTGGTTAGAAAGAGACGTCGGTAGCAATTATGGTTCGAAATTTAAAACCAACAGGCTGCACGCATGCGTCCTTCCGGTTGTTTTGATCTTAATGACTCGTTAAGTGTGCGGTTAACAATTATTAACTCAGGTTTAAAATAGACTTGATAGCTCTTGACTTACAAGTCAACTTATAGTTCAATGTTAGAAAGGTCAGATACATTGACTTATATTCTACCAGACTTATATTCTGGTCAGATAAGTACAAAAGTTTGTGAAAGTTTCTATAGCAACATTGAGTTTATTTTCCGTGACTATCGTCCGTTCGAGACAGCGGTTTGCTATGTTCTTTTTTTGGGTACGTATGGTAATATCGAATGTTAAAATACCGAATATATTAAAATATCGAATGGGTCATAATCGATATGCGTTCCCCTTTTTTTCTACTAAATTAAAACAATTCCTAAGTCGTTGTACTTAATTATTTAGTAAATAATAACAGGCCAAAGGTTATTTAACCTATGAATATTCTGATCAATTGTGAGCGTGTAGATGGATAGATACTTAGATAGATAAAACGGTTATTTGATACTGCATACACACTCCATTAAAATTATACTTAAAAAAAATTAAAAGTAAACATTTTGTATTTTACTAGCTGTTGCCCGCGACTCCGTCCGTGTAGAAGTATGAAAAATTGTTTACATCCTATTCTTAGATCTTTAATGAAAATTAAAAAAAAAATAAACAAAAATCGGTCAAGCCAGTTTGGAGGAGATTGGTCACAAACATTGTGACACGTGAATGTTACATTATTAAAGATAAGATATGTATGTTGATAAAGTTTGCCGGATATGATTAGTGTACACATTATTAGGTAGTATTTACATTTGCAAGATTGTTCACGGCGCGGGGTGTTGTATGTATGACTTTACATTAGTTGACGTCCGTGACAGGGGTTGTGTCAAAGTTCATGCGTCGCGCAAAGAAGAAACATGAAAAAAAAAGATCAAGTGCGGGTAGTTTTAAAAAGTCGCGTGATAAACAAGCGCGATACCTTACACTTCAGAGTCTACTCGAGACCGCGATGTGGCCGCAAAATGGTAAATCTTACTCGTAAATATTAATAATCGCGAATGTTTGTATTAGTGTGTATATAATTTGTTACTTGACGCTAAAATGGTTGGACGGATTTGTATAAAATGTGGTATGTAAGCTGGTTGTCAGGAATATCGCAAAGGAAGCGTAAAGGCTACTTTTTATTCCGGTATTCTCACGGAATCGAAAAATATTATCCGATCGTTCATTTTATGTTCTTTTTGCTCCCCTGAAACGCCTACGGTTGACATTTTTAACCCCTACTCTCTTTCTTAAAACTCATCTTAAGAATACAAGGATTCTGGGCAATGAATTATATCATCAAGAGACTAGTGGCACAGGATCCAATTAAGAGGGTCTTTCTCATTTACAACCATTTTACAACAGCGGTTCGCGAAACAATCATAATGATGCCCCTTAACTCTAACCCTTATCAAACCAGTTTATTACGTCTTCATAAAAAAAAACACCTTGCAGAATATTTAACCCAAATGGAGCAGTTTTCCAGATCCCCGACACACTAAAAACTTATTTTACTCTTTTAAGCTAAGAAGTCTGAGCGGGTTTAGATAATGATGGATAATTCTAGAGATAGGAATTTGACACTGCCAGTTTTAGGATTTCCCATAAGCATTTAATAAAATCTCGGGAAAATTATCTAATATACCACGCGAGCAAAACTGTGAGTAAAGACTAGCTAATTTTTAAATAAGCACGAACCATTTTAAATACGGTAGTTCATATCGCGAACCGTCCAAGAAACAGCAAAAATAAAAGAAGATTCCTTTATGAATAAATCATCTTTAAAAGCCAATTAGAGAGAGCTGCATATACGCATTTGTCAGAAGTGTGAGGGAGACAGCGAAGCTAGATCTTTAGAGGTATAATTATGTTGTTAAATTATAACATCACGATTTTGAGGAGCGCGTGTTTTAAGTTTTTTTTTATGGTTTAACACTTTAAAGATTAAACACGGTTGGGTTCTATCTCACAAAATGTTTAGATTGCCTTAGCGTTACAGCTTGCCTATGCCGAGTACGGTCTTTAAAACATATTGATATTAAAATAAATTTGGGGAATATTGATCCCACAAATTCTTCAGTCTGTCTTCCACCTCACGTACATACTATATTCACTCCTGTGGCTCGAGCTGATGAAATTTATAAGGTTCAGTTTCCAATTCAATGCAAGTGGTCGCTAAATCGCCTCTGCCTTTAAAGGTTAATTTAAGTTTGTGATTTAATTTTCAAAATATAACCATCCTAGAGATGATCATTGTAATGTTTAATTTACCTACTGATAAATGAAACAATCCAGTTAATGGCAGTACATTATAGCGACCAGCATTATCTCAGCTAGAAAAGCTAATTTTATATCGTGTAATATTTTCTTTTTTATTCCACTGGATGGCTAACGATCAAAAATGGATCTCCTGATGGTAAGAGATCACAAACGCCCATAGACACCTGCAACACCAGGGGATTGCAGATCCGTTGCCAACCTAGAGGCCTAAGATGGGACACCTCAATAGTGCCAGTAATTTCACAGGCTGTCTTACTCTCCACGCCGATATATCTAAGATAGAAACGCTAATTTTGTAATATATTCACATAGGCTAGGATGAGAATGTGTTAATTCTGTATTATTCTTTTATTTCCTTTAGTTTTTTCGCTGTCTCTACACGTCTTCTGTCTTCACGTAGTATACATATCGTTTTAACCTGTCCAATTCTACGAAGTTGACCTACCTACCTGAAAGGCCAGTCTCGACCTCCCTTTCTTACCAATATCTGCGGAAAGAGACGAACTTATCGACAAGCGATAAACCCCTAAACCCGCACCTTTGCACTATAAAAACCTCGTTAGTGTTTTTGCATTAACGAATCCACTAATCGGTTTATGACGTGATGTTATAATAAACGCTCGCGGGTTTTAGGTGAATCGTTTTTATGGATTGTTAAGACGGCTACTTTGTAGAAGAGTAGGTAAATATGAAATAAAAGTGATACAAAATTTAACGGACAAAAAAGTCTTTCAAGATGATCGTGAGTTTGAGACTCGGCTCGCGCCTCGGAGTTTTTCTTGATTTATATACTTAAGTGAATTATTATATGTTTAGATTAAGAATATAACAACTGATGTTTTCTTCAATAAGCTTCTGGGAAATATTTTATATGTAGATTATTTTCAGAAAGTTTCGGTAATCTTTCGAGGATTTAGTTCATATACGAAACAGTAGCGGTAGAGCGGTATCGGTTCTGCAATCCCCAGCTATAACCCTCTTGTTTGAGAGAAAGTCTATTCTCAGAAAAAGACGTGCTTAGATGATAAGGAAATGACAAATTGCCAAGAAACTGCCCTAGTCTGTAAACCTCGATAAAAAAAAAAGGAATTTATTGAACAGCTCGTCGTTATTTCCCACCCTAATTAAGTTATTTCTTAGCGCTAACCCATAAATTAACTATAAAGATAATCCGATGCTCACAATTAAACGCCCAGAATATCAATTTATTTCTCCCTTTGGATATTTAAAATGCACGGCCATAAAAAATACCTACGCCGACATTACGGATTCAGGCCGTAACGCCTTCATCTCGCCGCACACTGGAATAACAACCAAACCCATAACTTAGCCCTCGAACAGCCGTGCCCGTTACAAAGTCTCGAGTGAAGACACCGCCTAACAAAGCCATTCACATTCATATTTTAACGCTAAACGTGACCACGAAACTACACTACTAAGATACTAATTTTACGCCCAATCAAGGTTGATAAAAATTAATATGTCAGCCGGCAATCACCTCCCACAAAAAACCTCCAGCGAACCACCCGACCGTTCCATATTCAACTATTCGAAAAAAGAACTTAAAGACAGTTTTCGAACAGAGTTTTTGCGTGCGGTTACACCAATGTCGTCGGGGTGACCAGCGCGGACGAATGGAATTCGAAACGGACTCGACTTATTGCCTTCGGTTCCGATCGAGGACAGGTTTTTTCCTTAAAAAAGGAATATCGACGTTTCCGTCGGTTCTCATAGAGAATGAAGACATAAAAATGTTTCGAGAGTCGAGCGGTGCGTCAAAAGCAGACCACATACGTGATTTTCTTACGGGAACGGTTCGCTTGGGCGATGCTCGCCAAATTGGCGGCCACTCACGCCTCGCACCGCGGCCTATTATTTCGGCCGCCCGCTTGGAACCCCAGCAAAGGAGCGTGATTAACAAATCAAACCGCTTTTTACCTTTTTTTCTTTAAACGCGATACGTGTTTGTTTTTGGAGGTATAATATAATATGTGATTATTATGGAAATTCGAGGCTTGAACGACGCCCTTGCGTTGAAGGATAGGTTGATTAATAACCTAAAATTTTATGGTTTCGTCGAGTTTTTGGGTGGGGTTGAAGTGGGGTTTAATATCGTGTAAAAGTAACGAAAATCACAGTTAACGAGCTAAATATATCAGCTCGTTGACAGGTTAATTTTAAATTGGTTTGTTTATTGGTTGGCAGCACTAATTTTACAGCGGCTGCTGAACTGTTAATGTTTTTGAACGAGAGATTAATATTTCCATTCGAGTTTTGATCTATTATTAAAAGCATGAATCCACGCGTTTCCGTGATCGATTTAATCGCAGGAATCCAATTAAAATCGTATCGTAGAATTCGATTGGAGTAATCGATCACACGACGGTACCTTTGATATAAAGCATCGTTTGCACCGGCCAGTGTCTGACAAGTTATAACTCATTGCCATAAAAAAAAAACTTTCGAATTTCTACACCTGGTTTTATTTTTGAATTCTAGCTTGTTTAGTCACCACCAGTGACTAACACGACTGATAAATTGGCCGTAACTTTATTTAAAACAAAATTAACAATGTCGTCCAAACAGATTCCGATTAGGGGACGACTTATTGCGACTTGCCATATTTAGATGCTTCGGCTCGATTCCCGGGAAACCGTTAATGTCACGGCTTCGATATTAATTACTTAGATAAAACACGCTGTATAAAATACTAGGTCGCCGAGTATTTTAATACTTTGTCTGGGAATATGTTATTTGGGTATTTTTTGCCAAAATTAGTACTGGCCAAGCTTTCAACAGAAGTGAAATTATATTCATATTCTTGTATTGCGATCATGTTCATTTGTACATTTGATCATGGATCATAGATTCAAGACTTATTTAGATCGATACTAAAGAGGTAATTATAGACAATGCTATTTTACCTATACGATTTTAGCACTTACAAGTGCTGTACTCCTTCTATTACTTATTGTGCTTGCAATGTAATTATCATTGCTAAAAATTATTCAGCTTAACGTCCTTACAGTCTTACTAGTAATTTTACTCACAAATACTTTGTCGTTAATACTTGATAAAAACCGTAAATAACACTCTGTATAAGGTGACTAGTAAAGTGGGCCGTTACTATTCAAACAAGTTTAGCTGTGACATCTCAATCTCATAGCCTGTGGTTAGACCAAACTAGATTTAAAAGCCGTTAACGTCTGGCAATACTACAGCTTAATGCTTATAGATCGTATCGATGGTTATTTTCTTTGAATTGGTCGATTATTCAATGCCGTTTCAGATTTATTAACAGATGTTCATAGAAGGAACTCTTGGTGCTCATTTTGAAATGTACATTGATGATATCATACCCAATGGTTTCTAAATCAGGATTAGGTAACTTGGTAGCAAGTTTAAGTGTTGGCTATTTTTATAAAATAGCTGTTGCCCGCGACTTCGGTTGATAATAATTGAATACAACTTCCCGGCATAAAAAATATCCTATGGCCTGTTCAGAGTCTCAAACTCCGTTGAGTACTTTAAGCACGAAAGCGTAACAAAAAAACTAATAAACCAACAAATATACTCACTTTCGCATAAAGTACTGGCGAGGATACATAAGGGTCCAGATATGAGTGGGAAACGAGCAATTGGAAACTGCTGCTCTAGCTCTCTTACTCTGAAAGGAGGCCTGGTCCCACTAGTGGGAAGCGCATAGGCCAGAGAGAGAGGAAAAGACTTCTATTCACTGTGTTGCGTATCCTTGTAACTGTCATCTGTGTTTTTTTTCAAAGTTCTCATCTAATTTTATACCTGTAGAATCTGCTATGGTAACAGTCTGGATTTTGGTCTGTTTCATATTTATTAACTCTGTATTCTTCTTGTTCTAGGTCTAGAATACCTGAGCGCGGCCCGGAGCCTGCATCCAGAACTGCACGCCGGGAGCACGCTGGCCAGTCAGGACTTCCAACTCTGCTTAGAAGGTAAACATCGTCGTCATCATTGCAACCATTAACCCGTCCGTCTTCGGACATAGTCCTCCTCTCCATTTCTCCACGCCCTATGATCTATTGCCAACTGCATCCATCCAACTTCCCTGCCTGAAGAAGCAGGTAATCAGTCGCTACCAATTAAAGTTGGAACTTACGTTTTACCTTAAAGAACTGATTGACTGAATAGCGGAGAACAGACAGTCTTTTATAACAGAGATGGAGGCTTTGGCGGACGTATAGCTTTGATATAACAGCTAAGAAAGGATTTTTAGAAATTCTCACGAGATATGTAGAATACGTTTAATATTTTTACGGAGCAAATTCTAAGCTTGATTTTATGTTTAAGCAGATACGAGTAAAGTAACCTTGCATTACTTAGTTTGGTACTAGGTTACCATAATCCGGATGATGCATTTGTTCAACAAAAGTCGCCCTCTAAGGATGCCAGAATGAACAACAACTTGCCATCTGTATCCACTGTTTGACCGTAACTTTCTTGCCCACCTAGCGGGAGGTCCAGCAACGCTGCGTCTTTCACTTTATGACGCCATTCATTCGTCTCTGACGATCATCTGTTCTTCGAGCGAGTAACCCGCCCGTTGCCATTTAAACTTGTTTGTTTACGTGTATGTTACTCATTTCACCATAAAATATTTGCGCTCTTATTTCCAGGATCAAGAATAGCTTCCCCTACGCGTCTAAGGCTATCTGGAGGTGCGATCGGGGCTTCAGCGAACCGCAAGCGAGCGGTGTCCTGGAGTCCTTACTCCGCGGAATCTCTGGATCTGGCTGCCGTCATCAGAGCCTCTCCGGCTAGCTTGGCTGTGAGGGCCCCGTCAGCAGCTTCCACTGGGAGCTATGGGCATCTTAGCGCTGGTGAGTTTGCAATCGCCAAGAGTTCTTTAGTGCTCTAATATCTATGATGCTGTTTGAGGACATAATATGGTGTTGCGTGTACGGCGTGGAGGTAAAGACTTGAAGCTTGGCAGGTAAATTACTCGAAGGTCTTATGACCCTCATCTCATCTCGTCATGTTTATAGTTGCACTGTGAAGTGATTTTTCGAAATTCCTATTATAATGGTGCGCCACGCTAAGATAAAGGGACAAGTGTGCTTCATTTCATACTTGAACTTTAGGGGAATTTACAAGGGCATTTAGCAAATTCAGCATAGCAATAGGTAATTTCAGTTTGCTCAACAATACTATCTATCTAATACTTTATACAAAACGGCTCGAAAGATTTTGGTAAAATTCGGTATGTAGGGGTTTTCGGGGATAGAAATTGATCTAGCGTGGTCTTATCTCTGGAAAAACGATTTTTACCGGGTTTTAACCCGAGCAAAGCTCGGTCGCCTAGGTACTTGTTTATCAAACGAAAAAAATTCAGCATTACCTACTACTGAATGAGATTCTACAAAAAATCGTAAATCATATACTATTTTTCCAGGCGCAATATCCCCAGCCCTGTCTCTCTCGCACGCGTCGCTGGCGCAGCAGCTGCTGGCGCGCGGCGGGGTGGGGGGCAGCGGGGTGCTCGCGGGGGGCGTGCTGCTTGACCCCGCCCACCAGCAGGCGGCGGCCGCGGCGGCGCACCACGCTGCCCACGCGCATCTAGTTGCTGGGATCCATAGGTACTGATATATATGAAACTTCAAAGATAATTATACAAGATTAAATTCATTAGGTGCATTCCAAACAGCTGGTTGAGCTGAACCTAATATTTGTAATGGTTGATTCAAATTTAAATATGAACATCACTCTTTTGACGTCGTACACATAGAGCATTTGACCAATTGAAACAAATTTTAACCACAATACTACTGGGGTCCTAGTGAAAAAGGGGTTAATTCTGCAGAAGTTGAACAGCTGATTTCGACTTAAACCCCTATACACATAAAATAGAAAATAGCTGTGTAATTTCTGCAGACTTAATCCCTTTTTCACTAGGACCCCGAGTATTATACTCGTAACGAAATCTTGAATAACATCTACATGTTTGGTCAGTCAAATTAACCCAAGCATCTGCTGTAATCATTGTAATATTCCGGTTTTTTTTTATAGTCAAAACGTTTCTGTGCAATGGAGTAATAATTTAATGCTAGTCTTGATACTTTAAGGAATACTTTAAGATAATCGAACAACCTTATTAAACGGAAAAAAAATGTGACACAACGTAACCAGTCACTATCACCTCACCAGGTCCCACATCTCATCGCCCACTCAACTCCTGATGGGTACGCCCGTGGACATCCGCCAGGGTCTGCCCATGGACGGGTCACCGCCGCATCACCTGCAACCCCAGCCTGAGGTCACCAGCATCATGGAAGCTGATAGGTACCATTCATACTTTTTTCCTTTTTAAACTGACCCGATTCTCTCATCTCACATGTCTTCTCTTACCTGTAGAAATGTTACAATTAAACTAGGTGAAGATGTAAACATTTCCGTCCATTTCGATGGCAGCAAAGTAAAAGAAGACATCTACAAAATTGCAATTTTACAGGAGAGCGTATTTAGTGAAAAATAATGATAACTTTGAAACTAATGGACCGATTAACATGAAAATTTCTATGATGTATTAAAATAATGTTCTTTAGCGATTGTAAAACAGATTTTTTTGCTGTAGCATTATTTTACTGAAAAATTGTAGATGTACTTGTTTACTTTGAAAGATCTTAAACGTAGAGGAAGACATCTGTCAGATATCCGCTTATGCATTGTAATTATTTGTAATGAAAAAAACGCCTATTCCATTATAAATATCGAATAAGCTGTGGTAAGTTAAACTTATAAGAGTATTTAGAGATAATCTAAACGACATGCAATGAGTATTCACCCTTTCTTTGATATTTTTTTGTAGATGTCTCTATTTACTTTGCATTTATCATTTTATTAATTCTATTAAATGAGTTATCTACCACTAAACTTCATGTCTATCTATCAAATAAATTCATTTATTTTGATTAAAAAACACGTAAAAAAGGTAAAAAAAGCTAGGTACCCTAAAATAAAAATCAAAACATTCTATTTTTGTATTTTTTTAATTTTATAATTTTTTGTTTTTTCGTAGTCAAAAAATTAAATTAAAGATGTATTAGATATGTATTTAATAAATGAACAGTAGGTAAAAATAAAAAAAAATACAAAATAATATAATAATAATATATCAAACAAAACAGTATAAACAATAGAAGGCTTTAATGAATGTGAATAACTGAAAAATTATCATCAATGGCCACATTGATCAGAGGTCCGTCATTGTTAGCGGAAATCTTCTTGAAGTTGTTTAGGAGTAGGTACACATACCTCGGCCAGATTTTGCAGTATTAGGTAGATACAACTTTGAGATTAGAAGGAGGCCAAGAGGGGAATTCACCTGGGCTGGGCAGCATTCGGAAAATCACGCCGAAGTTTTCTCGTCACTTATACTACCGCAATATCTGAAAACGACTGTTTTTAACCAGTTCGCCCTATCCGTCATGAAATAATGACCTGAAACTTGGAAACTTATAGTACGGCTGATCCATCAGTTCAAGGTCGCTCAGCGGGCTATGGAACGAGCTATGCTCGGAGTTTCTCTGAAGGATGAAATCCGCAATGAGACTATCCAACACAGAACAGAACTAAGGTCATCGACGTTGCTCAGAGCAAGTTGAAGTGGCGATGTGCTGGTCATACCTATGTGTTGAAGAACCAACAACCGCTGGACTTGTTGAGTGGAGGTCTCGGTAGGCGTAGTTTAAGACGCCCTCCGGTTAGATAGAGGGACGATCTGCGAAAAGCTGCTGCGAAAAACAGGGCGCAATAGTGCTCTGCAGGGTACCCTATGTCCGGCAATGAACTGCTATTGACTGATGATCAATACCAATATCTATACTTCTACCTATTAGAAAAAAACAGATTGCTCGTCATCATCAGTCAAGATCGTCGTCGGGAGTCGTTTCCAAAAAGCGGTAAGATGCTAGCAATAGAAACTTGAGTAGTTTAAGACTACATTAATTCATTTTCTGTGTCTGAATCAGAAAAAAAAACAAGCAATTTAATGAAACCAATGCTAAAAACGTTCATAATATATCTATTTCTTTAAATATTTTAAGAAAAAACAAAACATTTGCTCATAGAAATAAGAAATAATACATTTTTAGATTGATACATATGCAAAAAATATGACGTATAAACGGACAAGTGGCATATGTCCGTGTTTACGTCAAAACAAAATTAATTTACTACGGTTACAATTTCATTACCAGGGCTAATATTTCAAGAATTAACACTATAATATAATATGATTGTATCACAGGTACTAATTTTCGTAGGTATTTTTGCATCGTTTTCTTAAAATTTGTCAAATCCGAATGTGGTAGGTGACAGATAACTTTATTGACGTGTCAAGCAGCCTGTCAAAGCGCCGGCGTAAAAGCGGGTAAATCCAAATGTCCGTTTCTACGTCGATGTTTTTTTAAAAGCTCGTGCAGATGTCTTCTTTTACGTCTCAAATTTTCTTAATTATTTAGAAATTTGAAATATTTTTTTAACAGACTTGTAGATATGGTTGAAATAAGTTATTTTTTGTAAAAAAAACTTTTTTGAAAAAATGCAGATATCCGTATCTACTTTGCTGCCATCGATTTGCCCATCAACTGTCTTTCCGAACAAGTACAATTTAGGGCCAAGACTAGATTGCCTTTCATTTGACATCCGTGATACCAAAGAACTGCAGATACATGGCCATCCTTCGAGATTTACTAGAGACTTCCTTATTTATATAAATTTTTATCATAAACTCCTTCTACAGCGCATCATCCGGCATGACCCAGCGCAAGTCCCCTCAGACCCTGATGCATCGGGAGAACATGCACAGCAACAAACCACTGTCAGCGGCAGCTGAGAGCACCGTCCACGACGGACTGGACTCCAAGGATGAGCCTGGAGACTTCATTGAGACCAACTGCCACTGGGTAAGCATCAAGTACTCAATTTGAATACAGAAGTATGATTTCGGTTTGAGATCACCTGAATGGACACTGTGTATTTTCACCGCATCAATTGTACTTCTGCCATTGTTTTGCTTCATTAGAAATACAAGTTAGTATCAGACAAAACGTCTTCTAGTCATACACATAAATTGGAAGTCAATTAGGCTATAGCGAGTAAAAATATGAATCTTACTGCTGTTAAACATGAGCCTACTCTTTCTTCTAAGGACCCGGAATATAACACGCATATACTTACGTTGTGGGCGCCCCTGGACGGTACTGACTGCTTTCCATTAGCCGACCTACCTTCTCGTTTTCTCCCTGCTTATCGCCATCATCATCATATCAGTCCACTGCTGTACGCCTCGCCCAATGGCCGCAATTACGCCCTGTCTTCAGCTCGACGCAACCGTCTTCTACCAGTAGCCTGGTTATAAAAAAAAATAAGCTTTTTAAAATTGTTTAAATGTTAAAGCAATTGGAACTCACAATAACGTAAGATCTGCGTGACGTAGCGTATATACTAGTAGTGGTGATTTAGTTTTTGATTCTACTCATAAAAAACCTTTATTATTTCAGGTGGATTGCAAGCTCGAGTTTCCAACTCAAGACGATTTAGTGAAACACATCAACACAGACCACATCCATGCGAGTAAGAAGGCGTTCGTCTGCCGATGGGTCGGCTGCTCAAGAGATGAGAAGCCCTTCAAAGCACAATACATGCTGGTAGTGCACATGCGAAGACACACGGGGGAGAAACCCCATAAATGTACGGTAAGTACTGAAGATTGAATAGGGAAGTCAAATAAAGCTATCGTGCGGATCGATAACTTTGTGAAAGTCAATTGGTACCTAATTGAATATGCTTTGCATTGATTTTAAAGCACGAGTTTTGGTAAAGCTCACGTCTAATAACACGATTGTTTATGATGAAGTAATTCGGTATGTATACGCATCAGGTTGATGAAAATGAAAAGAAGAAAATTGCTGTGGTGTTGATTTTATGAACATTTCAGAAAGACTCGAGGTTAGTTTTGGTAGTAATTTAACGTTTGGGTTCCACAGAAAATCAGTGTTCTTGCACAAGCTGAGTGGAGGACCTTTTTGGTGTTCTTTTCGTTTCACCACGTAATTTAGTTTTATTGTTAGTTTTAAGCCTTATTACTGTAAAATGGTGGTACCTACTGATGGAACCAAATAATTATTTCCTTCTTTCCTTCCTTTTTGCCAACCAAACCCTGTCATTACCATCGTCTTAGAACAGTATGTCAACATGAATTTTGTGATTTCCAGTTCGAAGGTTGCTGTAAAGCCTACTCGCGTCTGGAGAACCTGAAGACCCACCTTCGAAGCCACACCGGCGAGAAGCCCTACACCTGCGAGTACCCTGGCTGCGCGAAGGCATTCTCCAACGCCAGCGATCGGGCGAAACATCAGAACAGGACGCATAGTAACGAGGTCAGTGCCTTGGCTCACAAACCACCTTAAATTTCTTCACTGGAATTATTATCAGGGCTTCTGGAACACCTCAGCAGAACACAGGAGGTACTACATGCATTAAACCTTCAAATCGCCCATCCCATTCGTATTCGCTAAGCACCACTTTACAGTGTTCTGTTACAGCGTCAGCCTCTGGTGGTAGTTTGCCATCACATGCCAGATGCATTACATCTTAGTACATTAAGTACTACGACCCCTTGCTATATTTATATTGTATGTTGTTAAGCTTATGGATTTTAAACTTGTATATTTTTAGTTTAATTTTAAGTCACAGGCTCGCGACGTCGAAGTCCCCAAGACGGTCCCATAGAACTTATGGGAACGGAAGCAATACCATGCCCTCGGTACCGCTCTGCTTTCAGAGCATGACATGAGTACGTGTGAGCTAACTTTGAGGGCGGCAGACGTGAGCTTGCCTTCGGAATCCAAAAGCTTAATAGTTACTTGACCTGAAATGTATATTTCAGATTTTATTTTTTATTATTAGTTTTTCATTTATGACGGTGGAAGCATTCTACACTTCCGCTTAACGTAGATATAGTTAGTGTTTAATTTTGTAACTAAGGGACCCCATACATCCCTGTATTATTATATAATTATTATTTTTTTTTTTTGGATTTTTTTGTTTAATTGTTTACTGTAGTTTTAAGTATTTTATTTGTAATTATTTTATTTTGAAAAAATGACTTTCTGCCAATTTTCTTGCGGCGCATTCTTCTTGGCAATGATGGTCTTTCCGAAAGCGCTGGTAGTTTAAAAAAAATGACGTGTAAAAGTGCCCATTGCGGCCTATTTACTGAATAAATGATTTGAATTTGAATTTGAATTTGTATTACGAGGATTGCCTTCCTTGACTTCTGAAAAATGCTTAATCAATTACTTATGTAATTTTCCAGAAACCCTACGTCTGCAAAGCTCCTGGCTGCACGAAGCGATACACCGATCCTTCATCACTCAGGAAGCATGTTAAGACTGTTCACGGCGCGGAGTTCTATGCCAGTAAAAAACACAAAGGTAGGCTGCTTTTCATCTTAATTTTTGCGTTCGAATAGCAAATGTTACTTACTCCCAATTTCTTAATTCTCTGATTCTATTCCTAATTTATTTCCTTCATGACATAGTGCTGAATGTTCACAGTATAGAATTTTCTAGAACTTCTCCATATTCCAGGTTGCAGTCGTGGGGATGACTCGGCAGAGTCTGGTGGCGGAGGAGCAGGATCCTCGCCCCGGTCTGAGGAAGGCGGAGTGCCGATTGGAGTCAGGGGACACACGTCTTCTGCGTCAGTCAAGAGCGAGAGTCCTGCGTCACCTCTGCCGCATGGATTGCATACACCTGCTCACCAGGTAAGAAAATTATATTTACAATAGGTATTTACAAGGTATTTACAATATGAATAATCTTTTTTGCACACCACATATCAGTTCAATAATTTTAAACAGAGATAAATGCAGGGTATGCAATAGACTGTTTTATCGATTTAAATCTATCTCTTCCAGACAACCATTTGAATATAGAAATTAATACAAATTATGTTAAAGTAGGTGGTAGAAACAAAAACACAGAAGGAACAAAACAATAATTTAAAGATAAATACAAATGTACCTAATACATATAGGTATATATATGAATTCGTACATGCAATACTCTTGCATATATCAGCAACAGAAAATAGCAATGAAAAAAAAGGCCAGTTGTAAGCAAAAAAAGTAAGGAAAGAGGAGGAAGGAATGTTAAATTATATAAGTACGAATAAATAAGTTTGGAAGTGATAAATTTATAAACATAATAAGTATTGACCAGTATCCAGATGAATGAATATAAATATATAACAGATAGCATGTAGGATGAACCACTGTAGATAGATAAATTACTCTATGAATGTTTCTTAGGAAAGTGGCTTATTACTCTTACCGAACTTTGAACCTTAGCCTTAGCTTGACGTGAATCTGTTCCTTCCAGCTGTCAGCTCAATGTGGCGGAGAGTTGGACTTCGGCGGCTCTGGTTTGGGTGGCTTCAGCGATGAAAACGGTGCTCCTTACTTCAGGCTGGATGGTGATGTAAGTGAACTCCCTTCAGTGAATTGAGCGCTTGATGTATGAGCACTTGTTGTATTATAATCAATAGTTGTTATATCCTTCGTTACGCACCGTTTTTTTCAACATTGTCTAGCCAAGTCTAATGGATTTATGCGTTAAACAACTTGACACGGACTCACAATCACCCGATTTTCCAGGTGGAACAAGAAGTAGTAGGCGAGGTGGGTCAGCTCCCGCTGATGCTGCGAGCGATGGTCGCGATCGGGGAGCCGCGCGCGCACCACCACGTGCCGCGCTTTGGGAACAAGATGGGCGTCGGCCGGCTCATGCCGCCGGGACATGGGGCTGACCTGGGTGGAGGTAAGTCTTATACTAAGCTGTGGTGGCTAGGCTAAGATGGTCAAAAATATCGGAACATGCACTCTATAATTAAGCTATTAGAGTTCATGTTTCAATATTTTTGATCACGTTGGCCATTCTGAAATATCTGAGGGCCACTGTACCTCAAGACTACAAGTCTTTAGTCAGAGTGATACTGGTTACTTATGTTTTGTTCTTGAAACCTTGAGCTTTGTTAGGAGGCTCAGAGTGATACAAAATCGATAGAGAGGGTTATGCTCGTTTATGCGTAACCTATGACTTTTTAACCACCGGTATCATTTACGTAGTGTTATGTTGACATCGTATTTACGAGGGTTTATATGTTTGTGTCATTGTATAAACTTAAAACCAACTATTAATTTTCAGGTGCTACGCCCGGCCGAATGGACCTAGGTAGTACGAACGTGGGAACTGAACTCAAGACGGGAGTGCCTAATACCAGAAGAGACTCCGGGATCTCTTCCGGGAGCAGTCTTTATAGCGCAAGGTGTGTACTACAGAAATTAATGGCAGTTAAAAAAAACATTGAAGCATTTTAATACTGGTCATATTACAGTCACCGCAAACTTAGACGTCGAGAACGTTCTTTTTCCAAATTATGTTAGGTTGGCTCTCCACCTTGACCCCAACTCGGTAACCAGATCGATGCAACTTAGGGATCTTTCAATGATCTTCATAGGCGAGCTTAATCTGGTCTCAAAGGGTCAACCCGTTAATCTTAGGTGCGTCTATGAGCAACGGTGATTGCTTTTCAACAAATGATCTACTTGTTCGTTTGCCCCTACTTCATATAAAAATATTAACGTAGTACGTATGGCCTCGTCTTGGTTCCAGTAAGGCCTACGGGCCTTATCTTCATTGACCCGGCCATGTTTATATAGCCAGAAAATGAAAGCTGAGAAGGGTTAGCAGTGCGAATAGTATCCGCACGTCTTTATAGTGGCGGAGATATCTCGATCTATAAGATGAGATCATCTGACATATATTTTCCTATTGCAGATCATCCGATATCTCTCGCAAGAGCAGCCAAGCGTCGGTAGTATCTGGTGCTGTGGCCGGCGCTGCCGTGGCCGGGCCCGCGCGGCTGGTGTCCCAGCAAACCAACGCGTACGACCAGCTGTCTCCTGACAGCAGCCGCAGGTAAGATCACTTGCCGTCTTAGGCTACGTATGCACTCTGTGGCTAACCGCGTGGCTTTAGCGCGCCGTCCCTCTTCAAAGCATAACTTGAGAAAGAATTGGTGCACTAACCGCATGGTTAGGAGATTATTAGGAGGCGATATCTCAAAAATAACAAACTATTTCTACCGTCTGTCCTATGTAGTTTGACAGATAGAACATTGATTGATAGTGCACACGATAGAAAAGCTTCTGCCCAAGTTAAGCCTTTTGATAATATAATTTCTGTCAACAAACATCAATAAAGAATTTTACATAATCTAGGAGACTTCGCATACTTTTTAAAATATCATGTTAAAATTTTATTTCCAGATCTAGTCAAGTCTCCTGCGTGGGGTATGCGCCAGCACCATCTTCGGCTTTGGCCGCCGTGCAGGCCGTCCGGACTTCTCAAGGCAACCAGGTAAAATCATTGTAGACTCTATCTCTATCTCCATTTTATCTCTGCCTTTCTGGCGAGCCCAAGTTTCTTCTTATGTAAGAAACTGACTATACCTTCCTGCGGCTCACCAGTGTGGAATGGGAATTTTATAACAACAAAATGTTCTTCGCATTAATTTCTTTCTTACAATCAGCCGATTGACTACTAGATTTATTGTTGCTGCTTTCGTTCAATCTTTATCTACAAAAGAGTGATACCGACCGACTGGCTAACTGACAGATCACACAGAGCCTAAACTGCTAGCTTAATAGGACACCATTCACGGGAATGATGATAGTACTAGTCTTAAAATTTGGTAAACCTGCCTCAAAAATTACAGAGGGACACAAGAGGATATATTTTTTTGAATTCTCGCAGGATAGGGAATCAGCTTAATTGTATTCTTCTAGGGATGTGATGCCGCGAGAATCAGTTAGCTAATGATAGGTGTGATGCACCCGACCCATTGCTAAATGCTTCTTTTTTCTAGGCGGTACTTCTCCGAGGAGTGACGTGCTCTGAAGTAAGAGCCGAAGAGCTGGCTCTAGAGTTGGACCCCAACGTACAAGTCAAAGAGGAAGCCAGGAGACTGTCTGAACAGTCCAACTTGAGCGACCAGACCCAGAGCTATCAGCCGTACCCCTGTGGAACTGATGATGTGGTAAGCCTATACTTTTAACGAATAATCTTCGCCTCTATCTTTTCTTCTTCTTCGTTCTTCTGTTACAGTTTATCTGGCTTTGAGATGGCATTGCACAAGATCTTTGCAGCAAAGCATAAATAATCGCAAAATTAAGTTGTTGTACTATTTGAGAATAGGAGAAAGATAATAATGTGACAGGGGACTTACCCTATCACGTGTAGGTACTATTTATTGCTAAGATTACCTCGATGTTTTGACCACATTGTTTACATACTTACCTTCATAATTGAAAGAAAGGAAACAAAAACGAGATGTTAACTGTTAAAAAGAAGAAGAAGACTTTGATGATCACAAGATTCACAGTGACAGTTAACATATCAGTTGATGTTTCATTTTTTTATAAGAAGAAGGTTTAATAGCTTGTCTGCCATGACCGCTGCAAATGTCATCTTATTCTCATTATAGTCTACAAGCCAGGCAGATATTTTGTCAGTCATTTCCTCTCAAACGATAACGTACAGAATGCTTAGAGATAGTCGTGCAGTGAATCCTTGTAAGCGTCAGCTGCCGCTCCGAGGGTGGGTTGGGCTGTAGTAGCCGCCCAAACATGTAAAAAAAAAATTGTTTTCAATCATTTCCTCCCGTCTGAAAATTTGTCAAACGACAATTTAGACAATTATTTTACGTTTCAAAAAAGTCAGCTGGCCTTACCGTGATGGATTATGCGTCTGCTGGTCACACAAACATCTTATTATAAGAACGCCTGCCATTTTTGCTATAGCAAATGTGAATGAACTGCTCAAGGCTACTACGTTATTGTACGTTAATGGCAGGCGTTCTCATAATAAGATGTTTGTGTGACCAGCTGACGCATAATCCACCACGGTAAGGCCAGCTGACTTTTTTGAAACGTAAAATAATTGTCTAAACTGTCGTTTGGCAAATTTTCAGACGGGAGGAAATGATTGAAAACATTTATTTTTTTTACAAGTTTGGGCGGGTACCACAGCCCAACCCACCCTCCGAGCGGCAGCTGACGTTCACGAGGCTTCACGGCACTACTCTCTCGAAGCATTTCATAAGTTATTGCTTGAGAGGAAATTGGTAACGAAAACCTGTTGCTGGCTTGCGTACTATTAAACGACAAGGAATAAAAATTAAGAATCTCGCTCGTTCGAACCAGAAGTATAAAAAAACCTGCATCTCTTTAAAAATTTTAACTTAGCCAATTGTGTCTCCAGGGTGACGCGCCATTCCCATTCAAGACGGAGGATGAGCACGAGTCCGTGACGTACAAGGAGTCTCGCACCAACTCCACCAACACGGTGGTGATCACTACCGCACAAGTCCATCACCCTAACCAGGAGGTCAATTTGGAACAGGTAATTATGATACTGTTTTTTTATGAGTCACCAGGTGTACTCTTGTTTCGTTTTGGCTTCACGTTTCTCTGTTGTTTACGCATGGTGTAGATGTGGAAGTACTAATCTTTCTATACTTAACAGCACCACGTGATCAGCTGCTACACGATAGTACAAGTAGCTATTAATATAATAGTAGTTGTTTACTTTAGTATAAATAGCTTGTTCTCAGTAACTTTGGTCTTTAGACGTTGTCGCTACATGTACTTAATAAACTGTGGAATATTTTCAGGTCGCGGAAGGAGAAATGGTGGAGAACAAGCTGGTGATACCAGACGAAATGATGCAATATCTTAACCAATCAATATTGGGAACCGACACGGTAGCACCAGCCAAGGATGACTCCACCAACCCACCCGAACCCGAGAACAAAGACAATGACAATGCAACCAAAGACAATTCCACCCGTGAAAACACAAACAATGCTAGTGACAAAATCAGTGACGTAGCGACCAGTGACGATTCTCTACTCAAAAATCTAGGTGCCATAGGTAGTGATCTCAATATAAGTGATATTCCAGTCGATTTAAGGTCGTTAGACGTTAGCATGTCAGGTAACAGTGGCTCATTGTTGGCCACAAAGTCACCTGATGATAAAAACCCCTTACAAGAACAAGTCATACCTGAAGTCAGCGCTGAACAATGCGAAGATTACAAGAAACCACCGGTCAGTAGTGTGCAAACTAATCCTTTACAATCTTTACAAACGATGGCGGCAAATCAACCCGAACCCAACCGAATAAGGGCAAATAATCATCCTCAGAAACAAAATCTGGCAATAGCTTCAAAGACAATGGTCATGAGTCCGCAAACAGTTCTGAGTCCACAAAGCTTGGCGCATAGCATGCTGAGTCCACAGAGCTTACCTCATAGCGCTATGAGCCCTCAGAGCGTCATGAGCCCCCACAACATGCCACAAACCGTGATGAGTCCACCCAGTGTGTACAACGTCATGAGTCCGCAAAGCGTTATGAGCGTTATGTCTCCACAACACAATGCTATGAGCCCACAAAGTATGCAGAGCCTCATGAGTCCACAAATGCCAAACCAAATCATGATGAGCCCGCGCCATAATAATATAGGAAGCCCTATGTCCCAAAATATGGCTAGTCCAGCTGTGAATATGGCCAGTCCAATGAACCAGAATATGCCTAGTCCCATGAGTCACGGTATGCCAAGTCCTATGAATCACAGTTTACAAAGTCCAATGGCTCCAGGTATGGCCCAGGTAGGCCCTATGATACAAAATATGCCTAATATGCCGGTGAACCAACAACAAAATCCAAATCAAAATATGATGATGAATATGAACATGAATCAAGCTCAAATGCAGGGCATGCCACCGACTTACCCCCAAAATAATCATAATAGCCGTCAAAATTGTAATTCTAAAGTAATTAACAAAAATTACAATAACGTGCAAAATCAATACCAGAGTCAGAATTATGTTCAAGCACCTCCTTATCCAATTCAGCAAAACCAGCAAAATGGTAACAACTTGCGTCAACAAAACATGCAGCAATATCAAATGCAGGTGTATAATCAAAATCAAATGCCGGTTATGCATCAAATGAATCAAAATCAGCCAAACATGGTTTACAATAACCAGATGATACCGCCTAACTATCAACAGCCAATGAATTATCCCAATCAGAGCAACCAGATGCATCAAATGCAAATGTCAAGGTCTTCGGTGATGAGCGTTGATAATAGTGGTAACATGGCACGAGGAAGTATGAATAACTATTGCGAACAACAAAATCAGTGCCCTCCGATGCAAAACAATCAATTCAACCAAAATATGCAATATCCTCTACCACCTCCATATAATTCCGTGGTTAACGCCGCAAACGTCATGGGTCCGCCTCCACCGAAAAATAATCATCAATACAACCAAGCTATGATGAACAACAACCAGTACTACAATCACCAGAGACCCTACATCCAATGGGACTACCCGGGAAATCAGTTCAACAAACATAACATGCAAAAATCTGTGCAGAATTCAGTGAACATGTCTACGGGTAGTCAAAAACCTGTGAACGGTACCAGGCCACAGATGAATTGCAATCAGATGGCGAAAAATGGGGAACAGCAAACAGACTGCAGCATGAACAGTTTGAGAAGTCAGAACAACCAGCCGAGTGACGTCCAGGTGTGGGACATATCGCAGTCCCAGATTGAGGCAACAAATGCTAGAAAGAAGAACCAGAACAGTACGATGCGGCAAGAGACATACCAGCGGACACTTGAGTATGTGGAGAATTGCGAAAATTGGAAGAGCTCAGAAATGGTGTCAAGCAGTACCCACCCATTGCAGGGTGGTGACAACATGGTTGTGAACGATCTCCAGACCTCTTTGTCTTCGTTTTATGAAGAGAACCAGTACCTCCAGATGATCCAATAGTTTATTTTTATTTTTAATAATTCTAGTGCTATATGTGTTCAAGTTTAAAATCTAAATTAGATCTGATAATGGTGCAGAAAACTATGGTTGTTAAAAGAAGTAATATGCAATGTAGACTGATTAATTATAAATTTCTAAATTTAGGTTGAAAAGGTTTCAAGTACATTAGTGTAAAACGTTTTGACAAATAAAAGACACGCAGATTACATAATACGTAGGACTATTGTACATATGTAAACATTGTTAATGTCTTCCAACTTAATTAAGTACAATGTATGGGAATTTAAATGAATCAATATTTTTATATGTATTTAGCTTTATTATAGTTATCTAGGATGTACATAAGCTGTACATAGCATCTGACAAGGGAATGTGACAACTGTGTGCCTTACTGGTGAAGAAAATGATGTAGAAACAATTTCCTATGAGTTTTAGAAGCAGCAAAATTTATATCAAACGCAAGTGACCTTTGAGATTATTAGTTAGATAAAAATAGTATGAATGAGAAATAAAATGAATAGAAGGAAATTTGTACAAAACATTTTTTAGAATTTTTACCGTTTGTTGAATTTTTAGACGTACTCGTACATACAACCTAAATTTAAGTAAATCTACTTTTAATATTTTAGTTTGTATTTGTAAAATTAGTAAAGCAATATTGTGCTTCGAGACTTTGAATCTCTTAGTTTTTTAATTCTGTCATGAGATTACTAGGTTAAGTTTATTCCTAAGTTTGTTAATTTTTATTATATTTTAAAGGCAGAAAATGACCGCACAAATAAACTTTTAGCGTAGAACAACCGTACTTCGTAATAACTTATTGTTTTTCTGTTCTCGCGGTGAACGCGAACATCTGTGAACAATATTTTTATGAAACTATTAAATAAAACGTCCTATCATGAACTTGTAGTCTATTTTTAATTTCCCGAACTCACTTTCCATGCTGCTGTTCTTACAGTAGGGCGAATGACACCATAAAACAATCATACAAAAATGCAACTTTAGTGAAACCAAAACGCTCTTTAGCTTAGCCTGAAGACTGGATTAGTTATCAATGTATTGTAAAACTAAACTGCAGAGGTCGTAGTGCCTAACGTTTCTGACGCTCTCGTTCGCAGTCAAATAACAGTTTTGTATGCAAAATCTGTCATTTGATTGCGATCACAAGCATTAGATATGTTAGGCAATACGGCCTCAGTACCCAAAAGTTGCATAACGATCGTCATTGACGTTGCATTTTCATGTGGAATTTAATGACATAACCCAGCGTTATAGAGAAGGCCTGTGTCCAGTCTAGGGCAAAAATATGTATACACTTTAGTACCTGATTACTTTATCCACTGTGACAGTTCATATACGGCAGTTCAAATATGACGAAAATAGACAAGATACTAAAGTGTGCCCTTGACTTTCCATAGTGATTATACAGCTGATTATGATGATGACAGTGGTGAAACATAACAGTTGAGATTACGAGAACTTATCACTATCCTGTGGGAATACCCGGATAAAAAGTTGCTTATTCCAGACGTCCAGCTATATAAAAAGGTAAATTTCATTCAGATCGAAAAAAGGCCTAAAAATACATCAAATAGCCCTCAAATAAACTTTAAATTTCGATTTTGATCGAAACTGAAACACGACTAAAATTCATTTTCGTTTACAAATATTAGCTTCAATCGCATACTAAATGGGTACTTGCAACTTACCATTACGTCAATGGCGAAAGATAATAATATCTTACTAATCCAATAAGTGAAAGTCATACTAAAACCGCTGAACGGAGTTGGTTTTTTCCTTCTAGAATAATACATAAGCTACTTTTTATCCCGTTATTCCTACGTTGTTCCTACGAAACCGTTATAAAATCCCAAAATGACAATCGGTACGTTTAGAGACAAACTTCACTCGGGTATTTTTTATGTAACGTTAATGAAAACCACGACGTAACTTTTCAAAAATCCAGCAGAAATTTTTTGAAATCCCGAAATTTCAATTCAACTTCTTGATCAAGCAGTTACCATTGAGTTACCATGAGGTATACGAAGCCACGTATAAAGGCATATTTTATAATTATTTAATACTTACGAAACAATTGTTGTTGATAATATTACGTAAAGACACCAAAAACTGTCCCAAAATTCCCTGTCTTATAGGCGTTTTATTGACACAAGCCGTTGGCAACATTATCCGAAATAATATGTCTATTTTGATGATCCTCGTGACCTACCAACGGAATGTAGCGGCTATTTTTGCCGGCGCTCTTCGTTTTGGTACAATAATTGCTTGAATCAGTTCTTGTTTCTAATTCTTTAGTTACATGTTAAGACGTTCACGGACGATTGAGGGACGTTAATATTCATTCGTGACATGATTCTACGGCTACAGATGGTGGTTTAAATTACACTAAAACAGGAACTTCGTCCAAGGCCTGGGTCTTCATGGTATTTTATTTCTAAACAAGAGACTGTGCAGTTTTAGGCTGTAACACAAATCACCAGGGCCACAGTAAATACTCCTGCTCTTACACAGAAGATCTTCATAACACAAGCCTATTTCAGCACTTGAGCGCGGATTATGAAAAGATTGAAAGAAAGAAAGTTATCTCATTTCGATAACCATGTCAATTTATGTGTAAAAGTGTTACGTGACTGATAGACAACACAAACAAA
Source organism: Choristoneura rosaceana (assembly GCA_037349165.1). Lineage (NCBI taxonomy): Eukaryota > Metazoa > Arthropoda > Insecta > Lepidoptera > Tortricidae > Choristoneura > Choristoneura rosaceana. The sequence continues at coordinate 6,833,104 of JAZBNJ010000013.1, forward strand.
GCCTAAACTATCTAAATGTAGCTAGAAACTTAAAATTTGATAGAATTATGTTCCTTGACGATCAAGGAGATGAAGACGGACTAAAAAGTGATTCTTTAAAATTCTCACGGTGGAATATTTATAAAGAACCAGTTTTTCTCGTGGTTTTCTATGGGGGCAAGGCTTTTAATAAAAGAGTTAAGTTATTAACTGACAGACTACACACATCCCACTAGTGCTAATGTCTCGTGGCAGGCGTATTTCCTGATAAAGATGCATTAAGAAGGGATTTTCTTAAATTTCTCGGGGCCAGAGAGTTAGCTATTTTCGTATTCGAGGACGAGAGAAAATCCTCCGAATAAAGTTCCACAAAATATTAGGAGCTTATCAGGGAGCGACGCGTAACTACAAAGCAATTCAGTGGACTTCACGTGTCTAATTATCAGTCCGGACTAGGCCTGCGTGAGAACTGTATTTCAAGTCTGAGAAGACTTGTGCACTCTGGGAAAAGGCCTGTGCCTAACTGTACGACGTTAGTAGTCCAAAAATATCATTCCAAGGTTCATTTCAGTTGCTTGACTTAATTTTTTTTAATAACTAAAGACTGTTGTAACTATCAAGTCAATGTGACAACAGTCTTATCTTTTTTTTGATGTAGAATTGTGAACTGTGCTCCGGTGGACAAAGGTCCGATTGTAGCCGGTGGATGCAAGTGGCGGGTGGTCGCTCATTATGGCATTCTAAGGGGAGGCCTTTGTTCAGCAGTGGACACCTTGATGATGAATTACTTGGTCGACTATTATAGCTAATATCTGGAGATGATGATTAAATGAAATTCAACCTCATTGGCAAATTATCGAAAACCCCATCACGATTGATCCCATACACATTCAGCTGAAAAACAGGAAACATTATTTTATAAAAATAAACACAGTTCTCACGCCCTTCGGTTTCAAAGCCATTCCCTGAAATATATAGTTTTGGGAGTAACTCTACCGGCGCACCTGCGGTTTGGATATATTTAGCACCACAGAAATACTCGCCAATTAATGAACAACAAACAAAGTGAAGGCGGTCGCGTTACAAAAAATATGACATAGAAATATGTGTTTGCATGAGTGGGATTAAACGTGGGTAATAAGAACCACAATAGACATGACGCGATCGAGAAATCAGATGTTGGCGCCGAGACATCTGCTACCTTTAGTACCGACTACTTGTACCAGTGCTCTGCCACCATGGGTACTTTTGGGTATTTATTACTTATAACCTATAGTACCTATAGATATCCAAATATATAATGTAAGTTTTGTGGTTTTATTTATCAAAATGTCCAGGATCGATTTTCGGACTGAATGCAAGTTTTTCTTGTTACCTACTAAAATTGATGACATGATTCCTAAGAACAGCTCTTCGTATGTCTTATAGTTTCAGATTTTCCCATACTGACCGATCTAAATAGGCCAGCCTGTATATCTCTGGCTCTTAGTCAGTGAACAATTTTGCCAGTGTTAATTAGAAGACAGTTTTAAAGCACGTCGGCTCTTGTCTGGTAATTGGCTAATAATTAATTAAATTAATAGTCGGTGGTAATTGCTCGACGTCCAGGGCGTACAGGCCCAAGAACTGTTCTAACCCGCCGTAAGACTGCCTATCCACTGGAGTGGACCGAGGCGGTGGAGAAGTGAGCAATCAATATATCCACCAATAGGAATTGCATAAAATCTTCGCTCATTTCAGTGGACAGGGATCGTATCCAGACATCACTTGTTTCCTGCGATGCTTTGAACAAATTTGGAGTCATGCTACTTTGGAAATAGATGCACACGGAACTTAAATGAAAATAATTAATGTTATGTTTGAGAAAACGTTTTTTTTATTCCATTTGGCTATTGTTACGTACTACACTTTTGATTAAGTCCTCGCTGAGCAGGAATCAGTTTTCGTCCCGAAATCTGGGATCAGTGTTATTTCGGTAAGGATTAATAATAGGTAGTATTATGATTTCACGCTCGATTTCAGGGGGATCTCTGTTGCCGATTAATTATGCACTTCCTGCCAACGAGTCTGCGCGAGTGGCTGCCAAGAGCGCTCCAAGCTTTCGCTTTGGTGATTAATAGCCTAAAGCCTGATGAAAGCCGAAACGCTTGAAATTTACTGTCGATAAAATTAAATCTACTACAATATATTTAGAATGTATCGTTTCAAACTAACTGAATAATAAGATATTACCGTTTTTTTATAATATATTTAAAAAACCATGTCACAAGTTTGATCAAAAACATCGTCATTAGACACAGTGTAAACTAGCTTCATTGGACGGGTACTCGGAGCACAACCTGTAATGAAAAACGGTGAACGTAAACGCACATTTGATCTGTAAAATTTATTCGAACAGTAGCACAATGAAGCGTGAGAACACTGTTTAACCCACCAGCACAATCAAGGGGACCAGGATGCCGACAACGACTGCTGCTAGCGAAGCTATTTTGTATCTATGCTTCCTCCCTTGCACCGACATGTAGGCTTCCAGTCTGTGGTACCCATTGATCTGATAGCCGAGTCTCTGGTACTGCCTCAGCTGGGTGACAAAGCCAGCATTGGGGTTGATGAAGCTCCTCCGAGATTTGACGTATGCGTACGCCTGGTCGAAGGTCAGCTTGTACTTTTCCATCAAGTAGGCGATAACGAGGGTGGCGGACCTCGATACTCCGAAGTGGCAGTGGACAAGCACGTTCCCTTTCTGCAGCCCTTCCTCGATGAATGCGTTGGCCATTGGGAAGTAGGGCATGAGATTGGTCTTAGGATGGTCGTAGGCCCTAATGAAGAGGGTGGTGATGTTGGTATGAGCAAAAGCAGATTTCGGCGGGCGGTGCGCTTCAATGGTGAGTACATGAGTGATGTCAAGATTGCGAAGGACCGAGCGGTCGCACGCGGCTCGTGCATTGCTGAGGTAGAGGCCGGGGATGATCTGATGGTAACACACTTGCGTACACAGGTCGATCTGGTGGTACAGCGCCTTGCGCGACCAGTGCTTGATACCGGAAGAGAATGCGACCACTGGATTCGGGACAGTGAGGAATGCAACCACGAACGCACTTTTCAACATCACCATGAAGAATCCCCCCGTGCTTAGCATAGTACTATTGCTTCACATGGTTCTTTTTTTTGCTATTTTTTATGTGTGTTGGATTTAACTGTGCAGTAATGTGACATTAGTCTGGCATATTGCGAAGACGTTTCACGTGACGTACGTTTTGTTCCGTCAAAAGGTACAGTTTCGAGATGTGTTGATAGCGGCCAGTTATTTCTGTAACTCCCGGAGTTCGAATTTATTTGACGCTGATGGCGTGAAGAGCGCTTCATGACAAACCGTTCCAGGCGGTGGTCGTGTGTGAATATATTATTAACGAAAAACAAGGTCGATTTGAAAATCAAGAAAGAGTTTTATGAATTGAATTAAGATAGGTACACATTATTTCTGTGATTCAAATGCAGGCGTGTAACGCAGTTAATGAGTTTTAATGGACAGTTAGTCTGTACTTTTCCACGGACTGAGCTTAATTAGTATAAGGCTCGGGGATAATTGCTTTGAAAGTATCGCTTTGAAACGCGATTAGCGTTATTTTAAAAATGATTCAACGTCTATCAAATACGCAACTTTTTGTAAGTCGCTACACTCGACTTGAGTGTGGTTTGTGGTCGTCGCTTGAGAATCATGGTGTACGGTCAAGGACTTTAATTCATGAGCCAAAATAGAACCGTATCACGGTAAACGTCATTCTTTGAAAAGGTTCCAAGGTGGCTTATGAATTAAAGTCCTTGACTGTACCATGATGATAACTTTCTTGGGAAAGTACTGTGGTGCAAGGGTCAGTAATAGGCGGAGCGCGGAAGGTCTTTGAATATAGGCGCAGTGCAGTATATGGAGCCAGGGTTCTCCTCGTGAACCAAATTATAAAAGACCATCCATAGACCGTCGATTTTACTTTTATCAGATATGAGAAGATACCTAGAAGAACAAGGGTCACCGACATAGCCAAGCGAATTAGCTCGTTGAAGTGGCAATAGACAGGCCATTTAGCATGGATGCACGGAGAACAGAGATGGCCGTTGGGGCCGAAAAGTTTTCAAATCGAGACTGCGGATCGGCAAGCGCAGCGTGGGTCATCACCAACGAGATGGATGGATAACCTGGTTAGAGCCGCGGGTTAGGCGTGGATGCAAGCCGCTTCCAACCGAAGCAACTGGAAGTCTATGGGGGAGGCCTATGTTCAACAGTGGAAGTCCTATGGCTGTTATGATAATGATGATGATGTATGGTAAGCTAGTAACCTGATAGTCTGTCTAAATGAGAATCTGTCTAGATGAGAATCTGTCCAGCTGCTCTGGAGGGGTATGTAATAATACATACGTATGCATGAAAAGTTATATATTAAGTCCCTTAGTCGCCTTTTACGATATTTTAGCCACGTTAAGGGATAGGTCCGTCCAATCCCAAAACCAGGCATGGCACGGTCTTACTCGGCATTAAGTTAGTCTATAGTTAAACAAAACGTCTGCCTTACGAGCTTTGGTGTAAGTAACAATATCAGCTATTTATAATAGAGTCAAGATTACTGGACTTGCCCTCATATGATTCAGACCAGCAATTATAGTCCAAGACACACGTAAACACATGCCGCAATAAAACATAACGCGCTCATTCTGAGATTAACATATAAGTTGGAGTACACGCAAGTAGGTCGGCTTTAAAACTCATAAACATGTCTACATAGCTGGTATGCCGTACAACTATTATCAATTAGGTAGTACCACAGTATATATATAAGCTAAAGCAGTATGGAAGCTACGAACAAATCGATCGAAACGAACACACTCACACAGACGCGCGCTCTACACGGCCTCTAAGGGGGTCTCGCGGTACTGCAGTATGGCGGTGCGGTGTAAGTGTGTTCTTTTCGATCGTAGCTTCGTAGCTTCCATACTGCTTTAGCTTATATTATATACTGTGGTAGTAGTTGTGTGTTTACCGTAGTGTATAATATGTACACTCCGTGAGATCTTAAAAAAACCTTCGTATTTTAGAAGCATACTTCGGATATTGACGATGACACGCGATTGTGATACGCGGTTCTGTTCTGTTATCAACTTGCAAAACTTTTTGAAGTTACCGTAAAAAGTTATGTAAAGAATAACCATCAGTACAAAATAAACCTTATTTTGATTACATTAAGCTTGTTTATGTTATTCTAATATTAATACAATATGACTTTTTGTCATGATACGAAGAAAACAAAATCAGCATTTTCGAATTCTTCCATCGTTAATTTAAATAGAGAACACCCCGACATAACACAGTGATTTTGTTTGGAAGTATATAGAGTTGTTATACCGTGTTTACTTCTCTTGGGTATGTCAAATGAATTTTTTTGGTCTGCTTCGTTTAATATTTTTTAATGTACTTTTCAAAATCCCCGTTGCTTGTATGACTCGGTTTCGAACATTATTAAAATATTTACAATCAACACTTTTCTTGTTACATTCAGCTTCTTTAAAAAAATATTTATATCACATTATAAACAATTTCCGTGATTGGCTATTTACAGAAATACCCTGTTTAAGTTGACTCCCCATGGAAATCAATTTTCAAAAAATAACTAACTGATTAAATAAGTTAGTGGTGGTTTTAACTGCTCTATATAAATCAATGAAAACACAACGAGTGCACTCTAGCGTGCTGGATTGCTACTAAGTCAAAAAGACAATTGTCATTTTCTACTAAAGAATCCTCCCGATTTCCCCCGACACCCGAAGGTTTTTCTAAAAGCTCACGGATTGTATGTATCTATACTATCGCGATTGCTTCAAATTCATTCGCTTCATGTCCTTGTAATGCATTAGAATCTTGCACGAGTTTTCATGCAGATCTAAACTAAGCTTTAGACCTAACGTACAGTCGCCATCAGATATTTCGGAGCGGCCGAGGTAGTCAAAAATATCGAAACATGAACTGTAATACCTTAATAATAGAGTGCATGTGCCGATATTTATGACCATCTTGGAGATACGGAGGTTTAAAGTTATGAACATAAAGTTATAATCTCAAAGCAGCAAAATACGATTTAGTGGTTTTCGCAGCTTTTCTCTCTACAAGGACGATATTAAAAAAAAGTTTATGTTTTATACGACTTCTGACGTTCTCTCAGCCATGTTGTACGTAAGTCAGTCAACTAGGTAGTCGATTAGCAATGGTGACTATCCTATTAAGTATAACTATCGATATATTTTGCAAAACATGGCGAGGTACTGTTAGAGCACAGACATTACATATAAAAATAGAAACTATAAACTGAGTATTCAGAAGCCAACGAGAGCAACAAAAGCTGAGTCGTTACAGAATACCTATAATAAATCTAAAACCGGGCTATCCAATGTCTGTTTGAATTTTTATAGTTTAAGTCTGATTCGTAATGCCAAAATGTTTATAGCGTCGACAGAAAAAAATATGAGAGAAAAAACAAAACCGGTACAATCACTTGCATTAATATCTGTGATAGCGGAACGAGCAATAATATCTGACACATCCTGCCGGCCCTAGGAATACAGTCGTATCAGATATTTATGCACTCTTTGTTTGTCCAGGTAACTGAATCACGCACCGGGGTGGAACCTTTTCATATTCGATTTCGCTATGATTTTTCTGACAAATGTATGAAATGTCGACGTGACATTACCTAGTAGCACAGGGGTTCTACCCTAGACATTCAACTATATAAAGATATGATTTCAATGATATTTCTTAGTTTATATACTCCCTGTTTATATGTAATATGATTGGATACGTCCAAAGTCACAAATATTTGTATACTTAACATTATATCAAGTATATAAAGTCGGGTATACGTTATGTAACTTTAGCCGTATAGATATCTTTTTAGTCAACTGTATGTGATGTGTAAACATTGTGCATCTTTTGGAAACTTCATAAGTAATGCAGTTTATACTTTGCTTCCTTTTCACACCCCGCATATTTCTGAGACGTTGCGTAATTTTCAGGTCAAGACACCTTTAATTCGGAATAACAAAACAAAGCCCCAATGCCTGTTGACCAAGAGTAAGTCCTTGAATACATAACTCGTACAGGTTACTGGGTTGGCAGTGCGTCGCGTACATAAAACACTTATTACAAGAGTTGACTTTGATATAATAATTTTATTTTATACTAGTGTACCCGCGGCTTCATACACGTAAATCATTAGATCCAGCAGCTGAATTGAAATTAAGGGATTTTCAAAAATTCCCGTGGTAATTCCCGAAAATTAACTCGTGGTTTTCGCTAAAGTTACATTAAAAACAATCATGTAAATTTTATGACTCTAAGACCAGCGATTGTTATTTCTAGATTTTATCACTATACCGTGGGAATATCGGAATAAAAAGTAGTCTACGTTTTATTACAGGTGTCCAGCTATCCACATACCAAATTTGATCCAAATCTGTCTAACCGTTTCAGTGCGAAAGAGTAACAAACATACTCACTCACTCAGACTTTCGCATTTATAGTATTAGGCGCCTCTTTGACAACGTCCACTTTGAACATGGAACCATAAATACAACAAAAACGTTTATTTTTGTGTCTATGTTTTGTTTTTGTGTGTAAAACATTTATTTGTTAGTCATAATTAACAAATCCTGACAATTAGTAGTAAGTATTTAGTTAAATACCTACATGACACTATTTACTAAAATATGTTGAGTTAATATTAGAACTTTTATTGTATGAAAAGTAGCCTATGTATTATTCCATAAGATTAGATATCTTCATACCAAAATCTCAACAAAATCTGTTCATGCATTTTAGCGTAAGGGAGTAATAAACACACGCATGTGCAAGTACAAACTATCGCATCTATCTATAATATTAGTACCCAGGATTAGAATGAAAAAGCTTTCTGCCGTGTTTTGGCAGAAAGTGTTGCCTACTCCAGTCGTAAGTACTCTGTTTGAATTCCATTGAATGCGCCCGCGCAGGTAACGTGTTAAACATCGAATTTGCTTCGGGTATTTGTAGAATCGAGGTTTTGTTGATGTGTTCGGCTCTACACGGTCGGTACCTACTGTGAATGACTGTTTATTGTTACACTAGCTGTTACCTACAGCTTTGTTCGTTGTGAATTCTAGTTCATCATAATCATATCATAAATATTGTATACCATGCGTAGATTTGCGATCATGTTCTGAATTGTCAATTTTGGACGAAAAGACGTTGTGGAGTTTTCCAAACGCTGCCCATCCGAGTAGGATTCGACGATTGACCTCCACGAGAGCTTTTAAGTAATATAATTACAATCATACACTTCATTTAGGTACACTGGATAAAAAGCACCTATGCAAAAATTGTCTGTAGAATTTGGAGGGAACTAACATTGAATCTATTTTATTATATTATATTATTTATTAATTCATTGCATATCACATTTATTACTATTTATTATTTTATTAGGGCTTACCTATGTGTATTTCTTACTGTAAGAGAGAATATTTCCCAAGAAGTTAAAAAATAAATTATGGGACGATTGACAGTAAAGTAATTGAAAGCCGGCATCGCGTCGTATCAAGAGGTCGAAAAGATGGCTCAAAGGAGGGATGTGTGGAAGATACTCCACCGACAAGTCTCATAAGTTAAAGAAGACAGTAATTGACCCCATCCCAAAATACCTAAGTAAAGCTTGTACTATGGATACTTTACAACGGATTTAAACATACTTGTGGAGATAAGTATATTGGGTATCTCTGATCACAGGGTTTTAACTTGGCTTTAAATGCAAAGTCGACTCCCACTACTGAACGAGCCACATTTTGTAACACTTTCAAGTAACTTTACTTAGGTTATTTATTGGTCAGTCAGAAATACGCTCTCTTTTTAGTAAATAAATTAAAACTAGTCCAGCAATTTCAGAGATCCACAGTACAAACAACAATAAAAGTACCCCGGCGGTTTTCCTTGCTAAAAACTAACTAATGCTGTCAGTAAATAGTGCACGAAACGTACGAAAAACCTGAGCAAAAAGCTAAGTAAAAAAATATTTCCAAGACTCCTGATGAAATTATTTCCTCTCTAGAGAAGAAAATAGGTGCTTTATTCACGGCCATTTATTATTCAGTACAGCAGAAAATAACAATGTAGAAGGAGGAACAACCAACTGGTCTCAACATCGCCTGTTGTCACGTATCAAACTCATCATGAACATTTTGTACATATCTTTACTGCCCAAATTACTTGTGGCGAGCTGCCACTGAAAAGCGTCATTCGGATAACTATAAACTTTCAGCTATTCAATGAACTCGATAGAAAATCGGGTTTATTGTTTGCTTGCTTCATAGTCTAGACTAGACTCAGGGGTTGGCAATTAGTTTTAAATAGGGTCTGAGAATGCTGTTTAAAATTGTATGAAGGTCCATATATTTTTAGTGTTATTTTTTATAAACAAATAGGTAAATTCATTATCTTAGCCGCAGGATGTTCACTGTTGAACATATGCCTCGCATGGACCTCCAGTTGCCTCGATTAGCAGCGGCTTGCATCCACCTTGTACCCGCGACTTTAGCCGGGTCATCCACCCATCTTGTTGGTGGAAGTCCTACGCTGTGCTTGCCGATCCACGGCTTCCGCTCGAGAACTTTTCGGCCCCAACGGCCATCTGTTCTCCGTGCTAGATGGCCTTGCCCATTGCCACTTCAACGAGCTAATTCGCTTGACTATGTTGGTGACCCTTGTTCTACGTATCTCCTCATTTCTGATTCGATCCCGTAGAAAAGTGACATCGACGGTCTTTGGACTACTTTTTTTATAATTTGGTTCACGAGGAAAACGCTGGCTCCATATACTGCTCTGCCACTATTATTCAAAGGCCTTTCGCGGTGAAGATGCGGTTTGCGGTCCACTCATTGCTGACCCTTGATTCTAGACTTTTTGTAAATCATTGGTGGTGGTGGGTAAATATTCAGAGTTTTTGAAGTACTATTAAAAGAGATAACGCTCAGGGTTTAATTCTTATGAAAACTAAACACAATACGAGTACCGATGCTTAATCTAGCGTGTTCAAAATTTATGCGATAATATTTATCCTTCTGCTGTGCTAATAAACGAGGGATGGTAAGGATGAGATTTAACCGGGCGGGCAAAATGCTCAAGTATTCACCCAGGTGAAAATGTTAAAGGTTCAGATTTTTGTTTACATAAAACTGACCGTAATTGATTATCTCACCTGATGTTTAATTGCAGACTGGTTCAGTAATAGCCTAGTCACTCTAGCCTTAAAGAGCTCTGGATTGTATTTATCTGGAAAAACTTTATTCCTTAGCAGTTCGCGTTATGAAACATGGAGCAAACCGCTTCGTTGGGGCCAATGAAACACTAACTACATAAGGGTGAAGACGCTCCTCCGGCCTGGAAGGCCGTTGGCAAAACAGAGATGGAGGAATCATCATCATCATCATCTCAGCCGCAGGACGTCCACTGCTGGACATAGGCCTCCCCCAATATATGGAGGAATAAGATCATGTAATTCCTGCGCACACTCACCAAACTTTTTTATTTTTTAATTTTACTTTTGCCCGTTTTTATTGTTATAATCATTAGTTATTTTTTTGTTAATGTACAAAATCTAACTTTTTATTTTCTAAGTTTTGTGGTAATAAATGTTTTTTTCTTCTTTCTTCTTCTTCTTCAAATTGCGTCCGGTAAAAAACAGACAGTCAAGCAAATCTACGACGGTTTTCGAGGCTCTATAGCCAGTTCCCGATCAGCAAACTGTCATAGAAGAGTCTTTGGCCCCAGCGCTCTACCGAATCCAACGCGGCTAGCTGATACTTGGTGGAACCGTCGCAAAGGTACATAACCTTACCTTTTTTTTACTCGACTGGAAGGCAAACGAGCAAGTGGGTCTCCTGGTGGTAAGAGATCACCACCGCCCATAAACATCTGCAACACCAGGGGTATTGCAGATGCGTTGCCAACCTAGAGGCCTAAGTTGGAATACCTCAAGTGCCAGTAATTCAGTTACCTGTGCTAAGAATAATTCAGATAGGTATAGTCAGATATAATCAGAACACGATCAACTTTTACTTTTACTTGATACTAAATCAGTGACTTTTGTGGAGTGGTCTTTGGCCTCGTCTGTACGTTTCATTAGATCAGTTAAGGCTCAATCACGGGTCAGTGTTAGGTGACAAAAATTGACAGTTAAACAACTGATTGCTCTCTTTCTACTTCGCCGAGTACTTAATTATTTCCAATGATTCAAAAATTATGTACCACTTGTAATTTTATATTGTACAATTCAGTATTTTTAAATATAAGATCAGAACCAGAAATGAGCGCAGGAATGGACTAGACATTAGTTACGACCGAATGGAGAGCGTCCCATCAATTATGTTTCAGCTTTCATTTGTGAGACGTTTTCAAGATGTCGCATAAATTTTAACTGAAACAACAAGCGGCAGTTAGCTGCTAACCTAGTGGCAGCGCGCGGCTAAATCACGGCGGTCGTGCGCAGCATCCAGACTCATCATTTGGGTTAATAGCACCACTGCACCTTCGGCTTAATACTTGCGCTTATCGGAACGCTATTTATACGTTCGCGGAGATTTATCCGAAAGGTATTATAAGTGAATATACACACAATAAGGGGTATTTTTGGACGGTCTCGCGCGGGTAGGGTCCGCCGGCAGCAGTTTAGCTACGGCAGGCGAGGCGCGAACGCTTCCGACCACTCGCTCGGTCCGCCGATCTCACCCTCGTGGGCAGTACTCTCGCGCAGTGTCCCAAGTGTAAGTTCCAGTGCCCTTTGATTTACGCTTCGGATGTCGCAGTGCTTTTAAGTGTCGGGGATGGATTAAGTGAAGTTTAACGCTAGCTTGCAGGCTGTGCTAACCTACTAATGCATGAGGATTCGGAGGCTGCGTGCGGTAACCAAGTGTGGCGTGGGCGGGTGTGGGCAGGGAAATTTGATAAGCCGAGATGTGTGTCGGACGGTGGCCACTTTTGTATGCAGCGCGGGACGGCCGAGAGGCGGACTATTTTTGAACCGGCACGGTATATTTGTGCTGTTCGCGCGGAGTCGGCGCGCGCGCCGCCCGCTCGTCCCTCTGCCGACCGCTCTAATCTATTTCATTTCATGTATGCCCCGTTATTCCAGGAACACGCCACCAATTTCAAATTAATAACCATGTCGAAACTATGTTATGTAATAAACACGCAGTTAAATAGTGTCGCAAGTACGCTTGCGCTAGAAAACCGATATCAAATGCTACACTGGCGATTAGATGACATTATAAATTGCACATGAATGAAATACGGTCCCGATTCGTCTGACAAAGTGATGACAAATTTATGTGTAAAGTATGAAAAATAATGACATAAATAATAATGTAGCTCTAGGCGGCGTCAGTATGAAGCACCTGCCCGTGAAAAAATGTCTTTAACGTGACTGGAAATCACGCACAGTGCCAAATAACAGGGCTATAAAAATCAACTGAAAATAAACATGAAAACTTGAGAATAAGGTGCAAGTTTTCAATTTAAAACCAATTTCAAAACATTTTGAATACTGTAACATATCTAATGGTCTTTAACGGTTCTTGAAAACTTATTTCAAAATGTTGTGAAACATTTGCTAAGAAAATTTTTATATTTATTCGACGCTATTCCTACGAACAAATTACTTATTTGTAGCGCTATTCGTGAGAATCGATACGAAAACGAAAATCTAAAAATTAAAAATGTATAAGTGTTATTTAGGTAACATCTATAAGTTAGAAATGAAACCAAATAACATTTAAATATGTATTTATAAAATTATATTCATTTTAATACTATTTACAAATTACAAAGTCATAATATAACTAAAATACTTACATACATTCAATTTGTTTCAAATTGAAGAGGAAGAAGGGTAAAAACATTCAAAGTAAACTAAAACAATGACAATGTGTTAAATTATAACACGACCATTTGGCATTGTTAATTTTCCTATAATTTTAATTAATGTTTCAAATATCAACTATAATTTGATTAGTGTTTGATATTAAGTTTTTCCTGGTGTTTGAATGGCAACAGCAACCTCTGTTGCCAACTATGTTGTGAGGAAGGCAGGGAGAAATCATTACATTATTTTCCCAAGAAAATTGTAATGAAGGTTCACTACTGTTTTGCAACCGACGACCACGACCACTGCGGCAAGAGTGTAGTGACTTAAAAGAGAATCATTATGACCGAGCACATTCATGCAATTTCAGTGGAAAAAAAATTCACCGTAAATTTGGATTTTTCAGGTAACAACATTTTATTGGGCACAATATAAACAACACAGGGAATATGGATGCATTTATTAATTTACTGTTTCATTATATTTGCCTGAAATATAGATTTATCTTGCCATCCACAATTATTTATTTATTATGGTATCAATCCGTCTAATTACCAATTATTTTATTATAATTTCGCAATACAAATCTATCTATTTACATATATATTTGCACTTATAATCTATACAATTCAAACATCATAATCAACAATGAAATAATATAATACAAAATATTTTAAAACAAAAAATAAAATCACAATCAAAGATTAAAACCAAATAAATAATAAATTAACACTGAACGTCAAATAAAATTAAATCTAAAATAAAATATTTTTAAGTGAAGTTAAAAAGCCCACTCTTTATTTATTCAAATAAATGTTCTATTGTTTGATAAACCGCGTTGCGGAAGAATTTCTAAAATCTTAAAAAAACACGAAATATGGAAGTTTTAAATGAAATATAAATATTCAACGTCAAAGAGAAGAAAACCATTGAAAGGCCAACTAAATTTAATTTCTAAAAGTTTCTAGATTTTCTTATTTTAGCAGAAATATTTAGATGGAATGCAAATTTCATTCATTCGCATCTGCCTTATTTTTCAACAGATATTGATGATTTTTACTACATTCGTTTTATTTTTCCATCACGTTAAGTTATTTAAGAGCAAAAATTGTGTTTCGTGCATATGTCCCATTGCAATACAGCAGTTCAGTACAACCAGAATACATGTATACGTTTTATAATGCAACATTCTTTGCATTTACTATATGGTACCTACCAGTCATATTGACAACGGTGTCGGTGATGTTATTTAAAGGTATATTTTCTAATCCTTCAGACTTTTTCCATGACAAATACTTTTATACATTGCGAATTATTTACCTTCCAAGGCTATGGATAATCTTCGGCATTCTAACGCACAAAATCGCAAAATAACACTTTAAAATACGACACGCAACCAACGTTAAACTTTGACAGCAATCATTCTAAGGGGGAGGCCAGCAGTGGACGTCTTCCGGTTGATGATTATAACGATGAGTGCAAAGAGGGATTTTCCACTGGAACCCATTATGGAATAATTTGTAGGTACTTTATATAGGTACCTACCTAGTAATATCGCTGTTATTCTTTCAGTTGATGTGTTCTTTCTAAAGTTCGCTCAGAGTCGAGGTTTAAACATAATGTCATACGCGCTGTCGGCTAATTAGTAGTGCTCTGATGAAATGCTATAATGTAGCTAATGAAGACAACTTTGGCTTCGCAAATATCTACTTGCCAATATACCTAGCCATTCTAATGGCCTAGTAGTTTAATTTAAATTCAGGCTCGCATATCTGTATGAGTTTTTCGTAATTCATGTGCAAAGGACCATGCCAAGATTACGATTTGGAGTCTTTTTGTATTTTTTATTTCAACTCCAAATTTTTTGTTTCTTTTACGGTTATCCCGTGAAAGTTTAATATTTCACACGAAAACACAAGCCGAAACATGAATGCACAGAAAAACCAGAAAAATAGACCAGCGCTGGGAATCGAACCCAGGTCCTCAGCATTCCGTGCTGCGTGCTATTCCCCTACACCACCACTGGACAGGAGACTAGACACGAATTTTTCCTATGCACCCATATTTCAACTTTTTGGATTCTTTTTCATTTGTCACTTTAGCAGCGACACTAACGCCATCTATGGATCTACGTTCTCAACGAGAAACATTTTTTCCACTCCCGTCGAAGCTATCCGCTCACCAGGGACAAGAGATGTCGCTATTAAGCAATCAAATCAAGATTACGATTTGGAGTCTTTTTGTATTTTTTATTTCAACTCCAAATTTTTTGTTTCTTTTACGGTTATCCCGTGAAAGTTTAATATTTCACACGAAAACACAAGCCGAAACATGAATGCACAGAAAAACCAGAAAAATAGACCAGCGCTGGGAATCGAACCCAGGTCCTCAGCATTCCGTGCTGCGTGCTATTCCCCTACACCACCACTGGACAGGAGACTAGACACGAATTTTTCCTATGCACCCATATTTCAACTTTTTGGATTCTTTTTCATTTGTCACTTTAGCAGCGACACTAACGCCATCTATGGATCTACGTTCTCAACGAGAAACATTTTTTCCACTCCCGTCGAAGCTATCCGCTCACCAGGGACAAGAGATGTCGCTATTAAGCAATCAAATCAAGATTACGATTTGGAGTCTTTTTGTATTTTTTATTTCAACTCCAAATTTTTTGTTTCTTTTACGGTTATCCCGTGAAAGTTTAATATTTCACACGAAAACACAAGCCGAAACATGAATGCACAGAAAAACCAGAAAAATAGACCAGCGCTGGGAATCGAACCCAGGTCCTCAGCATTCCGTGCTGCGTGCTATTCCCCTACACCACCACTGGACAGGAGACTAGACACGAATTTTTCCTATGCACCCATATTTCAACTTTTTGGATTCTTTTTCATTTGTCACTTTAGCAGCGACACTAACGCCATCTATGGATCTACGTTCTCAACGAGAAACATTTTTTCCACTCCCGTCGAAGCTATCCGCTCACCAGGGACAAGAGATGTCGCTATTAAGCAATCAAATCAAGATTACGATTTGGAGTCTTTTTGTATTTTTTATTTCAACTCCAAATTTTTTGTTTCTTTTACGGTTATCCCGTGAAAGTTTAATATTTCACACGAAAACACAAGCCGAAACATGAATGCACAGAAAAACCAGAAAAATAGACCAGCGCTGGACAAAAAAACAAAAAGACTCCAAATCGTAATCTTGATTTGATTGCTTAATAGCGACATCTCTTGTCCCTGGTGAGCGGATAGCTTCGACGGGAGTGGAAAAAATGTTTCTCGTTGAGAACGTAGATCCATAGATGGCGTTAGTGTCGCTGCTAAAGTGACAAATGAAAAAGAATCCAAAAAGTTGAAATATGGGTGCATAGGAAAAATTCGTGTCTAGTCTCCTGTCCAGTGGTGGTGTAGGGGAATAGCACGCAGCACGGAATGCTGAGGACCTGGGTTCGATTCCCAGCGCTGGTCTATTTTTCTGGTTTTTCTGTGCATTCATGTTTCGGCTTGTGTTTTCGTGTGAAATATTAAACTTTCACGGGATAACCGTAAAAGAAACAAAAAATTTGGAGTTGAAATAAAAAATACAAAAAGACTCCAAATCGTAATCTTGATTTGATTGCTTAATAGCGACATCTCTTGTCCCTGGTGAGCGGATAGCTTCGACGGGAGTGGAAAAAATGTTTCTCGTTGAGAACGTAGATCCATAGATGGCGTTAGTGTCGCTGCTAAAGTGACAAATGAAAAAGAATCCAAAAAGTTGAAATATGGGTGCATAGGAAAAATTCGTGTCTAGTCTCCTGTCCAGTGGTGGTGTAGGGGAATAGCACGCAGCACGGAATGCTGAGGACCTGGGTTCGATTCCCAGCGCTGGTCTATTTTTCTGGTTTTTCTGTGCATTCATGTTTCGGCTTGTGTTTTCGTGTGAAATATTAAAGGACCATGCGTCAAAATGGACTAAGAATCAACAGAGCTGAGAGTTAAGTCACTAAAAAGGGCTGCTTAAGTATATATTTTTCACCTCACTTGCTCGAAAATGATATCTTTGTCCTTCGAAATCTGCGTGGAAAGTAGCTTTTTATCCTCTAGGCTGGAAAGAGTTTTTGAAATTCGAACATTATCGTGAACGGCTGCCCCCTTGAAAATACATCGACCGCTTACTTTCACAACCTCGTATCTGGCCACAAAATTGCTATAGAAACATCTTTATGTTAAGTACGATAGAGTGTTTATTTTTTGTACCTATACAATTCGGGTAGATACGAGGTTGAGGAAGAAAGCGTTGAATATTGACGTGTTCACAAAGAAAGTTCGTCATACAGTTGTTGAAGTACCTAATATTTAAATTTTTTATTTTATTTTTATTACTAAACATTTATTTTGTAATTTTACTTTTAATTTGTAGTACACCTCGATACTTATGCCATGCAATCCTTTTCAAAATAGTATCTGTATGTACGTACCCACTGTAATACCGTTATATCGATTTGGATTGTAAATACTATTAAGTATACCTTTATAATACTAAAAATGTTTGATAAGTGGATAATAAAACCGAATTATTAAAAAATAACTTTTTGAAAAATAACAGTTTTTTTTCCATTTGCCATTTTCTCGCTGTAGTGAGGTGAAAAATTGTGTGTTTCGCTCGGCTGTAAAGTTGTTTAGCATCTCGTGCCTTTGAAACCCTCGACTGCGCTCAGGATTCTTCATTTGAACCACTCGCTTCGCTCGTGGTTCAATCCTAGAATCCTTCGCTTGCTCGGGTTTCAATATATGCACTCGCGCCAAACAGTCACTTTCCAGCCTTGCATAACAAATAACTATTGTTTCGTTCTATGGGCACAAAGTTGAAATCCATTGCATAAGTAAGGTATACAATATTTTAATCAGAGTGAATCATTTATGAGAAACTGTGTTTTTCTTGGAGAATATCGGTAGAACACCTTATATAAAGTCTTGCTTGTGTAACGTCTTGGAGAACAATTTAAAGGCTACAAACATATTTTTACACAACTTGTACACTAGTAAATCTGTCTTAATTATTCTTCAGGATTTTTAAAGCCATTATAAGTACAACTTTCCAGGTAAAACACAGTTTCTCATAGATCATATCTCTGAATAAAACTTGAATATTTCAGCTTCACAATGGAATCGAACTTGGTGCCCATAGAATAAAATGAAGTACACGTAAAGACCTATTTAATGACATGATTCTCAGCTCTGTCTGCTGGTTTTTGAAAGAAGAAAGAAAGGAAGAAAGAAAGAAAATATTTAATTGCCAACAGTACAAACAATACCAGACAACAATATACACAATACAAGATAAAATAGATACACACACACACACTCACACACTTTTGGTACACTTTCCGTACAAAATTACCCATGGTCCTTTAGATCCACGAGCTTTACAGTGAAGGAAAGCTTTGCGACAAAACCTGTACAATTCACTGACTGGTCTGATGTTGTCAGCAGCACTGTTGACCCAAACCTACTCATTCTGCCCAGCAGTGGGGCGTATACAAGATGGGATGATAAAATACTAGAAATAAGTGTTTGTAATGAATGATACCGGGTGGGCTGCTTTTGGTTAGTTTCCGCTTTTCATTCAGTTTTTAGGGTTCCGTAACCAAAATGGAAAAACTGAACCCTTATAGTTTCGCCATGTCTGTCTATCTGTCTGTCTGTCCGCGGTTTTGCTCAGACAGGGACTATCAGTGCTAGAAAGCTGTAATTTTGCACAATTATAATATTTACGTAAGCTATGCTGACAAAATGGTACGATTTCATCATCCATTGATTAATTTCATTTGACGGATGCATGTGATGCCATCTACGTCTATTCGAACAAAACAAACAGAGACGGCAACACATTGATCCGTCAGATAAATTTAATCAATGGATGGTAAAACAAGGGGTTAAACGTGACTCAAACCATGCAGTTAACGTTTTGTCACAAAATGTTTACTTTGATTTTGTTTCTGTTGATACAAACATTCTAACTCTATTTCACATGACTAAGGGGCTATTTCACCATCGATTGATTAGTGTTAACTGACGGTTAAATGTGATGCCATCTCTATTTGTTTTGTTTGAATAGACGGAGACGGCATCACATTTAACCGTCAGTTAACACTAATCAGTGGTTGGTGAAACAGCCCCTAAATCTATCATCTATCATTATCATCATCCCAGCCTATATACGTCCCAGCGCTGGGCACAGGCCTCCTCTCAGAATGAGAGGGCTTGAGCCGTAGTTCCCACGCGGGCCCAGTGTGGATTAGGAACTTCACACACACCATTGACTTGCTTCCTCATGACGTTTTCCTTCACTGTAAAGCTCGAGGTAAATTTCATTGTAATTTCGCACATGAATTTCGAAAAACTCAGAGGTGAGTACCCGGGTTTGTACCTACAATCCTCTTGAGAGGTCAAACCACTAAGCCATCACGGCTATAAGGTATTCTATAATTAAATTTTATTTTATATGATGTATTTATGCAAAATTCACGCCATCGTTTCAGGAATATTACGAACAGCATGCGTTTTAAATAAAATTAGAATCTCATTGGTCGAGATTCAGCAACAAAGTTATCGTATTTTTATTTCAGGAAATTACAAATTTTCATCTCTGTAATTGGCAGGTATCCAGTGAAGTTGTCATCAAATCCAATCTAAATAGTAAAGTATTTTTCTATTGAAACGTATACAGCACTAGTAGGCAATATGTTCAGGTTCTCGCATTTTGAGATTCGCATCACCGTCAAATCGTCACTACTTTGAAAAATCTCGTATCTAAAATCAATATGTCAACGAAATTGAACCTTAACCTAATGACCATAAAGTTCACTCGGAAAAGTTATCTATTTTGAGGTACGAGATTTTTTATAAGTAACTCTTATACAAGGTGTTAATGAAATAACTGAAAACCAGAAAGTAGTTTGCTCAGAATCGAGAGTAGAATTAATTACACTATGTTTTAAATTAGGTTGTGTTTGTGTTTTTAAATTCCTTCTTTATTGTGCCCATTCTAAAAGTTATGTTTGCAACAGGCGCCAATTAAATTATTTTAGCAAGGTTGCCTAATATTTCGATAATTTAATACTAGCTGGTTTGCTGTCAATGTGTGATTTTCTGATTTTCTTCTAAAAGCGCCAAAGCGCAACTGACAAATACAAATCATGAGGGTAGAGTTAGAAATGAAGTAGAATTCTTGTTATTTACTTAATTTCGTTAAGTATGTAGGTATTCTTTGTGAAAATTTCAATACTTATACAATTCTTCAGGTTTGACATGTAACGTAATTTTATATCTAATGCTCGATTAACTAAACTATACCCTCCTGGGTCCTCGCGTACTTTATAAAGGACTAATTAATACTAAGAATAACGGCCGAATGTACTTTATAAAATACAAATTGTTCTTTGAATAAAGAACTCTGAGAATACCTATGGAAATAATATCCAAAGTAACAAAGCAGGTCAACCACGTCTAAAAAACGTCTAAAAAAGTTGTTAAAAAAACGTCAGGACTCAGGAGGATAAAAGTACCTACTTACTAATGGTTTAATGGCCTAGCGGTTTGGCATAGCCTTTCAGTCAGATCATCGTGGGTTCATAAGACGTGTTTCAGTTGAGCTTAGAATAGAACTTGTATACTCCAATTCAGTAGAATCTGACAATCCTGTAGACACCTCCAGCCTACTATTATGAACACCAGGCTGCCTAAGGCTTTGTGATGTGACTATTATTCTTTTTTGATTCCTTTTAGATGATAATTGCAACAACAGGGACATATATAATCAGGCGTGCCCACGTTAGGGTGTGTTAAATGTGTAGAAAATTGACAGATTCTATTGAATTGTACTTTACAAGCTTACATTTCTGTTGCTATGCCCCTTTTAATTACAAACTCACAACTAAATGTTTAAGTTGATTAATTAGTGGGGCTTGCAACGAGGCCGATATATCGTCCGCATTTCTACGACGTTGATCGATCCACTCCCGCGCAGCGAACTGAACTAGTCCGGCTATATTAAGATATCCGCTTTATCGATTGAATATAGAGTTCAATGCGCGGTATAAAATGATAGAATACTTCATCATGTCAGCTGAAACACGTCCACTGGTGGACATAGGCCTCCACCAAGACTCTCCACTCAGACCGGTCTTGTGCTTTTCGCATCCACCGCGATCCCGCGATCTTAGCCAGGTCGTCGCTCCATCTTATTGGAGGCCTACCAACAGCTCGTCTCCCGGTCCGCGGACGCCATTCGAGAACCTTCTGACCCCATCGGCCATCAGTCCTGCGTGCAATGTGCCCCACCCACTGCCACTTCAGTTTCGTAATTCTTCGGGCTATGTCAGTAACCTTACTGTATAGAATACTTATTGGTTGAGAACTGCATTAGCAAAATCAACGAAAATCGTAAATTATCATCCACGGATCCAAAGTCATATTTTTAATACAAAAGAAAAAGAAAGACGAGTGAAAGTTTGACGCCCGTCTCTGTCTGTCTGTGGCATCGTACAATCGCCAGCACCACTATCTGATACAACAAGCGTGCATAAATATCTGATACGACTCTATCTCTGGGGCTAGATATTTTTACACGCTCCTCTGTGGCAGATGTTAATGCTGGTGACTGTACACGGAAAAAGGGAATTCTTTGACCAAGAATATTCATAGCCTCAGAAATATTGTTTAAATCCAAGTAATTATTTTCTCTAAGTAATATTTTAAAACCAAGTCAATATTTATTTGTCTTCATCCAATACAATATGGCGTCCGGCTACATACAAAATATTATTGTCCTGACCAAGGGTATATTGTCTAAATCTAAGATATCCTTTTTTCTGTGTAGCTGTCAAACGGGTGGATTAATTTCGATGCGGTTTTTTCAGTTAATGCTGGTTTCCTTGCGGGGTATGCAGGTCGCTTCCATCCGAAGCAACTGGAGCCTCCATAGGCTCCCCCATGGGAGGCCTGTGTCTGACAGTGAGCATCCTACGACTGATATGATGATGATGATGATATAAACAGAAGTGTTATTTTTCAATGTGTCCCTTACAGCTATGTACCTATAGTACATCTGGTTCTGACGTCTACACTCCGGATACCATCAAAGTACCTCTGCTATCAAAACATCCTCATCTCGTGTTGATATTATGATATTAAATTAATGCGTATTCAACGCTCTTATCCGATTTTTATTCACAGCTACTTTACTTACTTTACTTCTAGTCTCTTTGATGTAGGAAATATTTGGCCCCTTTCAGTGTTGATCATGTAAGACGGTTATGTGAAGAAGAAGGTCAAGCGGGAAGAAGGTGAATTTTTCCCACATTTAGGAAAATAGGGATGTTGACACCACCAATCAACTGACGTACTTTTTATGAGCTGTCAAAACACAACTCTCCCATAGAGTTTCAATGGCAATAGCGACTTATGCCGTCATAAGTCGCTATTTGTTCACCAACTCAATCAACTAACTATTAATTTGTTTTAAAGCAACAAAAAATCTAATTTTACAGTAAATCGAAAATTAATCCTGTTTTCAGGGCTAAAATAAAGGGTTTTTTTATTGGAATCGTGCCTTTGAATTATTTTTTAATGGCGTCATCATTCCTATTTAAAAAAAAAAACTCAAAAATTGTTGCCCAGTTTCAAACGAACTGAACTTACTTTTCACTACCTATTTACCGCTTACGAGTACCTATGTATCTCTTCCGTGTACAGTTTTTATACACTGTTTTAATTTTCTCAATGAAACCCTTGTGCTCGCTTTCCCTTGAACTGTGAAATTGCCGGTGTGATCTCATGCCAGATCTGATATCACTTTTAACGTTGTGTAACTCTCAATCTTTATCTTCTAATGGCTTTGCATCGCCAAGTGAATGGTCTCGATGGCTAATTAGGGCTAATGGCCCAGGATGATTCAGATTCTTTAAAATAACTTTCGCTAGTAGCACGACATTGTCCTAGAGAATAATAATGATTTGTACGGATTGTTTAATAATAATAATAATAATAATAATAATAATAATAACGGTCTAATAGCGAAGAGCCTCGACCAACATCTCAAGAGACTCTCGCTAGATGGCTGGATCAAGGGCCAGATACAGAAGGCGGTACTTCTGGACACGGCACGCATCGTCCGGAGGTTCCTCACTCTGCGGCCCTGACCACCGATAACTTGGGCCCTGCTCCGTTACCGGTGGCAAACTAGGTTAGGTTTTTATAATTTTTTTATTTTGTATGTACTTTTCTGTATTTTACTTTTTATAACTATTATAAAAACCTAATCCTAAGAATAAAAAGAAATAAAGATAATAATAATAATAATAATAATAATAATTTATTCAAAAAAACTCATTACACATCATATTTAACTTAAGAACTTAACATACGTTTATTTGCGTAATACGTATAATTATCGACACGCCCCGGCTTCGCGCGTGTGTGGTTTTTGGGAACGGGAAGTGAACAATATGAAGTGCCTTTTCTTATAGGTAGAGGTTCTTTTTCTCTCCTTTAATTAAAGCTGGTCTATCGGAGCAGTTACCTAATTTCGTAGGGTAATACAATCTTTTCAACGTTTTGGTTTCCTTAAAGTTTTAAGTTTCCAGTGGCCGCTCTGACTTTTTTTAAAATACCTAATATCATGAGTTCCACTAAAACAAGAACAATCTTTTGAAACATACAATTTGTAAATGGCCATTGTGTACATCGAGGAAAAATACCTTCTTATCTAATCATCATCACCATCATCATCAGCCTATATCTCCCTCTTATCTAATAGCTATTTCATATTTTAACTAACTCCCGTGAGTGTAGTCACTTAGATAGTAAAAGGCGACTACCTAAGTGAGTAAGTGACTAAGTGAGTGAGTGATATGAGAGTGGGAAGCAGCGTTCTCTATTGCCAAACGAACTTCAGACTCTAGAGGGCCTACTCCGAAGTTCGATAATCGAAGTTCGTATCACACCGTCTTTCCCACTCTCGTATTAAAAGACAAATGTCAGAGGGACCGAAGGACATGAACTTCGATTTTAGAATTTCGTAGTAGCCCTGCAGCTTTGCGGTGTGGAATGCAATGAGAAACTACCATGTCACTACACAGTCAATGACGGTGACGGGTAAGCTCGAACTCTGGGCGAAAAAAGACCTGGCCCTGGCTGGGGTTACCAGAGACGCCAACTAGTTTATTGACACCTCGCGATCATTTTTCGCCGTGTGGTGTCGGCTGAGAATTACACCCCCCCTCTCTTCCCGTGGGTGTCGTAAGAGGCGACTAAAGGATAAACCGGAGGATGGGCAGCAGCGTCCTCCGCGAACGATCGGGTATTACTGCGGTCGCCAACCCGCCTGTCAAGCGTGGCGACTAAGGCATTTTCCCCCAAAGGTACACGATAAAAAATTGAGTGCCTTGGGGGAGGCCTATGTCCAGCAGTGGATGTCTTTCGGCTGACATGATGATCATTTTTTTGGTGTCGGATGACGGTCTTAAAGTTTCTAACGCAAGTGCCGCAAGTATGTAATCATTCGTTAAAAAAGTGAAAAAGTCTCGGGTATAGAATGGTGATATTATATCAGGCATGAGATAGATTTTTCGAAACCAAACTTGATGGAGGAGGGCTAGCCAATTTTTACTCCTAGATGATAGAGAAACCGCGGGCATAAACCAGTAAACGATAAACAACAAGTTTCAATTTCGAGTCTTATTTTTCAAAATATAAATAAAAATCATCGGACAATTGATACCAATCGACCGTCACAAACTGGCAACTAAAGCTTGTACTATAGATTCTAGGTAATGGATAAGCATACGTACAAAGATCAATACAGACTTAAATACAAATTAAACGTCCAAGACTCGAGATCAAACATTCGTATTATCCATAAATAGGTGTCTAACCCAATCGGGGATTGAACTCGTGACCTCAAGCTTCACAATCAGGTTCTCTAACCACTTGACTACTAGTCATAAATTATAAACGTACTCTAAAAATGTCCTCAAATTAATTACCACCAAGACTTTCAGTTCAGTCATTCTCGATTCCGCTAAACCCATCTCAGAAAACATTAATTTAACCAGAAAATTCTTCCCACCTCGCATAACAAGTCCTAACCTTCAAAGCTTCGTCCGAAAATAACCTAGCAGTGAACCGACCGACCAGTCATAGACGAGTTGAACAGCAACTCAAGACCTTAGCATAAATATTTTTCACACTAGCTTATCACCTGTTCCCCTCGCACTCGTGTGCTCCATATCTCCATCTCTCTCGCGATGGCTACTAGCCAACACCTAGACAAGCGTTACGTTACGAAATATGAAATCTAATTATGAATTATTATTAATAGGAGACTTGGATGCATTAGGTGCATTGAGTACTTGCATCGGAATCGAAAACGCTTCCGTGGCAACAGTTTAGTTGATATTGATTTAGTTAGTTGAATGCTGAAGTTATGTTATAACCTAACCAACAAAAACTTGTAAAATCCCTGAGTTTATCACTTCGAAGTTAAGAAGTCTAAGAAGTCTAAGACGTAAGACGTCTTAGACGAAAGTCTAAAAGCCATCACTAGAAAACTTGATCACTGCGAAACAGGTTTCTAATTTGGAATGGTTTCACGTGGGACTACTCTAACCTAACCTAACCTAACCTTTTTTTTTTTTTTTTTTTTTTACGTGTGGAAAATGCGCCTTATGCATGTCCCCCGCTCGAGGCAGCGGGTGGGGTCTTTCGGGCTCTCCCCCAGAGTGGAGGCATACCGAATAAAAACCACACGACCTTACCCTCTCGGCCCTTGTGCGGACGCCACGGGATCGCGAACATTTCACCGCGACGCCGCAGGCCAGCCCGGGATGGGCTCCCTCTCTGCGCCCCAAGATGGTATTGGGGCGCTGCGCCCCTAGGGTTTTAGGAGCGCTCGGCCAGGACGGCACGTGCAATGCGGGTCCGGGATTCCTCGCCCTCGCCCGCTGTGCCGCCACGTCACGTCTGTCGTGTCAAGTCAGTTGATGTCCTCTCATGTCAGTCAGTCAGTTAGGTCCTCTCATGTCGCGTCGTCGTGTCCGGGCGACCACAAACCCGACAGGGCTTGGGCCGCCCCAGGGCTCCCCCTTACCTTTCCCTGTCTAATGAGAACAGGTACTGAGTTCGGGTTCGCCCCCGTCATACGGCGGCCACAGCCCTCAAAAGGACTGCGCCGCCCCGGCATCATTAGGCTTGCGCCCTCCGCCCGATAAGGCTCACCCTCACCTTTCCCTGTCTAATGAGGACAGGTACTCAGCTTGGGCTCGCCCCCCTCAAAAAGGCGTCGGCCCGAAGGCCAGACGCCGCCCTCTCAGGGCCCGAAGGCCCGTTGGCTGGCAAGGTTCGCCCAGTGGCTCCCCTCACCAGATCAACACCCCCCCACCCCAGTCACGTCCAAGTCAGTCACGTCCGGTGACCACAGCCCTTAAAAGGGCTGCGCCGCCCCGGCATCATTGGGCTTGCGCCCTCCGCCCGATGAGGCTCACCCCTACTTAGTACCCATCATTTAAGACAGGCAAAAGCAAGGGCTCGCCTCCGTCCAAAGGCGTCGGCCCGAAGGCCGCACGCCGCCCTCTTGGGTTTGGCGAAGATCACCCGCGGCCCTCTGCCTTAGGCTCCCCTCGCCAAACAAATGTCATGTCTGTCAGTCTGTCAAGTCCGGCAACCACAGCCCTTAAAAGGGCTGCGCCGCCCCGGCATCATTGGGCTTACGCCCTCCGCCCGATGGGCTCGCCATCTCTTTTCCCTGACCCTAAGGACAGGTACTCCGCTCAGGCTCACCTCCGTCCAAAGGCGTCGGCCCGAAGGCCGGACGCCGCCCTCTTGTGGGCCCGAAGGCCCGTTGGTTGGCAAGGTTTGCCCGGTGGCCCTCTGCCTTTGGGCTCCCCTCGCCAAACCAACACCCCCCCACCCCAGTCGTGTCACAGAAGTCAGTCGTCGCGTCCAGCGATCACAGCCCTTAAAAGGGCTGCGCCGCTCCGGCATCATTGGGCTTACACCCTCCGCCCGATGGGCTCACCCTCGCTTTTCCCTGACCCGAAGGTCAGGTACTCCGCTCAGGCTCACCTCCGTCCAAAGGCGTCGGCCCGAAGGCCGGACGCCGCCCTCTTGTGGGCCCGAAGGCCCGTTGGTTGGCCAGGTTTGCCCGGTGGCCCTCTGCCTTTGGGCTCCCCTCGCCAAACCAACACCCCCCCACCCCAGTCGTGTCACAGAAGTCTGTCGTCGCGTCCAGCGACCACAGCCCTTAAAAGGGCTGCGCCGCCCCGGCATCATTGGGCTTACACCCTCCGCCCGATGGGCTCGCCCTCGCTTTTCCCTGTCCCTAAGGTCAGGTACTCTGCTCAGGCTCGCCTCCGTCAAAAGGCGTCGGCCCGAAGGCCGGACGCCGCCCTCTCAGGCCCGCAGGCCCGTTGGCTGGCAGGGTTCACCCGGTGGCCCTCTGCCTTTGGGCTCCCCCCACCAAACCAACACCCCTCCCCCCCGGTCGGATATTAGCCGCCGGCTAGCAAATCCACCTAATGAATTTACTAGCCGTCGTTGCCCAGGATGCACCAGGCCCAGACGCTACACTTTCCCACCCCATGAAGCCAAAGCTTCGGATAGAGGGAAGTTGTAACGCCCGAGCACGCGAGGAGGAATCCGACATTGCACCCCAACCTAACCTAACCTAACCTAACCTAACCTAACCTAACCTAACCTAAAACCTTTAATTCTGAAAAGAATATAGAGTGTGGTATAGTTTGAAGCTTGTGTCCAGCAGTAAATCCTCACTAGGTACTTTAAAAAGCTTGTAACTTAAAATTGATAATTTTTCTAAGCTTTATGCGCATTATTGGGTCACAATTCTAAGGATTACACGAGATCAATCGAACACCGCAGTTGCACGTTACTAGCACAATTTTACTGGAATAATAAGTATAAACAGGGCCTTACGATATTTTATGAATAGGGATGTTGACACCACCAATCAACTGACGTACTTTTTATGAGCTGTCAAAACAGTAAATCGAAAATAAATCTGGTTTTCAGGGCTAAAATAAAGCGTTTTTTTACTGGAGTTGTGATACTGAATTTTTTAATGGTGTCATCATACTTGTGGCATAATGAATATCAGACGCGTGATCGACTAGAACATTGAGATAGCGTCTTCAAGGCAAAACTAAATCTTCACCGACTAATTAATGTACCACATTTCGCAGTAAAACATATTCGCAAAATATTTTACAGCAGCCATCAGCTGTACAATTTATTTAGTTTTTGTCGAGCAGTCCAGTAAATTAGCAATAAAAACGTTTTTATTAGTAAATCGATGTGCCCCGAATGACCACGTTGCTGGTAACCGGTGGTTTAACAGCTTTCTATCTTAACGACTGCAGTTGGCGGATGTTTTTCTGAATAGCACACCAGTCGCGTGTTTTATTTATATTACAAATTTATTTGACGAGGTTATGGTTTATGTTGGATGGCTTTATTAATCTTGTGAATCTCCTG
Source organism: Choristoneura rosaceana (assembly GCA_037349165.1). Lineage (NCBI taxonomy): Eukaryota > Metazoa > Arthropoda > Insecta > Lepidoptera > Tortricidae > Choristoneura > Choristoneura rosaceana. The sequence continues at coordinate 6,861,557 of JAZBNJ010000013.1, forward strand.
GAAAAAATGATTTGAATGAATGAGTTGTATAAATTATGTAGGTACTTAGCTACATATGAATTAATCTAAATCAAGACATAGGTACTGATCATTGTATCAGACCAAAGATTAAAAATTATTCACACTGTAGGATTTATTATATTCTGTGCTTTTGAGCATTCTCGTCTCAGAAGAAATCGAAAAATATGGTTATGTTTATGCACCACATCTATTTCAATAAAACAAAATTTACACAATATTACAGCTGTAAGCCAATTCACTGTAAAATTCAGTTATATGCAGCTAAATACTTACTCCACTTCCTTACTCGACCCATCGACTTGAAAGAAGTTCAGATTGAGGTACTGATGACAGATTGAGTTAAAACACGTTATTGCCCGAATAACAGGGGAATTACGATGCGACACAGTACGAGTCTTTGGTACTGCAAGCAGACTATGGTTACGTGGTCTGAAAAGATTTTTTGGGGAAAATGGGACTGCCAATCTTACGAGGATCGTCACCCAGACCAGGGCAATCTGAATTGCCTCGCAAGATATCACACGCCATTGTCAACAGAGTGTAGTTACATCTCACTTCGTGAGAACTGAAGCCAATTTGACCAAGAAAATGCAGTATTTAATAATGTTAAAGTGGTATCAGACAGACTGTTTTGTTTTCTTTCTATGTCGTATTCTATCTCTAGTTTTCATTGATGGAAAACATACAATAGGTCAACAATTTTACTGTGAAATACAACCTTTCCGTGCTTAACTTTCAAAAACAATTTTCTTTGTCGATTATCAAGCAAACTGCCTTGTCTGACGAATCCAAACAATGCCGGCGAGTCCAAACACCAGGTATTTATAGACAAAATAATCATTGCACTTGGATCGAAATAGCTGTAGCCAGCGATGCACCGCCTACCTGCTGTGTGGGACGCGTTGAAACAATCCCTATGAGAGATGTATGGTATATTTAGATGGAATTACAATTTTAAACATTAGTCACGTCGTCCCGCTTTAGTCTGGTATGTAACTGTTAGTACATGGGAAGACATGGCCAAAAGCTATGGTATTTCCGTTCCCTATTGACAAGTACTTACAAACGCCATATCTTTCTTATTGGTGGGTTTTGGGCGCTGCTAATTTTTTTCTGTATCTGTTGTGTTATAAATATACTGTGATTAATCGTCATTATCATATCAGCCGTTGGACGTCAACTGTTGGACATAGGCCTCCCCCATACCTCCAGTTGCTTCGGTTGATCCCCACACAGCTGCTTTAAATAGGTCATCCATCAATCTCGTTGCTGGACGACCTATGTCACGCTTGCCGATCCGCAGTCTCCATTCGAGAACGTTTCAGCTCCAACAGCCATCCCTTCTATGTGCTAAATGGCGCGCCAATGCCACTTAAATGATTTAATACGTTTGATTATGTCGGTGACCCTCGTTCTTCTCAGTGTCCCCACCGTAGGGTAATTTACCCTAAATTTAGAAAGCAGAGAGAGTTGAAAAAAACTTACGGTATTTTTTAGGGGAAAAGTTTTTGAATTAAATGTACGATTTCAAGAAAAAAAATACTGCAGCTGACATAGAAGCTAAGACTATTATGGATGCATTTCAAAAATGTTTCCAAAAAGTGTAGTAGTTTAGCCATTACTTTATTAATAAATCGAATTTATTTACTTTGTTTTTATTTCAAAAATTTTTAGGGTAAAAAATAAATAAAAATGCCTAATTTAGGGTAATTTGGCGTAGCGTTAGGGTAAAAAATATCTGAGGTGGCAACACTGGTTCTTCAACGTATCTCCTCATTTCCGATTGGATTTCGATTCAATGATCAGAAGGGCTACTCCGAAACACAACGTTCGAAGTTCGTGTCGTGCGATCCCTCTCGCTCTCGTATTAAATAGTATAAGTGTGAGAGGGACCGCACGACACGAACTTCGAACGTTGTGTTTCGGAGTAGCCCTTCCGAGACGCAGCGCTTCACTATAGGCTTCATAAATGGGCTCAGAGTTGCTCAATAAGGTTTTTGTGATGAATATTGTTGATAAATTCAAAGGCTTATTTTAACTTTGATGTCTCTATCAGTCTGATCTCAAGAGTAGGTACTAGTGTATGAAGTACGTAGCGTCAAGTTCACAAAGATTTTCGATAATATTTCTCGATGTTATTACATTCCCCGCCCAGAACAACAAAGCCCAATTTCTCATACGTTAGCAGAATATACAACATTAATCAGCGTTTCAAATAAATTTAGAAAAGGCTTAGCGACGGCTACTCAGAAGCTTTTAATCGAAAGTGGCCGAACATAAAGTCAATTTAAATTCACAATTAATGAGCGTTCAGCATTAAACAAAGTAACAACAAACGGTGACATATTGGTTTGTTGACACCAGACCAAATAGATTGTACTTCTTGGCTCATGTCTCCAAAATAATAGCTTATCTTCTTATCAAAATAATAGCTATCCCATGGGAATTATAAAATTTTCCAGAATAAAATTTATATTTTTCTTTGGCTCTTATACTATCTACATACCAAATTTCATCGGTTTAAGTGCGAAGATGTCACCAAAATTTGGTCCCAAAGGAAGAACAGCGCCGTTCGCGAGACCGGCAGATTGCTGATTTGGGACCATTTCGTGACATGCATAACTTTTGTTTTATTTTGTCACGAATAAATGTTTTCTTTCTTTTTTTTCTTTCTTTCAAAATATGGATAGTATGCCCGGCGACTCCGTCTACAAAAAACGTTTGTCGCTATCTCGTAGAAATCATGAAATTTTTCGGTACCTATAAAAGCTATTCTATTGGTAAGTCCTAACGCAGTCTTAAATTATCTCTATACCAAATTTTATTTAAGCTGGTTCAATGTTTTAAGCTTCAAAAGGTAAAAAGCATCATAAAATATTTAATAACGAAACATGCATGATGAATAATTTAGATTATAAACCCCCTTGCAAAAAAAACGGGCACCTATGGTTTTTCAGATTTTTAGGCATTGAAGCTTAGAAAGTAAGCTTTCATGCACATAAATACAAAAACCATAGGTGCCCGTTTTTTTTGCAAGGGGGTTTATTTGTATGCCTCATTGTGCTACATTTATTTATTTTATTTTAATTTTAATTAATATACATATCTGTACTACGTAAACTATATTTTAACAAATAAAACGATTGAGTGATTGATATCATGGCATAATTGTACCTATATGATATTGATACTCCTGACCTCAAGTTAAAAAACAATACTTATGTAAATTTAGTTCTTAAACCTGATTCGAGTTCCACAGTTTCATACATTTTGACATTACTAAGCTGAGATGAACACTAAAACAAAGATTTTTTTACGTGGGCTGATGGCACCCACAGCAATCTGAAAAATCATGAAGCTAAATCAACAGTTTGATCATACGTCGAAAATCGGCCAAGCGCGGATCGGACCCGCGCGCTGAGTTCCGTACAAATTTGTAGTTATTTATTTATGAATATCCAGTATTAGTAGCGTCTCTTTTAAACGCAGTGTGTGATTTCATTTTAGCTGGTTAGGTATTGTTACTGAATTAGACAAATAGACCAAAAAAATAGATTTTCAGTCATTCCTTATTGGTTGTGCTATGAGCAACCTATAAAGGTACCAAGTTTCTAGGAGAACATGAAGCACTCTATATGTTTTCAGTTACGAAAATTTGAATGGAAACAGCTTTTTTACTGACTGTAAGTAGGTTGATTTTTCCACTGCTTCAACGGATAGCAGTTTTTGATGTTAATACGAGTAATTAATCAGCTTGATACCTCCACCTGTTCCTGAAAAACCAACGTCTTGACAGATGGACAGTACAAAAGTGATTCTAAGGGTTTTGTTTTTCGTTTTCCGCTATGGAACCCTAAAAATGACAAACGCTCAGAAACCGCATGATGTAGATCCGGCCCAGTTTCCTGCCAAATCACGGGTTGAGATGGTGAATAACAGATTGTTTGACACAAATGTTGGTCAAATGTTTCACCAACATAAGAGATGTGTTGGCTTAATTTTTTATATGAGTCTCGCAAGCGATGTCATGTCTCTCAAAAATAAACTCGACCCGTGTACACGCTCTTAAACTTAATTTGTGCTAATTGTGGTTAAAATCTGGAACATTCTTTGACTCTTTTAACGTTGATAAATGTAGATCAGCCTATTTATTCAAACGACAAAAGGACTCGACCGAAAAGTTTTTTACTCGTCCACCTACATTGAAATTCATGTTACATTTTAGGCAGGTAGTTACATTATCATGTTATTCAAAATAATTGCCATCGTAATAAGAGTAGTAGTGACTCGCCCACACTCGCAAAACGTACTTACGTAATTTTCTTTATCCTTATTGTTCTATTTTCCTTTTTTTTCATTATTTCAGCTGTACTTATAATGTATTCTACGATTTGTGAAATTCAGCCTGTGGCAGACAAACAGACTGACAAACGGATAGTACAGCAACATTCTAGGGTTCCATTTATCACCCTTGATACGGAACCCAAAAAAGACATCACGTACAGTAACATTTGCAGATAATTTGGCCATTTCTGTTTATTCAAACCACCATTGAGTTTTGGCTAACCGGATGCGTCGACATCGAAAATACACAACTGGTGGGTAGACATGTTTATTTGTGCAAGACTAGTGTTTGAAGTAGGTATCCTGTGATCTGATTGGCTATTCGGAGACGACTTGAACAATTAGTGTTGGCAACAATAAAATTATCCAAGAAATTATATTTACATTGAAAAGAAAATAATACAATAGTAATTAAAATAGAACTAACCTAAACTTAAAATACCTACACAAAACAAATAATATTAAGAAAACTAAAACAAATAATTTCAACGAGACCCCAGGCAAGGCTCCAAAGATGGCAGCGATTGTTAGGCAATTCTTTGCCCGAGAAAGCTGTGAGCTTTTCGGTCCCCTGTGACGTCTACTAACCTCTGCGATATTTATTTTTAAAGTTTCAGAGCGCTACGACCCCACGAACCAAGGGTCTAAGCACCGAATGGGACAAATCGTATTCGGCGCCTTGTGTTCCTTATACTTATTTGATAGATTTTGCTTTTTCAGTCGCTTCAGATACTGCAGCAAGTCTGTTAACAAGTTCCATGGAGATGGGAAGAAGCTAGCGTATCAGAATAAGTGGCATCCTAAGACAAGCACTCGACTCATCTACCAGGGAATCAGACTCAATACCATCGTTTATAGCAAAACGTTTGGGCACAAATTCTGTCCCAACTTTTCCCGCATTAATGCACCTAAACTAACTAGATCAAAAGCAAAGTGTGAATTAAAAAACGCAAGAAGATCTATTTTTACTTCTCATTCAAAAAAATGTCAATGCAATCGAAAGCTCTGTTTATTTTTATCGTCCCGTAACCGAAACTTTATTGGCATTCCCACATTCATTTGGCACGTAAATTGCACTGACGTGCATTTTCACACGTTCGCAGATTGACAATGAATTCAAAAACGTATTAAGTAAGTATTATGTTGTCTGAGACAATATCCGATAGGTAAATTTATTTATATATCACAATCAATACAATTAATAAATTACAAATCAAATAAATTAAATCCGATAGGTTAATTTTGAGTCGCGTTCCTTAGAAATGAATCTTCATTTTAGCTTTCATCGTCCTGAAAAATTTATTTTTATTTACTTGGATATTTTAACCGTTAATGTTTTTATGATATTTAATAAGTAATTTACATTATTTTGTACAATTACAAGTTTACATGCCTAATTCGAAAAGAAATCGAAATTAAAATTGGTCTCGGAGATAGTCACAGCAATGATATTCAATGAGAATGCAGTTTGATGAACTTAAATGTAATGGTGCAATAAAAATCAAAGGGAATAACTTGTGTCGTTCCTTTCTATAATGGAAGCACAGATTTCGTCAGCATCTATCAAAATTTTGGATGCTTTACAACTGTTCAAATTGAGGACTCGCCCCGAATGCATCTCGTCACTCCATCCATATAAATGTCATCATCACTCTAATTCAGCATAGGTCGACATAAATTTTTCATATCATGGAGCAATAAAAATGTCACACGATTATTATTGCCAAAAGGCGTGGTCGTGAATTCTGACCCCGTAACTCAGTAACGAATAATAAATTAGAAGTTAATTATTATGGTCAAGTGTTTCAAAATTAATAATTCTTCTTTAACTTTGTATATATAGAGGAGTTCAGAGAGGTAATAAGGCCAGCTCCGAGGAAGAAGGGCTACGGATTAGCCCGAAACATGTCGAGCTAAACTCGATTTAGAACGTGAGTTATCCGGAAAAATATATTTAATATGAGTGAGTCTCACGGTAGTTTCTTGTTCAATACTTACAGCTTCCACGCTTCTAACCGAGGCAACTGGAGGTCTATGGGGGAGGCCTATGTCCAACAGTGGACGTCCTGTGGCTGCTATGATGATGATGATATGACGATTTATTTTAGAAGTACTACATGACTGTAGAAACTTGGCAGTGGTCGGTGTTCAATAACGGTGTTATTTTCTGTTAATGGGTTGTGTAATTTCAACTATAACTCAAGTCCAATTGCACTCATAATTATATAGTTTATTGATTATAAGCAGAGTGATTTATCTTTAACCATTGACACTAATAGTCTACAGGATGTCTCTGACCATGGGAATGGTCCCAGAATCGAACATGGATCATGGGATCCATGTTCGATTCTGCTCATTTAACTGAACTACTTTTGTTCGGCAACTTTTTAAAACATGACCTGTGACGATTTAAAATTAGCAGGATCATCACTTGTCTAGTTAAGGGGCTGTTTCTCCATCCATTGATTAGTGTTAACTGACGGTTAAATGTGATGCCGTCTCTATTTGTTTTGTTCGAATAGACGGAGACGGCATCACATTTAACCGTCAGTTAACTATTATTAACTGATCAATGGACGTTGAAACAGCCCCTAAAGGTTAATCACTTAATAAACTAACCAGCCCCGGTTTCGTACGGGTACAATTTTACCGCCAACCAGGCTTTTTGTACAGCAAAATAAATTAACAAGTAATAATCAAAGTGTCTGTCGACTGTCATCTAAATTTGCTGTAGGTACAATGCTACCAATTATAATTTTGTTAGAAAGTTAGCAAAGTCTGAATTTTAGTTTATTAATTAAATTAATGTCATAAATTAAGAAATACGTTACTTTAACCTCCCTTAAAAAAAGCCTGGCTGCCAGTAACACTATAACAAACCTCCCATGAAAAATTATCTATCGGATAGTCAAAACCGCATTTAAATCTCTCCCCTAGTTTAAAAGATCTAAGCGTTCAGTCACACACTAATGTCTAACACATCAAAAAGTGTGTACAACTGTGTTGTACAATCACCGGCACAAGTATCTGACACAACAAAGAGTGCATAAATATCTGATACGACTCTATTTCTAGGGCCGGCAGGACCTGTCAGATATTTTTGCACGCTCCACTATGGCAGATATTAATGCTGGTGACTGTACAGACGGCGGGAAGTAACTTTATTTCACACTTCTTATACCCACATATATTTTGATTACTTACTCCCAGTAATAGTAGACTCCACTCGGCAGACTTAAACATCTTGACTTCAAGATCTTCATTGCAACTAGACTCGAACATTTCACACACACGAAGACATTCATTTCTAAATATTTTTTTAAACAACACTGTGATATTCAGACGTCCATATGATTCATGTTTCTAATGATACGTGCGTAACTGTGCCAAGCGTCGCCGTGACATCTGTCATCTTTTCAAACACCTGCAATAGTTCAATATTGCCGTTATTTTAGAAAAAATAGTGTAAGGTTTTTAATAAAACTAACCCCGTTGAAGACAATTAAGATATTGTTGTATCCGTTCTGAGTTTCTATATTTATCAGTAAAAAAAAATACAGCATTACAGTTAAAAAACTAATGCACTGTAAAATTCTAATTATACACGACAAATACAATGAACTAAAAGAATATCTTTGCTCACCCGCGACCTTACGATAGCTGAGCTTATGCAAAATATGCACGTTCATGCAGTTCCTCCACCTCAACACTGTAAGAACACACACAAATTACACAAACCCATCTATCACCACCACCACAACACACTGACGCGTTTCGAACTCAACCAGAGCTCATCTTCAGAGTGACACAACCGTACACCATGCTAGCTCAGCTATCTTAAGGTCGCGGGTGAGCAAAGAAATTCTTTTAGTTTATTGATAAGTAACGCCTGATTCAATGAATTACGACAAATACAAGAATACATGCGAATCGGGGTTTGAACAAGACCCTCTGCTTGAGAGGCGATAGGTCAAACCACTAGGCCACCACAGCTTCATTTTTGCTCGGTATAGATTTCTGATTACTATGGCGCAAAAATGCTGACCCAGTGCACGAGATTCCATAGAAATTTATATAAGCAATAAATCCGTCCGCTCCGCACGGCTCGATTCCCATGCGGTAGACGCGCAGCTAAGGACTCCTGTAAAACTAAATTAAAAGGCCGTCACCTTCTACTTGTTGTAAACTAGTCAACCGGTCCATCAATCTTGCTTGCAAACTGTAGCCAAATACTTCGTTCCTTCGTGTTGGCTGATCGTGTACAATCACCGGCATCTGATACAATAAAGAGTGCATAAATATCCGATACGACTCTATTTCTAGGGCCGGAAGGATGTGTCAGATATTTTTGCACGAAGGTGCAGATATTAATGCCGGTGACTGTACTTACTATACTAGCTCGTTTGCCTTCCAGTCGAATAAAAATAAAAAAAACTAGCATTCATGTCTCAAAAGTCTCAATCAATGAAGTAATAATAAAGAAGAGTATATATATATATATACTGTATAGAGTATATGTACTGTATATGTGTAGAGTATTTATACTGTTCGATGTTATTTTTTAATCCTTCCATTTAATGTATCTTTATGTGTATCGAATATGTATAAATAAATGTTTCTCTCTCTCTCTCTCTCTCTCTCTCATACTCTTCTCATTTTACTTTCAATTGATTTATAAATCAGTTCGAGTTAAAGTACTGACGTGGATACCAATAATAGTTTAAGGTTTAAATGTGATTTTAGTTGAAAGCGATTATTCATCTTGTTATTAGCTCTTATATATCTTCGTAGAAAAGCAAGAGTGCGCTTTTTTATTCAATTATGAGATAGGAAACATGCAGCAAGAAACTCGTCTACAGCAAAACCGTTGCAGTAGATGATACTACTTCCATAGTGTTCGATAGCTCTTCCGTGCAAAAATTACAGTAAAACACATAATATAATATGCGTACAACAATATGGAAGCGGCTGCACTAATCTAATAGTTAGGTGTACAGTAAAAAATAGTTACCGCCTTACAAAGTTACATAATCGTCATGTGTCATTTGAATCATGTTAAAAAAATTGAGTATAGTCATTAAGGAACACATCTTCGTCCAGCCAACGCCTCTGCCTGTTTGAAATCTATATTATATGATATTACCTAAACAAAAACAGAAGACCTGATTCAGTGACTCATCAAGGCCTAGCCTAAACTTCCATCTACCATCCATCCATCACTTATTTTAACGTTTTCATAAATTCCATCCCTAAAGGGGTGAAACGGGGTCCAAAGTTTGATTGAATTATATTAGGCATTTGATAGAAAAATTTTCACCGTCCATCTAAAACCCTGTCTTTCTGTGTCGGTATTTGCATAATAATCATCCGAAAAAAAAAATTAAAACACAAAAAAAAAGGAATCAGAATTGTTTATTTGCTAGAATAGAGTATTGATGGTGTTACAATCTTCCTGTCCATTGTGTTTATCCTGCCTGCATGCAGGCGTGTAAATTATAACACATTTAACAAAAATCACATTATTTTAGAATTACATTATTTAGGGCCTGTTGTTTGATCATTAGTTAAACTAACTAATAGTTAAAATGTATGGCAAAAATAACAATAGTTAACACATTTCAACGGAAATTTAACTATAGTAACTTTAACTACTGATCAAACAACGGGCCCTTAGGAATGTAGAAAGTCTCTATCATCATCAGGCAAAAGACATCCACTGCTGAACAAAGGGATCCCCCTTAGAAAGACCAGAAAGAAAGAGAGAGAGAGAGAGAGAGAGAGAGAGAGAGTACAAAGTCTGTGATGCCCCGATTATTGTGAGCGAAGTTGCTGGCAAAATCTAACAAAATTATAAAAGCACAAAGGCTCCCTTTGCAACCACCCTATCCCAACAGTTGCAGCCATTAGATCACCCATCCTCAACGGAAAACACCTCTGCAGTTCGACGTCACGGGTGACGGCCGCCACCCACACGCATTCCGCCCGCCTCGGCGCCAAGCCAACACTTTCATAGTTTAGTTACGATTTCGAAAACGACCCGACGCGTCTCGCCGCCGGCGATATTCCCGATTTCTCGAAGAGTTCCACGCGAAACTTCTTGGTCTTACTCGATTGACGTTGTTCAACAGTGCAGTGCAGTGCCCTTACGGATTACAATTTGGTGCGTTCACGGTATGTCCAACAAACAAGACGAAATATACCTTCACTTGTGTCAATTTCTGTGCAAGCGCGCTACCCTGTAAAAATCTAATGTTAAAACGAAAAGACTTGGTTTAATGCTATTTTAAATCGGCATCAAATCGAATTTAACGACCATCACGATTCCAAATCTTATCCGGAAGCTGAACCAAACGATCGCGTACTAAAATATTAACGCTGATCCGTAACAGCATTATTTTAAGCTTCCTCTAAATACATATCGGATAGCCGATGCGCCACATGAAAATCCGCCTTGCAGAGTTGGATAATCGTCGTCAGGAATTGTGCGGCGAACGCTGATTTTCAGGAGGCCTTCGAACAAAAATAGATCGAGACGAAACGCCACTTACACTAGTGAAAATTTTAACATAGGACACCCACACAGTTACACTTCACCTTGCCACTAGATGGCGCTGTGCTGCGCGTGAGTCACTCGAGTGGTCACTGAGGATCCGTTTCGTTGAAGGGCTTTCAGCTGATCGCGGATGATCGATCGATGTTTAGATTGGCTCTGGCAATGATTGGTTAGAGCTGCGTAGCAACAGCGTGTGTACGAGGTATTCTGTATCAATGTATGAGAATGTAGGTATATCTTCGTGTACTTTATAAAGGACAAATCAATACTGAGAACAACGGCCAAACGTACTTAGTAAAGCATAAATTGTTATTAATAGTCTAGGCTGGCTTTGATTGCAAGAATCTCCACTAGATTTAAGATCTAAGCACTAGGTTACCACGATTCATTAACCGTGGTACTTTCTAAACCCCAACGCAAAAAGAGTGTGTGTTTCACCGCTATGTGTGTCTGAGTAACGAAACGGGTGAACCGATTTGGATTCGGTTTTTTTTTATTTCGATTTGGTTTTCTAGCAATAGTTCTTAAAGATTTTTCTCAAAATTGGTTTCCCTATTTTTTGTTGGTTGGATAAACATAATAAACAGTAAGTACCTAGGTATTTAAGATAATTTCACAAGTGCTTGTTTATTTTCACTCTGAATAATTGTTTGCATTTATTTTTCATGTTATACATAAACAAAGTCAATTTTAGTAACTGATTTAATTAAAAATTTATTCGTGTAGAGATCCGATGGCAACACAACAATACATTACCTAAAATCAGCACAAAAACATTAAAGACAGTTACAGTTAAGACTGTAATTAACACTGAATTTGCAGGCAGAATACGTACACTGCACACAAATTGTAATACACATCAACATCCGCTTGACTGTATTCTAGCAAATAAAGTATATTTTGATTTAGATTTTGAAAAATGAAAATAATTTATTTATTAATTGCTTAAATTAAATTTGTGTTTAAAAAACATACACAAGATACACAAAATTATTTGTTGACATTTAATAACGAAAGGACAGTAAAGTTGATCTTATAAGTTCTTTATAAGATCGTATGAGTTGATATTATAATACGTTTTCGTCAATTAACAAACGAAATCCTAAAAAAAGTTATTACTCCAGGTACTTTTACAAGATCTGTAGTGTGTATGTATGCCAAAGGCAAGAAACCAAAACCGATAAACGTAATTTAACCAACAAAAAGTTGGAAATCCTCCGACTTGGTCACTTCAAAGTTCAATATCTCAAAAACACCTGAATCGATTTTGATAAAACATGTCTAAGAACCATCATTAAAAAATCTGCTTTCAAATAAAAAAAAAACTGCATTCAAATCGGTCCACTCATTTAAGAGCTACGGTGCTACAGATAGACAAACAGACACACAGACAGACACGCATAGCGGTCAAACTTATAACACCCCTCTTTTTGCGTCGGGGGTAAAAAATGGAACCCTTATAGGAACATTTTGTCGTCGTCCGTCCGTCTGTCAAGACCCTTTTTCTCAGGAACGCGTAGAGGTATCAAGCTGAAAGTTGTATAAAATACTCAGATCTACTGTCCGTTAGAGGTGTGAAGAAATCAAAGTTTTCTAGCGATGGTTCTTAGACATGTTTCATCAAAATCGGTTCAGCCGTTTTTGAGATATTGAACTTTAAAGTGACAAAGTCGGGGGTTTTCCAACTTTTTGCTGGTTAGGTTATTTCCTTTCGAGGTACCAGACCCTAAAGAGAAAGAAAGAAAGAAAATACATTTACTTAACGCCGTAAAAACAGACATCATCATCTCAGCCTATATACGTCCCACTGCTGGGCACAGGCCTCCTCTCGGAATGAGAGGGGAAAAACAGACATAAGTAGAACAAATACAAGACATACAAGACGCTAAACAGGTCCCCACTCAGCATAATGCCACGGTAAGCCGTGGCGCTGATTTTCAGTGAGCACCTTATCTAAAACCTAACAATGGTGTTGATGATATTCTGGAGCCGTGGTGGCCAAGTGGTTTGATTTACGGCCTTTCAAGCAGAGAAAAGATCGTGGGTACAAATCCGAGCTCGCACCTCATAATTTTTCCAAAATTCACGTGCGAAATCACATTTGAATTTACAATGACTGTGAACCTGCACAAACCTGCAAAGTAAAGTTCCCAATCCGCACTAGGCCCGCGTGGGAACTATAGCCCGAGCCCTCTCATTCTGAGAGGAGGCCTGAGCCCAACAGTGGGACGATGTTAATGAACCAAATCTTGCTTCGCCGCAGCCATAAATCGCGTTTATTTGTAGCATTATAATGACTATTAATTCAAAACAGTACCTTGACACTAGAAACATAAATATCATTGCCCTACAAAGTAACACGACAGCCATTACGACACATGTACCTGTTGTACTGTAATAAATCCAATTAGCTAGTTTAATTGTATTTCTCTGTAACTATTAGACAAAGACCTTCATGTCTCTATGACTAATTTTCCGAAGTTAATTTTGTCGCTTGTTCGTAGCCGCGTAGCAGCTGCTACGGGGCGCGTAGCGAGCCCGCGTAGCACAATGTTTAACCTCTACATTTCGTAACGCAGTTTAACCTTTAAATCAAAAACTAGCCTATAGCTGAGGTTTTACTCGCGTACATATACCATAAAGTAGATCATCATCATCATCGTCATCATTATCATCATCATGCCAACCGTAGAACGTCCAGGTTGGACATAGGCCTCCCACAATATGTATATTATGGAAATTATATAGCGGATTTTTTATCGGGGCTTGAAATTACTAGAATCCCTTTAAAAATTCCCAAACCCTACAAAAATAATAATAATAATTTATTTATTTTCTTCACCACCACCAATTACATATTACTCACCAATTACTCTAATAATGAATAAATGAATAAATAATGTAATGAAATAAAAGTATAATAGTTTAAGGATTATCATTTTTAGGGTTCCGTAGCCAAAATGGCAAAAACGGAACCCTTATAGTTTCGCCATATCCGTATGTCTGTCTGTCCGTCCGCGGCTTTACTCAGGGACTATTAATGCTAGAAAGCTGTAATTTTACACGAATATATACGAGTATGTACACTATGCCGACTAAATTGCATAATAAAAATTACAAAAAAAATGTTTTTAGAGTACCTTCATAGACGTAAGGTGGGGGTGATTTTTTTTTCTCATGTAACCTTGTATGTGTGGTATCGTTGGATAGGTACTTTAAAACCATTAGGGGGTTGCTAAAATTATTTTTCGATTCAATGATTTGTTTGCAAAATATTCAACTTTAATGAAGTTTATAAGCTGAATTTGTTTGTTTATCATTAGGTATACCTAGTATTAAATTCCCCTTATCAGTTTCCATAGTTTAACTATGATGTTAAACTAAACTTTATACTGGCCAATACAAATACCACCAGGAAATAATAGTAAACCGAGTATCGGATTATGTGCATGCATTTATAAATTTTATAATTTATTTGTATTACATTAGTACCTATCTAATATTTTAGTGCATTAATTTAGAATCGTCGTCATACGTCATTTCAATGGATTTTTCTGGCATTTTACGATCCTTAAGATCCTTAGTTATCAAAAGCGCACTCAAAACTTTAACACTAAATGCACACCCCCATACTTGACAGCCAATGTCATCGTGACATTAACTTTGACAACGTATCGTTGACAGCTCAATGACAGCTGTCAACGGGCGTGCTAAAACAATTTTCGATAATTAAGTGCGTGAGTTACGTACTCCCGCTGCCAACTGTCGACAAGCACTTTACACTGTGAAGGTTATTAGGTTGAGTTGCATTTCACCTAATTTTACACTACATTTTATCCTGAGGTGTTTACACAGTGGTATTTTTGATTTCTGACAACTTTAAGGAATATTCAACAGGTCAAATTAAATTAATTTCTAGAAGACACTAATGGCCTAATTACATTTTTTAAAAGATAATCAAGAATTAAGCTAATTAAATATCGAGGGTAATCTGGTAAAATAAAATAAGTGCAAAATGAAAAAAAAAATAGTTACATACATAAGCATACTCAATTTTTACTGCTTTATTTATCTAGCAAAATCGTAAAAGAAAATAAAATTGTGCACTTATCCGGTTTTGCCACAATACCCTAGATATAAGCAGTAAAATAATGTCAAGGTTTATTTGTGTCATTATTTCAAATTCCGTAACTGAAGTGTTTAAATTTACACAAATTAAACAAAAAAGACTGCAAAATGTTATTTTATGACTCTTTTTTGTGTCATTTCAATATCACTTTATGTAGGTATGATATTATCATATATACCCTAGGCTTTTTATGCTTCAGACTTTTATACCAAAACAAAAAGGTCACACAAATGTAAGACATAAACAAAATTAAACATTTCCCATAAACAATGTGATCTATTACTGGCATATTGTTTGGCACGGGAAAGCGTACATTAACATCTATAAAATAAAAATAGTTTTTAATTTTAATTGGCATCAATTTTGAATACATTGTCGTAAACACCGCTGAAGTGACGACAAAGCAATGTTGTAATACAAAATGAATGTATGCCAAACGCACTCACAATGATGAGCCCAAATCACCACTCGTTGGGTTCCGTGGTATGGCTGTGCAGAGGCAGACTTAAGGTATCTAATCACTACACCGTACCATAACATGGGGTGGTAGATTTTTTTGACTTTCATAAAGTGCTTGTTATAGCCTAAATTTAGTAAAGAGATTTTGACTTTGACTTTGACTTTGAACATGACCGTAACAAGAACATCTCAGGCAAAAATATATTTTTCACTTCTTATGCTATAAATATAGTACGGTCAAAGACTTTAATGGCCACTTGCTGGAAACACATAAATCTCGAGTTAGCGTTAAGCTCAGTTTAGTAGTGTTAAAATATACAGGCTTAACAACTAAATCAAGATTTATTTTTACCTGCAAGTGGGTCTAATTCATGAGGCATCATGGAACCTTTTCACAGAAACAAATAAATGAAAATCGTAATGACTGTTCCTTTGAACAGGTTCAATGGTGACTCATGAGTTAAAGTCCTTGACCGTACCTGAGAGACCGAGCTCCGCCAAGGCTAAAACTCGGTAACAAGCGTTATTTCAGAGATAAGACCAAGCTACATTGATTTGTCCTCGAAAATCCCTGTATACCAAATTTCATCGAAATCGTTAGCGAAGAAAACCGTCAAAGTACACCTTCATGCCACTAAATCCAGTGTGTACTTGTTATTCAATGCGATAGTTTACACTAACCTATATTTATAACTAATCAGTTGTTTGTGATGAAATCACACAATTTTATATTGACCTACTTTCCTCGGAGCTTCTTTTGAACTGGATTGGGTACATTAGTTTTGTCATACAATGTATCCTTGCACATGGCTTGCTTGTTTGAAATGTTTTAACTAATCAACGCCTGAGGCCGTTATTGTCTAACCATCTATCATCTTTTTCTGTCACTATCGTACACCGTTAGACGGAAATGAATAATGAATGCGATAGCAAGATTCCGCGCGCTAGATAATACAGCTATGGTCGACACTACTGGAGACCAAAGGGGTGCATGGCATCTTATAGAACGAGTTGCAATCGCTATTGGCACCATGCCACGGGGACGTTTTTGAGATTAAACTTAATAATGAAGTATTTATGTAGACATTAATTGACATTTACCTAAGTGTTATTTGGATTTTATTATGTTACTGTTGCAATGCGTGATTTAATTATATCTCATTTGGATGGGTCTATAATGCCGTATCGCCGAATGAATTTGTCCTAATCTAATGTTTATTCAATTATCGATTATCCTAATTGTTAATTATACTGAAACCATCGATTTCAAAAGAGTTAAATAAAAAACCTACTTAGATGGTTTTGAATAATTTCGATTCGAGGTTAGGATAGTCGATTGTAGGGACAAATAACGTTAGGCGATACTAAGGGCTTCCCATTTAGATAGATTTAACTTTTAATAACACTGATGTACTTATATGTAAACCAAAAGTGATCATCATTCTCCTACTAATATTTTAAATGTGAGTTTGTAACTATGAGTATATGCTAGTGTATATTTGTTTATCTTTAACGTTTAAATAGCTGGTCGGATTTAAACGAAATTTAGTATAAAAATAGCTGGAAGTCTGGAATAACACATAGGCTACTTCTTATCCCGTTATTCCCAAGAGATTCGGGATGAAATCCTGAAAATTTTACCGTCATGATTAGAAAAATAAAATTAGGCGCGAGTCTTTTTTGAAATCCATGTTATAATATTTAGAACTTCCATGGAATTTTTTTTTTATTCAACTGAATGGCAAACGAGCAAGTGGGTCTTCTGATCGTAAGAGATTACCACCGCCCATAGACACCTGCAACACCAAGGGTATTGCAAATGCGTTGCCAACCTAGAGGCCTAAGATGGAAGAAATTAGTAAATTAAAAAAAAAACAGTTCTTCTAACAGTATGAGTATGCGTACGAAGCCTCGGGCAAGCACTAACATCTTCAATAATTCTTAAACGCAAATTAATTTATTTCTTTATCCTGACCGTTTTGTTTGTCCAGGTTGAAGAGGCTCTCCATTATCCGCGGCCGCGCCGCCCCCGGGATGCCCAGCTAGTGCCATGGGGACGGACGACTTAGCGCCGAGCTTCACGCAGAAGCCGCAGCTCCGGCAGGAGGACGATGGCAACCGGCTCGTCTTCGAGTGCCAGCTGCTGGCCGCGCCCAAACCAGACATCTGCTGGTACCGCAGCGATGAGCTGCTCCAGGAGGATACTAGGACTAAGTTTAAGTGAGTACCATTCTTTCTTGTCGTTTCTTCTCAGTCCGGACGTAACGTAGTCTTTCCGAAACGACGTAGCATAAACTTTCCCTTAGCGTCCAAAGTCCGAGGTCGGCTCAATAGGAGCACCCTTTGGCATGCTAAGCAAAACAACCCACTTGCTGAGCGGCTCTTCTGGCAGCTCGCCCTCTCTCTGATAAACTGTAAAAGCCGTCCGAGGCTAACAGCAACAGTCCGTTCGAAAAAAAAAAAAGTACCATTCTAGTATGCTACATTCACACCGCGAGGGCAGCGAACAGAACGGCCAGGCAGATTATACTGGGTGTGGCCTGTAATATAAGCAAAAAATTAAAACATAGATCATACTCCTCAAACTGAACAACATTAGTTCAGCGAATTTTAAAAATAATTGTTTTTTTTATTTTTTATTACACTTTTAAGTTTATTCGCAGAAGCAATGTAAAGCTTGCTTAAATGCTTGACGTTTGTAGCGTGGCAGGCGACGTCAGAGTTGTGTTCTAAGATGGCGTACATTGATGGCAGTATTTAATTTGTATGAAAAAAGGAAAATTCAAAGACTCCATTATATTTAAAAGTCGCTCAACTAATGTTGTTCTGTTTAACGAGGACGATCTATGTTTTAATTTTTTGCTCGTATTACAGGCAACACCCGGTATTATACTGGGTGACTTTAGCCTCTGGACAAATACGAATACTATGGCTTAGCAAGATATTTGAAACCAAACTGCAAAGTATCGTAACAATGAGTCCAATATTTACCGAAAAACTAACAGTTTTCAATGTTGCACTATGGAGCAGCCTGTGTATTTGGATGATCTGATTTCATAGATTTTTTTTCTTGTCTAATTAAGCAAAGAACTATTTTAAGATACGTACGTAACATACGATAACGTACTACGCGCTCTCTCATCGGAGGACCTAAATTTATAGTTTTGGCCTTACCTTGTTGCTTGCGGATTTTTTCTGAACATTATATTGCATATCCTGTGTAGTGTACACCTGTAATCTGTGTAAATCCATACTTAATATTATAAATGCGAAAGTATGTTTGTGTGTTTGTCCGTCTTTCACACCGTAACGGAAAGACGGATCGACGTGATTTTTGGCATAGAGATAGTTTGTGGGCCCGAGAGTGACATTGGCCACTTTTTATCCCGGAAAAATGTACAGTTCAGAACAGCGCGCGATAACCGAATACCACACGGGCGGAACCGCGGGAAAAAGCTAATATTACTATGATAAATAAATAAACTAAATCTAAGATTTTTAGTATCGCACAAAATGATTCGTGACTACACAATACAACAAAACAAGTTCATGGGTAAGGCCCACAAGCGTTTTGCCTGCCCGTTGCAGTGTGCTACGAATATTGATGCATATAAACGATGGCCCGTTTCTACTAATAAGGATGAATACTTCGCTTCAAAGAGAAACTACTTGTATCAGAAATTGACGCAAATAGTTATTGTACGCATCAATATTCGTAGCACACTGGAACGGGCGGACGGAGCCTTACCCTCATAGTAAATGTAGTCCTTTCACTTGATAAGAGAAATCATTACAAGTATACTTATCAGTTTTTCCTTATTCCCACTCCGAAATCTTGTCGGTCGGCTGCCAACTGTGTCACTCCGGCGCACACATCAAAGGACGCACACAACAAACCATAAACCAATCCGAGCGAGCGTTGACCTCAAATATATCGACCAGATATTTGGCGGTGTAAAATTTTTTGTCTGAATTATCGATGAAGATTTATTTTTAAAAGAGAGATGGAGAGTTTAATAGCTAGGTGTCCTGTCGGTACAATTCGCGGGTTGTTGATAAGCAAATAAATAGGGGCTTTTTCACCATCAATTGGTTAATCTGACGGATAAATGTGACGCCATCTCCGTTTATTCGAACAAAACAAACAAAGACGGCATCACATTTATCCCTCAGTTAAAATTAAATGGGTGGTGAAGCAGCCCCTAAGCGGCAAAAAATATAGCCCTGAAATGTGTGCCATAATAGTAATAGGTCATTTTGTTCATGTATACATACATAGAGCGGGCCAAAGTTTGTGCCGCTTAGTATTAGCCGTTGTAGCTAAATGGTTTCAGCTATTGCCTTTAAAGCAGAGGATCGTGGGTCCAAAACCGTGCTTGCACTTCTGTGTTTTTCGAAATTCACGTGCGGAGTTATAATTGAATTTACCACGAGCTTTGCAGTGAAGGAAAACATCGTGAGGATACCTGCACAAAATTCAATGGTGTGTGTGAAATACCATTCCGCATTGTGCCCGCGTCACAGAATATATAATAGTACTAACGTACCCGCGTGCGTTACGACCTAAGCCTTCTGGGATGACCACTAAATACTGACTAATATTTCGCTATAAAATTATTAAATCTTAAATTTGTATGTTCAGTTCAATGAATGAAACAGCCTTGAACCATTTACGAATCCTTAGAAATGACATCAAAGACGGTCGTCTCTTTTGACTCATTGATTCATTGCTAACAAAATAGTGCTTTATATTGTTATTTATTTGCAGTAAGTAGTTCGGCTGTAAAAAATTTATGTGACCTAATTTTCCACGATAAAATCAATTCAGTTACATTAT
Organism: Choristoneura rosaceana; assembly: GCA_037349165.1. NCBI lineage: Eukaryota > Metazoa > Arthropoda > Insecta > Lepidoptera > Tortricidae > Choristoneura > Choristoneura rosaceana. The sequence continues at coordinate 6,881,900 of JAZBNJ010000013.1, forward strand.
TTACGATTCATGACATGACAGTCTTATATTATACGTAGTTATGCCATTGTATTAAAGCTGAAAAAAATTTGGACAGATATGTTTCGAATTTATAAATATTTGGTTGTTTAATCCAAGCAAGGAAAAACGGCTGAATGCATTTAAATCAAAAAAGCGTCAGAAATCAGAATCAAAATTAATACAAAAAGTAAACGAAAATGGAGTTCAAACAAACAAATAGGTAGGTACAATATTAAAGTCGAAATTCAAACTGAAGTCAAAATTAATTTAAGATACAAATTAAGGCACTGATTTGGTACAGTCAAGTTGAATCCCTAAAGATATATTCACATTTTACTGCCTTGTCGCAGTCACTTCATGTTTGCACTTTTGTTTAGGATTGTCAAATAGCGTACCGTGACCTCTTATTAAAGTGTAAAGATATATTTGATCTCCACTTTATTATACACTTATACTAGTCGTAGCTGTTTCTCACATCATCCAAGTGCTCTAACAATAATGACGTAACTCAACATGTTCTGCTATTGCAGGATCCATCTCGCATTATCCAAGTGCTCTAACAATAATGACGTAACTCAACATGTTCTGCTATTGCAGGATCCATCTCGCATTATCCAAGTGCTCTAACAATAATGACGTAACTCAACATGTTCTGCTATTGCAGGATCCATCTCGCATTATCCAAGTGCTCTAACAATAATGACGTAACTCAACATGTTCTGCTATTGCAGGATCCATCTCGCATTATCCAAGTGCTCTAACAATAATGACGTAACTCAACATGTTCTGCTATTGCAGGATCCATCTCGCATTATCCAAGTGCTCTAACAATAATGACATAACTCAACATGTTCTATTATTGCAGGATTCATCTCAAATTATCCAAGTGCTCTAACAATAATGACGTAACTCAACATGTTCTGTTATTGCAGGATCCACCTCGCATTATCCAAATGCTCTAACAATAATGACGTAACTCAACATGTTCTGTCATTGCAGGATCCATCTCGCATTATCCAAGTGCTCTAACAATAATGACGTAACTCAACATGTTCTGTTATTGCAGGATCCATCTCGAATTATCCAAATGCTCTAACAATAATGACGTAATTCAACATGTTCTGTTATCGCAGGATCCATCTCGCATTATCCAAGTGATCTAACAATAATGACGTAACTCAACATGTTCTGTTATTGCAGGATCTATCTCACATTATCCAAGCGCTCTAACAATAATGACGTAACTCAACATGTTCTGTTATTGCAGGATCCAGAGCATCGCCACGAACAAGTTCCTGGTGGTGCTCGAGTTGGACGACGTGATCGAGAGCGACGCGGGGCTGTACAAAGTTAAGGCCAAGAACAAGATGGGCGAGGTGGCCGCCTCCATCAACCTTAACTTCAGCCGTGAGTGTTCCACTAGCTTGCTTACGTCTTCGTCTGTGAAGAATTCTTTTATCGTTTCTATTCTCTTGAGACCTGGGGAAGATTTAAATAAAAGGAATAAATCACTTTTAAGAATAATTGCCGAATATACTTCATAAAGGACGGTTTATTCAAGGGTCAAAAAAGTTTAAGTGCATAGACACACTTCCAAAGTTACAAATTTATTCATGTAGGTCATAAGCAATGCCAGTGCGTTGTTGGCCCTATAACCTATTACTAACTTCGTGTCTTGGAATACATAGCTATCGAAAACCATCCACAAAACAATCCCTGGCATTGTTTTTGCAAACACCACATTAAAAGGTAATTCTGCGGCAGCGAACTCTCAAAATAACGTATGTTACGACCTGCAAACATAATGCAAATGGCACCACACGCCACTGTTCGTCGTAATCTAACACTGGACCAATAAAAATACCTTCACAAATAACGGGATTAGTCATACTCGAGAATAAATGTCGAAAAATTTACTGTAGATATAGGTAGCCCACGCACAGAGTTCGCCAAAACCGATTCACTGGTTAAAACGACGTATCTCCAAACAGAACTGAAAGAAACCTGGTCACTTACGCCTTTTTGGCTGTAAACGGAACCGCCTGGCAACGACGTTCACCTAAATACTACATGACGACAATGCACTGACGAAAGTCTGTAACTTTGTAAACACGATGACGAATTTGACTTTAGTCATTAAGATCATTATTAAACGTCAACGGGTTGTGTAATTTTAGGACGGCATTCTGAAGTTCGCTAATTTACGTTTTCCCTGTCTTATTTTTAGATGGATGAGTGTGGAAATACTTAAAAATATTGTCTGTATCGAACAAGATTAGAAACTTAGTCATTGTTTTCGTCTGATCGTAAAAATGTACCTGAGTGCGTTTGTATTATTTATTTATTCGTATGGCTTAATATTAAATACAACCGTTCAAATTCACAATACAATATCTATATTCTGTATCCATTGGATTGTGTCGTTGTTAAGGGTAAGCAGGTCAATAACCAATAATACCTACCTAGGTATATTATTAATACCAATATCTACATAAGTATATTATAAATCGAAAAAATATGACATTTATGGCATATTTATATGTGTTCTATCTTAGTCCACATCTTCGCTTACCATTAGACGTGATTGTGGACAAACGCAAGCCTAGGCTTTTAACTATATTTAGATTTATTAGATCAAGGGTCCGTTTCACTCACAGATATAAATTCTGACACGCAAAGTAGATGCATTTTTGCGTAATCTAGTGTACTTAATCTATATCTGTGGTTTCACCATCCATTGATTAGTGTCAACTGACGGCTAAATGTGATGCTGTCTCTATTTGTTTTATTCGAATAGACGGAGACGGCATCAACACCCCGTCCCGTCCCGTGACCGTCAGTCAACACTAATCAATGAATGGTGAAACAGCCCCTTAGGGAACTTTTAGCTATACCTATTTCTGTCCATGACCGAGTAACTTTGCTCGTATACTAGAAATACAGATACCTACCTAAACAGAGTCCAACACAACTGCATTGTGTTCTATGAGAAAGCTACAGAGCCTTCAAAACTTTACAAAGGCGAAATAGGATGACTAATAGTTATCCACTAAATTTAGTGGGTGGCCATTTTTAGTTTCATACGGCCATTTTAAAAGTTTCTGCAAGTTTACGTACAACTGTACTGATGCAAGATGTTTCACACTTTCGTCTATTCCCGGTATATCACTGGCCGCTGATCCAAGTGTTTATGTCTGTGCTGTTGTCTGAATTATAAACACACATCGTCCAACGATCTGCTCTCTTTCCGATTATTTTTATTTTGTTAGCGTTTTGCTCTTAGAAACATTACACACAATACAAAAAACATTACATGAGATACTCTTAGTCGGTGCGTATCTGGTCCCAAAATTTTTTGTTCGTCATATTTTTTTCTCGCCAAAAACGTAAATTTTTCAGAAAGAAAAAATAGTCAAGTTAACTTTATAGGTTAGGTTTGATTTGTTTTATAACAATTCTGAACAATTAATGAATTCAGAAAAAAAAAGCTTTGAAAATCAATACCTACAATTTATGACAAAATATGATTTTCAACAATTACGCAATTATTTTTGCCATCGTTACCATTTAACAATACTCAACAATATCAAGTTTAATAATGAACATTGTTTTTTTTTTTTCAGCCGCTGACGAAGACAAGCAAAAGTAAGTTTCTTATAATTAATATAATTCTCCAGTCTTTACCGCATTTAATTAGCTGTATTGAATTTCCTTCACGTTCTACAACAAGTGCAAGATGTTTAACATTTTTCTACATTTATTGTAGTCACAAAATGTTTCCAAACATTGACTGATGCTCAAAGTCTACAGCTTCATACTATGAATTAGGTGTAACTTCCATTCGCACAATAAATCCGATAAAGAATCTCCATTGGGGTGTTCCATTAAACCCAATCATCTGCTGAAATGAAATGAAATGAAATGAAATGAAATGAAATATTTTATTTGCCTTAGCACTATGTAGATACATGTTATGTCAACATTCCGGATGATATAATAAAGATCTCATAATTACTAACTAGATAGTTTAGCTTAATTCTGGCAATAGTCGTTACTTAGCTGGATAGATTTACTAGTTGTCAGGGTAAAGGACAAAAACAGGAAGGAACAAGTGATCTTAAATTCTCAGCTCCAAAAGTACAAACGCGAATAGTGATTTTTGAGTTGGGAAGCTGAGAAATCAAATTTTAAGGGTAAATAAGCTGATGATAAATATGCAATCGCGCCCTACATCCTTTTTGAAAATGTATCTGATAAAGAAGATGTAGAAACAGAAGAAGCAAAAGCTTTAATTAATCCACTTAACTTACAGACAAGTGGACGGGAAAGCGCCAACGTTCGCGCGCAAGCCGGCCATCCGGCAGGAGGATGACGGCAAGCGGCTCATCTTCGAGTGCCGCATCGAGGCGGAACCCGTGCCCAGCGTCGCCTGGTTCCACAACACTGGCGAGGTCAAGCCTGGACCGAGGCATAAGGTATTAATTAATTGTATTTAATCTTGTTCAAACTTAGTGGCTCCCTTAAGTTTTGCTTCCAATCCCTCTCAACACATTGTAATTCCACTTTTTCTTCCACTTTCTCTTATTCTAATTACTGTCGTTCCAACAAATATTAGGGCTTACATCAATATTTTACTAAGCATATTTAATCACATTTCTCTGATCTTTCCTTTAATATTTCCTATTCCAAGAACTTATGTAAAGTAAGGTAGATGTTCGTGTGCTCGTCACTATTTCAGTAGTTACTATCATTGATTTTACATATGTCATTTCATTACCATTAGAAGTGACAGCAAGGTGTCACCCATTGGATATTAGGATGTCAAACAAGAGGACGTTAACCTTAAATTAGAACAAACGTCAAATTCATCAAATTGTGATCATGCATAAATTACAGAGTGAGGAAAACTGTGAAAATATTGATAGTAAAAAAGATAAATTAAAAAAGATAGCCAACGACGTCCCAGTTTTAAAAGAGCTCAGAGATGGCCTTGACCCCAATTTAGTTGGCGAGGACTCCGGCCAGGTGGCGACTGTGGCGCGCGATGACCTTTCTACCTCAATCCGTCCATTACCATTCTATTTCTGTTTAAAAATTTATAATGAAAAAAAAGTTGTTGACTATCCGGTTTGAAATGTGACACTATAGGATGATGACAACACTGAAAAACAATGAACGAAATTTACCTGTTTCATGGACGGCGGCATTGAGATACTGTATTTTTTTAATATTTTAAAACTATAACCCCGGTATCTACAAATCATAAGAATTTAAAATTTTCACATTCCAACTAAATTTATTAATTTTACATTTCAGTTGACAGTCAGCAAGGACGGCAAGTCCTATTATGCCTCGTTGGAAATCAACAACGTGACCGTAGAAGACGCGGGCAAGTACAAAGTGACCGCCAAGAACGAGCTCGGCGAGAGCAACGCCACGATTAGCCTGAACTTCGACAGTGAGTTCATCTCTATTATCAGGAACTTCAATAACTTCATCATTATTATAATTATTTGAAGGGACTTGTGAAGTAAATGCATTGCTATTATTTTCGACAATTCGGAAACCCTAAAGTATGACTTAGTTCAACATACACATTTAATAGAATTAGTATCGAAGAAAAATATCGATGTACTGATCAGTAGTAATTATTATTGATCATCAAGTATATCAAAAATAAACTATACCACATTTAGTACGTCATCATCTATAGCAATACATACAAAGTTTTCACAAAGTGTGCGAAAGAGTGATTTTAGTTCATCATTATCCAAGAAAAATGTTTTAAAAATGCAGTATAATTAAGTTTCGCTTTAAGTTTAACAACGCTCTCGTGTGATTCTAATCATTCATCTGTTATAGACAATGTTATAAGTGTACAGTAGATTTGGCGGCTTCTTGTACAATCATCAACTAATTCTATCAAATCGTCAATACACATTATACACTGGATCCGGCAACCAATTATTTTTAACATGTTTTATTTATATTATCAATTTAAGATGTTTTCTTAATTTCGTCTTTAGCTCTAGTCTCATTTGTATCATGCACTTTATACACTTTTATTTTTATTTTCATATAAACATATTTAACGAACACAATATACACAATCAATAACATTGCTTTTCTTTAGCCATCTAGACAGTACATATTTTGATATCATTTTTTTCATCTCATCGCTATCCTGCTTTTATTAATAATAACGTTTCCTTGATAATAATAATTAACTAACAGTTGTTTAGCAGTAGTAACTTAGTTTGCAAAGACTTTGCTTTAGCAATTGCACAAAATTAACACAGTAATGAAGTAACTGGAGCAACTGTCATGCGTACTGATTGACTGGATGTAGAAAAGAAAACAAATTCTTCCGAATTTATATTTATGTATATATTATGTATTCGTTAAATATGTACACTCCACGGCTACCTTACCGGAATGCGAATTTAAAATTAGGATAAGCACGAATATAAAGAAAACATCTTAAATATTGAGAAATAAAACAAGAGCTCAAGATACCGATCACTTTGTAAAGGAAATATTAAATTTCATTAATGCATTGATTGATGATATAGGCGATGAAGCGCCCGTACCAGAGGACTATATAAAACCAACGTTCACGGAGCGACCCATCATCAGGCAGTCAGACGATGGTACTAAAATCACATTCGAATGCAGATGTGTTGGCAAACCGAAACCAACCATCGCATGGTAAGGCGCAATACATAAAACATTTACTACTTAAAAAAGAGAGAAATACAACACTAACCAATGTAATCAATACAGGTATCACGGCAAAAGACTAATAAAAGAAAGTAGTCGACATAAAATAACACTAGAAGAGGACCAAACATTGTATCACTTAGCGCGACTAGAAATAATAGGCGTCGAGAATGCGGACAAAGGAGAATACCGGGCATTGGCGAAAAACAAACACGGTGAAGGCGTAGCGAAAATAAATCTCAACTTCGAAAGTGGAGATAAACCGAAGTAAGCCTTTCTAAAAGTTTTTTTTATCAAACGATCCTATGCGTTAGGAAGGATTGGTACTAAATTTTTGTGTTTTGAACAGAATTCCCGACGGTAAAGCACCAAGATTCCCCAAAAAACCAACAATAAGACAGGAAGGGGATGTTTTGATAATGGAATGTGTACTCGAAGCATATCCCGTGCCGGACATCGCGTGGTTCCACGGCGATAAGGAATTGAAGGACGGATCAAAAATGAAGATGTCCCGGAAAGCGACGGGAAAAGACACATTTAATTTAACATTAGAAATATTAGGCCCCACGAGAGAAGATGGTGGCAACTATAGGTGCAACGCCTTCAACTTGTTTGGTGAGAGCAATGCCAACATTGCTCTCAATTTCCAAGGTAAAAGGGAACTAAGTTCTTGCTAAATTAGATAATGTACGCATACAGTAGCAAACGCATGTTAAGGCTTTGAGCTTACGAGCTGCATGATGCCTGCTCAGTTATTAGCAGTATTCGATGAACTAAAGGTTATTATTTTTCACTTAGGTGGGGATGACGAGAATGGTTTCGCACCATCGTTCATTGAGAAACCTCGAATCATTCCCAACGAAGACGGCACACTGATAACGATGCGTTGCGTGTGCAAGGCCAAGCCGGCGGCTGAAGTAACATGGTACAGAGGCACGACCGTCATCAAAGCTAGCAGTAAGATTGAGATTAAGTCGAGTGTAATAAGCGAGGACGTTTATGAATTGGTATTACTTTTGACGAACCCGACGGGAGCGGATGGTGGCGCTTACCGCTGTCACGTCAAGAACGAATTCGGAGAAAGCAATGCTAACCTCAACCTCAACATTGAAGCCGAGCCGGAACCAGAAGGCGAAGGCCCGACATTTGTAGAAAAGCCGACAATCCAGTCAAAGGATAACGGCAAACTAGTAATAATGGGATGCAAGGTCAAAGCTAGCCCAAAACCGACGATCGTGTGGTACCATGAGGGTAAAGAAATCAAGGACTCATCGAAAATTAAGACCAGAGTCGAAGTAAAGGAAGACGTATACACAATAATCTTGGAACTCATTGATCCTGGTATTGAAGATTCCGGATTGTATAAATGCAACATTAAAAATGAACTAGGGGAGCTCAATGCAAATCTTACGCTCAATATTGAAAGTAGGTTTTAAACTGATATTTGATGAATTCTTACTCTTTAAAAAATTGGATGGTGTTGCTAATTAAACATTTGAAATTTCAGTCATTCCAGTTATCAAAGAAAAACCAAAGGTCATTAAGATAGTTAAAAAGAAGACTGTTATTGTTGAATGTAAAGTACTAAGTAAATTTGCACCGGCCTGTACCTGGTTCAAAGAAGCAAGCGCTGTCAAAGAGGACTCAAGGCACACTGTTCTTATTGAGCCTTTGCGAGAGGTAAGTTCGTAATTATTACATAATTATAAGTTCATTCAAAAACATCTGATTTACAAAATACTGGATTTTACTCTCAGTAGTCAAGTCTAGTCAAAACTGTTATTTAGTACCTGTTAAAATAAAAATCATTAGATTTTTTTTACGAAAAAGTGTTTATTATACTTAGTACAGCGAGGATATAAGAACTCTAGTGGTGACCTTTTGTCAATTGCAGGGCGAATTCACAGTCAAATTGGAAATTTCAAACGTATCGCAAACAGACAAGGGATCATACAAACTCGTTGCCAAAAACGAAAAGGGTGAGGCGACGTCACAGCAGGTGGAGATCGAGATACCTGAGGAGAAAGGCGATAAGCCGCAAATTATCAAACACTTCAGGAGTGTGGTAAGTTTTTTACGAAAATAACAATTAATTGATACTTATTTAAAACTTTTAACTACATAAACGATAGCCAAGACAGTTAAATAAGTTTATACATTTTAATTATACAAAGTAATGAACCCCATTTCAAGATAATTAAGAGATCACCGGAATGAAGTAAAAATGTAGGCGTTTGATTTCATCAAGTGTGTAAATGAAGTAAAAAAAAACACGTTTAGTAAACTAAAACAGGCAGAATGAAAGTGTAGTTAATACCACAACAAAATTCAATTTACAGGCTAAAAAAGAAAACGAAGAAGCTGAGTTTGTGGCCGTCCTCAAGACTTCCGACCAGTCGTGCCGTTGCACCTGGTACAAGAACACCACCGTCATCAGAGACTCTTCCGACATCAGCACCTCCTTTGACGGCACCAACGCTCGTATTACCATCAGGAAAGTGTCTTCCAAATACGTCGCCAGCTACAGGGTGGTCATCAAGAACGAGTTTGGCGAAGACGAGTCTAGTGCTGATTTGACTATGGTAGAGGAAAAGGTGAATTGTAGTTTTATGACTGATTTGTTGATTTAATTGAGGTACAGTCGTCATCAGATATTTTGAAGCGGCCAAGGTATTCAAATATATCGAAACATGAACTCTATTGCCTTAATTACAGAGTGCATGTTCCGATATTTTTAATCATCTCGACCGCTCTGAAATATTCGATGGCGACTGTACAACATTTGAGTTAAATTTAGCAGATAATTGAGATCAAAAATCTTGAAACACAAAGAATTTACACAATAATTTGCTGTTTGCTGTTCTAGGTCGTAAAATAGATTTTGAGTAAAATATCATTCACCACAATTTTTCAGAAAAAGAAGAAGGAAGAAGAAGAAGAAGAAGAAGAGAAGACGGTAATTGAATCGGAGGAAGAAATGTCTATTATTGAAGATCAATCCGTGGCCGAAGAAAATCACGTCGAGAAAAAGAAGACGACCAAAAAGGTCGAAAAGAAGGAAGAAGTAAAAATTGAACAAAATGTCGACATGGAAGTTGACGAGGTGAAAAAGGTTGCTGAGAAAAGATCAGCTAAGACCGAAGAAGAAAAGAAGGAGATGGTAGAGAAATTAGAAAAGAGAAAAAAATCGGAACCTGAGGCTAAAATTGAAGGCATTCCAAAACTTAAACCAGTCAAGCCTAAAGAGGTACCTAATGAAGAACAGAAAGATGATGCTAAGAAGGTTGATTCCAAAACAACAACAGAAAAGAAGAAGGTCGTCAAAAAGAAGGTTGTGTCAAAGAAAGACGAAGTAAGTAACGTGTTCAAAAAATGGCATTTATGTATATAGCTTACGAGTAAATAGTCGTTAAAAGTGTAAAGTTGATATTTATTGAATCAACAAATAATATCGTGTATTTAATTGTCATGCCATCAATATACTGGATGTGAACTCCAGTTTAGTTTTTTCCAGTTTATTTATAGTCATTTTTACTTCAATATGTGATAACCAAATATTTTTGTTGTGAGTGTTGTGTTAACATAGACGTGCTAAAATTTGTTTGGACTTAGGACGAAATGGAATTCGTCGACGATTACGAGCGACCTGTTCTGGAGAAGTACGAAAAACTCACACCAACGCCACTTGCTAAAAAACAAAAAGAGGATGATACCCCTAAGGTAACCACACTTCATTCATAACACACTACACCACAATTCAATAACAACTATCTTTCGGAAATGATGAAATTAATTCAATTAAAAAATGTGTTTAGACAAAACGTGCGTCAGTTTCGGAAAGCGTTAAAAGTGAGCAAGGTGAGAGCGAAGAAGAGCCATCTGTGGCTACGCCAGTTCCTGAGAAGAAGACAAAAGTAGAAACTAAAAAGGTATATACACGCATACTTCTGATATAGGTCGCTTATTGTTAGTATTTTACTATTACATTTAACAGTAAAAGTAAAGTAAATATATTAAAACTTAGTTAACTTAGTACACAACTTGAAAGTTATGCAAGATGCATCTAAACTTTTCGTATTAAAATTATTAGGTGGAAGAAAAGCAAGAAGTAAAGAGGCCTAGCATTAAAAAAGGTATCCCTAAACCAGAGGAGCCAGTAGACGAATTGTCAGGTGTGAAACTATCTAAGGCCCCCACCAAGCCTACTGAACAAAAGCTAGAGGAGCCTCAGCAAGCAAAGGCTAAAAAGTCAGTTGCAAAGGTAATACACCGATATCAGTCTAAAATACATTTTAGTACAAAATACTTTATTTTACTTAGTTAATAATCGGAAATTCATTTTAAAGCCGAAAGAAGAAAAAGAGTTTGTTGATGACTACGAGAGGCCTGATCTCGAAAAATATGTCAAAATGACACCGACTCCTACTGATAAGACTAAAAAGCAAAACGGAGTTGAGGTAAATAACATAAAATAGGTTTTAACGATCATTGTGCATGCTAAAGATGAAATAAAAACTGTCAAGTAGATAATTGAACAAAAGTCAAATTTATAAAGAGTCTGTTCTTAAAACAATTTTTTATAGGAAACTCCGGAGTTTATTGATGATTATGAAAAGCCAGAATTAGAAAAATACGAAAAAGTCACTCCAACACCTAAAGACAAGCGTCGTACTAGTGAAACACAGGTAATCACCTACAAAACAATAACATTAGGTTTACACAAAGTAAATTTTGAAATGAAATAACTTAAGTTCGTTTTAAATTAGGATGACGTTGATATGATGCGAGGAAAGATAAAACCAAAACCAAAAGAAGAAGAACCAGAAACACCTTCTCTGCGTAAACGTCCTGTCACGAAAGATAAGGTATTAAAATTCATTTCAAATACAAAAAAAAAACATCAATAGCAAAATTGTGGAAAAATAACAAATTACTTTTTATTTAGGAGGAAGAAGCAAAACCACAAGAAAAACCAAAACCAAAGGCTGCTGAAAAAGATAAGCCAGAGGCTAAAAAACGACCCTCTCTGAAAGAAAAAGAGGTATTGACCTATACTGTTACACTTAACACAAACAAACTAAAACACGTAACACAGTTTGGTGATAGGAAAATGCACTCTTCTGCAAATAAAAATTCTTCGCAAGCACTCAATAACACACGGCACACTAAATTTCTCGAGAGTTTTCAGCAAAATTAAATCACAATTTTCTCTGAATAATTTCTGGGCTCTGTCGCGCGACGCTTTTCTTATAAGTATTTATCAAGAGTAAGTATAATGTAAGCAAATAACTGTTCGCATGGAAGTCGCTTAAATGCTTCGCTTTCATAAATGTTGGTTACAAAACAGGTTCGTTCGAAGCAGCAGCAACAGGCAGCAGTACCCATTTTATTCAACCGGGCTAAGTAGTATTTTATTAAGTTGGTCCAGTGGTCTTACCCTCTTACTACTTGATATAATGGAAATAGTCACATCACTTTTTGCAAACAAAAACCGTTATATTAAAAACAGTCTCCAATTACTTTATTTGTTACACATACTTATTTATTTCACTTCTATTACTCAACTCTGTCCAAACTTTTTATTTGTGTTTTTCAACCTTTACTGTATCGTTATATACAAATAACAAAGTTTCTTTTACTTCATCACTATATCTTATATTTAACACTTTCAAAGGTCGTGGAGGAAGAGTTCATCGATGATTACGAAAGGCCCGTTCTTGAAAAATACGAGAAAATCACACCTACACCCACAGAGAAAAAGAAAAAGGTACATTATCACAATAACACTACTGCAGTTTTTTTACTAAATGAAGTTTCACGTACAAACAGCTTCAAATAATTACGTCATTTACTTGCTAGGATGACAAAAAACCTGAACCTGAAGAGGTACCTTCTGCTACAGCTACAGCTAGGCGTCGTTCTGTTAAAGACAAAGACAAGCCCGAGGTATGTCTTTCTCTTAATACAAATATAATTTTAAACAAAATACATATAAACATGGGTATTAATAAAATAATTATATAGCCTATGGATGTGGATGAGAGTGTCAGCCTCTCCAAACCGAAGACTCCCGCAAAACCAGGGCAAGAGCCTGAGGACGTCTCTCTAACACACAAAAGACCCGCCGAAACCAAACCTACGGTCTGTACAAGTTATTTGCTTCAAGCTTTAGAATGTTTAATAAGTTGATATTGCTGTCAAAAATACTTGAATAGGAAGTAATAAAGATTTTAATTTTACTAAATAGGAGGATTCAGCGGAGGCCCAACTAAAAATTAAGAAACCAGAAATCGTTGAAGATAAAACGATTAAGAGAAGGCCTTCGACGAAGAAGGTAGGATTCACTTTTGTATTCATTAATTATCGCTTCTTCAGAATAAACAGTATATACTCGTATCAAACGTTTGAAGGTATAGAAATGTAATACTTATTCTGCTAAATAGATATGCAATGATTCACAGACAGAGCTGATGCCTATCAACTCTAATATACTTTTATCGCCAATTTTAAGGAGAATTACGGTTCTCGTTAAGGTATCGAAGGTTTCAAGTAGTGATTCTTAGCGTCATCACAATATTGTGGAGAAATCACCTGCACAGAATTTCGCACAAATTTTGTATTTCAGAACGCTTTCAAGATTTTTTTAGAAACACTCCACTTTAGGCACTTTTATTGACGACACGGCACTTTTCATTCAAGTTTCTATTTTTAAAATTAACATTGTACAGTTTTTGTGAAAACATTATGAAAATGTTCACTGCTACAATTTCGTCCAATCTGTTTTCTAATTCCTTTACTCCTTTACCGAGTCTTCATTTTACACCCAAGACTCGTTCTTTGATATTTGCTTCTGTATTTCTTCCGTCCTGTGTATGTTCAGCACTATAACCTATATGTTTAACGGGGGTTAGGGCGAGGATACAGAGGAGTCTGTCAGTCTCAACAAACCTCGAACTAAGACGAGCACTACAGCCCCAGAGGAAGCATCTCTTACGCAAAAGACACCAGCTAAGAAAAAGCCAACGGTATTAAATAATTATTTTTTAATTATCTCAGTATTCTTTCATTACTTGATTCAAATGAATTTCAATCTAAACTTAAAACTTGTGTTCTTTAGGAGGGCTCAGAAGCAGCTCAACTTAAAGTCAAAAAACCAGCCGTCGTCAAAAAAGACGACGACGATGAGGTAGACAATAATTATTCTAAATTAAAATGTTTTGTTGAAACTAAAATAACAACTGAGATAATTAGAAAAATATCGTGACTAACGTTTTTTTTTTTCAAAATTAAAGGCATTGGTAGATAAATAATTTAGGCATGTTTTTTTAATTCCACGACATGGGTTTTACTGCGCACCACCACACTAATCCTATAGCTACACCTGCACCACTAAAAAGGTTACGCTTGTTAATTTAGTTACCAATATAAAGCTTTGGTTGCATCCCTAGGAACCCTTGACGGTCCAAGACGGTAAATTCGAAAAGCCACAACTCAAAAAAACTGTCAAGAAGACAACAGACACACCCAAAAAAGCCACTTCCAGTGACAAAGAAAATGTGGATGGGGTAAACAATCTATTGACTATTATGTCGTGACGTCTCTTTCACCTTTTTAATTTTATTACACATTTTAACCACACAAATGTTATGTCCTTTCAAATGTGACGTTATTCTTTTTTCACACTGTGTTTGTCCGATGTCAAAGCACAATCCTATTTCCACCACCAATAAAAATCACTTTCTACACCCGAATGGAACACACCCCGTGGAAGCTATGACAAAGCTCCGTCTTATAGATACCATGCACCCAGAGAAGCAAGATGAGCATTCTACGTCGTTCAATTATTGTGGTTGTCAGTCGCATGCCAGCTTCATGTTTTATGTTTTTTGTTTAGTTATAAATAAGCATCAATTTGGTAAGTAACAATATTTGTCGACAAATGTCTACGACGAAATATGTACCATGCCAGGTAAATCCAATTCACGTGAATCAATTTTTGCACCTTGTTTATGCAAGATGTAAATTTTAATAATTATAATAATAATTTAGAAGTTTTGCTCTTTTAATCGACAACCTTTTAGTTGCTTATAAAATCAAGTCATTTACAAAAAAAAACGACGGACAATGTTACAGGAATTAATATTATTTAATATGTTATAGTTGGAACTGGACTTTGTCGATGATTACGAGAGGCCAGTCTTGGAGAAATACGAGAAGATCTCACCGACTCCCACGGTAAAGGAGAAGAAAGAAAAGGAACAGACAAAGGTAAGGAAATAGTCAATGATTCTTCTAATTGTTATAAAGATGGTGGTTAATCAGGTGTTAAAGAAAATAATGTGTCTTAAATAAACAAATGTAACAATGGAGGTTTAAATAAAACAGGTGACGAAGATCGCTCAGCAACAGCAACACCTTGAAGTTAAGGTATAAAACCAGCATGAAATACCCCCTGCCAAATGATTATATTTATGTGCACTATGTGATGTTCATTGTTATTGTTTTTCCCTGCAGCAAATCCACTGTATATTTTTCTCCGAGCTATAAATATCCAATATGAACACTATGATTGTATTCCTATATCATTATTTCATTTCATCATATATTTTATTTCATCATGTAAATACACATTTTAAGATGCATCATTGTTAAGTAGGTATATGTACAATTATTGCAACTCTGTCGAATATTGAAAACAGTTTTGAACAAGGCGCTAATGTTTTCTGTATTTTTTCTTTCCCAGGCGGAAAGTCGAAGGACGTCGGTTCAGAGCGAGGTATCTTATTTTCAACAATTACTTTTATTTGAAAACTAAAAATGCTTTACGTACTTATTTATCTATCTTTTTTTTATAGACGTCCGAAGTCAAGACTGAGAGCCGCAAGGGCTCTATCGTCGAAAACAAAGCTGTTAAGGTAAGAAACAATCTAATGATGTACATCAACATCAATATTTTTTTGAAGGTTGGTATATTTGAAAGTCAAATTGTTGTTGTTTCTTATGTAGCTTACAAAAGAGACTGCAGAGAGCAGAAAATCCTCAATATCATCAGTTAGCGAGCAGCAGCAGGTTTCAACACTGAAAAAGACCAGCCAAAGGGTAAAGATATAAATCATATAATTTTTATTAAACGTGTCAAATTTTAGAAAGCTCCTACTCTCTACATCTTATTAAGTAGAAATGCGTAAAACTAAAGTGCATCAGGATTGAAGCTAAATTTGTCCCTTTTGCGCAAGCTTGCCCAGCCACAACTCAAATTTTGGCACGTTTCGAAAGATACATACATTTAGTTTTTCAGCGTACCCTAGCAAAAATACCACGCCAAAAGTAACTAATGCGTATAACTTTTAATGTAAGAGCTTTATAGAGTTAAAAGTTGAATGATCACATTTATTTTAATTTTTAATTACTCCCATGCACTGCAAATTAGAGAATATTAAACCGCTTTGAATGATTATTATAGGTCTTGAATCCCCTTAGTTAGTTAATGATTTTGCGAAGAACCCCAGTGACGCTTATTCACTGTCCTATTAACTTGATTTTAGCCCAGCATAAAGGAACCGGAAACCGCTGAAATTGAACAAGTAAAATTAAAGGTAAGTTCTTCAAAAATTGCATGCACGTCAATATCTATCTCTTTATCAACAGATAAAACAACGCCCATCTGTTTTTCTTCTCTCTTGTCTTGTATATAAACTTCTATTCAAAGAAATATATAATAATTTTATAGTGATAATTCTATAATTTTGTTTGAACTCAGTAAATAACAAATTGTGAATAACTTTTTACGACATTGCCACACTTGATTTTGCATTGGTAAGAATTTCAAGGGCACCACCATTTTTAGCGACACGTGTGCATTAGATTTATTTATGTGTTTTTGTAAATAGGATGAGAATAAACAGAAAGTTGAAGAAAAGGTAACAACCGGTTCTGTCGATAAACCGTCAGAAAAAGTAAATCCATGGCGACCAACGAAAACAGAGACACAGGTATACACGTTACATACACTCATCATACATATCCATACAAATACACTCACATGTACCAAAATTACACTCTTATTATTAAAATAGATATTAATAGAAATATAATTTAATAGGAGCCTAATGAGAAAGTGGAACCAAAACGCAAAGACAGTCTCGATCGCCCAGCTGAGAATAAGTATCCTTGGCGGCGTTCTAGTAAAACTGAGGTATTTAAATGTATTAAAAATATTATGTCAATGTTGTAAATCATTGCAAGATTTAGAATTCACCTTAGGGATTTAAAACAGGTCGCTGAAGAAACAGTTGATGAAAAGGTAACGGATAAAACAGAGGTCAAAAGAAAAACTTCTATTGACCGTCCTGCCGAAACCAAAGACAATGTTGATCATCCGAAAGAACCCTCGTATCCTTGGCGTAGACCAAGCAAGACTGAGGTAAAGCTATCAAAAATTTAGATAAAATAACATGCCTGAATGATGAATTTACTGACTATATTTTAAAAACGTCTTATATAGTTTTATATAGTATGCCTGAAAATAAGTTTCTGAACAGGAAACTGAGGATAAAAAAGCTGACACAAAACAAACGTTGCATAGCGATAGTAAGCCTTCGCTAGATCGTTCCACATCAGCTCCTTCTAAAGTGGCAGAGGTAAATTTATCTTCTTTGTAATTGCATCTTACCTTATCCGTTACTACCTTATAATACTTAGACCGAATTTCACTGATATATTTAGGTACATAATAATTACCACTTTACACTAAAATCAAGAATTAAATACAAAGTAAAGTATGCTTCCAATATGATCATAAGATTAATGGCTATAAACTCTTACTAGGAATCCAAACCAAAACAGGAGCCTAAACGTAGGGTAGCCATGGAACAGCCCGCTGACGCCTTGTACCCGAGGCGACCGAGTAAAACCGAGGTATTTTTAATATATTAAATATCAATACTAGTAACAAATACAAAACATATTTAGAAACGTATTTTGACGATAAGACCTTTGAACAGGAAACGGTAGAAAAACCTGTCGAAAATAACAAAGAAGCACCAGAAGTTAAAATCGAGAATACTGATGAGGAACCCTCGGAACCACGTTACCCTTGGCGACGAGCGAACAGTCTCCTAGATGAGGTAAAAGGCCATAAATACAATTGATTTCTAACTATTGAAATTGGCATTCTTAATTGGCTGTATAATTATCAATTCAAAATTAATAAGCAACCCGTATTCTTTAGGGAAACGAGGTTACTGAAGATGGATGGGCGGAACCAACAGAATTCAAAATGTTTAAGGTATTATTAAGTTCACATTTTGTTCTTTAGTAAATCATTTAATATTAAAGAGTTTAAATTGTTTTGTTAGGGTCGAGATGATGAACCCATTATAGTTATTACACCTGATGTTGTTGATGACAATCCGTATCCTTGGCGGAAACAGTCGAAACCAGAGGTATCCCTGGTGTTCTGAGTCTGTAACATACTACCACACCTAAATTTAACTGAATTACATAAATCTTATGTTATGCTACCTATCTACACTGAGTTTTTTTGTACAACTTTACACAACACTATCTGTGCACATTTATTAAAACTTTACACGTAGATAGATTCTACATTAAACACGGAAAAAATTGACACGTCTAATGTACTACTACTATCATTCTCAATACTACTTTTACACCCTTGAAGCACTCTCAAGGATTGAGTACACTTAGCACATATTACAACAATTATAAGAGTATGTTTATAATCAAGCTCAAATGTACTAGGTACCAAAACTGTCGACACCGGAGCCGGAAACGAAAAAAGTACCTTTCTCATGGCAATCGATTCCCGAAATACCACAGGTACAGAACATATTCCTTTATATAATTTTATAAAACTAGAATACATACATTACAATACTTTAAACTTTGACATCAGGCTGAGCAAACACCAGAGATAGAGGACAATTACAATCCAATACTACACACACCAGAAATTCCCGTAGCTCGGCGAAGGCCGTGGTCCCCCTCCCCTCAGGTACACCAAACAGTCACGTTCACTCATCTCATGAACAAGCAAAACATCCACATAAACACACATAAAACATCACAGGTGTTCCTCGCTCAAATAACTCCATCTATCATGATACAAACGGTTTTCGTATGGTCGCCATTAATGGATTTTAATCTGTAGGCTGAGGCAGAGGATAACGAGAAAAAACCGGCCACATTAGGGATACCACAAGCTTTTAGCGGACCTCAAACACCCAACGAGGTACACATTGGCATACCCGACACATGCACTTTGCACCAAATTTGCGTTCGGATAGCACAAGCACTGTTTTTCGCACAGCACAGAATGATGTAGTTGTAAACAAGGTGTTGCACACTTTTTTTTATTCTTTTAATGACTACAACATAATCCAATCGTCCGTTTTAGCCAGCAGAGGGCTAAAACGTAGTCGTGTTTTTAGAGCAAAGGCAAGACTAGAAACTCCACGCTGTTAGTAAATGATGATATCATTCTGAAATGTAGTCATTAAAAGAAACCGCACTACGTGATATGTATTTAGGTGGAATGGTTCGACAGTTTTTACACATTTTCAGGAACCTGCATGGACACAGGAATGCAAATTATTACGAGTAGAATCTCCTTACATCTGCAATGTGTTCTTAGCCCTAATCACATGGACTGCAAATTCTACCTTTTGTATGTTTGATAACGTTTCCCGCTTATGCTTTGCTAACTAACAGTATACAATTTTGTGTCAATTCTTGTTCTATGTTACATGTTTCTAGATTTAAGTAGTGTTCATGGCAAGGTAAGTATTGTTTCGTTTTCTATCAATTACAGTGTCTTTTTTTTACGAAAGAATTTTAGTATATTGACTGGCACTGAACGCCTGCAGGCGTTAAAATTGTATTTTTTTTTCTTTTGTGTTTGTACTGGTTAATTTATTCGACAAATGTTGTAATAAATTTTAACTGAGCAAGAAAGCAATAAGGGTGAAGCCAGACGATAGTAATTTTTGAAATGTGAGTCACCTATTTTCGGTGTCGTAATTTTGGTTAAATAAAATTTCATAAAACTGAATGCAGCAGGAATTGCGCAACTGAAAATACTCGACTGACTCAAAAAATTATGCTCGTCCAGCTTCACCCTAAAACTATTTTTCTAGCGACAATGCTTAGTAAAATACGAATTCCAGAAAGTGGCAGTTAAAGAAGAGAAGGTGGAAGAAGAAGTGAAGAAAGCCAAGGTCACGAGCGTGAAGAAGAAGGCAGAGGACCTTCCTGAGATTGCAGACTATGAAAGGCCGGAACTTGAGAAGTTCGAAAAGCCGACCTTCACTCAAACCACTAAGGAGAAACCAGAAAAAGATACGAAGGTATGCATGATAATTACTTTCTGATACCTTATTTTGTGCTAATATTTAAATCTAGTGAACAATTTTTTTCCGCCTTACTTTGCCGGATGAGTTCGTATTTATATTGTTTTCTCATTTAGCTTCAGTAAATTTCAGTAAGTAAGCTAGTTTTAGGACAAAATACGGTGGAAAAATATTATTGACTTGTGAATTTTTTATTTGCAAGATTTGGAAAAAAAATGTTAAGCGTAAAATAAAAAAGTACTTGGTAAAGAATCTATAAGAAACAATTTTTCACGAGTACCTATGACGAAAATGAAATAAAACAGTTCTAAGTATAACTTAGAGCAAGCAGCATAGAAAACGGCATGGTTTTACAATTAAATTACAAACTTCAAAAAATTGCAATTGTTTAATACCAAACATACAATGTGTAGACAGCTTTATTTACTTGAAGCTGGCAACACTCTCTTCTTTCGAAGCCTTGCACGGCGAACACACGTTTCCCCAAATTAATTTTGTTAAAAAGTTCAATAAACTTTAATCTACTAAATTTCTACGCATTTTGATTTCTACATGCGTAAGTGGTCCTTCGAACAGTTAAAAAGTGTTAGTTTTGTAACCAGTGCAGTGGAAAAGTGTCCGCAAGAAAATCGTGTGCGTGAGCGGCCGTCTATACCGGCTACTTTTTCGTCGTGTGGGTGCCTAGGCTTGCCTATGCTGGCCGGCAGCTTCGTTCTATTAACGAAATAAACTGCGCATCTGCGAAGAGGAGCATTATTTTCATCATCAAAACCGCAAGTTGTGTCCATTACTCAACAAAATTGATCGAATTTTCGATCACCCTCATTCTTCGCTTCAAATTTACAAAGTGAAGTTAACAGATTGTAGTCTGCGCGCGGCGGCCATATTCCGCCGGAGTGTTGCTAACTTCGTGTTAAAAAACTGACAGTGACGTTTGACGTCTGTCGTACATCTGACGTTGACGTTTCTTATCTTCGATAGTGTTATCGCCTTATCAGTGTTTTGTTTACGTTTCGTCCGGCACAATGCAGGATTCCGACAAACTAAAAAAGTTGCGAATCTTTCGCGGTCAATACAAGGGAACAATTACGCGAATTGACAATTTTGTGAACGATCCCATAACCTTGGCATCCGCGAGTGTGGACATTTTGGAGGCGCGCAAGGAAAAGCTCATCTCGACCCTCAAGGATTATGAAAAGGTGCAAATGGACATTCTCAGCATTGACGAAAACGATGACGATGAGGTTGGTGCAATTGAAAACAAATATTATTCAATTCTAGCAAAAATAAACTCTGCTTTAAAAGTGTTAACTGTAAAAACTACTGCCGAATGTCACAATGCATCGACTTGTAAACTGCCAAATATTGAAATACCGGTGTATGACGGCCGGGATTTTGCCAAATTTAAGCCATTTTTTGAGCTTTTTGTAGCTGTTATTGAACAGAATAACTCTTTGTCTGATGTTCAAAAGTTATTTTACTTAAGGAAATACCTAACTGATGATGCTCTGGCTGTAATTGTCAATCTTCCATTAGTAAATCAATCTTATAATGAAGCAATAAAATTGTTAAAAAAGCGGTATGATAACAAGGCACGATTAATCACCAATCACATTGGTGTTTTGTTAGATATACCTATAATGCAAAAGGGTACAGCGGCCTCGATACGGACGTTTGTTTCCCAAATTCAGCAGCAAATGCATGCACTAAAAAACTTAAATGAACCTGTCGATAAATGGGACATGTTATTAATTTCAATTTTAACCAGAAAACTGGATCAAATAACAAACCGAGCCTACCAATTGGATAGGGACTCGGAGAACATGCCTACCATGGCTAAATTTCTAGACTATTTAGAAAAGCGTGCCATAGCGCTTGAGGATAGCTCTCAAAATAAAAGCACTTACTATGACAGTGTTAATAAATATTATTCAAATAAAAGTACTTGCTATGAAGGTACAAATAAATCAGTTTCAAAAGTATCAAATGTAGTATCCAGGTCGCTGCCACCGTGCAGACATTGTGCCAATAAAGACCATCAGATATATAACTGCCCTACTTTTAAAATGTTGTCAGTAGCTCAGCGGCAATTATATATTAATAAAAATTCTATGTGTAACATATGTCTCAACAATCATGATGACAAATGTAAATTTACTTTTAAATGCAAAATATGTAAACAGGGGCACAACACATTGTTGCACCCGGTGATGGAG
This sequence comes from Choristoneura rosaceana, assembly GCA_037349165.1. Lineage (NCBI taxonomy): Eukaryota > Metazoa > Arthropoda > Insecta > Lepidoptera > Tortricidae > Choristoneura > Choristoneura rosaceana. The sequence goes on from JAZBNJ010000013.1 coordinate 6,904,206, forward strand.
GTGCTGAGCTATGACGATCAGCAGCAGCCATCAACTTCTTTTGGTGAGTCTGCACATGTTACTAATGCCTTAAATACTGTGGCCAGCGGTGTTCTGCTACCGAGCATTAAAGTAAAAATTGTAAACAAAAATAATCAAGAGATGGTTTGCAGAGCCCTGCTGGACACAGGATCTCAAGCATCCTTCATCACATCAAAACTGGTTGCCCAGCTTGGATTGAATGCTATAATTCAACAAAATAATGTAATAGGATTTGGGAACAAACCCAACAAAACAAATGAGCTTGTAAAATTAACTATTGGTTCTTGCAATAATAATGTCAAATTAAATTTAAAATGCCATGTAATTGATTCAATCACTTGTAAATTGCCCCAGAAGCTTATAAATTTGTCAAATTGGCATTTACCAAAAAATATACTGATGGCAGATGACACTTTCAATGTGCCTGAAGAAATTTCTCTTTTACTTGGTGCCGATGTATATTTTAGTATCTTATTGCAGGGTTGCATAAAAACTGAAAATGGACCTGTACTCCAAAATACTACATTTGGGTACATAGTTGCGGGTAATATTCCTGAAAAGGTTTGTAACAATGTAACATTTGATATTGTAAATAACTTTGTTATTTCAAACTCTGAAAAATTAGAAAATGTAATGGAACAGTTTTGGCTGACAGAAAAACTACCAGAACAAATAAAAACCACAAATAATGAGTTTCAAAAGGCTGAAAAAATATTTCAGGACTCTGTGTCTATTAAAAATAATCATTTTTATGTGGATATGCCACTTATCTCTCCAATGGAAGAGTTACAGCTAGGAGACTCATTCTCTGTGGCCTATAATAGATTTTTAATGTTGGAAAAAAGGTTACAAAAAGACCCATTACTGTTTGAGCAATATAAAAACTTTATAAATCAGTACATAGAGCTTGGACATGCTAAAGTGGTTGATGTTGGGAGGTATGATGTTGAAAATGGTCCTGTGTTTTTTTTAGCACATCACGCTGTTATTAATGAAGCCAGTCGGAGCTCTCGTCTACGTGTGGTCTTTGATGGCGGAATGAAATCACGGAGCAGAATGTCACTCAATGACGTCATGCTGAACGGTCCTGTGGTACAGAGTGAGCTTTTTGACATTCTCATTTTATTTAGGACCTACTCTTTTATTTTAATATGTGACATTCAAAAAATGTTTCGTAATGTTTTTATAAATGAACATCAACTAAGCTTGCAAAATATTTTATGGCGTGATTCACCCACAGAACCCATCAACTGCTTGCAGCTGCAGACTGTAACATATGGTCTGAAAGCGTCCACTTTCTTGGCCACTCGGTGCTTAATAGAGCTGGCAAATAAGTATAAAGAAGAGTATCCTTTGGCTTCTCAAGCTATGCAATTAAATACTTTTGTCGATGATGTATTATCTGGTGCAGACGACATAGAGACACTTCAAGAGCTGAAAAAGCAAATAGTAGAGCTACTAAAGTTAGGTAGTTTCACTTTGCACAAATGGTGCTCTAACTATAGTCCAGTTTTAAATGATATCCCAGTAGAGCATAGACAATTTGAAAATATAGATATAAGCCAAAGTGAGACAGTTAAGACACTAGGTCTTAAATTTCAAATTAATTCTGATAAGCTGAGCTTCTCTAGTCCCAATATTGAAAAAGAGAATGAACAAAATACAAAAAGAAAAATACTGAGTTTTATAGGGAAAATGTTTGACCCACTCGGTTTGATTGGCCCCATTATTGTAGTTGCTAAGCTATTTATGCAAGAGCTATGGTCTTTGCAAATTGGCTGGGACTCTATAGTTCCCAACGAACAGTTTCTATACTGGTGTAATTTTCTAAATAATTTAAAAGAAATGGGTCAAATTAATATTGATAGATGTGTATATGATAAACAGGTGTCGCGTGTAGAGTTGGTGGGGTATGCCGATGCATCTCTTAAAGCTTTCGGAGCCTGTCTCTACCTAAGAATTTTTATGGAAGATGGTTCTGTAAAAGTCAATCTACTATGTTCAAAGTCTCGCGTCGCACCATTGAGCAGAAGTCATACAATTCCTCAACTTGAATTAAATAGCGCTTTGCTCTTGGCGCAGTTAGCTCAAAGAGTTAGCAAAACTTTAATGGTTAGATTTTCTCATGATGTCTTCCTGTATAGTGATTCACAAATTGTTCTCTCATGGATAAAATCAGAGGCAACAAAATCTAACGTATATGTTAAAAATAGAGTCAAACAAATTGTAGAGTTGACAGAAAAGTCCAATTGGTTTTATGTTAGGACAAAAGACAATCCTGCTGATCTGTTGTCTAGAGGGTTACAACCACAAAAGCTGCAGGGTAACCATCTCTGGTGGCATGGCTCGCCTGACTTGAGCGATATAAATTACTCGCACACTAGTTCAGAAAAGTTTAATTTGCCTCAGGTAGAGTCGCAGGTAGAGTCGTCGGTGGATAACATTACGTGCAATATCACTAATGTAGAGCCTTATGATTTATTAAAAAGATATTCCAGCGTCTATAAGCTTCAAAAAGTAATTGGTTTCATTTACAGATTTTACAATAACTGCTTGAATAAAAATAATAAAATAATAAGCAGTAACTTAAATGCAAAAGAACTTCGTGATTCAATGATGGTAATTGTGCGCTGCACTCAGAGAGAGCATTTTGCAAAGGAATTAAAGTTGCTTTCTAAAAACAAACCTGTAACAATTAGTGATCAGTTGACATTTTTAGATAAAAAAGGTGTTATCAGGGCTCTAGGGAGACTGCATAATGCTGATAACTTGTCGTATGACAGGCGCCATCCATCCATACTTCCGAAGAATTCATATATAACGCATCTCATTATTGAACGAGAGCATTTGAGGCTCATGCATGCAGGAGCTAGGTTAGTTTTAGGGTCTCTATCCCAAAGTTACCATTTAGTAAATGGAATTCGAGAGATCAAAAAAGTGGTGCACAAGTGTATAAAGTGTGTACGTATGAAAGCTGAAGCTGCTAAGCAGTTGATGGGAAATTTACCTAAAGAAAGGATCACCCAGAGTAGGCCCTTTCAGCATGTCGGAATTGATTTCTGCGGTCCGTTCAGCATGAAGATTGCTCGTATTAGGAAACCCATTATAACTAAAGGCTACGTAGCGCTCTTCGTGTGCTTTGCTGTTAAAGCGATTCATTTAGAGCTCGTATCAGACCTCACCGCTGAAGCCTTCTTAGCTTGTCTAAAGCGATTTATTTCTCGGCGTGGCATGCCCACAAACATATTTTGTGATAATGCAAAAACCTTTAAAGGTGCATGTAATACATTAAAAGAATTGTATGATCTACATTCCTCAAAAAATTGTAGAGACTCTATAAAATCTTTTTGTGCTGAGAATTGTATAACATTTAATTGGATACCCAGTTATTCTCCAACATTCGGGGGAATTTGGGAAATTAACGTTCGTAGTTTTAAACACCACTTTAAAAGAGTTGTAGGTAACCTTTGTTTAACATACGAAGAGCTCAACACTGTAATTGTTCAGATAGAGGCAATTTTAAATAGCAGACCTCTGCTGTCTGCCGTAACAAACGATAGTGATTATATAACGCCTGGACACTTCCTTATTGGAACAGCTTTGACAAGCTTTCCTGAAATTGATCTCACTGAAACTTCAGTAAATCGTTTACGTTTTTGGAATTTATGCACAAAACTCAAGCAAGACTTTTGGAAGTCATGGTCAAATAATTATTTAACACAGCTCCAAAGTCGTCCCAAGTGGAAGTGCCAGCAACCTAATCTAAAGGAGGGTGACTTAGTCATTGTTAAAAATTTAAACACCTCTCCATTAAAATGGCCCATGGCTCGTATTGTGAAAACATTCCCCGGCAATGATGGCAATGTAAGAGTAGCTGATGTAGAGATGAACCAAAAAGTGTATCGTAGAGCTATCTCGAACTTGTGTCCCTTGCCTGTAATGTAATTTTTTATATTATTTCATTGAAAACAGCTGACTCGGCCAACTTTATTTTGTATCTAGGATACATTGCCCGGCCCCAACTATGTTTAATACCAAACATACAATGTGTAGACAGCTTTATTTACTTGAAGCTGGCAACACTCTCTTCTTTCGAAGCCTTGCACGGCGAACACACGTTTCCCCAAATTAATTTTGTTAAAAAGTTCAATAAACTTTAATCTACTAAATTTCTACGCATTTTGATTTCTACAGCAATTAAAAAACACTTCTTAGAAAAAACACTTCTTAGAAAAGTTGCAATTTGATCCCTCTCGTCAAGAAGGCAAAGCTAATAACAAAGCAAAGCTAATTACAGTTCTAATTTTTTTTTTTCAAACAGCCAAAAGTGCCCGAAATCAAGGCACCGGATACGATAGCGGCGCCAAAGATCGAGGTGATTCGCGAGAAGTCGCCCAAACCCGACATGCCCAGGAAGCCATCGTTAGCTCCTGTTGCTCCCGGCAGCAGGAGAGGCTCCCTCATCCCTCCGCCGGAGGAAATGGGCAGGAGACCCTCACTAATCATCAGCAACGAGGTATGTACCCATTACCTTTTACAACCAAACCTATAAATATTTCGAATTTTTATTTAATCATGTTTCAATCTCAAATGTCTACAAATGAAGGTATGATTACTTTGTGTAGATTACAATTGTGCTGTCTATTATGTAGTTTAGTTAAATAAGTATTATTCCCATGTAGTCTTAGACCCTCTCTTAAGCCGAACCCATCTTAACACCCCTTGAACCTCTGCTACAATTTGCTATTTGGAGAAGAAGCTTGAAGAATACCTCATTAAGCTTTAGATAGTAAGTTTTACAGTTCTTAGACTCCCTGCTCCCTGCTTTAGTATAGATATTACCCCAAAGCCTGTTCGATGAAAGTCTCGGTGATGTGTTGCGATATTAAGAACGTGAAAAAAATAATCCACAGGAAAATAGAAAACTAAGACCTGGTGAGGTGGTCGAAGAGAAGAAGGTAAACTCACAAATGCGAATATACGTGAATGCTGTCCGTTAAATGCCGTAATATATAGTTAACTATATCTTTAATGCGTTTGCGTTCGACGCGGTTGTACCTCTTACGCGTTTAATAGGCGCTGGGTAACCACATAATGCGTTATCATGCCAAAGATTTCAGCCAGCATTTATGTGGTTGTCCGGTGCATTAACGACAACTTTTTTCGTCCTGAGCACACGCTATATTATTGCACACACTTGTGAAGTACGCACACAGATAAACTGCACAGCTTGTAAGCACGTCCGCACACAAAATTAATTGTTATAAATTTTATTTTATGCAGGGACTTATGTTAGGTATTAACAAGAACGCGAGCGCCGCCCTGGGCGGACTAACCTCGGATAATTTAATTAACATTAAACGATGCAATATGTAACGTAATAACTTTGCACATGCTGGTTAAGATGCACCGAATAATGACTAAAGACAGGCTATAGGACCCTAGGTTCGGCAGCGGAGATAGGTAGGCTAACAGTACACTAAAGGGGTTATTATCAGTATTTTTTAACAACAGGTCACCAAATTACGTCCAGGCGAAGTTTTAGACGACAAAAAGGTGAGATCGACTGGGTCTGGTCCGTTTTAGGTGGACGTTGCTCGCTTTTGCAAACGAATTTTGTTTATTTTTTAATCTTTTTTATCTCACACTTGACTTACGGACGACTTAATGACCATTAATTAGTCAGCTCTCAAGGTTAAAGAGTTCTACGGGTTTTTAAAGTCATGACTTGCAAGTGAAACTTTCGATCCAGCTTAAGAGCCGGCTGGTTTTTTTCTATGATGGCGTTGTCTTGGAAGACAACCAAAAGAACAGTACAGTAACTGATCACATAAACGATTTCAACAATATAGCAAATGGCACTAAATTGGAATTCACATCAAATCAATTCTTACAATGTTCAGTTCACACTGGAACTTTTGCTTGAACGCAAACAGCTACCCCTCCCACCCAATTTTTTATAAAATTACAATGTCCAAGCCCTTTTTTCTAGATGTTAGTTTCTTGCCTATCTAGAATCTAGACTAGATTAGGTACATAAGACCGCTTTGCCGACCAGCGGGTATTATACGACTAAACGCTGGTGCACCTGTTTGACTCACTTGTTAACAAGAAAACTCGACAAAAATATTTGTAACACAGTTCTCTTGTCAACAACGCTTCGTAGTTTACTTTTAGAATGGCTTTAAATTTACCTAATTTTAGTTTCCGAAATTTTGATATTAACAACCAATTTTATTTCTTAATTTTCAGCTAACTGTCCCACATTTTACACTATTTACAGCTCTACACGACACATTATCTAAGTCACATTTTACAATTTAAAATATAACACAAATAAACCAACATTTTCATCTGACACAGTAACGACAATAAACAACACCCGCTGATATTTTAATCAAGTATTTTTAAAACACTCAGCACACGGACATATTTATTTAGTTTTTTATATTGTTCGAATAGTTTATGCACAATTAACAGAGAATGTTTTACTAAAACTTATGATTTTTTTTCAAAAAAGAAACGCAGCAGGCCGGGTGAAGTAACGGACGAGGTATACAATGTGTGGAAATATATGTTTAGAATATATGTCATAGAGGAAACTTCTAGATACGTGGCTAACATAGATTTTTTTCGAAGTGATTAATTTGAAGATGGATTTCCATTGCGCGATGTCCCCGAGGGGCCAATGACAAGGCGATCTGAAGGGCCTTGTAATTGGCTGCTGAATATTCATTTATTGAATTCGCATTTTATGTTAGAACAGAGCTCCTGGTTTTAAAATCGATGTAAATAATTAAATACCTATGGCTAATAACCTTCTCAATCTAATGTCTTGTAAATATGAACTAACAATGACTATAACAGCCTTAATCCGAGCATGCTCAAAGTAAACACCTAAAGCACGCGAGTTTGTAATAATATAATCCAATATACAATGCAACTAGAATGTCAATGTCGCGCGGGACTTTGCGGGTTTCTACGTTTTCTTGAAGATTCAAATGACAAAGAAAAAGAAAACAAATCTTTTGTTTCGAGTTCCGAGCGACATTAGCAATCTAGATTAAGTGTACTACAGCGATGAATGTAGCTGCAATTTCACTAGAACTAACAGAATTTATCACAATCTGTCTATTCATGAATTCGCTAACGTGATGATTAACGACTCAATTTAGTTAATTCAGCGCATGATTGCATTTAAGAACAAATTGTTTCAATTCAAGTAAATGCACGCTGCATCGGGATATGCTGTTTTACTGCTAATTCCGAATGAGAAGATACGAAATGCCATAATACATCTAAACGTAATTCGTAAAGGATGACGCCAATATTACTAAATGCTTCCCGATATAGAAAAAGTAGCTAAACAAAGATATCTATTATTGTAATATAAACCAATAGATTTAGTTCGGAGCCAAAACTTGCAGACGCGTGACGCAAATGTATTTATTAACTGCAGAAAATGTCGTCGTAATAATAATAAGTTATTCTAATAGATGAGTCACCTAAGTGCGTGTTCTGCTCAAACATAAATTCAAATTCTTAGTGCAGACGCCAATTAAAAATTCAGCGGGTATATTTTTGATCTACCTGTACGATTTGTACAATGTTGTTCTAAGTGTAGAGTAGGTGAGATCAAAAATAGAATGAGATAAAGACATTGTATCATTAGTTCAAGGCTAGAACGTTCAAAGTATGCATTAACGAATGCAAATGCCAGCTACAAAAATGATTATACATCAGCTTGCAGCGCCAAAATTTATGCGGGACTGTATCAGGGATCTTTCAAAAACCAGCCTACTTATAACACCAGATGCGGGTACATACCCGTTAATCTTCTCATGTTATAAGACCATGCTATTTTCCCCTTTATTAAAGAAGTGTCCTTTTTTAAATAATTTTTCATCTCTCCTGTTCGGAAAGTTTAATTTTCATGGGTAGATAGACGGGTGGAAAATTGCGTTTTCTCCTCTAGGGTGGAAAGTAATTTTTTTTTAATTTTTCGGCTAGCCACGACATCGAAGATAATTGAGTTACGTCATATTATTAAAATAAAAGCTTTTCAGTAATCTAAATTCAGCTATACATTAAACGACATGTTTATTACGATCTTAATAGGTTCACATTAAAAACATTCTACAATTGGTCTATTTTTTTCGAAATTACAAAATATCAACATTTAAAATTTTTCCTCTATTCTGCTGCCCGCCATAATGCCATGATAGGCTTTTTTTTCACGTTTCGGCATGGCCATCTAGATGTAAGTCGTGACCAAGAACATTATATACAACACTGGAGGTTGAACGTCGAACATCCGTAATAAAAGTCAAACTTCTTGGTTCGGCGTGCAACCTCCAGTTTTGTATAATTATAAGCTCTTTGGTCATGTCGTGGCCAACTCGATTTTTTTTTTCTAGTCAGCCGCGGCAAGTGGCCAGTATGCAAAGAGTAAAGTAATGTATGAAAAGGTTGGAGGTTGGATATAAATAAATTTAATTTATTTATATCTTGTTAATTTATATCGTAATTATATCTTATATAATTTTGTACATTTATTTATACTAGCCACGACATCGAAGATAATTGAGTTACGTCAATGAGTTTTTTTTTCACGTTTCGGCATGGCCATCTAGATGCATGTCGTTACCAACTCGATTTTTTTTTTATAGTCTGCCATGGCAAGTGGCCAGTCGAAAAGGTACCGCTGGAGGTTGGATAGGTTTAAGTAAATTCAATTTATTATTATTCTCGTTTTTTTGTAGTATTTTAGTTTCCTCACAGTCGAAATGAAAAGTAGAGTGTCTAACTCGGGTGAAATAACCCATTTCCCCTCGAACTATTGGCGCTCTCACTTCGTTCGAGCGCCAGAAATATCTCGGTGAAATGGGTCACTTTCCACCCTTGGTTATCAATCTACTATTTCGCATCGTATCGTGGCGTCGGTACCGTAAATCATGTATCAAAAAAAAAATTAAACTAACTACAAATGTTAAGTTAATTACATAAAAAATAATAAGCCATAAAGCGCCAGATTTTTTTTAATGCCATTCGCGAAATATAAAACATTCTTACGCTGATGAAATTTTTGATCGTAACAGCAGTTATAATTTTGATGTAAAAAATGTTTTGGGGACTGGAAGCCAGGTTATGTGAAAAATAACACGCGATTAATGCAGCCAAACCATGCAACGTCTAAGACACAATTCATCGGGTATAATTCATCTGACGCACCTGTCCGGTGATGACGCTAGCCGCCTAATGAAGCAGCTCGACCAGATAACACTTATGATTGATCGTTATTCTTCTAAATATGACTACCAGGCCAAGTACGAGCTCTTGAAACGTTCTCACCCCTAACTGCTGCTGCTGCCAGCCCCGATGACTTATTACCGCCACATAACATTGAAGATAAATATCTCCAAAACCAACCACGCCCGTCGATTATTCAACGTTCAATGCGTCAGTTCAATACCGACATGCAATCACCCTTCAACAAATAGATACTTGTAATTTGCGATAAAGAGTTATAAAAAACCGTTGTAAATCTGTCTAATTAAATTTAAAGTAAGACACATCAGCACGTTGCGAATGGCTATAAAAACTTCACGCGACAAATCTAATGATCTCTCTAATGGACATTAATTATACATCAACGGATAAAATAACAATGATGCGATTGCGTTTAACTCTCGATGCGTTTAAGAATTAACTAAAAAATATACGTGCTTTTAAAAATGAAAACGTGTTACAAATTATTTAACGCGGTGTTTATAGAAATGCTAATGCGTTTAGATCTCAAAGCATCAAAGAAAGTTATTACTAAAAATCTAATTGAAGATGGACGAAAAATATGTACCCCTTGAAAATGAAACGTGATGCGATATTTTTAAGCACAAAGGGCAATTCAGAAATAAACTTTTAGATATGAAGAGTGATTGACAGATCGTGGAGGAAGTGTCGGAAACGCGGCGCGTGGGCAGCCTGCGCGAGCGCTGCGCCGAGTGTGGGCCGCCTTTGGCAGGGCGGCCGCTTTAACATTGGCTATCGAATCCTCATTAATCTATAGACGAACAGGTGTTACATTTTTCAATAGAGAATTCCGAGAATTCGGGCTATAGATCAATCAATCAAAAAAAAGTTTTTGCTATAAGTCCCCTGGCATTTTTTTTAACTATAACCAATTCAGTTACAATAAAAGTAAGTATCAATATCAGTCTTTCGGAGTTAACTAAAAGATATCACTTTAATGCTAAATCAGCTTTGATACACCTGTTATTTTTCAATATTTCATAAATTACACATGAATTGCAAATGTAAAATCTAATTTATATGCGTTCGATACACCACATTATGACGGAATGGTAGAGCGGTCTGCTAGTACAATAACTAAAAGAATGCCATTCACAATGTCTCGCCTCGACAACTATGGCACCAAGGCGGGCAGCTGCCAGCGACGACAGCCGTTTGACTAATATTTATATCAGTTCTGCCAATCAATCGGATTTGCGCAACCCTTTAATCCACGGTAATTTATTAATCTCGACACACTCTGGCCCTACTCGGTCCTCCCGCGATGCTCGTTATTGGCCGTGACGGGACGATAATCAGTCTTGAACTATCGTTAATAATACAATAACTAAGCGTATGAGATCTAATTTAGTCAAGGAGTAAATTTGTTTCGATTTGCACTTTCATCATCATCATGTCAGCCGAAAGACGTCCACTGCTGGACATAGGTCTCCCCCAAGGCTCTCCACTCAGACCGGTCTTGTGATTTTCGCATCCACCGCGATCCCGCGATCTGCGCGATTTGCATTTTTTTGTTACTCAAACATAAAGCACCAGTCCTTTACACGCCTATCTAGTAAGAGTGGGATATACATGTAAATTCCGTGACAAAAGCTAACTAACCAGGCTCCCACTTAAAAAAAAATACTTTTTGTGTATTTTTTATAACAGCAATCCCCCATTAAATCGTCAAAAATTAGAAGAGGTGTTTTTGCACACGATAGTCTCCATTACCGTAGGCAAAATTAGCAATAAGCTGCTCTCAAAGTGTTTGATATTTCAATTTAAACGCGTTCAAGGTATTTTTTGTCAAAAACTACTCTGATAATATAATCCGGCATAAATGTCTAATCGCAAATGCTGATACAGCGATGCAACGAGCTGGAACAACTTCCGGATTGTAAGTGTAGCCAATGGAGTCGTCGAAAATTGGGCAGATATCGGGCGACGACAGCTTCTCGCATAAATTAACACCGACGTCCAAGAACACGCTACACGGATAGCTCACCTTAATCTGATAATTAATTGAATTTGTCTGCTGATTTGTGCTGATGCACAAATAGAAGTCCCCGGCCCCCCCTGCCGCCGCCCCTTCGGCACTCGCGACCCTAACTTCAGTCTTTTGACATTCGCGCCCATTTTAGATCGACAACGAACTGTCCCCATTCGAATATCCGCAAACGAGTTATTAAAATAAATAAAAAAGTGTAACACTAAAAAAAGTAAAAAAAATAAGTAACTAAAAAAATATTATCGCATTTAAAAAATATATAATGAATAACCAAAAGCGTAGCCGGAAATTCCGAAAAAGATTTTCTTGCTGAATTTATTGAAGATGATCGTGTGAATTATGAAACTGTGATATTAACTGTGATTTTGTAACGTTTCCTTTTTATGGAGTACGGTTTTAGTTGTATTGTGGCATAGTTGTGTTTGAGTATATGTTTCTAACACCATGGCGGCGGTGGCTAAGAAACCACTTGTTGCGCTTAAACCTAAGGGGGCACCTAAGGGGGGTGTTGATCCGGTAAGTGGAAAAGTTTTTTTTCAATTCCAGATTAGATGAAGAAGGTCATCAAAGTATTATTAGTAATTCAAATAGTTGTATTTGTATAAGGAAAATAAATAGGAAAGAAAAATAATAATTATAATGAAAAACAGGAGAGGTCATGAACAAAAATTAATAGAATATTTCTGTTTTTCCAAGTAAGTAGTCATTAAAATTGGTGTATGTTTTCTAAAAAATAGCTTTGGTTTTTTTTTTTCAAAAAGTAAGGAGTTTTTATCGTTTCCTCTTTTGATTAGTTCTGAGTTGATTTAGGATAGTAAATAAATTATTTTTTACTTAAGTTGATAGTTATACTTTTAGGTAAAGTTATATAGGCAAGACTAATTTTGTGATGTAACACATTCCAAAGTAAGAACATTCCTTAGCAACGTCTTTGATATCGTTATTCATTACACGCTATTTTAAAATATGCAGCCACGAAAGTATTTTCATAATTCTTATCTATTCAACTACTGCTCATTATTTAATTCAAAAGCTTTCTGAACGTTTCATCTTGGACAATTTATTTCAGATCTTGTGATATGTTTTCCGTTTATTTTTGAGTGTTAATCTCGATACCTAGCAGATGGTCTGTCTCCAAAGCATGTAAATTATACGATAGAGCTTCTACAATATTTTGCTAGTGAATAGTGGTTCTAGATGTATTTATGAGTTATTTTAAATGTGTTGTATGCAACAGTTGTGTCGCCGGGTGTTTATGACTGAATAGTCCCATTTGTCGAGATTGTTAATCGGCTCTACAAGATGTGGAGGATGATGATGATAAAATATTGATACCAAATGGATTCTAGAAGAATCTTTTTATTGACCTCACATTGATTCTTTTGCACACAATTTGTAACAAAACCTTTACGGTGCACATCCTGATCGCTTGTATTTAAGTGCTTGCCGCAACATTATGCTGAGTGGGTCCCAATTTATACTATTCGATTCGATGTTTTTTTCTTAATTTTTATTCCTTCTGTTGTTTTCTGCGTATCGAATATGAGTAGATAAATGTATTATTTCTCGCTCTCTTCTGGTCTTCAATATGATTTGTTTAAAAATAAAGCTATCTGAATTTTTTTCCGGAGCTTTGCATAATATTTTCATTTAATTCTTTTTCTTTAATGAGCAATTTTTCGGACATTTATCTTCGGCTACGGATACTGGTTCCTTGTAAACTTTAAAAACTTTCTTATGTGTTCATTTTTGCACATCAAATTTGGCTTTGCCCTCTCATTTCCTAAAAACCTTGTGTTGTAATGAAGACTGATCTTTTAACACTTGTGCCACATTAGTCAGGAAGTCCAGTTCTCATTGTCAGTGTTGCCCGAGAGACACAGCATCTGTCATAACAGCGACTAATGTATCGTGTTCAGTTTCAGATATAGTTCTTCATAGCTGGGAAATTTATTAGGTCTGCTTTGGTCCAGTAGCATTTGGACCGGATTTAGGTTGGGACTTAATGCACTTTAGGGCTTATAGTTAGAGCATGATTTCGATTTGATTATAAGGAAGTACAAAATCAGTTACTGTGATTATTCTCTGCTTTTCTGTTTATGAACAGAAAAGTGAGTTTATTGCAGAATAGTAGCAATAGTAGTAGTACGAGCAGCAATTAAAAAGACTGTTAGAAAGGATTTTGCACCTTAAGGTTAAAAAAACATTAAACTCGGGTTAAGAATGACAAATTTAAACCTTGACTTTTGGGTTATAAATGTTGCATTTGAATAAATTTGAATTTGATTAAATAATATTATGCTTTAATGACCTTCTGCGTCCTACGATATCATTAATCAATAAGTTGTTTAAGTCAATAATCCATTTGTACATTATTGAGTAGACTTGAACTGAATAACTTCAGTTAATTACAGTTTCTTTTGCAAAGGTCTTTGAATTATTTACTTAAAAAATGGCATACCTATATTAGTTTGATAATTCACTTGCAGCGCCAGTGCTAAATATTTAACTGCGTCAAAAAGTTACGAGTGTGTCTCAAGTGTCTGAGACAAACTGCAATCAAGTTAGTAGCTCTTCATCCCAGACATAGAAAAACGTAGATATTCTGACTTAGTTTCAACTCTGATATTTGTGACGCTAGGTACAAGTCAACAACAGCTAACTAAAACTGAATAGAGAAATTATTTCGTCACAAGAGATCTATGGATGAAATACCATCAGAGGCAACGCAAAAGAAAGCGATATAATCCGCTAATGTTAGGGTGAGATAGATGGATGAGACCATTAAATTGTGTAATGATACCTAGTGATACTCGTAAGTAAAAGTAACAAAGTTTAGTTCTTTAGACACACGACAACTGCTGATTTTTTTAATTTGTCTCAACCAGATGTTTCCATCCTTTGGATGTAACATAAAATTTGGCAAGAATCACTTTCTGTCTAGATATCTGTCCTCAATAGTTACTTGTCTTAATAATATTGATGTCATAATTAACGAAGACCTTTACAGAAGGAATTGTTTATTGGCTAACAATCAAATGTCGCTTCAGCAATGTTAAAGTATCCTGAATGTTTAACCATTGCCCAAGAAAGTTTCTGATGTATTTGACGGTGTAGCGACGAAAATCCAGCGACGCGAGGAGGCTGTCAGTCCAGGAGTTGGAAGATTTGATCAACAAACCTTCCGTCCCGCTGCAGCCTAAGGGAGATGAAGGTCCACCGGTCATCGTTGATGTGCACGAGAAGTATTCTGCAGTTGAAGGTTAGTTTCCGATATGACAATATTTTTTAAGAAAGATTAGACATCGTTAATTTGGTTAATTTTTCTTTTATAAAGAACTAGCCTAGGTTACCGCGCGGTGGCGCCTTCTACGGGAGTAAAAAGTATTCTATGTTGATCCTTGGGGCTTAAACTATCTCTATACCAAATTTCATCAAAATCGATTTAGCGGTTTCGACGTGAAAGCGTAACAGACAGACAGACAGACAGACCGACAGACAGACATAATTACTTTCGCATTTATAATATTAGTAGGGATTATGAAGGCCAGGTTTGTCTAAAGTGAGACCTAAGATGATGATAAATTGTACGTTATTAGTAAACCGAGTATTTATACTGACGAAGCCCGCATAATGGTATTGTATAACTATTCTGTTTTAAGATTGAACAAAGACATATCATAACAATAAATAAAATTATGAACTTAGGAGTATAATTTACAATAAAGTCAGGTTTTCTATGTGGTAGGTATTTAATAACGAGTCGTGATATTGTACGACAGATCAAACTGGCTACATTACTGTACAAGTCGAGGGCAACCCTGCCCCTACTTTCAAGTTCTACAAGGGCATCACAGAGATCATCGAGGGTGGCAGGTTCAAGTTTGTCACCGCTGAGAGTGGCCACATCACCCTCTGCATCAGAAAGATAAAGCAGAATGATGAAGGCACATACAAGATTGTGGTCAGCAACATTCATGGAGAAGATTCTGCTGAAATGAAGCTTTATGTATCAGGTACGGCCAAATTTATCATAATCCTGAACTCTATAAATTTATCATCTTCTTTAATAGGTACATACGAGTACTTACAACTTCTACCTACTTCTGTTTAATTTTGAAATTAGACGACTGATTTTAGATCATTTTGAATCAAGTCTACAGGATCTTTATGTATGAATCCTGTGAGACTTGAGACAACTGTGTCGAGTTTTATTTGATGTAAATTTTACGACGATAGAACTTGTTCCTTAGATGCCAGTGGCAATGATTTCCGTGCTATGCTCAAGCAGAGGAAATATAAGCAATTCCGTGAAGAGAAAGAGGATCCTGACTGGGGTGACCTCAAGGAAGTTGAAAAGCCTGTTCCAGCTCTGAAGAAAGTTGAAAAGGTAACATCTTTTTGCCCTCATGTAAATTTTATAATAATGCGTATTATTTATAAGATTAAAATGAAATTTTGGTTAAGTGGTGATATAAAATAAATACAGACTTTAAAAAACGTCTAAAAATATGCAAGACGATGTTGAATTCGTAAAAAAAAGAAAATGGTTCACAGTTGATTTAAATACGTAATATCTTTATAACGAACTGTTGACCTCGTCTTGCATTTCTGTCTAAATTTATGAAATAAATAATTCAAAGCAGCTCCATCAGGCTTTACACACATATACACCATACAATAATGTAATTTATTACAAAATACAGAGTGCAGTCGCCATTTTATATCGCACGCACCATACTTAATAGTCACAATTTTTTGTGACCAATCTTTAAAAGAATATTAAAGTGTTCAAAAATATTTAAACACCCTCCCAGCTCAGTTAATTATTTGTAATGGTGGCTGACGTGTTAAATGAACTTTTATGAGACAGTGAATTTAATATACTGGAACCATGCCGAGATTAGATGATGTGTCACATTACATTGATGCCACAGACCCATGTAGTTAGTTGTAGTAGCGACCTAACTGCTTAGTAGTTACTGATAGAATATCATCCTAATTGTAAATGCTATATTTAATTCTGTACAACATCGAATGCATCATCGTGTTTCGTCCCAGGGCTTAGAAACCGGGTATTTCGAAGAAGACGGCTTCATTGTGGTCGTTTCCGAAGGTGTTGAGGTTTATAAATTCCCCGCTGACAGACGCAGGAACTCTTCCAACTGGTCTTGGTTTAAGGTCATCGGTATTCTTGAATTTACTTTCATGGTTCATTCCATTTCTCATGTCTACAGTCTCTTGAACAGCGCACATCAAACCATAACAACCATTCATAATCCACACTTTTTACGTTTTGGTGAGTAGAGAGAAAAAACTTAATTTTACTTTTTGGTTCCTAAATTTAAAAAAAATGGCAGTCAGAATTGACAACGACGTTTATGTATGTTTACCAAATAACTATAAATATTGATTCGATTTGTGGCATTCGAATATGGCGAACGTAGTCAATGTATAATTTTGCTATTTCTGTTTCTTTGGCTAGTTGAAGTATAATTTTGATAGTGTTTTATGCGGCGATTAACCTTAACAGTGAACAGTGATCACAAAATTCTATATTGCTCTCGTGTCTGACATTTTTTAATGCGCAAGTTGTCTCTACGTGGTTTCTGGAATTTTACTATCAAGTTGCAAAAACTACAACTACCGAACAACGTCCCTCTCAAAGAGAGTACCTTGACACTGGCGAAATTGTCCTAATAAGGACAGAAAGCCATATTTTAAAAGAGAAGAAGAACTATAAATATTCCATGCTTTAAAAGATATTTTCGATTGCTACCGAAAATGGCTGGGTGGTTCTTTAAAAAGATAGCAAACTTGTTTCAACATGTTAGTATTAATAAATTTATTGATTTGGTAAGAGCTAAAATTGATCAAAATTATACTAACCTTTACACATGAACTCCATGACTACAAAGTTTTAGTGATGATGCTTTCACTAATTTAGCTTCTGATCGTTGTCATATGTCACCAATACACGATTAATAACAAGGCATTATGATTATAGGGTATATTTGATATTAAGAGACGCATGTCTCTACAAGAAATGATACCCGATTGGCCCACATTGATGGAGGCTGTGAAAGTAAAGGTTCGATAAAAAGAAAAAATAAATAAAGACTGATAAAAACAGAGCTACCCATAGGTTTTTGAAACCATACCTAAAGTCTAAATGCATTGTAAAGAAAAGTGTACCTACCTATTAATCATTTAAGAAGATCTTTTTTATGAATTCACCAATGTTTCAAAAACCTGTGAATGCTCTTTTAAATGAATGAATTAAACATTAAACATGATTGATAAATTTACTAAACTAAAAATATCCTCTAAGTAACAGTCTTTAATACGTCCCGATTCCGTCGCGGCATGCGACTTATATAGCCACAATCATTCACGCTTCATGTATTTATAAATCCCGTTGTCACTTTAAATTTAATTTTAAACTAGCGCCAATTTTAAATTGAAGGTTGAAGACTGTCGCTTGTGAGCGATCTAAATAAACAATGCATAAAATGGATTTTAAAATAACTTGCACAAGGTTTTTGTATCACCACTACACGTTTCTTTAACTTGAACATGGAGATTTGTAAGTGGAATGAATATTGTTATTGTCATATCTGTGGGATTGTCGTCAGTTATATTTACAGGTTTATCTTTGACGTCGGATTGAGGAGCTTCTGTCACGTCATTAATATTAAACTTTATATTTTGACCTTCACTTACTTCATTATTAATTACAGCTGATGCATCCGGTGTTTGCAGATGTTGGGTTTTTTCAATAATTTTATGTGTTAATTACAAATTATTGTACCAATATCGTCCGTTTGAATTATAATTTTAATCATAATTGTAATTAACACATTACCCTAATTTTTAATGATTATGTGGGTTTTGAACTAGGAAATAACCCGTAGCTAAATCTTGAATTCGATATTCCCGATACAGATTTGTTAAGTGTATGGTGTCACATCCAGCATAGGTTATTTTGTAGAGAAGTTGAAGTGAGTTACACTAAGGACGATGGATATTTTATAGAGATCCCATAATAGAAGACCGTCACTGGCGGAACTGATCCCCGACTGGCCGGTGCTGCACTCGTTCAAAAAAGACGAGGTTTGACACCGAAACACCGTCGATGTAGACGACACATGCATCTTGTTGTTTCACAGAAATCTCTAGCTGTCGCGCACAATAAATGTGTCACCAACTGTTTCAAACTCCAGGACCTATGAACACCTTGCATTAATACTTGATCTCGTACTGATATCATCTCAATCAATGATTTTGTTTTTGCAATTTTTAGTACTTTTATTACTTAAGCTGATGGGCATATAATGTTGAACAAAAAGCCCAAAAAAAGTTTTCAGCCGCCTCAGCAAAATCATTATTAGTGCAAGGATTATTCGTCTACTTCCCTGGAGAACCAACGAACACTTTAAGCCAGTCTATAGAAAGCACCACTATGGGAGTGTCCACTTCTATCTTCTTCTGATGAACTCTTGCGCACCCCTCCGTCAATATCTAGCAGCACATTGCACAGGATGTTCAATATAAGCACAGTGATCGATGTATTAGGTTAATTTAAATTCCAAAAATGATGCATTTCATCAAAATTTTGAACAGTCTTTGTAGTCAGTAATAGATGAGGTGCATTACCCTTATCACCAAATTAGGCAAACAATCCATCATTTTTGAACAGCAATTTTTTATGTCATCAGGAATACAAATTCTTTCAATTCCACCAATGCACATACTTTATTCAAAAGTATAAATCTGGGAATCAAAATTTTTGTACAATAGCATGGAGTTTTAAAATCATACGGGTGACGATGAAAAAGTGGCTGATGAATCTAACGCCTCAGTAATGGAATATGATTTCAAATGTTTTTTTTCTTGCATTCGAGTTACTGTGCTATTTTGAGTGACAGTTAAAAGAGAAGATGTGCGTCTGAGGGTTTTGATAGTCGGCACTTACTGCATCGTGTATGAAGAGCACCGTTTTTTTTTTTTGTAACTGCACCGTTTCGAACATTTTTTTAGAAGCTCTGTTAATGGATCGTCGGGTTTTTTCCAGAAACAAGAGTCGTACTTGAAACCCCTCATAGATCAATTCGTGAAGGAAGGCAAGGATAAGAAGGCTGTATTTGAAGCCCAGTTCTCCAAGCCCAATGCCAAGCCGAAGTGGTTCCTTCGTAAAGATGTAAGTAATGAAATCCAAACAAAATAAAAACAAATATTTTTTCAACGAATATATTTACTAACCCAACTTTTGTTGCTTCGCACAGGAACTCTTTGCTGGCTCCAAATATAAAATGGTTAACGAAGAGAGTTCGTACAAGCTGATCATTATGAACCCGAAAGTAGAAGACGAGGGTAAAATAACCATTGAGCTCGCCGGTATTTCGTGCACAGCGTTCCTCCACGTCGAGGAGGCTGACCCAAGCTATACCTTCACCAAACCTTTGAAGAAGAGCATTAGTGGTTACACGGCACATGAGACAACGCTTGAGTGCGCTGTTTCCAACAGTCTTGCCATTGTCTCCTGGTGGAAAGGAGACACGAGGCTGGAAGACGGTGATGTTTACCAAATATCCAAAGATTTGTCTGGCGTGTGCAGACTTGTCATCAAGAGTGCCAAGTTTGAAGATGCCGGCAAATACACTTGCAAGCTTGAAAAGCAGCCCGACAAAACTGAGACTGATGTGAAGATTGTAGGTTAGTATCAATCGAAATCTTTCGTCTCCTTTCTCGTTATACAGATTTTTGAAGTTATCTTTACCTTTTGTTTATAATTGCAGAATATCCGTACAAATTCACTAAGGTGCTCAAATCTCAGCAAGCTATCGAAAAAGACACTATTACACTGCTTTGCGAGCTCGACGATGCGGGTGGTGAGGTACAATGGTGAGTAGATGCAGCTAACCTCAAACCTTAGAGAGTTATACTTTGCGAACATCGCCCTGTGCCTTTAATGCTACTAGAAGTTAATGTAAGGTATTAGTATGAGCTATTATAAACGCTTCAAGCACTGTGTGAAAGACGAACGAACGTCTAGGAGTGCGAAGCACGTTCTGAGAAGAAGTTTGTGAAAAGAAAAACAGTAAATGCATTGATTATTATTGTTTGTAAAGTCTACTACAATTTTTTTATTAATAAAAAATGATATCATCAGGTTCAAGAATGACGAGCCATTGAAGACAGACAAGCGCGTGACCGTTGTCAAGGATGGCCGCAAGCGTAAAGTCATCATCAAAGACGCCAAGGTTACTGATGCTGGTAACTACAAGTGCACGACCAATGCTGACGAGACGAAGTGCGAATTAATCGTCAATTGTAAGTTATCTCCGGTTGCTTTATTTGAAACTTATTTAGATGCTCAAACGAACGTGTGCGTTCAAATGTCTAGTAGAGAGCAAAAAACAAAACGCACCTAACATGTTTCAAAATGCGTAAGGTACTGCAAAAATGTTTGAGCTACTTTATGATTTCTTAACTTTTTATACCAATGTTATTAAAAGACGACCAGAATTTAATTACTTTAAACTTTGCTCATTTCCAGACTCGAATCGCTTCAACAAGAAGTTGAAGGACACCGAAGCAATTGAGAGAGACAAGGTGGTTTTGGAGGTGGAGCTCCAGGACCAGACCGCCGAGGCCGTATGGTCATTCAATGGACAACCAATTGTACCCAATGAAAGGTAAGAGGATGAACATTAAGCCCTTGAAGAAAATAAACCAATTATAGCAAGCTAAGATAGTGGTGGAAATATTTACAGCTTTACTTTGAAGTTTGGTATTTTTTTTTAGGATCGAGATCAAGAACTTGGGTGGCGGCAAGCACCAGCTGATATTCAATAAGCTGGAGATGGAGGATGAAGGCGAAATCCTCTGCGAGTCTGGCAAACTCAGCTCGTCTTGCAAACTGACAGTCAAGAAGGGCGAGTCGAAGCCCACCATCGAGTGCCCTGACGAATTCAATGGGCCCGCTGGACAGCCTTTTGTCATCGAGGTGCCTTATAAAAGTACGTATGTGGTTTATGGTTTCTAACTTTCTATTGTCGTTAACAGCAGAAGCAAAAAAATATTGATAACATTGCTAACAGCATTTTATGATAAAGGAGTGACTGGAAATACTCCCACTGCAGCATAACAAGCTTACTTCAAATCGTAGTGGTTAATAACATTAAAATGCTATTTCCAGTTACTGGTACTCGACAGACGCCCATTGAGGCTAAATTGTGGAAGGATGGTAAAGTACTTCCCGTCAAAGAAGTCGAAGTCGTGGTTGAGCAAGACAAGGTTCTCTTCAAGATCAAGAAGCCAACCAGGGAAGGAACTGGCAAATATCAAATCAAACTGTCAAACGCGCAAGGTGAAGATGCTAAAGATGTTCATATCAACATGCAGAGCGTGCCTACGCCTCCTCAAGATGTGGAGGTCGCTGAAGTGTTCCAGACATCGTGTGTGGTCGCTTGGAAGGCTCCACAAGACGACGGTGGCTCACCAATCGTTAAATATATTATTGAGAGACAGGTAAATAATTTTACTAATGGGATAAAAGTAGTTAGCATAATTTTTAACCAATGAAAAGAGAGGCACAAAATGCATTCAAATTGGAACGCTGCTATAAAGTGAATGCTTTTGTACGTTTCCTCAGGATCTCTCTCTCAAGGCTGGCTGGGACAATGTGGCTGAGGTGCCTCTGGGCCAGCCAACCAAGTTCAAGGTTGATGATCTCGTCGCGAAGAAGACGTACAAGTTCAGAATTCGTGCTGTCAACAAGATCGGTTCCTCAGAACCAGGACTCTTTGCAAAGCCTGTCCTGGCAAAGGACCCATGGGGTAAGTTTAATGACTAACTATTAAAGTTAGTAACTACAAGGACTAGATAGTTCATTAAAAAAATCGGCCTTGGCCTGGCTTGGGTTCATAGCTTTAATATTAATTATTTATCTATTTCAGACGAACCATCAAAGCCCAAGAATGTGGAACTCACAGATTGGGACAAAGACCACGCAGATCTCAAATGGCAGAAGCCTGACAATGATGGTGGTGCACCAATTACAGGATACGTCATTGAATACAAAGTAATTAATGACAATCTCAAATAAATTAGGCACTAAAACTAATTGTAAAACAGTTGTCTGAAATATAACTTAAAATTTTCAGGAGAAATTCGGCAAGGACTGGGTAAAGGGTAAAGAAGTGCCTGGAGACTGCCTGTCTGCGACACAAGACGGGCTGAAAGAAAATGGAACCTATGAATTTAGGGTTCGAGCTATCAACAAAGCTGGCCCCGGTGAACCCAGTGATACCACTAAGCCGATTGTTGCTAAGTGCAGATTTGGTAAGACCAAAGTCTCGACACACTGAATATAAAATCGCATACCTTCTTTATCAGCAAAATATCATTATTTTAAAGCAACACCTTTTTTATCGCAATCATAATTCTTCATCTTCTTCATGTTCTTCATGTCCTACTCTCTAATCATTATTATTATTATCTTTACAGTCAAGCCGTATATTATTGGTGAAGGTCTTCAGAACATGATCATCAAGAAGGGACAAGTTATCACCTTCGATATTAAGTACGGTGGTGAGCCCGAACCCGAAGTTAAATGGATGAAGGGTGAAGAGGTGAATACTTTCATATTATTATTTTATTATCTTTCCAGTCAAGTATGATTCAAAATACAAGTTAAAAAAAAATCTCTATCAGTCAAAATTCACCAGAATATTTAGATTTCTTTAAAAAAATAATTATTATTGGATTTATGTGGACCTGAATCAAAAATATCAAATTTATTAACATATTTATTTGTTCCTACAAAGAAACGTGGCAAGCCGTACTCGGAGAAGGTTAGATGGTTGAAAAATTGGATGTTCTCATTCTATATGTCTTAAAACACTTACTTTACATTAATCAACTTCACACAAAATGTGGCTAACACTACAGATACACAAATTCTGGAAACCTTGTTGAAATGAATCGACTAGTACATGTCAAATTAAGCTTAATTTAATCGGTAATTGTATTGGTTAAAAGTGATGAAATTTAAAAAAAGAAGACTAATCGATTCATGTCATTAAAATCGCGAAGGACGCGACTATCCACATTATTCGTATAAAAGTAAATGAAGAAGCTTTAAATGTTCTTGAAATTTCTGCTTTATATGTTGTAACACACTATTATGGAAAACACAATGTTTATCGTTTATTAATTTTCACCGGAACACTCTAGGATTTGCACCTAGCGTATTACCATGTATTTTAACGTCTTCGTAAACGTTTTTTAACTTTATAGCAGCACTATCTACTTCTGAGTTAAGTGTACTGTTTAAGTCAAGTTTCTACGGATCTAAAATAACACAGAGATCACTCATTCTTATGTATAATAACATTATTGACTTGACAATGAGACGATACTTTGTCAAAGATTGTCAAAAGTTAACAGTGGTTATATGACAAAATGGTAAAATGTATGTTTCTAAAGAAATCATTGTAAAAATGTCCATTTTATATGCAATGCAAATACGTTTAGTTTTTTTCATCTTACCTAATTGCTGATTTATCATTTCGTCAAAGAGCCAAAGTTAACGATTATTTATTAAATATTAACAAAAATTACATGTTCACTAAACACGATAATTTTACATTTGTTTTACGAGATTGCGTCTGAAAATCCAACTTCCATCATGATACTTTCAGTCGAGTTTATAAACTTTTGAGCAAAAATTTGATCAAAAATATCTAAACACGCTTCGACGCCGTCAACAATTGTTCAAATATTTTTGATTAAAATTTTGCTCACAAATTTATGAACTCGATTGTACATAATCACCATCAATATCTACAATTAAAAAAAATACCTACATCAGTTACCATTGGGATTTTAATTCCCATTCAATCTTTGTTCTTCGAAATTCACCTCTACTTACTTCACTTTTCTTTTGTCAACTACTCCAAACTCTTTATTCTCTTCACAACCCACATCATATTCACCTTCTACCAGACGCAATTCTCTAGCTCCTTCATCAACGCTAACTCCCTTGTTTTCTTACTCTAGGAAATCAAGGATGATGGCGAACGCATCACCATCGATAAGTATGAGAAGAACACGGTTCTCAACGTCAGGAAGACCACTAGACCTGACAGCGGGAAGTATAAGCTGGTGCTCACCAACTCATCTGGCACTTGCGAGAGCATCGCCGATGTTGTTGTGCTAGGTAATTTAATATCTTGTATTGGTTCTTCAGACATTTTAGCTCAGTAGCAGCCTTTATATTGACGTTGCTGACTACACAGCAATAATAAGTTCTGGTTTATTAACTCTCAATATTTCTGCAGACAAACCAAACAGGCCTAATGGCCCGATCGAGGTCGTGGACATTCGCGCTGAAAAGGCCACAGTCAAGTGGGAGAAGCCTGACGACTGGAAGGGATCCGACATTACCGGCTACACCCTCGAGAAAATGGACATGGTGAGTGCTTTGATCAAATCATTATTGTCGACCAGAATAATGATACATCTTACCTATTTCGTTCAGTCATATTTAGCTGAACCATCTCATTGAGTTAAACCAGGGATGCACAGACCGCGGCTCGCTATAGATGTAAACGCGTGCGGCCTGCCAGCGACCTGATAGAAATAGCGAAAACCTAGCGAAATGATCTTATTAAAAAAATATCTCATTAAAAAAAACTTCACTATTTCATCATCATCATCATCAGTCGGAAGACGTCCACTGCTGGACAAAGGCCTCCCCCTTAGAACGCCATAATGAACGAAAACTCGCCACTTGCATCCTCCGGTGTCCCGCAACTCTCACGATGTCGTCAGTCCACCTGGTGGGAGGCCTGCCAACGCTTCGTCTTCCGGTTCGTGGTCGCCACTCAAGAACTTTTCTCCCCCAACGGTTATCTGTTCTTCGAGCGATGAGGCCCGCCCATTGCCACTTCAATTTGCATATTTTAACTATTTACACACTGATAAAGAGTTACTAATATAAAATGTTGTCATTCTTCCAGGATACCGGAAACTGGGTACCGTGTGGTGAATGCGGCCCTGAGCCGACTCAGTTCCAAGTTAAGGGGCTGACACCAAATCACAAGTACAAGTTCAGGGTTCGCGCCGTCAACAAGGAGGGCGAGTCGGAACCATTGGAGACCGACGGCTTCATTGTTGCCAAGAATCCTTATGGTAAATAATTATACATTTTTGGGCATTTTTATTAAAACATGTTAGTTTTGTGACGATTTTCCCCTACAGTATGGAATAAAACGTCACATAACTGTCAACTTTTCCTTAGCTACGCCGTTGCTAGGTAGGTATGTACATGTTGTACTGCAAATGCCCTATTAATTCTTTTAGTTATACGTTTAATTTTTTTCCAGTTTTTGAGCACTGATTTACCCCCTTATTCATAAAACTTAACAAGCCTATGTTAACTAACAAATGCTTTGTCCCTTTCTAACAAATACAAATGTCGAAGTGACAGATAAGGACAAACGAATTTTAGCGGCATTTTAACTAAAATAGGTTTGATTGTCGTTTATGAATAAGGGGGTTAGATTTTAGCGAACGCATCTTATCAATGTAATGTTGCCAGTACAGTAACAAAAAACTCAAAATCTGAGAAAATCAAGAGAATAATTAATAACCTACTATTGTACAACTCATTTCGAGTAAAAAATTAATTTTATTTGCCTTGATACCACAGAAATGACTAAAAGGTTGATTTGGTTTTATTTATTTTATGGTATTGTTTGTCAATCTTTTATGTTAATTACTTACTAAGGTTGTATTACGTTTTAACTCGACGGTCCCTTTTTTTAACCCTTTTTAATTTTTGGCAGTAGCTAATGTACCTTTAAATTACAAACTAGCATTTTAGCGAAAATCATTGTAGATACCTGAATAGAATATTTTAGCCGTTTTGTGTAACAATTTTACTGACAACCCAGATTATTAACTGTCACTGTCATTATTTAAAAACATTCGCGGTTTCGATTTTGTTTTTAAACGGGACAAAAAAATATCCATTATTTTAATTAAATGAAACACTTCAACATGAAAAGAAGATTATCCACGTAAATTAGTGATTGCTAAACTAGTTTTATGTCATCGCAAAGTGGAAAAACACTGAAAAAATGGTATTTAATTTACATTATTTCGATACCTAATTATTTCGTATTCATTTAACTCTAATAATCATTAGCTATAGCAAAAACTTATATAATTATTATCAAAAACGTAGCAAATTGAATTACCACTTACTTCTTCCTCCCTATTCATCATCACAATAAGTTATTACTTAGGTATTAGCCTAATACTCTTAGGTACTTAATCGGTTTGCTTTCATCACACTGTCTTATGTATTAAATCATTCTCACCAGATCCTCCGAAAGCACCTAGCAAGCCAGTCATCATCGACTACGACAACCAGTCTGTCACGCTGAAGTGGGAGCCTCCGTCTGACAATGGTGGCCGCCCCATCCTCGGATATGTTGTTGAGAGGAAGGATAAGTTCTCCGCTGACTGGATCGAGGTAGAAATCTTGCATAAAACTAAAGTAAAATACGAAAGTAGCTCTGTCTGTCCATCTGCTTGTTACTTTTTCATGTCTAAGCCGCTGAACCAATTTAAATTAAATTTGCTACAACAATAGTTTGAATATTTATTCATTAAAGAGTTGGTCAAATACAGAATCAATATAGAAGGATATTTTGGGACCTTTTTTAATGTTTGAGACACCATATATAATGAAAGTGTCATTATAAATGTGTTTGACAGTACTAGTAATTGCTTGCAACTTTGCATCCCATGTCAAGATTACATGTTTCAATTTGGTATGTTATTAACTGATGATATAGCTTTTCTATAGGTGAAAGATTTTTAAGATCAGTTTAATATACTGAGTGGTAAAAAATCTGGCCCTCAAATTGTATGCTAGTTATGAGTAATTTTGTATGTAGAGAGGGCCAAATTTTGTGTTTAGCCTAAAACAAGCACACAATGATATTATTTTAGGCAAGTTTGGACTATAGTAATATTATCAACAGACCATTTAGAACCTGATAGTAATTAATAGAGATGCAATAGGTCTGTTATATTCAATATTTACTGACTATAGTGCTGAAAAGTCAGTTAAAATTCTTGAATTTTAAGAAATTCAAATAAACATTTTTCATTTTTTTCAATTTTAATTTAATTTCATAAAATTTCATAAACGAGGTTGAGTGAGGTTAAACAAGAGTGCTGTCAATTTGTAACTGATGTCAATACTTGATATCCAAACCAAACATCCAAAATCAAACTGTGTTCAAGACACTTTCATCTTTATTTATTTGCATAAGTAAACATAGGTAACTGTAATAAATTAAAACAAATATATTAATTAACTATTAATCAATACTAATCTATTCTTCATCCTCTCGCAACAGGTTGTCAAGACCGAAGACACCAAGACGGAGTACAAGGTGGAAGGTCTGAAGGAGAAGATGATCTACCAGTTCCGTGTGAAGGCCTACAACAAGGCCGGAGTCGGTGAGGCTTCGCAGCCCACCGATAACCATCTCTGCAAGCATAGGAACTGTAAGTCTGGTTCAGAGCTATTAGTACAATACAATACAAGTCTCTATATGGTACACCACAATAGTAAGGGATACAGAAAAGAAAGCATTAGGCGGCCATAAATAAGTTAAAATTGATGGCCATGAGAATAATAGCAGTTCCATCCATCCATCCATCCATCCCAGCCTATATACGTCCCTCTGCTGCGCACAGGCCTCCTCTCAGAACAAGAGGGCTTGGGCCATAGTTCTCACGCGGTCCCAGTGCGGATTGGAAACTTCACATGCACCATTGAATTACTTCGCAGGTTTGTGCAGGTTTCCTCACGATGTTACCTCGTGGTAAATTTCAAATGTAAGCCGTGGTGGCCTAGTGGTTTGACCTATCGCCTGTGAAGCAGAGGGTCGTGGGTTCAAACCCCGGCCCGCACCTCTGAGTTTTTCGAAATTCATGTGCGGAATTAGGTACATTTGAATAACAGTTACTTACAAACAATTACTTTACTCACCCGTGACCTGATAGTAGCTGTGTCTACGCAACAAATGTGTAGGTATTCATGCAGTTCCTCCACCTCCACACTGTATTACAACATCTAACATCTGGAAGCACGGTGAATGGGTGTGTTGCTCTGAGGACGAACTCTGGTTGAGTTCGAAACGCGTCACCGTAGTGTGGTGATATAGTTGGGCACTTCTGATACTTTTGGTAGCAGAGCGTGTGGTTCATACAAAAAATACAAATACAAATACAAATAACTTTATTTCGCTTGAAATACGGTACAAGAGGTGTTAATTAAAAGATAATTGGTTCACATATTTCACCATCATCTGGCATCTGACAAAAAGTCTTAAACATGTTCTTGTTTCACAGTGAAACCGCGCATCGAAAGGAGCACATTCAAGTCGATCATCATCAAGGCGGGCCGCACCCACAAGTGGTCGGTCGACGTGATCGGTGAACCGCCGCCAGAGATGACTTGGTATGTATAATTAACCACTACAAGTTGTTAAAGAACCAGTACGAAGCTTGAGGTCCCGGGTTCGGTTTCCATGGAGATTGGCTTAATTTGGGAATAAATCACTGTTTTTCAAACTGCGGGTCGCGACCCCGGAGGGAGTCTTGCCGAATATTTTTCAAACCAAAGGGGGTCGTGCCTGAAACAGTTTGGACAACAGTGGTCTAAATCAATAAACTTGGTGTTGATTATTCCGGGATATTTATTTATTTATTGCTTTGTGCTTTGTGATTTGATGGATGATCTAAAATCCTTTTACCATTCGCAAGACTACGTTTTATGACGCAATGTGTACCAATAAATACCATTTAACTCAAGTTGTTTTTTGATTTCTTATTGCTTACCATGGAAATGGACAGTAAGTCAACATCCTCTTCACTCTTCTTTTCTTTCTTTCTTTCTTTCTTTAGATCCAGCATAAACACGGAACTTTACGAGCATGAGAAGCGAAAAATATTTTGACTTTGACTTTGACTTTTTTTTTCATTTCAGGTCGTGGCGCGAGAACATAAAGCTTGTGAACACGGAACGCATCAAGATCGAGAATCAAGAGTACCACACTGACTTCACGATCGTGAACGCAGTGCGCCGGGACACCGGGAAGTACACTCTGCGCGCGGAGAACTGCAACGGCTTTGACACTGAGACCGTCGAGCTGACTGTACTCAGCAAGCCTTCGGCGCCTAAAGGTGAGTATGTTACTGATGATGCTGTGAATATTTTTTCGCCATCGTGTTTTGACGAATAATTCCGTATTTCGTCTCTACTTTAAAAAAAAAACTCGTAGCTCAAAATAGATAATTTTTCTGAGTGAACTTTATTGACATTACATTAAGGTTCAATTTTGATGACATATTGATTTTAGATACGAGATTTTTTTAAAGTAGTGGCGATTTATCATGCTCTCTCGATTAGCTTTAGTAAACTTCAGTAAGCTAGATGAGAAAGCAATATAAATACGAACTTTTCCGACACAATACGATGGCAAAATAAGAGTATTCAATAGATTTGTAGCTGATTAGAAGAACAGAATTCAATACATTGTTTTTATTGAACATTGACGAAGAGCAAGGTAGACAAAGGCAGTGTTATCGTTTATAAGCAATCTCTTTCACAATATTTTTTATTCTGAGAGCGAGGTAAACAAGCGTGCGGGTTATATGATGGGAAGTGATCACCAACGCCCATGAGTACCAACAACTGAAGGAATAAGAAGTAGTTTCCTGTTGCGTGTAAAAATGACGTAATTTTTGAGTTTCACGCAATCGTTCCAAGTGTTTAACAGAAAACATAACTAGAAAACTTGCCGTATTGTTAACGCCCAAACGCTCACGATTACATTCACCGTCTCTTTCTACCCTCAATCATACACCGTGTGGCAGAAAGAAGTGCGAAATTGTGATTCCAAGTGTGTATTCTCACAATTCAATAGAGCATGGGAGCTAAAGTCCAAGGGATCTCATTCGGGCCTTTTTTTTATTCGACTGGATGGCAAACAAGCAAGTGGGTCTCCGATGGTGAACACCAGGGGGATTGCAGATGCGTTGCCAACCTAGAGGCCTAAGATGGTATACCTGAAGTGCCAGTAATTTCACCGGCTCTCTTACTCTCCACGCCGAAACACAACAGTACAAGTACTTCTGCTTCACGGCAGGATCAGTGAGCAAGGTGGTGGTAGCAATCCGGGCGGACCTTGCCTTAGCCGGGAAATTAGTGTAGGTCTGCGATGGATGAATGTAAAGGTGAAATCTTCCTTTTCATCTCTCCTGTTCGGAAAGTTTAATTTTCATGGGTAGATAGACGGGTGGAAAATTGCGTTTTCTCCTCTAGGGTGGAAAGTAATTTTTTTTTAATTTTTCGGCTAGCCACGACATCGAAGATAATTGAGTTACGTCATATTATTAAAATAAAAGCTTCAGTAATCTAAATTCAGCTATACATTAAACGACATGTTTATTACGATCTTAATAGGTTCACATTAAAAACATTCTACAATTGGTCTTTTTTTTTCGAAATTACAAAATATCAACATTTAAAAATTTTCCTCTATTCTGCTGCCCGCCATAATGCCATGATAGGCTTTTTTTTCACGTTCCGGCATGGCCATCTAGATGTAAGTCGTGACCAAGAACATTATATACAACACTGGAGTTTGAACGCCGAATATCCGTAATAAAAGTCAAACTTCTTGGTTCGGCGTGCAACCTCCAGTTTTGTATAATTATAAGCTCTTTGGTCATGTCGTGGCCAACTCGATTACAGTCTAGTCGGCCGCGGCAAGTGGCCAGTATGCAAAGAGTAAAGTAATGTATGAAAAGGTTGGAGGTTGGATATAAATAAATGTAATTTATTTATATCTTATTAATTTATATCGTAATTATAACTTATATAATTTTGTACATTTATTTATACTAGCCACGACATAGAAGATAATTGAGTTACGTCAATGAGTTTTTTTTTTCACGTTTCGGCATGGCCATCTAGATGCACGTCGTGACCAACTCGATTTTTTTTTTATAGTCGCCCATGGCAAGTGGCCAGTCGAAAAGGTACTGCTGGAGGTTGGATAGGTTTAAGCAAATTCAATTTATTATTATTCTCGTTTTTTTGTAGTATTTTAGTTTCCTCACAGTCGAAATGAAAAGTAGAGTGTCTAACTCGGGTGAAATAACCCATTTCCCCTCGAACTATTGGCGCTCTCACTTCGTTCGAGCACCAGAAATATCTCGGTGAAATGGGTCACTTTCCACCCTTGGTTATCAATCTACTATTGTATTAGAATAACTGCTTCCTACTACATAGGTAATGGGTGGTCGTTGAGGGAGTCTTTAATAAAACACACCTTTACTGTTCTACGTCCAGATCTGTATTAAATATTCATAGGTTACATTATAATGTGCGCATATGATGATTAATATCTTGATTTATATCTTGTATTTTGAGTATTTCTATTTTTCTTTTTTCTTATCTCTACAGCACGTAATTCTAATTCTATGTCTATCCTCTATTCTATTATAATACATTGTCTTCTCGTAATTAGGTTAGCTGGAAGAGATCCCTTTTTAGGGATAAGCTCGCCTTTGTTCTCCTCTCTGTGTTTATATATTTTTATTTTTATGTGCAATAAAGAGTTTACATACATACATACATACATACATACATACATACCTTCACCAGGACCTCTGGAGGTGTCCGACATCCACGCGGAGGGATGTAAGGTGCGCTGGGAGAAGCCCGAGGATGACGGCGGCTCCCCCGTCAAGGAGTACGAGCTGGAGAAGATGGATCTGGCGACTGGGAAATGGGTGCGCTTGGGCAGGTGAGTGCGTTGATAAAGTTAGGTGACACGTCAAAAATACACCATGTTCGTCTTGATTCCTGTTAACTTTGTCCGACGGCTGGGTTCATTGATTGAAACTGCAAGGAAATTTTATTGTAATAAGTTCAAAATCATTGTTAAAGGTCTAATAAAATTGTGAGCTCTAATTTGACTTAACTACAAAACTAAATAGCGGCTTTGACAAGACATCCTGTACTCCAAATTTCATTGATATACATCTTGTAGTTTTCGAATAAAATGCCTGTGACATACGGACAGACGGACAGACAAACAGACAGACAGAGTTGATGAAACTATAAGGGTTCCGTTTTTGCCATTTTGGCTCCGGAACCCTAAAAACGAGCAATTCGAAAAAAAATGATCTGATGGAGTTACGAGTTCCGACACGTTATGTACATTTTACTGCACGCTGGGCCGCACGAGGTTCAAGTTAACAGAAATCAAAAATAACACAGTATATAACAGCTTTCTGTTACTTATGTGCTCATCGTCCCAGGGTCGCCGGTGACAAGAAGCCTCTGGAGATGGAGGTGACGGGGCTGGAGCCCGGCCACCAGTACAAGTTCCGCGTGACGGCCGTCAACGACGAGGGCGACTCCGAGCCGCTGGAGGCCGATAAGGCTATCCTCGCCAAGAACCCCTTCGGTAAGTCCAAGGGAACTCCAATAACGGTCGCTACTTAGTGGTTGTAGTAGGGTAAATCATTAATTGGGATGATGACGCCATTAAAAAATAATTCGAAGGCACAACTACAGTAAAAAAACGCTTTATTTTAGCCCTGAAAACCAGATTAAAATTCAAATTCAAATCATTTATTCAGTAAATAGGCCGCAATGGGCACTTTTAACGTCATTTTTTAAACTACCAGCGCTATCGGAAAGACCATCATTGCCAAGAAGAATGCGCCGCAAGAAACTCGGCAGAAAGTTTTTTTTTTTTCAAAATAAAATAATTACAAATAAATTACTTAAAAACTACAGTATACAATTCAAGAAAAAAGTTACAAAAAAAAAATACTGGGATCCCTGGGTCCCTTAGCTACAAAACTAAACACTAACTATATCTACGTTCAGTATTAAGCTGATAATTGTTTATTTATATACTAGCTTTTGCCCGTGGTTCCATCCGCGTGGTATTCAGTTATCGCACGTTGTTCCCTCGGGAACTGTGCATTTTTCCGGGATTAAAAGTAGCCTATGTGTAGGATTTCAGCAGAATAAATGAAATACGGGAGCCACTTTATAGTTTATTTAGTAATAAATTGTAGGATCACAAAAATAAGGCATGCGGTGAAGCCGCGAGCGAAAAAGCAGAGAGAGAGGCGCCACTGAGCGTGCGGCTAGAAAAAGAATTAAAATTGCGTTCCATTTCTTACACTATGTCACTCTCGGGCCCACAAACTATCTCTACGCCAAAAATCACGTCGATCCGTCGCTCCGTTACGGCGTGAAAGACGGACAAACACACAAACTTTCGCATGTATAATAATATGGATTTATTTATTGTTTACAGACAAATCGGAGAAGCCAACCAACGTGGAAGTCGCGGATCACGACAACCAAAGCGCGACGGTCAAGTGGGACCCGCCGCCCAACGACGGCGGGGCCCCTATACTCAAGTACGTCGTGCAGAAGCGCCCGAAAGGCGGTGATTGGGAGCCCGCGCTTGAGGTCAGTACCTAGTATATCATCATCATCATCACCATCATCATCATCGTCCCACCCACGCATCCGCGCATCAGCATCCCAGCCGGGAGACGTCCACTGCTGGACAAAGGCCTCCCCCTTAGAACGCCATAATGAACGACAACTCGCCACTTGCATCCACCGGTTTCCCGCAACTCTCACGATGTCGTCAGTCCACCTGGTTGGAGGCTTGCCAACGCTTTGTCTTCCGGTTGGTGATCGCCACTACTTTTCTCCCCCAATGGTTATCTGTACCTAGAATATATCGGGCCCTAAACGTTGCTCAGTGTGGGTGACACTCTTTCCCGGCCCGGATAATACCGACCCTGTTTTTCTTGTACACGCCCATAGAAACTCCTGTCAGGATTCGATTTGTGGCATTCGAAAATGGCGGATGTACTCAATATATAATTTTGCTATTTCTGTTTTTTTGGCTGGTTGAAGTATAATTTTGATAGTGTTTTATGCGGCGATTAAGCTTAACAGTGAACAGTGATCATAAAATTCTATATTGCTCTCGTGTCTGACATTTTTTAATGTGCAAGTTGTCTCCACGTGGTTTCTGGAATTTTACTATCAAGTTGCAAAAACTACGGCTACCGAACAACGTCCCTCTCAAAGAGAGTACTTTGACACTGGCGAAATTGTCCTAATAGGGACAGAAAGCCATTTTTTAAAAGAGAAGAAGAAGCTCCTGTCAGTTTCTATGGGCGTGTACTCAAAAAACAGGGCCGGTTTTTTTATGTGACTGGTTGGCAAACGAGCAAGTGGGTCTCCTGATGGTAAGAGATCACCACTGCCCATAAACATCTGCAACACCAGGGGTATTGCAGATGCGTTGCCAACCTCTCTAGGCTTCTGCCTCAGATGGGATACCTCAAGCGCCAGTGATTTCACCGGCTTATTTTATCCAGGTGCCCGGAAACGCGACGTCCGCGAAGGTGGATGGTTTGCCCGAGGGCAGCGAGTACGAGTTCCGTGTGATCGCCGTCAACAAGGCTGGCCCGTCGGACCCCTCCGACCCTACAAAGATGACCACCATCAGGCACAAGGCTTGTGAGTATCATAGGCCGTATTGTCTAACTTCCTGACGTTCGCCATCTCTTTCTACCCTCGTCTTGTACCATGTGATGAAAAGGGGTCCATATCGAATCGCATACTTGTTGAAAGGGAATGTTATGTTTGTCAGAATGATCGTTTGTTTGACTCTTTTTTTTCTGTGTATCCAATAACTGTTCATGATATGCCCTATCATATCGGCACTACTTAAAAAAAAAACTCGTTACCTCAAAATAGTCAATTTTTCTGAGTGAACTTTATGACTAATATGTCAAGGTTCGATTTTGTTGACATATTGATTTTAGATACAAGATTTTTTCAAAGTAGTGACGATATTAGACAAAGCTCTGCGCAGGGGGCGACACTAGCGCAAACCGTAAAGAAACCGCCGTGGCAACGTCAGTTCTCTTTATATTTTGTCACCATGACGGATCATGACCAAAGAGTATTAATACCTATAAAAATCATGATATATTTATTAGTAACGAAATAACATGATATTTATGTCGATAGTAAAGATCGAGCTATATTTCCAAAAAATATATAGAAATAATATTATATTATCGTATTTAAGATACCAAAAATAACTATTTACTGTTTTGTGCTAGTGCTGCACTCTAACGGCAGAAAATTGCAGTAATTACCTATGCATGATTTTCCTCATACTCCTTCAGGACAGCTGCTTTTCATCGTCCTGGTGAAGCTTCAAAAACAGCTGGCCCTTTCCTTGAGCATTAAGTGGAACCCTTTTCCCTTTTCCCTCTTTGGTGTGATATTTGTTTCTTAATTTGAACACAAAAAAAAAAGATTCCCCACACCAAGTTTTTGGTTCCAATTTATGATTTGACCATTTCCCTGCGACATAACTATCCATATTGGTTTTTACTGTAGTGCTGTATTATTTATATATGTAGAATTATGAGTACTGTCCTTGTATGGTCATTACCATGCGTGGTTTATTAAGGATTAGCATTATAGCACTTTCGAAATGCCAGTGTTGCCATGCGTGGCGCGCTTGACAGAGCCTGAGATCTGGACGCGGGAAAAGCGATCGTCAATTGTCAGTTTGTAAAAGAAGTTTGGCCCGAGTCGACAGTCTCAGAAACTGTTATGTGTTTCTTTATTATTACAAGTAGCGGCACGAGAGTCTAGCGCTGAGTGAACCGTGGAAGGGATAGCTGCGCATGGGTACATGGGCGCGGGGGACTTAATGCGACTGGAAAGCCAATCGGCGCTACGCACGCCCGCCCTTCCCCGTGTGATACCTTACTTTTGACTTCTTCGCAATAACCGTCAGCGCTAAACTCTCGTGCCGCTACTTGTAACTAGGATCTTCCTTAAGATTATTGTGAATCGTTATGATAGTTGCATTTCTAAGATTTCAGTGAATGAGTGTCGTATTGTTTTGGTTTTATCTTGACCACGATTAGTGGACTTTTGTTAGTTCTTCAAAATTGTTTAATTCTCTGGCCGAATCCCACTTGTTATGCCCACATTGATCATGTCAGGGTCGAATCCCGGCTCTCTAAGTCCTATCTTACGACATATATAGCATATAGACTGATAAACATAACGTTGTGCGCAGTGAAACCGCGCATCGACCGCACCAACCTGAAGGCGCTGGCGGTGCGCGCGGGCAAGCCGATATTCTTCGACGTGAACGTGAAGGGCGAGCCCGCGCCCAAGGTGCAGTGGTTCCAGAAGTGGAAGGCTGATGAGAAGGAGGTAAAGTGTTGTCATGACTCTACTTTCCAGAAATTACTTCAGTCTGTCTCTTTTACTTAACATTTTTTATACAGTAAAATCACAACGTAGCTTCTATATGGTTGGCGAAAGAAAATAAAAAAATAAAGATAATACTGTCCAATAGGACCTTTTCTGTCCTTCTATTAGTTGGGTTTGCTAAATTAAGCATTGCGTAAATAATTCGTTGTTATTTACATAATAAATTGATGAATTATTAATCACTAATAATAGACTACCCATTGTAAAAGCAATTTATAAAAAAAAAACTGTTTATGGGTAGTAACAGAGTTGTAGAGTCATGTTAAATGAACGGAGTGAATAGGGATCTTGACGCCATTAAAAAATAATAATAATTCGAAGGCATGACTCCAGTAAAAAAACGCTTTATTTCAGCCCTGAAAACCAGACTAATTTTCGATTTACTGTAAAATTGGATTTTGTGTTGCTTTAAAACAAATAAACAGTTAGTTGATTGAGTTGACGAACAAATAGCGACTTATGACGTTATAAGTCGCTATTTCCATTGAAACTCTATGGGAGAGTTGTGTTTTGACAGCTCATAAAAAGTACGTCAGTTGATTGGTGGTGTCAACATCCGTATTTTGACAATAACCCAACAAAATAGTTCCGCAAAGGGTTATCAATCAACAAGCTCTAGTGTAGTTGAAGAAGTCTATCATACCTGTTTATATGATCTTTAGCTGTACAGCATAGTAAGTTCAAAACCCAATCTTCACAGGTGACAGAAAACGTCATCAACGTAGATTACAACACCAAGCTGGACATCAAGGAATCCTTCCGTGCCATGACCGGCACTTACCGTATCGTGGCAACCAACGAGCACGGCAAAGATGAAGCCGACGTCGAGATCACGGTGCTGTCCGCCCCGGGCAAACCCGGCGGGCCGCTCAAGGTGTCTGACGTCACCAAGAGCGGCTGCAAGCTGGCCTGGAAGAAGCCTGAAGATGATGGCGGTAAGTTATTTTATTTTTTATTCGACTGGATGGCAAACGCACAAGTGGGTCTCCTGATGGTGAGAGATTACCACCGCCCATAGACACCTGCAACACCATTGGGACAGGTCCTACCACCTGCAAAAATTATAGTTCGTTTTAACTTGACAAATTTACAGAAGCTCGTGATTCAAATCTTATTGTTACTTTTATCATCGTATCAGCCGTCCAGGATGTCCAAAGTTGGACATAAGTCTCCCCCATAGACGTCCAGTTGCTTCGGTTGGAAGCGGCCTGCATCCAGCGTGAGCTTGCGGTTTTATTCAGGCATAACATCAAGGCATATTTGGGCAGGCCCGTGCACTTAGAACAGAGGTCCAAAGGGGCCGGAATGTTCTCGAATGGAGACCGCGGACCGGCAAGCGCAGCGTAGGACGTCCACCAACGAGATGGACGGATGACTTGTTTAAAGCCGCAGGTTCACGGTGGATACAGGTCGCTTTCAACCGAAACAACTGGAGGTCTATGCGGGGCATAACACCTGTTGCCTGTACCTACTTGTTGAACAAATAAACTTTCAGTTTGAGGCCTACATCTGACAGTGGATAATGATCATCATCATCATGTCAGCCGAAAGACGTCCGCTGCTGGACATAGGCCTCCCCCAAGGCTCTCCACTCAGACGTCTTGTGCTTTTCGCATCCGCCGCGATCCCGCGATCTTAGCCAGGTCGTCGCTCCATCTTGTTGGAGGCCTACCGACAGCTCGTCTCCCGGTCCGCAGACGCCATTCGAGAACTATGAGGCCCATCGTTAGCGCCCACGTCTCAGTGAATAATGATGCTGATTCTAACATTTACATTTATTTTCCAGGCAAGCCAGTAACGGGCTACGTGGTAGAGAAGCTCAACAAAGCCACCGGCCGCTGGGTGCCGGTCGGCAAGACCGACGACACGGAGATGGAAATCAAGGGGCTGCAAGAGGGCGAGGAGTACGAGTTCCGCGTGAGGGCCGTCAACGACGAGGGCGAGTCCGAGCCGCTGAAGACTGACCACTCCATCGTCGCTAAGAATCCTTATGGTGAGTCGTTTTGCAGTGCACTTTTTTACGGACGTGAATGGATCACGCATTTTTATTTACTCCTGTTTTCGTGAGGAATTTTTGTCTCTAACAAACAATGGGTCAACAATTGGGGTTTTCGAAAAAAAAAATCTTCTATTTAGTACGTTAGTTACTTGCTACTAGAGGCATTGCTTTTAGGATACCGTAGCCAAAATGGCCAAAATAGAATCCTTATATTTGTGTGTCTCTGCGTCCGTCGTCCGTCCGTGGCTTTGCTCAGAAACTAAAAAACTATAATTTTGCACGGATATAAATATGCACCAAATACGGCGACAAAAAAAAATTAAATACTTCCCAAAGATGTAAAGTTTTGTCATCTAACCTTATAGTGGGGGGGTATCGTTGGGTCTCTTAAAATCATAGGAGCATTTAAAAGCGATTCTTGCGTTCAGTGATTTGTTTGCGAAATATTCAAGTTTTTTTTTTATAATTTTTGTTTGTCTCCCAGACATTCCCGGCAAGCCGTCAGTACCAGTCATCGGGGACTGGGACGTGGACCGCGTGGACTTGACCTGGGAGGCGCCCAAGAACACCGGCGGCGCGCCCATCACTGGATACGTCATTGAGAAGAAGGAGAAGTACGGCTCCTGGCAGGAGGCCTTAACCACCACGGTGAGTTGGTTTGATATGGTCACCTGCATTTAAATCTGACACGCCCTACCAGCCCTGGAAATGGAATCGTATCAGATATTTATTGTACGTTTTGTTCTGTCAGATATTGGTGCTGGTGACTATACGGTAAAACCGTATGCGAGAAAATATATAGGACGATATTAGGGTTAGGGCTCATAATGTCCCACCACCATAATTACGTCCCTTTCGCAAATGGTCCCTTGTGAAAAATACCCCATTCCCATTATGTCCCTTTCTTTAAACGTCCCTTTCTGAAAACGTCTCATTCTTTTCACAAAATGGCCCTTCTGAAAAAGCCCCTTTCGCATAACGTCCCGTCTGCAAAATGTCCCGTTCACAAAACGTTAACCGCCACAACTAGGAATAGACAGCAGCAGTAAATGTAGACTAAAGAGTTAAATAAGATTTGACCACGATTTTATCGTTAAACCTAGTTTATACGAGACATTTTGCGAAAGGGGCGTTTTGCGAAAGAGACGTAATTTAGGTGACGGCACATTTTGCAGAGAGGTCGTTTTGAGAATGAGACATTTATAAAAGGGACATTTTGCGAGTGGGACATTATGACCCCTAACCGATTTTAGATTATGGCCAATTTTTGACTCACGCGGTATTGTTGTATAAGCGACGAAATGTAACGCATGTAACTCGCGAACGCCCCATGTTAACTTGTGTCGTTTGTCAGACGCCGGAGTGCAAGGCCCGCGTGCCCGATCTGAAGGAGGGCAACACGTACCAGTTCCGCGTGCGCGCCGTCAACAAGGCGGGCCCCGGCGAGCCCGGCGAGCCCACGCAGCCGCACGTCGCCAAGGCCAGGTTCCGTGAGTATCACCACCTTTATTTTAACGTCCTGAAAATGCGCCTTATGCACGTCCCCCGCTCGAGGCAGCGGGTGGGGTCTGTCGGGCTCTCCCCCAGGAGGTGGCATACCGACTAAAAACAACACGACCTTACCCTCACGGCCCTTGTTTACCTTTACTTGCCCGAATTTAACTTGCCATACCAACGTTTGCCATAAAATATATAGAACCGTGCTGTTTTCAGCATTTTATAAATGTCATCATATAGAATGCAGTAGGTTAGGTTAGGTTAGTTTAATATCAACTGTGAAGAAATGACTATTTCAGAAATAAATTACTTTATGGAAAATGAAAATTCTAGAAAACGATACATTCGGGCAAACGATAGAGAACCCTCGGTCCTTATACGGACGCCATGGGATCGCGAACATTACACCGCGACGCCGCAGGCCAGCCCGGGACGGGCTCCCTCTCTGCGCCCCAAGATGGTATTGGGATACGCCCCTAGGATAATAATATTAATGTTTCTAATTGTTTTCCATAGTTAAGCCATGGATCAACCGCGACAAGATGACGGCGGTGCGCGTGCGCGCCGGCACCACCATCAAGCTGGATGTCGACATCAAGGGTGAACCGCCACCAACCAAGACTTGGAGCTTCGCCAACAAGGTAACCTGTCACGTGTCAACTAATAACTACGATACTTCGGCTGTTGAAGCGTTTCTAGGCGGCGGTAATTGCTTAACATCAGGCGGGCTTCATGCCTGTTTGCCGCCTACGTGGTATAAAAAAAAACGATGCAATTTACACATTTACTGATAAACTAACTGATGTCAATTTTAGAGTTTCCAGACGTGTTAGATTATATTGTTCCGAAATAAATAACATTTTTACTGACATTAGTGTTAATTGGGGGTTAAATTTCATGTCGCCTCTATTTGTTTTGTTCGATTGGATGGAGACGGCATCATATTTTACCTTCATTCAACACTAATCAATGGATGGTGAAACAGCCCCCATGGCTGGTTAGATTTTTTCACGAATAATTACGAAATCCAAAGGCGTAAAACTATAACGAAGTTGTTTACTTTTATTTTTTGAATGCCTCTGTCAATTTTGCCAGTGTCTAGGCTAGTGGATTTTTATCATTGTACTTACGCTAAAAAATTCTAGAAAACGTAATATGATAGATAACGAAAAATTATGAACCCTTTGACCTCTTCCCAGACTTTGGAGTCGGGCGAAGGCATCAAGATAGAAAACGAGGACTACAACACTCGTATGACGCTGACCGAGACGTCGTGGAAGAACACCGGCGTCTACACGCTGAAGGCGGTCAATGACTCCGGCGTGGATGAAGCCACTGTCGAGATTACCGTGCTTGGTAAGTGCTAGAGACATTATGAACAGGAAACTACCGTGAGACCACCATACGCAGCCGGCGAGTCGCGTTGCTCCATGAAAACACGAATTAGTCCGAAACATGTCGAGCTAAACTCGATTTAAGACGTGACTCATTCGGATTTGTTTCATTAAATATTAGAGAAATTAACAGTCACTGCTCTCACAGTTCTACATTAAAATTTGCTGAACAGTGATTTGTGTTTTGGCGTGGAGAGTAAGACAGCCGGTGAAATTACTGGCATTTGAGGTATCCCATCTTAGGCCTCTAGATTGGCAACGCATTTGCAATCCCTCTGGTGTTGCAGGTGTCTATGGGCAGTGGTGATCTTTCACCATCGATCCACTTGCTCGTTTAACCAATCAATACCCCCTCTTATACATTATCCTTTGTTATGTTCCTATATTATTATTGTTCTTATATTTATAGGTTAGCTAATTTACCTAAAATGTTCACAGACAAGCCAGGCAAACCAGAGGGTCCACTCGAAGTGTCAGACGTGCATGCCGACCACGTGAAGTTATCGTGGAACAAGCCGAAGCACACCGGAGGTCTGCCTCTGAGCGCGTATGTCGTAGAAAAGATGGACACGCTGACTGGGAAGTGGACGCCCGCCGGCACTGTGGACCCGGATAAGACTGACGCCACTGTTACTGGTAAGCTATGGTTATTTTATCTCGGCGTACATAACATTTTATTTGGTACCTTATCACTATAACCACTGTGACAGTTCATATTTTATATGGCAGTTCAAATATGACGAAAATAGACAAGGTACTAAAGTCTATACATACTTTTGCCCTTGACTGTACCATAAAGTGATGGTAGTTGTGGAATGACCTAAAAAAACAAGTCGAAAAAAAATATTGACGATCCTGATAAAACATCCATTTAATTGTGTTTTTGACACAAGACCCAATGTCCAGATTTTCCTGGTTACTAGGAACAAAGCAATTATTGCGCTCAAAACGTCATTATTTCGAAAAAGTCTCGTTGAGATAAAGGTGCGGTCACATACAGCCGCTCGTCGCTCGTTTGCAGCGACAAATCTGGTCACGTGACCCTATTTTTAATTTCCCGCTACTCAAAAAAGTAGTTTGTCCTTTTCCAGCGATAAGCTTAACATTTTGAGCTTTGTTGTTATAATGTCACGTGACCGAATTTGTCTTTGCAAAACGAGCAACGAGCGACTCCATGAGACCGCGCCTTAAGAAATTTTTTCTACAAGTCATTACCTATGTCAGCAAAATTGACCTTGGAATGATATTTGTAAGTTCACTTAGAAAAGTTACCAATTTTGATGTACGAGCTTTTTAGTAGCGACGATAATAGACAATTTTGCAGGTGGTAGGACCTTGTGCAAGGTCCGCCCGGATTGCTACCACCATCTTGCTCGCTAATCCTGCCGTGAAGCAGCAGTGCTTGCACTGTTGTGTTTCGGCGCGGAGAGTAAGACAGCCGGTGAAATTACTGGCACTGGAGGTATTCCAACTTAGGTCTCTAGGTTGGCAACGCATCTGCAATACCCCTGGTGTTGCAGATGTTTATGGGTGGTGGAGATTTCTTACCACCAGGAGACCCTCTTGCTTGTTTGCCTTCCAGGAATATTAAAAAAAAAAAAAAAATGACGTTTCCCTTTCCAACTTTACCAAATTATCTTCTTCCACAGGCCTAGAACCCGGCCACACTTACCAGTTCCGCGTGAAGGCTCTCAACGAGGAAGGCGAGTCTGAGCCCTTGGAGACCGACCACGGTACCTTAGCCAAGAACCCGTACGACGTGCCCGCGGCCCCCGGCCTGCCGGACATCGTGGACTGGGACGAGAAGAGCGCGAAGCTCAAGTGGGAGCCTCCCATCAGGGACAATGGCGCCCCCATCACTGGGTACATCATCGAGGTCATGGACAGGGATAGGGGAGAGTTTGTTAAGGTGTGTTGACCTACGAATAAATAAGGAGTCGACGTATATACATTTGAAACTTAACGGCAAAATTTGCACACGTTTTTAAATGAAACAACGAAACTATTTAAAATTGTGTTGACTTCTTTAATAAAAACATAATAATTGCTAATAAATGAATAAGTAGGTATTTTTAGTCCATTAAAAAAAAAGCAAAATTATTTATTAAGGTTGCTAAAAGTACAATGTTTTACAATGGTTGGCACCTCTAATGGTTGGTTTGTGTTCGAAATACCGAGAAACGTGTGTTACAATTTGATCGTTAATTCAATCAAAGCATAAATCAAATATATTTTGTTTTTTATTTAGGTATTTTATTTTTGTCACGGATAAATGTTTTCTTTCTTTCTTTCAACCGGAGTATAGGTAGAGTCATTCACGATGGCGCGTGCCGTGGTTCTTATTACAATGCCATTAATGTCTATTTTTGTCAAAATCTCGCATGGATGGCACTAGGTATCTTCATCATCCCTCTCTCAGAATGAGAGGGCTTGGGCCATAGTTCCCACGCGGGCCCAGTGCGGAACTAGGTATACTCGTATACATTTTTTGGTTGGCAGTTTTCAAAGACATGATAGGCAGGTGGACACGTATTTTTTCTTTTGTCAATGAGGGTTTTTACGGAGTCGGAACATCGCTAGATGGCGTTAGTATCATGAGGTCCGTTTGACGTTTGCTTGCGATTGGCTCATTTAGTTATTTAACCAATCACGAGCAAACGTCAAACGGACCTCACGATAGAGATTCGATTTGTGGCATTCGAACATGGCGGACGTAGTCAATGTATAATTTTGCTATTTCTGTTTGTTTGGCTAGTTGAAGTATAATTTTGATAGTGTTTTTTGCGGCGATTAACCTTAAAAGTGAACAGTGATCACAAAATTCTATATTGCTCTCGTTTCTGACATTTTTTAATGCGCAAGTTGTCTCCACGTGGTTTCTGGAATTTTACTATCAAGTTGCAAAAACTACAATCACCGTACAACGTTGCCTCTCAAAAGAGAATACTTAGACACTGGCGAAATTGTCTTATCAATTAGGACAGAAGCCATATTTTAAAAAAGAAGAAGAAGACCTCACGATACTAACTCCATCTAGCGATATTTCGCCTCTGTGAAAAACCTCATTACACAAAAAAGGATGAAGTTTAGCTAGTAAAAGTTCTGCGTGATGTCACGCCGTGTGCCACTTTCCGTTATCTGTCTGTGGCTTTGTAGAAAGCTGTAATTTTGCACGCATATTTGTAGCAACTACGCAGACAAAATGA
Organism: Choristoneura rosaceana; assembly: GCA_037349165.1. Classification (NCBI taxonomy): domain Eukaryota; kingdom Metazoa; phylum Arthropoda; class Insecta; order Lepidoptera; family Tortricidae; genus Choristoneura; species Choristoneura rosaceana. The sequence goes on from JAZBNJ010000013.1 coordinate 6,949,078, forward strand.
AAAAAAAAAATTTTTTTTTTTATATACGGTACCTCCCATTGGCGTAAAGTGGGGGTGATTTTGTTTTCTCGACTAACCCTATATTGGGGGGTATCGTTGAATAGGACTTTTAAAACCAATGTTTAAAACCAACTTTAAAGTGCAAATTTTCAATAAAATCGAGCTCGAAATCGAGATCTAGGCCTCAATAACGCCACCACCACCACCACCACCATCATCAGCCTATGTTGGTCCACTGCTGGACATAGGCCTCTCCCATGGCACGCCACTGAGCACGATCTGTTGGGATCTCGGTCCCTTATTTTGAGTTGGTTAAGGAAATTGGAAATAATTATGCAGCGATCTTGTTTCGTGTTCGGTTTATTGGAGAAGAGAACAAATGACATGCGCCATCTTGCATTCATGGGTGTCGCAAGTGGCGCCATCTGACAGAATCTTCTTGGTTTAAATCCGCGGCTATTGGGACGGGAAGTATGGAATAAATATCACGGATGGCGTTACCTGTGACACGATCCTCGGCCACTCTCATCCAGCCTAGGCATAGGCTAGGCCTAGGGACCTCAATAACGCTATTGTTACATTCCAGGCCGCTGAGATCCAAGGCAACATCTGCCAGGGCACAGTGCCCAAGCTGGAAGAGGGTAATCAGTACCAGTTCCGCGTGCGCGCTCTGAACAAGGCCGGACAGTCTGAGCCTTCAGAGAACACCAACTGGCACACAGCTAAGGCGCGCTACTGTGAGTTCACTACGCTATTGCTTTACAACCCTGCTACAGTCACTAATATATACTCAGGGGCACAAAAGTTGGCCCTCCTCATACAAAGTTACCTATTACTGCGTAGATTTGTGGGTTAGATTTTTTTCCGCTTAGTCAGTCAAAGTCAAAATATCTTTATTCAATTTAGGCTATAAGAAACACTTATGAAGGTAAAAAAAAATTACCACCGGTTCGGGAAAACCTCTGTTGAGAAGAATCCGGCAAGAAACCCAACGAGGTATATTTTTTAAGCAGATTTATATTATTAGTATATTCTAAATTAGCTGTTCCTAATTATATTATTATTACGCTAAACAAGGAGTAAAATGAAATAAACATAACAAAAAAAAAAGTAAAAAATCATTGTTATTCTTGTTTTTAGGTAAATATTTTCTTCAAGTTATTAGTGTTAATCGTCAACTACTGGCCACCTTACACTAAAAATGAATTCTAGTTACCTATAAATATAATTAATATTTATATACAAAATTATATACAAATCGTGGGAATTTTATGAGAACAAATTTACATAAATATAACGTATTGATGTATAAGACAATATGTAAATATTATGCACAAGGTTTTTTTTGCCCACGATTACAACTACCCCTTTTCTCCCCAGTGAAACCTCGTATCGACCGCACCAACCTGAACCCACTGTCGGTGAAGGCTGGACTCCCTGTCTCCCTGGACGTCAAGGTCTTTGGCGAGCCCCCAGCCACGGTCACCTGGTGGTTCAAGGGCGAGGAGCTGAAGACCGGAGACAACTTGGAGATCATCAACGTGGACTACAACACCAAGTTCCTGATGACGAAGAGCAAGAGGCCCAACACTGGGAAGTACATCATCAAGGCCAAGAACGAAGTGGGTGAAGATGAGGCCGAAGTTGAGATTACTATTCTTGGTAAGATGTGGTATATGTTGTGATTTTTATATACGATTTTATACAGATCTAGTGATAGTAGAGGAGACGTGGAAGATCGACCTTCACCCATCTGGTCCAGATGAGACATTTTTTTTATTGGGAAATAATAAGTGCAACAACTGAAATTTTCTTTAGTAATAACGGGTAAATTTAACAGCTTCTAATAAAGTAATTATGTTAATATACCAGCTTTACAAAACCAGCAAATTATGCAAAATGAAGCGCCAATTTACAAGCAATTATAAATGCAAAAGCGTGTTTGGATTTTTGTGTGTTTGTCTGTCTTTCACGCCGTAACGGAGCGACGGATCGACGTGATTTTTGGCATAGAGATAGTTTATGGTCCCAAGAGTGACATAGGCTACTTTTTATCCCGGATAAATGCACAGTTCCTGAGGGAACAGCGCGAGATAACCGAATACCACGCGGGCGGAACCGTGGGCAAAAGCTAGTGATTAATATAACTCAGCTATCGATAAACTATTATTTTCTTAAAAAAAATCTTTAAAATTGACTGTGATTGACCCCTATCTCACCTGCTGTTGTGCAGATGTGGCCAAATGTGTATCTCACTGGTTCAGTAACAGCCTATTCACTCGAGCCTTGAAGAGCCCTAGATTGTATGTAACTATATGATGAGTTCGTTCGTTACCTTTTGTATCTCAGAGCAGAAAATAGAAGCCCCGCCACAGCGAGGCTTCATCGACTTTCTGGCGGGCCGCTTTTACCTTGATACAATGCAATGGGCACGCAGGCCGTACAGCACGGAGAACAGATGGCCGTTGGAGTTGAAAGGTTCTCGAATGGAGACCACGGATCGGCAAGCACAGCATAGGACGTCCAAAGATAAGACGGATGGATGACCCGGTTAAAGCTATTGGTTCACGGTGGATGCAAGCCGTTCCAACCGAAGCAACTGGAGGTCTATGAGGGAGGCTTATGTCTAACAGTGGACGTCCGGCGGCTTCGATGATGATGATGATGATGATGAATTCAATTAAAAATAGCCATGAACACTTTTCGATAGGCTATCATAGACGTGTTTGTAAATAAATAATATTTATTAAAAAGTTTGTCTCACCTGGTTATCTGATGGGTGAAGGTCGATCTTCACCGGCTTAGACCATGAATCATGTTTTTTCCACCTTATTTTGTCATATAAGTTCGTCTTTATCTTGCTTTCTCAGACAGCTTCAGTAAACTCCAGTAAGCTAGCTGAGAAAGCAACATAAATACGAACTTTTAGGACAAAACACGACGGCAAAACATTATTCACTACACGTGTACATGTTTTCTATTTTGTGGAATCGTAACTCACAGTTCAACTAGAACATTGAAATCGTTCGGTATTCGTCTTTGTTTTTCTGAGGATTTTAATGGGTGAGAAACAAAAAACTATCTTTTGTTTCGATTTCCGAACTACATCAGCAAGTTTTAGTGTACATTGACTATTATAATTCTGAATTAAAACTTCGATGGTAGAATTAAGTTACACCAATATTTTTTTCATAACATTTTTTTTTTATTCATCCAGGCAAGCCGTCCAAGCCCAAGGGTCCGTTGGAGGTGGCAGATGTCACCAAGAACGGGTGCACGCTCACTTGGCAGAAGCCCGAGGATGATGGAGGATCGCCCATCGACTATTATGAAATCGAAAAGCTCGACCCGCTTACTGGTAAGTTTGGAGACTTAAATTCTCGGTCCACATAAATCCCACTGCTGGGCACACGCCTCCTCTAAGGAAGAGAGGGGCATGGTCCGTGGTTGTGAATTTCGCACACACCCAATGAATTTCTTTGCAAGTGTGTACCTACTCTACGTTTCCTCGCGATGTTTCCTTTACCGTAAAGTTCATGATAAATTTAAAATGTCGTACATAAATATGGATTTAAAGTCCTCAATAAATAATTTGTATTTGTATTTCTATAAAATTTGAAAAAGATGGGGTGCAAGCTACCTCGTCCCACTAGAGTCGGGTAGCTTAAAAATAAAAGAAATAAAAAAATAAGAAGTAGAATAAATGTTGTAATCGATGCTTTTCATTTATTAATAAATGACGTACTGTTATAAAATTTTAAACTTTCTTAATTTTCATTCATAGTTAAATACCAGAAACGGGAGTTATCTCCCTCTTTATGACAGCATGTGTGTTGGTACGTCCCGTTTGTGGTGACTACACATAATGTACTATTGTTTCCCAGGGCAATGGATCCCGTGCGGCACGGCCAAGGACTGCAAAGCCAACGTCACCGGGCTGCAGGAAGGCAAGCCATACAAGTTCCGCGTTAAGGCGGTCAACAAGGAGGGCGAGTCCGAAGAACTGGAGACTGAGAAGCCCATCATTGCTAAGAACCCCTTCGGTGAGTTGAGGTTTGATGAACGGATAGCTATAACAGATATACCTTCCGCCGCCTAACTTTGCCTAAAAGTTCATTGCCACGACTAGTACCACAAAAACTATAAAGGTATAATTCCAATAATTGAACAGGCACTATACCGTTAAGCGATTCAAACACAATCCGGGAGTAATGTAAAGACGTCGCATAAAAAATGTATCTCAAAAATGCGTCAAAACTGAGTATTAAGTATTGAAGTTTTAGGCAGATTTATATGGCGCGTGGTATAGATAACGGATAACTAGCAGTTTCAGACTAACGACGTTTTATTTGCGCGTATAAGCTTTAAGCGGGTGTGCAGATTCGGATTTGTTTTCTTCGTGCGTTGAGCATGCAGTCAACAGTAAAAGTAGATGAGTAGTGGTGTTTCTCAAAAGGAAAAAAAATTATAACAAAAATTGAACCGACTACAAAAAACCATGAAAATAATTTTCTACCAGTCTGAAATCGGTTGGTGCCTCAGCACGAGCCAGCAGGAGTGATTGAAGCCCATTATAAAGTGCGTAGGTGAGGTAGATGACTATAGGTCCACTCCTGCTGGCTCGTACTGAGGCACCGACCGGCTTCAGACTGGTAGAAAATAATTTTCATGGTTTTTTGTAGTCGGTTCAATTTTTTGTTATAATTTTTTTTTCGCGCTTTTTAGTGTTAATAATCTAAGATACAACAGTGTTATATCAACTGCTCGTCACCTTTTACGAAAGATTGCTTTTTCCGATGCAGAGACGTTCATTATTGAGGAGTCCTGGTGCTTCACCACCCGTTTTACCATATGCATTACGAGGAGCATAAATTACTTAGCAACTGTGACAAACTAATTAAAATTCAATCCGTGAAATACTTGTTATTGAGTAGTAAATCCGATGGTCAACTGTGGTCTTCAACATCAGTTCCACTTCACCAAATGATGATTTTCAAGAGAAAATGCACGAGTTACTACTAAATATATCCAATTTACTATTGAAGATACAACATTTGAAGAGTTCCCTCGATTTCCTTAAGATCCAATCATCAGATCCCGATTTGGTGCTTATGAGACCTAATCGAAGACATTCTTAGACGAACGCAAAAAAAAATTCAAATCGGTTCATAAATGACGGAGTTCTGAGGTAACAAACATAAAAATAAACAACCGAATTGATAACCTCCTCCTTTATTGAAATCGGATAAAAATAAATAAATATCATGGGACACTTGACACCAATTAACCTAGTTTCAACCTATAAAGATAAGCAACGAATAAAAATATTTATACAAGATAAATACATACTTAAATACGTATTAAAAGTCGCCAGTACTCTCGCCACTGATTGCATTTTCGTACAAAAGCTGTTTCGTTCTGATTTACAAACAACACACTGAAACAAAATAAAACTTAGCGACTGTAATGGAAGCAGCTATTTTGATGCTTTAATTAGTTTTCGTTCATATTCAATGTAACAAAATAAAATCACATTAATTTTAAGTTTTGTATGAGAAATGGAAATTCGTTATTGTTTTTTCCGTTACATTTTATTTATTTATTTATTTATTAAATGCAATTCACATGTCAAAAGTACAATATAGCACGAACATTATGAAACCCGGAAGGCAGGGGAAGGGGGGTGGGGGGTTATTCCAACCAAACCTAATTATAAGCATAACTGCTCCCATTATAGTTGCAAAATTGCGTTTTGATCTGTAGTGCTGCTTGTAAATTAGAACGAAACTACATTTGTATGGGACGCGAGCGTACAGGAGACTCTTAAGCATCCAAGATCCGAGAACAAACATTCGTATTATTCATATATCTGCCCCGGCCGGGAATCGAACCCGGGACCTCAAGCTTCGTAGTCAGGTTCTCTAACCACTTGGCCATCCGGTCAAACAATAGTCAAATAATCCAAACACTCCCTTATTACCAGGCACTGGCAGTAGACTCTTGTGTATATCATTTTGAGCATCGTAACCGCTCATCCACTTCTGCTGCTGATTGTACAAGACGTGGGCTTACTTTTTTTTTTCAGACGAGCCCGGCAAGCCTGGCCGTCCGGAGCCAAGGAACTGGGACAAGGACTTTGTGGAGCTGGAGTGGTCGCCGCCCAAGGAAGATGGCGGCGCGCCCATCACTGGCTACATCGTGCAGAAGAGAGAGAAGGGTGGCAGGTGAGGCCTGAGCGATACGAAAGAGTCCTGTCCCTGCGAGAGCATGGTCAAAGCTTTACGAAAGAGACAAGTTTTGTGTTATAACTATAACTAGTGTTTCCACGCTACTTCGTATGCGTAAACCTTTAGATCTAGGAGTTAAATTGGATTCGAGGATTTTTGTAAATTCCCATGGGAATTCTCAGTTACATCGTGGATTTCATTATAATACTACTGTGCCATATTTCATGACTCTAAACATAGCGGTTGAGATTTTGAGAATGAATGAGTGGGAATAGCTGGCTGAAAAGTAGCATATCTGTTATTCCAGATCTCCAACAATCTATATTTGTAGCCTCTACAATATAAAGTGTAGTACAGGCTGCTCCCAAAATGTCTAATGTAACTGTAAAATTGCACCTATTTTAAAAACTTTTTTAATTCAATTATACAAGGTGGGCCCTGTAACATGAGCAAAAAATTAAACCACAGCTTCCACTCTTCATCTTGAGCTAATTTAGTTCTACTACTTTTGATAATACCATGTATTATGATTTTTATAATAGTTTCAAGTTAGTTGGACGAGCAATGTATTACGAAATCCGTCATTTTGTTACAACACGTCCTGTTAGTGTTATCATTTAGGCTATTGGATGCCGTAGAAAATACCAATTAATGTGTTTGGAATGAACGTAATGATTAAATTACTTAATTTTTTAAACTTGCAGAAACTACATAAATTAGTTTCACTTGAGTAGCAGAACCTGTCTTTAAATTTTTTGCTCCTGTTAAAAAACCCACCCGGTATTCATTTTAAAAAACACAAAAAAATGCAATTATCACAACTACTTAGTGATTTTTGAACGTCGTCTTCGCCGCTTCCCTAAAAATACTTGTTGTCCAGGTCGTGGCAAGACTGCCTGCGCACGAGCGGCGACCGGCCGACCGGGCGCGTCACGGACGTGGAAGAAGGGCACGAGTACGAGTTCCGTGTGATGGCCGTCAACAAGGCCGGGCCGGGAGAACCCTCCGACCCGAGCAAGTCCGTCATCGCCAAGCCGCGATTCCGTGAGTAAATTATGGGTTTCTTTGTAGACTACGTTGCTCGGAGAGCTTGTGATAAAGTTATAGATGTCGGTAAGATGTCATAGGTTTGATGTGATAGTCAGGCGACTAACTTTATCCTCGTGCGGTCAAATGTGCAATAGAATGTACACAATAAGTTCAAGGGAAGGGCCTATGACAATGTAACGTACTAGAAATTCTTTTGTTTCTCTATTGTTTTACACTACTTCAGTTCGACTTTATTCCAGAAACAATAAGACCCAAATTTTTTTGTAATTTTTTTTATATTTGTATAATTTTTGATTGTAGAAAATAACTTAATACTAATTTTCTTACAGCGCGTTCTTCTTAGCAATTATGGTCCTTCCCGAAAGCGCTGATTATATAAAAAAGTGACAATGTAAAAATGCCCTTTGCGGCCTACTTACAGAATAAACCTTTTAGTTTCGAAGTCATTTTTAATTATAGAAATTTTAATCTATATTTCAACGTTTCTCATCTACAGTGGCGCCCAAGATCGACCGCAAGAACCTTCAAAAACGCAAGATCAAGGTTGGCGAGGTTCTCAAGTTCGAGGCTGACGTCAAGGGCGAACCTGAACCAGCCATCACTTGGGCCCTCAACGGATCCGCCCTCAAGCCTGAGGAGCGTCTCAAGATTGAGAACAAGGATTACCACACGTCGTTCACGCTCCAGAAAGTAACGCGAGCTGATAGTGGAAAGTATGTGGTTACCGCGAAGAATGACTCGGGCACTGATAGCGTGGAGATTGAGGTGGCCGTTGTGAGCAAGCCCGCCAAGCCTAAAGGGCCTTTGAAGGTTTGTATTAAAGTTGTTTTAGTGTTTTGTAACTTCACTAGTTTTTGCCCGCGGCTCCGTCCGCGTGGTATTCGGTTATCGCGCGCTGTTCCCTCGGGAACTGTGCATTTTTCCGGGATAAAAAGTAGCCTATGTCACTCTCGGGCCCATAAACTATCTCTATGTCAAAAATCACATCGATCCGTCGCTCCGTTACGGCGTGAAAGACAGACCAACATACAAACACACAAACACACTTTCGCATTTATAATATTAGTATAGATATGTCTTGATTGTTGATTTTAACGACAAAAGAAGTGAGATCTGAATGGGTGTCAAGTTCAATCGTCATGTTTTGATGGCATTTAATATCGCAGAAGTCTTTATAAATAATCTGAAACTACAAGTATGCAAGACTAGGTCTGTGCAACACAATGCACGTTTCATGCGGCACCCAGCCTCCACTGGAGTCGTATTGAACAACCACAGTCTCTTTAAATCCCAACTCTTGTCCGCTCAGGTATCAGACGTGAAGGCAGACGGCTGCAAGCTCAAGTGGGAGCCGCCGGAGGACGATGGCGGGGAGCCTGTGGAGAGCTACGTGGTTGAGAGGATGGATACGGACTCTGGTCGCTGGGTGCCGGTGTGCACCACCAAGACTCCAGAGGCTGATGTTACTGGTAAATGAAATGAAATAAGTAATTTATTTTGCTTTTTTTTTGGTAAGTCGAGATTTTCACATTTGTACCTTCTGCTCTAGGGTGTAGGCCAAACTATGTTCCTAACTTTTATGTTTATAATAGTAGTACGGGTATGATACCAATGAGGGTTTCTTTGACAGGCTCGTTGGCGCTAACGTGACGTACAGTGGGGGTAGGAGAACCTTCGTCAGTTATTAAATTGATTCCTTTGCAAAGTCTTCTTCTTCTTCTTTTTTAAAATATGGCTTCTTTCCTAATTAATAAGACAATTTCACCAGTGTCAAAGTATTCTCTTTCGAGAGGCAACGTTGTACGGTGATTGTAGATTTTGTAACTTGATAGTAAAATTACAGAAACCACGTGGAGACAACTTGCGCATTAAAAAATGTCAGACACGAGAGCAATATTGAATTTAGTGATCACTGTTCACTGTTAAGGTTAATCGCCGCATAAAACACTATCAAAATTATACTTCAACTAGCCAAAGAAACAGAAATAGCAAAATTAAATATTGTCTACATCCGCCATCTTCGAATACCACAAATCGAATGATTTGCAAAGTCATAGACTCTTAGTACGTTTTGAAACCCAAGGTACTAAGCAGCCAAGTGCATATCAAATTATACTTACTTGGCATGATAACAAGGGTCAAAATAGTATAGACCTCTAACATATATCTAGTTTCATATCAATACAAAACCTTTTTAATAAATAACTTCGTAAAAGTTTCAATCAAAAATGTTCTATTTAATTGTCAGTGTTTGTCAGTGCCAAGGTGTAGTTGTAGGGTCGCTATGGTCACTTGATTATGTTTAGCAGGTTGACAGGTTGACGCAGTATATCCTACTCAATCGGTAAAGCAGATTAGCGGTCGTACTGAGCAAGGGAAAATAGATCTTAGGGTGACGAATCTTTTTTTACTCCGACTGTACGTTTAACAACTTTAACACTTGCTTAACGTTTGTGATTGGTTAAGTAAATAAATAAATCAAATGAGCCAATCGCAAGCAATACTGAAACGTCAAACGGATGTCAAGATACTAAGTAACGCCCGTATAAATTCTTATAACTGACGTTTATGTAAATTATAATTTAATGATAAATTATGTATTGAATTAATAAATAAACTAAAATAAACATCTAGCGATATTTCGTACGTCGAAGAACTTTCATTATCATGTACAGTCAAGGGCAAAAATATCTCTACAACCTATATAAGCAATAGCAGGAAGTAATTAGTAGTAGTTATACAACACTTATATTAATTGGTCTTATTTCCAACCTGGATCCTGTAACACAGGGACTCCTAGCACAGGATCCAGAGCCGTAGACTCTTGTTTATAAGTTTTTTATGCAATAAATTATTATTCATTTTCATTTTAATTTTTTATGTATACATCGACCTTATGGTTAATGGCATAAAGGTGTATAGATATTTTTGACGCCTTGGTAATTTAGGTATATTTATGCCCTTGAGTGTACTTGGCTGCTTTGATCTGTGACAAACTTCTTGATTTTATTCTAAACACTTTCTCGTCGCAGGCTTGAACGAGGGCAAGGATTACTTGTTCCGAGTGAAGGCTGTCAACCCCGAGGGCGAGAGCGAGCCGCTCGTCACCGAAACCGCTACCACGGCTAAAAATCCTTATGGTGAGTCTCTAAACTTGTGAGCTAACTTTTAAGCAAATTACGATTTGATCGCTAAACTTGGTTTGACTTTGTTGATGTGTTGAGCTCAATACTCGTACTAAATAATGATAAAAAAAGTTTTTTTTAAATCACGTCTTAGTAGTTGAGAAAACCATGATTATTTTTCAAGGTGAGCTCGAAGGGTAAGCTCTGGGAATGCGGATTGGTTCCCAATCCGCACTGGGCCCGCGTGGGAACTATGGCCCAAGCCCTCTTGTTCTGAGAGGAGGCCTGTACCCAGCAGTGGGACGTATATAGGCTGGTATGGAAATGGAAGAGATCCCTTAAAGATCCCTCCCTCTTGTTAACTGTAACTAAAAACTTCATATGTTTTATGTATGCAATAAAGAGTTGCAACACACTCTGTCGTATTTTTGTACAACTTTTTTTTAACACTAGGCGAGCCCGACGCCCCCGGCAAGCCTGAGTTCAAGGACTGGAGCAAGGACCACGCTGACCTCAAGTGGGAGAAGCCCGCCAACGACGGCGGCGCGCCCATCACCGGCTACATCGTGGAGAAGAAGGACCGCGATACCGGCAAGTGGGTCAAGGCTGCTGAGGTACGTCTACTAATATTTTTTTGTTTAATTGTGTTTTTATTGTACACTGGTGTTTAGATCTTTGTATGCATAAATCAATAGATTGTCACTACTTTGAAAAAAGCTCGTACCTCCAAATTGATACTTTTCTAAATGATCTTTATGAACATTATTTTAAAGGTCAATTTTGTTGTCTAATTGATTTGAGATTTTTTCAAAGTAATGACGAGATCCAGCAGTTGAATCGGAGTTCTGGGTTTAAAAAAAATCCTGTGGGATTTCGCGAAAATTACATTGTCTTCTGTATTGAAAAGCGGAGTTTCCTTATACAGGCAACCCCTATTTTGTAAATTTACGTATACTTTATGAAATAAAGAATTTTGTATTTGAATTTGATGTTGTATTAAAATCAAGCGTGCCAAATTTAATGACCCAGAACTCAGTGGTTAAGATTTCAATATTTTATTGCGTCCGTTTTATATCATGTTAAATTCTGTTCCAAAAAAATTGTATTCCAAGTACTAGTTAAAATTCAAAACTGATGACTGTTCCTTTTTCCAAACAGAATATAAACAGCCAATCAAATTACAGTATTAGAAACAAGAACATATCCACCATCGTTGACCTGGTGCCTATTTCTCGAAGCTACAAGTGACAATTTACAAGCTTTAGTCTTTGTTTAACAGTATGAATTAAAAAGAGACTACTACTACCGCGACTAAATTGTAACTTTTAGGTTCGTGAAATGGGCCTATGTAGTGGTTATATTGTGGCTTTAACGTGACGTCACTGTTCAGGTACCCGGCAACAAGACGGAGGCCCGCGTGCCGGACCTGATCGAAGGCAAGACGTACCAGTTCCGGGTGAAGGCCGTGAACAAGGCCGGCCCCGGGAAACCGTCCGCCGCCTCCGAGAACCTGCTCGCCAAGGATCGCTTCGGTAAACAATATTAGAATAGAATAGAATAGAATAACCCCCTTATTCATAAAACTTAACAAGCCTATGTTAACTAACAAATGCTTTGTCCCTTTCTAACAAATACAAATGTCGAAGTGACAGATAAGGACAAACGAATTTTAGCGGCATTTTAACTAAAATAGGTTTGATTGTCGTTTATGAATAAGGGGGTAAGCCTTTATTAACACACTTAGAGCAACATAAACATTATTAATAAACGGAAGATATTTTCTACATTAAACTTATAACTATAACATAAACATAACTAAGTGTGATAAATGGATTGGGCTCAGCATATGCTGTGGACGCACACAAAAGTGCGCATGCACACAGCGCTGATTTACAGCCCAACCCTTTACACTTGCTGCCTATCTTTGTGATTATCATTATGGGTAGGTTCGAATAGAAAACCGGATGGTAAAAGAATTTTTTGTTTTTTTATAAAAAAAAAAACCAAATGACGAAATATATAAAAAAGGAAGAAATCTAATTATAAAAATAATTTTGCCTTTAAGAAAGCACTTATTATCGAGGCATTAGTATTATAGGCATATTATTATTAATATCATCATATCAGCCGTCCACTGTTGTAAATAGGGCTCCAGTTGCTTCGCTTGGAAGCGGCCCGCATCCACTGTCCTCCGTGCTATATGGCTTGCCCGTTGTTATTCCAACGAGCTGATTCGTTTGGCAATATCGATGACCCTCGTTTTTCTACGGCAGATTTTATTATAATATGTAACTTGTCTTCAAACATTAATAAAGATGTTTTGCATTCCAACAAAACATGTATTATGTACTGAACAAACACATAACGTCTCTATATTGAAGATTACGTTTGAGTCAAGCCTTAATAAACTCTAAAGCGTTACCTGATAGTCCTTGGTTACCGTGTTTTTTTCTCGTAGCTCAGCAGGTGCGCGCTCGCTCTTTGCCAAAGACGAGCTGTCACTTTTGACGTCTGACATAGTGTCTTCAACAGCAAGGCCCTTGCCGAGACGTTATGTGTTTGTTCAGTACATAATACATGTTTTGTTGGAATGCAAAACATCTTTATTATGTACACTTCCAAACACATAACGTCTCTATATTGAAGACGTGTCTGATATCTGCTGGTTGAAAGAAAAAACACACAAACGCTATGTGAAATAAAATCAACTATAGTATTATTAACTATATGTATACATATATGTACATAATACACAAGAAAAAGAATTAATTATTCTGAAATCAATAACTGTAATTCTTCATTTCTTATTTTTCAATAACTAGTCTAGCTAGGTATAATCATATGAGATCAAGTACTCAAATTTGAGCTAAACAAAATTAAAATAACAAAAACACAAATAAAAGTCTATATCCACTTAAAGTTGTTATACAACATATCAGTACTATGCATATTTTCAGACTTTTCCACAGGGCGATAATAGTATTTTCTAAATGTTGCAAAACATTTCCAGTTGCCTCTCTCCAATATCTCATCTACTGGTCGGTTATCCAGCCACCCCTTGGAGGCTACAGCTGATCTTAAACTACCTGGAGAGGCATCAATTCCAGCATCCTTAAAAACTGTCCTTATCCATCCTGTAATATTAGTCCTTGTAGCCTGTTTAACAGGGCCCGTTACTGTAATAAACAGGCTATTTAGATTGGCCACTTTCATACGTCTTGATTCTGACATAGTGATGAGTAATCTAACATGCTCCACTGGGCATATTCTTTTTTCTGGGTGAGGTGTTAAACACCAACCAGATTGTCTTCGGGAAGCAGAATCAGTTTTTGAGCCAAAAGTTGGCCAAAGAATTAAATTATTATCAGATTCTATAAGACTGTCCTCAGAAACATCAAGTAAGGTCAGGTCATGTATCCTTCGCCCAGAGGCCAGTAATAAAATAACCGATGTTCTTCTTGCCGTATCAAACAAAGTATTATTTAACGGTGTTGTCATTAGCCAATCATATAGGACCTTAGTATCCCATATTGGAGGTTTCTGAGGCATTGGCTTAGCATTACCAATAGCTTTTAAAATTTGCTTTATAAGGAAATTATTACCTATATTGATGGAATTTGCACAATAGGTTGAGAGAGCTGACTTATGTAGTAAGATTGTACTGTAAGCTAAGTTGTGATCTAAATGTAAGCTTGCTAAGTATTTGGCCACATCCTGTGCACATGGGGACTTTTTATTTATCTTATTTTCTGAACACCATGAAATCCATCTTTTTATTGCTGGCATGTATGTGCTTAAAGTGGATGGCCTCCAGCTGCTCTTTAATAATTCCTTTTCTTTGTCATTCTTTATTAGAGGCATGGCTAGCACGAAATGTCTTCTGTTGTTTAGTGCCTCGCTTCTTGCTAGTGAATTTTCTGTCAGATTTACCACTAAAATCATTAGAGCTTGTTTGTGATTTCCTGTTCTTATCATATGGGGTCACTTGTCTTTCTGGTTGCTTATTAGTATGCTGGCCTGTAGCTCTTTTTTCCTTCAAATATGTGGGTGTATTCAACCACATCTGAGTCCCCCCGAGGGACTGGATTAATGGTGCCAACGCCTCCCTACTGAATAAATATTCATTACTAGGAGGGATAGCTTTCAAGCTTTCCTTTAAGTTAACATTAGTTATCTCACTGAGTATATAATTTCTCCGAATTTCTACACATTCAGTTCTTTTGCCTGCTAAAATCTGCAATGTAAGCTCAGAATTCTTGTGACTGGCTGAGCCGGAACCAAACAATGAAGTAATTTTATCAAACAAGGAAACTGAATTCACTTCATTCTCATTACTCCAATTAACTAATTGTTGCAGGCTCTCTTTTAAAATCTCCCTTTGCATTAGCACTGCATTAGTAAGACCTGCCATTACTTGTTCTGTTGAGGCTAAGTAGTCCTTGCCTTTCTTGAAATGCATCAATTCACCATTAATTTTTAATTCAGTAAATCCCGGGGTTGCTAGGACCGACTTCAAAGATTTCTTGTATCTGACAGCCTGCCAAGCTGGGGAGTTGAACTGGTGTAATTTGTTTAAAGAAGTCAACCTGCCTGGATCCGCCTGTACTAAGAGATCGCTACTTTGAATTTCAGTATTCACTTCGCCTAGATCTACTGTCTTAGGTTTCTGTTTCGGTAGAACCACGAATTCCTCTTCACAGTCTGGTTGTTTGGATGTGGAACAGCCCCCATTGGTACTGCTATTACCTGCTGTATTCATTATATAGCTTGTCAAGTAGCTCACCTGTGACAAGAGGGCGTCGACACGAGGATCATACGCCAACTGCGGGTAAGGCTCATCGTAAGCCTTGCGCGGACGCTTATTCGGTGGTGATGTCGTGGTTTCTTCCTCCGCGGAAGACGATGACGAGCTGCCGGCCGACGGCGCCCGTCTATCGGAACCAGACCTCGATACCGAACGGCGTGAATCCGCCGATAACGCACTAATATTGCGTCGGACATCGGAGTCCGACTCCTCCTCGCGATTCATAATGAATTAGTTACTTTTTACCAAGAATTTTACCGTTTTTCAAGTCGCTTCAAGGCTCCGCGATGTTTACGCGGTAAAAAACACAAACGCTATGTCAGACGTCAAAAGTGACAGCTCGTCTTTGGCAAAGAGCGAGCGCGCACCTGCTGAGCTACGAGAAAAAAACACGGTAACCAAGGACTATCAGGTAACGCTTTAGAGTTTATTAAGGCTTGACTCAAACGTAATCTTCAATATAGAGACGTTATGTGTTTGGAAGTGTACATAATAATGAGTTGCTCTCTATACTATCTCTCCTGCGACGCTACAAATTTTTGTGATTGGCTTCCGTGACTATTTCCCCTCATTTTACTTAATCCGTGATATCCCTTCTCTAGGATATTTTCTTGTATACCCTCATATCTTCCTCTACGGTCTTTCCGCCGCTTCCTAAGACTTTGCCTGAACCTTTTTTGCTGCGGAGTTAACAAAGAGACTATCCCAACAGCCGTGTCATTGCCCGTTAAGCCTTTAAGCCCAGTATCAGACCATTGTTTCTTTATGGTTATTTATTACTATGAGATATTTAAACAAATAACTAATGAACCTTATCCCGTTTCCAGCACCGCCGAAGATCGACCGCGCCAACATGCGAGACATCACGCTGAAGGCCGGACAGAACATCCGTCTGGACGTCAAGGTCAGCGGTGAACCGCCGCCGACCAAGACCTGGTAAGTGTATTGTTTAATCAGAGAAGAAAGCACTACCTAGATTACTGTTCAGGTTCCATTTCTCAACAGATGTGGAGTCAATAATATTAATGTTTTGTTTTTTTATACGACTGGAAGGGAAATGAGCAAGTGGGTCTCCTTGTGGTAAGAGATCACCACCGCCCATAAACATCTGCAACACCAGGGGGATTGCAGATGCGTTGCCAACCTAGAGGCCTAAGATTGGGATACCTCACGTGCCAGTAATTTCATCGGCTGTCTTACTCTCCACGCCGAAACGCAACAGTGCAAGCACTGCTGCTTCACGGCAGGATTAGCGAGCAAGATGCTGGTAGCAATCCGAGCGGACCTTGCACAAAGTCCTACCACCTGGAAATTCAATAATATTAATGTTTTGTTTCAATTTCTCGCATAGTTTCATAAACAAAACATTGCAATTATCAGACTTAGATTCGAGAAACAGGACTGCGCTCTTTGTATCACATGAAACTAAAGTATTTTTTTGCATCTTGTCTGTTTGAATCCCTCGCTGCGCTCAGGATTCTAACCTAGAACCACTCGCTACAACCTTGTTTCTATTATAGAATCATTCGCTTACTCGTGATTCAAAATTATCACTCCCAGGAGAAAACTTCTTTGCCCTCTTGTTGCACAAATAACTATCCGCAGGTTCCACAACAAGGAGCGCCTGTCGACCCGCGACGACCTGACAGTCGACGCCGAAGACTACAAGACGAAGTTGTCGGTGATGGTCGCGGCGCGCAAGCACAGCGGCACCTACGTGCTGAAGGCTGAGAACAGCAGCGGCAAGGACGAGGCCACCATACAGATTAACGTGCTGGACGTGCCGGCCAAGCCTGAGGGACCGCTCAAGGTAGACCAAACAACTTTATCTAAATATTATATTGTAACTAGAACACATGGAAAAGATCGTGGGCGTCGAAAATCGAGGCCGGTCTTCACCGATCTGAGGCGTATGCGTGTACAGTAACGTGCTATCAGGTATATCGTAACGGGCAAGGTATTTTAATATTTGGAAGCAGCATCATTAAATTTGAATCATTAGATGAATTATTCGCAGCAGTTCATTTCGCAGTACAAAAAGGGAGAATTATTAATGAAAAGAAAGAGGAACTACTGCGAGTAATCCCACTAAATAAGGTTAGTAATATAAGAACAAAAAAAATTACATAAATGCAGCGATGAACCCATAATGAAATTAAAGAGAAAATTATCGGAAAGCACAGACCTTCAAAGGTATCTACGCAGGCAAGGTGTTCATAAAGATCTGAACATTTATGGAGAATATTATATACCTTAAGTCTTGTATCTCAGGCGTCAAATATAGCGGTGGCGAAGTAATTTCTTTTATTGAGTGACAGGGCACTGACCAAGGCGGTTGCGCCATCTAAGGTTAAAAGTTGGACCGCACTATTAGCGGTGTCAAGATTGTTAATTCTCTCTGAAAGTATTTAGTAAGTACTAGTGTTTACCCACGGCTTCGCACATGTAAATCATTAGATACAGCAATTGAATTGTAAATTTGGGATTAAATTAAATCGTGGTTTTCATTGACGTTCCATTAAAAACAATCATGTCAAATTTCATGACTCTAAGCACAGCGGTTGTTGTTTCGAGTTTTTATCCCTATCCCGTGGGAATATCGGGATAAAAAGTAGCCTATTCCAGATGTCCAACTATCTACATACCAATTTTCATCCAAATCCGTCCAGCCGTTTTAGCGTGAAGGAGTAACAAACATACTCACTCACTCACTCACTCACAAACTTTCGCATTTGTAATATTAGTAGGAGTAGGATTTGTTTATATTAACCATACGAAATGATTCTCAGATCTCCGACGTCCACAAAGAAGGCTGCACGCTCAAGTGGAACCCGCCGCTGGACGACGGCGGAGCGCCCATCGACCACTACCTCGTAGAGAAGCTCGACACCGAAACGGGTCGTTGGCTCCCGGCCCTCAAGACCAAGGATCCCAAGGCCGAGATCGAGAACCTGGTGCCCGGCCACGAGTACAAGTTCAGAGTGTCTGCGGTCAATAACGAGGGAGTGTCTGAACCGCTCGAGGCGGATCACTCCATCATTGCGAAGAATCCGTTCGGTGAGTTCTTTACCTGTATAGGTAAAAAACTTAAGTAAAGGACCTGTTGTATGTAGTGGTGCACAGAATTGATATGGAGCTTAAGTCATTTTGCGAATTTGGAACGTCAATTTGTTTATATGGACAAGTTACTACTACGTACAACAGGACCTTTACTTAATTTTTTCACCTATAAAGGCCTCTACACATTTTTGAACATGAAACTACCATAACGGATAACTCGAATCAGGTCTTAAATCGAGTTTAGTTCGGCATGTTTCTGGCTAATTTGTAGCTACGACTAGGTAGTCCTAGGAAGAAGGGCTATGAATTAGCCCGAAACAGGTCGAGCTAAACTCGATTTAAGATGTCTCTACACATTACACCGTATTGTAGCATGACCGTAATAGGAACGTGTCAAACGGAGTGTCAAATGCATACATACATTTTAACGCACAAAAACACAAAACACTTTAAAATACCACGCGCAAACAACGTTAAACTTTGACAGCAATAGACAGATGTCCTTTGAATTTAGTGTTACCAGTGCAAGAAATTAGTTCTATTGGTTTACCGCAATGTGGTGAGGTTTTTTATAATTCTGATCAGCCTTTAATACAAAATGCCTCAGCCTATATACGTCCCACTGCTGGGCACAGGCCTCCTCTCGAAATGAGAGGGCTTGGGCCATAGTTCCCACGCGGGCCCAGTGCGGATTGGGAACTTCACACGCACCATTGAATTGCTTCGCAGGTTTGTGCAGGTTTCCTCACGATGTTTTCCTTCACCGCAAAGCTCGTGGTAAATTGCGCACATGAATTTCGAAAAACTCAGAGGTGCGAGCCGGGATTTGAACCCACGACCCTCTGCTTGAGAGGCGATAGGTCAAACCACTAGGCCACCACGGCCGCGGCCTGTTATCTTATTAACCAGATATCTGTCCATCGCTCTTTATTGTATTCAATCAAACAGAAACGATATCATAGATATACATATGTCAGTAAAAATAACAGAAATTTAACTGAGATTAATGCAGCAGGCCCTAAATTTGACAAATATTGACCATAACGAGAGTTAACCTTGAAACTGTGTGTCTAGACGAGCCCGGCAAGCCTGGCACCCCGGAGGTGGTCGACTGGGACCGCGACCACGTGGACCTCAAGTGGGAGAAGCCTATCAAAGATGGCGGCGCGCCCATCACCGGCTACATCATCGAGAAGAGGGAGGTCGGCTCGCCCAAGTGGGTCAAGGCTTGCGAGGTGAGGACATTATAGATAGATAGATAGATAGATATAATCTTTATGCTTCAAAACAAAGACATGGCTTAGTAACTAAAGAGTAATAAAACTAAAAATTCAGCACTTAAAATTATGCCCGAAACAAGGTACTTATGATAGCATATAAAAACGTAAATTATGTAACAATTACACAGATCAGACACATAAATGAGAAGCCATGTGATGCACTGAAGAATAGGCGCTGGCTCAGCATAAAATAAATAAGTAAATCATGGGGCACATATTGAATCCCATTGATTTAGTCGAATATTTCTTGATTTCTTCGAAATTTTGTCCTTCCTTTGAGCCGATAAAGCTAGTTATTTCATCAAGTCCACTAGGTTTTCATGTTGCAAATGTGTAATTGATAGATTATTATTTATTAAATTATCAGGCAGACAGTTGTTAGTAACTGATTGGTGCCTGTATGTTCCTTGCTCAAGTACTCTTTCTACTGGCAATGTCACAGATAAAGATCACACTGGATAACGCAAACACGGTCTTATTTTTCTGGTTTTTCTGTGCATCTATATTTCAGTTTGTATTTTCAATTTAGGTTTTATGGGATGACCGTAAAAGTAAACATTTGGAATTGAAATAAAAAAAATACAAAAAGATTCCAAAAAACCAATCTTAATACTCACTCACTCACTCACTCACAAACTTTCGCATTTATAATATAAGTAGGAACTAGGATGACAGCACAACGGTTTACTATGTTTTGGCGAACAACGTTTGGCAACCTGTTTTATTTCGCAACTTTTCATTTCCCAATTATTCATATTTCCGAAACTGTAAATATTTCAGGATTTTTTTAAAACTAACCTAACCTAACCTAAAGGGTTTTACACGACGGTCCTGAAATATATGCTGAAATATTAACAGTTTTAGAGTTTGCGAAATTAAAAGTTGCGAAATGAAACAGGTTGCCAAACGTTACGTTGCGAAAAAGCAGTACTCGCAGCACAACACTTAAATCAGGTAGCGGGGTCTACTAATAGGTATTTAATGAGTAATGTTGTCCATCTGTCATTAGGTGGGACCGAACGATAACGAGAAAGCCACCGTCCCCAACCTGGACGAGGGCACGGAGTACGAGTTCCGCGTCAAGGCGGTCAACGAGGCCGGCCCCGGCGAGCCCAGCGACGCGAGCAAGTCTGTCGTCTGCAAGCCTAGACGCCGTGAGTAACATTAAGATATAGACACAAAATGTAGATGTCTAGAGGTTATAGGAGCGGTGCCTCCTGACACAGGCTTTTTCAAGCTTTCAAGGAGGTCCCGGACCTCTATTATGTAAAGTCTATTTACCTAACAAATAAAACATTTATTTCATTTTCATCATCATTAATTTGAAATACTGCCAAATTTCTTCATGGCAATGGTCTTTCTCGAAGCGCTGGTAGTGTGAAAAAGTGACTTGTAAAAGAGACCTTTGCGGGCTATTTGCTTCAAATAATGGTAGTCAAAAACTTGTAATGGTACTTAAAATATCGCCTGATTTATGCAAAAAAATTTGCTGATGTGTAATATTGATCTGAATGTCCAGGCGAACTTGTAACACACATGTTTTTGACTATCTAAATAAAATAAAAAATATCCAAACTGATTGACTGACCTGATTAGATAGCTGAAAATTTGCATCTTCTTCAAGTGCCACTCCATTACTGAAGGTTGGCAGTCAGCTTCTTATATTTTTTTTATTAAAAAGAAAAAATAATAAAATTGGCTTACACGTTCCCGGATTGCTACCACCATCTTGCTCGCTAATCCTGCCGTGAAGCAGCAGTGCTTGCACTGTTGTTTTTCGGCGTGGAGAGTAAGACAGCCGGTAATTACTGGCACTTGATTTGGTTGGCAACGCATCTGCAATACTCCTGGTGTTGCAGTTGCAGATGTTTATGGGCGGTGGTGATCTCTTACCATCAGGAGACCCACTTGTTCCTTTGCCATCCAGTCGAATAAAATAAAAAAGTTCCCTTTACAGTGTATTGTTTATCTTACATAAACACGACCCCTTTTTTCGTGTACAGTGGCGCCAAAGATCGACCGTCGCAACCTGCGCACGATCAAGGTGCGCGAGGGCGAGCCGATCGCGCTCGACGTCAAAGTGAGCGGCGAGCCCGCGCCCGACGTCACCTGGACGCAGAACGGCAAGAGCGTGGCAAGCGGCAACGGACTTAAACGTGAGACTCACTTCACACACTTTCAGGATTTGTATGAACAATACCGCCGTTCCTCGGCGTGGCTTACGCCTAAGCGGTTCCAGTTAAATAGTTTTTTTTTTATATATACGACGTCGGTAGCAAACAGATGAAAAATAGATGGAATTTGGATCTTGATTTGACGGTTGCAACGTTTTCACAGAACTTATTGATGATGTGCCATACACCAATTTCGAAAATGAAGTTTTTTCCTATTATTTTATTAGGGACCTTTGTAGCTAAAAAATGTTAAATATACGTTCGTACCCGACATTGCTCTTTCAGTTTTATATCCCAATATCTGAACAACTCCGATAAATATAGTTCAGTAGCTTTTTTCCAAAATTCCACCATTACGGTTTTTTTTTTCAATCATGAGCTATTTTTTACTTAATTAAAAAAAATCTTGCGTTCCGCAGTGGTCGACGTGCCTTACTTGACCAAGTACCAGCACTCGAGCCCAAGACGCAAGGACACCGGCACTTACAAGATCCAGGCCGTCAACAAGTATGGACAAGACACTGCCGAATTCGAGATTATTGTTACATGTGAGTATTGACTAGAAAGCAACTTTGCTTTGGTTCAGGGATTAAATCCGAGACCGTATTCTAACGCACGGGCGCTTGCGATTACATTCACCCTCTCTTTATAACCTCATCCTATACCGTGTGATAGAAATAAGTGTTGAAAACAATTGTGATTCCGACCGCGTTTGGCAAGTTTAGGTTAGATGCGTAAGACCCCTGGCCAGTAGCGCCACATTTTGGTGGCATGTAGGAGGCATGTTTCAAAAGAGTCAAAACGGAATACGTCTAACAATCTGGATTAGAAACTCGAGCCCAATTTGGAACTGAAAATGGTTTGAAAAAAAAAAGCTTTAGTAATTTTGTTTGTAATCTTTTTACCTGATTGATTTTTAAATGGATGCATTGAGTGACTGGCGAGATTATAGCGCGCGTTCGCCAGAAAACGCCAGTTTTTAGTCTTAAAACTGAAGAATCCTAATTGTAATAATTCTAATTTTTGTCTTCAGCTAAACCCGAGAAGCCAGAGGGTCCTCTGGAAGTGTCGGACATCCACAAGGACGGCTGTTCACTGAAGTGGAAGCGTCCCAAGGACGACGGTGGCGAGCCCATCGAGGCTTACCTCGTGGAGAAGTACGACCCGGAGACCGGCAGCTGGCTGCCTGTCGGCAAGACCCTGGGCAATGTGCCCGAAATGGAGGTGAGATATTGTGAGATATGGTCACATAGAATAGCCTTGAAGGCCAAGAGAAACTGAGGTATTGAGCTCAATGAGATGTCACAACCACAGATATAGAGTACACTAGATTACGCAAATGCATCTACTTCGCGTATCCGAACCACGACCAAACGTCGGGGTTGGCCCCATACAAAGACTGACCGCTAACTGACTAATCATGACTATTGACTGACTCGAGCCCCACGGCGCGGGCGGGCAGCGCATTTGAACCGATTTTGCGCGGACATCGGGGGATTCACATCGCTAATTCACTCTTGAGACGTCACAGTAGATATAAAATGTGACACGGTTGGTTTTCATACAGATTGAGGTGTTTGCGTTATCTAGTGTGATCTATATCTGTGGTCACAACTATTTTGGTGTTGATGTGACGGATAATGTTTACTATCTCAGGTTGATGGTTTGATTCCGGGCCACGAGTACAAGTTCCGTGTGAAGGCGATCAACAAGGAGGGCGAGTCCGAGCCACTAGAGACCTTTGGCTCCATCGTCGCCAAGGATCCCTTCAGTGAGTATCTTTTATACTTTTCCACCCAGGATGCATATGTCCTAAAATATAACGCGTAAATAAACGTGGTACCGAGCTTAATTGAGACTGGGCTGAATAATCTGGGCTATAAAATCGCTGGAGTAACTGCGTAAATAGACAGAGAGATATGGCGTGGATAGTCGTAGATTGATAGGGATGTTGACGCCATTAAAAAATAATTCGAAGGCATGACTCCAGTAAAAAACGCTTTATTTTAGCCCTGAAAACCAGATAAATTTTCGATTTACAGTAAAATTAGATTTTTTGTTGCTTTAAAACAAATCAATAGTTAGTTGATTGAGTTGGCGAACAAATACCGAGTTATGACGTCATAAGTCGCTATTGCCATTGAAACTACGGGAGAATGAGGGCTATCGTTTTTTCTCTCATTAGATGGCGCCACTGTTGCGTGAGGTTTTTAAAAGTCTGTTATAACGGCCGTGAAAACAAAGTTTAGACTAAAATCATATTTAATACATTGTTAAACAGTGCCATAAACATATCGAGCGACCACAGTATTGCATAATCCCGTTTTTTCGGAAAAAAGGGAGGAAAAAAGTTTTCGAAAGACAAAATGTCTCAAATTACAGACGTTCATTGCCCCGTTATCGCATAATTGCCATAATTAATTTCAGATAATGCAAGATATTCATAAAATTAATCTAATTGTAAATAAACCCGCGTAGCTCACCCAAAAACTATGAGATTTGACATTTCGTTGACCTCACGCTACACTAGCGCCTCTAGCGGAAAATTCATTCGCGATAGCCCCCATTGTGTTTTGACAGCTCATAAAAAGTACGTCAGTCGATTGGTGCTGTCAACATCCCTATTGCCGCTTTAGTCATGAGTAAGACTCGTGAAAGTTCACGTAACTTATGTCTTCATAAAAATGTTAGTACATTGTCGTTTTGTGTACAGCGGTGCCGGACGCGCCGTCGGCGCCCGTGCCGGACGACTGGTCGGCCACGCACGTGGACCTCAAGTGGGAGGCGCCGCTGTCCGACGGCGGCTCGCCGGTCATCGGCTACATCGTGGAGAAGAAGGACAAGTACAGTCCGCTCTGGGAGAAGGCTGTCGAGACGCACACGCCCACGCCGTCGGCTACTGTTAATGGGTGAGTGCTGGTTAAGCTGCCGGGTTGCTTGAGGGTAATTCAAAGTCAAAGTCAAAATCTCTTTATTCAATTTAGGCTATGATAAGCACTTATGAACGTCAAAAAATCTACCACCGGTTCGGAAAAAAACCTCTGTTGAAAAGAATCCGGCAAGAAAATCAACGAGGTTTTTTTTTTTAAACAGATTCACAATATTTATAAATGATATCTATATACTATACATTACAAGTATTTAACACAATTTTATTTTTAACACAGTAGGTTCACTATTTGAAGGGATCGCTAGTGCGGATCGGAATTATTTCCAAATATCCCTGTCCATGATATAATCGTTGACTTTATAATAAGCCTTAGATATTAACGTCTTTTTGATAGTAGATTTAAATTTTGTATCAGTTTCTTCAGTAATATTTTTTGGAATTTTATTATAAAAACGTATGCAACTTCCCAAAAACGACTTTTTGGTTTTAGCCAGTCTGTAAGATGGAACTTTAAGTTTCCCTGTGTTTCTAGTAGCCTTTGGCTTATCGACATTAGTGGGAAAATCACATATGTTCTTCCTAACGTACATTATTATTTCAAAAAAAATTGGCAAAAGTGGCTCTATGTGAACTTGCTTGCTCTTGATGGTAAGAGATCACAACCGCCCAAAATCAACTGCAACACCAGGGAGATTGCAAATGCGTTGCCAACCTAGAGGCCTAAGATGGGATACTTCAAATGCCAGTAATTCCACCGGCTGTCCCACTCTCCACGCTAAAACACGGCAGTGCAAGCACTGCTGCTTCAGGGCAGGATTAGCGAGTAAGACGGTGGTAGCAATCCGGGAGGGCCTTGCACGAGGTCCTACTAAAAAAATAAATGATTTAGATTTTTTTTTGATTCGATTGGATGGCAAACGAGCAAGTGGGTATCCTGAAGGTAAGAGATCACCACCGCCCAAAAACAGCTGCAACACCAGGAGTATTGCAGATGCGTTGCCAACCTGGAGGCCTAAGATAGGATACCTCAAGTGCCAGTAATTTCACCGGCTGTCCCACTCTCCACGATAAAACACTGCTGCTTCACGGCAGGATTAGCGAACAAGACCGTGGTAGAAATCTGGGCGGACCTTGCACAAGGACCTGCCACCTGCAAAACATTTGTTCAGTCAACTTTATCTGTTTAATTTTTGTCAATAGTTATGTATTTATTTGACGAAAACTTCCTCTGGGTTGATTTTGTAAATTTTTCTCCCGTCTCAAATTTTGCTATATGTGGATATTGGGGGAGAACTAAATCCAGCAATAGACAGGCTGATGATGATGACGATGATGTGAATACTGACTTAAACTTTTGCCAACAGCTTAATCGAAGGCAACGAATACCAGTTCCGCGTGATCGCCCTGAACAAAGCCGGTCAGAGCAAGCCCTCCGACGCAAGCAAGAACTTCGTCGCCAAGCCTCGCTTCCTGGCGCCGAAGATTGACCGCCGCCATTTGCGCGACGTGACCATATCTGCTGGTTCCACGTTGAAGCTGGAGGCCGCTATCACTGGCGAGCCGGCGCCCGCCGTCGAATGGAGGTAACAGATGCTTTTAACTTGCAACACTTGCATGTCGAAAATCATGTTACGACAGCTTCCTGGTTTAGTAAAAAACCGAGCGTGTCGTAAACGCCCAGAATAGGGTTCCCTAGACATTACGAAAAAATTAAGTCATATTTTTCTAAGGATTTCGTATTTTGTAAGGAATATTCCAAGTTTAAGCTGCTATTTACTCTTAAAGTACTAATAATTCCCCTTCGGCCACTTTGGAAACCTAAGGTTCGAAACCAGTTCTCAAGAAAACTTAACCGTTATAGTTTTCCTTGTAAGTTTGATAGACTTACTACCATCCTGAATTTTTTCAAATTTTTCCACCCACCGGTTTAGATTTTAGAATAGAATAGAATAGAATAAGCCTTTATTAACACACTTAGAGCAACATAAACATAAGTAATAAACGGAAGATATTTTCTACATTACACTTATAACTAGGTACAACATAAACATAACTAAGTACTAAGTGTGATAAATGGATTGGGCTCAGCATATGCTGTGGACGCACACAAAAGATTAAAGATTTTAGAGGGGGGGGGGGGAGATTAGATTTTTGCAAATGAATCATTGAATCGAAAAATTATTTCAAAAGACGTATCCGACGATACCCCACACTTTAACCCCGATATCTTCCCCGACCAGGTCACAGAACATGCCGCTCCGCCCGTCCAAGGCTGTCACCATCGACAGCCCGGACTACTTCACCAAGCTGGTGATCCGGCCCGTGCGCCGCGACGACTCCGGCGAGTACACCGTCACCGCTATGAACTCCAGCGGCAAGGATACCGTCACCATCAACGTGCTGGTCACTGATAAGCCGACTAAGCCTGAGGGGCCGCTGCAGGTAAAAAAAAAAAAAGTTTTTCAAGTCCCAGTCCAGTTAACTATTTGAAGAAAAAGTATAAGAGTGGAAGATATTAATATTCATTATTTTTATTTCATTTTTTTATTCGACTGGATGCAAACGAGCAAGTGGGTCTCCTGTGGTAAGAGATCACCACCGCCCATAAACATCTGCAACACCAGGGGTATTGCAGATGCGTTGCCAACCTAGAGGTCTAAGATGGGATACCTCGAGTGCCAGTAATTTCGCCGGCTGTTTTACTCTCCATGCCGAAACACAACAATGCAAGCACTGCTGTTTCACAGCAGGATTAGCGAGCAAGATGATGGTAGCAATCCGAGCGGACCTTGCACAAAGTCCTACCACCTGCAAACCACCTGCATTATCAATGAGCACAAAACTCAATGACTGATACGACTAGTGCTTTATTCTCCTTTTAAAATAATAACATCTATATGCTACGTTTACATGCTTGCCAAGACTAAGCGTCTACAAGCTCCAAGCCTGTGTGTATATGCCATTTACACGCTTCCAAGTGCGTTAGTGTATTTCGGACAGGCAAGCACGGCAGACGTGGATCTTGGCGTGAGCTCGTGAGCGACACTAAACACGAGCCAACGTGTGAACACGTCGCGAGCGCTTCCTTTGATATGTGTTCAAAAATTGAGACTGGTCCAGATCAAGCAAGCTCTTGCAAGCTCACGCAAGTCTATAACGCCTCCGTTTGAGCGCTTATAATACTTGTGAAAGCTTGTCGAAGCTTGGCAAGCGTAAATGCACCATTAGAATGCATCTTTGGTTCATGCAGATTTGATAAACTTCGTGTGCAGTCTACTTTAAAACTTTTTTAAATACATGATATTTTTCGTACATCAGATCTCGGACGTCCACAAAGAGGGCGCCACTCTCAAGTGGAAGCGTCCCAAGGACGATGGCGGCGCGCCCATCGAGTATTACCAAGTGGACAAACTGGACACGGAGACTGGAGTTTGGGTGCCGTGCGCTCGCTCCAACGAGCCCAGTGAGTATTGCTGACGTCTCTTTCTCTCTCTTGTTAAGATCATTTTTAATAGTCGTATCGTAATTTGAACAAATATAAACGAAATTCTTGTAGACTTTAAGAAACGGTCTAGGTGTCTCAATTGTTTTGAGAACTGTTTGTTGCCGCTAGAGGCGCTGCTATGCTTCTAATTTATACTGAACGCCATACCAAGGTAGTTCTTGCTAGCGAAGAATAAAAGAGGGTTCAAATCCTGACCATAATAAAAATAAACATTTATAGTGTACTGTAATGTTTTTGACTATTTTAGTTTTCTAATAGAGTTCTTTCGCCAAAAAATTTAAGAAACTTAGATCAGTAAGTAGTATTAAAAGTTACAAATTTCTGTTGTAAGTAACGATTTGTATTATTTGACATTTGTCTTTCTTAGAAAAATTTACTGAATGGCAAAAAAATCTGACAAAAATTGGTAATTTTATGCCGTGGAGTATATATTTTTCGCGATCTAGAGATTATTATCTAATGTTACTGTAACTGCTGTCTCTGGCATAAGTAACGTCGAAATTTATGGAATTATCAAACCTAAAAGAATAATTAGGTTCAACGATTTAATTTTCTTACTCTAGACAAGCTTTCGTATATAGCTTCCGTTATTTCCAACTCAAAGTTATAAAATATCTTAATTTAATTTAGGTTATAACTTTGATAAAAATTCGGCAAGAAACTCAACGAGACAGGATTCCTAAGAACAGGTTTCGCTATCTCTCATAGTTTCTGATTTCTCCGAACTGACCCATTTAGATTGATCACTGTATATCGTCACTACTTTAAAAAAATATCGTATCTCAAAACTATACGTCAACAAAATTGAACCTTGACTTAATGTTCATAAAGTTCACTCAAAAATATATCGATTTTGAGATACGATTCTTTGTAAAGTAGTCACGATATGTATAACAATCCTGTAAGAAACTCAACGAATTTAAATTTAAACGAACAATGCGTTTCCCCCAGAATGCGACGTGACCGGGCTGACTCCCGGCAAGGAGTACCGTTTCCGCGTGGCCGCCGTCAACAGCGAGGGCGAGTCCGAGCCGCTCACCTCCGAGCAGAGCATCGTCGCCAAGAATCCGTTCGACGAGCCTGGTCAGTATATATTTAATAAACTAGCTTATGCCCGCGACTTCGTCTGCTCGGACCTAGGTTATCGCGCGGTAGCGCTCTCTACCGGAATAAGAAGTATCCTATGTTGATCCTTAGGACTTTAACTATCTCTATATTAAATTCCATCAAAATCGGTGCAGCGGTTTCGACGTGAAAGCGTAACAGGCAGATAGACAGACAGACAGACAGGCAGATAGACAGAGTTACTATCACATTTATAATATTAGTATGGAAGTATGGATTAAAATAACCTTACCAACAAAAAGTTGGAAAACCGCCGACTTTGTCACTTCAAAGTTTAATGCCACTTTGGTGAAATAATGAACTATCAACTGTTAAATTAAGACCTTTTTTAACATTATTTTGAAGCAGTAAAGAAAAGAATAATAAAAAATAATTATATCTCATAAACGGCTAAACCGATTTTGATTAAATATGTCTAAGAGTGGCGAAAGAAAGGGGAGGCCTTTGAGAACCATCGGCTGAAAACCTTGATTTCAAATAAAAAAACGCATTCAAATCGGTTTCACCCGTTTAAGAGCTACAGTGCCACAGATAGAGACACACGCAGACACACAGCGGTCAAACTTAAAACACCCCTCTTTTTGCGTTGGGGGTTAAAAATACTTTGAGTTAGCCGTTAACGTCTCTAGTACTCAAATATTTAATGAAACTAACTCCCACTACGTCCATGACAGCATTGATAGCTGAATAAAATTTGCCGGCAACCGTATCAAAATCTGTGCCCCGCGGAAACTATTTTTTCTGAACATATGTTTATACATATAGCTTATGCTATTCGCTAATAGTATAGCTTTCTGTAAGTGGCAGAATTTTTTTAAATCTGTTAAGTAGTCTTTGAGTTTATTCATTACAAACAAACAGTGTTGTACGCAACAAAAATGGATGTTACTACGTCTAATATTACTACTTCTTCGCACCAAACAGTGTAACAGTTTAACATCGTTGTTTCCCTCAAAAATGCAAAAAAAAAAACAAAAATACAAAAAGATTCCAAAAAACCAATCTTAATCGTTGTTTCCCTCCAGGCGCGCCTGGCACACCGACTGTCACGGACTGGGACAAGGACCACGTGGACCTGAAATGGACGCCGCCGCGGGAAGATGGCGGCGCGCCCATCGAGGGCTATATCGTGGAGAAGAAGGACAAGTTCGGCAACTGGGAGAAGGCGCTCGAAGTGCCCGCCGATAAGACCAACTGCACCGTGCCGGACCTGATCGAGGGACAGACCTATGAGTTCAGGTGAGAATCTAAAATAGTCCTTAGCACAGTATATAATATATAAGTTAAAGTAGTAGGGAAGCTACGAGCAAATCGATTGAAACGAACACTCACACAGACGCGCGTTCTACACGGCTTCTAAGGGGGTCTCGCGACTGCAGTACCTCACTCCTTAGGCTCGTAAGATGGAGTGTAGTCACCATAAACATGGTGTCTACAAGCAATAGGCAAAGCTCCAAGGAGTTAGGGGAGTGCAGACGGGTTTTTAGCCGATGACAGTCGGACACTGTCTGGGCCTTCTCTTCCCAATGGTCCAAAAGGGTGACACACTTCCCCGGCCCGGGTAACACCGATATAGAAATACCGGCTCTGTTTTTTGTGTACACGCCTATAGAAACTGACAGGAGCTTCTATGGGCGTGTACACGAAAAACAGTTTCGATATTTCTATGTCGCATGTCGGTATTATACGGGCCGGGAAAGAGTGTCACCCGTCCAAAATGGAGTTTAGCCGACTACACGCCGCCATCTACAAAAGCACCACGTACAAAGTTTAAAAGCTAAAAGAAGTTAACAAGAGCATGGGCAGTGGCACTTAGACGACCCAATCAAAAAACCCAAACAGAAAAAAAATAATTACGAAGTATTATCAACTAGCTTTTGCCCGCGGCTCCACCCGCGTGGTATTCGGTTTTCTCCCGCTGTTCCCTCTGGAACTGTGCATTTTTCCGGGATAAAAAGTAGCCTATGTCACTTTCGGGACTATAAACTATCTCTATGCCAACAATCACGACGATCTGTCGCTCCGTTACGGTGTGAAAGCGTAACAAAGAAACAAACAAATAATAGTAAGGATTTCAATCTTAACGATCATTCGACTAAATGTACAGTTAAGACAAAAAAAAATCTACAATACGAAAAACACCGGATTTATAAAATTTCTATAACCTAACCTTTCTGTCTCAGGGTCCGCGCGGTGAACAAGGCCGGGCCGGGCGAGCCCAGCGACAGCACGCACCCCATCGTGGCAAAGCCGAGGAACCTGGCGCCCAAGATCGACAGGACCAACTTGATCGATATCAAGATCAAGGTCGGACAGAAGTTCGGCTTCGACGTCAAGGTGAGCTTCAAACGTCCTTTTTATAAAGAGACTTGCGTTTGACCACAATCACGCCTAATGGTAAGCGAAGATGCTGAGATGGAGCAGGTTTTCTTCTTTTGAACGCTACAATAAGGTCTAAGGGTATTTTTGTTACAAATTAATTTCATGTACCCAAATGGTTGTCTGGAAGAGATCTCTTTTAAGCGATAAGACCGCCTATTGTCTACCCTGAGTCTGTGTTTGTATTATAAGTTTTTTTTGCACTGCTTTATGGTGTGCAATAAAGAATATTTGTATTGTATTGTTGTAAGGTCAAGTTCTTAACTGTTCAGTAAAAGAGTAATAATATATTAAATGATATTGTAACGGATAACTTCTTAAATCGAGTTTAGCTCGACATGTTTCGGGCTATTTCGTAGCCCTTCTTCAAAGGAAAGGAATGGTTCTTCTTCTTTAGGAGGTAGTTCGCGTGTTGTGCCAGGCGCCGGGTCGCGTGCTCCTTTGAAGAAGGGCTACGAAATAGCCTGAAACATGTTGAGCTAAACTCGATTTAAGACGTGAGTTATCCGTTACGATATCATTTTAATGTGAATGAGTCTCACGGTAGTTTCATGTTCAAAAGAGTAATATTGTTAAGAATTTGATTTATAATGAAAGCTTTGTGCTTTCTTTGTCATGCTGTTGGCATATTTGCACCAAATTGTTTATTATTTTAATCACTGAAAGTTTTTTACACACATGCAACATACGAACATTGTAAGCCATTTAACCCTTTTTCAGGCATAATGCATATATCAACCATATAAATCTACACAAATACGAATATTTGTGTAGATTTGTGTGTTAGGTCGAAACCTTACTAAGTATGAATATGGTACAAGATCATAAAATTATGAATTATTTTGTGGTAGCACATCTAAATACGCGGAGGCTCCGCTGGAAAAGGGTTATTTTATGTCCTTAAACTAAGTGTAACTTACACACGCGCGATAAGGCCGCCTATTGCTTACCATAGAAAATCTCCATATACCTGTGTTTTTTATACTGCTTACTGTATTGGTGTGCAATAAAGAGCTATTGTATTGTATTGTTCTAAACTGAAACTCCATCCTCAGGTATCCGGTGAACCGATGCCAGAAACCAAATGGTTCCTCGCCAAGAAAGAGGTGAAGTCGTCGGGTGATATGAAGGTCCAGCATTCAGACTACAACACTAAGCTGAACTGCAAGGCAGCCACGAGGGCAGACAGCGGCCGGTACACGGTCACAGCTGAGAACAGTAACGGAAAGGACGTGGCCGAAGTCGAGGTTATAGTCCTAGCCGCGCCTAGCCCGCCCAATGGACCGCTTAAGGTTAGTTTTGCTGTTGTGAGGTTCCGTGTGTGGCTATTGCGAGGGAAACCTTTGAAATTGCTAGTGGTTTTATGTAGATGATGTTATTGAAGTTAGTGTTGTTACGACATAGAATGATAGTTAAAAATAAATGTTTAAATCTGCCTTAAAATCAGCCATTTTGATATATCGGGACCATTGTGGATGAATTTGGCTGACGTGGCCTAGGTCAATGGGGTCTAAGGGGAGGCCTATGTCCAACAGTGAAGGTCCTGTCGTGGACGTGGCTGATATGATGATAATCCGGCCGTCTCCGTCTGGTCCTACCCCGCCGTCGCCATCCGTCATGTGGCACCCGCTCTGAGGAGCTGGCAACGTTGCATTTTTATTAGTTTTTCTCGATTATTCAATAGAAATTTAAAATTAAAAATGAAAAAGAATGTAATTAGAGAATAAAGAATGAAAATTAAAAATGTTGTCTGATAGAACACTTCTTGATATGAGTTATGTGTCTACTCCAATAATTATTCGTCATAGACTTTTTTTTTTTTAAACCGTATATAATCAGTAAGTCGTTTTTGAAAAATATAAAAGCCCATCACGAATAATTGTCGGAGTAGACACATTAACTTATATAATTAAGAAGTGTTCTATCAGAGAACATTTCTAATTTTCATTCAATTTTTTATGTAATAATTCAGAAAAACTAACAAAAATGCAATGTTGCTAACTCAGCAGGTATAAACGCTCTTAACCACGGTGGATTCATTAGGTTGACGTCTCCGATGATGATGAATTAAAATCTGTCATGTGTATTTAACGTTAGGTGTCGGACGTGCACGCGCACGGCGCCAAGCTGTCGTGGAACCCCCCGTCGGACGACGGCGGGCAGCCCATCGACAAGTACATCGTGGAGCGGATGGACGAGGCCACCGGGCGCTGGGTCACCGCCGGCGAGACCGACGGCCCGCAGACCAGCCTGCCCGTCGACGGGCTCACCCCCGGACACAAGTACAAGTTCCGCGTGCGCGCTGTTAACAGGTGAGGGGCATGTCTAGACTAGTTGTTAAACATTTTAGGACATAGGTATGAGTATAACGTTTTAAACTTTTGTGATTCTAATTCATAGTCAAAATACCATATACGGGACTTATCACGCTATTTGTACACAAGTAATATTTACCTCGACGTTTCGGCAACGTTACAGTTGCCGTGGTCACGAGTAGACTGAAGTGTGGGGTGTCAAGTCTGCCTAGCAGCGCGAGTTCTTCGAACTACCCGCACTTGATCACTAATAGTACCGGCACTCGTATCACGAACTACCCGCACTTGGTCATTTTTATTAGTCACCCTATCACACCGACACACACTAACAACATCTAACAATGTCCGATTGTCCCTCCGAACATTCATCCCAACGCCGACACTTATTAATAAGGATTCCATGAAAATGAAAGCTTATACCCATCGTCCCCGTTGAAATTCTTATGCTTTTTTATTTAAAAAAAACCACGGCAATTGTAACGTTGCGGAAACGTCGAGGTAAATATTACTAGTGTAAAAATAGCGTGATAAGTCCCGTATATGGTATTTTGACTATAGATATGAGTAGTAGCGGCGGGATGTTTTTTCGCAACTCGACGACTTAGTGCGCTTATTTTGCGTGCTTGCGTTATGGACATTTGAAAGGTTTGAACATGAAACTACCGTGCGAATTATTCAGAGATATAAAGCGCATAACTCACGCGTGCACACCGTGGCGTGTGCTCTGAGATGACAGGCTACAAATTAGACCGATACATATCGAGCTAAAATCGATTAAAGACTTTTGTTATCCCGCTTCATGTCACTATTTGAAGGGTTTAGTAATAATAGTTATAGAGATAGGATCTGAATCGAATATGAAGAATCCCGTTTATTACCTTATCCGTATTCCTTGTTACTATATACAGGTAACGTCTTTCGATTTCAGCTTTCTAGGTCCTGAAAAAACCTTAGATTGGCGAAGGAACTAATTGATCGACAAAATAATCTTTATAACCGCGAGCGGGTACTCTACTGCCTATATTTATTATCCCCAGGCAAGGCAAATCCGAGCCTCTCACCACGCCGCACTCCACCGAAGCCAAGAACCCCTTCGACCTGGCCGGCAAGCCCGGCACGCCCAAGGTCAAGGACTTCGACCGCGACTGGGTGGAGCTGGAGTGGACCCGCCCCGAGAGCGACGGCGGCGCCCCCATCACGGGGTACGTGGTCGAGAAGAAGGACCGCTTCTCGCCGGACTGGGAGGAGTGTGCTCAGGTATGTGAAAGGACCAAAATATTCGTAGACACTTGTTGATAGAATATGAATAGTTATAGAAAATCTCGAATGCTTTTTTTAATTTTTTATTTGCTTTGAGGTGATTGAAAACTTTAGAAGGAAACCGGCTAAGTGCGAGTCGGACTCGCGTGTCGAGGGTTCCGTACCAATTTTTGGGTATGACAAACTATAGTATACTTTCTTCTCCTCCTTCTTCTCAGCCTTCTTCTACCAAATTCTTGGTGTAGGCCTCCTTCAACCTCTTTCACTATACTAGATAGATACTTTAAACCACCTTATTTATAAATATCCTGTGTCAGTAAATCCCTGCTTCTAAGTAAAATGTAAGGATTGTGGGGTCGTTTTAATAAAGGAACTGATTTAAGAAAAAGCAGAATTTAAAAGAAAAAAAATTACATTTATTAATATAACGGGTTGTAACAAAAATACCCGTAAAACTAATATAAAGAATACGCTATGGGTTAGCTCAAATTGTTTTCTAACGTTTTCAGTTATGTGATTAGAGAGTCCCCTTCAATAGAACTCTGCTTGGATTTTTGGGTACGGAACCCTGGAAAGAATGCTTTATATATAATATAAAATAAAATATAATAGGCATGCATGATTATAAATTAGCTTTTGATGTGCACTGATTTTCACAGAAACTGATAGATGATCCCTTTCAATTGCAAATTTTGCCCACGTTACCAATAGCAGTATCACTAATTTTCTGTGTTGTCCTCCTCAGATCGAGGGCGACGTGACATCCGGCAAAGTACCGGATCTGATCGAAGGCAACACATACGAGTTCCGCGTCCGCGCCGTCAACAAGGCCGGAAACGGCGAACCGTCCGACGCCACGGCGCCCCATCTCGCCAGGCCCAAGAACTTGCCGCCGAAGATCGACAGAAACTTCATGTTCGACATCAAGGTCAAAGCTGGACAGAACTACGAGCTCGACGTACCGGTCATCGGAGAACCGACACCGACCAAAGAATGGCATCATGGTGATAACCTTGTCATGAACACAGACCGCATCAAAATCATCAACGACGCCCACACCACCAAGTTCAGGGTGGTGGACGCGAAACGCGCCGACAGCGGCACATACACTCTCAAAGCCAAGAACATCAATGGAGTTGACACTGCCACAGTCAAGGTGCTCGTCCTTGACGTGCCGACACCGCCCGAGGGACCGCTAAAAGCTGACGACATCACCAAGTCAGGCTGCACCCTGAAGTGGCGCCCGCCCAAAGACGATGGCGGCAGCGAGATTTCTCACTACGTAGTAGAAAAAATGGATCAAGAAAACATGAGATGGATCCCCGCTGGAGAAGTCCAGGGATGCAACATGCGTATCGACCATCTGATCGAAGGTCACGACTACAACTTCAGAGTACGCGCTGTCAACAAACAAGGAGAGTCGCAACCGTTGACCGGCCACGAGCCAATCACAGCCAAGGATCCCTACGGCACCCCAGACAAACCTGGTACCCCTGTCGTCAAAGACTGGGACAAAGACCACATGGATATTGAATGGGTGCCACCCAAGAAGGATGGTGGCTCACCTATCACCGGCTACATTATTGAGGCGAAGAAACGCTACGGACCATGGGAAGTCGCGGCCACCGTGCCCGGAAACCAGACCACTGCCACCGTCCCGGGACTCACGGAGGGAGAAGAGTACGAGTTCAGGGTTATTGCCGTCAACAAGGCCGGCAACGGAGAGCCCAGCGATGCCTCCACGCCGCAAGTCGCTAAAGCACGCTTTTGCGCGCCACACTTTGACAAAACTCTGCTCGCCGACAAAACAGTCAAAGCGGGACAGAGGATCCAATACGAGATTCCGATCGAGGCGGCGCCGAAGCCGACCGTCGAGTGGCAGATCAACGGCAAGGTCGTTCACCCCAACGAACACATCGACGTACAAGTCCTGCACAACAGGGTCATATTAGACATTCCATTCTCCGTCCGCGCGGACGGAGGCGTTTACAAACTGACCCTCAAGAACGACTTGGGAGTGTGCTCTGCGACTGCTCAAGTCACTGTCCTGGACAAACCAGCGAGACCAGAAAAGCCATTCGTGGTGTCCGATATCACAAAAGAATCGTGCTCGCTATCCTGGAAGGTGCCTTTGGATGATGGTGGATCTCCGATTCTACACTACGTTATCGAAAAAATGGACCTGTCTCGTGGCACGTGGTCCGATGCCGGTATGAGCACGTACCTATCACACCAGGTCACCAGGCTCATACACATGAAGGAATACCTGTTCCGAGTTAGTGCCGTCAACGCCATCGGCCAATCAGAGCCTTTGGAGCTCGACCGCGCTATAACCGCTAAGAACGAGGTCGATGAACCCTCGGCACCAGGCAAACCTGAAGCCACCGACTGGAGCAAGAACCACGTCGACTTGCAATGGACCACGCCCAAGTCCGACGGAGGATCACCCATCACCGGCTACGTCGTACAAAAGAAAGAGAAGGGCAGCCCGTACTGGGTGAACGCCGCTCATGTGCCTTCGAACACCAACAAGGCCAAGATCCCTGATTTGACCGAGGGACAAGACTACGAGTTCAGAGTCATCGCCGTCAACAAGGCCGGCCAGTCGGAACCCTCCGAACCTTCAGACATCATCACCGCCAAGGACAGGTTCGTCGCGCCTAAGATTCTCACTCCGCTTAAGGAGATCAGAATCAAGGCAGGTCTTATCTTCCATTTGGATGTCGACTTCATCGGAGAACCAGTACCTGAAGTCACGTGGACTAACAATGGGAAACCAGTGCTCAGCAACGAAAGGACGACAGTGACTTCCGTCGGTCACCACACGATCATACACACGGTCAACTGCAAGCGCTCGGATGCTGGCAAATATCACCTGTCTCTCAAGAACGACTCCGGCTCTGATGAAGGATCCTTCGAGCTGATTGTCTTGGACGTCCCGAGCCCGCCGGAAGCGCCGTTCGAGTACGAAGAGATCACGGCTCAATCTGTCACGTTGTCATGGAAACCACCCAAGGACAATGGTGGCAGCGAACTTACAGCTTACGTTATTGAGAAACGAGACCTTACCCATGGAGGCGGTTGGGTGCCAGCTGTCACCTACATCAACCCTAAGTACAACCACGCCACCGTACCAAGGTTGGCTGAGGGCACTAAGTACGAATTCAGAGTGTTCGCCGAGAACTTGCAAGGACGCTCTGAACCGCTCACAACAGACAGAGCAGTCGTCGCTAAGAACCAGTACACGGTTCCTGGCAAACCAGGAAAGCCGGAGCTTGTGTCTGCCGACAAAGACCACATCAAAGTCAAATGGTCGTCCCCGATCTCCAATGGAGGGTCCAACATCATCGGGTACGACGTCGAGAGACGCGACAAGGCTACTGGCCGCTGGATCAAACTGAACAAGGATCCTGTGAGGAACAACGAATACGAAGACGACAGGGTCCAGGAAGGTCATCAATACGAGTACAGGGTGTCGGCGGTCAACGCCGCCGGGCCCGGCCAGCCGTCCGACCCGTCCAACATGCTGGTCGCCAAGCCGATGAAGGAGAAGCCGAAGTTGTGGTTAGATCATCTTATCGGCCGCAAGATCAAGGTGCGCGCTGGCGAACCCATCAACATAAACATTCCAATCACAGGGGCTCCAACGCCAACCATTTCGTGGACCAAAGGATCCATACCACTCGTCCCATCGCATAGGCTGTCTGCTGAAACTAAGAACGACGAAACCAAGCTCAGCATCGAAAAATCTACCAGGGACGACGCCGGCAAATACACAATCTCAGCTTCCAATGCCCACGGAAAAGACTCCGCCGACATCGAGGTTATCGTTGTCGATAAGCCAGGCATTCCTAAAGGACCTCTCATACCGACACCGGTCACTCATGACGCTGTCAGTCTCACTTGGCAACCGCCTACGGACGACGGAGGGAGCGAGATCACTGGTTACGTCGTCGAAGTTGCAGAGTACGGCGTCAACGACTGGCGAACAGTCGCCGGCTTCTGCCCGAAATGCTCGTTCACTGTCAAGAACCTCACCGAAGGCAAGAAATACGTGTTCAGAGTGCGCGCCGAGAATCTCTACGGAGTATCGGACCCGTTGGAGTCCAAGCCTACGGTCGCCAAGTCGCCGTTCGACCCGCCGGATGCGCCGGACACACCGAGAATCACCGGCTACAGCGCCAACAGCTGCGCGCTCGAGTGGGACCCGCCAGCCAACTGCGGCGGCAAGCCCATCACTGGATACTACGTCGAGAAGCGAGAGCGCGGCGGCGACTGGGTCAAGGTCACCAACTACCCGACGCCCAACACTTGCTACACGGTCTCAGACCTGCGCGAGGGCAACCGCTACGAGTTCCGCGTCATCGCCGTCAACGAGGCCGGCCCCGGTAAACCCAGTAAGCCCACTGAACCCATCACGGCCCAGACACAGAGGCTCAAGCCCAGCGCGCCTGAAGCACCCAAACCTGACAGGGTCACCAAAGATTCCGTTACTCTGTCCTGGAGGCCGCCCAAGAGCGATGGTGGAGCCAAGATCAAGGGCTACATCATCCAACAGAAGGGCAAGGGCGATAAAGACTGGAAGGACGTCAACGACGTTCCCATCCCGAGCTTGGTGCACACCATTCCCAAACTCACGGAGGGTGCTGAATACCAGTTCAGAGTCATCGCAGTCAATGACGTCGGCCGCTCCGACCCCAGCAAGCCCACCAGCGACATCAC
This sequence comes from Choristoneura rosaceana, assembly GCA_037349165.1. Classification (NCBI taxonomy): domain Eukaryota; kingdom Metazoa; phylum Arthropoda; class Insecta; order Lepidoptera; family Tortricidae; genus Choristoneura; species Choristoneura rosaceana. The sequence continues at coordinate 6,988,994 of JAZBNJ010000013.1, forward strand.
CATCGCCGAGCAACCCAACAAACCTTGCATGGATCTCGGTGGAGTCAGAGACATTACCGTCAGGGCTGGAGAAGACTTCTCCATTCACGTCCCGTACACCGGCTTCCCGCAACCGACAGCATCATGGTTCGCGGAGGACAACCTGCTCGACGTCGAAGGAGATTCCAGAATATTCCAGAAGATCACGCCAGAATCAGCGTCACTTGTCGTCAAGAACGCGAAACGCTCCGACGGTGGACAGTACAGGCTGCAACTGCGTAATCCGTCCGGATACGATACGGCCACGATCAACGTCCGCGTTTTGGACAGGCCTGGAAAGCCAGAGAACCTCCGCGCGGATGAATTCGAGGGCGAAGCTCTCACGCTGTACTGGAACCCGCCGAAAGACAACGGTGGCGGTGAAATCACAAACTACGTCGTCGAGAAACGCGAGGCTAGGACGCAGAACTGGACGAAGGTCTCCGGCTACGTGACGACTCCGTTCTTCCGCGTGAAGAACTTGTCAGTCGGTAGAGATTACGAGTTTAGGGTCATGGCTGAGAACCAGTACGGACAGTCTGATCCCGCTCAAACGACGGAGCCTATCAAGGCGAGACATCCATTCGACCCGCCCGGAGCCCCCGGCGTACCACGCCCAGTGGAAACGACAGAAACATCCATCACCATCACATGGACCAAGCCTCGCCACGACGGCGGCTCACCTATCACAGGCTACGTAGTAGAAAAACGGCTAATCACAGAAGACAAATGGACCAAAGCTTCCCACGCACACATTCCTGATACCACATACAAAGTGACCGGTTTGATTGAGAACCACGAGTACGAGTTCAGGGTTGCCGCTATAAACGCGGCGGGCCAGGGCCCGTACTCGCAGAGCTCGGACACGATCCGCGCCTGCGCGCCGCCCAACTCGCCCAAGATCACTAGCGACCTCAGCCTTAGAGACATCACCGTCATTGCGGGAGAAGAGATCAAGATCACTGTGCCATTCACTGGCAACCCAAGGCCTAAGGTGAGTGTTATGTTAGAATTAACTTGTCGTTAAAGTTTACTCGATTTTATTTAAAAAAAATCATATAATGAATATGTCTATCTCTTGCTGTTGAAATGCATATGTAATAAGAAGCAACTTTATGTGTAATTTAATGCAATCTATCTTTCCTTTCCAAAGGTATCATGGCTCATTAACAACGAGGAAGTGTTCCCGGACAACAGGATACGTTTCGTCACGACAGATGTCGACACTGTATTCTACAACACGTCAGCCAAGCGTTCAGACACGGGATCTTACACCATCCAGCTGGTCAACAGCGAAGGCTCTGACAGCGCCACCTGCCGAGTAAGTCATAGTTATAGTGGCAATACATATTTCAATTAATTAATTAGTCTTACTGTATACGTCTGCAAAATATTGCAATAATGATCGCCGGTATGAAGTTGATTTAACTGGAGCTTCTGATACTGTTTTCTTAGTCTTTCGATTAAATAAGAAAGCTTTTAACGATCAAGCAAATGTTAGAAGCTGTAGTAATTACTTGTACATCATTGTGTACTGTTAGACAAAGTAAAAAGAATCAGTCGAATACAAAAAAAAATTTTACCTCGTTATACAGCAAAGTGTACCACAAGGTAGTGTGTTTGGGCACTTTTGTTTCTTCACCCATGAGCACGATATGAGCAAAGTTGGCTTAGTTATTGATAGTTAAAAAATGTTCCATGTTGCTACAATTTGCTTCTTGTTCTTAGGTATTGGTAGTGGACCGTCCATCGCCACCGCAGGCGCCATTCGAAGCGTCCGACATTACCCCAGACACGTGCACACTGAGTTGGAAACCGCCCTTGGACGACGGCGGCTGCCCAGTTACCAATTACGTCGTCGAGAAGATGGATAACTCGGGAGTATGGGTGAAGATATCTTCGTTCGTCCGCAACTGCCATTACAATGTGATGGGTCTTGAGCCCAACAAGAAGTACACGTTCAGGGTGCGCGCTGAAAACCAGTATGGCGTCTCAGATCCGCTCACCATGGACGATTATATCACTGCCAAGGTAAGTCAAGTCAAAATTGAGGCACATTTTTTGTGCACCATTATTTTTTAGCGTACGTAATTGAAAGAAAAAGAAAGAAAAATGATTTATTGACGGTCCCAACAGTACCACCACCAAACCCAAAAACAATAATAAATATTACTTATACAAGCATAATTTACATAAATTGTATGGTGGCGACACCAATTGTCACCAATTGGCAATTGAATGCAGACCCCCAGTTACCCATCAGAGTAATTAAACTTTCAATGTTTCTAGAATCTACAATAAAGGATTCGACTTTTGCATTATCAATGTAAAAGCTTTTCAGACATATAATATTTTTTCTTTGTCATGTTCTAGAGCTGTTAATGAATTAAAATTTGCCACTTCCTCTCTCTTTTTTCATACTTCAGAATAAAGACTTATATTGAATTGGATTGTCACTTTAACACGCATCCTCAAGTTATTGTCCTCGTGATCCCCAGTTCTCGTTCACGATTCCGGATCCGCCGGGCGCGCCGCGCGTGACCGACTGGGACGGCACCACGGCCTCGCTGGTGTGGGACCGGCCGCGCTCCGACGGCGGCTCGCGCATCCAGGGCTACAAGCTGGAGTTCCGCGACGTCCGGGACAACGTCTGGAACAGCGCCGACTACCTCGTCAAGGACTGCCAGTACCAGGTGAGGTTGCGGCTTCGTAAGACGTATGATTTATTTATTTATTTTCGGAGAACCAACAGCTATAATTTACAGAGTAAACATATTTTATAGTATCAATAAAGCCAATTATAGGATCTCACAAGTAGAAATTAATTCGTATGTATTTGTAATCCCTCAATCTGAGGGCTTTGTCAATTCGACCTGCTGATTGTATTTTGACAGTTTACAAGAACCGATACGAGATATACATTTATTCTGTGACTGTGACCAGAGTCAAATTTATTTTTCGAGCTTCTTTTTTGGCATTGATTTCAATGAAGTAACAAAATTGATACGTACTCGACTACCTCTCTTAAAGATACCATTAAACAGGTTCGCAGAATGTTCTACAACTTTTTACGAACTCACAGTTTTCTTCTTAAGAGGCCGAAGATCAAACTTATAGACTACCTCGATAATTTAACAATGAGTCGATTTACTACACATTTCTGTACATTTCCCACTCACCAGGCTTACAACCTCGAAGCGGGCAACGAGTACGAGTTCCGCGTGCGCGCGAAGAACGCGGCCGGCTTCAGCAAGTACTCGGCCAGCTCGCAGCGGTTCAAGGTCAAGCCGCGCTGCGGCCCGCCCGGCCCGCCGCGCGCGCCGCGCGTGCTGCGCGTCGGCAAGAACTACGTCGACCTCAGCTGGGACCCGCCCGCCAACGACGGAGGTCAGTACCCGACTAGCGAGACACTCGCCACCAGTAGTGCCATAAGTCAACCTATAGGGAGCGCAATGAGGGTAAGCAGCGCGAATGCCGCCTACCCGCGGTCAAGCAACGCATGCTGCCCGAAAACCACGGAGGTCATTACTGTACTAGCGAGACGTTTGCCGCCCATGGTTCAATAAATCTGCGATGCAATAGGGGCAGACATGTCACTAATTGATAGCTTCTTCTCGATTTTTAGAAGAATGTAAAATTGTGTACACTAAAGCATGCTGGTTTATTAATTAATAAGTTAAACCAGCATGGCATCACTACTGGGAAAATTATAAAAGTAGTAGGCTACAAAACGCAAACAACGTTTAAATAAAAAATAAATTTGCAATCATAGGAAATTGTACGGACGCAAACAGCGAAATCGTCTAATTAACTTTTGCAACGTATTGTAAACCCAAATCATTTTGTACCATTCAGGTTCACGCATCACCGGCTATATCATCGAGCGTCGCGACGTGGGTGACAGCGTGTGGGTGAAGTGTAACGACTACAATGTCGCTGACACGACGTTCACCGCCATGAAGCTCATCGAAAAGGCTGATTACGAGTTTAGGATCATCGCTGTCAACACTGCTGGTAAAGAATCTTCACTGGTTGTGATATATATATATTTTTTTCATGATAGATTTTGAGGACAGTACTATATTTTTGAGTTAACCTGACTTAGAAAAAAAAATTGGAAATGTAAAAAACTACATTCTCAAAATAATAACGACTTATTTTCATGATGATCGTAAATAAACATGTGAATGTTTTTCTACAGGCAAATCAGAGCCGTCATCGTGCACGACGCCTGTCCGCACGGGCGAAGAAATCGGCGGCACGAAGCCCGAATGGGTCAAACAGATGCCGCCGCATATGTGCGCGCCGCTCGGCCGGCCGTTCACGCTCGAATGCGTCGCCACTGGCAACCCTGTTCCTACTGGTCGCTGGCTGAGGAACGGCCGCGAACTGGTGCTTGGAACAAGGTGAGTCCACTGTAGTATCCTGGTCATGGCACCAAATTGTAACCTGTCAGTTGTATCCTGGTCACTGCACCAAATTGTAACAACGCGTCAAATGTATCCTGGTCACTGCACCAAATTTAACATACGATACTTAGGCTCGCTGACGATCTCGAACCGTAATCAAATACAGTTCTAGATATTCGCGATTTCCCCTCATAATTATTATTAAAATCGCTTAAACACAAGGATTTATAACATACGTCTACTCGTTGCCAAAGCTGCTGGGATTAATTTTTCTGGTGTAACAGTAATTGAAAAAAAAAAACTTGCAATACTTGCAACAACACCAATCATTTTTCACAATTAATTCGTTCAGACATTCATCACTGATTATTCATTCAGGTTCATTGCTGAATCACGCGAGGGTACGCTGAAACTGAACATCCTCGAGGCAACTGATGCCGACGAGGGTGACTACACGTGCGAAGCGGTCAACAACATCGGCTTCATCTACTGCACTGGTCACCTTAAGATTGGCAGTGAGTACATAGCTATATTATTATTCCACGCAAATTTACTACACTGTTACCTTAATCTTCATTTTAATTGCTTCAGGAGTAGCTTTATACTTTAAAAACCTTTTTAAATAACCTTCCGTTTGATTCTTCTTAAATTTGAAGAAGCAAATATGTTTTGTGTAAAACTATTTTCACAAATATTTATTTTCCTTCCAGATCCGCCACGAATCACTCGCATGCCAGGAGACTTGCACCTTCCGGAGCACGACAACACCAAGATCAAGATCCTGTACACGGGAGACCAGCCCGCCGACGTCACGCTCACTAAGGACGGCCACAAGGTCTCCGAGTCGCCGCACCTCAAGTTCACCGTCTTCGATGACTACATCCTTATCTTCATCAAGGATATCAGCAAGGATGATATGGGTTAGTGAGGTTTTTGATTTGTGGGCATTGGAATGACGTACGGGTAGGGAATAGATCGAAAGGCTAATAGGAGTGGAAGCATAAAGTATCGAATTCGAGAGCATATTTTACAAGTGCAGTACAGTTTTAGAGTAGATCGAACCCATGTTATCTCGTTAGTGTCGTAAAAGACAGCGAATGGTTCAAAAGAGAGTCAGCAGGAGCATTCTCTATTGTCATCTGTAAACTTCGAACTGATGTGTGGAATACGAAGGAAAATTACCATACTATTTTGTACGTAGTGTGTAAGCTCATAATCTTTCATTTTTACTTAGGAACATACAAAATCACGATAAAGAACAACTCGGGCGAGACATCAGACACCTTCTCGGTAACCGTGACCGGTCTGCCTGGCCCGCCGCAGGACTTGCAGACATCGGACGTGTCCAAGCACTCTTGCACGCTCACCTGGAAGCCACCGAGCTACGACGGTGGAATGCCTGTCACGCACTATGTCGTTGAACGTAACGACACGTCAGGTGAGTCGCAGATGATATAACAACTTGTCAAGTTTAAAAATAGAGGCCTTTTTTCGGACTTCGTACGACACAGGCAGACTAAGACAACGAACTTTCGGTGCCGTTATGGCATCATAAGTATGAAATTGTTGTTGATCCGAATATCAAAGTTTTTCTTCTGTTTATTTTTGTGGAAATTATTAGCTGAAGAAGATAAGTAATACAAAATTACATAAGCTCAAACCTAGAAAACAGAAAAGTGTTCAGTAAATCTAAGCTGATTGCATCTGTTTTTTACTAATGATGCAGTTGATACAATCTTATCATCAATCAATTACAACCTCCGCAGCGTTTACCTATTTCCTTCATTATAACAAATTGTGTTGTTGCTTTTGTGATAGCAGGAGAGCAAAATAAAAATTTGCTCTTAGATACCATCGCAAAATAACACCAAAATTATTCAATTACCTTAATCATCGATCGTTTTCCCCAGGCACGTCATGGATCACGATTGCGTCGTCGGTTCGCGACACGCGCTTCACGGTGCAAGGGCTGACGGAAGGCCAGGAGTACAACTTCAGGGTTCACGCCGCCAACGAGAACGGCGTCGGACCCGCCTGCGACGCTGCCAATCCTATCAGAGTGAGTTTAATTAAGGATCGACCAGGCCAATACTCAAAATATGTTTCACGCACAGTAAACAAAAAAACTTCTTGCGTCACGTTTGTATCGTGTACACAGCTTCTCGTAAAACGTTAACACACCTGAAATCAGTGGTTTGGAAATTACGCTTCAAACAAGCAGCGTATCAGTTACGTCAAATTTCTGTATTTGGAATCTTAAAAACTAGATCAATGTTTACACCAACGCTAAAATCAGTTTATTTAATATTTTAAAGTCACTTTTTTCGTTGTAGTTCTTTCTTTGAAACTTTGAGTTCCCTCCCACACATCCACTTTATATGATTTGATTTTCTTTAGGCAAAGGCACCGTTCGACCCGCCGTCAGCACCTGGCATCCCCAAGATCAAGGAGGTCGGAGGAGACTTCGTCCACCTGGAATGGGAGAAACCTGAGAGCGATGGTGGAGCCAGGATTCAAGGTAAAAATAACACGCTATTACGTAAAGTACCGGAGAAAATAGTAACGGCCTAAAAGCGTGCCTTGAGGCACTCTCACTATGTAATGTTTCTTTTTTATATATTTTAGCTATATCTTTTGATATGTTTGCACTTAATTCTTGATATCTTATAATCCTTCTTTTATTAGGTTTAATGTTATGGGTGATCAAGCATAAAATCTAAGGTATTTCGGTTTACAAAGACTGTCAAAGGCCCTTCACGAATCAAAGATATATTATGATTTGGTTTACTTAGCTTCACTAATTTTAACCTTACTTTTGTAGGCTACTGGATCGACAAGCGCGAAGTGGGCACGTCGACATGGCAGCGCGTCAACATTACGCTCTGTCTGCCGAACCAATACAACTGCTCGAACCTGATCGAGGGGCGGCAGTACGAGTTCCGTGTCACCGCCGTCAACGAGGCCGGACCTAGTCCGCCTAGCTCCGCTTCGCAGGAGGTCAAGGTCGTTGACCCGAGAGGTGAGTCTGCTCAGGATCGCAATATTATAAGTCTGAAAGAGATAAGCTACGAATATATTAATACTAGCAAAACGTAGCCTGCAAGTTGATAACAGTAATATGAAAGATGGGAGTTTAATACTGTCTGCAAATTTAAATTTTAAAGTCATAGACGTTACATGGAAGTTGGCTATCCATACTCATATGTAATCTATCAACCTCGGAAGAAGTTATTTTCATTATACAAATCGAAAGTCAAGGTCATTGGACATTAAAACTTTTTCGCTGACTTTGGTTTTGATTTCTTGTATTGCAAAGTATCGTCTAATCGCTCGTGTTTCCTTTCAGCTGCGACTCCGCCGGAGATCGTGAAGCCACTGAAGAACGCCAACTGCATCCAGTACCACAACGCTAAGTTCACTTGCACCATCACTGGCTTCCCCAAACCCACCATCAGCTGGTACAAGGGTATGTCTATTTAAATTATTACTATTGATCGCCATCCTCATCAGCTAGAAGATGTCCACTGCTGAACAAAGGTATCCTTGTTAGAACGCCATATTGATCGACAACTCGCTACTTGTATCTACTGGGTGCCTCTATCTATTAGTAGTAGAAAATTATCCAATGGAGATTGGATATGATGTACTATTAAACCAACTAAATATCCTTAACCCACTGTAAAAATTCACAGAAATTTTCAGAATGTCAACGCCTGAAAGAACTTTACTATAAGAATGCTTTTCGCCGGATGAGATATTATATGAGTCAAACTTTGTACGTAGCAGTTAAAAAAATATAAGCATTGTATTTTTTACTAGTAATATCAGAAATATTTAAAATTAATCCTGGTCACAGCACCAACTGTGTCGCACCTTACTCTTAGGCTCTTAATACACTTATAAAACAATATATATTTGCCCACAGGAGCTCGTGAGATAACGAACGGGCCGCGTCACCGCATCTGGAGCGAGGGCGACAACCACTTCTTGACAGTGGTCGATGTGTTCGGCGAAGACGCCGATGAATATGTCTGCCGCGCTGTCAACCGCGCCGGCGCCAAGAGCACGCGCGCTGAGCTGCTCATCATGAGTGAGTCTTGCCTGTTTATTTTTTAAGCATCATCGTCATTTTCAGCCTATAATACAAATGTTTAAATAATCTAAAATATTTTAGCAGAAAGCTACGTCTTTGACGACTGTGTTTCTTCTTAGTTTTTAACCCGTTTAAGTATCTATTGGGTCAAAGTAGCGTTTAAATAGCAAAAAATCAAGAGGACGTCCTATGTGCTGGTTTGACTAGATAAAAGCCCTAATAAAACCTCTTAAAACTTACGCCAGAGAAGCGACGGCCAGGGACAATTGGCCAGAATTAATCGGCGTGCTGCGTGACCACGACTGCTCTGCTAAGAGTATCCGACAGAAAAGAAAAGACTTAGCGTTTAAATTCTCCTCGTCTAACATTATATTGCTTATACAGTGGTGTACTTTTGTGTACCAAATGTGTAACCCCACAAATTTAAAAACCTGCCTCTTTTTTTCCCAGCCGCGCCGAAACTGAACGTGCCGCCTCGCTTCCGCGACACGGCATACTTCGACAAGGGCGAAAACGTCGTCGTCAAGATTCCCTTCACCGGTCATCCCATACCGAAGATCACATGGGTGCGAGAGGGAGAGACGATCGAGTCTGGCCTGCACTACCACGTTGAGAGGAAAGGTGAGAGATAAACGTTCAGATTTAAAAGAGGAGAGAATTGGATATAGTTGACATCATATTAAATAAAAGAATTCCAAGAAGCGGCCTTATCAAAGAAACCACTTTATTTTTTAACTCTGATGACCAGATTAATTTTCAACATACTGCAAATTTTGAGTGAAAACCAAATTTTTTTTTATTGTACTGGATGGCAAACGTGCAAGTTGCACCTTGCTCCCTCTCGTCAGGGAGGAAAAGTTACTTTTCTGAAGGAGAGGTGTAAAAAACAAATTACCGCATGGAATCTCAACATCTACTTAACTATTACTCTCTCTTGCTTGATCACGATTTTCTCTCAAAATCATGACTGAATAGATAAAGTAAAATAGGCACAATTATTAAATTACCTAATCTATGCGTGTTTGTTTCAGAACGGCACGCGATCCTGACGATCCGCGACGCGAGCAAGCTGGACTCTGGTCCTTACAGGATCTCCGCTGAGAACGAGCTTGGCTCCGATTCGGCCATCATCAACATTGAGATCAGCGGTAAGCCACAAACAAACAGTGATTTAGAAAAGTGTTTATCATATTTACTTAAGTTTTGGTATCATTCTGTCTGACAGTTCTACAGCTCAGTTTTTTAACATTATTATTAAAATTAAACATACTTTTTTTTTACTTCTGCAAAAAGCGTAATGTACAGTCGAACCATTTGATTCCTGAGCCACCGCAGAATTTACTCGCAGTATCATAATAAATTCCCTTGTCAAACTTTGAACATGAAACTACCGTGACTCACTCATATTAAATGATATTGTAACGGATAACTCACGTCTTAAATCGAGTTATCGAGTTTAGCTCGCACGCGCACTACGACCCACCGCTCTGCTCACGCAACTGACACACTGACTGGCTCATAGTCGCGCGAGCAGAGCACTGGCGCGTAGTGCGCGCATTGCGGCAGCCGCTGAGTCGCGTGCTTCCTTGAAGAAGGGCTATGAAATAGCCCGAAACAAGTCGAGCTAATCCCTTGTCAAACAACTTTTTGTGACTATGATTTTCCTATGAAAAGGTTTCACAGTGGGTCACGATTCACTTGGTTCGAGGTTACACAACGTTTATGAAACGCACGTACTTTCGCAATCAGATTTTTCCTGAAATTCAACACATTTTTTCCATTACCCCCTATGGTTGACCTTATCGCCGTCGTTATCCTCAGACCGGCCGGACCCGCCGCGCTTCCCCGCCACGGACAACGTGGGCGTAGACTCGCTGGCGCTCAGCTGGAAGGCCCCGGTCTGGGACGGCGGCTCCGACATCACCAACTATCTGGTCGAGAAGCGGGAGCATCCGATGACCAGCTGGATACGAGTTGGCAATACCAGGTCAGTCAACACCTACAGACAAAGTCCTAAACTAAGTAAATCTGTGTTAAAGATCAGACTCAAAAAATATCTTCTGGACTTGCCTTGAATGTACACCATCTTTGTATGTAAATACCTGCCATTACGAATGTGTTAAGTACCTACCTACTTAGTTTAGGATAAGTTTGATAGGTTGAAATTGCAAACGTAGCAGTTTGGCGAGAATATATAATGTGTAGTACATAAGTTATAATTTGAATATATAAATAAATTAAATAAAACAGGCCTGGTTAATCGTTATTTACCTGTATAGGTAGAGTCATTTACGATGACGCGTGCCGTGGTTCTTATTACAATTTAATTTTTTTTTGACGTTCATAAGTGCTTGTTATAGCCTAAATTGAATAAAGATATTTTGACTTTGAATCACCGCCGCTCATCATTACGGGACTTTATTATTTACTAGCTTTTACCCGCGGCTTCGCACGCGTAAACTAATCGGTCTGGTAGTGGCAATTGAAATATCCCGTGGGAGTATAGAGATAAAAAATAGCGTATGTGTTATTCCAGACGTGCAGCTACCTAACCTACATACCAAATTTCATGACTTTTAGCCCAGCGGTTATTATTTCAAAATTTTATTCCTATCCCGTGGGAATATCGGGGTAAAAAATAGCCTATGTGTTATTCCAGAGGTTCAGCTACCTACACACCAAATTTCATGGCTCTAAGCCCAGTGGTTGTTACTTCGAGATTTTATACTTTGATATCCCGTGGGAATTTCGGGTCAAAAAGTCGCTTATGTATTATTTCAGACGTGCCGCTCCCTACATATCAAATTTCATGACTCTAAGCCCAGCGGTTATTATTTCAAAATTTTATCCCTATCCCGTGGGAATATCAGGATAAAAAGTAGCCTTCGTGTTATTCCAGAGGTCCAGCCACCTACATAGTAAATTTTATGGCTCTAAGCCCAGCGGTTGTTATTTTGAGATCTTATCCCTAGTTATCCCGTGGGAATATTGGGTCAAAAAGTCACCTATGTGTTATTCCATACGTCCAACTACCTACATACCAAATTTCATGACTCTAAGCCCAAAGGTTCTTATTTCGAAATTTTATCCCTATCCCGTGGGAATGTCAGGATAAAAAGTAGCCTTCGTGTTATTCCAGAGGTCCAGATACCTACATACTAAATTTTATGGCTCTAAGCCCAGCGGTTGTTATTTCCAGATCTTATCCCTAGTTATCCCGTGGGAATATCGGGTCAAAAAGTCACCTATGTGTTATTCCATACGTCCAACTACCTACATACCAAATTTCATGACTCTAAGCCCAGAGGTTCTTATTTCGAGATTTTATCCCTATCCCGTGGGAATATCGGGATAAAAAGTAGCCTATGTCCTTTCCCAAGGTCTATTCTATCTCTGTACCAAATTTCATCCAAATCGGTTCAGCGGTTTTTGCGTGAAAGCGTAACAGACAGACAGACAGACAGACAGACAGACAGACAGACAGAGTTACTTTCGCATTTATAATATTAGTATGGATTGTGAACAACTGGCTTTTCTTTCATCGACCAGCCAAAGTCTCTTCAGTCAACTCTCCCTGAGCCAACGTGGAGAGGAAGAGCCTTCTGATACCTGATTACCTATCTTTTAAACAGGATATAGATGAAACAATGTCTTTCACCTCCTTCTATCACAATCCCCTTCCAGATTCACGACGATGGCGATCACAGGGCTGGTACCAGGCAAGCAGTACGAGTTCCGCGTGTACGCAGAGAACATCTATGGCCGCTCCGAGCCCAGCGAGCCCACCGGCCTCGTGCAGACCAAGGCCGTCGTCAAGAAGGAGTTCAAGAAGAAGGAATATCCTGGTACGTTTCTAGCTAAACTTTAGTTGCTAATTACCGAAACTTCATAGATTTTGTGATAACGTCTCGGAGTAGTGACTGTGGCTTAAATTAGAACTGCGTGCGCTGAGTTTCGTGGCAAGAGAATCGCAGTTGTTGTCAAAAGTGGAGCCGGGTGAGCGAGCGGGCGCGGTAGCCATATTGCCATTCCGTTCTGGAATGCGCTTTGAGTGTGTCGTTTGGGTGTTCCCCTGATGTTTTCTGTTTCTTTATACAGTCAGTTTTATAGATATGTCTAAAATTTTAATTTATTTTTGAAAAAAAATCCTTGAAATAATATCTCATATTTTTCCTGGCAAACATTTTTATACAGAAAGTAATATAATTGTTGTATTAGATTGCTGAGACATAAATATGTATAAGAAACGAAAAACAGCAATATATAGTTTACTATTTCTGGTGTACAATAAAGAGTATTTGTATTGTATTCTAATATTAAATTATTTTTTTGTGTTGCAGTGGACGAGACGGGCAAGCGCATCCGCACCAACGCCGACCACGGCCCCGTCAAAGACTACGACAGCTACGTGTTCGACATCTACAGCAAATATGTGCCACAACCAGTCGACATCAGCACGTGTTCCGTCTACGACAAATACGACATTCTGGAGGAGATTGGTGAGTCGCTGACACAGTGTATATTTCTTTGGTTAGCCAGGCTGTGTGGTCTGGCTGTCATGAGATCTTGGTCCATACCGTGAGACTTACACAAATAAACTGTATAACTCATGTCCTAAATCGAGTTTAGCTCGGCATATTACTGACGGATTGTATTGCTTAGTAATTAGGCTCCATTTTCCTGAGTTGCTCTATGCCTTGCAAATAATTTCCGGCAATTCAGCTACATCTTTTAACGTTTAACATTCATTCAATTTTATTTTAAAGTTGTAAGCATACTGTATGCAACTGGTAAACTAAATAGCGAAGACACATGTCAAAGCGACAGAGAGACAGATGAAGATAGTCGAATCTTAATCAACACAAGTTTAGCAGGCATTTGTGAATGAGGGTTGTGTTAGCGCTGCATGAAGTCAATATTATATTACCTAACGATATTTCTTATAAAGCTACGCATTTTTAAGAATGGAAATTATATCAAAAGACATAATTTTTCAGCATGCTAATTTAATAATAAGAATATTTTATAAAAATCGAAGGCGCTTCAGACATGTCTTGGGCAAAATATTTACAGAATGGTTTGTATATTGAGCACGTCGATTTGTAGTTAACAGTACCTAAACAAGCATGAAATCGTATATTTACAGGTCAATGAGAGCTCAATCGATGGTTTTTCTTTAGGCTAGGTAACATAAGATAAAGTAACTGACATGCTGCCTGAATTTGATAAAAGTTAATGAATCATTAAAAAAATAAAACTTACAAAAAAACACTTTGCACAGTTATTTAGGAATATAATATTGCGACTGATAAAAGGAATGACAGTAGATTTAATTTTAAAACAGAAAAGCATGAAAATAAATTCTAGAACTAAACCACACTCACGAAGTTGCTTCCGAGGGTAGTATTAACACTAAACGTACAGTCAATAACATAAATAATTGAATATCAAACACAAGAGAGAGAAAAAGTATCACTGCTCAAAATTCAAATGCAAAATCAATTCATATTTTCGATTTGATTTTACAATACCTATAAATTTTTGAGCGTTGACATTTTGCTTCTGTTCTTTTGTTTAATGATTATACAATTAAGTTGATGATTGTACTACTAACATGCAGTAGAAAATTGAGCCTTACAGCAATTACTTTAGTGGTGAATTTCGCAGGTGACTTCGTGAAGTGCGCGTCCAAACGGAAGGCGAGAGGTGTGTGAATAGGTCGATGTAGTGGTTGCTCTATCTGCGTCTCTCTCGCACGCACACTCTTATTATCTAATTATATTTAAATTGTTTCGTTTTAAGAAATGGCATGGCCTAAAGATAATAATTAGGTAAGGGGTAACTGGAAGAACCTTTTAAGTATATGTCAAAAAAACTTGATTTTTTTTTGGTCGTTTATTTTTTCAGTACTTAGTTGTTTTTTTTTAAATGAAGAAATAGTAAATGATGATAATTATCCATAACAATCAACGAACCTTTGAAGTAAAACAAACCATTCCAGCTATCCCCATGTTAAGAACGATATTACTATTTAAATACTTAACGCAATTAAATTTCATTATTTATTTATTAAATTAAAAATATATTTTTTGTTTTCAAGGTTTTAGTAGAAGAATATGCACGATTTGCGCTTTTATATAATATTTATTTATGATAATGGTAAAAGAATGTGACTTGTAGAATTATAAGAATGCGCATCTTCGTAGAGTTGATAATTGGCACGTATTTAATTGAACCACGTACAGAATGTTATTATTTATCTTAACTATAAGTTATCCAAGTCTATGCAATGAAGTTTAAAAAGGCAATATCTTCTTTTGAGAAATAGACGCAGCAAAAATACAAGAAGCAAACAGTTGTTCTAAAAGTGCTTTGATTTTTTGAGGTATAATACCATAGATCTTCCTTAGATAAGAGCTTTCGGGCAAAAAATATATTGCTAGATCTGCGAGAGGCGCCAGGTACTATCGAACCAACTGAATCGTGACCCACTGTGGAACCATTTCGTAGAAAAAGTCATAGTGACATTGCATTGCTCGACAAGGGAATCCATTATGACGCTTACTGTGGAAAAGTTCTCCGGTGGGTCAGGAATCAAATGTTATGACTGTAATATAGGGCGCCACGCGTACCAGCTCAACTTAACCAATTAATTTGAATACCTATATTTATCGATCTTAAGGAAAACTACACTCAGCGTATCAACTTTTACAGACTTGTTTCTGAAGTGTGAGTATAAGTAGGTACTCCATGTCTAACGAACATGACATGTAATTTTGTCTTTTGTTCTTTGTCTTTGATGGTTAAGTCCTGGTTTCGAGAAACAAACTTTACTCCACTATGAGTTTAATGGAAAATTCAAACCTTAACCATGATATGTAGGGTAAGATTAGAACGGGTTAGGCTATGTAATAAACCACAGCAGAAGCATGAGGTGTGCCCCAATGTTGTAGGCACAGGTGCGTTCGGCGTCGTGCACCGCTGCCGCGAGCGTGCCACTGGCAACGTGTTCGCCGCCAAGTTCATCCCGGTCGCTGGTGCAATGGAGAAGGAACTCATCAAGAAAGAGATAGACATCATGAACCAGCTGCATCATCGCAAGCTGATCAACCTGCACGACGCTTTCGAAGACGATGACGAGATGGTGCTCATATTCGAGTTGTGAGTGTTGAGTTTTTTGTTGATATGTATGTTATTTTTTTAGAAGCACTATTATTATTTGTCACTTAGAATACCAGGTACCCATTAGAGTCAGAAATGAGAACGTAGAAGAACAAAAGTCATCGACGATGACAAGCGAATTAAGTCATTGAAGTGGCAATAGGCAGGCCATATAGCAAGGAGTACAGGCGGCCGTTAGGGTCGAAAAAAGGGGTGTTGGGGGGATGCGGTTGATATGATGATGATGATGATTAGAAAGTGGTGAAACAGGACTTTATTTTATTTTAGGGTATGTATGGATGAAAAATTGATGACACTGGAAAGTATTTAACATGGCACTGATTTTAACTTTAAAATTGCTTTAAGTCGAAACATAAAGCTTTCACCCTTGCAAAGTATGTTAAGCAAAATACTTACCTTTCAAGCTTGAATCTTACTGTGGTATTCCCATTTATTACTCACAAGCTAACACAGTGGAAAGGCTACATAGAACCATTGTTACAGCCTGTCGGGCGGTGAGCTGTTCGAACGCATCACGGAGCCCGGTTACAACATGTCAGAAGCTGAGGCGGCGCATTACATGCGACAGATCTGCGAGGGAGTGAGACACATGCATGAACAGAACATCATCCATCTCGACCTCAAGCCCGAGAACGTCATGTGCCAGACAAGGACCGGTACCGATGTCAAGGTAGGCTCAGATTAGAATGTTGGTTATTGTTTTGTCGTTGATTGACTAAAATGCTATAAGATATAGTAAAATCGCGTTAGTTATTAGAAAAATATGTTACTAATATTATATGAGGTGTACCTAAATATTGAGCATATTATATAAGTATAATTTGACACACGGCCCATGTTTATATGCCAAACAGTCAGACTTCAGGTTAATGATTATGATACTTTTAGTCTTAAATTCTTAATACCATTTCTTTCTAGGTCTTATGCGATAGATAGTTTGCTTTATATTTTACTCTCTTTCATTAGGGTAACTGTTACACCCAACAAAGATTTGTATTTCGACTCTGTCGTCATGAATTTTAATAGAAAAACAGATCAAAAATGACTAATTTAACCGTCTTTTTTCAGATCATTGATTTCGGTCTGGCAACCAAGCTGGACCCGAACGAAGTGGTCAAGATATCGACCGGCACGGCCGAGTTCGCGGCGCCCGAGATCGTGGAGCGCGAGCCTGTCGGCTTCTACACCGACATGTGGGCCGTCGGCGTGCTCTCATACGTGCTGTGAGTTAAAAAAAAAATACCTACATTTTATTTCGGGAACACAACAATAGTTATAAATTTTGATTTCTCTTAGTAGGCCTGTAGATCTTTATTACATGATGGGATATATGGCTCGTCGTAAAGAAAACAAAGTCTGTGCCGTAATTCTATAAATGTATAACTATGCATAAAATAAAAAATATCACGGGACAATTCACACCAATTGACCTAGTCCCAAAGTAAGCTTAGAAAAACTTGTGTTATGGGTACTATGCATATATTCGTTTTTTTTTAATTTGTAATAAGATTTTAATTAATTAGTTTCATGTAGATAGTTAGACTTACTTTCAATAGGTCTTGTATAACCGTTTTACCTACATTTCCTTCGTGGCACTATGTGACTACCGGAATTTACTACTGTAATAAGGATTAGATTCCACGGTTTGGTGCCGTGACCAGGACTAATCCTGGTCACGGCACCAAAGGGATGTGAACCCTAAGGTTCACATTTGGTGCTGTGATCAGAATTTTAACCAACTCTTTTTACACAACAGGTTGTCTGGTCTGTCGCCGTTCGCCGGCAACAACGATATCGACACTCTCAAGAACGTGAAGGCGTGCGATTGGGAGTTCGATGAAGAGGCCTTCATGCACGTCTCGGAAGACGCCAAGGACTTCATCAGACGACTGCTTGTTAAAAATAAGGAGTAAGTAAAAATAAAAGGTTGTAAATGAATTTGCAAGGTTGCTGTTAAATTTCCTTCGTTCTTAGTTTTCAAATTCTTCATCGAAAATATTTTTCCTGAATTTTTGATTCCCTAATTGTTTAATATTGGACAAACGATTTTTTTTTTCAATTGCTAGTACTTCAGGATCTTTATAAAGCTAACCTCACCTATAGGGCTCTATATCTATAGGATAGTCCTGAAATATATCTAGAAAAGTTTTAAGACTTATATACTCGTATCAATCTTCCCTTGCAGCTCGGAATTATCATATCGAGTAAAGTGGCCAATTTTACGCACTTGTACTATTCACTATAACCGGTTCTCAATTAGAATCAGTTGTATAGTAAATAGCACGAAAGTAGAACTCAAAATCATATTACTCTCTTGCTTACATTTGTCTTAAAAGAGCGAGAGGGAAATATTTCATGTTCTACTTCCCCGTTTACTATAACGTCCGTCCGTTCCAGGAAACGGCTGACCGCCCACGAATGCCTCCTCCACCCGTGGCTGGCCGGCGACGCGTCCGCAGCGCGCACGGCGACGATCGAGGCTCGCCGCTACGAGAAGCTGCGCGACCGCCTGCGCAGCCGGTACGACGACTGGGCCGGGTTCGCGCTGCCCATCGGGCGGCTCAGCGAGTACAGCAGCTTGAGGAAGCTGCTCATTGAGAAGTGGAAGATCTATGATGGACAGTTTGGTGAGTTGCGAGTTTTTAAAGTAACTTACGCTTGTCAGCGACGAAATTGGATGCTCGCGTTTATCGGTGGATCAACTATTTCTTGTTGTTATTCTATCCCGTCAGCGAGGAGACAAAAGTAGTACAGTTTGTTAGGAGAAATGTTCTGACACATTATACTAACATGCTTATTAGATGACCAATCATAAAAAGGGCTTAAAACTACCACAAAACTGTATGTTTGGCATATTTTAATCCTATAAACTTACGATTTAAAGAGTGACTCAGGAGACCGTAACTAAAACAACGAGTGACAAGAAAAAGTTGATTGACCCTTATAATAAGTGTTTTAAAGTTAATTGGAATATTTCAGATAAACGTTGAGTAAGTTTCTTATCAATAATAAATAGGTCCTTGATTTTGTTAAGTTTTATATGAGTTGCTATATAGGAAACTAGCGACCCGCCCCGGCTTCGCACGAGCAAACTAAAAAAAGGCCAAATAATTGATTATTCTAATAGTGAAAGAATTTTAAAAATCGGTCCAGTAGGTTTTGAGTTTATTCGTAACAAACATCCAAGAATCCAAAGTTTTCCTCTTTATAATATTAGTATAAGTATATTAGTATAGACTAGTATAGATGGGGGCGTGTAATTTTAAAAAATCCACTATGGACGACTGGAAAAAGAGGGCCCAGATAGATCTGTGGCCATATTGCCTAAGGCTATGGCGTCCGTGATCGCATTAGTGAATGCAAATTGGTGATTGAGTATATTTTGTTGATCCCCATTGGTTTCTCCCTTGACCCTTTTTGACCCGTTGGTGTTCGTGTTTGCCTGCAGACCGGCGGCAAGCGGCACCGCGGTTCGTGATCCGGCCGCAGTCCGCGTTCTGCTACGAGGGCCAGTCGGTGAAGCTGTACTGCCGCATCATCGCCTGCGCCGCGCCCACCGTCACCTGGTCGCACAACAACCACGAGCTACGGCAGTCCGTCAAGTTCATGAAGAGGTCAGTCTGTCACGCTCACACACTGTCAATGTGCCTGACAGCGCCATCTACACCATGAGGGCTATCGTTTTTTATCTCACTAGATGGCGCCACTGTTGCGTGAGGTTTTTAAAAGTCTGTTATAACGGGCGTGAAAACAAAGTTTAGATTAAAATCATATTTAATACATCTTAAAACAGTACCATAAAAATATCGAGCAACCACAGTATTGCGTAATCCCGTTTTGTTCGGAAAAAAGGGAGGACAAAAGTTTTCGAAAGACAAAACTGTCTCAAATTACAGACGTTCATTGCCCCTTATCGCATAATTGCCATAATTAATTTCAGGTAATGCAAAATATTCACAAAATAATTCTAATTATAAATAAACCCGCGTAGCTCACCCAAAAACTATGAGGTTTGACATTTCGTTGACCTCACGCCTCCACTAGCACCTCTAGCGGAAAATTCATTCGCGATAGCCCTCATTGTGCGCAAATTACGTGGCTTATTGATGATCTATAGAAATCTCATCGATTGTTTGTAGCAAATCAATAAACCAAGTAGTTCTTTATTGAGCTTACAGAGGGCGCTTATGTAAACCAGCTTTTCGGTAACTATTTTTACTAGAATTACTTTCCAAACATACACTGAAGAAATCAGACCTCTCTCATTTTGAATTCCCTGGTACCACTCCACCCATCCACGAGCCGACACACTCACTACAAACTAGGGTATTCAAAACTGGTTTTTATTGTATGTTTACAACTACTACAAACTACTTACTTACTATCAGGGCGCAAGGCCCCAAAGTGGGCCAGATCACGCCTCAATTTACGATATTGAGCCAGCTCTTGCCAGCCTTCGACCACGAAGTCCAAAAGGTCTTTCCACTGCAAACTCTTGATTTAAGTTTTATTTTCATAATAATATATACGAGTAGGCGTGGAAATTTCAGGAGTTGTCTAATAACGTATTGTGAAACCCATCCGTTTTTTTTTATCTACCTCGGACCATTGTAAACTGCATCGTATTCAAATTACAAATTGTAACAATCAAGTTGCTAAGATTTGTCTAGCTTACCAACAACCTGCTGCTTCTCTACCGGACGGAAGACTAAAATTAAACAACAACAAAATCATCAACATACGTTCCCTCAGATACGCGGGAGACGACTACTACTTCATCATCAACCGCGCCAAGCTGGAGGATCGCGGCGAGTACATCGTGCGCGCAGAGAACCACTACGGCTTCCGGGAGGAAGTGGTCTTCCTCAACGTGCAACGTGAGTGCTGTTTTACCGCATGCAGGGTCCACGGAAAGAACAGTCTAACCTAAGCAACTTTTTGAGTTATAGCGGTTTGAAAGTTAGCCATCACGAACAATTACTATAGTTATTGAAGTATTAATCCATATCGATAAGTTGTCGTTTCCCATCAATACTTTTCAATCCATTCCAAAGACAATCTTGACATTGCAATGTCAGACATTTTTGAAGTTATTCAATCGTTCCTTCAATTATTGAAGGCAATCTTATTAGAAATGATATTTTTCAGTGGTTAATCGGTTGATTTCAATACTTTGTGAGTTTCTTTAAGTATACAGGAACATTTTAAGTGATGGTTATTGTGTAATCCAAGAGAAAAGTGTGTCTGTGTCTTCGAGAAGTGTTTGTTTACATG
The DNA here is from genome assembly GCA_037349165.1 of Choristoneura rosaceana. Taxonomy (NCBI): domain Eukaryota; kingdom Metazoa; phylum Arthropoda; class Insecta; order Lepidoptera; family Tortricidae; genus Choristoneura; species Choristoneura rosaceana. Next base: position 7,009,970 of record JAZBNJ010000013.1, read on the forward strand.
ATAAGACACGGAAGGATGAATCGAGGATATAATGTTTTCAGATTGTTTAATTCAATGGTAAGTCATAGTACTTTGTGAGCTCTAAATTTTGAGATTAAAATCTCAATTTTAAAAAAAGGTGACTAGACATGTTCTTTCCGTGGACCCTTCACATGCTTTATACTACCTTGAAATGCTTGTTGGGGAATGTTCTTAAATGGTAAATAATATAATACTTACTTAGGCTTGAGGAATGCGGCTTCTGGGGCCCAAACATTGGTGTTTTGTCGTCCACAAGTTATTATATGGATTTGAGGATGCTCACTGACTTATTAATGCTACTTCCAACCGAAGCAACTGGAGGTCTGTGAGGGAGCCCTGTGTTCAATAGAGGACGTTCTACAGCTGATATGATGCTGATGTTGATATATGACACGAACGAACACTGGAATAAAGTGCATTCCCACAGTGTCTAAAATATGTGAGGATGCCCTTTATAAAGGACATAAAGGTGCAAGTAAATAAATATCATGGGACAATTGACACCAATTGACCTAGTCCCAAACTAAGCAAAGCTTGTACTATGGATACTAGGCATCGGACAAACATACTTATATAGATAAATACTTAAATACATATTAAACACCTAAGACCCGAGAACAAACATTCGTATTATTCATACAAATATCTGCCCCGGCCGGGAATCGAACCCGGGACCTCAAGCTTCATAGTCAGGTTATCTAACCACTAGGCCATCCGGTCGTCAAAGCCAGATTTACATAATTTTAGTAAAATCAATCCAGTAGTATTACACTGCGACTCAGCAATATCATTCTACTGTAATGATACCACACATTGATCCAGTGGTGGTGTAGGGGTACAGCACGCAGCACGGAATGCTAAGGAGCTGGGTTAGATTCCCAACGCTAATCTCTTTTTCTGGTACTTCTGTCCATCCATGTTTCAGTATGTATTTTCGTTACTTACATTGGTTTTAAATTCGTAAAAGAAAAATAAATCATATCGGTTTTTAATCCATTTGTTTGAGTGCAAGAATAGATAGAAAAGAGTAATAAAAATAAAGCGTTCATATTAAATCAAGATTAATCAAATCTGTCTAGATTATATCGTAAAACAAATCAATTTGAAAGCCAATTAGTGCATCTGGGTCAGTCTATTCTTGCCGCGACCGCCGTGGCACTAACCGAGGCCGAAAATACTACCGTCAGACGGTAGCGCAGGCAGACAGATCGAAATCTAGATTATATTAGGAGATAGCTTCGATCTATTGTCCGATTTAAGTGTTGCTTTTGTAGAAACAAATTAATTTTTAACTTCGCTTTGTTAAATTGAAATTATTTTTTGTTGTTATAAAGATATTTCTAGAGTTTTCTGTATAAAGTTTGTGATTGTATCTGCTATACTGTGACGGCCATAGTTATTTGGGACAGGTTAGTGACAACGGAAGTGATTAAGCTCTCACCAATGATTTGTTGCCTATCGAAAAGACAAAGTAAGACATGGATGCACAGAAAAACCAGAAAAAGAGACCAGCGCTGGGAATTAACCCAGGTCCTTAGCAATCCGTGCTGCGTGCTACAACCCCTACACCACCGCTGGACAGGAATCTAGACACAATTTTTTCCTATGCACACGTATCTCAGGTTGCTTTTTTCCTACTACGCTACTTAATCAGCATTATGGTTTCACGGGATATCCGTAAAAGTAACAAATTTGGAGTTTAAATAAAAAATACAAAAAGACTCCAAAAAACCAATCATGATGTGTGACCTGAGGCCTTATTGCCTAACGTTTCTGACACTCGCGATCGCAATAAAATGACAGCTTTTGTATGCGAAATATGTCATTTGATTGCGATCACGAGTGTCAAAAACATTAGGCAATACGGCCTCTGTTCTGTCTCTCTATGAAACATCATCAGGACATGAAATGATCAAATGTTTAAGCTTCGTTGTTAGATAATTTTAGTCTGATATATAATATAAGCTTTTAGTTAACGTGCTATTTGTGTTTGTTCGTGTCGATTGTGTTTTATTTACTGCCACTGATCAGATGGCATCGAAATTTGCTCAGGATTTGCGTTCGGACGACATTCCAAGTACATTCAACAATGACCTAACTTAGTCAACTTAGGAACGTAAAAAAAAAATACTGTCATTTGAAAGTTTAATATCTCAAAAACGGGTGAGTCTATTTTAATAAAATATTGGCGTCAATCTTATGACACTCTATTGCGTCGGGGGTTAAGCATTGTATATTTTTAAGCATTGTATAGTGGTAGATTTTTTTTATAGTTCATAAGTGCTTGTTATAGCCTAAATTGAATAAAGAGATTTTGACTTTGACTTTTTTGTGCAGCGGTCCCCCGTGTCCAGAGGCAACACTTACCGGAGGCGCCGCGGCGGCGCTCGGCGCTGCCCTACACGTTCTGGCAGGAGAGCAGCGAGACGGCGCCCGTGTTCACGTTCCAGCTGCGGCCGCGCGTCATGCAGGCGCGGGACACCTGCAAGCTGCTCTGCTGCCTCAGCGGCCGGCCCCAGCCCAGCGTCAAGTGGTCAGTACACGTTCAGGAGAGAGCGAGACGGCGCCCGTGTTCACGTTCCAGCTGCGGCCGCGCGTCATGCAGGCGCGGGACACCTGCAAGCTGCTCTGCTGCCTCAGCGGCCGGCCCCAGCCCAGCGTCAAGTGGTCAGTACACGTTCAGGAGAGAGCGAGACGGCGCCCGTGTTCACGTTCCAGCTGCGGCCGCGCGTCATGCAGGCGCGGGACACCTGCAAGCTGCTCTGCTGCCTCAGCGGCCGGCCCCAGCCCAGCGTCAAGTGGTCAGTACACGTTCAGGAGAGAGCGAGACGGCGCCCGTGTTCACGTTCCAGCTGCGGCCGCGCGTCATGCAGGCGCGGGACACCTGCAAGCTGCTCTGCTGCCTCAGCGGCCGGCCCCAGCCCAGCGTCAAGTGGTCAGTACACGTTCAGGAGAGAGCGAGACGGCGCCCGTGTTCACGTTCCAGCTGCGGCCGCGCGTCATGCAGGCGCGGGACACCTGCAAGCTGCTCTGCTGCCTCAGCGGCCGGCCCCAGCCCAGCGTCAAGTGGTCAGTACAGTGGAGGACCACAAGAGACGAGATGGGACTTCGAAACACATAATAGTTACTAGCTTTTTCCCGCGGCTCCGCACGCGTGGAATTCGGTTACTGCGCGCTGTTCCCTCAATTTTCCGGGATAAAAAGTAGCCTATGTCACTCTCTGGCCCATGACTATCTCTATGCCAAAAATATAGATATGTCTGCCCTACGAACTGCGCGCCGCGCACCGCACCGATGCTGTAATGATGTATGAAATCTCATTACGATACAGATATCTATATCGTAATGACTATTACGATATTGCCGTGATAGTAGAATCCAATTTCGTAATGCTGTTCATTATCTATAGTTTTTGAACGCACAATGGAGGATTTACTATATGGGTGTAGATAAAATATAGTAAAACGCGAAGTGCATTAAAGCGTGCTTTTTTATGAATTGTACAATTTGTAAATCGAAAAGTTTGCCAGGCAACGAATATCCCTGCCCTCTGTAACAACCACTCGGCTCTTCTTAACAGTCGCTAGTTTAAGAATGCCTTGGAGTGGAGCGAGATGGCGGTGCGAAGCGAGATGATATTTTTTCATTATTAGAAATTCCGTTTTTGATGTAAACGAGGAATAATCTTTGCAATCTTATCGTATACTAAGGTTACTGACATAGCCCGAAGAATTGCGAAACTGAAGTGGCAATGGGCGGGGCACATTGCACGCAGGACTGATGGCCGATGGGGTCAGAAGGTTCTCGAATGGCGTCCGCGGACCGGGAGACGAGCTGTCGGTAGGCCTCCAACAAGATGGAGCGATGACCTGACTAAGATCGCGGGATCGCGGTGGATGCGAAAAGCACAAGACCGGACTGAGTGGAGAGCCTTGGGGGAGGCCTATGTTCAGCAGTGGACGTCTTTCGACTGACATGATGTTGATGATGATGACTAAAGTGTTAACTTGTTTTGACAGGTTCAAGGACCGCAAAGAGCTGTCCAAGTTCGACTATTCGATGTCGAACTCGGACGGCGTGGTCACGCTCGAGATAGTGGACTGCCGGCCCGAGGACAGCGGCAAGTACACCTGCGTCGCCACCAACTGCCACGGCAGCGACGAGACCTCCTGCGTCGTCATCGTCGAAGGTAACGCACGACAATACACGCGACAAAACAACAATACACGCAACAACCCAACAAACAATTTGGCGATAAGAATAGACCGTATTGTAGCTTTGAGTGGTAGAGTAGCTTTACAAGGTCTACATTTATAGCTTTTGGTGATACTATGGATCTAATTGGATACATTAGTCAGCTGGCGATAGTAAAGTGATTTAATAGAAATTAGAAAAATATAATAACTTTAAGCTGCACAGTGGAGCTATAAGCTACCACGTTATAGCTTATAGTTGCAGCTGTAGGGTGATTTTATCACTGAAAGCTCTTTAGGAGTGTCTATTAACGCGTCTTAATGCTGTCGCTCTGTAAGAGTGTTATGTTTACCTTCTAGTGCTAAATGTAGCCTTTAGTGTTAAATAAGCTGTAGGAAAATCTTAAAGCTGTATAAAGGTTATAGTGGCAATTCTAATAACTCTCAATGAGTGAGTGATATAACAGAGTTAGGGTATAGCTCTTTAAGAGCTTTAAGTGTTAATAAGATATGTAATAACTCTATTTTAGAGTTATCAGTTCTACAGTAGTAATAAATATGTCTTTTTTAGTTAGCCTTGCGCTCCGAAGTGATAGTATAGAGATATCGGAATGTTTAAGAGTTACAGACAACAACGCCATTTTCGTTTACAAATAATAACCTTAAAATGGCAAACATAATCATGAAAATTAATTATAATTTACTGTACAGTCTTCAAAAATATAAGATCTAGTTACTTTACTACACCCGATCTGCAAACCTAACCCGTTAAATTAACTTTTCGAAAAAAAAAATGCACCGTAGTATTTTATCGTCTAAAATTTTAATCGAAACGTATATATTTCTAAGGCGCTTGAAAATTGAGATGTAAAATATCATATATAATAACAGAAAACTTACAACCGCAATAGTTTTTCACGTATCTACGTAAAAATAACTGATATTAAAATAACGCACTTACCGTTTTCCGTCTTTCCCGTCGCCATTACAATAATATTAGCACTGTTCGCGTTTTATTATTAAAAATGACACATGTTAATTTCCAAATAGAAATATTTCACAAATAGTGTACACTAAGAGCTTTTGTATCACGCAAAGAGTTTATTTTCACCACTGTAGCTCTTTTGTCGCGCTTTAAGTGATATAAGAAAACATTTTACAGGTTTCATAGAACCCTTGGCGCAAGTTACGGCTATTGTAGCTCTTTATTATCTCCTTTATTCGCGGAGAGTTTATTTTCACCACTGTAGCTCTTTTGTAGCGCTTTAAGTGATATAAGAAAACATTTTACAGGTTTTATAGAACCCTTGGTACAAGTTACGGCTGTTGTGGCTCTTTATTATCTCCTTTGGTAATATGCGTCGCTGCTGTAGCACTATTATACCACTTGAAGTGATAAGGTCTGTGCCAAAATCGGACTATAAGAGAGTTATAAGAGAGTTAGAGCGTGCTATATCGCTAATTTTTAGGTCGTGCTAGAGCTAAAGGAGTTTAAAAGAACTAATATACGGCGGTTATAGAGCTTATCTTATCGCCAAATTGTTAGTTGGGAACACAACAATACCCACAACAACAGAACATTACACACAAAAGCACAATACTACACACAACAAGCAACAATGAACATGTCAAGGCATTTCTATCTACCCTTGTACCCTGAGTTTATCTCACCGATTTCAACAAAATTTGGAAGGTAGACTCAGTCCATGATAACGATCTGGATTATTCTTAATAATTTTCGTAACAAAACGGACATATCCATACAATATATTGGGGACACATCTGGAGACCCTGTTTTTCCAGCTCGCTATCGTGGACTGAGTCTTCCAAATTTTGTTGAAATTGGAGAGATAAGTCAGGGTACAACGGTAGATAGAAATGCCTCAACAACAAGACAGCACACCAAACTATCTCTTTTGCATTACCGCTGTTACATCTAATTCTCTTTGCATCCTCATTTAGCCACTGTGGGTTTGGGTTGGGCTCTTTCCCGGCCCGGATAATAGCGACATGGAAATACCGACCCTGTTTTTCATGTACACGCCCATATAAACTGTCAGTTCTTTTACCAATTGCTCAATGGTAACTATTGGGATTTTTTTCCCCAGTAGTTACCACCGAATACTTTAGTGGTAAAAGATGGAAAAATCTGTTACCACTGGTTTGGGACCATTTCGTGACAGAACTAATTTCGTACTTTTTATTTTTTGTTATGCTGCGCTACTTTATCACGAATAAATGATTTCTTTCTTTCTTTCTAAAAATTGGTGGTGACAGGTGGGATATACCATAAATAAATAGATAAAAAACAGTACAAGGTGTTTGATTCGTTTGTTTCCGTTTAATGAAGGCGAGGTGGTGAGCGCGGAGCAAGCTGCGCTCGCGCACAACTTCCTCCACTCCGGCGACCGGCGCTACATCGAGAAACCGATCAAACCCGCGCCGCCGCCCATCATCACCAAGACCAAGGTAAACTCAGAGTTTTGTAAAACTGACCACTAAGTTATGATAAAAACTCTACTGTCTGAAATAGTAAATGAGCACCAAAATTTAAGCACCGTTAAAAATCGCCACGAAATGAGACTAAGTCGTCGGAGTTGCGCTTCGCGGAGCTCCTATTACGCGTAGTTCAGTAATGGATTTAATGGCAATATCTTGCACTAAGTAATTTTATTCCTAAGTTCAGACGAATGGTTCGAGGAAGAATTTTTTTTTTACATGGATATGTAAAAAAGTCCAGGTGAGCGAATATTCAGCGTTTTTGCAGCGTTTTTTTGTCATTGGTGTCTTCGCAGGCGTTATTAAAAAGGGTGATACCCAGTGTTGTTTTTTTATGAAAAATTAAAACAACGCCGATACTGAATTTAGCGTGATTAAAATTCTTGTTAATTGTCTTTCCGTTGTGCCATATAAACGTGGGACGCTAATGACGCTTGACCGCGCGGCCAAAACGCTGGAATATTTTCCCAGGTACTGTACATAACCTAAATTAAATAGGTTTGTGTTACAATACAATATTGCCATCATTTAACCTACATAAATTTCAAATCAATCCGACTACTGGAAGAACTTTCAAGATTCAACTCAAAGTAAAACCCTTCTTTGCCCTAAGCAAAATCAAAGCTTGTAAAATCGCGTTGCTAATTTTATTTTAAGAAACGCACCCCAATAGAAACTATTTGATCCCTAGGTTAATACTGTGTGTGTGTGTGTCAGGTGACGATCGATCCGCCGGCCAAGTCGCACGCGGCCGTCCGGCCAAAGTTCTCGCCGCAGACCTCCGTGGACGCCAGCAAGAAGAAATACGGCTCCAAGTTGGATTCAGATACGTCCTCGCGCTCGCGCAGCACCACCAAGGAGCTTGTCTGTGAGTATAGTCAGCATGATTAGTTTGAAGATGGTCATAAAGAACAATTCAATAGAATCTAACAATTTTCTACACGTTTAACACGCCCTAACGTGTGGGCACGCTTGATTATAGATGTCCCTGTTGTTGCACTTATCATCTAAAAGGAATAAAAAAAGAATAATATTCACATCACAAAGCCTTAGGCAGCCCGGTGTTCATATTAGAAGGCTGAAAGTGTCTACAGGATTTTTAGATTCTATTGAATTGGAGTAATAGTTTAATTGAGGCCTTTCTTTAGAATGCCACAATGGACTGGTTTTATAAAAGGATGGGATCTTTTCTCAAGCTATAAAATATAAAGGTATTCGTAATTAACGTTTTCGCAAAATGGCTCTTCTGAAAAAGACCCTTTCGCAAAACGACCCGTCTGCAAAAGGTCACATTAGCAAAACGTTTATCGCCACGACTGGGAAAAGATAGCAGAAGTAAACGTAGACTAAAGAGTTAAATAAAATTTGACTACGATTTTATCGTAAAACCTATTTTATACGGGACATTTTGCGAAAGGGATGTTTTGCGAACGGGACGTAATTTATGTGACGGGACATTTTGAGAACGGGACATTTTGCAGAGAGGTCGTTTTGAGAATGGGACATTTATAAAAGGGACCTTTTGCGAAAGGTACAAAGGGACATTTTGCGATTGGGACATTATGAGCCCTAACCTTAAGCCTTAAGTTTACTTGCGAACTTCCTTCCGCTGGCGTTCGTGTCGTCATATTGTATTGTGTTGTATTTATTATGTTTTAGTTGTTATAAATGGGTTCCACTGAAAAACAGCGTTGCGGCTTGCCGTAACATCATGCTGAGTGGGGCCCACTTTATACTGTTCGATGTTATTTTTAATTCTTTCCATCTAATGTATTTTTTGTGTCTATCGAATATGTATAAATAAATGTTTCTCTCTCTCTCTCTCTCTCTCTCTAACCAATAAAAACTATCGATTTGTCGATAACATCGATAAAAAGCGGTGCTCCCTCCCTACAATCTGTCAATAGCCGCCCTACTCATGACAGTACCACCAACTTGGCCATCGTATGATATCCCTGGTCGTGTGCCCACAGTGCCTGCGTCGGACGCGTCGATGTGCGCGCCGTCGTTCGCCCGCGCGCTGCCGGACGCGCTGCCGGCGCGGGACGGCGCGCCGCTCAACCTGTCGTGCGCCGTGCGCGGCGACCCCGACCCGCGCGTCGAGTGGCTCAAGAACGGACAGCCGCTGCACTCCTCAGACGTGAGTCGCTGACACTTACAGTACGCGCGGGACGGCGCGCCGCTCAACCTGGCGTGACCCCGACCCGCGCGTCGAGTGGCTCAAGAACGGACAGCCGCTGCACTCCTCAGACGTGAGTCGCTGGACACTTACCCACTTAACAGTCCGGAGCGCGCGACCAATATGCCTCAAACCGTCCGGGGCTTTTTTAATGACGGACGAAAACACGCTGTGTGTCCATAATTTTACGACATAATTTTGCGACATACTTTACGACACTAAAGTATCCACGGACGGTTTGGAGCATTTTGGTTTTGGATACCATGGTATCGTCGGACTGTCAAGTGGGAACAAGACTACGAGTATGGTCGCCATTGCGAAGAATAAAATTTAGTTATTAACCAGTGATCGAACTTTTTCCAGCATTTTTGGTGCAATGACGTGAAAAGACACACGAGAGCAACCTAGGGTTGTCGACGTGTATAATATGATTAACGTTTAAAACTATGTAATAGTAGCTTTTGCTCGCGGCTCCGCGGCGTGGTATTCGGTTATCGCGCGCTGCTCCCTCGGGAACTGTGCATTTTTCTGGGATAAAAAGTAGCCTATGTCACTCTCGGACCCATAAACTGTCTCTGCGACAAAAATCACGACGATCCGTCGCTCCGTTATGGCGTGAAAGCGTGACAAACAAACTCACTTTCCCCTTTATAATAGTAAGGAAAGGATTAATATTTAGAGTTATTAGTAAACTGAAAAATAAAGCGAAAAAACGCAACAACTTAGAGTCTTTCTGCCTCATTGTAAAATCTGACAAAATTCAACCGTATACTTTTCATAAAGGAAGTAAAATGGACATAAAGCGCGTATCCTGACTGCTGCCACATTAGAAGCATGTTTTCCATTTGTTTTGTAAGCGTATCATATAAAATCATTGCGTACAAATATCACTATTATCCTGTCCAGGTGGTAGATCTGAAGTACAAGAACGGCGTGGCGTCTCTCGCCATCCACGAGGTGTTCCCTGAAGACGAAGGAGAGTACGTGCTCCGGGCTATCAACAGCCAGGGACAGGTTGAGACCAAGTGCAAGGTCACCGTCAAAGGTTAGTGCAATAAAATAGTAGATTGTGTCTCAAGGGCGCCAAATAAGGAATTACGAACGAGAGTCTGTAGAAGCCCGAAGTCAAACACAAAGTGAGGGGTTTAATGAGTCTTTGTTCGTAATTCTGGTACCGTCCGTGCGACATACAATGTTTGTCGTCGCATTAAGGAGTAAGACATATATAAATTGCATAAATATTTGTAAGAAAAAACATTCAAAACGTCAGCGCAACTCGGGGGCTGCTACTCAGCTCTGGAGTTGTATTGCATTTCGCCTTTAGGGGTAATACGCAAAACAAGGTCCTTGAGTTTTATTTAGGGGGTTTGAAGTAAGTTAGCCCGTATGTTTGGACACTGCTTACGACCAAATGTGATGTAAAACATTTTTTGTTTCTGAAACAATACTTTTTTTTTAGTAAACTAATTCCAAAACCTTAGACATATACTGAGTGGTGTGTCCTTTATTCCAGCGATGGACGGCAGCGCGGTCGCGGCCGGTCTGAAGGCCGGCGACAAGCCGCCCAGGATCGTGGACCACGCCGCCTCTCAGATACTGACCGACGGTGACGCCATCACGCTCTCCTGCAGGTACTTACAATGCGACCTATTAATTACACGCTACACACATAAGACCAAGTACTTTACAAACGTACTGAATAATGTTTTGCCCTCGTATTTTGTCGCAAAATTTAGTTACTGAAGTTTATGAAGCAAAAAAAAAACCAAAATCATTTATTTTCAATAAGGGTTTTACAAGTGGTGTCTATAGCTAATTGAAAAAGTAAGATAAACAGGATTTATTTTAAAACTGCTTAGCTACGCTCTTTAAAAAGTTTCTGGGCGGACAGTCGGTAGGATTATGGTTGTTGATATAGTTTTTCTTATTGGCTGAATTAATGAAATAGTTTATTTTGAGAGAAAAGGGTTAATTTGCAGGTGCTTATTTTTACTTTTTATTTATTCAACTTTAATCAACTTTCTGATACACTATATCTACGTTATTATCGGTAACGACGTGATTGAAAGTGCATATTATCGAATACCGACCGGTATCTTTAAGCCCTTCGACATTAATAAGCGTTTTCAAAAAAAAATGTGTACCCTTTACTTTTTTTTTTAATTTTGGAAAAATACGGTTTTTCCTACTCAGAATCAAGAGGACAATCGATTTCGATCGTTTAAAAAAATGTCCCCAGTTTTTTATACAAATTTTTATGAGTCTGTTTTGTCACGCCCATACTAAGTGTATTAAGAAAACGTCGCAAAACAGTAATTTTTTTTAGGACATTTTTTAAACTATCGGAATCGATTGTCCTCTTGACTCTGAGTAGGAAAAAACAATATTTTTTCCAAAATTTCAAAAAAAAGAAAGGGTAAGTACACTTTTTTTTAAACTCCCAAAGATCGATATTATGTTATTGTATCATTAGAAATGACTTTAATTGATGATTGTCGTGTGCGCAGGATCGTGGGCGCCGAGCGTTTCGACGTGGTGTGGCTGCACAACAACAAGGAGATCAAGCCCAGCAAGGACTTCCAGTACTCCAGCGAGGCCAACATACACAAGTTGCACATCGCGGAGATCTTCCCGGAGGACGCCGGTATTTATTTATAAAGAATATCTTTACCTAATTTAAAGAAATAAATAAATAAATTTATTCACAACACAACAATAGACAACACTACACAAGACACAACAATATTATTACAAATACAAATAATTAAGTTGCCAAACATAGGCTAAAATGGTTGGTACATTAATCATAGACTTGTATCACTATGCTGCGCCCAAGGCCATACAAATATAAATACAAAACAAATAACAAATAATAACAAATAATAAACAAATATATATATATCTTATAGGTAGGTGAAGCAGTAGTGCTTGCACTGTTGTGTTTCGGCGTGGAGAGTAAGACAGCCGGTGAAATTACTGGCACTTGAGGTATTCCATCTTAGGCCTCTAGGTTGGCAACGCATCTGCAATCCCCCTGGTGTTTCAGATGTTTATGGGCGGTGTTGATCTCTTACCATCAGGAGACCCACTTGCTCGTTTGCCATCCAGTCGAATAAAAAAAAATGCCTGATGTAGTTCAATTGAATTTTCGTACTCAGTTGTGTTGCTAATATTTTTCTACAGGCGTTAAAGTGAAACTTTTTACAAGCATTGCGTTCGATAGAATTTAAAGCCAGTTGAATTTCGTCCGTTTGTCTTTGTTTAGTAAAGTGTCAGGAATAAATGTTTTTCTATCTTTCTTTCTAAAAATCCCGCCGCCACTTCATGACATGCATACGTGACCTTTGACTCTGGTGGCACTACCTCTATATTTATTGTGTTTACTTGGCTACAGGTGTATACACGTGCGAGGCGTTCAACGACGCGGGCGAGTCGTTCTCGTCGTGCTCGCTGGTGGTGGCGGTGCCTGGCGAGACGCCGGCCGTGCCGCAGTACAAGCAGTTCCCGGCCTCTGCCACCGTCAACGGCGGCGAGCCTGCCGTCTTCACCGCAGAGCTCGACAAGGTAGCATGGCTTGACTATACTCCATTTATTTTGACATTTGAAACTTAACGGTAAAATTTGCACACGGTTTTGAATTAAGCATTGAAACAATTTAAAATTGTGTTAACTTCGATAATAAAAATATAATAAATACCGCTAATAAATGTACATGTAGGTATTTTGAGTCAATTTGTGTTCGAAATACCGAGAAACGTGTGTTACAATTTGACCGTTAGTTCAAATCTTAAATTAAATGGAGTATATATATGGACGACTTTGCCGATTCGACACCTGACGAGACACATAGAAGTTTCTAGTGCAAAAGTTGCGACTGAATGAATAAATGATATTTTTTTCGCTGAAAATGGTTACAGCAGGTGAAATATAGTATAATATTACTTAATATCTAGCATATCGTCACTACTTTGAAAAAAATCTCTTATCTAAAATCAATATGAGAACAAAATTGAACTTTGACACAATGTTTATAAAGTTCACTCAGAAAAAAATATCTGTTTTGAGATTCGAGTTTTTTCTAAGGTAGTGACAATATCCTACCGGAAACCGACGTGCGAATTTAACATTTATCAGTCAAGTGCAAAAATAAGTAGGTATTTATTCGAACCACTCAAAAATATGTTACTACGGCCTTATTGCGTCGGAATAAGAGTCTGTCGTACTTATTTTTGAGACTTTGAAACTTTTTACCCTTGACTGTACACAGTGAATTATTTACAATCATAATTATATTTAGGTATTAAATAATAAGATAAAATGTTAAACAATAATAATTTAAATTATAACTTATAAGCATCAGAGTTGTCAGGTTTACAAAACTTAGAATAAAGAGAGTTGTGTCGGCTACTTATAAACAATTTAAACAACGGGTAGTCGAGTTGAAGCCTAACTTAATTAATACGCTCTGGAATTGAGCCAATGCACGCCACTACCAATCTCCAAATGCCTCACACTCATTTTCCGTCCACAGCCGCCGCTCCAGCTCCAATGGCTCAAAGACGGCAAACCCATCGACGAGACGTCGGCCCGGTACCGGTTCACCATGGAGGGCACGGCCCGGTACCGGCTGGAGATCGCCGCCGCCACCGGAGACGACGCCGGACAGTACTCGGCGCGCGCCGTTGGCTCCAAGGGCGACTCCCAGGCCGCCTTCTATCTTAACGTCATCGAGAACTAAATGTACAAGTATCGGGACCGTTGACAATGGTGCTGGCATCAGCTGTCTAATTGTACGGTTTTGCAGTAAACGTTTTTTATGTTAAATAATAGTGTTGTTATGAATTGTAAAAGCAGTAACGAGAATAGTAACTGCAAATTTTGCAGTTTTCCAAAAGTATCGTGGAAACAAGAACGAAATTAAACCACGTTTATTGCCTAATATAGTATAATATTATGAGATTCTACTGAAATTATTGCGATGTTTACTTAATTCTCGCTTGACAGTTGTGCCGACATATTATGCCCGATAGTGCCTATAGTTGCCACCGCTGTGGCGCTGTCGTCGCACACGGTCCCGATATAACCCTGATATGACTGACCTGAAACAATGATGAACTGGATGATTTTTATACAATTCGGAGTCTAAGTGTGAAGGAGTTTTTTTTTATATAATAATAAATTTTATTAATTTATTAAGTATCGTTAAGTGTTACGCCCTACGACGCCTGACTCTAGTCACTGTTCACGTTTATTTTATTCTATCGACGTTATCCTGCAACTACGTTATTTGTTGACCTAACACGCAGCTTCCTTTTAAACGAATTTAAGCTTGAAATTTAATCTTATTTGTCCGAGGCCTTCGACGGCCGTTTGGATCCTTCCCTGGATATTTTCGAAGCCACCAAAAGTATCTGCGGAACGATCCTGCGACTTGGCCGGAGTCCGTAATATTATTTTTATATTTAACTGTATTATTTAATTGTACATAATTTAATTTATATCATGTGACCGCGTAATTTATAAATAAATATGTATCTAAAAATAATTAGTGTTCTTTCATTTGTACGCCCCTTAGTGCTACACGACTCGTGTCATGCAAAAAACACGTTACAATCCTATCCTACTAATATTATAAATGTGAAAGTTTGTGAGTGAGTAGTTTGTTCCTTCTGCACGCTAAAATGGTTGGACGGATTTAGATGAAATTTGGCAAAAAGTTTAAAACATAGGATAGGTACTTTTTATCCCGATATTCCTACAAGATGGGGATAAAATCTCTAAATAACAACCGCTGGACTAAGGGCCCGTTGTTTGATCAGTAGTTAAAGTTACTATAATTAAATTTCCGTAGAAATGTGTTAACTATTGTTATTTTTGCCATACATTTTAACTATTAGTTAGTTTAACTAATGATCAAACAACAGGCCCTTAGAGTCATGAAATTTGGTAGCTGGACGTCTGGGATACACATGTCCTATAAGTTTCTCAAAAAACGCAAAGATTTTATTTTCATCGGAATCCTAAGCATTATTATGAATAACTACGGAGTTCAATAAGGGTCCTCTACGACGTACGCAGTATACTTATAAGTAACATTTCTTTTTGCAACAGACAACACTATTTTATCCCAAGGTCGATGGTCCCGAACGTGACTTAGCACTAACTCGGATTCCTTATTCAAAACCAATTCTCATTTGAAAATATGAAATCCTCGGAACGGGTTGTTCCTTTTGTAAAAATACAAAGTTAACGCTGCGGTATGCTGTGTCGCTACTGTCGAAGAGAATCGTGCTTTTGAAAGGTGGAATGTTTAGTTCGTTATTTGTCCACCAGTAAAAATATGTTTGTAGTGATGTACTTTTTACTTTTTAATTCGGTTCGGGCGATGAGTGAATGACGGAGCGGTTTGGACGCGTTCGTTATTATGTAAAGCGTGTTTTTTTGTTTTTGTATGTACGAGGATTTGTCTATGATTTGTGTTTAGTTGAATTCTGATGGATCTCATCCGGTTGCGTTTGAAATAATGTTGTAACTACTCATGTTCGACTCAGCTTTATAAGTGAACGGGGTAAAGCAAAGATAAATCAACCTCCCCTGACTTACGATACCTAGCTCGCAGTGTTTTTTTTTTTTAATCAATATTGAACAATTGCAAAATTTTTTGAGTGTTACGTTATACAAAAAGAAGAGCAGAACTCTTACCGGATAATTTTGTTGTCAGTCTGTTCCAAGAAACTTTTTCTTAGGAGTGCATTGAAGTTGAATAGGTGCCTTAAAGCTTCGATCTACCTTAGCCACTCGCTTATTTCGAATTTTGAGTTGAACTTCATTTATATAGGTAACAAAATAAGAGCGTTGACAGGTAGCTCTACTTACCAAAAGCAATTGAGTAGTTAGGCAAGTGGTCACTATGGCTACTGATATTGCCAACCGTAAATCTCAGTTTAGACTTCAGAAAAATCATGCAAGTTGCATTACACTGCGAGGCCGTAAAACCAACGACTTTGTAGTGGTCAACCGAGCGCCGCAACGTAATGCACGATTCTTGCTGTGCTTTAGAAGCTTCCGCATTACGCGTGTCAACACAGACCTATAAAACTAACCCAACGGCCACAAACAGCACCAATTTGAGATTCGTTACACCGAAGCCTATTAAATTGGATATCACAGCTTCACAAGCTAATAGAGATGGCTAATAAAACGGTAGCGTGGCCGAGCCAGAACCCGACCATTACGAACCCAAAACAAAAAGAAAAAGAAACCATTCCATATTTCAATATTTATCGCGAGATCATTCGTTTTCGAACAAAAATCGAAATGCCAGGCGTTTTGTTGTTCTTATTGAGGCGCGCTCGGATATTTTAAAGAATACCGTTTTTTTAAGTATTAAGTTGTGTGATGTTGGTAATTATCGCTGTGCTGGTGATTTACCATATGCTTGTAAAGACTTAATGCAAAGGTGACAATTTGTGGGAAAAAGCTACTATCGTAAGTTATTTGATGGATGCCCTTGGGATGTTGATAAATGGAAGTCATGGTGATTTAGGTCACCCATTGCTTACCTTGAAAAATCTCTATATTTTATACCCGTATTTTCTGTACTGGTTACTATGTCATGCGTGTTCAATAAAAAGTTATTGCATTGTAGGTACCTATATTAGGGATTGATAATGTTTGCCTCTCATGAACAAAAATATCATCATCAATATTTTGCATAAGCTTAGCTATCGTAAGGTCGCGGGTGAGCAAGGAAATTCTTTTAGTTCATTTCTGTGAACAATGTTTAGGTATGCTAGGCGTTCAATCCCTACTAGTCCCGAATATTAATATAAATGCGAAAGTAACTCTGTCTGTCTGTCTGTTACGCTTTCACGTCGAAACCACTGAACTGATTTTGATGAAATTTAGTATATAGGTAGTTAGAACCCCAAGGATCAACATAGCATAGGAGAGGGCGCCACCGCACGATAGCCTAGATCCGCGCAGACGTAGTCGCGGGCATAAGCTAGTACAGCCATACGAGATCGAAGTGTAAGTGAACCCAAGTTTGCCAAATTTGTGGACTCGACATGCGTTACTCAAAAAACGCCATTTTACCCCTTTTTTCCGAACCCTTGGGAAAATAGTTTGCGTCCGTTCTTGGCGGTGTCAGTTTATATATTTATATTGTAAATGAGAGATGCATACCCGAGCGTAATTAATTACGGGCTCGTCTGCGGCCGCGCACGTATTAACTCAGTTTTGTAACATCAAATCATTTCTCGCTTTTAGGGTTCCTTGTCTAAATAAATGATCGATTTGGAACTTGTTTTTTCTCTGTAATTTATTTGATAACCTTTATGGTATTGGACTATGTATCTATTATTTATTTTATAAATCAAAGATATCGAAGGCTATACAACTTTTAAGCTGTGATTTGAGAGAGAAAAATACTTAAGTACTAACGTGTGACGTCACAAGCAAGTATCGCCATATTTACTGCATGGAAAAAAGCGTTAAATTTGCATCGGATATATAGAAAAACTAAAATTAAGTATACTTTTTTATTTAAGTAATTGTTAAAAAAACATCGTTTCTCACGTTTATGTTTTGCCAATGCAATTTGGAGTAAATTAATTAGACATCATTTTTACTCAATTTTATTCGCGCGCAATCAACAAAAGTTAGCAAAAGTTGAAATAACAATTTGAAAAATTTAATTTAAAGTCAATCTAAGCAAATAGATATAATTCAAACCACAAGATTTGGTCTAAAAGAACAAACATTTTAAGACAATAGAGGAGATAGCTTCAGATCAGATGAGATCAATGAACAGAATATAATGTAATTTCAGACGGAACCGTCGCCCGTTCGTCGCGGTGCGTGCTAGTCTTAATTTTCCCGTATCTTATTTGATTGTCGAAGTCGAAACGGGAACGGCATGGAGTCGTTTAAATCGTAATGAACATTTTTTTATTTTTGTATGAATTTATACGCAATGAACTTTATAACTATGACTAAATAAATATTAAGCATTTAGCCATTTATTTTAGCATCTGATATCTTATTGTTTTTTTGTTATTTAACTATCCTAAACTTAATGTACCTATGTGCATAAAAAAACTACCTACACAAGTAATTAAATTTACTATGAGCTTTACGGTGACACCTGCTTACACTTGCGGAGAAATACGATCATGTGTGTGAAATTCCTAATTCGCACTGAGCCCGCGTAGGAACTACAGCGCTTTCATTCTGAGAGGACGCTTGAGTTCTGCAGCAACACTCGTGTAAATCAAAATGATGACGGTTACGACGTGGTTAGTAGATCCCTACTAATATTATAAATGCGAAAGTAACTCTGTCTATCTGTCGGTCTGTCTGTCTGTCTGTCTTACGCCTTCACGTCGAAACCGCTGAACCGATTTTGATGAAATTTGGTATAGAGATAGTTCAAGCCCCAAGGATCAACATAGGATACTTTTTATTCCGGTAGCCCTCTACCGCGATAACCTAGGTCCGCGCAGACGAAGTCGCGGGCATAAGATAGTATTGTTTTTATGTCATATTTGTGAAGGGTCGTCTCCACGGCGCGCTGCGCCCGAGTTTACAATACTTTATGGCGTCGTCCCGCGGCGTCGTTATTCTGCCCGCGCGCAGCACGCGTTGATTTAAAACGCATGTGTATTCGATTCCCCACACTAATCTTACAATGCGCAGATTTTGTAATCAAAGTCCTTTAATTTAATTCGAAATAAAATAATCTAGCTCTGATTAAAAAAAGGGTAAAATAAAATTGCTTTGACTATTGTTTATTTATTATACAAATCAAGGCTTGACAATGCATGTTATCGAACGAAAAAACATTTTTGTTATGCTACCTTTACATTATAGATATAACAGAATAACTCAATGGTTTGAAATTCACGATTTGATTAAAAAAGGCATGATGTCACACCTGCCATACCTCCCGCATACAGAATAGCGTTTTTTTCAAAGACAGCTTGGTTACGTAGATTTTTCAAAAAGTCACTTCAAATTGAATTTTGAACCGTTTTTTTTTTCGCTAATATACGAGTACCTACAAACGAATAATTAGCTAGTCTTATAATAATAAATAGTGATACTTATATATACCTGATAATGAATCCCCATTTCCTTTGGTCACGTCATTATTTGAAAAGGATTTTACCGATTTCATCAATGCTTTTAAAAATTTCTGAAATCTAAAAAACAACGTAAAATATTATTACGGAAAAAATTAAGAAAGTCGCGCAGATAAATAAAAATGTAGGAAAACATAGACTAGGTATAACAGAAATGTAACCTCAGGGCGTTATAATAAGCACTAGAATTAGGAGCATAAAATATGCCACGAGGGTTTACAATATTAATGATACTCACGATTGAGTTTTTGAAAATTTCCATGTATTTTTTGTGAAATCCTGGAGTTTCTATTCCATTGAAATTGATAAACCTAAGGATTTACGCATGCGAAGTCTCCGGTAATAACTAGTCTTAAATTAAAAATAAATGAGTTTATTGCCCATCGAGGACATATCACGTGTTAACATTACAGAAACAAAGATACCCCCGTTAAAACCTCTAATGCACGGAACAAAAGATCTTAACAAAATTAACATAAGACGACGCACAAAGAAATTCCGATTCCCTAAATATTAATAAAAGCTCTAATAAAAGATCTAATCCCACATTTCCTCCAAAGCCTTCGCCATACAAATTCACTGCCCACAAAAAAAATAAAAACCACAGACAAAGTTTTTGGTGCCTCTTTCTTTATACCCTTTTCAACCCAAATTCAATTTGGAAGAGGAATTTTTGGTTTTTTGAAAAATGATCAATGACAGGCTTACAATGACGGAATATTGGGCGTTTTTTGTATGTTTTTTTATATCTTGTTGTAGGCAGAGACAATAGGGCCGGGTCAATGGCCGAGGATTATAAAATTGGAAGAACCCTTCGATGTGTTAGTGAGGACCGCGGGAGGGTGTGGCAGCACGTTCACTTTTTAAATATTTCATGTAAGTTTTATATTTCTTAGGACTACTTGCTGGGAAATAAATCTAGATTAAGCGATAAGTAAGCTTTGTTTAGTTACGTTAAAATATTTACATGGAACTGATGAGTAAACCAGATTTTAAAACCAAATCTGTTCATTTTTGGCAGTAACTTGCCATTAAACTGACAACTACTATAAAACGTTCTTATTTTCGTTATGGTCTAAGATGTGACGTAAGCTCGATCCGTAACGATTTGTTAAAAGGATAAAAATTTAGTTTTACCAATTATAATAACATTATGAACAAAATACGGATTGCCAAAAAAGTTCATGATTAGGTACGTAATAATATTAAATAAAATGATATACCTAGTAAGCTTAGGTTAATTTAATTTACTTTGCAATACCTAACAATAATAATAATAATAATTAATTTATTTATCGGATGACATAATTGATCCAGCTTATATAGCAATATGAAACGGAAAAACACACAAGTTAAACAGAAAATTCCCAAACTTATTAAACGTTATTTAGGTAGACATCCATAACGAAGTTGAGGGGTAAAAAAAACCGTTATTCGCTTCGAGAAAACTTGATAGTTTTAATTCAAAAGTTTTAATTTTAAATAGGTATCGATATTAAACTCTTAAACGTGATTGGTGGACCGGACCGTTGAAGTAAGTCCGTCACGGCGCTTACACATCAGCTACTCATACCATGCGCGAGCGCCGGGGTAGCGAGTAATTTTCCAATACATTACCGGTATTGCGAACTAACAGTTGCGCGATGTGCGTTCCAAGAGAGCAATGAATAGTGAATACGCAAAAAAATCGTAGCTTGCCCGCGTGCGCATGCGTCATAGCAGCGTGCGAAAAGCTAGGCGTGACATTCACTGTCGCATTTATGTTTATGTGGAATAAATCGTTTATCGGCATCTGTAATTAATTTGGATGATTTTCCTGTTTAAAATTTAAGTACCTTTTAAACGTTTTTTTTGCTCATTAAGGTAATAATAGTAAGAATCTATAATACCTATATTCACTATAATAATAATGGCATATCTACCTATAGAGAAAAGTATACCTAATTAAAGAAACTAAATTGCAAAATATTTCAAATTGGTCAATTGGTGTCAAGTGTCCCATGATATTTATTATTATTATTATTTATTATTACGTAGGTATCATCATACATCTACCAAAGACATCGCTGTGAAATCATTTATCTTTGAAATTGGGCCAATCAACTATTTTACCGTCACTTTGGGCGTCTCCTGTGTTACCAAAATTGTCTCTGGCGTTACCAAAAAATCGGACTTCCAACAAGATATTTCACGGTTTAACAGTTTGAACTTACGTAGGATGGCATGTATTCATGTACACCATCTATTAAATTACAGAAAAAATATGTTTACTTACAAAAATCTGCCATTGCCAAAACATCGTGACGAAACCTGCACAAACCTGTGAAGCAATTCAATGGTGCGTGTGAAGTTCTCAATCCGCACTGGGCCCGCGTGGGAACTATGGCCCAAGCCCTCTTGTTCTAAGAGAGGCCTGTGCCCTGCAGTGGGACGTATATAGGTTGGGATGGAAGATATATTATGACATTCGAGATTTTTTTCAAATAGTAGTGGACAAAAAACTACCGTGAGACTCACTCATATTAAATGATATTGAACGGATAACTCACGTCATCCGAATTTTAACCGGGATTGTGGTTGGTCGGTACCCCCAAGTTGGAAAACAGTATTAAATACTCGTGCTGTGTCATCGGTTGGTGTGAACGTGCCTTTACGGAACGATGTTGTTAGTGTTGTGTGCTACCCTACATTTGACAGTGACAATAAAAATGACTATGAAAATGTGGGTAGTTGTGCGCCTGAGTTAGTTTCGTCGGACAGTCGCGCGAGCAGAGCGGTGGCGCGTAGTGCGCGTGTTGCGGCAGCCGCCGAGTCGCGTGCTCCAGTGATGAAGGGTTACGAAATAACCCGAAACATGAGTTATCCGTTCAATATCATTTAATAGTAGTGGACAAAATTTAGATCTAGCCTAGGACTTTTTTAAACGAGTCTTATTTGGGATGTCTGGTGTATATCTCCGGTATGACGCTGGTCTAGTCTCCGAGGAGCATAAATAACTAATCAATACGGCATCTGCGTCCATATTTAAACTAAAGTCATCGACATAGCTCGAAGAATATGCATGCAAGTTGAAGTGGCAAAGGCGGGTTGCATCGTTCGAAGAACAGATAACCGTTGGGGCAGAAAGTTCTTCGAGGGACCACGGGAGACGAAGCGCTGGCAGGCCTCCCACTAGGTGGATTGATGACATTGCGAGGGTTACGGGCAACTAGTGGATGTAAGCAGCGAGTTGCTGTTCTCAGGCGCGGTCGCAGCCTGAAGTTTAGGCGGAGTCACTAATCGCGGCTGGGGGCAAAAAATGCTTTTTCACTTCTCATGCTCGTAAAGTTCGTGTTTATGCTGTTTATGTAGTTTATGCAGGCGATGTCAAATGACTTTTTATGCTTTAGTGCATAAAATAAAATCTTCGTCTAATACCAACTCAAGACCAAGGTAATCAGGTGTCAACAGCTTCATACAAAAAGTTTCTATATATCTTTTAAATAATTTTTAATTTATATAAGTAAAACTAAAAATCAATCAAATCAATCATAATAAATCAGTAAAATTAAAATAATGTAATTATTATCATAATGCATAAAAAATAAAAGGTACATAGAAAGTGACTCATTGTTTCCACTGTTGCTATTTCATTTCCTCGCCATCGAAGTGAAAAGCAGAGTGTAAAACTCGAGCATAAAACCCATTTTACCCTCGACGTGTCTATCCACCCTTGCCGTACCGGCTCGGGTGGCTATATGAACGCCTCAGGTAAAATGGCTCGTTTTATGCTCTTGTTGTACAATCTACTATTTTTTGTAAATTTTTAGAAGATTTTCAATTTGACGTGTACGATGTTGGGGGGTGGAGGGTTATGTCCCCTGTGATCCCCCTCTCGGACCGCGCCTGGCTGTTCCAAGGAACACAGTGAGCGTCTTCAGCTGATTTTGCATTATTAAGAACATTCCCAAAATTCACAAGTTTAAAATAACCCTGGCATTCTTGACAAGTAATAAGTTGAACTACAACTTTTTATACCACGGGGGTAAACTCGCGGGATATTCTAGTTTCGAATAAAACAAACAGTTAAAGTTAAAAGTAATCAAAGATTTAATATAATCAAAATAACGAGTACGAAACTCATACAAACATTTCTACAAGTTCTCTTTTATTTAATCGATCTCCTATTGCAGACATGTCGGTAGGGCCGATTGCTGGCTTGTATGGGTATGTATGAGTGAGCTACAATGTATGGCATCGCCGCGATGGCTGGCTTCACCCATACATATGAATTTTATGAATTCTGACTAAGGGAGGCGTGGAGGGGCCGAGTTATTGTTAGTTTATTAAAAAAATAGTTAGATTTTTTTAATGTTTTTGAAATAAAATTTTATTACTAATGATTATCCGCGTTAACTTTGTTCGTCAATTGAGTTAAATTTAGTTCCAATTAACTACTGTTATTACTAGTTGTTTCTAAATGTAGACTTATTTACAATTAGTTAAGATAATGGAATACTTTTTTTATATTAGTCTCGTACAGTAAGTTCCAACAAGTTATTATAACTATGCGTAAAAAAAGTCAAACCCGCCGTAAAATTTCTGTTTAAGCATTTTTTTGGTTGCAGATATCGTGCTAATGCTATATTATAAACGCGTGAGTTTGTGAGGATGGATGGATTTTTATTACTCCTTCAGGCAATAACATAGCTGAACACCTAGAATAAAATATAGTTTTTAGAAATCATGAAATTTGGAACAATTGTTTTTAGTAAAACGCCAATAAAGACTACAATATAATTTTTGGGAATTACCGAGGGTTTTTTTCTAGACAAAGTCATGGGCAACGGCTAGTCCCACTATCCTACTCACATTACATTATAAATGCGAAAGTTTGTAAGTCAGTGTGTTTGCTTGTTTGTTACTTCATCACGTCTAAACCACTGAGCCGATTTAGATAGGTAGTTGGAATCTTAAAGAAGAACATAGGATAGTTTTTATCCCGGAAAATTGCACAGTTCCCGCGGGATAGACATAAACGAATTTTGCGTGGATGGCGTCACGATTAACTGCTAGTAATTAATAATTGTTTTAAGTAATAAGTAGCAGTCTAAAAAATTAGAACTATTTTTGATTAAAAAGCTTATCCTAAAAATGTTTTTTTTTTTTAGTTTATAATCTATTTATATAAACGTATAGATACATTAATACAAATATATAAATACTTCTAGACAAACGAAAGAACATTCGTAAAGTTAGATAAGAACGCAACATTGCGAAATAATCATCACTTAACAAGTGTTTCTGCAAAACTCTGACAATAGTCTGCGCCGGCGCAGCGACTCCGCGCCCGCGGCGACCGCATCGATTTATGCCGATACTCGATAATTAAAAACAATCCGCCATATTGCTTTTTGTCTCTTTTATTCCCGTTTTTGTGCGTCCCTCATTTGATTGTAATATTTTTTTATTTCTTGCAAGTTAAAGGGCTCGCCGTTTTTACATTAACGTGGCTATCTGCTCGTTCGTCTCGATTTTGTATCGCATTGAGACGTTTTAATTTATATTTTTATCGAACGTGCTCCAGGCTGGATGTTAACAGCCTTTGTCTCTGCGCTGGCCGCTTGGAATTATGAATAAACTGGCAATCAAACGTATTTGAATTTAGAATGTTTCGTCTTGAGTATTAAATGAAATTAATACGCTCTGGAGAGTTCTTGGTCATCAATGATACTTTATGTAATTAAAGAGGTAGATATATTTGTACCGGGTGTGGCCTGTAATACGAGCAAAAAATTAAAACATAGATCGTCCTCGTTAAACTGAACAACATTAGTTGAGCAACTTTTAAAAATAATGGAGTCTTTGAATTTTCCTTTTTTCATACAAATAAAATACTGCTATCAATGTACGCCATCCTAGAACACAACTGACGTCGCCTGTCACGCTACAAACATCAAGCATTTTGCTTTACATTGCTTCTGCGAATAAACTTAAAAGTGTAATAAAAAATAAAAAAAATGTTATTTTTAAAATTCGCTGAACTAATGTTGTTCAGTTTGAGGAGTATGATCTATGTTTTAATTATTTGCTTATATTACAGGCCATACTCGGTATAGTTTTGTAAGACCAATTCTACTAACAAAACAATATGGACTTTTGTTTGGTCTGAAATAAAGTATTTTTATTTTATTTTTTATTATTAGCACATCGAAAATGAAATATCTCTGGCCTCGCGTAACTCCGAAAGAAAGGATATACTTTATTGAATCAGGCGTTACTTTGCGGATCTCTGTACTCCGTACCTACTAATGAACTAAAAGAATTTCTTTGATCACCCGCGACCTTTATGATAGCTAAGTTTATGCAAGGTATGCATATTCATGCAGTTCCTCCACCTCCACACTGTAAGAACACACACAGATCACACAAACCCATAATAATGTATAATCACACCACCACCACAATACACTGACGCGTTTCGAACTCAATCAGAGCTCATCTTCAGAGCAACACAGTCGTACACCTTAAGTTATAGTAAGTATGATAAGTTCGCTTTTCTAAATTTTTTAACGTTTATCAATTGATTTGTTTTGTACATCTGTCACATAAAAGTTAGCAATTTGCGGTGAAACTGCTTCTTTCTATAAAAAAAAAAAACTATAATACTAATTAGATCACTGACAAAAAACGTCAATTCCACATTAATGTGAATCGCTTGAACCTTTCAAATTGATGCCAAATGAAATATTTTTCTAACCTTCAATAGAAATGTGAGGTTATTAGAAAACGCTTCCATTGTGGTGTGAAAGAGTTATGACCTCATTTAGCCGCGAGATAACGAACACATTGTGCGTGTCTGTTTGAACCCAAAAATCAATATTGACCCCAGACGCAAAGAAATTTCGCACTATTTTAAAATTTAACAAAAACTTGCGCCACAAAAAACGTCCAGGTGCAGTGAAAGGGTTAAACGCGCTCTCTTTCCTTCTAACGCTGGTTTAAGCGCCGTCTCACTCTATTAACCCTTTTAAAGTTTTTTCGATTAATCTCGTATTTTCTCGTTGATTTTTTCGACATAATGAGATATTGTGTTACGTGTCTTTGTTGGGTTGTGGACTGGTTTTTAAATTTACCGAAACCGTTTCCAGTTTTGTTTCGCCGTTCCGACGTGGAATAAATAATTTTGGCCATAAATTCCAAAGCTTTGATTAACAAAAAAAAGTGAAAATATCGAAGTCTTTAATATTAGCCTAACCATTAATTATGTTAAGATTTACAATGACTTATTTTTATTTTATTTTTCTTTATTGGGAAAAAAAAACAGATACAGACACAATTACTGGCCAACCTGGAGATAATCAAAATATATATGTCCATAAATGTAATTTGATGGATAATAGTGCTTGTTCTTGTGGAACTTTAGAACGTGTACCGTCAATCAAGTATCTGGGAATAATTTTGGACAAAAATCTAAATTTCAAGCACCACATATTATCGCTCACTGCTAAAGTTAGAAAACTCATTTATGTTTTTAAAAACCTGCGGCATGTAGTTGATGCAGTATTATTAAAACAGCTCTACTTGGCCCTGTGTCAATCTGTTACTTCATACTGCATATTAGTGCATATCTTGCCGGGGTGGGGCTCATAAAACGACCATAATATCCTTAGAGGTGGCTCAACGTGCAATTCTCAAAGTCTGTACTTTTCGACCTATCTTATTCTCTACCAATCTTTTATACCAATCCTGTGATGTGCTCAATGTTAGACAACTGTTCCTGCTCAGCATTATTATGAAGCAACATGGTTTAACTACTTAAGATAAATCAATCTTAAAGAAACGAAGAAATGACATTATCGTAAAGCAGCGTCTAAAATTGCGCACTTCGTTTATTAAGAGATTTTTCTGTTTTCTAGGTCCCTATATATATAATAAAATTAATAAGTTAAAATTTGTACATCGACTAAATACGATTGAATGTAAACTTGAAGTAAAAAACTTGCTAAAAAAATTTACTTATGAGGAAACTGAGGAACTTTTTGTTGTTCTTTGTTAATATCTTTCTCAACATACTACACACGGGCACACCAAAACGCAGACACACACACACACACACACACACTCATTCATACATATAATGATAAGGTTTGCTGTTTCTTATTTTAGTTCTGTTAGGTATATATGATGTTCTCTGTATTCTAATCCTTTTGACAAGTGTTTTTGGGATTATGTTGTTGCTAGTTTTATGCACATTATTTACCTCTTGGAAGAGCTCCGACTGCTGAAATACAGGTTTATACCTAGTTTGGCAGCTGTGGCCCACTGTATTTACGATTTTGTCTAGTTACTACATATAATTAGTCTAAGATACTTGTACCTTTTTATGGAAATAAAAGAATTATTATTATTATTATTATTATTAATTAAAAATAAAAGTAAATTAAAATAAAGCGATAAGTATAGCCTACATCCTAAAACTTCACATAAAACTCACAACTTAAAAAGTCTAACTTACTCTTCTTACATAATATGTCATTTAGCGGAGAGTTCATAAACCCCAGGAAATGGTGGGCCGCGTTTGACAAAGGCTTATTAAAAAGTCAAATCGAATTTCAAAATTCGAAAACCGCCTAACGGGGCCATGTAAAAGGTAAACATGACAGAATAAAACCACAATTGTCTTCTAGCACTGACTAACATCGCCCACGCTTACTCCTAAATAAGAAACGACGCGAGAAAAAATAATTAAATACAATCGTAATTGTGTAATATGCCCGCCATCTTCTGAACATCTGTTAGTGTGAACACACCTGAGAGCAAACGGATTATGGGCCTCCCTTTCGCACAGAGAGCAAATGGTAGGTAAGAAAAGAGACGGTTGTCAAGAATCAACACGGTTTTGATGTGGAAGTGACAAAAAACCCAAGCTTCCTGTGTCTTTCGTATCATTTGAAAAAGGAATAATGTTAGTATAGTATATTTTGAGAGTGCAGAACAATTTTTATAGTTCATCAAAATGTGTGAGTAAATGGTTTTCTTTTTCTATTCTTAAAAAGTATATTTTAAGAACTGTACAGAAAAGATACACGATTTATAGGTGATGTAATTCTTCGTTATTCGTTTCTTTGTTATTTTTCGCGACTGTGGTACCGCGAGACCCCCTTAGAGGCCGTGTAGAACGCGCGTCTGTGTGAGTGTGTTCGTTTCGTTCGATTTGTTAGTAGCTGCCATACTGCTTTAGCTTATATATTATATATACTGTGCCTGTATATACCTAGTAATAAAAACAGTTAAGTGTATCTAGTACAGTCAAGGGCAAAAATATGTATACACTTTAATACCTTGTCTATTTTCGTCATATTTAAACTGCCATAATAATATATGAACTGTCACAGTGCTTAAAGTGACAAGGTACTAAAGTGTATATATATTTTTGCCCTTGACTGTAGGTACTTCAAAATCATGTGAAATAACATTACTTGGATATCATCGCCTGCATTTCAAAAACCAATAAACCTTACAGTGTAAGTAAGTAATGTAAACAATAAACAAAAATAATAAAGTCATCGTCACGCTTCACATATACTGCACTACATATGAGGTTTTGACGTATTCCATACAATGTGGACTTTTTAACAATTCGAAAATAGAATGTTTTTAACTTAACCCTTCCATATTTGACAAAAAAAGAGTTTTTTATATTTAGAACGCGACGTTGCTTGAATAAGAATTTAGTTCTTTTGAATTTAGAAACAGTTCGAAAATGGAACGAGCGTTCGAAACTTCGAAATATGGAATAACGGGCGCTTCCTTTTACGTTTTTTACTGAATATTGTTTTGGTTAAAACAATTCATAACGGAGGACGGCCATGTTCCACTTTAAGTTTCTCTTTTGCTGAAATAATGCATTGACGATGGTCCGAGTTTAAAATGTGATTATTCCTATGGTCTTTAACTTCACAGAAGTTGTTTTTTTTTTTATTTTTTTTTATTCGACTGGATGGCTAACGACCAAGTGGGTCTCTTGATGGTAAGAGATCACCACCGCCCATAAACATTTGCAACAGCAAGGGTATTATTGTAGATGCGTTGCCAATCTAGAGGCCTAGGTCTTTTGAACTAGGTATACAATAGGTACATACATAGGTATACTTTGTAACTACGAACTACGTACGATTAGAATTAAGTGCATACCTACAATTACCGTTTCTTTCAAGACGCGTTATTACGTAGGATTTATCTTCAAAAAATATCAAATGTCGCATTCAAAAAAACTTCCGCAAAGGGGTAATTGTGACAAAAACATGTAACAGTAATATTTTGACAAAACTGCGGAGTCACGTTACCTTGGAGTAAAAAAAACTTTAGAAAACGGGTATAAAAGGATTGAACTTTTTTTTAAGGATACACTTTGACATCTGGTGCTTTTTGAATTTGGAATTTCTAACACAATGTAAGAAGTAAGGAAGTTTGTTACTTTTTTTGCTTGAAAACTATGTATACCTATTATGTGAAATATGTGTTAAAAACCTACCGTGTTAAAAATAAAATTGTGTTAAATACTTGTAATGTATAGTATATATGTAGATATCATTTATAAATAATGTGAATCTGTTTAAAAAAAAATACCTCGTTGAGTTTCTTGCCGGATTCTTCTCAACAGAGGTTTTTTCCGAACCGGTGGTAGAGTTTTTGACGTTCATAAGTGCTTATCATAGCCTAAATTGAATAAAGAGATTTTGACTTTGACTTTGACTTTATGACAGCGGGCTTTAAATTTTCATGTAGGTAACCAAGAATATTGTTATTTTTTTAATGATAACAGTTTCTCCAGTTCAATATTTAGCCTTCATAGAATGACCGTTGAAAAAATTGATCAGTTCTTTTTCTAAAAAGAATTAAAATAAAAACAAAATACATTCGATTCGCGATATCTAATATTCTTAAATTAACTTCTAGGGTATTTAATAAAGACAGTACGCGACCTACCCGCTCTGTGCCTGGCCGCAAAAAATTCTAAATCACAAAATATTTCTAATTAAGGAGGACGAGTAAAAATGCCGGCGGCACTCGTTATTAATTTTCAAATTTAGAACAAAACTGACATTTCTGAGTTCGACAACTATGCCAGTCATTTTTGGGCGGCAAACATTTTTGTGTTCCATTTTTGAATGCCACGACGAGCGAGAAGGCAGGGTGCTTCTATCACGAAAGTGAAATAGCAATGTGTGTGTGCTGGGAAAGTGGTAGAAGTTGGGTAAGTTTCTATTGCAATATTTTAAAGAAAAGTTTTGAAATACTTAATTAAACTTTTTTACATTTTTATTTGCTACTTCTGTCAAAGTTTCCACTCCAGTTACATAGTCACGTAACGGTTACTCATGTCCAGTAAATTGTGTTGAGCGTTTCAGTGATTAAAATGTAATAAATATGTTTAATGCTTTTCTTACTAACTATCGCTACAGAGAGATACACAACACATTTCCAAATAACAAGTAAAAAAAAGCACGCACACGTGCCCAAGCTAAAAATCTAATCAATTTAACTAACACGTTTATTGAAGTAGTAAATTGGCAAAACCAATCCTTCCAATTTGGCAATTCCAGAGTTACTCGTTTTCCGAAACTGCGTTGTTTTTGCTAAAGCGTAATTTTTGGGAAATTCGTCGCCCGCTGTTACCACTGCAAATAATAAACTACACTCACCATGAGACTTAACGTAAGGTGTTAAAGTGTGTTTTAGTGTGATTTAAGTGTTTGAATAGCTGTGTTGAGTATATTCGAATATCTGTAATTATGCCTATTTTGATCGAAAACTTTTTCCGCTTGTAATCAGTGTGTTATGTCGGCGAATGTTTTGGTAATGACTAACAAAGTCGAATTAAAATCGGGTTTCGATTCGATTTTCGACTCGAAGCCGAAAGTCATTAGTGTGGGAAATTGTGATCTTGTTTTGTTGTTGCAGACGCCGTATTTATTTAGTTTGTGGTTGGTTTAAATTTTAAATGTAGTTTCATTATTATTAAATGTAGTTTCATTATCAGGCTTATTTTCTTAAGTTTTTTTCTATATTGTACCGTTTTTTGCACAAATAAACATTAAACATTAAGTTTCATTATTATTAAATGTAGTTTCATTACTAACATAGTTACAGGTGACATTGTATGCTAACAAAAGTATGCATTCCTTGTGATCTGAATTAAACGATTTATTATTATTATTACTATTATTAAATTACACAATGTGCAATTTAATTATTGAAAGGAATCGTTTTACTTGAAAGTTGTTTTGGTAAATTTTGTACCAATTGGGTATTTTAAGATTTTTTTCATAGAGCTTTCTCAACTACTAGAAAATTTATATGGTTCACATCGTGGCTGACATCCTTAATTTCTTAAGTTCATCTTGATAACCTGAAACGTATTAACATATTATGTTAGTAAGAACATATATATTTTTACTTATCATAATAATTAAATCTAATTAAAATATACTGAGTTCCATTAGCAACGATTACCATTTTTTTATCCCATAAGATATAGATCTTTTCAATCCAAAGATTATGAAAAAAAAAAGTAAAAATAATTCGATTTAAAAATGGCATCTTACCTCAGTTAACCCGCGTACTGCGCCTGACCCACCTGCGCCGGCGACGGCACAATGGCGCGACCCTCGCCCCTGCAGCTGAAAAAAAAATGACAATTACAAAAAAACGGAAAGATGCCAAAGGTGTCTCAATTTTTGACAAAAAAGTTCGCCAAGGTTAAGACCCATGGGAAAGAGTTAGTTACGCTTTTTAAAAAACGCCTTTTCTTCACATCTTCCGCGTTTTATTTCTAAGGGTACCGTTGTGTCGAAAAAAAAAATGGCCAAATTCACCCCTTTTGGCACAGATGATGCGAGACGCGTGAGATAGTTTTTTTTTAATATATTTTGTACCGTTTGATTTATAACTGTTTGCAGTAATTTGAGAGTTTTATGGATTCTGGAGAATCGTAGGAGATTTAATAACGGTTTTGCTACAAAAGATGCTGCATCATTTCTTCCTTTGAGAAATGAAATAAGTCTTTTTGGCAAAAAATATGACTTTTGAGATTAGTATTTTTTACATTCGTACGTTGATACTAGTAACGCTGCAACATAGTGTATCTCGATCACTTATTAATAGTAAATAAACATATTCATAAAAGCAATGTTAAAAGTTTTCGCCCATCACGATTCATACCAACTCCTTGTTTAAAAAAAACTATCGTATTTTGTCACCATTGTGTTTTTTCTCGCCCAATCAGAGTCAATTGTCAACAAAGCTTTGACCAGCGGACAAAAAACGTAAAATAGCAAAAAGGTCACTCGGGTCATAAGTCACCTTTATACTCTCAAATGGGGTCATTTCTTTGGTCTATTCCAACCTCAAGGAGGTCAGTTGATACCCTTGCGAATTGTAAAAAATACAATGTATTCCAGAAATGTGTGTTTCTTTAGATATTCGATACTGGTGTGACCCGGGGTCAGACGCGCCCGGCATTGTGCACTGGAAGGGTTAAGGAATTTTGGTTTGGGTGAATGAAGTGAAATGGTTTTCGGAAATGAACCGAAATGTCCTTTCTTTCCCGTAAAAGGGTTTTTATGATAGATGTTTAATGGCACTGCAACGCATAGCCGTTTACAATTTAATAAATAGGACCACCAACGGGACTTATCACGCTAACACACACAACTACTTAATATTTACCTCGACGTTTCGGCAACATTGTAGTGGGCGTGGTCACGAGTAGACTGAAGTATGGGGTGTCAAGTCTGCCTAGCAGAGCGACAACTACTACTACTACTAACTACGAGTGACTATAAGTGAAAATCACGAAAGTTTAAAACGTTATAATTTAATAGGAATCAAATTTGTTTTAAGACTAAAAATGATTTATCTCCGGCTGGCTTGGCATAAGTCTCTTATAATGAGAGAGTTTAGCTTAAAGTTCCCACGCGGACCCAGTGCGGATTGGGAACCTCAACACCCCATTGAATGATGAATCGCTTCGCAGGTTTCTTCCTTCACCGTAAAGCTCGTGCTAAATTCCAAAAGTATCGCACATTTTTTTTTTATTCGACTGGAAGGCAAACGAGCAAGTGGGTCTCCTGGTGGTGAGAGATGACCACTGCCCATAAACATCTGGAACACCAGGGTATTGCAGATGCGTTGCCAACCTAGAGGCCTAAGTTGGAATACCTCAAGTGCCAGTTATTTCATGAACATGAACCCACGATTCTCTCCTTGAGAGGCTAAAGATCAAATCCTAAGGCTGCCACGGCAATTTACAATACAATAAATTAGCAATATCACACACACAGACATCACGTCTCTGTATTCCCAAATGGGGTAGGCAGAGCACACGAAACGTTACCGCTTCGGAGCCTCTTTTAGCAATTTTAGGTTTTAAGTTTGACGATACAATAGTGACAGGTTGCTAGCCTGTTGCCTACGGTATACCTTAACCAATCGCAATATCAACTGAAACTAGGGCCAATCAACTATTTTACCGACAGTTTAGTCGTCTCCTGCGTTACTAAAATTGTCTCTGGCGTTACCAAAAAATCGTACTTCCAACAAGATATTTCACGGTTTAACTTTACGTAGGACGGCCAGTGTTCACAACCTGAAGCTAGGCAGCTATCGTACTAGGGCCATAAAATTATCGTATACCTATTCGTCAAAATCATAAAAAATTATCGTACCTATCAGGATAATAACTATATACATTAAAAAAACATATGAAACGGAACAATAATACACGGACTTGAAATCAATAATTGATAAATTGCATTGGAATTTTTATTTTATGTTGGAAACGCTTTAAGTTTCTTTTTTTTTTGCTTGCGCGCTTTTCGTATTTACCATAGACGTGTAAATGCGAGGAAATTAGTGTTTATGCGTTGCGTTCCTAACATGTTCCTGAGAGTGGGAGAGAAATGAGCCAATAATAGGTGACATGGCGGCTGGCGCTGATAGTAAAAAACAAGTGTAATTCTTATTGGGCTGTTGTCTTTCGGAGAAATTATCACATTTTGTATCATAATCAAAATTATCGTACAATCGGCGTACGATACTAGTGTACTATCGTACATCGTACGCAGCTATGAAATTATCGTAAATGTACGATAATTATCGTACGGTTGTGAACACTGAGGACGGCATGTATTTATGTACACCATCTATTAAATTACAGAAAAAACACGTTTACTCACAAAAATCTGCAATTGTTTGAAAAATGTCGCGGACAGATTAGTGTCGGTAAAAAAGTTGATTGGCCCACTATCAAGTTTTTACCCTACTATCACTTTGTTTTTCTTGCCTCCAGTCGAGATGTCTTAGAATTCCAACCATGACATTAAGAACACAGCATCCTGTATAATAAAGGGTGATTTCTAAAACGGTTCGTCGTTCATTTGCACACCAACTGTCAAAGTTATCTCACTCTTTAAAAAACTAAATTAATGTAAAACAACCTTGATCTTTTGAATCCGCGAACCCTCTTCATGATTATTCCCACGATTCCCAAGACCCCAATTTTAGGGTTATCGCGAACAAAGAAACTAGATCATTTAAAAGTGGTATCTTTGTATTTTTTAGCGAAAAAATGGTAAATTGTGACCCCATTCGGTGATGAGGTCTGCTCGGTTTAACCCCGGCTGTTGTGATATTCGATCTGGTTTTTTAGACGTTTGAGCAGAAAGTGCGATGTAGCGATGAAAAATCTGTGAGAATTTTTGATATGCATCAATAATAGAGACAATATTGACTGTGACTAGTTTTAAATTAAGTTCTTTTTTTATTCGACTGGAAGGCAAACGAGCAAGTGGGTCTCCTGGTGGTAAGAGATCACCACCGCCCATAAACATCTGCAACACCAGGGGTATTGCAGATGCGTTGCCAACCTAGAGGCCTAAGTTGGAATACCTCTAGTGCCAGTAATTTCACCGGCTGTCTTACTCTCCGCGCCGAAACACAACAGTGCAAGCACTGCTGCTTCACGGCAGGATTAGCGAGCAAGATTAGTTCTGTAGCGCTGGTTACTAAATTAAAACTCGAATAAAATCCAATTACTTAAAACTTAATTAAATATAGAAATGGTATCGTAACATTGTGTCCAAGCTACTGGCAGGGTTTTGTCGTTGAATATCTAAAAAACAATAAATAAAAATATTAGTAAGGAGCTTCAAAAATTCCTTTTACTAAAATAACTATTTTATGTCGTTTGCCAATACTGACATGACCACAACATCATCAGATAAATTACAAACACAAGTTACTTGACATTTTTCTTTAGTTACAGCAATATTTTAATGGAAATAAAAAGTATCGTAATCGCTTTTAATTTTGTACCAACATATTTATAATTTACTTACATTACTGACATTATAATAATTACTCGAATAGTAAAGTAATAATAATAAGAAGAAGTAGTAGTAATTCTTTTAAGCCAGATAATTATTCTGTCAGCATTGTAAGGGTTGTTTGTTACTTCAATTCTTGAAAAACTTGTATAATTGTGATAATAATGTAATAACGTTTACTCGGCTGTTTAACGCCTTTTCATTATTTTTATTTCAGTTTTAAAGCATAGTTTGCAGTTGTTTAGATAATACTATATAATATATAATATAATAATCTATATAGTATAATATAATAAGATAATAATCTAATACCCTTAAACGAGCAATTCTACAACATATAATAATCAATCAGAATCTCGGAAATGGGTCCAACGATTTCGATGAAATTTAGTAGGTACGTGGAGGTTTTCGGGGATGACAAATGGTGCAGTAAATGAAGGAAGTTGTTGTATGGAGACCCAAGCATTAATTCCTCAGTCGATGAAATTTTGTTTGCTTATTGTATAGTATGAGCCGTAACTAAAATATAAAAAATCCGAAAAAAAAACACCTAAGTTAGGTATTTATACCTAAAAATCGTCACTACTTTTAATAAACTCGTATCTCGAAATGGATAATTTTTCCGAGTGCACTTTATGACCATTAGGTCAAGGTTCCATTTGGTTCGCGTATTGATTTGAGATACGAGATTTTTTCAAGGTAGTGACGAAATACAAATCTGTTTATATTAGTCCAAAATTATTTTACCAAATAAGTCATTCGTATCACTTTGTGATACTAGAAAAAAATCTGAAATTTTCCGGTTCAAAACACGCCAAAAAAAATTTTTTTTTTTAAATTGGCATTTCTGCTGGGATATTTTTTTTTGATATTTCGTATATTGTTCCAATACGTTACATGAGTAGGTCTGGTGAAGAAAGTTTGAACGGAGCAATTTTTTATTTTTTTTTATTATATACAATACTCTTTATTTATTGATACTTTATCATACTGTCAAGTTTTTTCGGGCTGAGGAATTACTGTTGGAGTCACTACCTTTATTTACTCCACTAAAATCAATCTAGCTAGTTATCTCTGGGAAAATGCTTACTATCG
The DNA here is from genome assembly GCA_037349165.1 of Choristoneura rosaceana. NCBI lineage: Eukaryota > Metazoa > Arthropoda > Insecta > Lepidoptera > Tortricidae > Choristoneura > Choristoneura rosaceana. The sequence goes on from JAZBNJ010000013.1 coordinate 7,046,472, forward strand.
AGTTTTAGCCCGTTCCGAGAGGAGGCCTGTGCCCAACAGTGGGAGGTATATAGGCTGGGATGATGATGATGAGATTATCAGAAAATCATCATCATAATTTTTTTTTGTCCAATATTTTCTGATAATCTGACTGACTACTTAAGTTTAGACTTTTAACGGCACTATAGCTAAATGAATCCACAAATTTCTGTTTTACGCGTCGAGAGCGATTTTTCTCTTTTTTCCTCTCGCAACTGTAAATTTTAATATCCGCTAAAACTGCAAAATGATCACGAAACTCATATCGTACACGAACATACATTTTAACTCAACCCGATGACATCGAACAGCAAGAAGAGTCGTTTCTCGGTAAAAAACGCGCACAACCATCTGCAGAGCTAAAAATAATTTCCAACATTTAATACAAAAATTGCAATAATTAACTTCGTTACAGACCAATAAATTACAATACGAGCATAAAGAAGTGCTGCATGATACTCACACTAGCGCGGTGTGTGTGTACCTACACGCGCACACACATGCGCTAGGGATGCGGTTGCAACAGATCGATGGATTGTTTAGTAAAGTCGTATCAAAATGAAATAAACTCGGATAACTCACGTCTTCAATCAAGTTTAGCTCGACATGTTAATTTATTGAATCAAAAATATAGAAAATTCCAAAAAAATACACACATACATTTTAATTAGCTCGAAATATGTGGAGCTAAACTCGATTTAAGCAGTGAGTTTTCCGGATTTAATAAACCACGTGTTTAGAATAGTATCAAAGTCCTAACAAGTCATAATAAATAAACAGTAATATAAATAATAATCTTTGTTTCAGACTAAACGATCCATTGATTACGTTTACTACGTAAAGATGATTGTTAGTGTAGACATAATTCAATAATTAGAATGAAACCAACCAAATTAAAACAAATTTAATTAAATTAAATAATTAGCGCTACATCAAGAACACATTAGTAAATTAACAAATCATTACAAGATGTACACATTAAATCAGTCATACGTTCTTCTTAATCAAATCAAATTCAATATTTACTTACATTAAAATTAAAATTTGACAGTCAAGCAAGAGTAATTAAATAAATTGAAATAAAATACACACTACTTCTCAGTAAATTTAGACGCACTTCTATCAGTTAAAATACATATGTTCATTTAATTTAGCCCTACAAGCACTTACGGATGTCAAAAATCTACTAGCAGTTCGTAAAAACCTCTGTTGAGAGGAACCTGGCAAGAAACTCAATCAGAGTTTCATATAGAGATATCGCAGAGGTTCCTAACGTTTTCAATACGGTTCTTTTAAATATTTACTATATTTTTGACGCTTTTATAACTGAAAATACCTAAGTGTAGCTTTAGATATATATGTGGCTCAAGTGTACTCTTAACAATTTATACCTCATTTTAATTTCATCCAAAATTTAAATGTAATAGGTACGTTAATGAAATCTTGGTCTTCTCAAAACTTAGTAGGTAAGTACGTCATCTCGATATCGACCTTAATAATCAACACGTTTCCCATCCCTTTGCGGGGTCCGATCACAAATACATTCGTATGATTTATTGTTAACACGAACAACAATTCATGTGTGGAAAGTATCATTCGCACACACACACAGACAGCACGCGGCCCGCGACTACTTGGGAAAATGTTATGGATTTTTTGTTCAAAACTGGAATTGGCTTTTGAAAATGGAACTTGGATATTTTTAATTCTTATGATGAAGGATTAGTTGATTGAATTTGTGTTTTGTTTCGTTTTTATTTTTAATCTGGATTGCTTTTGTAAAGTATGTTTATTTTTAAATGGATTTTTATTAAGACTTACAGCATCTTTGTAACGGATAAAGCCCGTGCGACAGTCAAATGTGATCGGTGCGATGGTAAATAAATAAAATAGAGCTGCCAATTTCAAAAATACTAAGCTTGTCTGGAGTACAATTTGTGGAATATTTGTCAATTCTTAAACTACTCTTACTTACACTGAAGATCACTGTATTTTCCTTAACGTAAGCCCACGTAACGTAGCCCAGTGGTAAAGGAAAACATCGTAAGGGAAACCTGCACCAACCTGGGAAGCAATTCAATGGAGTGTGTGAAGTTCCCAATCCGCACTGGGCCCGCGTAAGAACTACGGTCCAAGCCCTCCGATTCTGAGAGGAGGCCTGTGCCCAGCAGTAGGACATAGGCTGAGGTGGGATGATTACTAAATTCCAGAAGACTCCAGGAATAGGGATGATGACGCCATTAAAAAATAATTCGAAGGCACGACTCCAGTAAAAAAAACGCTTTATTTTAGCCCTGAAACCCAGATTAATTTTCGATTTACTGTAAAATTAGATTTTTTGTTGCTTTAAAACAAATAAATAGTCAGTTGATTGAGTTCATGAGCAAATAGTGAGTTATAACCTAAAAAATCGCTATTGCCATTAAAACTCTATGGGAGAATTATAATATAATACAATACAAAGACTCTTTATTGTAGTTACAGAAATAGTAATCAATCAATCAATCAATCAATCATCTTTATTTGCGTAAGCCATACAGAAAACAGATACACCGAAATAAAATACATGGTAAGCAATAGGCGGCCTTATCGCTTAAGAGTGATCTCTTCCAGGCGACCTTTTTTGCAGAAAGAAGGAAGGACTAGTACAACAGGTGGTGCATCATAAGTAGATCAGAAAATTAAAACGTAACAAAAATACATCTACGAACGAATATACTTCTAAAATAAATATGGGCAGGGAGATAAACAGTAACTAATAAAAATAGAATTGTGTTTTGCAGCTAATAAAAAGTACGTCAGTTGATTGGTGGTGTCAACATCTCTATTCAGGGAGAGGTGGGAACCCTACATGCTCTAATCCGCCTGCGACTGCAAAATAACAACGGATTGGTCGCGATGCCTAAATGTCAGCGGTTATTTTGGCACGCGTGACGGATACGTATCGTGACGGCCGTCGTGACGGAGCGGTGTCGTCACCGGTCAGTGTATGTCACAACGTTGGTTTTCCCGAAAGCGTCAGGATAATACGGGTAAATATGAACATGATTTTTTTTTGGGTTTCGTAATCTGACAAGAAACTTATATTTTTGCGGTTTAGCTTATACTGTTGGTACTAGAAAGCTGCTGTTGAAAGCTCTGTTACAATAAAAAAAATCTAGATTAGAAATTGCTGAAATTGCGAAACTGGTAGGACCTGAGCAAGGTCCGCCCGGATTCTACCAGCACCTTGCTCGCTAATCCTGCTGTGAAGCGTGGAGAGTAAGACAGCCGGTGAAATTACAGGCACTTGGGTATCCAATCTTAGGCCTCTAGGTCGGCAACTCATCTACAATCTCCCTGTGTTGCAGGTGTCTATGGGCGGTGGTGATCACTTACCATCAGGAGAACCAATTGCTCGTTGCTATCTAGTCGAATCAAAAAAAAAACCAGTCAAGTGTAAAAATATGAACTTATTCAAAGTTTCAAATTTAATTATTAATTACTTTTTATTTTAATTGATTTTATTATTAATTTTAATTACACTTTTAAGTTTATTCAAAAAAGCTATGTAAAGCAAAATGCTTGATGTTTGTAGCGTGATACGCGACATCAGTTGTGTTCTGGGATGGCGTACATTGATAGAAGTATTTTATTTGTATGAAAAAAGGAAAATTTAAAAACTCTATTATTTTTAAAAGTCACTGAACTAATTTTTTTCAGTTTGACGAGGAATGTTGTAATTTAATCTGTGTACCTGTTTTTTGTATCGCTTACTATTTCTGGTGTACAATAAAGAGTATTTGTATTGTATTGTATTGTAATGTTTTAATTTTTTGATCGTATTACAGGCCACACCCGGTATAATCAAGACATTAAAGTGACATGCACTATAAAAATCTCCATATGGAGAAAGGCGAGATATTTACGTATCTATTAGGTATGATTAATTGATTAACTTTACTATGTATAATGGAATTTTTGCTTCTATTTGATTTACAGGTGTTAGATATGGGTACGAAATACTAACGTTATAAATCGAAAGATTGTGTATGTTTGTTACTCCATCATGCTAAAATGGCTGGACAGATGTGGGTGAATTTTGGTATCGATGTCTGGAATAACATATTCTTTTTATGTCGCTATTTCTTGTAAAATTCCATAATTTTAACCGCCTAAATCTAAAAAGATTAATTTTTGCGGGGTGTTCGTCTTACAACGTAATTTTTGTCAATTGTCATGGGGATCTAGTAAAACCCCGATAGGTCAATCTAGTGGTATACGCGATAGAATATCCATCCATCCATCCCAGCCTATAATACGTCCCACTGCTGGGCACAGGCCTCCTCTCGGAATGAGAGGGCTTGAGCCGAAGTTCCCACGCGGGCCCGGCGCGGATCAGGAACTTCACACACACCATTGAATTGCTTCGCAGGTTTGTGCAGTTTTCTCACGATTTTTTCCTTCACCGTAAGGCTCGTGGTAAATTTCAAATGTAATTTCGCACAGGAATTTTGAAAACGCTCAGAGGTCCGAGCCGGGGTTTGAACGCACGATCCTCTGCTTGATAGGCCATAGGGCAAACCGCTAGGCCACTGTGGCTATTATTACAAATATTATATTACTAGCTTTTGCCCTCGGCTCCGCCCGCGTGGTATTCGGTTATTGCGCGCAGATAAAAAGTAGCCTATGTCACTCTCGGTCCCATAAACTATCTCTATGCCAAAAATCATGTCGATCCGTCGCTCCGTTATGGCGTGAAAGACGGACAAATACACAAACATACAAACAAAATTTCGCATTTATAATATTAGTATGGATGGATTAGTATGGATTAAACTAAAGAATATAATACGATTTCTTTGGATGAATTACACTAGAGAACTAACTAAAAGTGGAACAGAAAATGTTATCACATTTAGAATTGATGACACTACTTTTTCTCGCTTCTCTTTCTTCTTCTTCCTTTGGTTGGTGATACAACTCTTTGTGGGTCTTGGCGTTCTCTACGATCTTCCTCCAGCTATCGCGCCTCTCTTTCTACGTGTATTTTGTTGGTATTTTTGTATGTTTTAATTTTAATTAGATTGCAGTTCATACAAAAATGCATCAAGTGTAGTAATTTTTAGGGTTCCGTTGCTAAAATGCCCAAAATGGAACCCTCATAGTTTCGCCATGTCTGTCTGTCTGTCTGTTTGCCTGTCCATCCGTCCGCGGCTTTGCTCAGGGACTATCAATGCTAGAATAAATGTAATTAAATGGTACAACAAAAAATTCAAAAAAACATTTTTTTAGAGTACCTCCCATAGACGTAAAGTGGGGGTGATAATTGATCGAATTAAGTCTTAAGAAGCAGGGTAGAAGTACCGCTTTTGGACAGTTGCCATTTGAAGTAATTCATAAAAAGTTATGGTATTGAAACGATATGTTTAATGAGTTTTGTAAAGTTTATACTGAAACGAAACAAGTTTTTACTATTATAGGTACAGTCATCAGCATTAATATCTGCCACAGCGGAGCGTGCAAAAATATCTGACACGTCCTTCCGGCCCTAGAAATAGAGTCGTATCAGATATTTATGCACGCTTGTTGTGTCAGATATTGGTGCTGGTGACTGTACAGAGGTCACAAACGGTACTTCTATCTTAAGGGCAGTTGATAAAAATCGATAAAATAAAGTATAAATTAATTAATAAGAACTATGACAGAAGTACTGTAAGTGTAATGTAGAGTTAGGTATTTCAAATCAAAAACTTCAAATAGCTACATTTATCTCATGAAGAGAGAATAATGAAACAATCGTGTTATTTATGAATGTAATTATTAAACGGATCAATGTAACTTTAATATTAAACAAACATCATTAACTTTGTATTTGTTTGAGAAATGTGTAAATTAATTAACAAAAAATAATTTCAGAAAAATATATTCCACTAATAAAAAGGACTGATAGATAATGAAACAATTTATTTGTCTCTACTAAATAAAACTAAAAAACATCTATTCCAACATTGATTAAAACCGAGCATGGTCTTATTCCTTTATAAAAAAGAAACTTCAATGTCAACTGCTCGCAAACTTTAAGCCGTACCGAGTCAAAGGTCGCTCCCGATCCAGCCACACTTTGCTTGGCCACAAAAAAACGCCGACCTTACTGTTAACCCTAAAGGACTAAGGACCCTTTCTTACGGCGTTTTTTGGCGGAAAAAACGCGTCGTCGCTCGAACGGCATTCGTAGCCGGTCGGCTGCAGCGTGCGGTCGCTTCGAGCACGTAAACAAAACATTCCAATCGCATTTCCAGGAGCGCGGGAAAACTCGAAAATTTCCAGTTCCAATTTAAACGTTTTCGAATCGAACGCGACATTGCAACTGGCCAGTGTGTTGATTAGAACACGAGTAAAAAAAAAACAGATTTAATTTAGTATCGAACGTTGTTCGTATTTGAATTTGAATTGTGTTCCGTATTGTTCTAATATGTCCGAATTGTAGATAAAAGATACGTTTGCATTCGGATATAAACAATTGATAATTTCGCGGCCGCGCGCGTGGTTTTTACGAATGTTTTTGCGTGGCGGCTTGGAGGGGGAAGGGTGGGGCCTCAGTTGACTCGTCCCTCTCCTAGCGAGTATTTTGATTTAGTTTCGGAGTTACGCAGATCTGGCGATTTTTTCAGTCGCGTGTGTGCACGCGCGGCCGTATCTCCACTGTCGGGTTTTCCCGCGCTCGGTTTCACGCTGAAACTTTTCAGGGCACTTGTAAATAAGTTTGGGAACTTTTTCCAACGTGCTTGCAAACTGAGTGTGTGTGTGATCTGGATTTATTGTGAACATTTGTGACGTTGCGCTGTGCTGACTGTCGAAATTTGGATGAATTAGATTAAGGTAAGTTTTATTTTTTTTATGAATTTTTAATTACTTTTGATCACTTACACGATTTAAGTAGATACTTCATTCTATAAGCAAATTATGATATTTACTTTAGCTGCAAACTATTTAAGCGACAATAGGCATAATGTACCTTAACTTTTGTTTATTAAGAAAATTAACTATTTTAAAAAGGAGACAATTTTGATCTTTGAATATTTGTATTTTTAATTATTTTTATAGTTAGTAGTAGGTATCATAATAGATAGGTATTAATAGATTCTAATTAAGTATATCATGTTTACTAACACTAACCTTTAATCTTCCAAATGACTAATTAATAAAACGTAAAATTAATTAAGTATACAATTAATTATCACATTGAAATTTTGATACGCTAGTACCAGCCTTGTTTGTAATAAACATAACTAACTGAAACGTTAGTTCTGAAAATAGATTGACAGACTAATATATTCATTCTCTTATAAGATTTATTAATTGCTTTATCTCCTTTGATTAAAATGAACAATGTAACAGTTGACTGTTGAAACAAAAGAAACTGAACTGAGAAATTGTTGTTCAAGAATAGAACTTGCGACGTTTTGCTTGATCGCGGAATCTAGTCTCTGGTAATCTCTAGAAAGGCACTTAAGTGTGTTATCAGTCTTTAGTGGGTAAGGGACCTCTTCTAAGGTCCGTCTAGGTCTCTACCACCATCTTCTTCGTATCGCTAAACAGAAGCGCTTACACTGTTGTTTTGGAATCAAGGTATCCGGGAAATTGTCAAGGCTATTCCACTACCCTCCCTCTCAAACCCTCTAACCTCTGGAGTAAGTTCATGGGTTCTATGGGTAGTATATAGAGAATCCTTTCAAGCAGATGACCTGCTGGCTGGTTTGCTCTCTGCTTCTTAGATATAAAGTGTTTTAAAGAGTTTTTGTCTTCCCCCTAACTTATTAACTTCACTTAAGCTTGTGTTAAATTAATAATAGTTAATCTTTTTGGCAGTTTAATGACAGACACAGACAAAGCATAGTTTTTCTTCTAGCCGGGTTGTAACTTAAGAAGTTTTTATAATAACTTTGGTCATTATTATTTTTAAAATGAACCCATTATTTACGATTCTATTATTTGACGTTTTTTTCAATGATTTTTAACTTGTACCATTCCAATTTTAAGAAAGCGATAGGTAGTCCTTTAAACTTTCCTAATCAAGAAAACTTAAAGATCAAAGTCATTTTAATTAAAGAAGTTACTCGAAGATAGGTGTCTCAGAGATTTCGATTTTTTCGTTTGCCATCTAGTCAAAAAAAAATTATTTCAAGTTGCATTTTATTATGCCAGTAACACTTTGAAGTGATGAAGATGCTGGCCGGTTGCAATGTCACTGGCCGGTAGCAAACCGTTGAGAAATAATATTGGTGTGCTAAAAAAAAACAAATACCGGGTGTGGCCAGTAATACGAGTAAAAAATTAAAACAGATTCTCCTCATCAAAGTGAACAACATTAATTCAGCGACTTTTAAAAATAATGGAGTCTTTAAATCTTCCTTTTTTCATACAAACTAAATACTACTATCAAGTTTGCTTTACATTGCTTCTTCGAATAAACTTAAAAGTTTAATAAACATTAACAAACTATTTTTAAAAATCGCTGAACTAATGTTGTTCAGTTTGACGAGTATGATCTGTTTTAATTATTTTTTCGTATTACAGGCCATACCCGGTATAACGAGACAGTATGCGACCGTTTTAATTATGCAAAATAATACTAATTTTACTGGCTTTTGTGTATTTGTTCTTGAATTTAAAATTTATCTGTTATTGAATAAGTCAAAATTTGGTTTACAAACTCTACATTTCGTCTCAATATATTTTTTATTTCTTACGGGATGTCTAGATTTGGAGTTTAAAGTCTATGAATTTACAATAATAGTTTTGTCGCAAACATTTGCGTAAAAGTTTTGTAGCGATTTTTTAAAATATTTTTTTATGTAGGTAGGTATAACAAGATTTCATTAGGTAGGTATATTTAATTGATATCTTTAAGTATGCAGTTAGAATTGTACTTATGTACCGTTCACTAGAGCAGCAAGTATTCAATCCCTACTTAATATCATAAATGCGAAAGTAACTCTGACTGTCTGTCTGTTACGCTTACACGTCGAAACTGCTAAACCGATTTTGATGAAATTTGGTATAGAGATAGTTTAAGCCCCAAAGATCAACATAGGATACTCTTTATTCCGATAGAGGGCGCTACCGTGCGATAACCTAGGTCCGCGCAAACGAAGTGACGGGCATAAGCTAGTAGGTAATACATAGATAAAATATAAATGAAAAAATTTAAGTGATAGAAATTAAAAAAAAGTTTTTTGGCACACGGTTTATAATTACACTTTAGTATTATGTCAAAACATAGATCCAAAAAAACACCGAGCTTCTCAGTTTAAAAAAAAATCCTGATTAAAATCACTATCTTTGTTTTATCTCTCTCTGACAGAACAGTTAAAGTTTCAAACAGAACTCCCAATTTCGCAGTCGGGTAGCCATCACGCCTTATCGAGCTATCTGAGAAGATGCGGGGTCAGGCGGGCTAAAGATCAAGCCAATACTACATGAAAATCAATTTCGATCTACAAAAAAAACTACTTTCTTTTTTTTAAAGATACATCTCCATTTTTTGTAGTTCAATGAAGTTGAAGACTAGGAATATTGAGTATCTGCCTTAATACCTTAAATGACTAATTCTTGTATACATAAATATATTTATATTTATTCTCGGGTCTTGGATGTTTAATACGTATTTAAGCATGTATTTATCCATATTAAGTATGTTTATCCGTAGCCTTGTATCCATAGTACAAGCTTTGCTTAGTTTGGGACTAGGTCAATTGGTGTCAAGTGTCCCATGATATTTACTTATTATTTTGGGGATCTAGCAAACGTCTTCAACGATTTCGATGAAAATCGGTATCGGGTTTTCAGGGATGAAAAATCGATTTAGCTTGGTCTTATCTCTGGGAAAACGTTTTTTATAGAGTTTTATCCCGAGCCAAGCTCGGTTACCCAGGTGCTTAGATATAATATTACTGACATAGAAACGCACAATCAAAGCTACTGGAGCTAGCGACTGAAAACCAGTACGCTTAGTGTAAGTTTTCGGTTACAAAATAAGTCTCAATCCCGATCGCGATTGAGATTGTAACCTCAATTTGTATGGAAACACGAACATCGCAAACATTCCGCTAGAGGCGCTGTTCATGTTTCCATACAAAGTGGGATTTTAACGCGAACGCGATCGAGATGTATTTTGTAACCGAAAACTTACACTAAGGGTACTGAGAAGTATCTTAAGTTTCGCATAAGTTTTTCAGTTGGTAGGGCCTCGTGCAAGGTCCGCCCGGATTTTTCCACCATCTTGCTCACTAATCCTGCCGTGAAGCAGCAGTGCTTGCACTGTTGTGTTTCGGCGTGGAAAATAAGACAGCCGGTGAAATTACTGGCACTTGAGGCATTCCATCTTAGGCCTCTAGGTTGGCAACGCATCTGCAATACCCCTGGTGTTGCAGGTGTCTATGGGCGGTGGTGATCTCTTACCATCAGGAGGCCCACATGCTCGTTTGCCATCCAGTCGAATAAAAAAGTATAAGTTTTTTTTTATTACCGCGGGACAGAACAGCTCTATTTCTTAACTATTTATACGCGTTATAATGCTTTGGACTTTCGTGATTCTCACTCATAACTTTACTATTACTACACCCCGGGTCTGTATAAGCGCGTTGTTCGAATCTATGTTTTGTCTGTGTCTAGCAAAGACAAATATCAATGAGCCAGATAAAGACAAACGAATGTTAAAATAGAGAAACTCAACTAGCGTCTAAAATTGTCAAAGCATCAGTGACTCACGATAGTTTCATGTTCAAAATCATCAGTGACTCCCATGGAAACTTCCAAGCTTCTTTAGAGTTCTTGCAGGAACTGATTAATCATACTTTATTATGATTATGTTCTGAAAAATACGTCGCTTACAATTAAAAAATAAATTATTTACTATACATTTTTTGGGTACGTATCTGAATATCGAATGTTAAAATACCGAATGTATTAAAATATCGAATGGGTCATAATATCGAAAAGGTATTTTTCTTAAGACTGTATTTTTTTTATTGTTATAAATCTAACCTAACCTAAGGGGTTTTATATGATGCCGTTTTAATAAATCCTGAGAAGTTTACGGTTTCAGAAAATAAACATTTCGATATTTTGACCCATTCGATATTTTAATATATTTACTATTTTAACATTCGATATTCAGACGCGTTCCCAATTTTTTTTTATTTGACTGGATGGCAAATGAGCAAGTGGGTCTCCTGATGGTAAGAGATCACCACCGCCCATAAACATATGCAACACCAGGGATATTGCAGACGCGTTGCCAACCTAGAGGCCTAAGATGGGATACCTCAAGGGTCAGTACTTAATTTCATCGGCTGTCTTACTCTCCACGCCGAAACACAACAGTGCAAGCGCTGCTGCTTCACGGCAGGATTAGCGAGCAAGATGATAGTAGCAATCCGGGACGTCTAAATAACCTAACCAACAAAAAGTTTGAAAACCCCCGACTTTGTCTTTTCAAAGTTCAGTATCTCAAAAACGGCTGAACCCTAAGGTTTAAGGGCTACGGTGCCACAAACAGACAGACAAAAATTGCGGTCAAACCCCTCTTTTTGCGTTTGGGGTTAAAAAAAAACAAAAATGTCATCAAATTCTACAGTCCGTTCATAAGTAACGTAGATATCCAAATTAGATATAGAAAACTTCAAAATTGATACATATAACTTTTTTGTTTTACACAAAATACCAATAAACGAATATAAAACGCATTGCAAAATTCCGAACGAAACAAACGAATGCGAGGGTTTTTTACGCGGAATGTTTTTTTTTTTCAACGTCAAATCCATAAATTTATACTCGAGTTGCCATGCTCAGTTTTAAATGATAAGCAAATTATTAAAATGTTGCCGTCGTTTGTGTTTTTTGTTGTTCGCATTTTTTGACAGTTCTAAGGAAATCTTTACGGAAAATGCCGCGAATGTAAATATGATTGATTCACCTGGGTTTAAGCCTCATGATTTGATTTATAAAGAAAAACAAACTATAAATACTTAATTTAAAATAATAATTAATGACTAATCAGAAAAGATTACACGTTGCAAGACTTCGCACTTTCCAACTACGTAAGGTTAATTTTATGACAAAATACTGACTAACCGCAAGTTACAAGTCAATTCGAATAAAAGTTATGTTTTTTCTATTACTAATAAAGGCACAAACAACAGATAAAGATAAATAAAGCTGTCAACTTACCATACGCAAGACTTGCGTATTAGTAGAAAGTTAAATTATTAGTTTTACTAATTTCTATTGCTTTTATCCACACTAATATTATAAATGCGAAAATGTGTTTGTGTGTTTGTATGTTTGTCCGTCTTTCATGCCGTTACGGAGCCACGGATCGACGTGATTTTTGCCATAGAGATAGTTTATGGGCCCGAGAGTGACATAGGCTACTTTTTATCCCGGAAAAATGCACAGTTCCCGAAGGAACAGCGCGCGATAACCGAATACCACGCGGGTGGAGCCGCGGGCAAAAGCTAGTAGGAATATAAATAAACTCCAATTTGAAACATAAGAGTCGTGACTTCTGATAACTGCGATAAATGGCAACACACACCACTATTGGCGCACGCAAACGATTATGATTTTCAGCTGATTGGTCGGATTCCCGGTGGTCAAGTTGGTTTAACGCCTCTGGCACGTTAAGTCACAGGAGGCGCTATAGTTCAAGTCCTACAGGACAGAAAATATTTCGAAGTTCCTCGGGACTAAGCGCTATTTTTTTTTCGACTGGAAGGCAAACGAGCAAGTGGGTCTCCTGGTGGTAAGAGTCACCACCGCCCATAAACATCAGCAACACCAGGGATATTGCAGATGCGTTGCCAACCTAGAGGACTAAGATGGAATACCTCAAGTGCCAGTAATTTCACCGGCTGTCTTACTCTCCACGCCGAAACACAACAGTGCAAGCACTGCTGCTTCACGGCAGGATTAGCGAGCAAGATGGTGGTAGCAATCCGGGCGGACCTTGCATAAGGTCCTGCCATCTGCAAACTAGTGTAAATATCTTTCTATAACAGCTCTTATAGCGCCCGTCCTCGGACTCTTTTCTACATTTCCAGTCTTGCCTATTCACTGCCACTCGCATCCAATTTACGCCAGCGGATATCGTCTGCCCATCTTTTTGGTGGTCGTCCACCGCGGGTGTGTTAGCACGGGGTCTCCACTCCAGGACTCTCCCGCCCAACGACTGTGGCTGCGGTACTGCAGTACCGCGAGACCCCCTTAGAGGCCGTGTAGAGCGCGCGTCTGTGTGAGTTCGTTTCGATCGTACCTTCGTAGGTTCTATACTGCTTTAGCTTATATAATAATATATATACTGTGACTGTGGTCCACTCTAGAAATATGTCCTGCCCATCTCACTTTCTGCGTTCTGGTGTAAATATAAAGCGGAACAAATAAATAAAACGGTTTTAGAATGACGTTCACCAGAGTAATCACTTGTGATTTAAGATATCCGGTTAATCAGCGTAGATTCAATAACTTTACCGTACCAAAGCTTTTAAGTGAAACTTGATTTAAATTAAATACATCCTTACTAATATATTAATACAAATATATTTGTCTGTCTGATAGCTCGGGTGTATATTGAAATCCATACGTAATAAAAGTCATAATGTAATGTAGTCATGATGTACTCGTAATAATGATCGCTTGGCATTAATTACTCTTTCTTCTTGAAATCTTTCTTTTTTTTTCTTTCTTTCTTTTTTTGAAATGTTTCTTATAAAATAAACTAAACTAACCTATAGTCTACAGGATGGCCATTTCAAAGTTCTTGAAGATTTGATGACTTTAGAGAAAAAAAAAAAGAGTAAGGCAAATGAACATTATGACAAACATTACATTATGCCTTACTATTTTATGGATTTCAAACAGAACCCGTTAGCTAGTGAGTAGTGCGTTAAGGATTTTTGGATGTTATCTTCGTCACTACCCTAAAATGATGGAACACCCCTCCCTCCGGCCAGAAGTCGGAGCGCAGGAACATCTGCTGGTACTTGGTGACTTGGAGTCTAAATGAGCTGAAATTGTTAGTCCTTCGAGACTAGAGCGGGATGATGGACAGGTCTAGATGGATTTCCTCTCTTGACAGTGTCGTGGTTGTCGGATGCGGAGTTAGTACTTAAACCCTTATGACAACTTTCAAAGTCAAAGTCAAAATTGTTTTATTCAATTCAGGCTATAAACAAGCACTTATGAATGTAATTTTTTTTTTACCACCGGTTCAGAAAAACCTCGGTTGAGAAGAATCCGGCAAGAAACTCAACGAGGTATTTTTTTTTTAATTTCCAATATTATTAAATTTACTTAGTTATAGTTTGGATTGGACCTTCAAACTTTACTTAGTTGTAATTTATAGCAATGTAATTTATTGTTATAGCAAAATTACTACTAAGTGAATTATATACAATTTTATTAACCAGAGGAAGCACGATTAAACATAAATGATGTGTTTAAAATATATGGTCGTGTTCAAAAACTTTTATTGCTCTATTTTTCGTTCAACTAATTTCACTCCGTGCAAGATGCCTCTTTGAGTTAAGAGCCAGATGTTTTATGAAATGGCTTTGCTATAATTATATTATATATTCATGTGATGCGTTGTTAAATGTTTAATTTTGTTGGTTTATACTCTTTATTGTACAAAAAGGAAATACAAAAATATCACACAAAAAGAAAGTGCTAAGTACCTACAAAGGCGGACTTATCATCAGCTTAAATGTAATACTTGGTTTGGATAGGTATTTAACTAAATTTAAACAAAACAATGTCAATTGATGTCTTAAATATTGAAATTCCCCCATTAAACTATCTAAACATTTACATCTCTGTATTGAAATACACTAGTCTAGTTTGTATTACAATGATAGATAAGTTAAGATAGTAAACTTTCTTTCTCTCTATTTTAAACTCGTTCATAGGATAAGTTTTGAAGACAAATGAACAAAAAAAAGTAATTTTTTTTCTTCTGGTAAGGCAGCAATCTACCAGAAATGTGCGAGGATGTGGAACAACGAACAAGAAAAAACCACCAATAAGATTAAGTACTTCATTTCCCTAGCCTCGCGCCGCGCTGCTTTGCTATTGGTGGATTTTTCCCCGGTCGCTCCGCAGATTTTTCACATCTGCCATAGATTACTTATCAACATCCAGACAGCCTCTTCACTTCCAGCGAATTTCAAATCATTCAAATAAATGAAATCAGTCAGAAAAAAACAAATTTGCCACAGCTTACTCACAAGCCTCGAACAGCTGGACCACTTGCATCGCATTGCACCAAAAAACCTTATCAGAACGTCCTCCAGCGTAAAAGGCCGTTCAGTCATTCGGTCAGTCATTCACTCACAGGATTTGGACCGGAAGCGACCTTATCAGGCGGGCGGAGGTGACGTCACCGCGCGTTCGAGAACGTGATTGTTATATAAATAAAATATTTTTTTCTTGTTAAAACAATTGAAAGCGGGAAATGTTTAAGTTGCGCGGGTATAAACAACAGTTTGGGCTTTACGCGCCTTCCGCTTCGTGTTGAAACTGTTTTAGGGTTCGGCGGGGATTACTGGAAACAGTATGATGTCGGGTTCCGTTCAAATTTATAACCACCAAACCTAAAATTTGAAACTTAAAACAAACTTAAAATTTGAAAAAAAAAAACTCGTTTCAAAGAAGGAAAACATATCAACGCCAAATCATTCGGAAAATTTTATTAAAAACAAAAGATACATTTTTTATTTTTTCGTTTCACATTCCATCATTACAGTTTTATCTAATATGATAGTAAACACGCTAATATAATAACATCGGGATTTTATATCCTTTTTTTTGTCCAACTACGGATCATCCAATAAGAAAGTTATTCCTATTGGAATCTTATTCGACTACACTTTTAAATTAAAAGTTTTAATTGCACTTTTGCTTTACAATACAAAGACTCTGTATTGTACCATCGATCAAATATGTGGTCTACCACCCTAAAGTTGATAATCGTTTGCATGTTTTTTTTTGATTATTCGACTGGAAGGCAAACGAGCAAGTGGGTCTCCTGGTGGTAAGAGATCACCACTGCCCATAAACATCTGCAACACCAGGGGTACCTATTGCAGATGCGTTGCCAACCTAGAGGCCTAAGTTGGAATACCTCAAGTGCCAGTAATTTCACCGGCTGTCTTACTCTCCTCGCCGAAACACAACAGTGCAAACACTGCCGCTGCTCAAACAATAATAGCAAAATAGACGTCCGCCAACTTGAAAGTTCGACTTTAGCGACATATTCATTTGATAGAAACTTGTTTAAAAATTGATAGACCATATTTGGCTGATGGTACATTAGAAATAGTAATATATACAGAAAACAGATACACAGAGAGAAAATTACAACAAATTATAAATCCTAAAAATAACTCTTCTGAGTCACTCTTCAAACACATATCTTTTAGTAACTTCTCTGCGGAAGAGTCCCCTTAAAATTGGCTTCACCTTTTTGTGTAAGATATCCACAGTTCCATATTTAAGCGATAAGACCGCCTATTGTCTACCCTGAATCTGTGTTTGTATTATAAGTTTTTTTTTTACTGCTTTATGGTGTGCAATAAAGAGTATTTGTATTGTATTTATCTACAGAACCCAATTTTACAGTACCTGATTAATATGAACTTGTTGTTTAGCAGGAACGTCAATTTTCTCAAAACACAGCGATTATATTAAAACAAAACAATTTAAGCTTACATCGCGCGTACTGTAATAGTAATTACGTATAAAATGTAGGTACGTTTATACAGTTACCTCCTTGTTAAGTAATTTCTCAATAGCCACTTAAAAAGTAAGTAAAAACTATGTAAGTTTGATTAGTTAACATGCCGCTTGTCAACCTTGCAATTATTGTATTTTTAATGTGTTAGGTGATTCGCGTTTTCATCGTTCATCCATCATTACCTCCCATATTTCGTTTTCTACAATTTTTTTACCGTACAACGGCAAAAACTGCTAGACACTGGCAAAATTGTCCTCCAATGGACAGAGCCATATTTTTTAAACAAACAACAACAATAATGTCTTAGGCTAGGCTTTAGATTTTAGATCAATAGGCTTTAGGCTTTAGATCAATATATCTAAAAATATTTATTAATAAATGAATTTTCTTAATTAAAAGATTTTATTTCAACCTCTACATACAAGTCGCGTAAATATTCAAGGTAACTGGCAATTAAAATTACTATAAATAAATAAAAACAGAACAAATCGGCTTATTAAAAATACTGGCCACTAAATGTTTTAGTAAGTACTTTAAAATACCACAAACAAAAAAGAAAATTAAAAGCACAGATCAGTTTGGAAAATTGTGCGATTAATCTCAATCAAATCCCGGAGGTCCACGTGGTTAATGCGAGTCTGAGATATCCGTCATAAGCGGTCAAGCGTAATACACGGGTTAGGGCTGGGTTCCGTGGTCAAGTTTAAAGTGATATTGATTGGTGAGGTACTGGGACTGCTCCCTTTTGTTTATCTTCCATTATCAAAATAATGGTGAAAATCTAAAACTAAAATTCGACAAGAATAAAATGTATTTGTAATCCATATACATTAGGGCCTACACACAGTAGGTACCAATCGTACAGCAGTTTGGGGCCATCCATAAAGTACGTCACACTAGTTTTGACCCTTTTGGAACCCCCCCCCCCCTTGTCACACGTATTGCTATGAAATTTGCAATTATTTTGTTCCTGTGTCACAAACCGCTTGACCCCCTCCCCCCCCCCCCCTTAATGTGTGACGTACTTTATGGATGACCCCTTTTGACATTTGACACTAAATAATAAATACAAAAAGTCACTCATTTAATACAATAATTGATTGCCACTTTGGGGTTGTAGGTATTCCGATTGAGATCCCACTTTTTGCGATGAAAATACATTGTGGTGTGTACTACGTAATGTAAAATTTAATGGTATTAGACGTTTTATTTACGACTATAAGTTAACCATTCGAGCTATCATCTAAACAATATCATTATAGTAGTAGTTAATAGACAGAAATTCAGTAATCCAATAAGTTTCCATAGCAGACGCCAGCAAAAATTCGGTAGCGGCCATATTCGACGGAACCCCATTAAAAGATGAATAAACACCGCCATCAAACATTTACCATTCGAACTTTATCACTCGAATGCTCTCACGACACTAACTGGAAGCCAGTACGTGTGTCATAAATATTTTCCACTTGTAATTCCACATGCCTTTCCAATAAAAAACACATTTCCTAATTTACTCGGTACCTACCAAGTATTGTGTCGTGAACAATGGACTTGACTCACATGACGTGATTCATTCAAATATCGAACGCTTAAACGGTTTCCATAAAACAGTTTTCGATTTTCAAAACGGCCGACGTAACCATTCATTCGACACTTTTCGAAAATCGAACGCGTAAACTTAATGGGTTGTAATCGCGAATCGATATTCGAAAAATTGTTTCCGAAACCGGCCAGTGCGGCATTGTGGTGCATTGATTACGTTTGCTTTTCTAAATAGCCAATAATGCTTTCAATATGTTTCTGTGGAATTGAATTAGGAATCTAATTGGGTCGTGTTTTTTTTTTCGAGTTATGAGGTTGCCCTACTAATTTGATTTACTTTTCTAACTCTACGATTTTGTATTGGACGTACATTGCGACATACTCATCTCGGGTACTTTACGTCCATATGCGGGGCTACAAATACATCAGCCGTCCGTCCGTCTGTCTGTCAGATCGGGCCGCGGACCTTGTACGGTCTGTATTAATTGTTATTTACAATTGTAAATGGCCCGCTTATTTTATTAGAGTTATTCTGAAAAAGGTAATAATTATTGTGACTTTAAGAGTAAATGTCGAGAGCTATTAATTTGTCACTTTTTTGTAGATAATTTTGTTAAAATTGTCGTGTAATTTTGTAATTTACATTATTTACATGTCACTTTTAATCGTTGTAGTATTTATTGTAATCTTATTAAATTTGTAAGCTGGTAGGTACATAAAATAAGATGTTGCCTTATGAAAATTGTTTATCTGCACAACTTTCAGATCAATATTATTATTTTTTAAATAATAATCTAAAAATTTTTAAAATAATAATTTTACTAAATGAACTTAATTTGGTTTGCTTATATTGCGTATTGTTTTAAAATACGAGATTTTTCAAAATGACTGTGTAATTTCTTTTTCTTTCGCATCGCATTATAATCCGCTGTTTTCGCGTAAAATCCGAAGAAAATTAAATTAAAATTAATCTTAACTAATCACCGAGTCGCATCGGAAGCGCTTGTCCGTAACGCAGACCATAATGACTTCATTAAGCTATTAGTTTATTAATTTATTGGCAGCGGAAACGCGGCCGGGATATAATAATATCCTCTAATATACAGCGCATTGTGACTGCTTCTGTACCTACTATGAAATGTTCTCCTCAAACGCACGCTTGTTAATTGTTTAATATTTTAAGCTCTCAACACTGATATTACCAGCCAGTGCCATAAAAAAATTGCAAAAAAAAACTATGAAAATAATATACATAAGTTACTGGCTGAATAGAAAGTATACCTGTAGTACTAATGAGAAAAAAAAAAGATCAGCGCGCAAACTCTAATTCAGCTTTAATTTTTACATGAAATTATTAAATTGCACTGTTGGATTGTGGTAGGTACAGCTGGCTATAGATTAAGTGACTATATTTATACTCCCTATGCTACATTATAATAAAGCGAATGGTCAGTTAGTGTTGGCGACTGTTTAGCAATGTGTTGTTTTTCTGCCTGCAATGATGTACGAATTAAGTTGGTTTTTACCCTTGATACGCATCGCCAAATTCTTTCCCTTACATTTACAGCGCTGGGATAAAAAGTACCATGTTTGCAGTTCCATGTAAATTTAAGTGTAATTAGAGTATTTAAATAATGGTTGTTTTATTTGCAAATTTGTACGGTGCCGCCAAGTTAGGAACTTTTCAGGACATGTCTCGGTAATTTTAGACGTGTGGTATCTATCCTTTACATTTGTTTAGATACCTACAGAAGATATTACAGTATAGATGCTGGATCTAAAGATAGTAAGTATCTTAGTTGAAGATACATACAAAATATTGTACGATTCCGATTTGTCCGAGTACAATCGTAATTATGTTAATAAAACACATTGCAAAATCGTGCACTGTTCCTCCTCTTGCTCGCACATCGGCCCTCTCGCTCCACACATATGCAATTGTCATAAACCAATTAGTAAGCAATTCTCACTCTTTAAACCAGCAGATAAGATCCAAAATCCGTTAAGCAAATACAACATGAAGGAATCCAGCTGTGCTCGTAATATCTTATAAGAAAACTACTTTGAATATAGAGCAGTAGAGTTCATATTGGAACGGAATAATGGAATCAATGAGACTCGCGATGAAATGCGAAATGGATTATTTTTTCAAAAATGGAATTAAGAAGAGACAATAACGCTCATTGTTTTAAAGATGGCGGCGGGACGGGCTCAAATATGAGATTATTACTTAGCCCGTGTCTGCCTCATGAATCTTATGATAATTTAACATCATTGTAAGGCACAATAGCAATATTATTTTTATGCAAACCCGCAGTTTTGTGGGGAGGAAATAAGTCTCGATATACCGGTCGCCCGCGAAACGTTATAAAGAAAGCCATTCAAAAACAGGAAACGTGTTAAACTTTATACTCCGGTTGAACTCGAAATAAAGATTTATTTATGCAATACACGACTTGCGATTTTTGCTAACCCGCGTCAGGGGCTTATTTAGCATAAAATTTTAGGGGTCTCTGCTCGTTTCGGTAAAAATTGAAATTCTTACAGCGGTCCGCGGTGCCCACTCGTTTTTATTTCGAAATGCTTCAAATAGATTAATAAAGACAATACAATTAAACATAGCGTATTACAATAAAACAAGGAACGCTCGAAACACACGTCGCTTTTGTGGCTGCATTCCATAAATTGCGTTTTTAAATTCGAATATCGAACTGAAATGGCGAACAAATGAGGAGCGAAACGAGCGGCCGTTTCTCAGCTGCCAGAAGCAAATTAAAGTGACGTGTCACACGCTTCCAGAAAGCTGAATAGTACGTTACGAGTAATTTAAATAGAGCGATCCCTCAATTGAGGTTAATTCCCGTGTTTAAGGAATATGTAGAGTTTAATTACAAGACGCGCGGGCCCCGGACTACGAGTTGTTAGAATAAAAGACATTTGATATTTCATTATTAACCAATTTACTAAATAGTCTGGTGAAAGAGAAGCAGGGTTACTTTTTTTAACAACCATAACGAGTCAATAAAAATCAATTTGGAAACCAAAATGAGTCGCTGGTCCCGTTCAAAACTCACCAATCAGCCGGAAACTCGGAGTTGTAATAACATAAAGAGCACGTTTGCTATCTACTTACATCACTACACTCGCGCTGAGTTTTTACCGAATCGTGATCCGACTTTTTGTGAAGAACACATATTCAGATGTGTAATGACCAATCTCCAGGCGTCGGACAAAAAAACGAAACAGATCATTCGAGGCATTAATGCATCAGTTACTAAACCGCTGGCCGCCTGCGCCCGCGCGTCCTTAGCGCATTCATAATAAGAAGAATACGGCTGTTACCAAACGGACGAATTACAAACACTGGGAGCATTCCCGACACTTTCGGTTCATATTCAAATCTCTGTTTTGAAAATAGAACGTCGAGCGATTCGAAATTGGAACTGCGTTTAGAACTTGCGATGTCTGGAACTGGATCTGAGTGGTTTTTTGACAGCTTGCGTCATTTATTCGACACTAACAGGAAATTAACCAAATGCCGGTCGAGTGAAAAATAGTTGTTTTAAAATAAAATGAACTACCTTGCTCATTTGGTTATTAATTAAACGCCGATTCGCAAACACGGGGGCACGCCGCTAAAGAAACTTTTTACTTTTTTAATTATGTCCAAAACATGGAAGTCTAGTTCGTGCCTGTCCGGGGTCAACATCCTTACGAGAGTACGAAATAACCATTCTAATATGATCTCTCAAAATATGAATGTGTTATTAAAAACCTGGTCCGGGCCGCCGGCCGCGCCGCGTGGTCACCCATCAATCAATGAAATCATATCGCCGCCGAAACCAAACTGGCCTACGCCTAAAATTATGATTTTATAAGTTTGAGTAATATTTTATTCAAATCGTTAGTTGATTGAATGTCTCGGTTTGTTACTTTAAAGAAAGATGACTGGTAATAAATAATATTAACTTATTAACTAGGTAACACGGCATCTAGAAAGCCGTGTAGAGCGCAATTTGCAATTTTAAAATATTTTTTGTCGATAGAACAAACATTCTTTTTATAAATCTCGAAATGTAACGGTAATAGAATGAAAAAAAAAACATGAATGTATCGCGGCATTATCAAGATGTATTCCAGCCAGCCACATCCCGCCCGTCATAATCCATCCATCTCGCCTCACTCGATATTTGAATACACTCGGATTTGGAACGCGCTCGTAATATGAACTAAGTTCGTTTCGTTTTTCAATTGCTTCACTTATATTTTGAATTTGGAACGATGAGTTCGAGATAAAGAATTCCGTTTGTTTTTTTGATGTTGGAAGTTTGAACGTTTTCGAACGTGCGTGCAGTCTAGACGATTTTTAATGGTTAATAAATTTTGTCTAGCTCATTGTTTTAGGATTTAAGGTGTGATAGAGAAATCGTATAGTAAGTGATTCCGCACGCGTATGGAGTTACGTAAGTGGTGTGTATTGTGTATGCCGGAGGCCGGCACGCGCCGCCTTCACGTTCGCGGTAACCCACGCGGGGTGGCCCTCGCATTCTTTTACGCACCGTGCCTTAAAAAAAAACTTCAAATTCGCCCGCCAATGTCATGTTGCTAGGCGTTTTTGTCTTATTACCATAATATAATTAGGATTGCGATTGTTTAGCACGAACTGTCAACTATTTATCGGTTTTATAATGAATTGGGTTTCCTTTTGCTCGTTTATTTGTATCGTGTTGGTTTGGTTTCACAAATTTAATTTTGTGCTGTAGGCTTTAAAATAATTGGGATTGCATAACTAGGTAAGTACCTAGTTAACTTTGATATTTCTTAACTCGAACAATTTCAGTCTAGTATTCGGTATTGATCGATTGATTTAGATATATACCTACCATTAGATAATGTACGCGCTTGCGCTTATAGTTTGAGACAACAAAATAAACAGCTTTCTTCAAAACCGCGCCAACTTTGCGTTCAAGCTCAAACTCTTGCGCATCTGGGGTCAGAAGACAATGCTCAATGAAGGAACGAGCCCCCCCCCCCCCCTGCTTTGAGCGGGGGATAATTATTCCCCGCTAGCTCGCGACCACGCCCGCCATTGTCGCTAAACACGGCTTACGGCCTAAGTGACGTGACGTTACGTTCGATTTAATTATTATCTTGTTTTGAAGATGGAATGCGGGATGCTAGCACTGGCCAGAAATTACGACTTTTCGAACGCGCAAATACTCTTAGTTGAACGTTCGAATTTCATACTAGCTGTGAAAAAAAAAAGTAACCGTAGCATGAAAGGTTTTTGGACTGTTTTGTAATGTATGTGGCCAGCTTCTCAGTCATATTAAGTTACACAGGTTACTTTTATGATTAAAATAGAGTTTGATACTCAGAGTACCAACATATTAATAATTTTAAAAGTGTAATTCTAATTATGTACGTATTCTTTCATTTATAAGTAGAGAAAGACTTAGGGCTGTTTCGCCACCGATTGATTAGTCTTAACTGACGGTTGAATGTGATGCCGTCTCCGTCTATTCGAAGAAAACAAATAGAAAGGGCATCACATTTATCCGTCGGTTAAGAAGACTAAGTAATCAATGGGTGGTGAAACAGCCCCTTAATATCGGGCATGCGGATAATTAAGTACTGAAGAGGTATTAATAAATATTTTACTTGTAATTGTTATTTATTCATCGTTACAAAGGTCAAATTGTTATGGATATTCGTAAACATGAGGTACCATTAAGCCAAATAAGCGGTCTATCAATTTTTAAACAAATTCCTATCAAATGAATATGTCGCTAAAGTCGAACTTTCAATTTGACAGACACGTCTATTGGCATTATTGTTTCATGACATGCAAACGATTATCAACTTTAAGGTGGTAGGCCACATATTTGGGTGATGATATGAGTAGTTAGAAACCCCACTAAACTTCAGCGGGCTTCAATTTACGTAAACTCTCCCAGTTGAGCACAATTTGATGAATGCCACCGCGCCAAAGAAACGACATCTGCTAAAGCGGCCAGTCCTTTAATTGGTCTAACGAATTAAATAATATTAATGAGCGTAAACGCCGGCGACTAATTCGACGTAACTGGAGCTTTTAGGATTAAAAGCGTAACACTCACGCCTTAATGTACACGTGTACAAAAAATGTATAAACCGATCATCTGTCTGCTTAAAACACGGCGTCCATCTATCTAACTTATCTCGGCGCGCACTCAAAATATCTATTTTTAAGCCAAAACTGAAGCGTTCGGTTATACCTCATCGGACGGGAGGCAATTGTAAAAATTTCATATCTCGAACAGTCGTTACGTACAAAATGATTGATTTTATTGCCGCGTTCCTGGATTGATGTTTTAAAATACTTCGGTACCATTTCGACTGTTCCCAGTGTTCCCGAAAATAATGTTTATTCAATTAAATTATGTTTCAAAATTGACGTTTTTATTTGTTCGCGTTTTAGTTTCGCGGTTTGGCGGGGTCCGATTTAGAATTAGAATACGATTTGCGATCGGAACGCGCTTTTTATTGTTTTCTATTCACGGAGGTGTCATCGTGTTTATATTCTGCAACCTGGCCTCTCTTTATAGAGTTTTATTGTCTTATAAAATGTTGTCTTTTGTAAATTGTTGGTATAACAATAGCATCTAGCGCCAGTTGTGGACACTACATTGTAGTTACAATGCATCAAGATGCTCTTAGAGACATTCTTCTAAAAATGGCACTGCATCAACTCGAGGGAACTCGGTACTTTTGTCCGTAATCATAGGTAACTGCAACAAACTGCCTCTTGGCCTTCACAATCAATTCACTACTAGTAGGTCTGATCTGTAATTCTTCAGTCCACTTAGTATTTTTTTTAATAGCTTACAATGTGTGCCACTGCAGGGCAAAAGCCTCCCCTTTCTTATTCCACTCGTCTCTATTCTTGGCCAGCTCTTGCCAATCTGACTGGAATCGGTCCAAGTCGTCCTACCATCTCCTCCTAGGTCTGCCTCTACTCCGGTGCCCGTCGCATGGAACCCAATCTGTGATTACTTTGGCCCAGCGATCCGGATGCATGCAGACTTAGTATGAGGCTTCTAAATTCCTCTCTCTCTCTAGAGTCTGTTGGCAACCCCAACAATAGGGTACAGCAGTATCTTGATTGTCGACTCTTGCCAGATTTAAGATTTTTTCCCTTCCCTTCTCTGTGCATATGTGCGAGCGCAAGACACGTTTTTACCGAGTGAAAATCAAAGTCAAAGTCAAAATCTCTTTATTCAATTTAGGCTATAACGAGCACTTATGAATGTCAAAAAAATCTACCACTGGTTCGGAAAAAACCTCTGTTGAGAAGAATCCGGCAATAAACTCAACGAGGTATTTTTTTTAAACCAGATTCACAATATTTATAAATGGTATGTATATAAATAGTAATCAATTTTTATTTATTAAAATCCCCAGCACGCCTAAAGCTAGCCCTATCAATAATATACCTTCATTGCCTGCTTTACAGTGGCACTGCTTCCTATTTCAGTATCTAGTTTAGTATTCTAGTCAGATTTTTCTTTCCCAGTCCCAATAAAGAATTGAGAAAAAAAAAATACCCACAGTTTAATTTTATTTTGAAACTGGACAAAGGACAAAACATTAACTAACCAAAAAAAAATACATCTCACAATTGGTAATAACTAATTTCTTGCCACATCAGCCAACCTGAAAAGCACACTTAATTCAGCTGACCTAGGACCATGTCCGATCAGTTTATTCTTTCATTCAGTGTTTTAAAGTGTGAAGCAGACCCACTTTTACGACTAACTATAAACATAAACCGTTTTGCATCTCAATTTTTCCTCCAACTACCAACGCTTAAAGATACAGAAACACTCGATATTTTATTTTGAAACCCGATCGACTGACAGCGTTTACACATAAAACGACGAACAAATAAATAACCCGCGTATTAGTCATTTAGCTGGAACTTGCGTCTGCAGTTTCTCAATATTGGAAACACATCTGCACTTAGTGCATTAAAGCTGGATAATGTTATAAATAACGATACGGTTTGCTGGGAAACAAGTGAACGTTGGTACAGTAAAGTTTAGGACTGGATAGCTTAGTTATTAGCGACCACGGCTATGAAGTTCCAATGCTCTGATCCTAGAAGATATTACGCACTAAAGGGTAAAGCTGTTTGGAGAGCTATCAAATAAGATGCTATAAATTATTATGATAGAAATAGCATTTCACTTGTTTATGAGCCTATTGTGTACGAATACTCCGCTTTTTATAATAATATCCGACAAATAAATATGTGGTTCATCTGATGTCGAATGATCACCGCCACTCATCATTCAAACTCATTGAAACTGTTGGTGCTTGCAAAAACTTACATTTCAAAGTCCATTCCAAAGTTTACACGAGGAAAGAAACTTCAAAGTGGAGGAGCACCTTTCGTCGAGATGTTCTTGATGAAAACTACTATTTCGTTGGGTATTACCATGATAGAACTTGGGAACAGGGACAAGGTTAAAGAGTTCTTCAGAACTCTCCCGATTGTAGATCCACTGCTGGCTGAAGGCGTCCTTCTTCCACTCGTCTTTGTCAATTGCATACTTCTCCCTCTTCATTTCATAGGCGTCCAAGCTCTCCATCTTTTTAGTTAACAATTTTCAAAGGTAAATTCCAAAAGAAGGTAAGAAACTATTGAACTAGAAGTTTCCGAGGTGACTCCTGTGATAAGAGAGCATCTGTATAGGTAACGAATTTGAATTACAATTTTCCTGTTTAACACGTCCCCGTCATCCAACAATACAGACTCCTAAAATAATTTCCTGTATTATTGAACTCTACAGATATTACTTTATTACGCCAACAGTAACCCCGACATCAATGTCAACATGATTGATAAAACCTACGAAAACTCCAGACATTCCGGAAAATCGGCCTCCAGAAGGAAAAAGTGGGAATAAATCATTAAAAGCTTTTAGTGTTCCGTTCAATGATGATTCATTTGGTTGAATTAGGAACGTTTTCGACGTTTATTGCCATGTAATTGGTATCAGGATGATGACACGCTGTTTTAAATGGTTTGGTTCATGAGTGTTGCCAGTGCTGCCACTTAATCATCAGGGGAATTATAGACTTGTTTTACGGCCGCTAAGTAAAACTGACGCGTCTATCGCAATTACGTGGCAACTTTAACCACATTGTTTAGCAAGTTTCTTTCATTTTCTATGTTTAATTTGGTTTAAGTATCCTTCTTACGTCACTTTTTTATTGCATTTCGTGCTGTTATCATTAGAATTAGTATTTAACTTGTCCTTAACGAATAATCGTCGTCTTTATAGTTAATAGTTATAATTATGAATTTCCTTTAACCAGATACGATGGTATTAAACGAGTAAGTAGGTAAATTTCTACAGATATATACAAAAAAATACAAAAAAAATTGACAAACTTTGTAACAGTAAACTAATAAAAGTATTCAAGCATTAGGTAGCAGATTTGGTAGTCCGCGGCAAGCCAGAGATTAGTTTTCAATAAAAATGAATATTCGCGTCCCGAACACCGAACCGCTTATGAGCCCGGAATCCGCTCGTTTTTAGCTCCGTTCCCGGCAGCAAATTAAAAATGTAAGAATTCTCGCTTGCAAAAGGAATTTATATTTTATTTCATTTCATTAAATCCGCCATCTTTTGTTTCCACGGGCCGTTCCGATCGGAATTCATATTTTTCTGTGTTTTGTTTCGGTTTGCGAGCGCGTATTGTTTTATTGTTGCGTCCGCCGCGTTCGGCGCTCCTTCCAAACGGAGTATTAATTCGCATGCTTAGTAATAAACGGGCCTAACTCAAAATTGGCGTAAAATTAGTTATTGTACTAAAACGGCTTATATCTGACAGCACTATCGGCTCTCTTTCTTAAACCAGCCTAAATCGGGTATTATAAAGAGATAGTACGACTTGGTGCGTTTTACTTTCAACAAAATTGCAAATTTAATTTGGTGCTAAAGCAGCTAACTTCAGTCATGTTCCGACTGACTTGCGAGCAAGACGTTGGCTTTCGTGAGCCATTTGGAGATAGATCGTTATTCAATAAGGAAAACAAGAGTATTTTGAACAACTTTTAAGCAAATAAAAGCATATTTGAATTTACTTCTTTTTAGCACAAAATCAAACGCAAAATGAAGTGATGTAATTCGGATTGCCTCGTTTTATCAAAAAGAATCCTTGAATACTTGTTGTTCTATTAAGACATGCATCATTTATTATTTTTATTATTTCAGTACATTTTGCTACATTTAGTAATAAAGTGATTTGTCAATGCAATGTTTTTTTTAAACCTTAGCAATATTATTACATATATAAAAATAAATTGATTTAAAAGCAAAAAGCGCAAGTAGACATTATATACAACGTTAGGAATTATAAAAAACATAGTAAACAAAATTAAATCCTACCAAATAATTTAAAGGAAACGAGAAGTGTAAATTACTTAAACTTTAAACTCGATTTGCCAAAATTCACGATTTTTGAGTTAAGACCGTTTATTACTAAGCATGCGAATTATTTTCTTATTTTTGATGAATGCGCCCGTCAAATTTTAAGACGTCTTTTAGTGGCGATTAAGAGTCCGCGATATAATTTGGCTTTTAGAAACTCAATCACGATTTTCATTAAAATTCTGCGCTGCCGCGGAGTCGTTAAAAAAATTAGATCCGATCATCTCTAAGTGAAATCGCCGTTGCCAGTCAAGATTAGTTGAGCGGGCCGGGCCTCGGTATGCTTAAACTATTAGACGCAACGTCGACTCCAAACAGACAGAGATACGTATCGTTTACTGAAAATAATACCTACTATCGGCCCGTAATCTGACATTCTCATACGAGCACTCGACGTTACGCAACGACTTTCCGCCTTCCGACAACAACGGGGATTATTCGTTACTCATCAATCTCAAATAGACGCGGCCACTATTGTTCCCGTGACATTTAGACGAATTTATAAATACTCCGCGGAATAAATTCTCTCACCTATTTATAAATTAAATTATTAACCGTACATCGCACACATTATTAAAGCGCTGTTCGTAAAATGGAACTCGGACGTGTCGCGTTTCGTCGAACTTGCTCTCGCGGACGTTACAAATAATTTATTCCAAATTCAAATTGTACTCGTGTTTGAATTTGGAATAAAGCGCATTCCTAATTGTTTGTCGCTCGTCGGCGTTGGCATTTTGGCAACGCTCTAGCTCTATCGGCTGATGCCTTCGTATCGTAACGTCGCTTTGTATTCGAATTTAGAAAAGCTGATTTTGCTTTCTTTCTGTTGTAGGTTATTGTGTGCAAATGTAATTGTCGTTGCGTCGGTTATTGCTGGGCACGGGCGCTAGTTCGGCGCCCTCCATAAAGATTACGACGTATAATGCGCTCGTGATGAGCTACGTCGCCTCTAACAGTTTATTGCAGCTCCGTGCTTGACATTTTTCACATTTTTTCCACCAGATGTGTAGCAGTGGTACTAGACTTTTTCACAAGCAATAAAAATGTGATCAATACAGGAAGTGTTTATTGACGTCGTATATAATGCGAATGCAAGTAAACAGAAAATGCGTTCCATGGAATACTATTGCGGCTGCCAAGGGATTTACTGCCAAAATTCGCTTCGTGTGGGAATTATGGTCATGTTTGATGTAAGTGACAATAATTTTATTTGTAATGGGTCGTTCGCGGAGTCGTTACAGCTGTTAGAGGCGTTAGGCGTATGACGAGACTGGGCGCCATAAATGTCCATCTAAATTATCTATTCTTAATAGTTTGGCTAGTGTTCAGAGAATATTTATTAAAATAAACAAATTCAGTAACCATTTGTAAAATCTTAATAGTAAAAAAACAAAGTCATTTAAAAATACGCTATTTTTGAATAGATAGATTATCTTATCTGTCAAAATTTCGCGATATTATGAATTTATTGATAATGTAGTCATTTAAAAATCTACCGAAAATTAAAAACATACTAAACCCGAAAACCGTATCTACCTAAACAAAACAGCCGCGACCCGCGCGCGAATTTTCAAAATTCGAACGTTGACTTTTCCAGCCAGCAAACAACTGGTGAACGATCGAGCATAATAATAGTTAGTTCTAGAATTAAATTCTATCTAAACTGTAGTGTAGTGCGTCGGCTCGAAATAGGGCGCGTTTGCTGCAATTATTTTAGCTCTGTCTTTCTGAAAATTGGCAGCAGTTTGAGATCTTTTGCGAACGGTATTCGGTTGGGAAACCGTTGTACCTAAGAGCCAGCGTTATAAGACCCCCGATGCACCCCCGTCGACTCGGCCTTCCCTAGCGCTGAAGCTAAATGAATAGCGCAAGTTATATTGGACGTGTTTTATAAATAAAGTGCCCTGATATGCGAATAATAGGTAAGTCCGTCCGTCAGTGTGCGTTCGACATGCGTAATGTACACTCTTGATTATTTTATTTTCGTCTAAGTTGCATCAGTTCCAATTCTCTTTGTCTGTGCAACAATAGATTTTACGCAAATGTCATTCGAGTGCTTGTTTTCTTTACTTTAAGGAAGTGCGTTAGTAGAGTCAGAGCTTTTTGTTTTAAAAGCTTTTGAACTCTACTTTTAATAGATTAAGAAATAGCTTTAAAAAAACATTTGTTATTACATGTAGGCATTGTTTTTGGTAATAAATATCAAATAAGTAAATGTAATGAAAACCTAACACCGTGCTGGAACAAAAGAATTCTTGTAAACAACCGAAACAAACATTCAGAATTAAATACACTACAATTTAATGCCATAAAGAGAAATCGAACAGAAAAAAGCCGTCCAACGCCGTCGCGCGCTGAAAATTTACATTTGTAATCAGACCCATTAATGTCTACAATAAACTGCAGTGACACGCACTAGAGGAGGACATAGCTAGCGCGCGCGAGCGGGATGCACCGAGCTCGCGAAGTCGCCCCAGACACAATAGCGACGCGCGCGCCGCCAGAGCGAGAGCGCGTTATCGCGCCAAAACGAGACAACCATATTTCTGAGCGCTCCCATAGCTCAATAATGTGCGTCGGATTTTATGCGTTTGCGAAAAATGCATAGATTTATAGTTTCTGGTACCGCGTAGTCTATTACCGTACGCGCTTATTTAAGTTTAGTAGAATTATTATGTATGTTCAATTAAATGTTGTGGATGACAGCCTAATGCGAGCTTCGGCCCATTAAAACGATGTATTATGCTTAAAGATTTACTATGAATGCAACATCTAAGTAACTAATAATAATTAATTCACGCAAAAGGGCGAAAACCATTGCCTTCTCGATTTAGATTTTAGTATTGTTTTGACTTAATTATTGAAATGCACATGCACACGCGGCTTCGCATATGTTAGCGTTAACCATCAAAATTGAAATTAGAAAAAATCTTATAGGAATCCCTAGCATTTGTATTATTTCGTTAACTTTGTATAAAAAATATTTGCGCCTAATTTCGTGTACTATTCCGATTTCAGGATTTTATTCCGATTGTATGAGAACACTGCAGTTAGAAGTAGCTTAAATGATATTCCTAATCTTCAGCTACTCATATACCAAATTTCATCTAAATCCATCCAGCTGTTTTTGCATGAAGAAGTAACAAACAAATGCGCGCACTCACAAACTTTCGCGATTCATAATAATGTGTCCGTAGAAATTAGTACGATAACTACCCGTTATACACGGTAATTATGATTATAAAATATTATAATTGTGCTAAAAAAAAAGTTCCAATTAATTTATTTTTTTCTTTCGAAGTCACTGCACTCATGATCGAGTGGTTGTGGTCATCAGTTAAGATCAGAGGAGCGACTACGAAATTCGAAAATCGAAGCTCGTGTCGTACTGTCCCGGTGACGCTATTATTATTATTACGAGAGTGTGAGGGATGGTACGACATGATCTTCGATTTTCCAATTTTGTAGTAGCCCTTTAGTGTTGTGAACCTTCATGACTACTTTATTGGGAAAATAATGTGGTGGCATCCCCGTGTTTCTTTTTGAAAAAAAAAAAATAGAAAAAACAAACTATGCCCATTGGCACGACTATAAAGCTCTATAACTTGACTATAATGTATCGTAACCCACTTGCGTGTGAAGTTAATTAGGACAAAACGTAATTTTCGGACAACAAAACATTCGGTAAGACAAAACTCAATTATTACGTAAAGGCGCAAAACAAACGCGCGAACCACAAAGCGCGTAACAGAGTGCGGGACAGGTGCGCGGGCACATTGCGCGAAAACTAGGAACAACCGATTAAAATGAAATACGCGTGCGCTGCTTGATTAAAATCATCTATTTCGGTGACGTTATTTATGCGTCTGTGCGTACTGTTATTGTTTAATTAGGAATTTTGGGGGATAATGATTTTGGAAGAAATTGTGTACTTTAATAATAAAAATAATGTATTAGCTTTAGGTATTCATTATAAGATCATAAAATATTTTTAACAACTCTGCATCTTACAGCCTATTTTCTACAAATTTCATATTTTCTTATTATGATTTATTGATGATCGAATAACCTCCTCCTTCTTTGTAGTCTGTTAAAAAAGCTAGTTGCATGTATTCTCCGAAACTCTTAAGTTTGTTTACCTAATTTTATTAATTAGAAATATCTCGAAAAATTGCTGACTTATTTAATTCTGCAAGTTCAAAAACGTTTTGCGTTAACATTTAAGTCGTATTTAGTTATTTGCAAAGCAATTTTGTACGTAATATTTTATTCCTGCACTTAATTTCGAACCCTTTTTTGATCATGAATCAATTATGGTTTATATCAATCAAATTTACATAAAGTATAAACAAACCGATTTTATCAAAATTCTTGTATAAACACTCAGTGAATCGAATTACTAACACATTCATCATCAAAAAATTCACTTGATTTCAATATTTAATTTTTATTTGAAAAATCTTCGTCAAAATCTGACTTTATTTCTTAAATAAAACATGGGTATAATCTGTAGTAGCATAGAATAGCATAGAGATGTTGGAAAATTTGACATTAAAAAAAAAACGATTAATGCTCGATTTAATAAGTGGTTTTTATTTACTTACGTTAAAATTAAAAAATAGTTACTGCTTTTATAATGGAATAAACAGTTTTTGGAATTCAATAAGTCATTATAAATATGTATTAAAATAGACCAAAATATTTTGATCTATTCAATTAATAAATTAATCGATTCACTGAACAGATTAATTATTTTGCACTAGTTTCTAGGTTTTCACATCACTAAAAATGTCTATGGTCGGGTAAATGGCGTCTTTGTTTATACTTTTCATAAATTGGATTGAAATACAATATAACGGTTCTCAAGTTCTCATTTCAAAACTCAAAGATCCGAAACTGGCAACCTTAATAGTCCAACTTTAAATTTTAAAAACAATAATTTATGAAATACAAGCATTTCCCATGACTAAGACGAGAACGATAAAATTTTAAATTTCGTTTAAAGTTTATACATTTTTTTCTCATTTTTCGGCAAAAACACGAGCCATATAAAATTTTACGAGCACACCGCAGAAAATTGCTTGAAGTAACATCAATTTGCGGGTTTCAATGAATGGTTAATTTGGAATCAAATAACTTAAAAACTTGACAAAGAAAAATACTTCGATACCCACACTAAATTCATTCTACTACTCCTCTTTTTCGATAATTGAACTGTTTCATCTCATTCCAAATTCAAAAACGCCTAGCGTTCGTAATTATAATTTCTAAAATCAACTCACATACAGCACCTGGCGATTCATTCTATCTTTTTACAAAGAATATCTTTTTACGTAATATTATGACACTAACATGTGTCTTCGACTGCACTTCCTGTAACCATGCGTCGCAGCGACTTCTCACAAACAATCGAATCCATTACGCAGTTCTTCATAGCGTTAATACAATGCGGCCACTGTAAAGCGGCAATGTACGCGGAACTCATCGATACCGCCGCCGCTGACTCGCGTTACCACATGTGCCCCTTATCCCTTTTACAAGGACATTCACCCGCTTTTTTTCTTCTTCGAAACCGATCGCTTCCTTTGATTTTTTTGGTCCGAAGATTTTTATTCGATTTTAATTGTAAAGGGTTCAACTTTTTTCTGTTATGTTGACAAGTCATTTTGTTTAATTGTCTTTATTGTACAAATTGTTAACTCATCTAAAAGGGTTTGAGATTGCTTTAATATCGATTAGATTAACTAGTTTAAAATGTTCTTTCGAATACGTGTGTTTCTTTTAGTTAGTTGCGCGCGCACTGATTACGCGAAACAATAAATCAGTATCAAGCAATAATACTATCGTAACATATTTTAGAAGCTTACTAACTACAGGCTTTAAATATGACATCATATAATTTACGAACAACTTAACTAGCTCAAAAAACAACTTTTTTTAAATAAACGTTTTCTCTTTAAAGTCTCTAGGTATAAAAACTGACACGCTTTAAATCCATGATTAATCCAACCCTTTCAACTACATTCAATCGATTCTAAATAATATTAATTCACCGCCCGCATACGTTCGTACCAACAAAGTACAACCCATTGTACTAAAATACCAAAAAACACCCACACAACCCTCGCCCTAAGTTAAAAATGTTCCCGAAATATTAAAATAGTCAAAAGAGTTAAATTTAAAAAGAAGGGTAGACGAAAAAAACGTAATACCAAAACTAACACAGCTGAGCGGATCTCACAATAACTCGTTCCCAACGGTTTGAAGCGAATACGGCGCTTAAAAGAAAAGCGATGTTAGTTAAACAAGAACAGTAAAAAAAATATTCGTAAAAATTAGTATGTATAACTCACGTTAATACATAAGACTTCATAGGTTAAAATTATGAATAATTCTAAAAAAAATCTAATATACATGTTCCAAATTCAAATGATGGCTCTTCTCTCGTACGTCACGCATTGTTGTGTGCCAGGATTAAATAAAAGTGATACAATGGGGAGCGCGATGACGAAACCAATTCAAAAATGGAAGGGTTTCCTTTTTCGAACCAATTTAAAAAAATGGATCTGTGCCGAGTGATTTGAGATTCAAAAGGATTGTTGGAGGACTTTGCAATGCAAGAAGGAACTAGTTTTGGAATAAATAAAAATAAGCTGAACAATTGTCTAGTTTTCTACAATGCTTATTGCATCAAGATAATTTACGTAAGTATATATATATAACTCTACCTAACAGTTATTTAATTTAAATATTAACTTCCAAAATCTTTATTAGTGTACTTTACCCGTTCTATGATACGGCGCTACTCAGTAAATCACTAACCGAGCCGAAATAAAACTCAAATGTATTTTTAAAGCGTCCAAAACCACTTGAAACTTTTAACTTGTAGGTTACTTCACTTGTGTACATAAAACCGACCACACTCATAATGCACGCACACACGCACGCCACAGATGTTGATTCCATAAAATAATATTTCATGTAAAGCACTAACCGAGGGCGGAAGGATTGCATTCTATTTTTGAATTTTTATATTTCGAAGCAATTCATACCAGCCAGTTCGTTGGTGTTTTTACGAAGGGGTAGATTTCGTGTTGGATAAAAAAATGTGGAAGCCAGATTTTTCTTTGTGCTAGCTTTCAAGACTCGATTTAATAACGTATGAAAAAGCACAAAAAACTTTTGAAATAGGGTAACCTCCTCAAGGAATTATTTTCTCTGTAATTATCGTTCGGGTAAAATTTGTTATCAAAATTGGTAAAGTAGTTTCTTGATTTTATTTATTGTTGCAAATGAAACAAAAACTTCGAAATATTAAAGACGGTCAATATCCTATTACAGACATCATAAATGCACAATCGTAACAAATAAAGCATAAAGTAAGAGCATAAGGGATATCCTGTGTTAAGTCATTATCAATTATGAGGATGTTTACAAGTTACAACGTCAATGCCTTTACGTCTCCATTCACCGAGACCAGCATATACAATTTAGCCGTTACTACACGAAACAAGTCTCTTTGATCAAAACCCAAAGCAATCTGAGTCAGCACAACCCCCAATTTCATATAAATACAAATCTTACCTCGGCCTTTTCGAAAGGTCGCAGCGTGGTAAGCATAAATACAACACTACAGTGTATAACTTAACTCAGGTCTCGATCGCACCAAGTGACACCCGAAAAAAGCCAGTGGACCTCAAAAACATATATTAGCATTTCCCTCGTGACCATTCGTCAATTAAACCGCACGCGAGGACTCGTTAAAACGAATAAAAGGATGCAAGTTTAAAAAGCTCCGTTCCGAAGTAAAGAATGTTGCGTACAATCTCGGTTCGGACAAAAAAGTGACAACAAATAAAAAACAAAACACAACACGGCCAAGGAACAGATTATCAGCGCTAAAAGGGTTGCTCCCGCGCTCCTCCTTTTGTTCCTTCCAAATTCAAACTTCAGCCCCGTACAAGGAGCGTTCGAATGCGAATTCTATTTTTGAATATTCTACCGAGAATTTTTAATTAATGCCGGTCGGCCGTGCTCGTATTTTTAAAATTCGTATTCTGTTTTAAATCGAGTTCGATATTCAATTTTTGCGTTCGATTTCAGTGTATTTTTTATTTATGTTGTGCGATAATGACGTTTCGCTTTAAGTGCTTTATTTCGATTGCCGATTTTATTCCGATGTTCTCCTTGAAGGTCGGGAGTTTTAGTGATAAATGGCGCAGATATGTGGAGTGCTTTTTAAACGAAATATTGAATTTAATGATGTTTTGTGGGACGGTGCGCAATCTGTTTTTGTTTCGCGGCGCGTAGGCGGATTTCTATAGACGGTTTCACCAGCCCGCACAGATCTACAGTGTCATCGGTGTTTCCACATCTAAAATAGCTGCATAGCTCATTATTTGCCTATCACTTCAACACTTGACTCGATCAATCTTGCCACGTGATAAATATTATTACGCCGCGCGACCTTAATGAAGAGCTATTTCCATAATAAAAATGATATTCACTCCTTAAATGAACGACGGTTGATTTCGTGTTTATTGCTGCGCGTGTATTACAATGAGCCCTTATGATATTCTTAATAAGGCCGGACCACAGCCTAAGGAAACATAATAGAGTCGTACAAGTGGCGAGGGCGTCTTGAATTCCTTCGGCGAGGCGCTGACAGACTGACTCGCACACTTTAAATGAGTAACCAATAAGTCGCATTAAGAGGTCACTTGTGCATAGCATCACACGCAGCCAGCATACGCAAGTCGTCGACCCCGATACGCAAACGGGGACTTCTTATGATACCTATAATTGGCGTACGAGGGCGACACTGAAAGTTTTTAGAACTGGCCACTTGTAAACAATATAATAAAAAAGTAAGTTTAAATTTTGAAAATAAAACTCTTTGCCAATATTATTGAGTACATATTTCATTCATTTGTCATTAGTTTTACGATTTGGCGGCAAATTGAAAATTGTCTGTGTCACGTCAACATGAATTTACTCGCGAAAATTTTCGTGCAATGATTTTTTATGACTTTCGATGTCATTTAAGTCAACAAGAAAGCTATGATAGACTTCGATTGGCCTTTCATGATGAAGCTCCATCTCGTGCGACCGTTTACAACTGGTTTAATGAGTTTAAACGTGGTCGCACTAATCTCACCGACGATCTGCGTGAGGGACGGCCTTCTACGGCGACGACTGAAAATAACATCAGTGTTGTGCAGCGTATGATAGAGACTGACAAAAGAGTGACGTATCAGCAGATTCGGACAAGCTTAGGCATCGGTATGAGTCAAGTGCATAAAATCCTCCATGAACATTTAGCGGTCAGGAAGCTTTGTGCGAGGTGGATACCTCATAATTTGACCGAGGCCCAAAAACTCCGTCGGGTTGATTGGTGCCGTGAAATGATTGAAAGATTTAACGGAGGTGACTCAAATGCTGTTTTCGACATACTTACGGGTGACGAAAGCTGGGTTTACTGTTATGATCCAGAAACCAAGAGACAGTCTGCTCAATGGGTGTTTCCTTTCGAGGAGTTGCCAACTAAAGTGAAGAGAGGTCGAAGCGTGGGAAAAAAGATGGTGGCCTCGTTCTTCGGAAGGACAGGTCACTATGCGACAATTGCTTTAGAGGATCAAAAAACAGTTACTGCAGAGTGGTACACTAACAATTGTTTGCCACTTGTATTGGAAAAAGTTCGGGAGAAGCGACCTCGAAGTAGGATCCTTCTTCACCACGACAACGCCTCGTCGCACACCGCCAGGCGAACGATCGACTATTTAGTGACGTCAAACGTGGAATTACTGGGTCACCCGCCGTATAGCCCCGACCTCGCACCTTGCGATTTTTATTTATTCCCGAAAATAAAAGAAAAACTTCGAGGAAAACTTTTTATGAACACCGAGGAAGCAGTGGGTGCGTTTCAAAAGGCCGTCGAAGAGACCCCTAAGGACGACTGGGCTAAGTGCTTTTCTCAGTGGTTCCATCGGATGCAGCGGTGTATTGATGTGAATGGACACTATTTTGAAAAGATATAATAAAACTAATAAGTTGCTAGTTTGCTCAGTTTTTGATTTTCTAAGAACTTTCAGTTTGACCCTCGTATTATCACATGCAAGCCTACACGTTGTTAAGTTTATTCAATTTTGTGTAAAGTACAAAAAAGTTTAAACAAAAACGACACTAATTCGGACAACCTACGCGTTTTCTATTAAATTCAAACCAATAGTTATTCTTTCGGGCGTATAATGGCTTCACTTTATCTAATATTCCATTTTCGAATTTTCGACCCGTCATGCTCGTTCCGTCTTTTGTACCAGCATTCGGCTGCACAGTTCAACCGTTATCAGATTTTAAATTTGGAAGCGATCGATTCGTTCCCAATTAGAACATCATTCTTATTTACAATCTTTATAGATTTGAATTTTCTCGGAAATTGAGTTATAAAGTTCGGAATTTGATAATTGTGTAATTACTTAACTTTTTTTATTTTTTACAGGTATGGCTGACGAGTTTATTCGATGCCAGGGCCACTTGACCAACCGAATCAAAACGTCACAAACGTTTCGGTAAGTGAGTGTCGGTAAAACTCCGAAGTCCGAACTTGACGTCGACATAAAAAATCTACTGAATAAAAGATTCTAAAAACAGCGAGCTTCGTTTTTAAAAAGATTTATCTTCGAAAGGCCCCCATGTAATTTTATTACTATCCCCTTCCCTTAAAATATGAGTTTATTTTAAAATTGGAAAGCCGAGCGCATTCACTAAAATAATTGATGATGGAACTGGACTCACCCCTTTAGTAATCCCGTTTCCCCGTTATGGGGATCAGACACACACACATACACATACATATGCTCTAGTTATCTATGAGCATGTAAATTTATAAATGAAGACAGGGAGTCTGACACTTCATTATTTCAGCGCTTTGTTTGGCTTTTTTGAAAACGGCGTATTTGAAAAATGGATTTAGAACACAACGTACCTAAGTATTAGGTAGTTTACTATGAGATATGAATACGATCGTAAATATTTAGTAATAGAAATGAATAAGGCCTTTAGATATTTTAACAACAAATGTTGACAGCTTTTGTAACTAAATAGAAGTCTCGCGCCGAAGAATACAAATGTCCTACGATGACAGGTGCCAAGAGATCACAGAAAAAAAAACTAAGCATAGTTATAATTAGTTTCATTTATTGCGAATAGCTCATTAATTTTCTTAAAATTCAACGCGCATTTTAACGTCTGATCCAGGAAGTATGACGCCTTAATTAGCGGCGACTCTACGCGGCCACAATCATAATCGATATGTACAATTACAATCGATAATCGACTCGATATTAAAAATGGTATTTTTGTGCCTCCACTGAAACAAAGCGTCCGTAATTCGTATGAAGTGACTTGCGTTTAGCGGCCCCTTTGTCTGTCCATCTGTATTCACAAACGTTGTGTTTAATTTTTTATTCTACTCAATTTCCAAAGATAATTTTCTTTAATTATTGCCCCGTCTCGCAACAATGTGTTGGATTAGAAATTTCTGATCGGGCAACACTGATCGTAAAGTCAGAGTCAATATCTAAATTCAAATTTGACACTGGCCGTAATGACCGCCGTATAAGGATGGAAATTAAAAAGAAACCGTTGCGTGGCATCTTCGTCTTAACAGCCAGGGTAAAGTTTATTTTATCAGAATTGCATTACAGTGTAAAAGGTGACTAAGTTCCAAAAGTGTACGCTGCCATGAATAATGTATGAACAACTTTATACTTCCCGGGCCGCGTTTCGCTACAAAAGTGAACGTTTTTGGGTATAAATTTATCGAAAAACGCCTTTTATACCGCATTAACATTATTTATGTCGGCCATCGGACAAGTCACTACGGCCGGCTGTCGGAAGTTTTTCCATTGTTTTCGAATTAGATTTTTTTTTAAACAATACAGAAAGTTCGGATTCTATACCAAAGTACATGTAAAGTAAAGTAGTACCTAAACATTTCGGTTCGAATTGGTAAAAGGGGACCAGATGGTGTAGTGGCTGCATGCATGGTCCAGTAAACCACATTATACACTTCAAATTCAGATTCCGCTTGATTTACCAAAAATTACAATAATAATGTACTCAATTTAGTCGAAACAAAAAACACAATAGATAAAGATTTTAAGTTTCGATGTAGAGTGAAAATAAAGTAAAATAAGTCAATAGTCAAAAGCCGTTAATAACTCCATTGGCTACTTCTAAAATATTGGTAAAGGTTTGACGAAGTTTTTTTTGGGCGGCAAACTCTATGGTTTCAGATTTTTTTTGCCATTCTTTGTATAATAAAATCGAAAACATCTTACTGATTCGGATCGCAATAGTACCGCATTTGTGATTTTATGAATACCTACCGTATTCGTATCGTAATAAACGGTGCTTGTTTTAAACCAAAAATCGGCGACGATTGGATCGTGAGATACTTCGCAACAATGTGATTATTGCTGCCTCAATTACCGACGCTTCCAATTCGTATGGAAAATCGGATCCCCGTGGAGCCATGGGCTGCGAAGTAAAAACTTGTGCGAATTTAAACAAACTGCGTGTCGATGACGTTTCAAGAATGCCCCGTAAAAGAAAAACTAGTTTTTGTTGATCAAAGGTGGTGAAAGGAACTGTATTGAATGTTTTAAAGTAATTAAATACCCTTTTACATGAACTGAGTTTTCCTTATTGGAAATGTAACGATTTAATTGAAATAAAAATGAATTTTAATGCTGTCAATATCTGGTGCATAGAAAAATAATATTTTTCTGTTTGTTATAAGTGCTAGTTTTATGTTTTGAGACAAATTTTTATTTGTTCTCTTTCTATTTGTTATTAATCATCATATACCAACCTACACTTCTCTGCTATATAAATTAGATATATGCCCTAAAAAGATGTAGCTCTATCTTCCACCAGTAGTAGTGGAGAAGCAAGTTAAAAGGTTACAAGTATGTAGTTCATTTTTTGTTTCTTCCCTAAATCAATACTTAAAGTGCGCCCGATGTCCACGGTAGCTGATATAATTAAAATATTGACTCGTCCTTCCTTTTACAAATCGTCCATTTAGCATATCCTTGTAGGCACAAAAACCAATAATTATTCATATTTCGTTCAAAAAACCGACCGTTACAAAGCCACCGACTCAAACGGATATACGAAACGCGTCCTAATTCAGAATTACCGTGATTTGTCAAAAGGGCGTATGCCTCATGAAACTATTCAGGGACATACGCCGTTTTAAATTCGCAGTGTCACAGAAATAAAGGACAATCGGAAAACGCCTGCACGTCCTACCGATAACGCAACGGATTCGAAATTTTAAATAGTTCCATATTCAAACTCGGATTTCAAATATGGAACGGCCGATTGTTTCCCGTTTTCGCTCGTAGTTAGTTTAGTCGCGTTTTTAATATGCGGGTTACGCGCGGTATTGGCGTTTCACAATGGTGGCTAGAGTTATCGTTAGGCCGTGTTCCAATAGCAATAATTGACGCACCAAATGATACAGTTGTGCTTATAACTTTTTAAGGTAAAGCCCCTGATTATCACAGATCACAGACACATTATTGGCCACAATAAAATGCCAAAAAGTCGAAGCAAAACTTGTGAACGGGCTGTTTGCCCGTGGAAAGATGTAGTTTGTAGTTGATGTTAATTTTGATAACTGATAAGACGTATGTATTGTTAGAGTGGTTTATTGACACTAAAGAATGTATTGTATAAAAATTAAGTAATGTAATAAGAGACACACACGCAATAGCGCTATTTAAGCATAAATATAATTTGCAAACGTTATTGTACAATTTGCTTGTACAACTTGTAAACTTTTTATACATTATCGAAGCAATTTAAACTGGTCTATGACAGTTTGTTACATTGACCAGATAAGTCCGCATGTCACTCATGAATATTTAGTGGATCTTTCCTCTAACAAAAATATAAAGAAGGTCAATGAAATAATTCAGACTCAGATCAATCTGTTTTCTAATCTGAATGTGACTTTTCCCTTTAAAGTCTGCGAATTGTATAATCAAAATAATATTTCCAATAAGTATCCCTCAAGCAATCCTGTTCAAGCCTGGGCGATGTTTATCCATCCGTCTGCGACGTAAAATAGCGCCATTTCAATAACATGCACCGATACGTGTTAGTCGGAAAAGTCGCAATAACTCAGTCAATCAGTATGCACGGGATCGCCGCTCACGTCCCGGTGAAAATATTCGTTCGTGCGACGTCAAATATATTATTACGACTTTCTACGACGTTTTCGTAAACGCACCTTTGTACGGCTAAAATAACTGGCTGTTTATGACGCAAGTTACGATCAGGATTCGAATTTTGAACGCGCGGCGAATCAGAATAGGAACGTTTAATTGATTTCACAATTATGTTTTGTACATCGTCAATTTAAAGGTTCTTAATTCGTAAGTCGATTACAACATCTGAATTTCGCCCTTGGAGCTGTGGGTGTACGGTTGATACTCGAATGGGCGCATGCGCTGTGGCTCTCCATCAAACATTGTTACAAATTGGTCACTTCCTCGGAGATTTTTATTTTTATTGATAAAAGCGTCGCGCGACAACAATTGGTACGGATTTGATCTTAAATTGGACGAATCACGGAACAAGCGGCCTCGATTTGTCGGATAACTTTATGAAATGTAACGCACGTTCTGAAAACTGTTTACGTATGATAACACGGTAAATACTGATGAGTTAGCTGATGGGCCCTAATCAACAAACTTTTGTGCTTTAAGTAGTTACTTAAGTTAATTTTAACAATATAACTCAGTCTGAACTTAACATAAGTTCCTTTAAATTATTGAGTGAACTAGTAAAATTCGAACAAGATTCTATTTAAAATTTCCATCTTGGAGCGTTATTTGAAAATATAGTAGGATGAAAACGTAATATTTCCATGTTGGTCCACAGGGCAAATCCCTGGTAATCCCCATCGATCGGGATACGCACTATTCGGACACAAACATGCAGACTCACCCCATTTTTTAAAAGTGTTAGTGTCAAATTTTAACGTCCCCGCGTCCACTTACAGAACCCTTCCAAAAATATAAAAATAAAAGAACGAAGGGGGACTTTTTAAAATCGTTATTATAATCTCGGACGCCATTTTGCCTACTAGGGGACGCGCCCTTCAATTTTTTAAATCTTTTTTAACAAAAACCCCTTTGATGTTTATGCATTTTGGCAATATCTCCCGGCCGGCTAGATACGGCGACATTTGGCCGTTTCGAGGATTTTACAGATGCATATTTTAGATTAAAAGTTTAATGCCGCGCGCCCACCCGCGCGATAATGCCCGCTGCCAATTATTTGAAGCCGATAAATCATTTTAGTATTCGCTTTTGTTGTAGGCTCCGATCTATCATGCGTACATACTCCGCTACATGTGTAGGTACGTGAGTACTCGTGTCGGGGATGTCTCTTCTAGCGGCAGGTTGCTCGTCTCAGCGGCGTCGTGTACCGCTGTACGTACGTACACCGCGATACAACGCGCGGCCGTAAACTGCAACAATCAAGACAACGAAGCCTCCTATTAATCAACTTATTTAAAAGACAAACAACTTTGAAAAAAGAACGTGTGGGAAAACGTACGTATATCCGACTGACGCATTCCAAATTCGAATGAATCTGAAAGGCGAGCGAGATTTGAAAAGAGAATGAGATTTGAAAATAGAACACGCCATTAGGAGTGAACACAATGGTCTCATTGGTCGATTTGAAAAAGGAACAATTTGTTAAACGTCAAATATGAACTTTTTTATTTCGGTTGTAATGAAACGCCGCTCAGTATGATGTCTAGTACATGTTTGAGCTTTTTTGTGGGATCACGTCAGTCGTTTTTCATTTGTTTTATACGCTGAGTCCGCCACACGTATTAATGTTGAAATTAAAATAAAGTTGAGTGTAATGTTAGCGAGCAGCGCCACGGGCGACAAGATTATTACGTTATTAAAGCCTCTAAGCCGACCAACGATCTAATTAGTAATTAATAGGCGGTCATGCGTGAGATTTTATCGACAAAATACCGACAAATTCCAGGAATTTCATAACACTATCTGCGTAAAGATGAAAGTAAACATTATACAAATTGTTCATGCTATTGATTTAAAAGAAGTGCTAACCTTAATAAT
This sequence comes from Choristoneura rosaceana, assembly GCA_037349165.1. NCBI lineage: Eukaryota > Metazoa > Arthropoda > Insecta > Lepidoptera > Tortricidae > Choristoneura > Choristoneura rosaceana. Next base: position 7,091,462 of record JAZBNJ010000013.1, read on the forward strand.
CTCTGCTACCTATAGATGGGAAGCCGGTTTTTAACGTTTTTAACCGTCGGGTTTTTAACGGATTTTTTGGTTAAAAACGGTTAATAACCATTTTGAGCGGGTTACTTTGGTCCATTACGGAAATTTTTGTACTGTGTTTATACTTAATTAAAATAAACTAAGTAATTATTTAATTTTATTGATAAAAAATATTAAATTTATTACGTGATTGCGGTGATTGTTAGTATTGCATAGTGGCGTTTATGACTTTGTTTGAATGACGTTTATGAAATTAAGTATTTATAGTAGGTACCAGTGCCATATCATAGGTAGGTATGCATCTCAAATTAGTTCCGCCCGAGTCCGACTCGCAAACTGCGTGGCCGCGCCTCTTCCATCTCGCTCACTCATGGGTTGCGAGGTGTGTGGTGTGCGGCGCGGCGTTGCCTGATCTACACTTACCTATACCATCGACTCGCCACCGCCACCTAACAGATAGGTTTACTACCTACTTCGTTCAATAAAATAGGTAATAGAAAAAAGATTATAATGTCAACCAAAGCAGGTAGGTATTGATTGATCAAAGATTTTTTGCGAAAGTTTTGGTCATGTAAATAACGATTTATGGATTATGTACCTAAAAAAATCTAAAATAAATGTCAAACACTAACAAAAAAACAGAAAAAGCTATCCACTTACCACCAAGCTTCAATACGACCTGCGGTTAAATAACCATAGTTAACCGGTTAAGTATTGGTAGCTAACGACAAATTTTGTTAAATAACCGTAGTCTACCGTTAGTTTCCATCTATACTGCTACCTGATTGAAAGCTTAATAAACAAACAATAATATAAAAAAATAATGAGGGTACGCATACATTTTTCTTATCGCCTACACGTAACCTCTCGTGCACTCGATTGTTCCAAACGCAACTTTCTATCTTCAAATCGTTTATCGAGAAATCAAAAACACGAGCAATGACATGAAACTATCAATATTTCTAATAACGTTCAAAAACAAAGCATAATTAGTTTCGAATACGAACGCAGCGGCCATATTAATCATTCGAACGAATTTCCGTGCGCCATGTCATACGGCGTTCGTTTATTAAAAATGTGACGTATCAAGATCAACATCTCATAGAAAGAGAGAGATGGTCTGACATGCAAGCGACGAGAGCGACAGAGACGGACATGTGCTGACATATCAACGGGTCATCAACCCTACGGGCGTCCTGCTCTAACGAGAATTCGAAGATTTGATTCGAATTGTTCCTAATTTGAAATATTGCCCGTTCGATCAGGACTCCCGGCCATAAACGTTTTATTCCAAATTCAAATCGGTTTTATATTAGTTTTGACTCGATATGCTGTTAGAGCTTCCGTTTGATGTTTATTCTTAATGACTCAGGTTATCCATAAAATTCGAATAAATGGACGTAAAAAACGGTATACAACTTTATGTCTTTACTAAGATTGATATTTGTAATTACACCAGATCAAGAGCTTTAGATCCTGTTTAATTGATCTTTTTACTTCACCTTGCGATCTTTCGCAACCGGTGAGTATGAACTTTGAAGTGATTTAGGCGAGGTTGTTAAGATAGAACGATCATAAATCTCGGCCGAAAAAAGTCGCAGCGTCAAAATCGCGTCCATATTAGCTTCTACGCCGCTACTGACGCCAAATACAACTCGACCATACAACTTTATGAAGTAGCGATACTAATAAAAATATGATTCATGTAGAACATAAGGCAGTAAGCCCGAATTAAAATGCAAGAACACAGTTCTATTCGAAACAAAAGCTACAAAAATGTTAAGCAGCTACTATAGGAGAATCATAAGCGGTCATAACTGGTTATTCCGATCCATTTATGGCGAAGTAATCCTATTGTGGCCGTGCGCCTGTGTGCGTCCCGTGAATACTCATACGATAAATGTGTTCAATCATTAATTTCGTCTGTAATTGAACGACTTGCGATCTTCGGGCAAAAAGCCGAAGTTTCTCCGAACGCGAGTATTAAATGTACCGATCGGCCGCGGCCGCCGTCGCGAATTTATACCTTCATAAAATTCTTTTGTCAAATTTACGGAGTTCCTTATAAAGTGGCCGTTTACGGATTCTTTAAAGAAATCATCGTCTACTGTTTTTCTGTCGGTTATTATGTCCGAAGCAGGCGCATATTCGGGGGCCGTATCCGTCGCGATATAGAAGGCGAACATGTAAAAAGTTATTATTACATGAAAATAACAATCTTTAATACGGTCACCAGAAACGCGTGGCATCCTTAGCGCAGCTTAAAATTAAGAAGATAGTCCACTCAAGCGCGGGGAATAGCTACATCAAAAAAAGAAAGTTCACTCGTCCAAAAAAATAAGTTCTATCGATAATTACTTTAAAAAAATCTCTACCGAAAACGCATTCATCATTTATCTGTGGCCGATATCAGCTACTTGGACAGTCCAGTTTTCTATTATTCATTAGATCATTGTTGCGCGACCGTGCTGCCGCGACCTGAAATTCGGTAACTACCTATATTAATAATTACTTCTCAAAATAATGCTAACTGCGATGCACGATTGCGATAAGCGTAGCGTCAGCAGAGCCGATCATCTACGGCGGTTTGTGACGACACGCATGCGCGGTAAAGGTTCGGGCACGGCGTGCTACTTGTTGCCACCCAACTGGCAGTAAAAAACAAATTTGAAAGAAAAAAACAAATTATAAAAATACACTTTAAAGAAAATACTTAGTGTGTTTGGTACCGGGAACCAGTGACGTAAAAAAGTACTAGTAAAGGTATCGAATCGATAATTACTATAAATAAAAGCTTCTAAAAAGTAATAAAGTCGCAAGAAGTCAACTGGTGCCAGTTTAGAATAGGAGTAGAAATTAAATCTAAAACGTTGACGTAAAAGTTGTCTGTAATGTCAGTTTCGCAGGAAATTTGCAGTGATAAAATTTATGTAGAGATTATTTGTGATACAGTCTTTGTTTGTTTTATCCGAATAAATAGAGACAGCATCACATTTATCACATAAAATTTATCAATCAGTGGTGAAACAGGCCATTAAAGTACAACAGCATAAATTTAAAAGATTTCAATATGTATTTCACTCGAAAAAACAAGTGTACTTTTCCCTAAAGGATCGGCAACGCGCCCATATTGTTAATGTTATGAGTGTCCATACGCGGAAGCGATAGCTTCCCCACAGGCAACACACATGGTCATCCTCTAACTGAAAAAATAATCTTTTTTTTTTAATTGGTCCAACACAGTTTTTTACATACCTAAGGGCATTTCAAAAACCAGTACAATACCAACTGGTTGCTATCGCGTTGCATAATTAATTTCATGCGTTGTCGGATCAATCACGGATCGCGGCGGATCAAAGATTGTTGACTCGACATGTATCTGTGACGCAATGTGTAGTGTAGGTACGACTTGTCTTCGATTTACGGAGATCGATGATAAGACTTTGTCACGCGTAATTAGGCAAATTTCGCGTGATTGGCCAACTGTTTTTGTCTTACGATTTTAGTTTTTTTTTTTTTAATCTGAGATTAGGTCTCGAGGCGTACCGCATTCAGCCACTGTACAAAAAATGAAAATTAGATCGCTAGCAAATTAATTGGTATTTGGCACTGTAAAAATATATACGTATTAATGGTCAAAATTATTTTTAAATCTTTATGATTTATTTAAATGATTTTGACCTAATTTTAGCCCAATGGCTTCATCTTCGCGGAAAAATAAAACTAGGCTAGTTCCACCCGTGTGAATTCCGAAAAAATATCAATGTTAAATATATAAATGCATTGATTAGTGTTAACTGACGGTTAAATGTGATGCCGTCTCGTTTATTCGAACAAAACAAATAGAGACGGCGTCACATTTAACCGTCAGTTAACACTAAGCAATGGATGGTGAAACAGCCCCTTAGTCTTCGAGTGTTCAGATACGAATATCTTAAGTTCAATCAGACTAATTTAAACAATTGAAGCACTAATTGTGTAACACCTAAAACTTTAACTCCACATTTATTCCCAATGACTTGAAACCAACTCCTTAATCAAAATTAGTATCATTCCGCCTCGCTCACACTAATAAACTTTAATATGAGAATGAGAGAGACGCTTACGAACTTTTAATGTCTAAGTAGCCTGTTTTGCTGACCGTAAGCAACCACGTGTCTAGTTCTATTTCTCGGACCATTACAACTAAGATTTTTCTGAAGTGCCATATCGCCTATCTCGTTCTAATGAGCTTAATCTAGCTAGATACCCAACATCGTTTCTAGTATCTGTTTACAAGCAAGCGCCCTATTTGAATATGGTACTTCTACGTTAAATTAGTGCTGGTCGCGCTAAATAGAGACTGTTAAGAACTAAATTAAGAACTATAAAAATTACACGATCTTTTATGTGTATGTCTGGTTAAAAAAGGATTCATTTTTTCGGCTTAATCTACAGCGTGTTATATTTTAAAATTTTTCTTAGTGAGCTTTATGAACATTATGTCAAGGTTCAATTTTGTTGACATATTGATTTCAGATACGAGATTTTTTCAAAGTAGTGACGATTTGTTTAAAAAACACTGATTTAAATACATAAATAAATAAATAATTTGGTAAAATATATGTACCAAAAAAGTCTGAGCATATATTCTATTAGGAAGGAACGATAAAGCGAAGTTATTGGTTCTGGAAGAAAACCATCATCATAATCATTATCTCAGCCGTAGGACGTCCACTGTTGGACATAGGCCTCCCTCAACTACACCTCCAGTTGCTTCGGTTGGCAGCGGCTTGCATCTACCGTGAACCCGCGGCTTTAACCAGGGAACATCCGACCATCTCCTTGGTGGACGTCCAACGCTGCGCTTGACAGAAAATAGAAAAGATATAATTCTGTTTTGTTGATAATTTGATATTTTATGGTACAATAATCGATAAATCAGTACCTCACATTGTATGTATTTCCAGACAGATACAACTAAGGGTTCTTCAAGGATACACTGCAGTTTTCGTCAGATGAGATACGCTTTATTTACGTGTAAGTTTTATGTAAAAAACCTAAACAGCAAAATTGTGTAGCCTTCATGTTTAACTTTGTCTTTCCTATTTTATTATATAACGTACAAGTGAAATGCAAAAAAAAAATTCAATTTGTGACGATATATTTGAAAAACCTCAGTTTAGTCTAAATAGCCTCGAGAATCCCTCGCCTATTTTATAAAGAACAAAATAACACTATCAACGACCGAATATACTTTATATATCCGTTGAATAAAGAATTGTAAAAATTTTGAAATAATATTTAAAACAACAAAGTTCGTGACCCACGTCAAGGTCTTAAGTACTAGGTACAATTGTTTAAAAAGTTAAGGACTCCCGATTTTAAGACACAATCTTTTTTTATTTAAAAGAAATTCGATCTTCAAAATATTTGTTTTTCAGACAAATAAAAGATGCATTATGTAATTACTAATATTTACTAAATGGCAAATATGCTATTCTAAACCGAACATAGCCGAATTAGCATACAGAACGCGAAGCTATTTACATTATTGTACTTACGTACGTTGCATTACCTGTATTTATCGCAATGAATTGTTTCACAACTGCATTCATTTACATTATTCATATTCGATGATAATGAGTTTTTTTTAATTAATATTCGATGGAATTAATTTCATCTTGTCTCTGAATCACATTGAGAAAAGTTTTAAAGCTACTTACTTTCCTTTAGAAATTCGCAATTGATTTTAACGCCATCTAGCGGAAGATCATAAAATTAGCTCATTGCAAAAATAGGGTGACCATAATTGTGAAAAAAAAATATTCACAATTTTTTAAATATATAATTAGTAAAAATATCTGTTCATCTGTTTGGAATTGGCTGGCACTCATTACACGTATAAACACACTGTTATACGTCTAAAGCCCGAGGCGGTTACGGTACAACCGCTCCACATAGTCGATTAGAAACTCTACATTGATGTAAAACAGTTACCTGTCATTCAAAACACACATTGTTTAGATAAAAATACCGTGTTCAATTATAATAGAATTACTTGTTTCTCGGTAAAGAAAAAAGAACATTTGGAAAAAATTATCAGTGACTAGAGTTTCAATGAATTCACGTGTTACACTTGCATAATATAAAACCTCAATGCAAACTGACATGCAACTGTCACAAATTTTTACAAGCTAATCTTGTTTAGCAAATGGCAGCCTAAAATTTTGTTAAAAAGTATATTTAAATCCATTTTATGGTTGTCCATAACACGAGGTTAATATTCAGCTCCTGGCTATCCAATTAAGATGGGTTTATGTAATTAACTTGTTAAAACAAACAAATAAAAATACGTTTCAAGCACCATCGTACGAACTAAGCCATAAAAACGCCTTAGAATGCTTAGTTAGCATTCCTAAATCTTTAAGTAAATACAATGAAACCAAGAAAATGTAAATTTTTCGACACCTCAGCCTCTAGTGTTTGCGTTTCTTACGTTTTCACGTACCGCGTCGAGCACCGAAACAAATATTCCAACTTTGATTGTAAAAACAACACTAACGAGTGCCTTCGAAAAAAAGTAGCACCTATTTGTATTTCACATACTTAAGTGTCACCTTCTTGACGACTCTATAAATATTATTTCGAATTACAAAAATAATTAAAACAAATTTTCAATATCACTATTCGAAACAATACCCGGCCCGCAACAAAAACTGGCCACTCTCGTTTCTGATTAAATCAAAAACTCATAGCGTGGAATTCGAAATTTAAAAACTGTAATGATTGATTGTCAACCAATGACAATCGCGTATTCAAACTCCAATTCCAATTTGAATATCGAACGAGTTCTTTTTCCTGTCGGGCCGCGCATGTTGGCCAGTAACATTTCCATAGACTGTAATACAATAAGCAATTATAATAATAAACAATTTTTCTTACACCTCAGTGTTTTATTGTTCGATTCTTAACAATCAAACACACTTATGGTGACGACGTACGTGCAGTTTCGAGGATAAAAAGCTTCTGTTTGTAAATACTTCATCATTACTTATGGGTAAATTATAAATAGAGATTATATTGTGCGGCGTGATCCAATATTACTGCTTTATAAGTTACGATGGAACACATCCAAGACAACTGCTGCTTCACTTAAAAAGCCATATGTTTATCTTATAATTATAAGCCCGGGTGTGTGTGCGTGCCGTCCCCATGTGTGGGTGTGTAAGTACGTAATTAAAGTATGGAAATAGTAATATTCGTTTTGAAGTGTTTTCTCTATAAAACCGTCGAGTGGCTGGGAACACTCGTGGGTCGATGACCTCGTAGTTTTTTCCCTTCTGTTATAATAACAGCTCTGTTTACCAACTTGTGTCTGTTATTCGTATAGCTATTGAAATATTTGAGAAATTTCGACTTTATAGACGTATCAAAAATGATACTCTGAGATCATTTCGGCTCTATTATTTACTAAACAGGAATACATAGTGTATAGGTACGCTAGACATGACGACATTGAAGAAATTGGTTTAGAAATAAAACTGTTGAACTAAACCTAAGTCGCTAACCTAGTTTTCTTAATCCAGTCATTTTTTACTTTTTGACACATCCTTGACACAAGGCAGCAAAAAAGTCAAATTGTCTATAACATTACCAAATGGTACCGGTAAATTAACCGAATGTTGGGAAATTTGACTAACAGTTACCGAGGTCGTTAATCTTAACTGATCCGAAACTGTCCGTTTAGATTGAAAAATGTATGTTGTCGAAAGTGGACCGGTGACGTCACGCGGCTCTGGTACTCGTATTTACATTCTAATTAGTGAAGTTCGTTATTTTGCCGCCTTAAATGTTAAGTTTCGCTCGACTTTTAAATCAAACCACAATTTTACTGCAATAAAAGTTAACCTTTTCAAAAATCGAACACCCACAACCGTTAAGTTTTATGGATCTCAACACGATTAAATTGACGAATGATTTTGAAAATAAAAATTCTATTGTTAAATTAACAAGCTGAACAATTGACGCAAAAAACAAGAACAATTATTAATTATCGTAACAATACCAATCTCGTTCCGCGCGGCCCACGGCAATCGAAACAATTTGAATTCGGAATATTAAGAACGCGAAATCAGTATAATGTGTTCCATATTTGAAATTCGCGCAACTGCAGCCTATGTAGGCACGCGTTGTTCTTTTTCAAATTGAAATTTGAATTCGGAATCGTGTGTGCTCTATTGTATTGTGTACTAAATGAAATTCATTGCAATACGTGCACTATGCGTTGACCTATTCAGAATCGCCAGTGTAATTTGACCTACAATGTCTATAAAAGGACGACGATGTAGAGTTCATTTTTCATTGAACAGCGTTTGCACAAACATTACTAACTAGAATGAGCTCGTTTTGCGAATTTTGATTTCATTCAATGTCAATTTTAAGTATTTTCAAATTTAAATCGCGTATGGTTACAATCGGCCAGTACGATTCCATATTCAAAAATTGGCGACAAAAAGCATCCTAAAAAACTGATTCCGCGAAGCTTCAGAACTTATGACGGAATAATGGATGTGTAAAGGAATGTGCGTACGTGAATGTGCGTGTATGTGTGCACAATCGGTCGAACGTGACGTGGGCACCAATCACAATTCACTTACACCGGAAATTTATGAATTTAAATGAGAAAGTGTTAGGAATTTAATGACAGAGTTCGAGGTAAGTCTCGACGAGTCTTCCTGATGTTCGGTTACATAAATATTGAATGGTCTTATGGTAATACTGGGATTGACTTATTGTTTTCGGATACGGTTGGCCGCATAGACAATTTTCTTTTTGTGCCTTGTTTTGACAGTTATTCGGAATGGGAGGTTTTACTGATAATATTAGATTGACAGAACGGTTTTAGCCAACAGCGAGAAAATTATGTATGTTATTCGAAATGGGAGGTTTTTGTGATATTCTAAGATTGACAGAAGTATGAGTCATGTTTTTTTTGTACATTCGGTATACATTATACAGACGCATTTACATAATTATGGAATGAGATCAATGTTGAGGAGAATTCACATATAAGTAAGAACAGAAGAAGAGTCTGAGGGTGTTTTTTTATGGAAAAAAATGCAAATTAAAAAATGAAATAAAATATTTTTATTTACGACTATAGATGATCCTGATCTATAGATTGTTAGTACTACCTAGTCAAAGAGTCTAAGACAACCACAAGAGTGAATCAGGCGCATGCTTCCTACTTTTATAACTAAATTAAAGATTGCCAACCATATAACTTATTTGATTACCTACTTCTAACTTCCAAATTCGTATATTTAACGACCTAACACCGGAATAAGTAATTAATTATAACAAAACTTGTATGTTACGGCGGTCACGTACAGAGATATTTATAGCTTTTTAAATTGATGGCAAAAGACCAATGATAAATTATGATCCAATAAATTAGTAATGCGATTCCGTTTACTATCACGGTAACAATTACAATATTTGACAAAACTTGACAAAAAATCAAAATATACTTTATTTGCTAGAATACAGTCAAGCGGATGTTTTGTGTATTACAATTTGTGTGCAGTGTCTTTTGCACAGATATGTATATATTATACATCTAAATTTATGGACCCGGTCTAAAATAAACTTTGAAATGAAATAAATGAAATGAAATAAAACTACTACTACTTTTACTATATTTTTTTTTTTATAACTAAAACCATTCATTACATCAGCCGTGGGACGTCCACTATTGAACATAGTTGCTTTGGTTGGAAACGGCCTGCATCCACCGTGAACCCGCGGCTTTAACCATGTCATCCGTCTATGTCGTATAAAAACAATATATCTATGATGTATAATCAAATCGACTATATTCGCCTTTGTTTATATCTTAACGTTTGTCAATTGTATTGGTTCCTTGTATACAATAAAGAGTTTACATAACTACACACATTCATTTATTTATAGTAAACTATAGAAGTTCACATATTCTTAAAGGTTCAAAGTGATTTTTCTGACAATCAATACATAAATTTAATTTTTGATACCATTAAAGAGTTTTTGGCTAAATCAAAGGGATCCAAAACAACAAAAGCGTATACTGTAGTTAATACCATTAAACAAAGATTGCGCGAAACAAATGTAATAAATAAAAAACACTTTAAGAAATATAATAATATTAAGATCCTCCCCGCCTGTTCATTAGAGTTATTTTCTAGTAAGTAACTGCAAAATTAGCTATTTATGTGCTTTTATAAAGATGACGTCACAACGTACTATCACAAAACATCTTTTAACCCGGTTTATCATTTAATGCGTTTACCTATTAGTTTTTTTTTATATTACTATCCGACTTCAAGATATAATTTTGTGTAGGTAACAATTTTGTGCAAATTTTTGTGCAAGACAATAATTATGGTGGATCACGATTTCCAAGAAACGAGACGAACAAAACCTCACCAACAGATAGAGAAATTCCAACGTTATAAGATTACAATTTCGACCAGCTAGATAATTCCGAATTAACATACAAAGGGGACTTACTCGGTGCGTCCGTGTGTCACGTGTGAGGCCACGCCTTGTAGTTGTCATATGTAGCCCAATTAGGTCTTGGGCAAGAGCGAACGAAGATTAGTGGGTTTTGGTATTGGAGTTGTGTTGTATTTTTCAACGGGTGGCACCCCTGGGGAGTTCTAGAGCCTTTACAAAGAGGCGGGGGCTGCAGAGACTCATTAATAATTAAAAAAAATTAAGGTGTACAAGAATTAAATAAAAAAATACGTATCAATGAGTAAAATTTACTTTGGTGAAAATTTTTTCACGGATTTGATAAAATTGTAGTGTTGCTTAATACGTTTCTTAGATGACAGGCGCGTTTTCGACTCTTTTTGTTTTGTTGTTTTGTTTTATCAGTCGCAGGACGTCCACCGTAGGACATAGGTCTCCTTCAGTAGCTTCGGTTACTCTTATTTGCCACTAATCAATTCTAACGCTGGCAAAACGATATGATTAAAACAAAAAAATACTATTTATTTCCTCACTTACTTCAACGTTCAAAAACAATTGAATCTTGCGCATCTGTTTGCAACAAGATGTAGCAATAGGTTTAAAAAACCAGTTGGTATAAAACTTGACAGGCGAAGAACAATAGGGTCGATGTAGCCACTTTGCTGGCTCGAGATTAAGAAGCAAGTTTGGTATCATGGCACGGACAGAAAAAGAACGCAATAAGTCGATAATACTGCAATACCGGGTCACCAACAATAGTTAGTGCCCACAAAACTGGCAAATTCGAGATTTCGCGGCTGGCTTTTAAGTATAAGTAAGATTTTTATTTATGTTTGATGTGTTCTGAAATATGTCAAAAATTTAACCTGTTTTGTTCTGAGAGAGCCAAACAATATTAAATGTCAAAAATATTTTCCCGGATAACTCACGTCTTAAATCGAGTTTAGCTGGACATGTTTCGGGCTAATCCGTCCGTAGCCCTTCTTCCTCGAAGCAACGTGACTCGGCCGATTTAAGACGTGAGTTATCCGGGAAAATATATTTAATATGAGTGAGTTTCACGGTAGTTTTATAGCCAAAGAATAGTATAAGTGGTTTTATCTACATACACCCATATAGTAAATACTCAATTATGCGTTTTAAAACCATAGATAATGACCAGCATTACGACATTGGATTCTATTATGAACACGGCAGTATCATAATGTTTATTACGACACCGAAATCGATATCGTAATGAATGAATGCTCGTGGGGAAGACACATAGTTCCGTTTGCAACGCAGGTCATTCTCAATGGTTCTTGAACGCATGATAGAGGATTTAATATATGAATGAAGATAAAATAATAAGTAGAAGACTCGTCTACTCCACCGTTCATCGAACCTGCTTCAGATGTGGCCAGTCCAACGCCTCTTCAGCGAACTAATTCTTTGAGCAACTTCGGTGACTTTCGTAGCATGGGATGATTTTAATTACCCCATGCTATTTTTTTAAAACTAGAAACCTCTTACACGTAGCCCACATAGCCCACCGCATTAGCTCGCTGAAGTGGCAATGGGCCGGTCATATAACCCGAAGAACCGATAACCGTTGGGGTAGACGAGTTCTTGAGTGGAGACCACGGATCGGCAAACGTAGCGTAGGACGCCCTCAGACTCGGTGGTGCGATGATCTTCGCAGGGTGGCTGGCAAGAGCTGGATGAGAGTGGCCGAGGATCGTGCTCAGTGGCGTGCCATGGGAGAGGCCTATGTCCAGCACTGGACGAACATAGGCTGATGATGATGATGATGAGAAACCTCTTGTACATTCAATTTGATACAATCTACAGTCTTACACTTAAGTAGATTAAGAAATTTGGGAAACCGCTCCGCATTGTGCCGCTAAGCTTGACAGAGCGCTTGACAGGCCCCATGACAGTTGACAAATGCTGTTCATTGTCGGCCTAATGCCGTTTGATTTGGTGACATTACCTTATATAACGCAATCGTTATATAACCTCAAAACATGTTTCTTTCTAGTTCACTCCGAGAATAAACTAAATTACATTACTTGGATGCGCTCGTATAGAAAGAATATAGGAAATACAATTGATACACGAAGGAAACTATTAAACTAGATACTCTCTCGAACTCTTTATCTATCCTGCGGGCACTTTGCGGTTTACTGGGATAAAAGAAGCTTCTTTCAATTCACTCAGGGACAGATGTAGTTTTTCATAGAACTTGCTTATTCCTATCCCGCGGGAATTATCCTATGTCGCGTACGAAACTGCGGGAAAAAATACATCGTGGACTTATCCCTCAACAAGGGATCCCTTCCAGCTAAACTAGTTGAAAATTTACAAGTATAAGCAAACAGTCAAAATTACCAACGGTAAAATAAAAAGATAACAATACTCCTACTCAAAAAGTGGTTTGATCTATGGCCTTTAAAGCAGAGAATCGTGGGTTCAAATCCAGACTGGCACCTTTTGAGTTTTTTGGAATTCATGTGCGAAATTACATTTGAAACTTTTCACAAGCTTTGCGGTGAAGGAAAATATCATGAGGAAACCTACACAAATCTGTGAAATAATTCAATGGTAATAATAAATAAATATCATAGGACACTCATTGACACCAATCGACCTAGTCCCAAACTAAGCAAAGCTTGTACTATGGATACTAGACAACGTATAAACATACTTAGATAAATACATAATTAAATACAAATTAAACATCCATGACCCGAGAAGAAATATTCGTATTATTCATACAAATATCTGCCCCGGCCGGGAATCGAACCCGGGACCTCAAGCTTCTTAGTCAGGTTCCCTAACCAATTGTCCATCCGGTCGTCAAATGGTATGTGGGAACTACGACCCAAGCCCTCTCATTCTGAGAGGTGGCACTTCTCAACTGATTTTTTTTCTTCACTAATCAATGACTGGAATACAAACAAGATACGGCAGATTGCTGATTTGGGACCATTTCGTGACATAGGTATTTTGTTTACTCTTTATTTTATTTTTTCATCCATGTTCTTAATGTTTATCACGAATAAATATTTTCTTTCTTTCTTTTTTTTTAAATTCAGGAGTTGTCAAATAACTAGTAGAATTATGATATTATAAGTATTGAATAGACAATGTCCACGCAAATTTAAATACGCCAGCGATAGAATGTTATGGTGTCACACTTAATATTCCTCACACATTATGCAATAGACGAACGCATTCAAAATGTCCGTCTTTCTGTCCTTCGTTGACAGGAAAATGGCAAACGGTAAACTTTTTAATATTTCATACGTGTATCAATTGCTATTTAACAGTAAAATCACTAGGCGCGCTATGAAATAAGCTACCAACCGCTTAAATTCTTTGTCACATTTTTTAGTCTGGCAACCCTTTATTTATTTATTTATTTACGTAGTCTGTTAGGTTGGTAGCAGAATTAGATCGTACTTTCCTTAGTTTTGCAATTCAATCAATATTTTCAAATAGTATTACATAAATGCATTGACAAGGCAAATACAATGCATTAACTTTTTTTACTTGTCTGATTAAGGCTGTAGTATTCATACATCGAGCTCATGCGTTACTAATTAAAAAAAAAAATTGAACATATCAAATTTTATCTTATTAATATTAGCAAAATAGCTTAAAACAATAATTTTGTACGATATTGAAGATTTTACTCGGTATCTATAGGTAATTTGTTGAACATTGTTAAAATATGATCTAGGCATCGGATTATACAATAACTGACTGTCGGCAAAAAGCAAAAACCACGCAAAAAATCAACTCGCATTTCGCGCCTTGTTTTCAGTTATGAAAAAACCACCACCTTATCAGTTGATGAAGCAGACGACACAGCAAAACAATCTTTATCACTTCGCAGTAACACACTTAATAAATTAAATGAGCAGCAAAATCACATCTCCGTCGACGCACTCGTTCCAATTTCAAACTATTTCAACTTAAATTCAAATCTTTATTGCCACAATTATAAGTATGCGTTCAGAGAAATCAGCCGCAACGTTGTTCAGTTGAGTTAAGGTTTGTTTTTATCAGTTATTTTAGATGTGAGCATATTGTTGGTTAATTAATGTTTTGATATGAAGAATGCTTCTCAGAAGAAACTTAAGGTCCTCTTGGCTTAACAATAACATTTTTGCGTTGTGTTTATGTCTGGGTGTAGGATTACTACGGTTACTAAGAGTTAGGGGATTTGTGCGTAGGATTTTATCAGAAACACCGGTGGGTCCGTTGTCGAGGTGGTCTAACCGTCAGAATTTTATTAACCTTTCGAGTTTTGTGACAATTCTTTGAAGTAATAAATGTTAAATTCCGTGCAACGGTTAATTTAGGTGCGGATATTACGCGTAAAATTTAGATTTATTAGTTTTTTAATTCTAATGCTACGGAGTAGCGGTCGTAGCACTGGCAAGCTGCTACGTTTATTAAATTACGTATAACATTTAACATTTTTTTTTCGTTGAACAATACCCAATGGCCAGTACTAATTAAAAGAAATAGTTTAATCTGCGGCAAGAAGCAAAGCTGCTGTTTAGAAGCCGTGGGTGTAAAATAGTTGCTGATTTAGCGGTCACGTGCGATGCGCTGCATTGCATTGCCTTGTAAAAACAAACTCGACGGATTCCTCTTAAACGAATTCCTACTGTATCATACCTTACGTATCATAAGTATCAATTTTCGTAAACAACATTGTTCTTAATAATGTAGAAATATCACACGCGTCGTACTTTACGTTAAAGATCCGACACTTTGGGAATGAATAAATACTAAACGTTCGAACGATCGCCGAACACATTTACATCGCCCAATAAATCTTCGAGCGAAACAAAATCCCGGCCGAAAATGATTAAAACGAAAAAATCACAAAGCCGGTAGTGAGGCCGAAAAAAGAAATTAAAAATTCAAATAAAAGAACGGATTCCTTAAGATAATGCTTATTCATTCCACATTTAAAATCAAATTTTCAAATAAAGAACTCGAAGCAGTCGATCGGGCGCGTAAGCTCGGGTGAGCGAGAGGTCCGAGGCTTCATGTAAATAAGACAAAGATGGATAGCTTATTATGATTGACAGCTGAGAACGGTTAGCCTTGAAATATTTGAAACATTATATTATTATAAAGTACACTATCTTCGTTTAGCTTAAGAGCGAAGCGGCCATTTAATTATTACATTTAAAGTGGATGAGCTAGTGACTTTTGTGAACTTCTAACTTTCTATGATTCATATTTGTAACAGATCATCTTGATCGGAGTGATTACTTCTTATTTTCTAGCTATCGATGAGCAATCTAAATGATGAATTATATTTTTTTAATCATGCTGGCTTCATGCAAATATCATGAACAGTTTAATGTAATTAGTTGAGCTTTTTGAACTTAAAAGAGCGTGATAAAATGGTAGTCCGCTGCGCTCGTGTGTGAGCTCTCATTACCCGTATGTATAATGACGGCGGCTAGATGTTCGTTTTTAGAAACGTCGAGTTTCTCCGGAACACGTTTTAAATCATAATTCGAACGCCGTTTTTGAATTTAGAACGTTGACTTTTAATATTTTTTGTGGCTGAGAATGTGAGTTTTTTTGTTGCCATTACCAAGCGAGGTTAACAAATAGATATAACTACTGGTTTTCAAATTCTCCGCTTTTCGGGTTGACAGCTTTTAAGAGATTAATTTCCCGCGGTTCAACAACGGACAGTTAGCCAATTAGGCGTAGATGAAGAACTTTATAATGACTGTTATTACATTTTGACGTTTAAAATAATAATTGTGGGGAATAAGGAATTTGTTTTCGTACGCGTGACCTTTGGGAAGTGTTTCGAGAAACAAATATGACGGATTTAAACGCTGGCCGGTAATAAAAATGGATCTTTGAGTTCGAGTTTGGAACTGCAGGTGAAATGGTGCTTAATTCGCAGTGCTCGCGCATTTCCGCCGCGCGCAGAGCTATGAATCTCGTAGACGCTACGTAATAAAGATGAGTATGTACTTGTAAAAAAAAATACATACATATTCTGGTCCTTTTGTCACACTGATAGGTACCTTACTTTTAAGCTGATCACTTTAAAAAATATTTTATGTAATATGCTGAAAAAAATTACATTACATAAGAAAATTATAGCTGTTTGTGTATTTCGCTTTGAAATAAATAATTTGAGCGTATTAATTAATTAATAACAATTCGTCTAATCAAATTCTCGTTTGAGTAATTTATTTGATCAAATTAATTCATCACACATAATAAACCTTCATAATCATAAACAAGTAATTTAAGTGCATATTCAAAACATTAAAAGGTCACTCATAACAGACTCATGCCAAGTTTTATGCTAATATAAAACCAACAAAGCAAAAAATAACAACCGATTTTGAATAACGAATTAAAATTTTAAATAGCGAATTGGAATATTAAAAACCGTTGCACGTAATTTGGTGTCACTCTGTCCATTTTTGTTACTAATACTTCGAGCCAAAAGTGTGTTAGTTTGTTGCTGTTCAATAAATAAACCGATTTCAATTAAATTTTATATTCAATCCTTATTTGTATCTAGGATTTTGAATATAAGAATGGTTGGTATGTAGGTACATATACTGAAGTATAATTAAAGTAGCCGGTGAAATTACTAGCACTTGAGGTATTCCATCTTAGGCCTCTAGGTTGGCAACGCAACTGCAATACTCCTAGTGTTGCAGATGTTTATGGGCGGTGGTGATCTCTTACCATTAGGAGACCCACTTGCTCGTTTGCCATCCAGTCGAATAAAAAAAATCATATTTATTATAAAATGATAGATCAGAATTCTTAAGTTTGTCTAAAGAATAATCTATCATAATTAGATACTTTGTGTTAATTAAATCTTAGTTCTATTAATTATGAAGTAAATTAATTTTAGTAGCGAAAAAAAAATACAGTATGTACCTAGTATTCTCGCACCTAGAACTCTAATGTATTTAATCAAACTAGTCAATATATCTTCATTCAATTCAAAGATTATAAGCAAGCACTTGATGAATGTCAAAAAAAAATCCATCTGAAAAATCTCCGTTGAGAAGAATCCGTCAAGAAACAACGAGGTAGGTATATTTTACTATTGATAATTAGTTTACATTCAATCCGAAAATAAAATTGAAATTCGTTGTACTATGCCACAAATTAAGACTTACAAATAAACAGTTTACACTACGACTTCAAAAAAGAAATGATGAATGAATGTCACGGGTAAAGCCTAGTCGTCAAATAAAGAAGCAATCGTTCGATTTAAATTATTTGAATATTCAAATGTGGCGTTAATCGTTTTTATTGGTGGCTTTACGGCCCGTAATGATCGCTTGTGTTGAGTTATATCCCGAGAAGCTCCGAACAGTTCCGAACGGCAGCCGAAGATAAATCGACTCTACCAACTTTTAAATTTCGAATCTAATTTCACATGGTGCTTTTTAAAGAAGTGAAGAAAAAAGGTGCACGTTTTTTTTAATTTTTATTTGAAAATGCTAATTCGGAACTGCCAGTGATAATAAGTTTAAATTGATATAGACACCGATAGCTTTTTCACGGAAGACAAATTAAGTTATTATTTAAATTTGTCGAACTAATCCACAATAAAATGATTAACATAATGAAATATACATAAAAAGTCACGCTTTCCACCTACATTGACACAAACTGGCTTAATTAATAAAGTAACTCGATAGTCGATGCCAATCGATTAACCGTGTTGTAATCGAGCGACTCCATTGATTCGGAATCGATACATAATTTTTATTAGATATAGACGCGTGGGTAGTATCGAATACCAACGAGTTTTATCGCTATTTCCATATAATATCCATGGTAATTACACACACAGCTTCCATAAGTTTTTTGTTAAAGTCATGTTTTGCAGACATTCCACAATTTGTACTTGTAAAAAAATGATCTTCAATTTCGATGAAGTTTTATTAAAAGCATAATTATTATAACAGTTTCTTTAAGAAACTGTCACCGTTGTCTCTTAGACAAAGGGACGGAATAACAAACATATAAATGCGAAAGTGTGTTTGTGTGATTGTCCGTCTTTCACGCCGTAACGGAGAGACAGATCGACGTGATTTATGGAGAGATAGTTTATGGACCCGAGAGTGACATAGGCTACTTTTTATCCCGGAACAATACACAGTTCCCGAGGGGACAGCGCGCGATAACTGAATACCACGCGGGCGGAGCCGCGGACAAAAGCTAGTTGACCCATATTCGTGCAAATTTACTATCAATATTGTACTATATATTAACGGAACTATTTTAACGAAACCGTCAGTGCGCGAAAGAGGCTAAACCTACTTGGCCGATTTTATATGATTCGCCATAAAACCCGTCAAGGAAGCAATACCCGGGTGTTAACGCAATTCCGAATCGGCGGGTTTTTAGTTTTAGTTTTACCATTATTTATTGGTTGCTCTAGGCGGCGTTTAGTTTTATCAAGTTAATGCCATTCCGGACAAATGTGGGCAAGATGGATTAGGTAACTGTTGACTTAAGTACAGTCGGCATAATTTATGAAGTTTGTATCATTATCGTATCAGCCTTTGTACGTAAACTGTTTGACAGAGGCTCCCCATAGACCTCCAGTTGCTTCGGACGGCCTCCATCCACCGTACCGTGAAGCTGCGACTTCAACCACTTTGTATACTGAGGGGCTGTTTCACCATCCATTGATTAGCGTTAACCGACGGTTAAATGTGATGCCATCTCCGTCTATTCGAACAAAACAAATAGAGACGGCATCACACCTAACCGCCAGTTAACACTAATCAGTGGATGGTGAAACAGCCCCTAAATCTTTAAAAATAAAAATGAATCGTAAAATGTGTTACTAAGCGCAGAACTCGGGAACTCGGGACCGATTTTGCTAATTCTTTTTTGTTATGTTCGTTACTGTCAGGAGGTTTGTATGGAAGAAAATTTAGAAAAATTACAACGAGGGCGAAGCCGCGGGCAAAAGCTAGTTAAAAATACAAACAAGCTGAACTACGCACACGCGCGCGATACGAGACATAATTGTAGCGTCACTTTATTGGTCACAGAATTCTGTCTTTACTTTTTATTTGGTCAAATATCCATACTAATATTATAAATGCGAAAGTGTGTGTGTTTGTCGAAACGTCGCGACGGAGCGACGTGCTTTTTGGCATAGAGATAGTTTATGGGCCAGAGAGAGACATAGGCCAGATGTAATCGTACCAACGGCGGTCAGTCTGCCGTTCTTCGACCCATTGGCCACCACTCCTTAACCATTTTTGACCACCTGTATGTATGTATGTAAACTCTTTATTGCACATAAAAATAAAAATATGTAAACACAGAGAGGAGAACAAAGGCGAGCTTATCCCTAAGAAGGGATCTCTTCCAGCTAACCTAATTACGAGAAGACAATGTATTATAATAGAGGATAGACATAGAATTACAATTACGTGCTGTAGAGATAAGAAAAAAGAAAAACAGAAATACTCAAAATACAAAGAAAATACATACTAAATTATTCTTTTAAAATTTTCTTTTAGACCTGTTGTCGTCGTGCCGCGCTATCTCCACTTCAATTGTGTTATCCTTCTGTCCACATCCACACCTCGAGCTCTTTTCCCAATTTCAGGATTGCAGATCTGGTCAAGAAGTATGTTATTTTATTGTAAGCGGCAACAATTCTATCAGCGCCATCTTTGATAAAAGTCAACTACGTTTGACTGTACTTCATTATTATTAAATCACTTGATGCTGTCTGTGTTATGTTACAATTATACCAATTTAGGTTCGATTTTATTGAAGACTAGCTTTCTAGTGCCTGCGGCGGCTATACAAATATTCCCAATTGCCATTAGACCGTTAACGCTTAATTCGTTAAATTGGTAAATATTGCAAAATAAGTCATAAAAACTGCGTAACAACTATGCGCAATTTATATTTAATAATCCATTTATAAAAAAAATAAATAAAGACAGAAGACTGTTTTATATTCGGGAAATTGAAACTAAAACATAGATCGTCCTCGTCAAACTGAACAACATTAGTTCAGCGACTTTTAAAAATAATGGAGTCTTTGAATTTTCCTTTTTTCATACAAATTAAACACTGCTATCAATGTACGCCATCCCAGAACACAACTGACGTCGGCTGTCACGCTACAAACATCAAGCAATGTCCTTTAAAATGCTTTTTCGAAAAAACTCTAAAGTGTAATAAAAATTCAAAAACGAATTATTATTAAAGTCGCTTAACTAATGTTGTTCAGTTTGACGAGTATGATCTATTTTTTAAGTGTTTGATCGTATTACAGGCCACACCCAGTACAGGTACAAAAAAAATTACATAATTATACACAAGAAAACAAAAAATAAAGAAAACAAAAAAATACAGGAAAACACACATGAAAATAATAGGTACATTATACTCAATTTTGTGTGTCCCCGCGAAAGCGAAACAGTCGCTGACTCAGCGTTATCCTGAAGCATGCGGCGCTGATTTTCTGCCAGAACCGCACTCTTTTACTCTATTCCTTTTCGGTACTAGAAATTCCGCGAAAACTATGCCTAAGCATCCTTTAATGCCAGCTGTATCCAGCACGTACTACACGCATACAAAGAGCGTGTTTGTGCGACCGGCCCTTTTCCGAGCGACCTTCAGAAACTCGATCATAACAATAAACCGCCATCGACGCAGGCGCAGCTCTCTGTAGTACGCGTTTTTTCTCGTAACGTACGACTTATGCGTACAGTCAGCAAGTCAAAGTCAAAATATTTTTATTCAATTTAGGCTTTATTGGTAAAAGAAATTAAATAATATACACACTGATTATGAAACATAACTTTTCTAACAATAACTTAATATAAAATAAAAATTTAACCTAAAACTAAAACAAATTGTCCAAAGAGTACCCCTTAGGCAAGGTCCCGAAGATGCTGGCAGCGTTTCCTCTTTGAATAGCTAGGCTAATTCTTTGTCCGAGGAAGCTGCCAGCTCTTCGGTCACCTGTGACGTCTACTACCTTTTAGAAATTTCCTTAAAAAGTTTTAAAGCACTTGTTTAGGCTATAACAAGCACTTATGAACGTCAAAAAAAATCTACCACAGGTTCGGAAAAAACCTCTGTTAAGAATAATCCGGCAAGAAATTCAACGACGTATTTTTTTTTAAACATTCACAATATTGCTAAATGATATCTATTTACTATACATTTTTAACACAGTAGGTTCGCTATTTGAAGGGATCGCTAATGCGGATCGGAATTATTTCCAAATATCCCTGTCCGTGATATAATCATTGACTTTATAATTAGCAGAAGTGGGGGTAGTTACGGTGCTCATTCACTTCTGCTGTTGACTGATCAGTTAAATAAACTGAATCGTGTACCAGGATGGAATCTTTTTTTATGGAGGGGCAAATAAGCAAGCGGATCGCCTGATGGTAAGCGATCACCATCGCCCATGGATACCTTCAACACCAGAAGAGTCAGAAGTGCTTGTTGGCGTTTTAAGTAGGAGTAAGTACGTGCGATCGTTTTTTTTTTCAGTTTTACATATATGTATCTGCCAAAAAAAATTATACCTAGCTAAACTGATAGATACAAGTATCAAATACTACGACTGTTTGTTCTCTACAAGCACGCTACATCTTCAGCTTACACACGTCCCACTGCTGGGGACAGGCCTCCTCTCAGAACGAGAGTCGCAGTGCCGATTAGGAACTCCGCACACACCATTTAATTGCTTAATTTATTAATATATGTTTATGAAGTTCATGGATTTTTAATATAATTTTGCATAGTAAGACTCTAGAAGCATGGACCCGGATACGAACCTATTATCTTCTGCTTTAGCGGCCATAGGTCAAACCACTACGTCTATCAACTACATATCAATACCAGTAGAAATCCGATTGCTATAAATATGTAAAATTCAACTTAGTTACATTAAAAACAACTTGCTTACATTGTCGTATGAACATTGCAAATTATAATTAAATAATAAATAATCATGGGACACTTGACACCAATTGACCTAGTCCCAAACTAAGCAAAGCTTGTACTATGGATACTAGGCAACGAATAAACATACTTATTTAGATAAATACATACTTAAATACATAAAATATTAAACATCCTAGACCCGAGAACAAACATTTTTCAGTTTATTAAAATGAATTGTTATTATTTCTTTACTTACTTTAAATGTTTGTATAATAAAGAACTCTGAAATAAAATTACTTAAAATTAGAGACCAAATAATTCTATACCTCTATGAACCATAGATCCGGTTTAGAACCAACATTTTTTTACACAAAAAATGACCCCATTCAAAATCAAATCGAAGTTTAGCAACTTATCGCACAATCGCACTTTTAAGCTTTATAAAGGTTTCATAATAAGCTACAATAGCTTACTAAGCTCAAAGTTAATTATGTTTGACCTTTAACACTGCCCGTGCCCACAATTAGTCCACTAAGTAATAAACAAAAGTTTTTTTAATAACAATTTTTATCTACCACGCGGACAATGACTAGTTTTCATTGAGACATTCCTTCGTTACAATTCCAAGGTAGCTTACGTAAGTTCAGATTTAAAAGCACGTGTAGTTAAGTTTGTTCATAAGAAACTGATATAGTTGTTCGCTTTTTGCTGCTGGAAAAAAATGAGTTATATTTTTTCTGAAATCGAATTAGGATGATAAATCAATAGAGCCTACTGTCATCCTTAGCGTGTTACTTTACATCGCAGTGACAGTAACGAAATAAAGTGTAATAGTTTATTTTGCTTTAGAAATGATCGAATCGGTCTTGAAAATAGTGCTAATGAGCTGTGATAATATGTCTAAATAGATATAATGGCATACAAAGAAGTCTTAATTTCTAAACTTGAGATTTTTTTACCTAAATTAAATTTAATAATGTTAACACCAAGGTTGCGGGATCGCGGTGTATGCGAAAAGCACAAGACCGGTCTGAGTGGAGTCCAGCAGTGGACGTCTTTCGGCTGACATGATGATGATGATTCACCAAGATTCATCACCATCCACAGACCTTTCTTGTCATGCCTCAGGACGAACATGTCGCTGTCGCATCGTTCTAGTCAGCCGCCAAAGATGTTGTACATAGGAAACACCCCGAAATTCGTCTGGAACGCGCATGGGCCTAACAGATTAATTAAATACTGATTATTAAATAGTAAAATTAAAATTCACCGTTAGATATAAATTAATTTCTGCATAACAATGTGATAATTATGATTTTGTAAGTCTTTAAAAAAATATGTCAATTTTTGACATCGAAATATAAAAGTACTGATAAGCTTGAGCATAGCAAGGGTTACATTACAGGTATAAAGCTTGCAAAACAATCAAAAGTTATTTGTTTTATGTTATTAATAGAAAGTGGGTATATAAATTGTAAATTAGGTATATACTTTAAATATATAAGATGCTTGCTACTCTATCGTATTGGGTAACTGTAATGATAGATGTAATGTTATTGGAAATAAATACATAAATAAATAAAAAGGATTTAGCGAGCATTCTAGCGAAACGACCATTGAATTAAAAACTAACCTAAATATGTACACAGGGTGGCCCATTTTGATCGGTCAGTATGGTAAAGTCTGAAACGAAGAGTGCACATAAGGTTGGCTGCATTTCCACGCTGGATTGTAGTGCCAATACGTTGGGCGAGAAATGCACCAGCCCTATGGTCATGGGTATAACGAATTAGCTTAACATCCTCGCTTGTTTCCTGTTCATAAATTCGGTATAACTCGTATTGTCCTCAAGTGACTCACGGAATTAAAAAGAAATTAATTATTTTTCGGCTAAATAATGCGCGCTAGTCACGTGACACGTTGACAACCGGAGATGTCAATAGTGAAGTGACATTTACTATCGATATGTCGATCAATTCGTGTTTAGACATAGTAAAAGAAAGCAATTACGAAATGTTTTTGTGGAGATTTAAGAGAATGACTTGTTACAGATGAGAGATTAAATAAAATGGCTCTCAAAGTCTATTAGAACTATACTATGTTCTTTTTTTATTGTATAGGGGGCAAACGAGCAGACGGATCGCCTGATGGTGAGCGATTACCATCGCCCATGGACACCTGCATCATCCCAGCCTATATACGTCCCACTGCTGGGCACAGCCCTCCTCTCAAAATGAGAGGGCTTGGGCCATAGTTCCCACGCGGGCGCAGTGCGGATTGGTCTGCTCGTTTGCCCCCTCTTATATAAAAAAAACAATGTACCTATTTGAGTGGGGTCATTTTACGTTGATTAATTGTATCATTTTTTGAAGCGACAATAGAACATTATGTACCTACAAACTTTTAGCTGCCTATACATATATTACGGTTCTTGAGATAAATCTCTAAGCTGTGACAGACATAGTAATAAACCGACAAATGGATAGGCATAAAGATATCGCCAATATTAGAGCGACATCAATAGGGTTTCGCTTGTCACCTTTGGGTCCCAGAACCCTAAAAAACAAACAGAAGTAGTTTTTTGTGACTTAATTCAGCCGTGTCCGAAACCGCGATCTTCTCGTATGTCACTGATTTTAGCTAATGCGCTGGATTGGTTTTTTCCTCAAATTTGACGTTAAGAGGTTTATGCGATCGTTAGATATGAATTAACCTTTATTCTAAAAATAACTACCGGAATGCAATCTTGACATTATAATTTTAATCGACTAAAGGAACTCGATAAACCGACTAATACAATCGCATTTTTTTAAGTGCAGGCAATTAATTTGCTTATTAAGAGCTTCCTCGGACAAAGAATTAGCCTAGCTATTCAAAGAGGAAATGCTGCCAGTATCTTCGGGACCTTGCCTAAGGGGTACTCTTTAGATAATTTGTTTTAGTTTTAGGTTATATTTTATTTTTCGTAAGTTTTTTATTTTATGTAGGTAAGTTTAGTTAAGTTAGTTCTAGGATATTTTTTATTTCACATGTAACTTATGTACCTAATGTTCTTATGATCACAGATTTGCTTATTTGTCTGTTCATATAGCTTCTTTCGCCTCCACATTTTAAGAACACACACAAACTATCACCACCACTACTTACGCTGACGCGTTTCGAACTCAATCAGGATTTTATTATTGTAATATTTTTATACCAAAAAAGTAAATGAATAGCATAAATGTGTATTTAATATTGGCTTTCCTTGCGAGATGATCCTTAATATGAATTTAAATTTCAACATTTTTGTTAATTCATCTGTCATACCTATTTGATTTTTACTTTATAAATCCTTTAACTTATAGGATTGACTTTTGCAGCATCTTCATTGATTGATGTTAATATTTATTGATAAAGAGTCAAAGAAACCGAATTAACTAAAAGAATTTCCTTGCTCACCCGCGACCTTACGATAGCTAAGCTTATGCAAAATACGCGTGTTCATGCAGTTCCTCCGCCTCCACACTGTAAGAACATACACAAATTACACAAACCCATCTATCGTCACCTTTTAGTACATTGATATGGACCTCCGCAAAGTAACGCCTGATTCAATAAATTATACAAAGAAACAGAATCACCTACCAGGAACCTTTGAGCTACTGATGTCATATTGACATTCCAATAATCCATACATCTACCAAAGAAATCTTAGGGAAATTGACTATGAAAAGGTCCCACCTTGGCATCCGATTCAGTTTCCCTAACTGTCTAAAATAGCAAATTAGAATAATGTCGATTTTTGTGCTCTTTTTAGAACAACATTAAAAAATGCCAATCTCTACAGAATCCTTAATACCATACATGTGTGTTAATTGAATTTATAATGAATTCCGTTTGCCTACACGCGAATAAGAACGGTTTTTTTGTCTCAACAAGCCCTGTATTAGATCATCCACAGAAATGTCAAGTGCAAATGTATTACAATAACATCTATTTTAAGATAATTAACGTACAAAAACGTCAATCTGTTAAAAACTGTACTACGAGTAACTATCCGTGTCTATAAGAATGCTACTATGTATTCTAAGTTCGAAACCTTTTCACGTCTAAACCTCTGAACCTATTAAGATTAAATTTGGCATACACATAGTTTAAGACCCGGAGAAGGATATATTATAGTTTTTATCCCGTATCATTGCAAAGGGCCCGCGGGAAAGCGAGAATTGAATTCTATGGTGACGGAGTCACGGGCTACGCTAAGTTTTATATATTACGACAAGGTAAATAAAGAAATTTGCGCCGTGTGGTGTCGGTTGAGAATTACACCACCCCCTCTCTTCCCGTGGGTGTCGTAAGAGGCGACTAAGGGATAAACCGGAGGATGGGCAGCAGCGTCCTCCGCGAACGATCGGGTATTACTGCGGTCGCCAACCCGCCTGCCAAGCGTGGCGACTAAGGCATTTTCCCCCCAAGGTACTAGATATAAATTATAATGAATCCACAAATTAAGCCCAGACCCCTAGTCCCCGGCGGCCCCGCTATTCCTGGCTCCGGTAGCGGCCATGGTAACGGCGGGGCAGGGGGTGCTACAGTTAATCCCCGGCAGAGATCCGGCTACCAGAGCGACGACCTGGCTAAGATCGCGGGATCGCGGTGGATGCGAAAAGCACAAGACCGGTCTAAGTGGAGAGCCTTAGGGGAGGCCTATGTCCAGCAGTGGACGTCTTTCGGCTGATATGATGATGTATGATGAAATAAAGAAATTGAAAGATAATAATAATAATAAAATTGATTTAATCAGATAACAAGGATCCATCAGTTGTTAGTATTACTTATAAATATGTTAGGTACATGGTGTTAGTTAAATATGATGCCCATGAAAATAAATGAAAACTTACGCATGTTTATTAAGTTCGGATGGAATTGGAATAAAAATAAATACTATATAATGTACATACCTACCTACAGTAATAAACGCTAAGGCATATTGCAAGAGTTATTAAGCAATAGAATTTGATTCTTATTTTAAATTACTGATGCTTTGATTTCAATACTTACTAGGCCCTGAGAGGAGGCCTGTATCCAGAAGTAGGATATATATGGGCTGGGACGTATGCATTGATTGTTTTTACTTGCCCTTTGTTCTTGAAATCGTTTTTTTCCAATTTTTTTACTAGTTCAATTAAACAAAAATAAAATAAGTACCTATTCAAATGTAAAATATTTGTAGTGATACCTACTGATAATTAAAAGTGACTTTAACATCGACTTGTCGAGATTCTATCAGAAAATTTAACCGCAGAGATTAGATGTGCTCAAACGCAATTTAAAAGCTTATGCAAAACTCAAGCTCGTAACTGTATCTGATACTTAATTTAGTTGATTTCAAAGGAGGCTGAATCATTAGATCGGGTCCCGTATCATTACACGAAATTACTTTTATAATGAAATGGCCAAAACTCAACAGCAAAAAACTGGGCAAACTCAAGAATTTGGCGTAAACCGATTGGAGGCAAAAAACCCGTCCCGTTTCCTAGACGAATTGACGTAATGTACTGTAATTTAAGAATAATGATACGAAAAAAAAACTAGATGTATCACGCATCGATCAACTTGGTCGGTATAAAATTAATTATATTCAACATATTAGATCTATTTTCGAGAAAACGAGATTGCTCCGGGCGAAGGCAAAAAAAGAACGTGTATTCAAGTTGAAATTGGTAACGTGGTCGGTGTACAATTACTTATTAAAATTAATACAACGACTCGGCCTTCGCCGTCCGGTCGAACTATCAATCTAGCGAGAGAAACTCCCGAACCGCGTATTTACCTTCTTATTGATTTAAAATAAAACTAGTCAACTATGCACTCCACAGACCTATAAAAAGAATAGAAACGTCCAGCGAGAAAACTCCGCGCATGGCTAAGAAGAGATTTACTTTCTGAACCCTGTCTGTTACGAAGTTAATTGCTTATAATGGGTTATCAATGAATTATTTATTTATCACTAATTTACATTATTTTGTATACAATAATCCCACCAAAGACATTCTGTAAAAAACTAGCCAAGTCTCGATGGAGCTGCTTGTTTATCTCTAAAAAGTAATGAAAACTAGACAAAGTCGTGCCAAATCTAAGATTGCTTACTGCGATTTCTTAATTATTATAGTTAATGTTGTGTGACTTGGCCGTTGACTTGTACCCACTGACTCTTGTACTCACTTAATGAAATTACTTTTGATTAAACATTTAAGTTATTCTCTTATGAATACAAAAAAAATACAGAGAAAAATATTTTAAAACAGATTATAACAATGCCTATTCCAGCCCTTATAAGCACTTTGTTAGCAGATAGTAGGTAAATAAATTTTTGGTTATTATTCTTTAGAAAGTTTAGCTACAAAACGGTATTTGCCGCAAATGATACTCAGCCGCAAAAGATGCAAAATTTGGCTTCTATCTAACTCAAACTTTGTTTGTTGCAGATGATACAACTGTTGGCTGAACTTGAAGACTGATTTAGTATACTACATGAAGCTAAGTAGTCAAGAAATGAGTGACCCATGAAGCTTACTCCCAGGTACGAAATTAATGTAATAATTATTTGCATTGTAATTTAAGTATTTTAAGTGCGATAGTTTTATGTAAGTACCTAAGTAAATAATGAATACCGTATATCTATCTTGAAATTGAATTCTGTCGGAAATACCTGCAAATTTACTTATTAAACAGTTTAAGAGCATTTATAATATAAGTAAATCAACATATTTATAATAAAATTCAATTTGTGGAAATAATTATAATCCAACGTCACAAAATACAATACACAAACACTAACCTAGTCAAATAACTCGCCCCTTACCGTCCCGGCGCAAAGGTGCCCATAACGCTCGCGGCATTTCCACGTTAAAGTAACACGTGTAAGAAAGTAAATAGTATTAATTGATTATTGTTAAATTACATTATCAGTTAAAGCAAGAAAAAAATCATTAAAATAAATTTGAAACCTAATCATAATTAGAATTAAGATACAGAGTATGAAAGGTATTGTTCAGATCATTGACAGCCCTAACACGCAGAATCAGCGACTATATAAAAACATCGCCGAGAAAATTAAAGTTTAAATTCAAAACATTCCACAGCATTCAGCTAATCTGACTGTCAACAAAGGTCTATTGTTCACTGGACACATTGTTTCATTTACATCGAACCAAAATGAATCACTGTTATGATTGCCCGCTAAAATGTATTCATTTAAATTCGATTGTTTATGACAAACTGAATTCTTGTTTTCACAGGTCGGTATCGATTGAGGACGCCCCCGCCGGAGACCAGCGATGACTGCGATGGCGGCTCACCAGGAATCCTTGCACGAGAGGCTGCAACCGGCGGAGGAGCCGCTGTTCCTGCACCGCGGGGCCGCCTGGCCCGCCCCCGACCCCCACGACCCCCAGGACCACGACGACAACAGCGACACCTCCCCCTACTACAACATGCCAAAAAGAAACAAGAGGAAGAACTTCAAACCCCGATGCGCTCCCAACGCCACCACGTTCTCCGACGACTCCAACGGCGCCAATGGAGAACAGAGTCCCGTTAACGGCAACGAGAGGACAACGCCGGACCAAACAGAAGATGACTACCCTAAAATAGGAGTCACCAACTTCAACTTCCTCAAAGGAGTCGCCGTCGACCTAAGTAGGAGGCTGAGCACGGACTCAAATGAAAACATAGATTCAAATTACCAAAATAGGTTACCGGACGAAAAGAAGGTCGATTCGTTCCAACGCTCATACATAGATAGCTTACAAATAAGCCAAGAAGCCCAAAGGGACCGGACTGTTCTTAACTTTAGTAATTTACAAAATAAATCTTTTTGTGCCAAAAATCCTTTTGCAATATCTCAGTTAATTAAGACTAACTCGCCACCTAGAAGAAGGGAGTCGGAATCTGATGATGACAATAAAGGTCAGGACATTAACGCGAATGATAGGTTAGAGAATCAAGAGCCCATGGAGGTTAGCGAGACGCAACAGAATGGAGATGGTTCAAATGCGACAAATAAAATCCTGAGGGATTACGCTATGAACACTATGAAAGAACTATTGGGTATATATGGCCTGTCTTCCAATGAAGTCGCAGACGCTATTAGTGGACAAATTAGAGCGTTGGAAGCACTTCAAGGTAAACCAATATCAAATTACCGATCAGTTGAAATTAATGTTAAACAACAAAATAATATTCCTCTTTCTTCAATAGGGAAACCATTCACCCAGCTACCACTGAGCCTGAAGAGAAGACATGATTCAGGGGAAGTTGGTGACAAGATCCGAAGAAGGTCGTCATCAGCTACTGAAGATGACTCCACTAATATTACTCCACCGAAAACACCAGACAATGACATTGAAGCTCAAAGGTACATATTGCAGCCTAGTTAAACAAGTACATATTGGTTAGTTATAAACATAATCAAATTATCATTAGCACTAGAGATTATATTAAACACCTTAAAGCTGTGACAATTTAAAATCATTATAATCGTTTTATTATCCAATCGGGCTCATTATTTAATGACAATCTTCCTGGAATTACATTTTTTTTTAGGCAACGAGCTTTACAAATAATTAACCAGCAGTCGATGAGGCTGTTTGGAAGAACACCTGAAGAGGAAGGTAGCGGCTCTGACGATGGAGAACAGACCCTCGACTTGAGTGTCTCCAGAGACACGGACGGCCAGGTAAGAATATAAGTATGTTTAAAGTTACTTTCAGAGCAATTCAAGAGAGATTTATTATATCTCCCGAGTAAATAACGAAGAAAGGACAAAATTACAATTGTATGATTTTTTTATCTGTTTTTGGTTTTTACGTGTGTCACGCAATTATTATAAGACATTAGACACAATTTCGAAAGCTTGTATTTCAAAAAAATATGTAAACTAAACTAAACTTTAAGAAGCACTGAATAAAATTAACTAATTAAGAGCACTAATTATAAGACTTTGATCTTAATTGCTTTGACAAAATTCTGTTACTATCAAAGTTTCGCTAATAATTTTGATAGTAAGTATTGATTGCTAAATGCAGTTAGCGCTGTCAAAATTATTATTGTTGTCATCAGTGTGAATGATGACGAAAACATACCTGTCTACAAGTTTTAAATATTATATTTGTACAGGAACAATCAACGACATCCAGCACCGGAAACAGCGTGTCAGAGTTTGAGCAGCAAAGCTTGCTCATGCGGAAGAACCTGGAGGACTTAGCTAATTTACAAATGCAGGTACAGCCACATCAAGTTCGAGACTTTATTTGTCTTTAATTTATCCTCTCATGGTCGTTATTCCGTATTATGTCCGTGGGAAAATTTTTGTTAACATGGTAGATGATTCTGTTACCGTTTCCCGGTTTTCGAGTAGAAGTGTAGGAGTTCTAAAAAATAATCGAAAATGTTATCAAACTCTACAGCCCATTCATAAAAAAATGTGAACATGAAAATAAAGCGGTTGAAACGCTCGAATAATGACTCTTCAATATAACTTGACATAGTTAGAGCTTACAAAAACAAACAAAAAATAATTATCACGTTGACTTATGATAGACTATAAATATTTGTAGTCGTTCAACTGACATCGATTTTTTATTTTTGTAATGTCTCTGTACTGTTTTTGGTGATCAATAAAGAATATTTTGTATTTGTATCGAACCTTATGAGTATGTTAAGGAATTTCTTGACCAACTAATACCTAACTATCTAACTAGATAATAATTGATATTATCGAACGTAATACGGTACTAAATAAAAAAAAATACACAACTTCCAACCCAGACATAAACGGAATCATAGAAAGTATTGATGGAGCTATACTTAACAATGTAAATGAATTGGTACTACTAAAGAATTATTAAGAAGTAAGGCGTCGACATTCATATTTAATTACTGTCCAGGGCTTCTTCCAAAAACCAATGATGGACGCCGATGACTCACAAGAAAGAAAACTGCAGGCCAGTGGTAAGTTTATTGAATAAGCATAATTATATTTATCCCATTTAGTATAATTTCTTTGACAGTTTAAACTCTTCGCTTGTCCAAATGGGCGTTTCAACCACTGTCAGTCCCTTGATTGAGATTTTAAGAATTAGAAGGCAGATTGTTTTTCTATTATGTATATATTATAATACAAAAATCAATTCATATGAATTAAGTGCTTCTTAATATAAACAGCTAGGGACTGAGAGCGATTGAGACGCTCGTGGATTAACCCAAATAAGGAAATATTAACGTTATGATATCAATGGCATCACAGGAATTAAGAATTTTTAACACGCTGTTGTTTTATTTTTTTATTTTTTCAAAAATAGCATTTAGGTATGGTTTCAGTTTCAGTTTACCAATAACCTTAAAAGTACATAGTATATTGTGAAATTATATTTTTTATGATTGGAAGAACTTTGAGTAATGACGGGTCGGATTTAACGAAATAAAGCTACATTGTCTTTTGTGAATGTCAAAAACTAATTATTGGATTCAATAAATAAAATACTTTTTATTTTCGTGTCGTAAGTCACTTCTTTAGCATTCTGTCGTACACAACCGCTAATTTCCAGTATTTATCGATATTAGCGCGCACGCGCAGGTTTTCCTCTTGTTAGTGTCTTTTAACAAGAAAACTGTGTCTGTGTGTCATTGCAACTCCCTAGTGTCATATATTATTTTACTTATGAGTTAAATTGTTGTTAAGAGTTCCTATTTTACTGTTATATTGGTTGTTATATCAAATTTAGTGCAAACCAGGACAACAAACAATTGCATCGCCAACAAACTGGTAACAGTTTGCCGATACCAAAATTTTATGTATTTGCATGTGCCGTTTGATTAAATAAATAATAAAAAAAATAAAAATTAAAACGGACAATTTACAGCTTAATATGAGGCTGAATATTCACTGTCCCAGGAGCTTTGACTTATTCTTAAAAATAGTACGATACATTTTAACTTCATTTCCAATATATATCATCATCATTATCAATCGGAAGACGTCCATGCACTATTGAACAAAGACCCCCCTAAAAGTGCCAAGCTTTAAAGTGACGATAATTCAAAATCCTCTCTAGTTTTCAGAATCATCATTCGATAAACATCATAATTATAAAAGCATTTGCTATTTGCATGTTTATTTTTATTCAAAACATTTTCGATGTAGTCCAGATCAAGCACTTAGTTTTACAACCACTTAAGTCCGGTAATTAACTTGTTTTCAATCAACACGATGTTTTACTTAACGAAAACAGAGTCTATGTCCTAAAACTAATTTCAATTCAAATCATTATTCACATTTCTGTAGCTACCAAATTTTATTACCGGTCAACTTACTAAGCCAACAAGAACATAACTGTAACATAATTATGCATTCAAATTAAACATGATTTAAATAAACCATCCTTCATTTCACAGTAATTCCCATCATTTACCATACACCGCTTGTTTACTTTGCCTTTCAAAACTCTAGCTACCTTTCTGACACCAACGACACCGCAATGGAAGGTAACCAATTGATGACAGTCGTTCTACTTTTAAATGTTACGAGTAATGTTCTCCACAATTGTGTACATTCTTTACACGGTATCGTGAAAAGTGTCGGCCCACTAATTTATTCGATGATCAACCGTTTCTGTAGTTTCGGCTTAATTATCGATTCCACAACAAATGTTTGCTAAGGTCAGTAAACCCGTAGAGAGCTGTCAACAATGTCAACTTTGTCATCGATGTTTACTTGAAGCTGTCATTTTTACTCATAGCTCTCAATGAAACCATCTGTAAGAGGATCGCAGAAATCAAAATCAAAAAGGCTTCTTTTACATTTCATTTCTTTGGTTTTACCAGTGCTTTCGAAGAGGCTATCATTGCCAAAAATACTTCGCACAAAGTTATTTAATCAACCAAAAAACATCATCATCAAGACCCTGTTCCTCAAAAATTACAATATTAGTGTTTTCTCTTATAAATAAATCAATTAATCCATTATAAATTAGAATTATATTCGATCGAAACGTATTTTGTAACCGAAAACTTACACTAAGGGTACTGGTGATGACGCCGCACCATGGACATGTGGCGGCTACGTATCGACGATCAAAAGCTCGATTTACGAGTACGTTTTCGAATAGTAAACGAATGTTTGTGAAAACGCCACACGAGGCACAGATCACCGTTGGGGAAGAAAATAGTGATGACAAATCGGAAGACTAAGCGTTGGCAGGCCTTCCACTAGATAGATCTTTTTTTTTTATTCGACTGGAAGGCAAACGAGCAAGTGGGTCTCCTGGTGGTAATTCGAGTGAATTACGGGTGGATGCAAGTGGCGAGTTGTCGTTCATTGCGGCTATCTAAGGGGAGACCTTTCATCTGTTCAGCAATTGTCATCTTGAGGCTGCTGATGATGATGATGATGGTACGAGTAATTTACCGCTTCGCTAGCGGCCCCGCGTATGGAAACCACGGCCTAATACAACTAATCTGCTCAATCTAGCCAGTTCACTCAATTGAGGGGCTCCGAGATCTGTTTACAACTGTTTCGAAATACCCGCCCAGGGCCCCCAATCTCGGTGTCATCGAGATCAATGTCTGCCGTGAGATTGTATGGATCTCGTGTGTGATGATACATCTCGATGGTAACAAGGATTAGGACTCAGTTCAGATGAAATGACATAGTTAGTGATAGAGATAGAGACGCGCTGTATTTGGGCCAATCAACTTTTTTACCGACACTAATCTGTCCGCGAAAATTTTCAAACAATTGCAGATTTTTGTAAGGAAACATGTTTTTTCCTTAATTTAATAGATGGTGTACATGAATACATGCCATCCTACGTAAGTTCACCCTATTAAACCGTGAAATATCTTGTTGGAAGTACGATTTTTTAGTAACGCCAGAGACAATTTTGGCAACGCAGGAGACGCCCAAAGTGTCGGTAAAAAAGTTGATTGGTCCATTTAACACTATGTAACGAGTAAAGTACCAAATGAATTTGCAGTAGCATAGACCAAGACGGAACCCGATCACGATCTGCACAATATTTTTCTTATCATACTCGTATCTATAATAATAATAAAAATAGTAATAAACTATTTATTTCATACAGAATCCATAGAGATTAGTTACATTGAAAATAATAATAACAGGTGGTGTTAGTAGGTAGGTACGATTAAGACAAATGTGAACTGAAAATAAGATAATACAAAAATAAAACTTCCTAGCGCCGTCAACCATAATAATGTCTATGGTATATCAAAAACGGGGGACCATGAACTTCCCAAAACCTTAAAATAAAGTAGTTTTTGCGGGTAAATATAAGAAGATACGAACGAAAAGTTTGAATTCCTTCAAAGTAACTTTCAAAAGAGTCAATAAACCTCAATCAGGTAATTGATTATTGTCATCAAATTAACATAAACTTAAGGACAAAATGACAAACTTACATTAAGTCTCATGTTCCAACTGCTGTACTGCCTAATTCGAGAGACGCAAATAATCAATCTATTAAACAACCAGTCAGTTTAACTGTACTATTAACTGCTCCATATAATCCAAATTGAGTCGTAATAAAGAAATCATTCCAAAATCAAATTAAAAGTACAACAACCTAATCGATTAAATAATCGATTAATTAATCGAGCCAAGCGTGGAGCACCGTCCCCCGAATTAGAATACCTAATTCATAAACAGTTTTGTATGTAGGTGTAAAACGTTGTAATATTGATAAATATTCACGGCACACAATAAACATCGGAAATATAGAAGAAGCCGTGTTTTTAATTGCTATAATTAACGAATTCTTAATAAATTATATCTCTATCGCCTTAGGAGCGCACGGTATAATAATTTATAGAAAAAGAAAGGGATATTTAACGGAAATATCGAAGCGGGATGGGGATAGTGGGAACGCTGGGTCCGGTGGGAGGTTGCGACTCGATAATCGATGATTTTATCAAACAATCGATTTGTCATTCGATATCTAGGCAGTGAGTTTGCCGGCGGCGCCGTTTGATTTTTCCAATATGTTCTAATTTGTGCTGGCCCATTAATTACTGACATGTGAATTCTATTATTACCTTTTTTGTATCGCCAAATATATGGTTTAATTATACGTTAGTATGATCAGATTTTTCTATAAATTTTGTAGCTTTTGCCTCAAAAATATTATTAAATTTATTTAACAACTTACAACTAATAAAACATCACTCGTTATCGCATTATAATCTTTTGTTATTATAATTTATAATAATGTTCAATGTTGTACGATTAGTTGTTTTCTAATTGGCGGATACACAACGTATTTATAATTAAACTGTAAACAAAAATATTGTTTGTTTTGTTTCACCATAGACTATTGATTATGGAGATTTAAACAGTTTCATTCCATTACGTTTTGCCGACTTTAACTACACACATAATATTAGACGTAGAAGCGCTAAAAATACCTACTAAAAGCCACGGAATGGTTCACAGGTTACAATAATTTATTTTGTTAACACCCCTGGTAGGCCCTGTACGTACATTCAGCTGTATTTATTCCCAAGTTACTCCTAAATTACTTTAGAGTCTTGTCATCACGATGTTTAACAGAGATAAGGATCTTTCAACGTGGACCTCGCAACAAAAAATGTCCAGGGGAAAACCCAGGAAGCAGTGGAAGGACTGCGTAGAGAAAGATCTCTGGCGCATAGACAAGAAAACATCCTGGAGAAAGGAGGATAGAGAGAGTAAAAATTACAGCTTTCTAGCACTGATAGTCTCTGAGCAAAGCCGCGGACGGACAGACAGACAGACATGGCGAAACTATAAGTGATCCCTTTTTGCCATTTTGGCTACGGAGCCCTAAAAAAGCAAAAAGACTTGTGTATGTTCGTAGCACAGTCTACAATAGTAACATAGTCCAGCCAATCGCCTGACCGCACCGCCGGTCGCACGGCAATAAAGCACAAATCGTCACAAATCGTCACCCGCCGGATGCTAACCTAGACTGTTCAGTAAATGGGAAACGCCATTTGCCTATTGCTCCCCCACAGGATATCGCGGGGCGGGCAACGATCCCGGCTGAATTGGGATTTTACAAGTGCCGTTTACCACGACGGTAGTAAAAACTATTGCCGCAGACTCTGCTAAGAGAGGATAGGAGGATATCCATGCTAATATTATAAATGCGAAAGTGTATTTGTATGTTTGTCCATCTTTCACGCCGTAACGGAGCCACGGATCGACGTGATTTTTAGCATAGAGATAGTTTATGGGCTCGAGAGTGACATAGGCTACTTTTTATCCCGGAAAAATGTACAGTTCCCGAGGGAACAGCGCGCGATAACCGAATACCACTCGGGCGGAGCCGCTGGCAAAAGCTAGTCTGTCTATGTTTCTATCTGTCCGTTTGTTACAGGTACAGGATTAGAATAAGAATGGTACAGTCAAACCAAAAGTAGCGGATCAGTTTTTTACTTTCGTTTTAGGGCCAATCAACTTTTTTACGCACAATAATCTGTCCGCGACATTTTTCAAACAATTGCAGATTTTTGTAAGTAAACATGTTTTTTCTGTAATTTAATAGACGGTGTACATGAATACATGCCATCCTACGTAAGTTCAATCTATTAAAACGTGAAATATCTTCTTGGAAATACGATTTTTTGGTAACGTCAGAGACAATTTTGGTAACGCAGGAGACGCTCAAAGTGTGGGGAAAAATAGTCGATTGGCCCTTTAACACATTTGTCAAATCGGTGAGGTGTTAAGTACATTGCTATAAAACGACAAAGTACAAAAGTATGCAGTTACTTTTGATGCTGACCATACTGTCTGCTAGCTAAAAGCATTAGGCGTCTATTGCGGCTAAATCTTGGATACTCCATGCTCCTACTGATTATAACAAACTGTTTTAAAATTACTTGATAAGTTTCTGATATTTTATGCGAGAACTTTATCAGCGAGCGGTGTATACACGTGAAAAATGGGAGTTACGGCCTTACTAAGAACGTAAAGCGCAAACGAAGCGTCTCCGAAAAATTCTTCCGTATCAATTTTTGTCCGGCTTTTCTCGTCCACACTTTTAAATCAATTCTTTCGTAAGCAATTTCGATAGTTCCGCGAATGATTTTATCGATTTTTAGATATT
Source organism: Choristoneura rosaceana (assembly GCA_037349165.1). Lineage (NCBI taxonomy): Eukaryota > Metazoa > Arthropoda > Insecta > Lepidoptera > Tortricidae > Choristoneura > Choristoneura rosaceana. The sequence goes on from JAZBNJ010000013.1 coordinate 7,130,074, forward strand.
TTAAGAATATAATTTATATTTGAGATATTTTATGTACAAACTTTTATTTATTATTATTATAGGTACTAAAAAATAAAGATATTTTGAGATATTTGAAGCACCGGGGCTGAGAACGAAAAAAATTACTTATTTCTACAACTCACAAAACCACTAGTTGAATATCTCATACGAAACCAAACCAATTTCATCTCTAACGAACTTATATATGATCTGATTGTAATATACCCGATCAATCGTAAATTTCAAGACTTTGTTATACATTGGCACATCGTTAATGCTACGGGATGCCGCGGGCCACGCGTGTGTACTATAGCGAATAAAGTATAGTTGCGAGCCCTTTTGTTAATTAACTTAGAGTCTTGCATATCCTGTCGACCAGGAACAGCGGAGATATGGAGTCGACATGAGTAAAACAAATTAGTAAATAAAAACATTCTTGTATTTTTTATTGAAAAACAAAATTTACATAGCTTTTGGTAAATATAGCTAAGAAGTGATCGCTGGTTGAATATGTAAACTTCATTCACAAAAAGCTTAATTGTACCTACTATATAACTTTACATATAACATCAACGGCCAAAGGAGAGATACACTTTCAATCTCATCTACACTTTTCATCAGGTGAGATATCAGTCAGTCAATCAGGTCAATTTTATGTAAAAAAAGGACTATATAATTAAAAAAATGTGCTCGAGAGAAAAAAGATAACATGCTTTTTATGTTTCATCATTGATTTGTAACAATAAACCCTCATAGAAACCCCTTTATTGTCTTTTACAATACAGCTAATTATCAAAATGTTCTAACAAAGAAAAGTTTTCGCAGTCGACTGCGTACGCGCAGACCGTGAATCAAATTATAACGGGTGAAATGATAACGCATGTTTTTATAGATGTTTACAATGCAATTAAAAGGTGAATTTTAAATTAAAAATACATACACGATCTTATTACTTTTTTAACTTAAATATTTTTCCAAGTTATACCGACTCTACGACGTTGTTCCGAATGTTTATCTGTTTACAAAGAGCCAGCTAGTCTAGGAAAGAGCTATTAATATTCAAAGGCTTCGTCTACCATCGATTCGCTATAAACCGAGGCGATTCGTTAACTTTCCTCCATAACTAAGGAGCGTAGGAAAAAAAGAAAAAAAGCATCTCCACAGATTTAATGTGCGTATAATTTCTTTGTGGCACCGCGCAGAATGTGAACAGACGTCATAAAATATGCATTTCTTTGGATGCGTACGAGTTGCACGCACACACCGGTAACTCACACATGCAAGCTAACCCACAGCGTATCTACGACGCACTTTACGCACACCGGGGTACGATCACAATAACTCAATCGCACTACACTCTCATCGCTTTTGCATATTCATTTGAGTCTTGCAGTTTGTATCTTTGTATAAAATTATAATGCATTATGTGACCCGAAGCGTTTTGTTCGTTTTGCGTTATAAAAGGCAGATACTAGCGTTCTTTGGTTCTTTTTACTCTATCCCGTGTTGTAGCTAACTATCAAAATAGTTTTTGGAAAATACTAAGAGTTAATTCTAGCTTTTTTGCCTGCCTTGCATTTTTGCCATCCATGAAGACTCGTAATTTTATCAAAATTAGATATTAAATGACATTGTAATAAGAACCACGGCACGCGTCATCGTGAATGACTCTACCTAACCTATGCGTTGTGTACAAAAATGTCACCGACTGAAATTTCTCTCTTACGTGTATAATATTATCGGTATTAATACATGGCTTAAGCAATTTTATTAATCCAAATTTAAATTACTCACTGAAACTTTTAAAAATTAACTGATTAATTTGTAGGTAAATTAGAATTTGTTGTCTGTTAAGATTTGTTGAGTATGTGTATTGTTCATACAACACAACACATGTTAGTTTTATTTATTCTTGATATTGCTCTAATCTACTGTAAATTGCACCACCTGCTAAAATTTATTACTTGCTTATGTCCATTGTAAAGGTGGCCTGGAAGAGATCTCTCTGAAGCGATAAGGCCGCCAATTGCTTACTTTAAAAACCTCTGTATACCTGTGTTTTCTGTACTGTGTGTTGTGTTGTTTCTGTGTGTTATTTTTATTGTATCGTAAATTTAAAAAGTAAAAATTTTTAGTTTACACTCCTGAAGTTTCCCAAATAAATTGTAAAATAAACCTTCGAAATTATAAAATTACGAGGGTTGTAGCCCATTTTCTATTTCACTGACTTAACTTAATACTAATTTAAAACGCTAACCACGACAACACAAGAACGCTTGCCATTCATTCATGAGATTCTAAAATTGTACCTATTTAATATTACTATAGAATTAACTAACTTTATCAATTATACTGTTGATACCTATTCCGAAAATAATATTCACTATGTACTAACTGTTTGACACGTTATTAAATATCCCAATTAGATTTGTCGTATTCACAAAATCATCAACATAGGAATTGTCCACAAATTGAACAAAACTAACGTTCACAATCACAACAAATTACTGTCATATTCATTGACATTCAATGAGGCAAGACTTTCGCACTATCGACTTTCCAATTTGTACAATAATAGCAAATATGCGCTTTAATATGACAGTCATATAGCATGTGACCCCGTCATTTTGTGCGTATGCGCAGAATAATAATGTCATGCAGATTTTATACTTTATACGTGTTACTGGATTTCTGTCTGGGTTTATGTGAACGGTCTGTTATGATGATTTTGCTTGGATAAGTTTATTAATGATGTATTTTGGTGCAGAAATCATTTAAAAATCATTAAAAAATAATTTAACTGGCTTTTAGATTTAGGTATAATTAAAATTAAAATTATATATTGAGACGCTACATATCGTCACTACTTTGAAAAAATCTCGTATCTCAATCAATACGTCAACAAAATTGACCCCTGAAATAATGTTCATAAAGTTCTCTTAGAAAAGTATCAATTTTGAGATACGAGCTTTTTTCAAAGTAGTGACGATATATTTCAGAGCTCTTGAGGCTAAAGTTAAATTAGATTCCACATATCATCCTTAGTAATTATTATTATTATTATAGATGCTAATATAACTCTATCTGTCTATTACCTCGTCACACTTAAACCGCAAAACTGCGTTAACATGAAATTTGCTATGGAGGTACTTTGAAATAGACAGAAAATCGTTTCTATCCAGAAAATTGCATAAATAGTTCCCATGGAATAACCTTATACAAATTCGCAAACAAAGTCGTGGGCAACTAGTTGCAAATAAACAAACAAACTCGCAGAATTTCTTAATCATCCGCAGTAGAGCCAGCAACATCTAGATATTTTAAACTTATTGAAATTAAAACAAAACCGCATTCGAACCTTTGTACATCACCTGCGCTCGACGCAAAAAATCGATTGCAAGAACAAAACGAGCGAGCTGAGCAAAGTTCTCGATTATCGCCACATTAATCCACATAATCGATTCGGTCGTATCGATACTATCGATGCGATCGGCTCCGCGTCTATATCCATCATTGTACCTTTATTTTATTAAGGGACGGGATGAAGTCGGGAAATGGTAATTAAGTTTGTTTAGTAGCATTTTGTATTAAACGTAATGGCCAATGAAAATAGCGTATTTAAAACTTTACCACAGTCTAACATCTTTAAAAACTTATTCACATGACAATTTAAAGGTTAACTGGAAGAGATCCCTTTAAGGGATAAGTTCGCCTTTGTACATCTTATTATCCTGTGTTCTGTTATTTTCATGTGTTTTTATGTACAATAAAGAGTTTTACAATACAATACAATACAATTTTTTGAATTAGTAGAATATAAATTACTATGGGCCAATTTACATATTTGAAAGAATGAAAGAAAAATGAAAGAAAAAGTTTTATTGATGCAGAAACATTTATATGTATAGATATACACATTATTTAAATACATAGTAAATAACCCATAAAACAAAACAAACTTCCATTCCTCAAACATTAAATCTGCCCTGACATCGAACCTGGGAGCGAATCCGAAACCGCAAACTTCATAGTCCAAGCTCTCTAACCAACAGGCTATTGGTCATTTTCACAGACGCAAAGTCAAAAGTAGGTACCTACTTGACATTTTTTTCTGTAAACTTGAAGAGTTCTGTAAGCTTCATTAAAGATAAGCATTATTAGATCCGAAGCCGAGGTGGCCAATTGGTTTGACCTATGGCCTTTCAAACAGAGGATCGTGGGTTCTAACCCTGGCTCGCACCTCTGGGTTTTTTGAAATTCATGTGCAGAATTACATTTGAAATTTACCACGAGCTTTACGGTGAAGGGAATCACAAGCCTGCGAAGCAATTCAAAGGTGTGTGTGAAGTTTCCAATCCGCCCTGGGCCGCGGGGGAACTGCGGCCCAAGCCCTCTCATTCTGAGAGGAAGCAGCAGTGGGACATAACTAGGCTGGGACGATGATGATGATTAGATCATCTCAAAAATGAGATGAAAGTAAAAGTCCTCTCAACTACCCATTTCCGCGCAAAAAGCTGCGGAAACGAAACAACTACTAATGCACCCCATCATTACGACTTAAAACAACTAACTTTCGCAAAACAACACTAATACTACTGAGCAGTAAAAACAGAGAAGCGAACCATCAAGTGAGACAGGGTAAACAGAGCAAAAACCAAACAAGATCATGCGGAATCATTTACTCCAATCACCGCTCGCCGAGCCGGCCGGAGACACCCGAACAAAGACGAAGCCCCAGACAGACCGCGGTTACGTGTGATGGGAATAGCCATGGCGATTGCGCTGGCGCAGGTCAACTTTGTGGCGAACTGGCCTTTAGAAACTGGCCTTCGGGCTTCTTTACCATTAAATATGGCTTTGAATCGTGGTAGAAGTTTTAGGATTTTATGGCAATCCCGTATCCTTATCGTACTGACAAATAGTAGACTATAAATCAAATCTCATTAAATCAGTTATTATCAAATAATGACTACTTGGCATTAGCAGTAGTTACTATCTTGATCCATCATGTTTGTCTGTATCTACTAAGATTGATAGATAGGAAAACGGTATTATACCCATAGCAAGGGGTAAACAATTTTTATGCTACTCAGAAAGTGAGAGAAGCGTGATTTAAGTATCTCTTCAGCTAAAGGAAAGGGGTATGCATGCATACATTTTCGAAACGTATATGAAACATCATTAACATAACATCCGCAATTAAAAATATGCTTAACTCATAAATCGCCCATAGCAACATGCGCGATTTCAATGACACGTAACAGCGACTGATCGCGAGCGCAACACATCTAGATCCTTTATCTATCGACGGACCCGATTTGATCTATGCATGCGTACGTTCATAATTATCAAGCTCTTTCATCCGCCGACTCACTTTATGGGCTAGGGACCTCTGTAAACGTCTCAAATCATATTGGCAACTGACTAATGGATCGCTTGATATGTACTATTAACTATGGTGTACACAATGCTGTAATTATTGTCTAATTAAAGTTTAACATCGGCCATTCATCGCGGTTAGAGAGCTATGATGCCTCTAAGTGGAGGTATGAAAGCTAAAAGTTAAGAGTAAGTAGTTTAAAAGTTGTTAAAGAAACTAATGTGATAGATGTTGGCGATAAAAACAAACAAATCGCTAAATGTCTAAGTCAAAAGAGGTAATTTATAGCAAAATTGTATGCCAAAACAAGAAAACAGCAATAGGCGTGCTTGTTCTTGGAAATACCAGAGATAAGAATCAGAAGACGTAAAAAAACAAATACGTAAACGCTATTACAATAATAACTGGTATTCAGAAAACACACAAAAAGATCTCACGCGATAGATGCAAATAACAAAAATAACAATAGCACTAAAATTATCTGTACAGGAAAACGTTAAAAACATATTTCCAATCTCGTAGCAACAATACATTAATCGATATATGGAAAAATGAAACTAGACGTGTCTGTCCTTATCAGAGTATCTCCAAAACGAAATATTGTTACAAAAAGTACGATGTTGCCGCAAAGTTAATGGTACCAGGTGTATTTTACGTTCCTTCATTTACAATCATATCAACTGGAGATAAAGTTACGTTTGCATTATACTTATACTGCTTAAGTATATTTGTAGCCTGGTCATCGATCACATATATTGACGTAATATTCTGAGGATCGCATGATTCATCTCGTTTTGGAGCACGTACAAATAGGGTTACAATATTCCTTGTTAATTCAATTAGATTTACTTCTATGTTAATACCATCTTCAGAAAACCCGTTTTATTGAAGCATTACTACATCGTTACTTTGTGGATGTTATTCTATTAACGGGATATTTAAACTTACAGAGTAATTTTAAGTTGCGGTTGTAAAAAGTTAACAAGGCTTAAGACAATAGTTTATTAAGTCCACAAAACTCGTTATAAAAGTAGTTAATAAGCTTAAAGGTGCTTAAAGATATATACGTAGATGATCTTGCAACATGTCAATAGCCATATCTTTGTCCGTACATACACCCATTGCCCCGCCTCACCGCCTCATTACCTCCTCTATACGATACACAGCCTTATAAAATGTACTATTATACTGAACATCTTCCAACATAACATGAACCCTTGCATTCAATAAAATTACACGTCAACTAGTCAGCATCAAGTCTCCAGTTACACCGGACATGTAAGTTTGTAGACAACGTTAACTCTACCGTTAACGATATAGACTAACATCTTGTTGTTGAATAATAAGATTCAAAGTTCAATGACGATGGTGAACGAGTTGTAGATTGTAACGTTGTAGTTGTCTGTAGACCGCATTTACATTTTAGAGATAGTTGCAGAGAATAAAATGTCAATTGAGAGACGAACGAGGAATTGAAGACGCAGTTATTGAACTCATGATGACCTGATTGTTGACGGCTGGACCGCAGAATATGGAGTCATTTAAATGGGATATTCTATTTTTAAAAAGCTGACACTTTGAAAAAATCATATCTGTCATTACATTTAGCATTAGGTATTTCTGTAGAACCTTTTCTCGAACGTTTTCAGAACTTCCTTTGCAAACATTGTGGCTTGTTTCTAGGATAACTGTAGCAAAAAGTTTCCTTAACATTTAGTTTTTCTATCTTAACAAAGATGCAATTCAAAACCCACACCGCTCTTCCAAAGCAAACATTTCCAAGCATTTATCTAAATCTCGAGTGACATTTTACTTCAATTAGTGACAGAATTGTAAAGCCGTACAAGCGGAGTGACATTTGAACATTTTTCACTTAAGTAAATGCCAGTGAGGGATTATAACAGAGCCGTGGTTTAGTTTTCGGCATTAACGGTCATAGACTTCCCACTAAACGTTTTGAAGTTAATAGCCGTGTGAACAAATTTATAAAAGCCGATACTATTAAGGATAATAATATACGCGGATGTAATTTAGTAACAGATCAGAAAGAATTTAACGTTTCCGGATACGAATCAACTTTTGCCTAAGCTGTCTTAAGTAATTATATCCAGTATCTTTATAGATGATGTTTTTTTTTTTTAAAAATTAGTACCGAATGTTGCACAATGCCTTACCAAAGCACGAATGCGTTCGTCGAGGAAGGAAGTCGCACACCCTTTTCTTACTGAATCATAAATCCCAACTTTCGTCGATCACCGCGAGGTTCCATTGAGCGAGTTCAAAAACCCATTATGTAGAACATTATGAGGACCCCATTGTTTCGGCTGAATGAGCTAATACAATATCTTACGAAATTTCCTAAAAACCACCTTCGTATTATAAATGTTTATTATGTCGAACGGGCATTATCTGATGTCGGATCGTGCCATTGTCTTTTTATTTTTCATCAATGTGTACTGGTACTTGCAACGAATCGAAAATTTCATTACGCTCCGCTCAAATTTCACGATCTCACTCGGACGTTTCGTCAAATGCTTATCGCATCACTTAATCTTCAATCTCCATAAATTAAAGGCAATAAATTTGATTCTTAACACTTATTGACGTGTAACAATGCTTATTTTTCTCTATCAATTTGGCAGTGTTACCAAATCGTGAGCCATTAACGTGTAGAAAGATCTCGGAAACCGGTGATCTGTTTCGTTCATTAATAATAACCTGCTCTCTAATATCGGTAACAATCACGACTCATGCACGACTTATGTAACACACCAAATTATCAAGCTGTATGTTAACATCCATTGTGTTGAGCGCTAATCTACATAAGTATAGGTATTAATTCGTGTTTCAAAACGAATTTGTAAAAAAAGGCAGAGGTGGTGTGTCGACACAGCGCTTTGGAGCACAAACACCAGTTTAATCTCCTCGAGAATAATCCGAATTTTCAATACAATGCGATACGTGTGTGTATGTGGATGATGTAAGGTCGCGCGCAAAAGTGTTTCGCGTGAGAAAAAACTGCGTGGCAAAGACAAACCGTAATTAACAATGTGACAGAAACGTTCAATATTTTTTGTTTTTTAAACGTTTTTCGAGTTGAATGGAGTTGATAAAATATTGGTGCTAATTTATTATAATTGTTTCGTTTGAGACGAATGCTGCGGCCCGGCGACTTGTGAACAGTTGCTACACAAAAACGCTTTCGTGTTACAATGTACGCACTAGAGCAGAGTCAACGATCACTCACAATGGCCGCTCCAGAGTGACTCGGAGAAAACATTGATTAATTACCATAATAATTTATTTGATACTCCAAAACTTGATACGGGGAGGGGCCGGTTGTGTAACCAACAAAGTTTTGGGTTTTTTCTCGACCTAAACTTCTTAACGATAGAAACTATAACGTAAACGTATAGCATGACGTTAATATTTCCTACACGATGAAAACAGTACATTGTTCGTTTGAATATGATGCATCGAGGTGATTTGCCTGTTCCAAACAAAAGAATAAGTTTTGACGGAAAAGGAATGCCTGAATGTATCGTTAGTTATGATTGTTTCCAAGGATATTAGCATATGTTTTTTTGTGTTTTTTTAGGTTTGCTGTCGGCTCTGAATCATTTGGATCAAGCTAGGAAGAACTCTCTGCAAACGACTGTGGATTACTCTAGATATGTCAAGAGGTAGTTTATATTTGTAATATTATTTTTAAAACAACTATACAACCCACGCTGATATGGATTAGCAGTTTCAAAATAGATAATACAGTTGAGCATTACAATGAATGTCATTGTTTCGCGTACGAATTTTGATTTAGCAACTTCAAGTTTTATTTCATAATAGAAGTTAAGTTTTGAAAAGTAATTATTAACAACGTCCATGATTGTTCAAGCAACCTTACGCTATTGAGTTGATTTAAAAAAATCCTGTAACCTTAAAGAATGTCGTGTAGGAAACGTGTCCAATAGCATCTTTATACTCGGAATCATATTTTGTAAAGTATTGAATCATCAATTTAAAGAACATCATTTTTTATGTCACTCTTTATAAGTGACACCAATTGCGTAATCAACATTAAGGAAGACACTTTGTGGACGATTTAGGTTCCCTACCGAAGTGCTCTTCCAAATGCGTATAAATTGGTATTTGAATGTTTATTTTTGTAAACAATACCATTAATGCACAATTAAAAATATTTTTTGCATTGTTCTCGTAATAAACTCACGATGAGCTTTGACAAAATAATCGCAATAGTAGTTTAGAAAGTTGTTAGTTCTAAATCTGAACATTTGAATAGTTTCACTACTATTACTACTTTTATCACTTACTCTTGCTTCTACTTTTATCGCAACATAAGCTAAACGTTGAGTTTCTTCCAATTCACGTTAATATTCTCATTGAAAAACCCCGTACTTATTAAATGAGTTCTAATTTTGATCTTCCTATTTTTATCATAATTCCATTGATAACTATTGGAAAAATGAGTTATAATGAACTCGTCATTAACAGGTACAGCTCAACACTCGAATGTGGTTCCTCATACTGCAAAGACCTGGGCTACCGGGAACACTTCCACTGCATGGACTGCCCCGCACGAGTGTTTTGCAAGAAAGAAGAGATGATCAGGCACTTCAAGGTCAGTGGAAGTTTGGTCTTTAATGTCCTCTAGCTCTTTCATATTATTTTGTATTTTTTATAAAATCTCGTCCCCAGCAGACATCATCTAACTATCTTCAACCTACATGACGTCAGGCTCATTATCTTCTATGAAGCTGGCATCATTATTATTCTGTAAATTTCATCATCATCATTATCATCATCATCATCATCATCAGCCGGAAGACGTCCACTGCTGGACAAAGGCCTCCCCCTTAGAACGCCACAATGAACGACAGCTCGCCACTTGCATCCACCGGTTTCCCGCAACTCTCACTGTAAATTTATTAAGATGAAAATCAACTTGGAAAACTTGTTGAAAGCATATTTCCTGATTTAATGTTTTCCTTTCTTGGTTGCCAATCATTTACGTAAACCTGAATCTTATATCTCAAAGAGAGTTTTACATAAAGTTAATCTTTATATATGATGTTTCTCATCTAGTGGCACAAGAAACGCGATGAATCGTTAGCCCATGGCTTCATGAGATACTCCCCATTGGACGACTGCTCTGAACGCTTCAGCGACTGCCCCCACAACAGGAGCCAGACGCACTACCACTGCATTCAAGATGGCTGCGATAAGGTAAACATTTTCAAACTCATATCTTTTATCTTTCTCTTCTTCGACAGTTTTACTAGATGGTTCAACATTTTGTGTCAATTCAATTTTCGTTTTGTGCCTAGTTACTAGTTTCTTCAAAATAGTTCTGCCTGTGCTTTTCATGTGAATCATTCCTTTTTCATGTTGTGCATCTTAGATCTTTTACCCATATCTTTCATAGTTCAATTTTCTAAATACCTTACATAAATAAACAGTATTTGCTCTAACAAATACAGTACTCATATTATAACTGATGATATAACTAAACTACATGTTCTAGGTTTGATTTTATTAGTTTTAATTTCATTCTTCTTCTTCCAGGTCTACATCTCTACATCGGATGTCCAAATGCACGCGAACTACCACCGTAAGGACTCAGCTATTCTGCAGGAAGGCTTCCAAAGGTTCAGGGCTACTGAAAGCTGCTCCGCCCCTCACTGTGTCTTTGCTGGCCAGAGGACTACGCACTTCCACTGCAGAAGGCTAGGCTGCACGTACACTTTTAAGAATAAAGCTGACATGGGTTAGTATATGGTGAACTTCTTAGCTGCAATTACATAGAAGGAGAATGTGCATTTTATTGATGTAGGAAGTAATAATCAATACAATAGCTGCAATGTGATTAAGTTCAAATACTAAATGCGTTTCACTTTATTGATAGACTCCTGAAGCTCCAAATTCTTTTCCATGCCTTCCTTTTAATCTATTTATTTTTTCCTCTGTCTTAACAAATTTCTTGAACACGCAGTGACAAAATACTACCAAAATTTGTATACTAATCTTTTACTATCTTCTAGAAAAACACAAGACCTATCACATAAAAGACGAGGCCTTATCAAAGGACGGTTTCAAAAAATACATGAAGAACGAAGCCTGCCCCTACCGCGACTGCCGCTTCAGCAGGACCTGCAACCACATCCACTGCATCCGTCCACACTGCAACTACGTGTTACACTCTAGCAGTCAAATCTTCACACATAAGAGGAAACACGAGAGGAAAGAGCAGGAAATGAGTTTTGGGTAAGTGGAGACCTGTGATTTTTTTGTCTAATATATCTATCTAATATATTACGTCATCTATTGCTAAAGTAATTTGCTTTTAACTGAAAAGATAACTTATTTCATTAAATTTTAACCAGGTCACTCATAACTACGATTTTTGCAACATGGGTCATACGCTAACCTTGTGCAAGTTGTGAAATCGCTAATTTCTATACAGTTGAATTTGAAACTCGTGTTTCATTTTAATAATCTATTAACTGCTACATCATGAATTTAGCTTGTACTTATCACACATTACCACTGGTGGTGCGGTAATGGTTATTTTATTTGAAATCGCTAATTTCTATACAGTTGAATTTGAAACTCGTGTTTCATTTTAATAATCTATTAACTGCTACATCATGAATTTAGCTTGTACTTATCACACATTACCACTGGTGGTGCGGTAATGGTTATTTTATTATCTGTCATTACTTTACCTTAAATTTTCGTACTTCGCAGTCTTCCAACTTCGGTGATCCAGAATGCCCTGATGCAGCAAGGAGCTGACCTCAGCATGTACTCTCCCGGCGCCAACTTACACATTGACGACGACATGTCCAACTCCATGATGGATTCTGACTATCCTTATCCTTTCGTAAGTAGTCAGACTTACGACTTCTCCAATACGATCAAAATTTTAGGTTATACTGATGTCGTGGTAGCTTATTGGTTTGATGCTTCTCAAACAAAGGGTCAGAGGTTTGACCCCGGGCAACTGAGTTTTTTGAAAAATCGTTTTACATTAGAAAATTATCAGGAGTTTTACTGTGAAAATTCGGCGGTGTGAGTGAAGTTCCCAACCCGCGCCAGTGGACTTGATTGTTGGATTTGTGAGGATGTCTATGTATAATACATAGTATTAAAGTCCAAAATGATGATAATAGGCTCGAAAACAACTTCTATTTCATATGCTTTTTATTTTTTTCGTTACCTGCAGTTAGCTCGAAAATATTTTGGGTGTCCAATTAAGTACCCACCATACCAACAGATTTTCATTGAATAATCTTTTTTTCAGAACCCAGCCGTAGTTGAGGAAGTGACACGGAAGTACATTGAGACTTTTAATGGTGGGACTGAAGCAGAGGACAAATGCAGCAAATGCAGTGCCTTCAACAAGCATTACCACTGCTTGGCTGAAAACTGCAAAATGGCCCACAGGTATGCTTAAATAACGTTAAGGTATTGGGAGTCAGTCAATCAATAATCTTTATTCTTTAGTCCCATTACGAAATATAGTTTCAGTTTATTTGTAGAATTGATTTAATCTTTGACTTTATTACTAACTTTTTCACGTATCGCAAACGCATGTTGTGCTTCTAATTCCTGCAATTTTGTGACAGTAGCAATACAAAAAAGAAATCTTACGTAACCGGCAGTGCACGTATTGTTATGCCTTATATCTAGATGCGATGTTAAAAATCAATGGTCCGTAATGTATAATTGTTCTTTCTTCAGCTGCCACAATACAATGGTCAAACACGCCATGGAGCACGAGCAGCAAAACCAAGTTACCGAAGCCTACTTCATGACCTACTCACGCAGTAACCCTTGCAGCAACTCTGCTTGTCAACATATCAGGGATATCACGCATTACCACTGCACTTGGGTAAGTTCTTAATCTAGATCTAAAGACAAGTTCATCTGAACTGCTAGCTTTGGGCAACTTGAGTGCATCAGATCAGAGCCATAAGGGAAATTGGTTCAAATTTAGGTGCAACTTGGTGACCCACTTGACCATTTGCATGTCTTATTTCATTAAAAAAGTAAAACGTACGGCCATCACCTTTTAAATGCCGGTAAGGATCTGAAACGTTGACTACCTCTTTATATTAAATTGTTTAATACCTTAATAAGTTTTGCTTCGTTTACAGGAAAACTGCGGAGCTGTCATACTGTCTTCAGAAGAGCACCCATTCCGACGTCTAGAGCACCACCGGCAACACGCCATTTTAAGCCCTATGTCACCTAACTTAGCTGCAAGATTCGCACCTAACTTCACTCCTCAACTATCTGCTCAGTTACACCCTAATGTCGCCGCTCAGCTTGGCCAAGTGCCTAATATTCCAAACCTCCCTCCTAACTTAGCCCAGCTGGCTCAAATGACGCCAAGTCTCAGCTCTCAGCTGAATCCTAACTTGCAAGCTCAGCTCAGCCTTGGACCCAATCACGGTTTAGTTCCTCAGCATGTGAACCCCTCTACCTCTTTGGATGAAATGTTTAGTAGGAAGCGAGGAAGACCACCCAAAAATAGAGTAGTTGAAGTTTGGACCGATAACGTAAGTATTACTTCAAATTATTATTGTAATACAAAAAATCTACCTCCTTGCTGTGTTAATGAGGACTAAAGAAACTGCTTTTCCAGGTGACACCGCAAGCTATATTCACGTCATTCAAATTACCAAAATGCAACCAATTGCCGTCCGCTCCACAAACTCCTGTTATAGCTACTATTGAAGAGTTTCCGGTAAGTATTTTATCTTCAAAGAGTACTAGAGTTATAGTAGACTCTGATGTTCAAAACACAACATCGTTTATTTTTTGTTACAGCGCATCAAATTTCAGCATTTTGAAGTGTTCACATCACCAGAAGCATGCTCACAGTCATATCCAAACTGTCAACTGAGGATGACGAGACTACATCTCCACTGTTTCAACTGTAGTTTTGCTGGAGAAACCCACATCATCATGGAAACTCATATGAGGGAATCTCATTCAATAAGCCCACTATTAGAAGGCTTTGATTACTTCGCTTCATTTGACCATTGTGGTGGAAAGAGCTGTTTCAAGAATCAATTGAGGAACCACTTCCATTGTGCACAAGGAAACAACTGCCCTGCAATTTTAACTCAGTACTCGGCTTTAGCTACTCATAAACATGGTAGAGGTACTCCAGTAATTAAAAGCGAGGCTGAACAAGATAAGCCTTATGAAGAAGTGAAAGACTATTCATTAAAAGAAAGAGCATCAGTAGACAGTGTTGGCTCCATGAAAGATATGAATGAATCATACACGCCTACCAATTTCTCGATTAAGAGTGAAATTGAGAAGGAACAAGATAACATGTCGGGTGAGCGTTTTTCCTCAAAATATAACAATTTTATTTTCTTAGTCATTGCTGAAAAAACGGTTCTAATTACATTTTTTTGTTTCTTTCTAGTAGTAAAAGCGACGGGAACCTTTTACCCGTCGTCTCACCTCCGCAGCAACACGTCGTCGCCGCGCAGCATTTACGACGCATCGCCATCAAAAGATCTGAAACTACGAATGGACTACGACCAGAAGAAACCTTTCGACCCTCCAAAGACCTCTGGCCCAACCATCCCGCCTTCCTGCCATGATCAAGCATGTCCACTGAACAAGAATGCTGGAGGGATGAACCTACATTACCATTGTCCACATTGTTGTCAGCCATACGTGGATTTAAAAGTATTGTTCAGTCATATGGTGAAGAAACATAGTAATTCCATAGAGTCGGGACCAGCTGGATTGGCTGCTACTAAGGTAAACTAAGTTGCTCAATTATATTAGTTAACTTTATTAATAAATGTATATAAATAAATTTCTTTGTGTTCTTCTGTTCGCATTGCTGACATGTCATTTTTTAATTTATAGGAAACCTTGGAAAGAGAATATCCAGAAATATCGATATTGCCGTCCACGGCTTCATC
The DNA here is from genome assembly GCA_037349165.1 of Choristoneura rosaceana. Classification (NCBI taxonomy): domain Eukaryota; kingdom Metazoa; phylum Arthropoda; class Insecta; order Lepidoptera; family Tortricidae; genus Choristoneura; species Choristoneura rosaceana. The sequence continues at coordinate 7,145,425 of JAZBNJ010000013.1, forward strand.
ATCGGGAAGCCAAATTCCATCGCCTGGTCATAGGCCTCCGAACCCAGCTGATCAGGTACTAAAACTCAATTTGGTTTCATCTAATGTAGGTAATTTTCGTAGCCAAACATCTTTTTTTAATTTCTAATTATTTATTACCACTTACATGGCCAATCGTTATGATTTGACTCCTTTCTCTTCTAACAGTTAATCATTAACGTCTTCATTTATTTCAGGTTCAAGCTGTGCAGAGTCTACTTCTCCAGCAGTACCTAGCAGGTGGTAGGAAGGGCAGTCTTCAGGATCAACTCAAAATGCAGCAGCAGTACACTGCCTCACTAGCCGGCCTGCCAGGCTTAGCACAAGTTGCTCTGTTTGGCCAAGGGTAAGATATATAAAATTAATTTGAAATCTTATTAATACGAGTACACAAATGTTTAAAAGAAGTGGCGTAGCAATTGGTGATTTTGATCTTAAAGTAGATTAGTATTATCAGTAAAAGATTTTCTGTGGAAATGTAATTGTATTGGGTCGAATCCAGGGTAGGCAGTCGGTACTTTGCGTCACAGCAGAGCGCCACTAGCACTAGCGCTGCCTACTGCTGCGTACTCAATGCACGCCATAGATTGTAACCCAACTTTAGGCAGATATTTATTCTAACAACTTTGATGGTCTCTTTTCAGCGGTTCTCCCTTCCCTCTGTACCCGACGATGCTGTACCCCCCAGAACTGCTCCTGGAACAGAGCCTCCTGCAGGGCCACGGCATGCCGCCTGGTCTGGACAAGGAGGCCGAGATGATTGCTAAAACGTAAGGATACATTGCAAATTTCATTTTATTTATTAATTTGTTTCATTTAACTGAGCCCTTAGGATACGTGAGTTATGACATAGCATACCATAGCACAAGCCTCTCATGTAGAGGAACTGGGGCCATTTTAGTCATTTATGTTGATCATAGCATAAAGTTGGCACCTTACATAGACCGTTCCCCATGCCCTCTCCCTTAGTCGTGCCCTCTTACTCTGAGGGGCAGCTTGTGCCCAGCAGTGAGACGTATAGAGGTAGGGATGATGATGATTCTCATGAAAGACCGTTCAATTATTTCGAGCTGTAAATATTTTTATAGCTCAATTGCTGGTTCTGTTGGCTCTACCACATAGTTGAATAGAAATAGGCGAGTTTCCTAGCCCGTGGTTATTTTGAAAAGACCCTTAGTCTACCTGTGACCCCCAAGAAAGAAAGGAAGGGATAAAAGAGGGAGGAGGAGAGAGCCAAATTTAGTGCCTCTAGCTCCAATTGGTTCAGGCTGTGCGTTGTCTATCAGTCAGTTTTATCATTCAGACAGTAACTTATTTAGTTATATCTACGACTTAAAGTAAACACTTGTACTGGTTTTTCCAGGAGACGTACACATACGACGCGGGGACCGCACATGCGCGTCCTGAAGGACGAGCCAATCCCTGAGGGTTATCTGCGTTTCCGATTCAATGAGGATTGCGCGTACCAACACTGCGGATACAGGTAACATCCGGTTATTTTTTGTTTCAAAGAAAGAAAGTTATAAACATAGTCAAATTTCTTAAAATTAACAATTTAAATTCACAATAGAACACATTAATTTTGAATTTTAGTTGTTTTTTAGGGACTTTCCACACGACGTTTTTTTACGCGCTCACGAGGGGCGCGTCTTCTTCGCGTTTTGACAGATTTTACACGTTTTTGCCGCAAATAAAACGCGCTGTAACGGCGCGTTTGTATTGATACAAATGCACCGCGCCTCAGCGAGGAGGGAACGATGGAAACGCTTGCGTTCGAAAAACGTGGATCATGTGCAAGGTTAAAACGTGCCGGCTTTCTTGCGTTTGCTGAGCGTTCGAATTGCGTTTGTATCGATAGAAATGAGCGCAAAAAACGTCGTCTGTAAGGTCCCTTACCCCCGACGCAAAAAGAGGGGTGTTATAAGTTTGACGCCAATATCTGTCTGTCTATCGATCTATTTTCCGTGTAGCCGTTTTTGAGATATTGAACTTTGGAATGACCAGCGTCGGGCGTTTTTAAACTTTTCTAACCCCCTGTTTCACCATCCATTGATTAAATTTATTTGACGGATATAGTGTGACGCCGTCTCTGTTTGTTTTGTTCAAATAGACTGAGACGGCATCACATTTATCTGTCAAATAAATTTAAACAACAGGTGGCAAAACAGCCCCTAAATTGTTTAGGTTATTGTTTTACGGTATTGTTCCTAACCTATGGTTTGTCTATTGCAGGGAACACCAGACGCACTTCCACTGCACCCGCAAAGACTGCGGCTACTCCTTCTGTGATAAGACCAGATTCGTGCAGCACACTGCACGGCATGAAAGGTAAGAAAGAATCAACAGCCATCATCATCACCAGCCTGGAGACGTCCTCTGCTAAACAAAAGCCTCCCATAACGCCACAATTAACAAACCACACAATTGAAAAATTTGTGCATTGTAGAGCGGTCAAGCTCAAGTATCTCATTGGTACTCTAATTATAACAAAATATTTGAATAAAAAACATTTAAACGCATTTTTTGAAATAAAACTACAGGACCATGAGAGTATTGTTCATAGGGAGGCGTGCCTACGCTTCGTCTTCCGTTTCGTGGTAGCCACTTCAAGAATTCTCACCCCCAACGGTTATCTGTTCTTCGAGCGATATGTCCCAAGTTGTTTCCGGCATGCACTTGTTGCTCGCAACTCGAACAATGTCGTCCACATAGGTAATATTTATTCATGTATCTTTAAATGATCTTTATGTTATTTCAGATTGGATACACTCATGGGTGGTGATTTCCAGCAGTACCGAGCCAACGTGTACTGCCAGCGTCCGGACTGCCCACACGCATCGACTTTCGGTAATTTTCACACAATATTACTTGAATCTGACTGATAAGAACAAGTTTTTTTTTTTAGCATTATAATGCTTATTGCCAGTATCGTCTAGAGTTAATGTGAGTAGTGGAACTGGTTAAAATTTAGCCTTTTTCAAGGATGAATAAGCATTTATTAGGAAAGCTTTTTGCAAGTAGTAGGACCTTGTGCAAGGTCCGCCCGGATTGCTACCACTATCTTGCTCGCTAATCCTGCCGTGAAGCAGCAGTGCTTGCACTGTTGTGTTTCGGCATGGAGTGTAAGACAGCCGGTGAAATTACTGGCACTTGAGGTACCCCATCTTAGGTCTCAAGGTTGGCAACGCATGCAATACCCTTGGTGTTGCAGATGTTTATGGCCATTGGTAATCTTTTACCATCAGGAGACCCTCTTGCTCGTTTGCCATCCAGTTGAATAGGAAAAAAAGGGTGCTTCAATTTTTAGTCCACATCTTTGCTCATCAGGCGTATTTTTGTAAACTTAAATAAAATGGGATCAGAATTCGTTTTAGTTTAGAAGTACTTGTAACCGACCAGCTTATATGAAAAGATGCCTGAAAGAGATTCGCCAAATTTCAAAGAAGCGTGTAAAACTGTAGTGTTTAACATTCTATTACATTCTCTGCCCACCCTAAGGGGATACAAGCGAGAGTATACGTAGATAATTTTGAGCTTCAATCTGCTCCGCTTTATTGTTATTTGTATTGTCACCTTCACCAATATCTGGTACGTCCTGCCAGCCCTGGAAATAGAGTTGTATCAGATATTTACGCACACTTTGTTGTGCAGACACTGGTTCTGGTGACTGTGGTAAAATCGACGGTATTACAAACCCACTGAACTTCCCCGACTGCTCCTGCTCTATTGCAAAATTATGTTAAGTGAAGGCCGGCTTGCAGGTACGGGCCAGAACAAAGCCTCTCACTTCCACTGCCTCAAGTGCGAGTTCGTTTGCACCGACACCAACAAAGTGGTGGCGCATCGTCGACAGCATCAGAAACTGGACAGCATCCAAGCTGCTGGCTTCGACAAGTTCCCGCCTAGTAAAGGTATGTTATTGCTTACATCATTGACATCATCATGATTATCAATATCATCATCATTATCATCATCATTATCATTATCATCATCATTATCATTACCATCATCATCATCATCATCATCTCGGCCTACATACGTCCCGCTGCAGGGCAGAGTCCTCCTATCAGAACGAGAGGGAGTCCGTAGTTTCTTCGCAAGCCCAGTGCGGATTGAGAAATTCACACACCATTAAATTTCTCACAATTTTTCCCTTCACAATAAAACTCAGGGTATATTTTCATTTAACTAAATTTTTGGTTATAATGGGAAAATACTTGTGACTTGTTTGTTTGATACCGACTTTTCTTTTTTAAGAGTTGCACTCTTGTCGGTGTAGCCGAAAAATCACTCTCCACTTCTCTCTTGTCAAAGCTGCCTGCTTAACCTTATACGACATGACAGCTACCTTCTCTTTTATTTAATTTGTATAATCAATTCTCGGTCACCCTCTTTTTTGCTTACCTTCCACTTTTCCTTCTTAGAAAAAGCCACCTTTACCCGAGTGGTGTATTATGCTCTCTGACATTCTAACTTTTTTCGTTCTAGCATGCGGGTATGAGCCTCAATGCATCCATAGTAAGAAGCAGACTCACTACCACTGTCTTCAGTGCGGCTTCGCCGTGCTAGGCCTCTCGCAGATGACGTCACACAAGTACAAGCACCAGGAAGCGAACCTCGGACCTTCCACCAGCTCGACCAACTGACTAGCGACAGCGACCCGATGACGAAAGGGTTAAGTCATTTAGACTAAGCTATGACTATAGTGAAAGTAGAATTTGAATGATGACTGTAAAAATACCATTTTGTATGGTACTGTATTGTATACTGGAAATTATAAGCATTTGGGTACCGTATGAAATCCTGTATTAAAAAGAAAATTTGTGATGGAATAACACACTATGTTAAAAAAAAAACATACATATTCAGTCACGAATTTAATATAACGGCACTACTAGCCAGTTATCTTTAAGTGACTTTAATAGTAGACATAAATGACTTTATTAAAGGTCGTTAGTGAAAAGACATTTAGTGACTGACTACTGCTGAAGACTAGTAGTCATAAATGACTTTGTGAGTAGTCATACGACTTTACTAGTAGTCATAAATGACTTTAGTAGATCTGGAACTTACTATTTTGATGATTATAACTTATATTGAAACGAGAGCAATAAAAGAAAGTTTGATTGTATTTTGTAACGATGTGTGTTTGTCCCTCAATATAGTGCCTTAGATGCTTTGAACGGATTTAGTACTGTGGCAAAAATGTGCCAAAATTAAATTAAAACACTATTCAAATTTATTGAAGTAGATATTGTAATTTAATGAAAATGTGTAATTGTGTGTTTCAATGAGGCGTGAACGTGTTCAAGTTATGGTTAAAATGCATAAAATACCTATAGTACTTTCTAAAAAACTATGTTTCTTCAATTTAATAACTACGTTAAATACGAGTTCAATATTTTTCATTTCTAATTGCAGATTCTATTATTCCTATTGAAAATGTTAAAGAGTCTTTAATACTATTGACAATCATATATAAATACATTTAAGTTACTTCTACATGTTCACGGCTCTAAAGAAAGTCGTATTTAATTGGAATATTCGTTTCTTTTATAAACTGGTTTAATAGATAACGACGAAAATTCTAAAATAGTTAGAACACTGCATGTTAATTATATTGAACGTGTGTATTTTCCTAACTTCCGACCAATCTTAGATGATAGTTTATATAAAAAATATATTTATTATTATCCCAAGAAAAGACATTTTTACGAATAGTATTATTAATTTAGGCTTCGTAAAATTTTTAAAGTAAGGCATTACATTTTGGTTCAAATTACCAATGTGCCTGACGCATGAACTCGACAATATCTTGTGGTATCTTCTGACAGAGTACGAAAAGGTACTGTCAAAAGTGCCTGTCAAAATTTACCGCGCATTAGGTTAGCGTGCAAAAAAATAATAATTTAACAAAAAAAAGTATTTAAAATTCGTCAATTTTATAAACAATGTAAATAAGATTAGATATATTAAAATCATTGTTAATAAAAATATATATTGATATAGAATGTTAAAGAAATTGGACAATGTACAGTTATGGATCGATTGAAGTTCGTGATTCATGGGGTAGCCATAAAATGCCATATTCATACAAATATGTTTAGTAATAATCACTGAAATTAAAGTCAGTATTAGTCAAAAGTGTCCTTCAGAAAGCACCTTTTGCATTCCTTTATTCCCAGCGTTTTTATTATCATATCCATTCCTTGGTAGATATAGTGTCGTTGGAATATCCAACTACCACACTTAGAGACTTCGATCAACTCGAGAGATAGATGACGACAAGAATTTGTTCTTAAGTCAAAATTTTGTTCGGAAAAATCTTTAATAAATGATTAATGTTTATTGACGTCTCTAAATGTGACAGTTAGTGGATTAAACCTGTATGAATCCTACGCCTAGCTTGTATCAGTATTTTTTAGAGTAAGCTCTCTCACGTTGTTCCTATTGTCATTTTATGCGCACTTGGCCCATTTACTTAAAAAAAAATTGATTCCGTCAAGTTTTAGCTCAACCATAGGTGCACTCATAATATCTGATATAACAAAGCACTTAAATATATCAAATACAACACTACTCGCACAGATGAAGGAGAATGAAATGTTTTCGAGTGTTTTTTTTCTATTCGATATTATGAGTTGGTATAATTGCTTGGAATAATTAATAAAACGAAATCATCTTAGAGGCTAATCCTGTGTCAGATATTAGATATTTTATTAGACGGATGCATGTCCCTCCATAAAATAGAATAAAATTACACTTGACTTTCTGGGTATCTATGTTTTTCTTTTTGGTAAATGGGCATTTTAAAATAGACAGCTGATTATGTTTTGAAAGTTTTTGCACCCGAATTATTTATGTAAAATATGTAAACTTTTTTGTTTCTGTAAAAGTCCGTGCCATAAAAGTAGTCATGGTATAAAAATACGATTAATTTCGACAAAAATAGTTAAGATTCCTCTTTAATCATCTATAATTTTCGTTTTTTTTTATTTAAAAGGCATTGGCAGCTAAAAAGTCACAATTATTTGCAATAAAAATATGATTTCTCACAT